>CM032341.1:2517500-5017500 GCA_019022885.1 Schlechtendalia chinensis
GATCAAGTCATTTGCTGTTTATACGCGCGCGTGCTCGCACTGGACCGAGTAACGTGAACGAGAGTGTCCACGGCCGTCTTATCCGCGTTAACCACTTTTTGTGTTTTTTTCTTTTCTTTTCTTTGCTTAATTTACATTACTACATACACACAGGCCGGTCGGACTTATGATCGGTAAACCAAGTAACCCATTCCAAAGTATCTAGCAGTGATGACCAAGTAAGCATTTTATTGATAAACGTCCTCCGTTCGTACAGTTCCTATATTTATTTACGTAACGGAATAGAGAATATTTAGCTACTTACATATACATTTTTATTTATTTTATTCCAATGCAAACCTAATACTCAGTATTCAATCAGTTGAATGACTCTGAAAGAAGTTTCACTTCATCCGCGCGTACTCGTAACACGCACGAATTTTTTTTACAAATATTTAGTACGCAATTAGTATGAATTTGTACGCCACCCGCCTCCCTGAAAAACGAAGTTTTTGTGTAGAGGAACGTCTCCTCAGCACCCTTCACAACTAAAAATTAACTTTTCTCAATTATTAATATGAATTTGTACGTCCGATCTTAAAATTCTCGTCAAATCCCCCTTACCCTTCAAAATATGATTTTGGCATACAGCGTCTCCCCATCCTCTAACGTGTGTAGTAATATACGTTTGCATAACCAAGACGTTTTTCATGTTCATTTCCCTTTTAATATGTATGTACACTTATATTTTGAGAAGAATTGATTTTTAGTGATGAGGGGGACTGTGAAAACGCCCATCTACATAAAAAAATAGTTTTTCCGGGTAAGCGGGTGGCGTACAAATTCATACTAATCGCGTGCTAAATATCTGTAGAAAAAAAAAGTGGAAAAGATTAAATGAGGGGGGTCTGGGAAGAAGTACGTCATCTGACTCCTCGCGCATGGTCATTGTAAAACGCACAATGAAGTGGTGTCTCGGGACGACAGTACGAATAATTTGAATTTAAATATCGACGATAACGACCACGTCACAACACGACGTGCACGACGAAGATCATCTTCTTGGTACAAATTAATCAAGATTATTTACACGTCGTGGTCGACATATCAAAATTTCGACGCGTCCGACAGTCGTCGATTTTTCGCCATCCCTACCTATGCGCGCGTTGTACGTCCACGAATTTCACGTACGTAACATCGGCGTCCCGACGACCCTCATTCTAATCCATACGGTACGCGCGCGATCCCCCTCCCGTATATTATGATTCATAATTCGTTGCGGCGATCCCCCTCCTGTCGTTCGCCGCGGCCCGTGTTAATTTATATCCCGTGAATAGTTCTATTGTGTTCTGATGCGCGGCACGCGACGCATTTGATTTATCGATTTCACATAAATTTCATTAATATCGGATTATCCGAATCGGCCGCAGTCGTGTCCATACTTAACGAAAAAGCAAAAAAAATCCAATCGTTTTGTTCACGAAATATACGATATGCTACCACGGCTGTTCAATAATCATCGATGCAATTCAATGGAAATTATTTGAAACGATGTTTGAAATCAATTCAAAATAAATTTTTAAAAAAAAACCTCTTGGTTGCCGAATAACGTTAAAGTGTAAAGGTGAAAAAATAAATCGGTTCGTAAAGTTCTCAATATTGACGCCATGAGTTTGTTCCCGAGACCAATAGACGACGTGCGTCGTACGTGAAGTTCACCTCGAGTATCGAGTACAATCATTAAGAACATCAATCTGAAGAGTTATACGCACATGGTAATTTTGAACTATTTTAATTTTACACAAGATAATTATATATTATTCGTACGATTATTGTTAACGTGAATCGACGACGACGGTGAACGGACACTGAACTCGAATGTGAACGCGTGTCCCTTCGAAAATACTCTATCTAAGTGTACTTTCCAGACGCTGGTCTTACTACAACGTAACCACCGACGAATCCGGTCGCTCTCACCTTTAATCACCAGTTCGTTGGAAAATCCGCCTTTCCTGTGAACCGACCACGACGTCAGACAATTGATCGCCGACTCTTTGTCCGTAGCATAGAAAACGTTCGTGTCGCCACGATCGCTCTCTCCTTGTCTGTAGACGATTATCCTGAAGCCACAACAGTCCGGAACGCTGCTAATGCCGTTTTTGCTTACAACGTGTACCTTCAGCGAACCTTCGTGAACGTTACAATTGTACAATTTAAGACCGTGTTTTGTGCGCACGTCGGCTTATCCGGTCGATATTCCCGTCGTTCGAATCATTTTGAATATTAAATACTTTCCTTATTTGAAACCCCGTGATTTTAGTATGACCTTACGCATTTCTCGATAGAAAAACTAATGACGAATTCAATTTTCAACTTCCCTTAAATTAGGATGATTTAGAGCCGTCCAAGTTTTCACAGTATTGTCTTAATGATATTTTCGAAACGACCAAAGTATGTGTAAAATACGCTCAACGCGATGAGAACGATTCGGCTCGAGGGACGGAGAATCCAAAATTCGAACTGGAACTAATTTGGATTCAGTTACAAAAAATAGGTTTTTTTTTATGAAAAAAAGATAAAATGGTGTGTTGTAAAGCGTACGCGTTACAGAGAAAACGCGCACGCGCGTGTGTATAATCGAAAATACAGTCAAACGAATATAACAATTTCTCGATTAAATTTATTTAAAAATAAAAAAACCAAAATTTCGATTCGATGTTATACAAGATAACAATAATAACACGTAAATATACATAAAAAAAAAAAACGTTACCTTCGGGCGGTTCAATGATGTTTCCGCGAAATAGTAACTCGATGATATTCGCTTCGTCCATTACATGTATATGTGTATAACGGTATAATAGAATATAAGGTCGCGATCAAAAAGCCGAGCGCCGGTCGTCGTTATGCTTTTCAAAAACGACAAAAAAAAAAATCCGTCGCCGGACGAGCAATAAGCACCGCGACACAGATACCGTTTTAACGTGTAAACGTTGTAAGTACGTGATATTAAACGAGATTACACAGTATCTTTGACCGGGCCGTTTTGAACGTCTCATCGATGGTTTTGACATTTGTTTGTTTTTCGGATAAATCCACGACACCATTCGTCGTGGTCGTATTGTACGATAATAATTGTTACTACAACACTTCGGAATCGGTTCGATTGGTATCGGAAATATATACAAGTAAAAAAAAAAAACAAATTTTACAAAATATTCGCTTCTAATTCGCGCAGTGTATTATCAGGCGTATAACTGGGCTACACGATAGCTAAATATGTTAACACTTTTTTTTTTAACACTACGGGCAATAGATTTTATTGCTATATTATATTCGTTCACGTAAAAAAAGACGTATCGACGACTAGATTTTCGACTGAAAACATATGAATAAATTAATAACGTTATACAACATATACGTATATATTAATATACAAATTACAAATATACGCGCATGTTTTTCAAATAATATGTTCTGATATTATTTTAAAAACTCGTCGAAAATAGTTTTTTTTCACTTTACGGGTAAACAAATTTTTGTTCGTTGCACGGTGCATTGTAGATTCGTTCGATTTTTTCGTAAGCGGGATCGAAACTTTTCAAACAAAAAATAACCATCGACCGTTATATCAAATTACAATTCGTTATAAATAACTGTAAAACTTGTTTAAATCGCATACAATACAAGAGAGAACTAGTATCTATCACGTTAAGAACACGATGGCCATTTGAACATCGTAATCGGATTTTAATAGTCTGCGCGTAGTGATTTACACGTAACGGCAGTATTCGCAATGAACGGTACGTGGATGGATGGTCTTTTTTTTTGTTTTATTATTATTATTATGGTTATCGATATTTGATATCTCCTTCCGCTCGTCTTATGCAAAATAATTTAAACATTTTAAATGTTATACTTATAACATTTATCACATAGTTGCAATGAAATCGAAACTACAGAATATAATTATAATTTTATTTGAATGAGGTTCAAAATTTAAACTTAATATCGATTCATAGTTTATAATATATTTTGTTTCGATCAATTCTTACTTGTTGTTAAAGCATTTTTTTAGCATAAAGTATATTATCACACTCATTTTTTTTTTTTTAGTTTTTATTATAAATTTATTTCGAGTTTATGAGGAGAAGTTTAGGTACAATTTTATGAAAAATTTCCAACGTTATATTATTGTAAGATTAATTATGTACTAATTTTAGAGGGCTTTTTTTCAATCAAGATGGGGGGGGAGGATTAAGCCAAAATACGAATACATCTACATCATCTCGTATGTCATGTTGTAATTATAACTATATTCGTACGTAATATACAAGGGCGGGCTGATAAAATAATGTTTTCTATCTCGTAACTATTTAAAAAAATATTTATTCGGACAGCATTACACAATTTGTTAAACGTTGGAAAAAATGTACGACATACTCGTAATAGATAGTGTTGAAAAATTTAATTTAAAAAAAAAATATGTCAATAAATGTTAATAATAATTAACTGATTTACTAAAAATGTGTTTTTAGTTCATTGATTTATGTATACTAGTTTAAAAGTTATATATATTGTGATACGTTAACAGCCCGCCTTTGTACTGTCGTTTCGAAAGATAAGGTGACAATAAGGTATTGACGAATTTTTTACATCGGTTCCACCCTTTCTATCAATCTTTTTTTTTTTTTTTGTAACAAATTCGACCTGTGCGGTTAAAAAAAAAATCAATAGTTATTGCCACCGCAGTAAACCGTCTTGTTGTCGTTATAAGCCACGGAGACGTCTTTGAAATCGTCATCCTCGTCTACGAACTTGATGTTCGAATCGTTTATGTACCCGGTCACCTTGTTGCGGTTTAGGCCAAGTGCCGGTTCCGCGCGGTCGAAACACGCTTTCGGCGACGACTGAAGTGTCTTCAGCGAGACGCGATCGTCGCCGACCAACGTGGACTCGCTGTCGGCGGACAGTCTGCTGTCGCGCTTGTTGCCGTGACTGATTTCCGCGTTCTTTCTGCACTTCGCGTTCTTCGCGTCCAGAACGGACATTTCTATGGTCTCGTTGTTACCGTCGTCAACGGGACGCAGCGACGGGTCGTCCGACTGCAGAGGAGGTATCCACAGGCAGTACGCCGGGTCCATTCCTATGTACGATCCGGGCACGCTGTTGGTGTTGTGCACGTTATAGTCGTAGTAATCCATCTCCAGGTCGGATGCGTCGTGCCCGTGTATGCTCGAGTCCGTGCTGCTCGTCAGCGGATTGCGTCTGAAACCTCTTGCTGCGGGTCTGTCGGTCAGCGTGGACGTCGACTGGGTGATCTGGTCAAAACATACGTCGTGACCATAATATAGTAAACTGTAGAGCGGACGTTTCGTACAACGAAAGCATTAACACTGATGAAATCAAAATTATTCATTAAAGACTATTATTAATTGAAAAAATTAATCAACGATATTATTATTCATATTATTATAATCATTAGAGAAAAATAAAATAAGAAGTTTAAAATCACGTCTTACGTGTAAGTCGACGGACTACGGTTTGTTGGAGAGACTAGTGGTACATCTCAACGAAACACGTTGTTTTAACAATGAAGTTTTTTTTTGGATGATATTAAGCCTGGTAATTTGTCGACAATTTTGGAAATCGATAAAAAGTTGTCGACAGTATCCAAAATCTACGTATTTCGATCACACGTTTTTAAAATATTTATAGATTTAAAATATTTTAGAAATATTGCTTGGTCAACAATATAATGAAAAAATATGTAATGTAATCGAAATACTAAAAAAGAAATACTAACAATTTTTCTAGACGATAACGACGTTTGAGATACGGAAGGTGTACACTGTTCTATTGTTGACGGTGAACACGATGTAACTTTGTTTTCTGGCACTATTTCAATTTCATCCCTATATGAACAAAATCGCGTAGTGTAATTTTCCATTATATGGAAACAGTAATGATTAATAACAAACAACGTTATTTGGAAATTTACCTAGCTAAATATATTTGTTCTCCTTCCTCCTCCTTGTCTAAATTTTCATCGGCGTCTAACATTTCTAATACTGGCGGTATATGTGATTGTAACGTTGTAGTTGATGCCATGTGGTCATCGTTTAACATACTACACGTCGAACCCACTAAAAAAAAAAAAAAAATTCTTATACGAGATATATAAGAACACTATTATATACAATGAGACTTTCAAATTAGCGATAAGGTTTTTTATCGTATCAATATCGTATTATCAATAGTTTTTTTCGATATAAAGCTCATCATTAATACTGAATAAGTTTCCCAAGGACAAATTGTAAATTAACATCACTATCTACAAGTTTAGTCTTGATTATCTTAGGAGAAAGGGTACGAGAATAACAGTCTGAATTGTAGAAAAGCGGCTCCTTAATCTTGCATCAAGTCTGACTTACATTGCCTTATCCGTTTTTGGTAAAAAATCAAATTCCCGTATTCTAATACTCCTCCGTATTTATCAAATATTAATCTGTACGACTTTTGCTATTTACAAAAAGTGTGTTGAAAAGACACATTTTGAGTGGATTGACGATGTGAAAACAAAAAACGACAGAGATTTTAATGATGATACAACAGTGAGTTCCAATACTGTTTCGACCGACGGAAAACACGAATGGAGCGATGTGGAGGGTATTATATGGAAGAGAAAAGTGTTTTAAATTCGAAACAATTCTTCATAAAAAGTTTTTGTAGTAAAAGTCTCGTTATTTATTAACCACACCTCGTATAATATTAAACATTTAAAATTTATTCACGACGGAAAAATACGCACTGTTCGAATGTTTGTCCATCGTAGTGATGGCTTTGTGGTATTTGTGTTTCCGTTCGGCGAACTGCACGGTGAAACACATACAAGTAATGAGTAAAAATAATAATATCGCCGAAATCGTAGCTAAAAACGAATCGATGTCGGACATTAAGTAAATAAAGTTGTCTTTAAAGTTGACGTGACTCGAGTTTGACAATGACCAATTATTATTGGTTCCTGTAAAAAAATAAAAATAATAATAAATATACACATATGATTGTTGTAATAATATTTTCGAAAATGAAATAGTTGCGTTTCGAACAATTTACTCGTGTTCGTTAATAAAAATAATATATATTTATGTGTGTGTATAATTATATACCACGAGTACTGACCAATTCGATTTATTTGAGCGAAAAAACCTCCGAAGCAATCGCTGCTTGACAACACGGCCACATTCGAAAAAAATTCTACTAACAAATATTGTCCGGTTGTCATAACGGGGTTTATAGAATCTGGTACGCCTTCTAAGTGCGCCAAAAGGTTAGAAGCCGTGGAATCGCCGTCGCGGAGTTTGATCCATTGGTTTGGACACGATAAAAACAGTCGAATGAAATCAAATTGTATTGTAGTTTTATCTTCAGCCTAAAAATATATTATCAGCGTCAATATGAAACTATAATAACAGCGTTGGCCGTTGGGTAAATAACTTTTAGGTACCAAGTTACGGTACTAAGAGATAAAATAAAAAAATATCTAAATCCGTCACTGCAACACGCTTAACTTTAAATATTTAATGTTGATTTTTGTTTAAGACGTTATATTCAATATTTTTAAGTATCTATTTAAAATTATAATATTTTTCCATTCGTATACTACAATAATGTTGATTATAAATACTAATAAGTATATTTAAAATCAATGAAAATTAATGTATGCGATTATTGTGTAGTGATTGTTCGTATAGTGTTCTATTCGTTTTACATGTTTTTCTATGCGAATAATCAATATTTAAATTATAAGTAACAAACATATAAATAATATAGTAATAAAAATAAAAGAAAAAACAAATAAAAAGTAAAAAGAATATGCAAAAAAAAAATTTAAAAATTGAAAAATAAAGAAATAAAAAAACTAACGAATATAAATAAAATAAAAATTATAAGTTAATACTCGTAAATAAATAAATAAATATATATATATTTTTAATTGATTACGAAATTTTATTTCGAAAAAGTGTTTAGCATGACTCTAAAATTAGCGTAATATAAATACGTCTTTGCAAAGGTAAATCTAAAAAATAACGTAGTGACTTGCTTGCGTTATTACTAAAAATAAATAACGATACTAGAAAAAGTAACAAAGTTTCAATCACGAGTAACTTAAGTTAAGTTAGTAATCAATACTGGAAATCGCATATTGTTAACACCAATAGCATTTTTATGTGTGAAACAATAAAATACGTTATTAAATAGTAATCGTAGCATACAAAAATTATCATTTTTACCCAATAATTCTAAAAAAAAATTCTTTACTAGCTTCTATTTTTTTTTTTTACAAGACATTTTTAGTTAATAACGTATTTTTATAATCTATAGAAAATTCAAGATTTGATTATAACAGTTTTTGTATGTTCATTCGTCAGTTCCCATCACCCTAATATTTCAATTACAAAGTGAAATATCTGTATTTTAAATTTAATGTGTACAGACCTAAATAGTACATCACAATTTTAAAATTATAATATATCAACGATAAAATGTGTTTTCATCGTAGGTAGTCTGTTCACGTACTGCGAAGGAAATACACTTCCTTACCAATAAACATATAGAGTTCCGAATCTGTTCTTAAAGTCGAGTTCCCTAATATAGCACTATAATTATTAATATTTTATAAAGTTCCGGATAAAAAAAAAAAAACGCGCGTGTTTTTGAAACACTATTTAAACTATAAATTACCTTTATCAACCAAAACGATTTTCCGGGACAATCTTTTGTCGTGGCCGATAGCGTACGGGTCGCTTTGGACATGTGGATGACGCACCCGCACCGGCATTCGGCGCCCAGTTCGTCACGCGCATACGCGGGCAAAAAACCAGTACTTGAGGTGTTGTATTTTTGAATTTGTTGCTCGACCTTGTCGCATTCGTTCCCGGACATTTGTTTTTCGCCGCAAGATTCGGTTTGAAGCGACGCACCCTATTTGAAATATAAACATATTTTATTGTAAATAGTTTATTGTTGTAACCGTTGGGAGAAGTTGTAAAGAGGCGATGGAGACCACGACGATCCCGATGGTGATGATAATTTAGTTAAAGTGTTTCTTAAATACCTGACAGAATTTGGCCCCGTATTTTGGCGGGGGCGAATCACAAGTTCTATACCGGTTCCTAGTTCCTCCGTAACACGTAGTGGAACACGGCGACCATTCGCTCCATTTACTCCATTGTCCGGAATCGTTTTCTTCATACAAAGTGCATACATGTATGAAAATAATTATTTTTTCGTTTCATCGTGACTCGAGTTTCAGATCATAAAAAAGCGTTTACATTATATTTTATTGGGTCTTTTAAGTAAATAAATATTGTTTAATTACTCGAATGAATGTTATTGGAGTTTCTTTTTCGTTCGAATCGGATTAAAAATATTTGCTCGTTAGTCGTTAACATTATACGGTATATATATGTGTGCATATAAATTAGTGATGTTACGAACTGTTCGAAAATCGAACTTAAAATTGGAAATTGTATAGTAATTTTTCGTCGCAATCCGCAGTAATACGAATGTCAACGACGTATTTTTCGTTATCGTTTATCAATATAATAATATTATATGATGTATTCACAATTATTTACAAATAATTTGCTTCTTAATTAGAAGCGATATTTATTGTTTATAAAGATTTAAAATATTATCGATTTTAGCCTGACTAATTTTCGGTGTTGGGCTATGAGGAAAATATACGTTATTCATGTAAATACTCGTAGCATTAGGATCCAAAAATACATACTAAGTACCTATATTATTTATTTTATGAGCTAATAATTAATTATTTAGATTAACCAACTTTTAAATCAAATGAGTATTTAAATTAGTGTTAAAAAATGAGTTTTAAAATGAATTTAAATCCTTTGAACTTTTTATGTGGTTCAGTTCGTGTTCTAATAAAAAATTGTAAGTTCGGTTCGGTTTGAGTTCGTCATAATCTGAATAAGTTCGATTCAATCTCAAAAATCTGGGTTAGTGACATCACTAATATGAATATATTATTAAAGCATAAGTTTCTTATAAATCAAAAAAAAAAAAAAAAAACAATTATTTTTATTGTATTTCGATTTTTGTCATAAGTTTTAACCATTTTTGACGCGCGAGCGCATAAAAGATTACGTGTCAACGCAAGCATGATTATTGTCCATTATTAAAATGCGCACTCGTATAACACAATTAGTAAGGAAATACAATTTGTTTTTATTGCGTACCAGTGATTGGCAATGTTGGCACACAGTTGGTTTTGATATTTGTATACGCTCTGTTCACGGCTTGGTTCACATAAACGAAACAATATTCAATGTATTTCTCCGAAAACAAATCGCAATCGAAATTCACACCGCGACGCCCTTTGACTATCCGGTGCTCGAACACGTAATGCAGTTTGGTCGGTGGCACCAGTGTAGAAACGTCATCCCGTTGTCGACCAAATAATCTGATCTAAATATTAAGACAAATTCAAAAATAAAATGAGGTGGCGAGCCCCGCTAGTATTTTGATATATACAGGTATGCTCAAGTGAGTTACATATACAGAGATTTTAGATTTTTACTATTGTTTTTAATTTGAAAGCAACAATAAAGCATTGTATTGACTAGTCATTTATTATAATTAATTAATATAATAAACATTGTTTCAACATTATTTATGTCTAGGGTTGTATTGAATGTTGAGCTTTTAAAAATTGTAAAAATTATCCGTGTACAAGACGAATAAATCCACAATTTTACCAGGGGAATTTTTTTTTGTAATATTTGGGTGGATTTTAATTATGCTTCAGAAAACTATTGGGAAAATTGAAAAATGCGTTAAATACAGTATCAACTAGATATAATTTTCTACTTGAACGTAAAACGTGTTGAGATCATCTGAGCGAGTGCTACACGAAAAAGTGTGTTCACAGACAAAGTAATAATAATAATAAAATATATCATTGTAAAAACAATTCAT
The DNA here is from genome assembly GCA_019022885.1 of Schlechtendalia chinensis. Lineage (NCBI taxonomy): Eukaryota > Metazoa > Arthropoda > Insecta > Hemiptera > Aphididae > Schlechtendalia > Schlechtendalia chinensis. The sequence continues at coordinate 2,528,484 of CM032341.1, forward strand.
TCACTGAGAATCTAAAAAATAATTTTTTAAACATTCACAAGAGAGTCTATTGTTAGAATATGTAATAAGTAATATATAGATTTTTATAAAACTCGTTTTTATACAAAATACGTTACGACTAAGATTATAATGTGATTATTTCAATTTCAATGATATTTTCACTTAGACACGTTCAGAGTTCATTGTAGGGTCGGACCGAGAAAGTTTTTAAATTAACTATATACATGTGAAAATGCATATCATTAGGAAATAATTATAAGTTCAAAGTCTAGGTATATAGGAATTATATAAGAACATATAGTTTTTTTTTAACTTTTGTATACGCTAAAAAGATACAAGACCTGAATCTGACGTATACACAACTGTTACAGTAATCGAATAGAGCTAAAGAACGGGTTGAATTTATTACCTTGTCTGAAGTTGGTAAGATACACGATGGGTACTGAAACATCACGGGCACGCCTCCGCCGTAGTTATCGCAAGGAAAAATCGATTTCCCGTGTACGCTCAAGGTAAATTTATTGCTCGGAACTACCTATAATTGAACACATACGCACACACATAACATATTATACATATTATGTATTTTACGTTTTACCGACCGGAATTCGTACAAGTAACCGAAATATTATCCGCGTATTTAATAACATCCTTACCTCTAACTGTCCGTCCATGACATGAGTGAAGGCTGCTTGACGTTCGGGCGGTCTGAGTAACGCCGTGTAATAACCGGCGATGCCGAAAATATCGCATTTTAAAAATATTTTCCGGAATCTCGGGTAGCCGCGTATTTGTTCGGAATGGACGATCTACACAATATATAAACAATAACATGACGAATAACGTGAGTGGGCACATAGGATTTTAGTCGACAAATACACGTTTTTATCGAATAAGTCGATCGTCTAGGGGTAGTAAACTCAGTAGGAAGAAGGAGAAAATTTACCATTGTCCGATTTATTAATTTATTGTTTCAAAACAAAATTTACGAAAACGTACAAAGTTTTCCGTAAAACACATCTCGGTCAAATAGGTTCATATTGCTTAGTTAATGTCTAAAAAAACGAATAAAAAAAAAAAATTGGTATTTTTAACTTTTGCGTACCATTTATTACTGAAAATAACATTATTATTTCATGAATACTAAGGTCCTCCATTTATAAGTACCGCGGAGTGTACTTGCATATTGTATAATCTCGTATAGGAAGTGTACGACTATGTTCGTATAAGGTTTTGTTGGAAAGAAAACATTTCGGGATTGGTTTGATGTATAACAATTCCTTTGCTTACGCCGCTAGAGCTGACTTGCCGCACTCGAGTACCGACTTATGTATAATGTACACATTGCGCGCATGGTATGTGTACCTGATGAAATTATTTAAGCCGATCGATATTACCAAATGTTCCATAGAACCGCGGGATGACTCTCTGGAGACGTTTTTGCACGCGTTCGCCGACAGTCCACAATACATCAGGTCGAGCCACAACAAGGGCACGGCAGACCCGACGGCGGGTTCGCATTGGCCGCCTTCGAATTTCATTACGATCACGACTTGTTGCCACGGGTCCGGATAAGTAGTGATTCGTTTTGGTTCGAACGACAGACTAACGGAGGGCCACCGGACGTCGAGTTCCACTGTTCGTTCGTCCTATATTACAATACGATTAATTAACAATTGTGTGAAATACACACACATCTCACTATCCGAGGAAGATCAACATTTGGGGTCGTAAGTGCTACAGCATAGAAACGCGACAATATTAGTAATGACTAAAAACGAAAATTGTTAGTTAGTATTTTGTATAATGAATATAATATATATATATATATCTATAATATTATTATACACTTTATGGAATGTAATCGTAGTTTTTTCTTATTTATGTAAATAGTTGTTCGACTTGTATTAAAAAATACTAAAAAGAGATAAAACTAATATGAAAATTATGGAGACGCAATAAAAAAATTATTCCTGGGTTGTTGAAACTCATAATCCGGCACTGTTCACAACACAACACATGTATAATTTTAAAATGCTCAAAACACGACACAGATATAACTATACCGAAAAAGTTCTTTTTTCGTTGAAGAAAAACAGTATTAAAATTATTGATTACTTATATACTCAAATTAACATTATAAATAAATTATAAACACAATCTCTGTTGTAATAAATGATTCACTATACACATTCTGTATAGTTCTTACAAACATAGTAAATTGTATAGTAGTAATTAAAGTAATGAACTAATAATTGCGTAGCTGTTAAGAAATTCTTTCCTATAAAATAAAATTATTCGTCATATTGTAAAAGAAAAACACGAAAATGTACAGACGGTAAAACACTTTATAATATAAGGGTAGACCACGACGAATATAAAAACCATATTGAGGAGAACTTGTAAACATATGACAAGGTTCCGTGAGAAAGGAGTCTCCGACAGGTTTCAAAAACCACTGTCTGGCAGTATACACGAAGGAATACGCACAAAAATGTTTATTGTTGTTGCATTTTCCGTCCATTAAAAAAATAGAAATTTAATATTTGCAAAGCGATGTGACCAGCAGGGTTAGAGATCAAAAAGGTTATGAGTTGCGCCATTGTATAATTATAATTTAAATATTTAACATTTATATAAAAAGTAGTATTACCCATAACGCATGATTAACGAGGTATCAAATTCGGTATAAAACACGTACCTGAACCATGTCTTCGTCCTCAGCTGTGTCGTTGGAAACCAATTGAAGCATATACCGTCCCCCTTTGGTGATAACACCACAATGTATCGTAACATTTTGCCAATTTTCTTCGACTGGAATTGAGCCCATTAGCGTGTAATTATTATTTTTAGCTTCGTACAGTTGCACGGTGACGCCCGGTTCCAATAAATCTATCCTAAGATCGCCCATTAGTGCTGTATAATTTGAAGTCACGTTTAGCCATTCTTGAGCAAGCACACATACTAATAAAATAATAATAATAATAATAATAATAATATGACAAAATAAAATAAAAAATTACATATTATAATGACTATGAATACTAATTTAATTACGGTAAAAAAAGGATTGTAACAGTTTAGTCCCTAGGAAAACAAATAACTACAACAGTTTGATCATTAAAAAATATATTAAAAAATTTGTATGTTTTTAAATTCCCGTTTTCTTCCTCGTATTTATATATTTTAAATATAAAATATAATACAAAACACAGACCTAAGACTGTCCACACTTCCGTTTTTAATGTTTGGTTAAAAATGTTGATTTTATTTTTAATCGAGATATGAATTTTCCTTTAAATAATATACCTAAATGTATCTAAAATTCTATACTGTAATACATTTGTATGACAAAAGTATTTTACAACTGTAAACGGTCAATTTTATTTTCATTGTATTAAAGCATTTTATCACTTACCTAATATTCGTAATCTTCTTTATTTAAAATATTAGTTCTTTTTTCTACTTTTTAATGTACTGATATATCTTTTTTTATATAATATTCTTTAAAGTTCTTTAAATCTCTAAATCTTTTTATCTAAATATTAGTTTTCTTTTTTTTCTCTTTTTTAATGTACTAATATATCTCTTTTTATATAATATTCTTTAAAGTTTCTATAAGCTGATATAATCTGTTTAGGTGAGCTTTATAAAACATACAATTAAATTTCGAGTAGAACGATTCGCAGTTATTGGTAGTTTGTGATGTACTTGAAAAAAAATCTGAATTAGGCAGGGGAACTTTGGGAGAAATATAATTTTCAAGTAACTAGTGTAAAAATGCATTTAAATTGTCAACTTTTAATGTGGTCCACAAAGTCATTGAATCAAAAATAATAAGTATAAATTATACTGTATAATAATAATAACGAATAACTAATACATACGTATGATACAATTAATATGTGTTGTTATTAAAGTCGGGACTCAACTCAGACTATTGAAATGCAGTGTTTTTTTGGGGGAGAGGGGGGTACTAAATTCGAATGCACCGATTATAATATACGGAGCATCAAAAATCATGAAATGTTCGTTTTGTGTAACAAAATTGTAAATAGTATAAACACATTTAAACAAATTCTCATACATATAAAATATTCAATACAAATACAAAATATACAGACTAACTTAATTCAAGACTATACCCGAGACACTGTTTCAGTTAAATGAAATAAGTAAAAATATATTCTGGTCAATTGATAAATGTCAAACTGTGTATCCATTGGTATTACATTTGTGTTTAAAATAAAAATATATATACATTTATGAGGAAATATAAACGTATTTTGTTCACAATGTTATTTTGTATACTTTTCTACAAATGCCAAAAATGTTATTCTTTGAAAAAAAATGTATCAAATCATATATATATATATATATATATTACTAATTTCCGTATATTCCTTGAAATGTTTTTAAAATTTAATATATTTCAAGTTCAGATTACTTTATTTTTTCCAAACAGTGAAAATATTTCAAAAAGGCTACTACTATGCATATATACTTCAAATGATAATTTATTTTCGATAAGATCTCAACTCAAAAATATGGTTTATTTTTTGTTTGTTTTTGTATATTCATTGATGCTCAGCGCTTCGAATAGAATTCATTCAGTCTACGAAAAATAATACAACTCGAATATTACGAATATATAGTGTTATTTAATTATCGTGTTGGTACCCGCAGTCAATTTTTTTTAACTACAATAGAGCAACCTAGGGAACAGTTGTTTTTAACTTATCTTAATACTAATTAGTCATTATTATAGACTTATTTGTTAGTACGTAGTTTCTGTATACGGTATTTTAAGTATAAACTTAATTACTAGTGTATAGGTTGATTTAATAACTGGGTAATCATAAAAATGTAAACAACAAATTTTACCCGTAATCCGAAAAATTTCAACAATTATTATTTTCGAATAAAGGCGAAATCCATAAAATCTGAAATTGTTTTCAGACGTGTAATGTGAGAAAAATCTGAACTAATTATCGAAATGTCGAAACTCGATAAATAGCAAATGCGTTTGTTCAAATTTTTCCTGAATTTAGATACTTGCAAATTATTGTATTGTATAATTTAATATTCTTACTACCGTCAAGAACGTTTGGTTTTGAAAAATATTTGTCAAATTTAAATTTGTTAGTTTTATACTGTCTTATTATATTCGTGATAGATTTGGTGTATACATGGTTATCTTAACACCCGAGATAAGTTTTGAAATATCAATTTTAAATGTATTAGAAACCTTATAAATATTCTTATTATATAATAATATGCAATGTAACGCAGACCATAAATTGATATAGTATAATAAGAAAATTAAGAGTCGCCGTATTCACGAAACAACGGTAATATTAAATTACACGCATAAGTTTCGTAGGGGGAGCATCGATTTTCAAATAGAAGTTATTACGTATCAAAGTTGTCCATGCAAGTGAAATTGTGATTATATGGTATAACTGGTTGACGTGTTAAAATGTTTAGTTTCCACAAATTTGTTTCGTTGTTTTATTCATTTTTTTAAATTTATATAGGACATAGTCTGAAAGACTAAAGTCGTAGGACTTATACTTAAACTTATACTACCCCATATAATTTTACATCGCTGATTGTCTTAAAAATAATATAGTTTAAAACTAAACTTCTTTAATATAATTATCAAATATTAAAATCTCGATTTTTTTGATTTTTTCTTTGTATTTTCCAAGTTATTGTAGAAGAAGTTGAACAAGTAGTGTTGTTGATGTGTTTAAACAAACACGAGGAGAGTCGCTCGAAATTCGAATGTATAAAATTAGAATATTATTATTTCAATAATAACATTTACTGGTAACTGTCGAAGACGTAAAATATACTTTATTTATAGACTATTGGTGTGTCTGTAGACAAATAATATTATATATATTATTCAAATGTATTATTTATAATATAGACTTTTCAGCGATTTTGGATTCAAATGATTACAAACCAACTCAGTAAAATTTATTTGTAAGCTAATATTTCGTATAAATATATATGCACTATTATGAATAAAAATACAAATAATTTGAGTTTGGAAGCAACGAAGATAAAAACATAAATATATACGTCTTTAGATTATTTATAAATAAAATTACAACTTCGATATACCTAAACTGAGACCCGATTAATCGATACATTTAAATAATACAAGGCTGCGCTTTAAGGATACGCCTTATATACATATATATTTACAAGCGTTGGGTATATTTCATTTCATGGCATGAAAAACGTATTTTGTCGCGTGCATTAAATGGTTTTTTTATATTTTATTACAGTACATAACTATATAATACACGCTAAGGTCAGTTGAACACGAACCTAGGGTAAATATTGATTATACCTCAAAGTCCCCTTCACATATTCTTAAATGTATACAATATACATAGTGAAAGTAAGATTAAGATGAATGAAAGACCCAAACTCTCAGACATATATATATATATAATAAGGTGAGTAAAGCGGACCACCACCATACGCCACATGATAATATCGTCTCGAGAGTGCGCCTATTCGTTCAATGTTTACATAACGTAACCGTTTTTTTTTATTATTATTATTCGCTTTCGACAGAGATTACATCGCTAATGACTGTTTACATTTCGAAAGGCTCATTTTATTTACCGGCAAAATACGACGCGGCGTTCTCGATATAATAATATATATAAAACAAAACAAATTATAATTATTTTTAATATATTTCACGGTATAAAAAAAATGATTGTTTTAATGAATAAAAAAAAAATGGTCAAATTTGAGGCTTTAAACGTTTAATTAAGTCTATTAAACGCAGTACATTTTTCAGGGATTATAGCTGTAAGAACAAAAGTCCATAAAAAAATGTAATAAAAACCAGACTCCTTTGTCTATTGTCTGTATAGTCTACACGACGTACACAAATCACGGTACCCAAAATACTCGGAATAGAGAAAAACGTACTTATTACTGTATAAGGCACCACGTCCTTCAAAAACACATTATATAGTATGAAATATGTACAGTGCAATTTGAAAAAAAATTCGTATCACTGTTGGGTGAAAAAAGCAGTTTTAAAATGTTTTTCGAAAAGTCAAATGTATTTACGTGTAAAAAATTATTTAATTCTTGATAGGCAACCCGTCTAAAATTATGTCGAAATGGGAATATAAAAATATTAATCTTACAAATCATTTTTGTTCATTTCATGTACACATAATAGTTAAGACATTGAAACGTACTTGTTTAAATCGTTCGTCGTTTTTAATATTTGTAAATTGCTTTAATTGTCTCCGCCGTAATAACACGAATGTTCTATCGTCGGTCAAATATAATCCGTTAATACGTGTTATACTTAAACGAACCGAGAAAACAAAAAACAAAAAAAACAAAAAGATGCGAGTAAAAATCACGTGCCACTTACCTATGTTTATGCAAGACGTAACGTAAATCGTGCCGAGAAATGCGTTTCCGAGATTGATCATTTTCTCTTCTCTTCTCTTAACGATCTAACGATGAATATCTCGACAAACGCACCATCGCTTAACGTATCAGTTATGGACCTAGAATAAAAAATAGACCCGTCGCACAGTTACGTACACGCATAAGTGGCTATCCTAATTATTTCCGAAAACACTGTGCATGACGTTGTTGTACTTACGAACAAGAAAATATCTATACGGTATAAATATGACGATTCGGGGCGGAATGTATTTTAAATCTAAATTGCACTGAAGTACGATAGTCTCACGCGTTACACATGAATTATGTGTTATAATTAAAACGAAAAAACGAAAAAACGAAAAAACCCCAGAGAAAAAACCGACTACATTCTAATAGTCATCAATGTGTTATTGCACGTAAATGAAAAAAAAAAAACATCCCTTAAACGACGATGGGAAACCCAGACGGAACATTAGACCGGCGGCGGCACGCGCGAACGCCGAGCCATGATGATCGTCGGACGGACGCGTCGGCCGACGGAACGCTATCGGGATACACACTGAACACCATGACCCTTACGGGACAATGACGCGGCGTCACGCGTACGTGCGACTTTTCCTCTCGGGGGTTTCAACCCTCCGCGCGAACGGCTGCCGCGGTGCCGGCGACGAGAAGGGTCTTCGAAGGGTGGGGCGCCACCTCGCGGACTTTCGTTCGGACTTTTATCGACTGACGCGCACTGCCGTAGAACGCGACGGACACGATCCCTTCGCGAGTCCCGCTCGTGTATACGTTTCATCCCCCCCCACCCCGTTGAAATATCAAACCTCCGTGCAGATTCATCTCGCGCATTCACGACGACATTAATATATATATATTTAGCATTTGAAAACGGAACCCGTTTAACGTTCGTGTTCTTGTCCGTAGTATTTTTAAATATTCATTTTTGCAAACGACATAATTATATGCTTTAAAATTCTTTAAATAATTCTAAATACTACGCGCATAATACCTCGTTTATCAAAATAATACATCAAGTCCAATTCATTATAATTTTCTAATTGAAATTATCAAATTATATCTGACACGTGATGTTCTAAGGAAATTAACTAGTATTAACTATTTTATCAACAAAAAAAAAAAAAAATTCTCTACGTCCTGAGAAATTTTAAATTTTAATTTTATAAAGCTTATCCTAAAACTTAATAGTATGTGCGTGTATTTTCACATTAATATAGGTTCGGTTAAAGTATATTTAAAATAGTACAAAAAATACATTGTTTCCGATCACCTTATTAGTATAATGTTCATATATCAGTAATAATTTACGTATATATTAATAAGTTATAGGTTAGTATGATAATTAACGACTATATATACTTATCTCAATAGTTTTCCAAGTTATTAACAACAACAAAAAACCAAAATCGAACGTTTGATATTTTTTTTTTCCTGACAATAGTCTTTAATATTTGAACAAACTGAACATTTTTATTAAATTTCATTGTTTTTCATTCTTAGAAATGTCTATAATATAAAAATTACATTTCGTAAATATTCCATATGAAAACTATTAAGTCACAAAAACAGCAATTTAAATAATTAAATGAATTACTTTTTTTTTTACGTTGAATATGAAATTATATATATATATATATGTATATATTGTTTTTTTTGTGTTAATGGATTGATTAGTTTTATAATTTATATTGTTATATTATACCTAACCTTCATGGCGTGTCAATTAAAAATTATACTTAGAGATAAATTGTATTTGTGGATGGAAGGGTTGTTAGGGTACTTGTATTTGTAAGCCATGAGTAATTTTTGCTACTCCTAAACTTTGGCCAAACATACACCAGCGATCTTTAATCTGGTTTAAACATAATACCTAGGAGATGACAAAATATAAAACATACTTATTTGACATTTTATTTGGACAATTTCAATTCTAATTATTTACAGTTTACATACACTAAATTCATAAATTTTAAATTAATAAATTAACTAGTTAAACTATTTAACTAATTTAACTAATTTAACTATTTATATTAGTAGGTAATATTAATTACCAAAATGTAATTGTATGAAATTTATAAAGGAGCTGAAACACAGGCCATTATTTAGTTGTAGCAACATTTGAATAAAACTGTCAGTAAAACAAAAGAGTAAGGAATAACCAAAAAAGACTAACAAACTAAACATGGAAAAAGTTAGGAATACAATAGAGATAGATACTTACCAAAAAGAAATATCAGAAAACCCCAGAAAGAGAAAGAGTGACACTGTGATTAAAAACAAAAGATATGTGAATGCTTATCCATTACTACTTATGTAATACAAATGATATAATGATACACGAATGATACAATATTTTAGTTTTACTGTCCTTCCATTGTTGGCTAAGAAATAATCAATTTTGTACATTTTCCTCTATATAAATATATACTAAAGAAAAAAAGATGATATTGTGGAAAAAATGTTAAACATTTTCTTTAAGTTCTTTTAGACATAAATAAATTGTACAAATAATAATTTTAAAAAATTATATTTTATTTACAATATCTGTCAGCTTTTGTTTTCGCTCTTCTGTCCAATAATGATTCATGAAGTCTTCCTTCTTTTTGAGCTTTCTTCAACTGACTTCGTTTCCCTTCAATCATACGCATTTTTTTATCTTGAAATTTCTGAAACATTTTTCTAAAAAAATAACAATAAATAAATAATAAGGTAATCAAACTATTAACTTTAATATTAGAAAAGTAATAAGCTACAGGTACTGTGGATGTTAGTTTGAGTAGATCACTTAAATGGGTGCTGAAAGTAACAATAAGTCTTTTGCATTAAAAAAACATTTCTAAACAAAACTCTACTTGTTATTATTTTTTGTTCTGGTTTTTGACATTTAAACTTTACACACTTATAAGTAAGTAATGACAAACAATCGCTTTTCTCAGAATCTAATAGCATCAAAAATATAAGAGGATATGTAAAAACATTTGTGAAAAAAAGAATAATATTATATGTTTTTTACTATATCTATCTTAAGTAATACACCTATTATATAATATTGAAAATAGAAATTAAATTAATCATTATATAGATTAATTATTAATTATGAAAAAAATACTGTATTTAATTAATTAATGAAAAACTGCTTACACATAGTTTTTTTCAATATCTTTAATGTTTCCTTTCTTTTCATCTAATTTATCTATTTCTTCTTCTATATTTTCAATAGCATTAAGTCTAACTTTGATCAACTCATTTGGTCCAGCAGTCCGATTTTTCGCAATGAGAGAGTCATCTTCATCTCGAATACTTATAAAACATCCAGTAGAAGCCAATATTGCCAATTTGTTGTCCTATAATTTATCAATGAAATTAATACACACTGTTTTAAAAAAAAAACGTACACTATTTTTAGAACTAGTTTGGAAACTTGAAATATTGACATAGTACCTATAAATTTTAAAGAATCAACATTCTTCTTAATGCCAATTAAACATAATATATATTACTTTTAATAGTGTAGTAGTATTTATAATTACTTGAAATACAGGTTCAAATTGTTCTAGTGGTCCAATGGCATCAGACCTTCCAACTATAGTTCCATCTTTATCAACACCTAAATATTTTCCATATCCAGATTTTAAAGCAATTTTGGTTTCATTTACAGTAATAGCTGTTAATATTTCTTCAGGTAATGGACCATCTCCTAGAAAACAAAAAAATATATATTAGTCAAAATATAAATTAGGTTAATATTATAGCTAATAAAAAACATTTTATAAATAGTTATATTTATATCAATAATCAGTCATAATTCTAAAATGAAAAAAAAAATTAAAATTAATAAATAATAAATTCCCGAATAAACATTAATATTTTTCTGATAATTCTTTAGTATAGAATTTTTGTCAAATAAATTATTTTAAATAATTTATCACACTTATCATTTATATTATAGTAGGGATGTCATATGAATAGATAAATTTGAAATAAAATTGCATAAAATTCTTATCCAATATTCAATAGCAATATAATAGACATAGAATATATTATCTAGGAATAATAATGAATAGTCATAGACTAAGGGAAGGTTATATAATATATATATTTAACTTTGAATACATTTTGACATATGAAACCTTTTATCAGTGGCATTGATGTAGTATCAACAATTAAATTAATACTGGAAAGTATGACTATTTAATTATGCATTATGTCTATACTTACTCAGCTACTCATATTCTGAGTTAATAAATAAAAAAAGTGAGGTATCTTAGGCTCAATGCACATGAGTGTATTTTAGATGCACGGTACCACAGAGTCACTGTGTGTGCATAGCTTAATCTAGTTGTGAGAAACATATAACGCAAACGCGGTATCCCGCGTTTCAAACATGCACATGTGCATCTGGCTTTAAATGGTGTTTATATTTTAAAAACTCAACTTGAGTATCTAATAGAACTATAGTTGTATACAACATGTTCAAATGTATACTAAGCCATTAGTTTAGTTTTAGTTAAGCTTAAATAATTTGATGTCTAAGATAAAATTGATAATAAATACATCATTACGCCTTCGCAAATGTTGGTAAAATAAAATATTTACCTTCATTGTGAGGAGGACCAAGTGTAAACAACCCGTTGTCCATAGCAGTGACATAAGTCTGAGAACCAAATTCAATAGCTACTGGGCCTGAAATCTCACATACCAATTTAGCCTCTGCCCAATTGCCTATAAACAATATGAATTAAAAATATGTTATGAATTAATACACTTTATAAATAAATAAAATCTACAAATTATTATCAACTAATTTACCATGATTAATTTTATCTTGATTTTCTACAATATTAATTTTTTCATCTTTATTTGTAGACTTATCCTTTTTCTTCTTTTTTCTGAAAATAATTTAATACATTCACTTTTTTTTTTTATTAAATAGTAGACATACATATCAAATGCATGTTTTAAATAACATTTCAATTAATTTTTATAATATTTATCTAACAGACCATAAAATACTATATCAATTATATATAATATTCTAACAATTAAAAATCAGACGACTGATAATAATAACATTTTTCAATAGGTATTTACTATTTAGCATTGTGTTAACAACTCACTTGACTTTTTCATTTTTCAAAACTAACTTGGAAACTCGGACTTTGTTATACTCCGACATTATTATTAACGAATGAAAGCTGCTGTATATATAAAAAATGAATAAACAACGAACACGTAAGTTGTAGTCAATAAAAACGTTAAGTTTTCCAGAGAAATAAATATTTTGAAGCACAATTTTCTTTAGATTACACGCATTTGTTTTATTACTTGTTCTGTGATAACACGATAATGAACATTGATAACATTTTTTTTGGTTTACTTCGATTTAAATTATTTCATGGAAACATCAGTGACCACGAGATGATTACATCATAAACCTATACAAAACTAATTTATAAGTTTGTGGGTTACGCGTAAAATTATATATGCATGCATTTTGACGCATAATGCACATCTAGAATAAGATGTATTATTATTGTAAGCAAATTCGGACACGAGAAGAAGATTGTAAACAAATAGAAGTTTCGCAAAGTCACATACAAACTTGATAAACACCGGTTGCATAATTTATATCAAATTTATATCAAAACTAATTCGTTTTCATATATTCCAACATTTAAATTTCGAAGGTAGAAACAGAAACTTGTTAAAAAGGCAAAATATAAATTTCTTATACTAACACACACAATCTATTACATAGATAAAATAATCGGCATTTGCAATGACCATCTAATAACATCGAATAATATTTTTTATTATTTTATATTCAGTAGTGGAATAAACGATTTATTATTACCGGTCACATTGTAATATATTTATCACTTATTTATATTTGTTTGTTGTACGTGAGGGTATGTATTTATACGACAAGTCTGTTCAAATGTATGCGTATAAATAACGCATTTCGTCAATTAGAGGTTGATCAGTTTCATTTAATGTTATTCTTAACCGGAGAAAAAAGTCGTTTGAATAGATTTTGTATGGTTCTCTATGTGTTATCCCAATCGGCTAGTAGGTGCAGGTGATCTTTCGGAGGTTAAAATACGTGGTTTACACTATTAGGTTTCTAATGTTGGATGGGAGGGGTATACTTTGTTTTTGGTATATTGTGTTTGGTGGGTTCAAGCTGTTTTTTGTATTAATATAGTTAGAGAATCGACCAAGGTGTCAATATAGTCGGAGTATTTCAGCCGTATTTGAAAATTAATGCGCTGTTCAGTGTAGTTATGAAAATTTGTCCAATCGGTTGACGAATTTGTTAAGGAAATATACAAATTTAATTTCGTGTTCAAATGATCCAAGAATTAGAAGACAATCTGAGTGACTGAGCGTAGGTCGAGCAGATTTTTGATTTTGCCAAAACACGAACAGGGAATATTTAAAAGCGTTTATAACGAATGGACACAAGAAGTATATTTTGGACACTAATTTGCTAGTCGGTGTGATAGGTAATATTTTATATTATTTCTAAATAAGTTCAAAATAAATTAATAAAAATATTGTTACTAAGTAATTTGTAAGTACGTTTACTCGAAAATATTCGGTAAAACTGAATATAGTTTGCCAAGAACAAAAAAAAAAACATCTAAAAAAACAAACTTACTTACACTTTTGTTTTCAAAATTCGAATAATTATTTCACAAGGAACACACAAAATGTTAGGAAATATATATTCGGAATTGTAATTGTATAGAAAATTTTTAAGTCTGAAGAAAATGTTGTCGGTATGTATTTCATTGAAAATATTATGTAGGAATTTATAATATATTATATTCCACCGATTTATGTTTCCGACGGAATATTTGTTAAAAGAATATGTTTGACGACGACGATGACAATAATTGTCGCACACGAAAGTTTACGGCTGTGGCGGTTGAAGCGGCCCCGCCGACAGATCAGCTGACGTTATCAATCGGCAATGTTCGTGCGGTAAATGGTATTCTACGTTTCTATAGTGTACACTGTACAGGTACGACCGCGGTAGTTGAGTTGCGTGTTGCCGCAGCACTGTCCCCTGTCCGTTCTTATCCATCCCGTCAAGGGACGAACGAAAACAAGAATAAAATCTCCCGTCTCCTTCAAATGTTTGTTGGCGGAAGTTTCCCGTTGCGGGGATAACAACTGTAAACGGAAACGGACGGGCGAAACTTCTTGACCGGTGGGCGGTCGACCGTCAACCCGTGACGCCGAGTGATGGTCCGCGCGATCCGAAAACAACGACGACGACGACCCCGTAACGCCCGATAATTGACCGCGACGCAACGTGTACCGTTTTGTGTACAACAACGTGACGTAAGTAAGTGACGATCGAACTGACTGAACCGGTGGCAGTGGCACGTGCTCACACGATGGTGGACGAACGGAAAGAACTCGAAGATCGTGAGATCATTGTCAATGAGGTGGACGGGTTGCCGAGTCTGCTCGACGATAATAACGATTTGTATAAAGCGGTGGCCTCTGGACAGTCGTCACTAGACGATTTGAACGACGAAGACCTGCCCACGTCATTGATCGTGACCAACATTGACCCTGCCATTTTTAAAGATGACGATCTCAAGGTTGTGTTTTGTATTTTGTATTTATATTATTTTGTTTATTGTTGTTATCACGTTTTCAGAAAGAAATAGAAATGTTGTTTGGCCGATTCGGAGAAGTCATCTCCGTTCAGTATTTCCGCAGCTTCAAACGTCTGAGGGTTAATTATGGTACATCAGCATCAGCAGCTAATGCGAGAATCCAAATGCATCAAATACGATTCTATGATACAGTAATCAACTGTTATTTTGCACAGGTAAGCTATACATAGAAATATATTTCTGTAACTAATTGTAATATTGAATACTTGTTTATATTTTTAAGCCCGTCACACCGATTGATGCTGCAGATCAACATTTGCAATTACCAGCTCCAGTAAAACAATTTTTGATTTCACCTCCAGCATCTCCGCCAGAAGGTTGGGTGCCCAGAGCTGAAGGAGAGCCTCTTATTAACTATGACTTACTTGCTGCAATAGCAAGTCTCAGACCAGGTAAATCAATGTTCATAATTGTTACTTATAATATAAATCATTTGTTTACAGTTTAGAAGACTTATTTTTTTTCTATTCTATAAAATTTATTTATTCAAATAACAATTTTTTCGTGTCAAACCTTCAAAAATATTTTCTTTCATTTCTACAATAATGTTTTTAGCCATGACATTATTTTTTTGTTATTTACAATCAGTTATGATTAAGTGATCAATCAATATGTGTTTTTAATCTAAAATAAGTTGTTCATCACTCGAATTTCATGGTAAACCAGAAAAAAAAACCCTAGTCTATTTATAGCTATGTACAATACAATTTAAAAAAAAGTATTTTAAGCCTTAAACACAATGGTTTAAATTATTAACAATTTACACAACAAAATATTTCAGGTCAACCCCATGAAATCCATGCTGCGACCGATACATTGCCTGGCATCGTTTTACATGTAGCTGAAGGACATGAAAATAACCCAACATCGGTCAATAAAATTCCTCACACAAGGCTACCAGATAAATGAAATGGCATTTTACATTCTAAGTTATTTTCTTAATAGATATTTCTATGTAATATTATTTTATATATTTTCTTTAATATTTTAAAAAATTATTATAAATATGAAAATGTTAAAACTATTATTTTGGAATCATTAATTACATAGCATTGTTTTTGTTTTTTGTAATTAGAAAGTTTTTAACATATTTCTCTCAAAAATGGTTGTATACGTTTAAAGTAATTTATAATCATCCTAGTATTTATTTCCTTTAAGACTGTCAATAAAAATTAATTAACAAAATAAATTTAGTTTTTAATACGTTCAGAACTTGTAAAAAATGAATAATATAAAAACAATTATTTAATTTTTAAACTAAAATGATCTTAATTTAATGTACGCAATGAAATATTATGTATGGGGTAATAACATTATCTATTGAAAGAATTGTCATAGTTTAACTACTAACTACTTTTAATAAAACTGAAATGGCACACATCTAAGTTTATTTGTTTATTGAGTTTTTAAAAAATATATATATTTAAAAAACAATATGAAGATTTTAATAAATAAATGTACTTGTTCGCGTTTTTAATTTATTACAATTATTTACAGTCCATGAATACATTTATATTTACATAATTTTTTAATTAAACGAAAATAAAATAATAAATAATAAATAATAAATGAAAACAAACATTTAACAATTATGTAACATTACACAAAAGCTTAATGTAGTATCACAGAGAATACGGTACTATAAGTTTAGGTTGGCAATTACGCAATGTACACAAACATATTGATATCGTCTTCGTCTCGTTTCATATATTTGTGTTCAATTAGCCATTCAATTTGTTCTTTGATCATTTTTTTACTTGGTAAGAACATGTTTTTTAAAATATCAATTAATTCAGTTTGTAAATTCCAATTCGATATTTGTTTACGCATTTTTAATATTTTTATAATCGCTTCCTATAAGACACAATAAATTACAATTTAATGATTATACTAATTATAAAATACAATATTTTTAGAAAAATTGATGCTTACTTGAACTCTTAATATTCTTAATTGAACAATACATTCATTGTCTTCTTCTTTACTGCGTTCAGTAGACAACTGTAGTCTACCAATTAAATTTACTTTTCCTCTTTTTTGTAGTTTACCGTTTTTACTAAAATCGACATTAATCACAATAATTATAGCTGTTTTGGGTGATAAAAATAAAAGACAATTTATCATTGTAATGTCCAAAATAAAACATTTACACTTACACTATTGAGAATTGTTCATTAATCCAAAATGTTGTGTTTTCATTGAATTCTTTTGGAGATGGTATTTCACATGACACTTGCACTACTTGTTTCTTTAATTTTGGAAAAGACACTAGAGACTGAAAACAATCATATAAATCTATATATTATATAAGAACAATTTAAGTTTCCAATAATAATTATCTACATAAGAATTATGTTTTTTTTTATATATTAACAACTGCCCACAGTGTAGAACTTGAGGAGGCTTCATAGTTTTTTTTTAAATTGTTAATAATACAAACAAATATTAAGCTGGAGTTAAAAGATTGATGAGTTTATTAAGTGAAGAGCTCTAAAAATCAACCAAGTAATACGGAAAACAATAATAAAACTAGAAAAAGAAATATAAAAAGAAATATAAAAAAAAATCTAAAAGAAAATAATTTGTAGGAATTGAAAATGTAGAAAAATATGTAGGAATATACTTTTTTTAAATTTTAAATTGTATTAGAGACTAACATTTAAATATATACTTAACAATTAGGCAGAAAACAAAAAATAACAAATTATAATATAATAATAAAGATAGCTAAAAATAATAACAAATAAATAATACAATAATACATTTTTAGAAAGGAAGAAATTAATGATATAATTGAAAGTAAGATTTCAGAGGATTGGAAAATGAAAATGAATAGAAAAGCAAACAGGAATACGATAGGATTGAAAATGACTTGGATAAAAAGGTAAGATAATTGATGAAAAGATAGAGAGAATTATATATCTGTACATAGTCACAGCGGGAATAATAGGGAGAACTATTTAATGATGGAAATAAGAAATGGGACATGGCAACATAATATGCAGGTATACAAATAAGAATTTAAAAATCAAGAAATAATAAATTGTGTTACAAGACAAAAAAATAAAGAACCAATGCCTGATGACGACATTTAGGGCAACCTTAGATTGAACAGAGAAAGGGAAAAATCAGCTCTTTCTCTACTATAGGTATTTTTAAATTTAAGGTATTAGTTAGGTTAGATAATTATTATTACTAAGGCCTGGATTTAAACTGCAACTGCATTTAGACTGCAACCTTCACATATTATGGGGGTCGAAAATGGTTCTTAGACAAGCCAAAGATTGGACGGGACGGATAATTTTGGCTGGCATGCACCAGAGACCTGATGCCACCAACGCGAGAAATCTCGTTGGCTACCCTGGGGATTAAACCGCAGACCTTGTGTGCCGAAACGTGTATTTCTACCCACTCGATCACAGCCAATCCTTAAGTTATTGAAATTAGTAAATTAAAAAATAAAATCTTTCTCCTTTTATAATTTGACATTTGAAAAAAAAATTGAATCCTGTAATGTTAAAGAAACCTTAAATATAAAAAACAATATAAAATAAAATAATGAAACACCAAATCCAAAGATAATAAAATTGGCAAAATAAAATTATAAACTGTATTTCATTAAGACTATAATTTTAATTTGTATCAAAGTTAAAATAATTATTATTGGTTTAATGTCAGTGGTGAAAACTCAAGTACATTAAATATTTTTAGTCTGGCTTAACTATAACTTTGTAAAGATGCTTTTTCAAATTTAAAATAAATCCCAGTTATTTAATTTTGTCATGGGCAAATGAAATTATAATTTACATGTCGAACTTTTGACTAATAGAATTTTGAATCTTCTAGTATCATAATAATAAATTTTGTCATTGAATGATTAAAATACTAACCCATAATGTCCTTCGTAATTCGGGATCTGGCAACTCTGTGGCCAGTCTAAGATTTTCATATGAAATCTTATCATTTGGTCTTTGATTCCACGCAAACAATACTGCCATCTGGAATGTTGTGACATCAATGTCAAACCGGCCAATATCATTTGAAAATGTTATCTATAAATATTATTCAAACTTACAGTTAATGTGTAAAGGACATCATGAACATATATGGTATACCTATAAATAATAATCATTTTACATCAATAAAAGTAAACTTACTGTGCCATTTGACATGTGATGATACCATTGTAATTTACGACCACTATGTTTTTTTCGATAAAAATCTTCTACTTCTGGTATGTAATCTTCTAACTCCATTGGTAATGACACCGTTACACGTTCGCTACCTCGTGACCATGCCCCGGCATTCAATATTTTAATATTAATTGAATCTATAAATTGTACAAAATTAATTAGTTAAAGATTTTATTATAATATTTGATATGTGTATCTGATGTATCAGACACACAATAAACTTTTGGGTGCTAAACACAATTAAATGTTATGTTAATTTAATATGAACTTTTATTTGTTTTAATAAACCATACATTAATACAGATATTTTATCACAACAGACTTATGTTTTTGTTTATTCTAAAAGTTTTAAATTACCTGCAATGCTACCTTTAATATTTCTGTAGGTTTCTTTAAACTGTTGATTTAAGTCTTCACTAACTTTTATATCTTGAAACATTCTAGCTAGTTTATTAACGTAATCTGCAGGCATACCGACTTCTCTTAACCTAAAAAAATAAATACATTCTTACATAATATTTTACTTAACACAAATAATTATAATGAATTGTACCATTCAACCATATTTTCTTCCTTTTCAGAATCAGCTGAAGTATCTAATATTAATCTACGTGTCAAATGTGCTTTATGGAATCTCATAAAAACATCTTTATTTTGCACATATTTTAACACAAGAAGCTAAAAACAATGAAATAAATGATTAAATACCATATTAAGGACATTTATACATTTTATACATACCACATCTTTTAATTTACTTTCAATTTCATCTGCAGTTAACCTTTTACTTAATGGAGTTTTTCGTAATAACATATCGCAATAATTAGCTAATAATTCAGGGCATTTTGATTCAGGTTGGCATTTAACAGCAGAATTCTAAAATATGTTTATGAAAAACAATAATTTAACGTCTACTTATTGAAGGTATAATATAATAATTAATACATGAAATTAAAATATACAATACATTTATACTTTGAAGTTATTATATTATGTTAAGAAAATTATAAATGAACTATTGTTACTTGTTAGTAAAAAGAAGATGATGAGCAAAATAACATCTAGTAAATTAAGTATAAAACATTTACTATAAAATAACTAACTTGTTTTGTAGGAAGTTCTAATCGAAACACTGTAGTATCATTAACTACTTGTTTGTATGCTTTGTCTCGGGCAGTTAAAAACCTTGGATCGTCATTAAATGCTTCCAACACTAAAGTGCTAAATTTATGAAACAACAGAAGAAGCTGTTCAACATATTTTTCAGAGTCCTATAATCAAGCAATTCATTTAATAGTTATTAAAAAAATTGAATAGTATATAGAAATATTAAAATGGCAAATTGAATATA
The DNA here is from genome assembly GCA_019022885.1 of Schlechtendalia chinensis. Classification (NCBI taxonomy): domain Eukaryota; kingdom Metazoa; phylum Arthropoda; class Insecta; order Hemiptera; family Aphididae; genus Schlechtendalia; species Schlechtendalia chinensis. Next base: position 2,549,183 of record CM032341.1, read on the forward strand.
TTAACTAATTAAATAAATTAATCTATTATAAAGTGTTGCAAGATTATTATTATTATTGTTACAATTTAAAATAATTGTTGATGCCTATAAATTAAATATTTAAGAAATATAGATTTATACACATATTTAAAAATATTATATAACACAATAATTAATAATGTTATATTTCCAATATTTTGCAATTAAAAAACCAAAGATTTATACTCTACATTATAAATATTATTTTCGATATAGTTAATTCTAATCTCAAATTTTTCTCTGTAAATATTTTTGTAACAAGATTATCTAAATGTATATTCTATATTAACACAAATATAAATTTTACCTGAGTTATGATATCTGCTGATGCCATCATATCTGCTAAACCTGCACTTACAATATAGTCTTCTAAATCTTTAAGCATTATTAAAATTCCATCAGGTACACGATCCATCAATTTAAACAATAATGCTAACTCTAAAATAAAAATTAGGTAAAATAAAATTAATATAAATTCAATTTCAATTTATAATTTATGTATACTATACTTTCAGTATCGTTGCTTTTAATCATATCTGTACATTCAGCTAAAATAGTATGACGAAAGTTTGAAACCAACACCAAAATACAACAATCTGTCAACTAAAAACAAATATTCTATAAATAATGTTATAGAACTATTCCAAATTTTTTTAAAATCAAACCAAATTATATTATACCATTTGAACTGAACCACCACTCGTGTCTAAATATTTTTGAGCACGGACTTCTTCTTCCCGAAGTTTCATATCAGCATATCGCATATAAGTTTGAACACCATGAAGTTCTAAATATTCGGAAGCTTTTGTTTTATAAAACGTTTCAGTTGTTTGAATGTATGCTCGTTCAAAATATTCCTTATATATTTGAAGTTTATCATCAAAATTTGAGCACAAATTTACTAAAAACAAATTCATATCAAATTTTATATTATAAGGTTACAGAAATTAAATTATAACGATCTAAACTTACCATATGATTCTCTTACTCCTATAACTAATTGAGAGTCAAATGCTTCTCCATTTCGTTCTAAGTAAACAAGTTTCATTGCTGAATCTTGAAGTCTTTGTTTTATATCATTAAAAATACTTTGATTCCAACTGTCCAACATAAGCTAATGAAAAAATAAAAATATAAAATTCAATAAAATATAATTTAAAAAAATAATAACATTCTTAAAATAAAAATATATATAATTGATTTTTTAAATACAATTATTGAAAACAATACATTTTTTATTCACAAATGTTTAAAACCTGAAATCACAAAAATTATACACAATAACCGCGTATACATATTTTGATACTAATGTAGTTGTCAAAATACGTATACACGGTTATTGTGTATAATTTTTGTGATTTCGGGTTTTAAACATTTGTGTATAAAATAATCACAAGTTCTCTTATATATATTTAATTGTAATTTTTTATTTGTAATTCTAATATTAATTTCATTGAAAATTATATAGCAAGTTAACAGAATAAAAATAAATGTCTATGTAACTATGTATAAAATTCAAAAATTGGTATATGAATTTGAAGTAAATTTAGCTACACATTTTCAGACAAATAAAGTTTATAAATGGTATAAATGATTTAAATGGAATAAATGGTTGATTTTATAAAAAAAATATGAAGATGAATTCTATGGAATGAATTTTCATTAATGACAAAAATTTACTTTAAATTATACTAAACTATAAGAAAATGGTATACTCTCATTTTTTGTCTTCATCTAACTCATGGGTAATATAATAATTTTACATAATTCATAATTTAAATTGTGATTTTTAGTTTAAACATCAATGACCAAACTTGAAGACACTTTTAAATAGTGTCTGTCTTGGTAATGTAAATATTATTACGTAAATTACAGTCTTGTAATGTCCTAAGCGCCATTGGTAGTATATATATATATATATATATATATTTATATAACAAAAAATTGAATGTTTATTGAGAGGAAAGCAGCCGTAGAGGATAAAGGTATTTTCTTATTAGAAAACAGATCAAAATAACCAAATATATAGTTGTAAATAATGATATTCTGTTAAAACTCAAATAAAAAAAAATTACATATTATATTTTACCTTTCGAACAACAGAATCTTTATCATTACTCGATTTTTTAACACAAGTTGATTGTTTTCCAATGAGAGAATTTTCTAATTGTCTAAAAGGAGTCGGTAGGTAGTTGCATTGAGTGAAAAACTTTCTCCATTCTGTTATATAAGCTTTTAGTAGAGCTTGATCTTCTTGATGACCCATAACTCTCTGAATAAAAAAAATACATATCTAATATTGATAACAAAAATATGTTTTTATTCTTAATGTTGTGCATTGCTTCATATATTTTTTAATATGATAAATCATGTATAAAATTAAAACTCAAATTAATCTTAATAATAATAGCTAATTGATTTAAAATTGTTGAGATCAATAACAAATAAAGTACCTATACCTACATTTATATAATAATTATCTAATTAATTGAGGCATTTACGACTATAAAAAATCATCTACAGGTAGTTCTTACTTGTTGAGCTTTTTTAATAAACTCCATTATATCAGTTCTTAGAGTTAGTCTCATTTTCACCGGTCCTTGTTCGTCCCAAAGACATACAAGGTGAACTGCATAAAATAATTCCTGCCACTCATTCTGTGTAACTGGCTCTTGGTTTAGGAGTTTCAATACAACCGGTCTCATTTCCGGCCATTTTTCTTCAAACCGGACGATATTTTTATCCTGTTATAACAATGGATAAATATGATGAGTCCCAATCAAAAATTTAAGTTCTGAATGATTGATTTTCTAAAAATTGTTCTCATAGTAGTTACTTAAGGTTATCAATTAAAACTTACATTTATGGATTATGAACTAAGGATATATATATATGGACTACATTCAAAAACAGGATTGGATGCGACGAGTCATTGTAAAACACAATGATGATTCAATGTCAGCAATCGATAAAACAAATAAATGATATGAAACGTACACACATTTTGGTGATCAAAAGACAAAAAATACATCAAAATGTATAAAAAAAGACTTAAAACCCAACAATATGAACGTCGTGTAACACTTACTTTCATTGCTTGTAGAGACATGTTCGTTTGGTCGGTTCGTTCAGGATAGAAAAACGAATTATAAAAGCTCTACCGGAGTGGTTAAAAAATAAATAAAAACGTATTCGAACGTAAACGTGGAACGACGGGATTTTTCGATTCGAGTTCAAAATATTCGTAATGCAAAATCCATTGCTGCCATTATTTACGGGGCTGAACGGAAAGTTTCGTGTTGACACACGCTCGTGTCGCAGTGGTCAAGACGAAAACCGCGTGCGTTAAACGTTACAAGACCAAAACTTAAAAACGTTACACACTACAAACGACGATAATGACTACAATATTTACTATTTTATCGAATTATTACTATGAAAATGCATCTATCTCGGAAATCACAGTGCCGCGGTAGTGCGATACACTGGCGCTCCCTAACAGTCGAGCGTGGTACCCGGGGACCCTCAGGAGAGAGACGGATACGATAACGTCACAACGGTACCGCGTAGTGACACAATCGGGATTGGTCTCCCGACGGTGGTGGTGGGGAACCTATTTTATCTACGTAGCCCCCAGTCGCGTAGAGAAAAATCCAGCTTTCGGATTTATCAAACGGGTATGTCGCGTAGGCACGGTTAATAACCTAACCGTGGTTATAACTATTAGAGTGAGACTACACTTAGAACTGTATCGTCTCTATTGATGGGTATCGTTATCGTGTCGTCTTGCGAGTGCGTGCATGATACGACGACGACGACGACGACGACGACGTTCGCGTGGTATTTGGCGTACGGCAGCAGCAGCGAGCAGCTGGTCGTCCGCGGATTATTGGACAGAGAGTCGCTTGTCGAGCGATAGCGTTACGCTTGTGAATTGTAGTGGCGCAATCACGTTCCTGTGTTTTGGTTGTTTTTTTTTTTTCTTTTGTCATTCCGGAAAACGTGTTAAATATTCCGCACCGTGTAAGAATATAAAATTTTAATCGTAAATTGATAAGTAGTAGTAATAGTACCATATAGAGTTAAGCATCTAGTTATTTCTATCCGTGTCGTAAACAAACCTACCGAAATAAATCAAACACGTACAAAATCGAAAACCTAGTCAAAATATTATTTATCGAACATTCGCCAAGTAAATTGCCGCGTAATCGAAAACAAAACCAATCCGAGTTCCTGTATCCAGATTGCAATATATCAGTCACAACAACCCAGTCTTTCTGAGAAAATACTGTACCTACGACAAAACAAATCTCCCAGAGATAACAACTAAAGATCGCAGAAATACGGTGAGTATTATCGAGAAAATCCATTGTCTTTACAAACGTCATTCGTAAAAAAAACTCAATGGTACACACCATAATACTAATGTATTAATTTTTTAGGCACCTTCTTATAATATTTCTATCTATGTAATGTAATGTAAAATGCTTTTGTAGGCAATTTATCATAATGTTACCCCCTTTCGTCAAATATGTCTAATACTTTAAATTAGCCAATGATACCTGATTGTTCTAGTTATCCACGTTTTAAAGTTAAATACTGTTTATATGATGGCACGGAAACGTCGCAGCACGACTGAAATAAATACAGCTGAAAATGCTTCAGTTCCAAAACGCCGTTATACCAGGTTAGCAGGAATTAATAATAATTCTTATCAATGTAAAGCACTTACCATATTATACATTACTATTAACGTTAAATAATAATCGTCTTTTATTTTACAGTGCGCAAAGAGCTCTCTTAAATGAAATGATAGCTTTTAATCATAAAAAATGTATAAATTGGTTTCATAAATATACAATTGATTTAAGTGATACTTTAGGCAAGTTAAAAAAAATTTTTATTTCATTTTGGAACATTCAAATTATATATCATAATAATTTGTAGGGCCTGAAGGCATGGAAAGATTTTGTATGGACATTGGTGTTGATCCAGAAGATATAGTAATGCTGGTTTTGGCTTGGAAAATGAATGCCAAATCAATGGGATACTTCACAAGTGCTGAATGGTTAAAGGGTCTTACAGAATTGCAGTAAATATTCTAATATATATATTTATTTACTTATTTATATTACATATATTGAAGATGTTTATATGTGATACATACTTTAATTTTTAGGTGTGATACAGTTAAAAAACTACAAAATAAATTGGACACTTTAAGAATGTCTTTCAACGATCCATTAATATTCAAAAGTATTTATAGATATGCATATGATTTCGCAAGAGTAAGTTTTACTTATATTATCATACAAGCTTATTATTTCATTAAATAGATTTTTGGAAAAAATATAATTTATGTTATAATTAAAAACTTTGATTGAAGAATACAATGTAAATTTATTTACCGGTTATTATTGATGGTTATTCACCAATTAGGTACATGGTAATAATACATCAATAATCATTGCTTATTAAGTAATGTTAATATTTTTTAAAACAACAGAATAATATAATTTAAAAAATAACATGTTATTTATTTGTATAAAAGTATTAGTATAGTGCTATGAAAATTTCTATAACGGAGTTTCTCAACCTTTACACATCTTTTGCAACCAAGAATGACGCCAAACTCTAAAAATACTACTATTTTAAAACAATTTGTTAAATAATATTCTGTTTCTGAGTACCTTACTAAATAATTATTTAAATCTGACTAAAAATAATAAAAACAACACGTTTTGTTATGTAATTATTTGGTAACATTTGACATATGACTAAAGACAATAACAGTAATGTCCAGTAAATGTTTTAAAAATGTTTATGTCCATAAAGTAATTGACATGATTAACTAGTACATCACGATAACTCTCACATTTGTTTTTAAAAATAAACATTAATGACTGATAAATAATATGAAACTACTATACTTTATAATAATTTCTAGTAATCTAACAAATATTAAGATTAATTTGTGATTATTATTGAATCTGTGAGTTATAGAAATGTTTGATAGTTTTAGAAATAATAGATTAAAACTTTATTCTCTGTTAATTTTTGAAATTTTACTGTGCAAAATGTATTATAATACTATTTTCTTTTTTAAGGATAAAGATCAAAGAAGTATGGATATAGAAACTGCAAAATTAATGCTAAATTTGTTACTTGGGAAACAGTGGAAACTTTACTCTTTATTTGCTAAGTTTATAGATCAATCCAAATATAGAGTTATTAATAAAGACCAATGGTGCAATATATTAGAATTTTCACGATCTATACATTTAGATTTATCCAATTATGACATAGATGGAGCATGTAAGTCAAATTAAATGTTTCACTAAATTTTATTCTTGTAGCTTGCATGGAAATTGGTTTGTATATAATTTAATGGATTGTGTTATTTATCACACTATAAATATACTATTAGGTGCTTATAATATAATTTGTCATCCAAATGTTTTTAACAACTACAATAACAGTAATAATATTAATATTACATTATTAATACATTTCGAACATTTATTTTTTTTTATTTCTAGGGCCTGTTATGTTAGATGAATTTGTGGATTGGTTAAAAAATAGCGATAACAGCTGAAAGTAACAAAATTTTGAAATTTCATACCACAATAAAATTAGTTACTGAAAAAGATGTGAAATTATTTTAATAAGAATTAATAAATCTAAATTGATCTATTACTAATTGATTTTATTCTGTACAAAATTCAATGACTTTTCAATAATTAAAAAAAAACTTATTTGCAAGTCTTTTTTTTTATATGTATTAATAGACAATATATTCAAATACAAATACATCAAATACACAGTTTATGTTTGTTTATTTTTTATTCTTAAAAATATGTATTCAAACTTGTAACAGTTATAATAAATTATTACTTAAGTATTCCATTTTTTCAATTTAACAGTTTTTTTTTGTTAAACATTCATTTTCATTATGACAAAATAAGTGAAAATAGTTAAAAAAATAAGTAAATAATAATTTTAAAATTTATTGTAAGATAATAAATTGTTATTTCTACCAAGAGATTTTATTTGTGAAGTAATTTGAAAATTACTAATAGTACTAAATATAATAAGTAATGCTAGAGTTATAAAAACAAAATGTTTAAATACATTATTTTATGAGTTATGACAAACAAAAAGGAGGACTAGTGTAATTAATAAAAATGTTTAATACATATTTAAAATGTTAAAATATAAGACAATGTTGATTATGTATAAAAGCTATTTATATTGAAAATAGTAGATGTGTTTCACTAATAATATTTTATTTGACAATACAATTTTAAAATAGTTTGCATTTGAAAATAATTATTGTAATAAAAAAACCAGTTGTAAGTTAGTTAAATTAAATTTAGTTGTGATGAATTTTATAAGATGTAAAAGATAAAAAAAACTTAAAACAAGAAACATTGTCAAAGCCAATCGTACAGGATTTCCCTTTCTACAATGGTGTGTTTGAAGTGTCAGTCCAATGGCAAGATTCAAATAAAAATAATAGTAACATTCGGTAGTAAGGTAAATGAACACAGGTAAATATCGTTGTATTTTGATTGGAGTCTCCAATATTTTCTTTTGACCAGTGTTGTTTATACAAATGAGTTTCACTGTATGATACAGCATTGATTTAAAAGCAATAATTGGTATTTTGATGGAACAAAACAACAGGGACATTATTAAAAAACGTTTCAATTCAGATTAAATATATTATTTGCATGAGTTACTGTCACGGTGCGCAAAATATTTAACTATTCTTTGTTCAGACCATACGAGTTTTCAAGCGGGCGATTCTTTTTTGAATTTCGTGCAACTGTCAACAACAACAGCATTTATAATAGACAATAACTCGAAACATCAATAATGACGAACAGGAAAAAAAATGAATATTACAACATTTTCGAACCTTTTGTATCTCCCATTCGATTTTCAATGTCTTTGGTATTGTCGTTATTTTCTCGTGGCTGTTTGTGTTTTTCGACGTTAGGCCAATGAGCGTTTTGTAAATTTCCGACATTTCCAAGTTGAAATCAAACCTTGAAAAAACAACAAATTACGAATATTTAATATATAAATACTTATATTTGGTCAATCAATAAGTAAGTTGCATTGAATCGAAAATTAAAAAGTACTACTATTTTTATACAAATTTTGTTTTTTATTGAATAATACACGTAATAACTGTTTGTCCACATAAACGCCAAACAAGTTTCTACAATTTTCATATGTAATCTTTACGAATTTGGAAATACCTAGTTGGAAAATTCCTGCCCAGTTTATGAATCTATTAGGAAAGTGATGCGGACGCTTTTCTCTGGTAATCAAAGCGTTTATTCGGAATTTATGTAAAGAGAGAAATTCAACGATCAACTCAGTTTCCTACTGTGAATTCCTAAAAAAACTTGAGAAAAGCTATTAAAGATCGACGACCAAGAAAATTGATAGAACCTTTGTTACGTTCGTAATTTTTTAGGGTTTCACAGTAGATTTACAAACTGGACGCGAATTTTTCCAAACTTATGGAAATAAGATATGAAAAGTGAAAAGATGGAGATATGAAAAGTGTAGGTACTTGTTTGACGATTATGTGGAAAATTAGGGTTATTACGTGTGCTTTTTAATAAAACAATTCCAAAAATAGCAGTACTTTTTGATTGACGCTCGTATATGTACAAAATAATTGTTATAATTAATGTATAAGATACTGTACCAGGTAGGTTAGATTTTAAATATTGAGAGTATACATTTATATTATAGAAGGGAGGGGGGTTTGTTATCGCATCAGTACCCCCTTTAAATCATACACATTTTATCGTCTCGCAGCACGTAAACAGTACGGGGTAATACCTCCTATATACATGGAAGTTCCATGATGGAACTGTCCAGTCTTTACCATTTTAGGTATGGACGTGTTTAAACCACTTTGAGTAAGTAACAAAGAATTCTAGGCCGAGAAATGGACGATGAAGAACGGGTGGTCTAGGTAATCGTTAATTACGGATCATCAATATACATTAAATATATTTTGGTACTTGTATACAATAATACATGAATACGAACACATACGAGTATATAGGTAGGTACACAGTACACTATTAAAAAATGTTAAAATACGTACGGTTTGACTGACTTGGGTTTTACAGCATTCTTGTGATTTATATTTTCTGTACTTTCCTAAAAAAATGATATTATTAAGTAAACATAAATAGTAGTAATAATAACATAATAATAATTAACAAAATTAACACTTTGTGATTTTTAAAATTAAGTTTACTCATGTGTGTTAGTTGAATATTTCAGTCGTCGGATTAATTTAACTAGGATACTTTATTTATTAACTTGAAATTTCGGTTTCGTAACAAACCAAAATTACATTGTATAAGACACAATAAGATAAGATAAAACTTATTTGTCTTATTTCAGATGTGACACGAAAAAGTAAACAACAGTCGCTTGGATGGATATTGTTATTATTTATTATATTTTGGTCTACATTTTTCTACTTTTCGTATAATTTTTGGAAAAAAAACGAAGTCGGTTTGTTTTTTAAACGGGCCAAAATGTTATTTAAAGTCAAATTTGTATACGTACAGACGAACTTAAGAATAAAAAATAACGTATAGGGCATAATTATTAAAACTAATATACTTACATAGTTTATATATAATTAATAATTAATACAGACGAATAATATGACGATGCTTTTATATAGGTCTCACACAGTACGATGACACAATTGATAAACATTAATATATTACAACCATCATCTGACCAGCGTACAAATACTATTTACTGTGTACAGGCGCGTATCCAGGACATTTTTATGGGGGGGGGGGGGTTCAACAAATTTAAACGACATAAGTTCTAAATTGTTTAATAAGCAGAAAAAAAATTTGTTTTTTAAATTTTATTAAAGTAAAATATTTATATTATAACGATTGATAACATAAATATTACCAAAGTACATTTAATTAAATATATTTTACATTTGTATTGTTTTGTTATGTCATAAAATTAAAAAACAAATAAACTTAAAACATTATCAATTCAAAATTTAAATATTATTATGAAAATACAATAGCCAGACAGCAGACTATCCGAGTTAAAATAGTTTTTTACATTGTTTTATTTTACAATACTAAATCAATTTTTCTTTTTTTCTTAGCCAATTGATCCAACACTTCTTCAGGGTTAATTTTAATTTGTCTATGAATATTAACCGGTTTCCGGTCTCTAAGCAGTGTAAAGGGAAAAAAAATATCTGAAATAAACTTTGGATATAGACACTTTATCGCCATTATATCACTTGGCCGATTCGACGAACTGATTAGAGTTGTCATAGTGTAATCCGATTATAATGAGATCGTGGGAATACCTGAATACGTTCCGACGTGAACATTATCAATATATGTGTTTATAATAAATGTATAAAAACAGATTAAGATTTTCAAGTCGAAATTCTAAAAATATATAAATGTTTAAGAAAAACCTGTGTTTAAAAATTCATCTACTTATCTCAGACACATTGAGTCCATGGGGGGGGGGGTCTAACCGCTAACTTATTATAGCTATAAGTGCTAATTGTTTTTAATTGTTATTTCGATGTATAAATTAATATCTAAATTTAATTACTTTTCTATACGTTTGTCTGGATATCATTTTAGAAAATTCTTTATTCACCCCAAACGGAATAGCAAGTCCTCGATCTAAATTAAAAAACAATTTGCGATATAATAATTAATAACATAAAATTAGAGGTTACAGAAATGTATAATTATTACTATAATTATAATGTTTCCACTATAAATGACCATTTCAAACAAGTAATAATAAATAATTATTTATGATAGGTATATTATATGCGTATAAATATATATTTTTAATGCAATTCTTACAGTTATTCAATTTGTATGAATTGTCAAGAGATTGCAATTGTTTTGCTTTATATCTCCATACTTTCAGTGTTTCTTCATCTCTAAACATTAAAATAAAAATAAAAAATACAAGAAGCATATTATCTATGTACAAGTTATATTATATATTAAAATTTGATTTAGTATTTATCAGTAGGCTTAAGGACTTATAACACTTTAAAAAATGTATTTTATAATAAATTGTAACACTGCATGTAAATAACATTTCGAACATTAATTCCGAAAAATATGCAATGCTATGTAAATATTTAAACAAAAGTTAAAATTATATCTAATCATAAAATTCTGTTTTAAGCAAAAAACAGAATTTTTATTGGTTAGAGGAAGACGAAATCGCCCATATTTAGTTAAAAAGTATTTATTTATTTAAACTTTAAACTAATAAGTAATACTAGACGTACTTGTAGGATTGTAAAATTCGTTCTTGCTTTTCCAATATTACTTTTTGTTTTTCTAAATAAAGTCTTTCCAACTCTTTTATTCTAATGTCTCGATCAGTAACTAAACGGTCACTACTCCTAAAAATTGTATAATTGAATATTATAATATATTTATATACTTATTCTGGAGATTAGTCATTAAGTATACACTAAAAAAAAAAAAATAATAATAATAAAATGATTACAAAAAAATGTATTATGTATGTTTAGTGATCGGTATAATATTAGTATAAATTACTAAATACTAAAAACTTAAATTCATAGACGCATTATAGTTTAATCCCATTCGAATTATATAGGTTATAAAACATTATTATTATTATTATTTTAAGCCTTACCAGTTAGTAAGAAATATTGTCGGCCAACTATATCTTTCCATTAGCTGCATTTTCGATGTATCCATCTAAAAAAAAATCATATTATTTTTTGATATAGTGAGCAAATTAATTAGACTGATAGATTATATGGTTGCATAATTTACAGTTTTTTTATATTTCATGTTGTCTTTTTGAAATATTTTTTTATCTATTTTCTTAATTGTATTTGATTCGTTGTTAAATGTAATCGGTTCATTATTACTTTGATGTTCCATTTTCCATTTTTCTTTTAAAAAACGTATTAAATATTTTGAACCTTTTTTTACGATATCACTAACTGAATAATCCAGTGGATTTCCAACGAACTTGTAATTCTCGAAGCTTTGGTAATGATCCTAAAGAAAAAAAACAAATGCATGAATGATATAACTGTAATTAGGTTGGTAATATAGCAGGGAATACAAACTATAAGGGTTTCATAAATATTGTTAATTGGAAATATAAAACAAAGAAGATATAGTATGTCATTGTTTGTTTTAACTATACACATTGTTTCTTTCAAAATAAGCGATAAACCATAAACGATTTTAGAATAACTATACTATTAAGTAAAAGTGTGGTAAATATTTAATCTACTCCGACTTATTTTATACTACCTACTTATTACTATATTATTATAATAATGTAATAAGTAATTATATAACAAGTCTTTTTGTAGTATAATTTAAAGAAATTAATTTCTATAATTTCATAAATATATTATTTTCATTCACGTATTATATTTACAGGTGTTCTAAATATAAATAAGATCCAAAATATTTAATATACAATAGCGTTTACGAACCTAATGTTAAAGGCAATTGTTTCAAATCGTTTTTTCCCAAAAGCAGCACTTGTAAGTTCTGATGATTCTTAATACTGTCTGGCAATCGACGCACTCGATTGCATCTTAAATCTAACCACAAAAGATGTATACAACCGTAAAACAGCTCGTCTGGCAATGTTCTTATATTGTTATTATCCAAATACAAATACTATATGCGAAATATAAAATATTTATCGGAATAGTAATATTGATGAATTCACTAATTAAAATAATATATCATAACATACTAGGTACATACTTACTCTAACAAAATAACCAATTTCTTGAATAAGAGATTGTGTGATAAATATTATATTTTTATTTTTTAGATTAACGATTTCCATTGGTTTCATTTTATAAATGTGTAGAAATATATTTGGTTGATTATGAAAAAAATTCTAACAAAAATATTAAATAAAAAAAAAATAGTACACCCGATGAAGTAACAATACAATTGTATACTCTATCGATGTATACAAATACGTCGTTGTCATGACGACCTCTCCAGGTTCATATATTTTTTACATTTTATATATTTTGTACAAGTCATACACTCGTAATTCATAAATTAATTTGAAACCCATAAAATACTTAATAAATGTTAAAACGTAATATAAAATATGAATAAAATACACCTACTTATTATTTATTTATATATTAAGAAAGACGTCTTCGTTTATCTAACGGGTTTCAGTATAGGAAAATAAAATTCGTCAAAAGTCAAAGAACGAGGATTGAATTGAAACTTCAAAAGTGTAAAATATTATGTTAATAATGAAATTTAAATATCATATTTATATTAAACATAATTAATTTTAAATTGTATGTTTTCGGTTCATGTACGATATATACCATTTTCACATTATAATATCGAAAAATCACATCGAGAGACGTGAGGACATCGGCATTTGATTACGTGTGTAATGTGTCACAAAACTTACATGTCCGGAAAGTGGCTAATATATGCCGCGGGTGTGGGATAATGTGAATATTTTTTCTTCGACTACCCCTTATGAGAATACTAGTCACTGATAGATGAGAGGATTGGTCCACCGAGAGTTTACGATTTTCTCTGTAGGTTGTCTCCTAAAAGTAATTATAAGTATACATATAAATAATCAATGTAGTGACCACGGAATGATCGAGAATCTTTGTGACAGATAGGCAATACAAAATACATATATGCACGAAGATTATAGATTATTCTATTTACACAATAAAAGAAAAATAGTGTAGTGTAGAATGTTCTAGAAGTTTCGGTGATAAAATAAAATAAATCAAATTAGTTGTAGCACAATACACGTAATGTGACTTACGTTATTTTGTAAAGTGTAAATATTAGTGCAAACATTAAATAAATTCAACAAAATAAATAATCATTTTTCGTAGGAATCAAACGTTATCGATTACTAAAATAATTGTTTATTTGGTTTTGTAATTTGACTTAATAATTGTGCTATTTCAGCTATTATATTGTCCTTGGCTATAAAATATTTAGATATTTAAACGGTAATCTTTAGATGTAATATGTTTATCAGTTACCAACACAGATACGTATAATAAACTAAACTGGTAACTGCTATATCATACTTGAATATTTGCTTGAAGTTAATGGCGACTGTTTAATTTTAGGCTTGTGAGAGCCTATCATGTTGTGAATTATGATAAGATTGACCGTACAAAATTCCCAGATGTTCCAAGAAGACACACAGGAAGCGGTTAAAATCATCGTACAAAAAGCACTCATTAGCGAATGAAGGCGAATCTCTACATTGCAAATTTTTTTGAGTATCGTATCCGATTGAAAAAAATGTCATGACTTTATAAAAGCATTATGTTAGCGTAACAGCGTGTACCAATATTATGCCCCTGTCAAAAATGATCTAAATCCATCTTAGATTGTTAGCTAATACCCGTTTGATTGTGAAATAAAATTTCAAAATAATAAGTAATCAGAGGGAGAACGTGAGTTGACTCGTCACGAGAACATTTTCGCAGTAGATGTCGAAAAACGACATGACACATACGGACATAGCCGGCTGTATGACGAACAGGTCGTCGTTTAGACAGTCGACCGCTATGTGCATCAACCAAGATCTGATCCACAGTGGTTCGATTGCGTTCGCCACGGACGGGCCACGACGAAACAACTGCTTTCGCCAGTGGCGGCGCTAGAGGGGGGCAAGGTAGGGCAAGCGCCCTACTCAAATTTGGCTTTGCCCCACCTTTGCTCTACCCGTTGAAGAACAAACGAAAATTTAAATTTCAAGTATTTATGTATTTGCTGTGTTTCATGTTTCGCCTTGTAACTCGTCGTATTTTTCTTTATGTATTTAGATAATATACCACAGAATACACCGCAATTTAATTTGATTTCGAAATTGATTAAATTTTATCAGAAAACGCTAATAATACGGTATTTTCCATGTATTTTAATAATTTATATTACACCCGTTTAGACGGGTTTTCACTAAATTCTATGATCAATTTGCCATAATCTTGCCCCCCCTAGAAAAAATGTCTGGTGCCGCCACTGGCTTTCGCCATTGTCACCGCGGTACCTTGTCGAAGTCAGTCAATGGTGTCCTCAGTGAACCAACACGAAACAGTGCTGAGCGAATTGCGTCTCGGAACAGCAAACGGTCAGGTTCTGCACGTAGATTAACAGCGTGATACCGTACACTCGTAACGCGCGGTTGTCGTCGGCAAATGCGTCTCGTGGTTTTCCAGCGTCTCCTCGATTCTTCTCGTGCCATCTTCGACAGCGTTGACGTGACGTACAACATCCCATGGTACACCTTCGAAATCTGGACGGAATCGCTGGTGCACTTTATTTCGATCGTCCGGTCTCAATAACGACACGGAAAAGTAAAAATACACGTACGAGATCAGCAAGAAGTGAACCGTACGAGGGTTTTGGGGCTGACCGAAAACACGCCGAACGTTCTTCAAAAACAACGTGACCAGCCGACAGGTTGACATCATAATCCGCCACGGTATTATTTTATATATATATATTAAATGTACATAGGTGAGGAAGTGATCATACTTCTCGGACATACAGCTACAAAGTTAATATACCTAACGACGTAATACATATATATATATGATTTATTGTACATCACAAACCGTTTATAAAAAATAAAAATATTACATATACTTAAGTTCTTTTGGCTTATACAATGATTTATTATACAATACTTATATGCATTGCGTCGGATGTTACATTTGCAACTTTTTTTATGCTGTGTAAGTTTGTTATTAAGTAAGTTTCAATTACGTTTCATAAGTTCGAGTTGAAATCTAAAAATGTTCAGCCCAATACTTTGCAGTTTTTGGTATTTTTTTCAGTTTTATTGCAGTTTTGTTAATATTACACATTCATTGCTACTTTAAAATATTTTTCCCTTCATTTTATTTCTTTTTAATACTTATAGAATTCGGTTCTATGAAAATTAATAATATTGATACACGATAATTTATAAAATAATCTATACGTTATGAAATAATTATATGAGAGTACATGACATTCGTAATTCATTTAAGTATTTTTAGACTTTCAGTAAATAACATCGTAAAGTCTCGTCCACAAGACAAATTTTGTTTCTTTTTTTTTAGTGCTATTTTTAATTTGTTCATACAATTCATAGGATTTTTTAGTGTGATACAGTAATGAAGGTGTAAAACTTTTTTATTGCAGCATCATCTAAGACCTACTAATAAGTAAAAATAGGCAAAAAAAAACAAAACAAAATAATAATAATAAAATAACGGAAATAATATTTTCCCGATAATGACGTCTCATTAAGAAATAAAACACATTATACATGCATCTATATATATTATGTACTTAACTTGACGTATATGACTTTTCCTTTATAATTTATAGTTAAATTGTTATTTTTATTCGTTCGTCATTATAATTGACGAATCGCACATACAGATATTTTATGTTGACGTTTGTATATTATACGTTGATATAGATAATATGTATACAGGAACTAATTCATAATATATGTATTTTGTACAAGTCAAAAAGTAAATTTCAAATAGGAAAACAAAAGCAAATTTTAAAATCAGGAGTTATGTGTAAACGGTGAAGTCTCTCATTTATTTATTAATTATTAATCAAATTTGCCGTTTCTTAGAAAATTTGTAAGTACATATATATGTATGTATATGTAGGATCGGCGCTACCGAAAATCAATGAAGGGGTGTGATTAAAAATTTGTAAACTTCAAAAAATATACACAAATGTTTAAAACCCGAAAATCACAAAAATTTATACATAATATCCGCGTATACGTATTTCGACAACTACGTTGTCATCATCAACACGAGCTACTGATCGAAAATGATATGAAGAGGATCCCTCTTAGAGGGATGACGTAAGTGTTGAGAATAAGGAAAATCAAGAAAATGGAAATTGATGATTAAGGTAACCGACTCTAAATAGTTCGGAAAGAAGGCAAAAGAAAGAAAATGTTTAAAAATATTATATAAGTATTAAGTAAACTTACGTACTATACGTTGTACAATATAATAATTATATTTTTGTTTATATCTATACGTGTCTAAAATTATAAATTTTTATTCAGTTTATTTTATACGACTTATGTTTACTTATTTTACTTAACTAATTTTGTCTTTAATATAATAATTAAAACCACTATCTTTCATTTTTATAATTCTTTTAAACCCGTATTACATTATATAATGTACAATATATTATACAAATAAGAATTTTAAATAGTGTAATATACATTTTTATAAACTAAAATGTTAATTAATCATATGATATTATAAATGTAGTATTGCATTGGCGCATTATATTAATTTTATTGATGGAATTGTATTAATATAACCAAATAGGTAGTAGCAGCAGCTATAGCCTGTTTAAAAAATTAAAACATATATTAACGTATTTTTTATTAGGTTATATTTTATTTAAATATAAAATTTAATTATGTACACATTTTGGTCAAATCGAAATCAATTCTAAAATAATTATTTATTTTTGAATAAACATGCAAAATAATACGAGAGAAGTCTAAAAGTGATTATTTTTCTAAGTTTTTCAATCAAATCAAATTCCGAAACTAAAATTATAATTTATTAATTTGTGAGTAATTTTCAAATGTTGGGATTTCCAACTGTGTAACTATGCACGAGTATATAAAACATAGAGGCGAGGCTGGACACTAACGAGTTAATAAGTTAAAACTGTTTAATTAGTTTAATAAGAATTTTAGTTTTTAATTCAACGTGACCAGATTAAATATAAGTAAATTGAGGGTGGTTTTTGACTTTCTTGAATAATAATAACCGTAGCCAGGGAACAATTATAGGAGGTTATGAATAGTAAGTATAAAGAAATATTAGTTTCAGTAATTATCAGTCTTAATGCTTATTAAATAACAAATTAACGTGTCTTTTTTTTTCTGGTTTAACCGACAACAATGGGGGTTCTGCGTAAGCAATGCTTTCCCAAAAGTGACTCACAACGGTATTATTAAACTCGTATCAATAACCTGTTCTGTCAGATTACTTAGCGGATTTCAATAGTGTAACGTGGCCGGGACGACCAAATTAAATATAAGTTATTCAGGGAAAGTTTTTGATCGTTTTAATAATATTTATAGGATGTTAGGAACGATGGAACAAAAGAAAATTATTAGTTTCAGTGATTATCACATCTTAATGCTTGTTAAATAACAAATCAAAATAACTTACCACGGTATTAAACATTTTTAATCAGTTTGATAATAATAAACGGTACCAACGGAATTATACGAAAATAATATCTTTGATGATACTAATTGTATGATCTATCAGTCAATTATAAATTAAATGCAATTGTGCTGCAATAAATTACTCGTAATATTAAACAAATTTGATATTAATTGATAAACTGAGAAATTGCGTCAATGAATTCCTTTTTCATTCGTGTTTGCATGTTCTGTATGGCTTTGTCATAATATTTATTTATTATATTTTTCTTAACAGATTGTACATAAATTAAATTTAAATAAATTTATAAACACTTACCGACTTTAAAACTTGTGTATTCAAAGTGAAGAAGTCATATGCAGTAAATTCAACAGAGTGATTGTGGATTTGATTAATAAACAACATCAACTAAAATTGAAAAATTAAAAAAATAAAGTGAATAAATAAATTATAAAGATATACATAATAATAATAATAATAATAATAATAAAATCAATGTTATAAATATTAAAATGCAGTAATATTTTTACCTCTTCTTTTGTACTATCATCCAATTTTTGATTATTCGTATTTAAAATTAACGATTTAGATTTCATTGCCTACAATATATTATATATTATATTTTCATTTAGGAAGTTAACAATTTAAATAGATATACGTAAAAATAAATTCAAAGTTTTTGATGAATTTGTGTTACCTGTTTTGTAGTGTAGTGTGCTACTAAGACGATCATAAATAGTCTTGAAGTATATTGCAATAACCACCCGTAGACCAATATTTTTGATGGAGAGTTGTGAAATATTTCGTAATAAATATCAAACAAAGCGCTCACCCACAACAAAAACACTGAAAGTCCCATCTGCATACCGAATAAATCGTTAAGAATGCTAACGGCTTGGCGAGTGAGCCAATGTTTGATTCTAAGTATCTCCACCGTATTGGCCATCGGATGACTTTCGAATCGCGGCCTGTAAAAGTCTTAATAATATACGACATATTGTACGGATTTATTATCATTTTTTCCACATTTTCGCTGACAAACCCATTATAAATGGATATTTTGCATGATTAGTGCTTGTATCCATTAAGTTTTTCAGCTCGTCGTTGATCTCTCGGAACTTGGTGTAGAGGATAAAACATTGAGTGACAAATTGTGTTTCTATGCAACATATGCTCAAATTTTGAATGTACAGAAATAGATAATAAACTAACAATGAATAATGATAATGAGGCTCGTCGTACAAATAATACAATCTACTTAAATTCATCGGTAAAATTATAACCAGACACAGAAAAACCACGACGAATGAAAACGTCTTGTAGGTGTTAAGTTCTTTAGGCGACGTCGGTGAATACATTTCAAAAGCTTTAATAGTTGCTTTGTATTTTAATAAATTGCGTTTAGATTGAATCATGATGTCTATTCTAGATAAGAGGGTTATAGAAGCTAACACCCTAGTATACATTCCTACCACAGCCGTTGAGAAAATCACACACCAATTTTCCATTATACATATAGCCTGTGGCGCAGTGATAAAATTGTATACACACGTGGCTATTAGTAATACAGAATAAACGTATTGAAATTTATTGAAAGCCAGATCAATGGTGAAAACACCACATATTCTCCAAAATGTCTGTACCAGCCACATAATACAGGAAAATTTGTTATAGACAATTGTTATGACGTAAGTACACAAATATGAATTATGATTAACAGTTACTATATATTTTTACGGGTTAACAGCAATAAACAAAATAACTTCATGATTATATACGTATTATTGATATGTCTAAGGCCTTACTGATCTACTATGTATAATTAATGTAGCACAAAAAATATTTTTGTCGATATTAAATAATAGGTGCTCGACAATACTTCAAACATTTCGATCATCTAGACAGGTAAGTTTTATATATTATATAATATTTTTAGTGTGTTTGTTTATACTTTTATTATATAACGCTGGATACCTGTATAAACAATTAAAACAAATGAGTAACGTTTATTTAATATTAATGTAAAATGTGAAAAGTAGAAATAAATCGTACACTATACCTATTATTGGAAGTAGAACAATTGATGTTTGAAGTTATCATATATTATTTTAAACGTAAATTATATGCGACTACTGTCTATATATTTACTATTATGTCTCTGTCTACTGTAGAATCAGATATATCACATATAATTATATATAGCATCATAATAAAATTGATTATTAAATTTATTGATAGGAGTGTACTAACGTTGAAAATGAAAAACATTTATTTTAGGATTTTTTTCAATAAGAACAAATACACATTATTATTGTGCAGGTTAATTTTGAGTAGGTTGTAGCCTTCAGCAGTGTTTGCATTTGAAAATATAAAGTAGTGGAGCTCAATTGAAAATTTAAAAATAGCGTTCGAAATGAAATAGTCTAAATCACAAGAACCGTGGCAGGCTTCACCTCCAACTTTATCACTAATATATATAACCTAATTTTTAACCGTATTCTTTTTTTTCAATTAAAAAAATTGTTAATATAATTTTTATTAGAATAGTATTCTATAAAATTTTATATAAATAAACCTTTAATAATAATTAAGAAAAGCATACAAAACACATGTACCTACCTAAACTAGCGTTATATCTGAATGTAGCAAATCAAATATCAGCTGTATCTTATGTACAATAGGTATGTAAAACTCGTCACCGCCCGATACCAGTCAATAGAGCATACAATAATCGTACAATATTCATAAATACCATCACAAAATAAGTTATTTCTATACTCAGTGCAGTCAAGATAAGAGACCTGGCAGTGAATGAAAACTTGTTTGTCACGCGTAGACTAGGGTCACTAATAAAATAGAATTTTCAAAAGTCAATTAATGACATTGTTTATTGACAATTTTTACTACCACAGATATACAGTTTTATATATATAGTATATCTGTGAGTAAATCTAAAAATAATTGTCAAATAATATACGAATATTTTGTGTTAGGCGATGTACAAGTAAATAAATCGTCATTATCAAGTAGGTACTTTATATACTAATTAGGTATATCAAATTTATAATTTGTTTATGATTTTTTTTATCTGTGGTCCCCAGGTATACCGGTTATAAGCGCTCCCCGCGTTCCTTTAAAAATTGTAGTAAAGGAACGCTAATTTTTTTTTAATGTAGTAGAGAAGCTCTGTGCCCTCGCGTACCCACAATTCGAGCACTGGTCTACAGACAAGATACTTAGGTTTTTATTTGTAAAACGTGAGGAAACGCGTTAAAAAAAGGGGCCAAAGCAGTTTGAGAAAAATTGTTTGATTATCTTAAAATAAATAATGGTATTTGTTATTAATAAATACTAATATTTCAGAATTTCTTACAACAAAAAAAAGACAACATAAAATATTATTTGATTTTTTTTATAATTGTCGCGCGCCAATCTCCTATGTTTTTTCTCTTGTGTAAACCTGTAACCTTGATTATAGTTTATAAACATATTATTATTTAGGCACATAGCACATGATTTTATGCGAATTACTACGTTTGTGTGCTACCATCAAATCATTAGTATTTATTCACCGGATATAAAGTATTTTATATTTAATTGATACACAGTTGCCTTTATATAATAATAATAATAATATTTTTTAATACTATTACTACCATTTATTTTTAATTTATAAGTACTTTAATAATCATATAGTATTGAATTGTATTAATTTTGTGAACATTAGTTTTAATTATTGCTCCTATTTGTAAATAATTTTGTAGATTTTTATTAAACATATTTATTATACTTTTGTTGGAACATTACATTAAGAAACAAAAAGGAAACCACACACTCACACACATTAAGAAAATGTTAAATTAGGAAGTCAGCGTTAGAAATAAAATAAATTATTAAATAGATTATAATAGAAAAATGGTAGGAGTTAAGAAAATTAAACGATTAAATGAGATAGATTAAATATGCAAATAAATGCATAAATATGTGCTATATGAAATATTTTAAAAAAATTTAAACTCTTATCTTCACTTTTTCTAAAAAAATAATTTTAAGGTTAATATTATTCAAAAATAAATATAAAATAAGTTTTTTGTAGTTATATTTAAAGAATTTTAATTACAACTGTATTTGGCTTAAAAATTATAAAACTGCATAAATCACATAATTTTTTATACAGTTTTTAAAAAATATTCTGTATTTGTTTTGTTTTTTAATCTAAAATAATAATTAATCTTGATATGATTAGCTATGTGCATCATTACACCCAAATTTTTCATTCCATGTTATGTAATGTTTTAAATCTTCAGACGACACACTGGGCATAACAGTTTTTAAAGCACACAGAAAATCATTTACATTAATTGGACGTACCTAAAAAAAAAAAAAGGTATATTTATATGATCACTTTAAAAATTACACTTAGATAAATGTACTTGATCAACTTGAATGCTATTAATCATATCAAAATTCATTGATCGAATAGGTCCAATAGATGCTTCTTGACATAAACTTTTCATATCGGCTCCAGAATAACCATCACTCAAAGAGGCTATTTTTTTTAGATCATCTTCAGATAAAACATGATTTTCTAACGATAATAATTTTTTAATCATGTCTTTTCTAGCCTATAAAAAAACCAAACATAAACTAAACATTATTATTAATATAATTTAATCAAACTATCAATAATAATTACTTGTTCATCGGGCAGTCTTATGTAAAGTTTTTTTACAAGTCGTCTTCTGGCAGCTTCATCTAATTCTTGAGGTCTATTTGTAGCACCAATTATTAATATTCGATCGTCATCACTAGTACCAGCTCCATCCTATATTTTTTTTTAAAATTATAAACTACTAATAAATAGTCAACTACTATTACTATAATTTCTAGTTTACATATAATTTATGTCAAAATTTTTAATCTACACAAATTGTAAGATTCCATTGAGTATACAAATTTGGAATTGTGTTAAATCACTTTAAAATTATATCATTCGAGCATTATAACCAATATATTTCTTCTTATTATCAATCACCTAAGTAAAAATGATATTTATTATCAAGTAAATGGTGAAATGTATTATAGTAAGCCATATATATATTTTTTTTTGCATGACAATTATTCACAATTTGCTTCTTTTACAGTTCTTAATATACAACAATATAAAATGGTTATATTACAATTTTTTCAAAATCAAATGTAATGTATTTTATTCATTAATAATATTCTTGTTTGGTTACATATATATATATAAAATATATTAAACAACGTGATGTACATACTAACTGAATAAGGAATTCTGTTTTAATTTTTCTAGAACTTTCGTGTTCTTGTTCACTTCTTTGACACAATAATGAGTCAATTTCATCAATAAAAATCACAGCAGGTTGATGACATCTATTAATTGTTTTTAATTATTTTATTTTCAACTAAAAAGTTAAAAATTATACCTTGCAACAGCAAATAGAGCTCTTACAGATTTCTCTCCTTCACCAATCCATTTAGATGTTATAGTTGAAGCACTAATACTGAAAAATGTTGAGTTAGATTGAGAAGCAATACATTTGCCTAAAAAATACAATAAAATTATATTAATATGCTTATCAATAGTTAAAAAAAAATAGGATTTTATTACCAATCAAAGTTTTCCCAGTACCGGGGGGGCCAAAAAGTAATATACCTTTTGGTGGTCTTCGAATACCTTTGAATATGTCAGGTCTTAAAAGAGGCCAAATTACAGACTCCTAATTATTCAACATTAATAATAAGATGAAAATGAAATAAAAATAAAAAACTAGACATACTTGTATAGTGTTTTTAGCAAATTGCAGTCCAGATATATCATCCCATGTTATCGGATTTTTGCATTCAATTATTTCATTTTTAATCATTTCAACCATTTTTGGATCAATATTTTTTAAGTATGGATTTTCATCAATATCTGCTTCAATATTTATTTCATCTTTTCCATAGTAACTGTAAATAAAAAACATATTAAGAACACATACAATAAAAAATAACTACAAATTGATAATTTACTTTTGATTTTTAATTGATGGGTTGACAAATTTACTCACAACACTACGGGACTTATTTACACCTAATGATCTCTTAATTGTTTCTGAAGTACTAGATATTCCATTTTGTTTTTTTACTTGAATATGCTAATGATTAGTAATTGGTTAATAAGTGAATAATAAAGTAATTTTATTATATAATTTTATTTACTAATTCTGTTTTTGCAGTATGAAAGCCATTAAACTGAAATTGATTATTGAATGAAGGCTCTCCATGTTTATTTGTAAGATTTGATTGTTTGTTTGGAGGTGATTTTTCTTCACATTTACTAAAATTGTAAATGCATGGTCAAAATAAAATATTAAAAAAAATCATCTTAAATTAACAAAAATACCTTCTTTTTCTATTATTTAATGGTTGAATAGTAAAAGGTGGTGCATTGATAAATATTTTTCGATTAGCTTGTTTACAATCAGCATGGATGGTCTTAGTATCTAAATACATATAATTACATTTCATAATAAATAAAAAATACCCCTGTGATTTTATTTTTGCAAACATATTACCTAAAGTTTTACTTGTTTCATTTATAAATACTTTTTTAAAAATATTATGTTCATTAGACATATTTGTATTTTGGAAATCAGTATCATTATTTTTGAAAAAACTCAGGTAAAATTCTTTGTCGGGTTCAATTTCACAATTTTGAGGATCTGGACATTTAATAGATTTCGTAAACTCATAAATGTCTTCTTTAACATCAAAATTGTTAGTCTTTATTTTCCAGTTTTTAACATCT
This sequence comes from Schlechtendalia chinensis, assembly GCA_019022885.1. Lineage (NCBI taxonomy): Eukaryota > Metazoa > Arthropoda > Insecta > Hemiptera > Aphididae > Schlechtendalia > Schlechtendalia chinensis. The sequence continues at coordinate 2,574,319 of CM032341.1, forward strand.
AAAATTAATAATATAATAATATATGATAATAATAATAATAATAATAGAAATAAATATACATAAAACAATCATTAAATACCAATAATTAAGTTTTTATTACAATCATGATTGTTAAGGTAATAACAAGTCAAACTAATGTTAAGTTAAATATTACATCAATACAATGATCAATCAATACAACAATACAATTTTACAACTAGGTAAAACTTTAGAAATTAAATACAATACATTTTATACATACTGTTAGTTCTTGAAGTTAATTTATCAATGGATGTAATAAAATGATTGACACTTTTTTTATCGTCAACAAGATTTGAGTATGATTTTAATTCAGACCGCATGTGGTTCCATATCCAATCAGTTTCACCTCTTTAAAAAATATATATACATACATATATACAAAAATATTAGTGAATGGTTAAAAACATAAATGTTGAAATATGTATTTAATACAAATAGAATTTAATAGATTAAGATCATAAACTTTATTAAAAATAAATGAAAAATTAAATATATAGTAACAAAATATTCAAAGCTGCAAACAAAGCATTAAAATAATAGTATATTTGTTGTGAAAAGGAACTAACAGACAGTTGGCCAGCGAATAGGCCTGATACAAGCATTTTCTTTTCGAATCGGCCGTTTTTGAATCGTCGTTTAGGTCTTCTTCGAATTTGCTGTGTAAATAAAAGTCTCTGAATTTCTCTTTAATCTCATTTACAACAGACATATCGTGTCACGAGAACTATGTACATCGAATAACATTTATACTTGACAAAGTCTTCAAACCGCTACCGATCGAAATATTTTGAATACTTTGTCAACGTATCAGCGTATCACAGCGGCGAGAAAATCGTAATTACAGTTATCACAAACACATACCATTGATAGCAGCGGCAGCTATCGACTAATAAAACCACGAAAACGGTTGCAGTCACGGCCTTAAATATAAATTGTAGGCGCCGTCGCCGGTGGATTGGCAGCACCTCATGTCAGTCCGCGACAGTAGTACCAACGGGCCGGCGAACTGCTTGGTGGGAGATGAGTATATTCGTTATTTGTTCCGTTCTTCCGTCTACGCCGCGGAGCGTTAGTGTAGTTATTGTCCACTTGGACGGCGGAACTTTTTTTTTATTTATTTATTTTTTCATAACACATTAACACGATATACACGTACACTGCTAAACGGTAAGTGCCCAACAGCTACTGCGAATCCGTCGAATAACAGTACGGTGTCCTCGATCGAGGATACGATTAGAACGTGGCGGTTGAAAAGCATTGCCGAGTGGAAAACGATCGCGAGGGGCGAACGCGGATGGCGTAGAGGGTATTTTCCATTCCACACGCAAAGGGCATCGGTCTGCACGGCGGCTGCAAAGTAGAGAGAACGGAAGAACCGCCGAGTACGCGGGCGACATCGACGAGAATCCACACGGCGACCCGCAACAACGACGACAACAGCAGCCGGCGAAGAACAGCGTCGTCCACAACGTTACCCACCATTCTGTGGAGCCAAGATGGCTGACAACTGTTCCGTTTCGCAAAACGATAATTTCATTTGTGGTGTCGTCGAAGGTACGTGTACCTAACCTTTGCTATTGTTATTGTTATTAGTATTATTATTAATAATCGCCGTAGTCGTCCGTCAACCGACGACGAAGACATTTATTGCGTTTTTTCGCACGTCGGTGTGACGTCGCTGCGGTGGCGGCGTGGGTGTGCCGAAAACCGAGAGTACGCGACTAATACGGTTAGACGTCACGACGTCAAACGTTTACCATATGGGAAACGCGCGGTTTCCACCGTTTCGATTTTCCCCGAAACGCGTCGTGCTGCGCGGCGTATGTAATATTGCAATGTTTTCTTGACGATCGATTTTTTTTTTTTATTTTACAGTTTTGAGTTTTTTTTATGGTTTCTTCGTAAATGCTTTGGTAAGCCATAACCTATAAAACAAATATTGGTGACGATGTTCTGTTCAATTTATTCAACTGAGTAAACGATAGGACTAGTGTTGTGTGGTGTATTGTGAAGTGTGTGTGTGGGTAAATAGTAATTTTAGACGCTGATATTACTGAAATGTATAGTCATAACTCTAAAATTAAAACATTGGAATAAAAATTTGTTTTGATTATATGTTATTGATTTATTAGGCAATTTTATTTAAACTTTAAACTGCAATGAATTTAATACCATTTACTTTAAACTAAAAAAAGTTGGCTATCACCCTTGATGATATTACGAACCTGGTTACATCATAAATGTTTTATAAATATTCAAGTATCTAGGTGCCTATGCGCGAATAATGATATGTTAAAATAATGAAGTTTATTTAATAAGAATTTTATTTTGCTCCTGATGAAATCGAGTAAAGTTGAAACTATTGGAATTAATAAATCTTAAAAGAGATTTTATTGGATAGCTGTTCCTCATTAAGTATTTATAAACTCCATTCTGGCAGTCGTACCTTGTGTCATATAGTATGCAATTGTTTTGTTTTTAGTGCCAAACAAAAACATTAGATTTTTGAACATTTATCTATGAAATAAACAAATTAAATTTTCTGAATATTATAGTTGCCTACATCATTTTTAATTTAGGCACATGACTAGTTTTTGTAACATAAGGTATTTCTTAAGAATATTAATTAAATATTGTTTCAGAAATAGTAGCCATGTTTCCTTTAAATTATGTATTTATAAATTAAGTAGGTTGTTGTTTAATTTAATATATTTAATTTATGTTATTTTATCACCACAAATGATTGTAATTATTTTTTTTTAAATATAAAATATTTAATTTAACAATTTTTACTTTAGGATTTTATGGAAGACCATGGACTACTGAACAACGTAAAGACTTGTTTCAAAAGTGAGTAGTTTTCCAAGCTGTTTGTTATAATTCGCTTTGCAAGCTAATTGTGTTTACCTTTATCTTATCTAGTATAAGTAGGTCTACCATAACTCCTTTTTCATTAGAAATATATATATTTATTAAATTAAGTGATAATTTAGATAACATTCTTCAAAACGCTTAAACTATAAAATTTAATTTTAATCCTTATGGACAAACAAATCACTAAACTAGTGTCCTTTTGAATTGTTCCTTGGATTCATTGCGAATTTAAATTGATTATTTATATATAATATATTTAAGTTAGATATTATAGTTAAATCTTTAAAAAAAAGAAGAAAAAATATTCAACATACGACAATCCTTTGTAAGACTTGAAGTTTAAGAAAGAAATGGCTGTTGTGAACATGAATAGCCTAATGAATGGGAAAGACTCTCGTTGGCTTCAACTTGAAGTATGTCGTGAATTTCAACGTAATAAGTGTTCACGTACTGACACAGAATGTAAATTTGCTCATCCTGCTACTAATGTGGATGTTCAAAATGGTAAAGTAACTGCTTGTTATGATAGTATCAAAGGGAGATGTAATAGAACAAAACCGCCATGTAAATATTTTCATCCTCCACAGCATTTAAAAGACCAACTTTTAATAAATGGCCGAAATCATTTGGCTCTCAAAAATGCTTTAGTACAGCAAATGGGTCTAGTTGCTAATCAACCAATGGTTCCTGGACAAGTTACAGCACCGATGCCGAATCCAGCTTATTTAGCTCAGCTACCCAGTACTCAAATTGGAAGCGCGTTTAATCCCTATTTTAGTCACTCCAATCCACTTTTGAATCCTTTGTCACAATTTTTCGCTCCTAACCCTAACAACTTGACAATGGCAATGCAACAAACAGTCGTTCAACAGAATCTACAATTGCCCGAACGTTTAGATATGGATTTGAGTAAATTATCGCCTTTTTATTATGAAAATCTATCGCTGCCTGGTTTAATGCCTTTTAAAAGGCCTTCGGGTGATAAAGCAGGGTTACCAATGTTTCAACCAAGTGCTGCTGCAGCTTATCAACAATTATTTCAATTTGTCCCACAACAAGCCGATTATCCTCCTACTTCAACTGGAGCAGCCTTGACTGCAATGCCGAAACCACAACCTCAGGCAGTTCAACAGCAACAACAGCAACAGCAAACTCAACAGTCATTAGCCCCTCAAAAATCGCAGACCCCTGAATTACCGCCAACTCAAACTCAATTACAATCTCAACAACTTGCTGCATTTCATCAGTTGCTTGCCATGTCTCCTCAACAACAACAATTACAACAACAACAAACCTTGCAACACCAATCTTTACAACAGCAACAACATGTTCAATTGGCTCAAGCACAGAACCAAGCTCAAGCTCATTTAGTTCAATCGCAGGCCCAAGTTCAAAACCAATTACAGGATCCTACCCAACAAGCTCAAATGCAACAACATGCATTTGCAGCGGTATTTAACCAGTTAATTGCTATGCGACCACCGCCACCGCCACTAGCTGCTTTCCAAGCACCACAATTGGCCCCCAATCCAAATTTGATGACTTCACCATCTATGAAACAATTTATTGCAGCACAAATACAACATCATATACATAATTCAAATTTAAATGGCAATCTAAATCCAGCTGCTATAAATGGTAACATTAATACCAAGAGTGACGACGAAGTTCAACAGCCATTTAAGAAAATGAAAACTGCTTGATCATTTTGGCTTTTTTTTAAAATTTAATAAATTTTATAGAATCATTGAAGTTTGTTTTATGTAATTTATTTAATGTCGGATCATTGTACCAAATACATTTTGGGAATTCATTTTTACAGAATTAATTATTTTTGCTTTTTTTAAAAAGTATTAATTTGTAAAATTCCAGTAATTTAAAATATAAGTAACCTTATTATTTTGAGTTATTTTAGTATTAAGTTATCTTACTTATGCCATCATTTAGATTATTTGTGTTTTAACATTTTATTATTACATTTTACCTATTTTAATTGTATTGCGCTTGAACTTTAATCTACTCGCTTTTAATCAGTTATTGCAATATTTAACCTACCTATATTATTTTTGAATCATTATTATATTATTGTAATTTATAATTATTTTAAACTATTGTATCGTATAGTTCCTTATATAAGTGCTTTTAAGCCACATTATTTTTTTAAACTAATAACTGCATTTTAATCCGTTAATCAGTTTAGTGATTTGAGTCCATTTTCGTTTTTACGTGTATTTGCATTTGAGCAAGTTAAATGTTTGTATAATTAAGTGATCATGTTAAAATGAATTTTGTAAACTGTAAATCAAATATTTTTTGAATGTGTGGAACATGTTATGTTCTAATTAATTTTTTACAATTGTTATAAACCATATATATATATTAACAATCTATTTTTAATTAAAAATTACTAAAATTATGTTTTTATGTCATTTATAATCCGTTATAGATTTTAAACTATAATACTAAGTAATTTAAGAATTTTTGAATTGTGATAAATTAGGTATTGCCTTAATCAATGTTATACATAGATTTAAATAATCTACCTCTTTTTTTTTTCTTTTTTTTTTTTATAGTAAAATGTCATTCCAAATTCCAATCCTAATGTATTCTATAGCAAAATAATGTTTCTAATATATTTTTCATACTTATTGTGCATGTGCAATAAAAAAAAAACACTGCTCTGCCAATATAATGCCCACCAAGCTTCCTTTTTTCATGGAAACCTTGTGTTTTTTTATATACATTTATATACATTTATTTAAACGTACTAACTAAATTGTAATAAGAACACTGAAAATTTGGGATTGGAGTTCAGCTTGTGTGGAAATATATTAGTTAAAATAGTATTTACTGTTAAAAAAGGCTCTAAAGCTTTCACTAGCCATTATTTATCTTGGTTATTGGCTATTTTTAAATAAATAAACATTTATCTAGGCCTACATGTATGTTGCAAATACTTATGGTAGAATTAAGGCTATTTTTCTATAGTAAAATGCTTTAAAAAAACATTGTGAATATAAAGTAGCTTGTACTTAATAAAGGTGGCATACCTAAGCTAGACTTATTTTTATTTTTTTATCATCGTGTGTACCTACCCTTGCACTGGCTTCAACTATCTGTTTTTTTAGCAAAATTCATACATGAACAAACATAGCTTCTTAATTGGTTGTCTCCATAACAAGGGTTGAAGTGTCAATGTTTCGCTACAAGCAGCCTACAACTACCATTATCATTTGCAATGCCTGTCATCTTCGTTTGTTTTAAGCGGACAACCTCTCTTTGTTTGGAGTGCCATATGTAGCAATATCCTCAAAAAAAAAAAATTATATGAGGTCATTTACTTCAACTACTACCCAGCACTTGACACTTGAGCTATGTTTTGTTAATTGTTTTAAACATATTAGGCTTTTTGAATTCAAAAATGATTTGTTTTTATTTGTTTAGTGGTAAGTTGAAATATTTGAATAGCTAGAAAGATTTATTCCGATTTTATTACTTAGGCAGTGTTTTAACGCAATCAATTATTATCATGATTATTATTTTTTGTAGATTTAGCACTGTAAAAATTCTGTCGTCAACCTCTCATTAGTAAGCTTAATATATTTGGGGCTAAATTTTAATTTCTTTATCATATTTCTATTTGCTTTATTCGTTTGACTTCGACATTTTTTTTAAATATTTTGTTGTGAAATTTTCAAATATTTACATTCATTATTGATAATATTTTTTAATAAAATAATAGTGATTTTATAAATTAATGATTAAAATAAAAATATATTTTTTTTTTTTTACAATTTTTAAATTAAATTTTTCATAGATAAAAATATATATTTATTTAATGCAAGTACATAATGTTGCTCGATGTACAAAGTTTTTATGAAAATTATCAATATTATTTTACTATTCTAATTTTATCAATTGTTATTTGTTATTTTTTTATAGAAAAGTATTTTATTTAACATTTTATTATAATTTAAGGGTTTTCAATTTTTGTTATAAAATAAAAAATAAAATTTTACTTTAAAAATGTATTGATTTTAATAATCACCTAAATATTAAATGTTCTATCATATCGATTTAAAGATGAAAATAATATATTTAAATCATTTATTTTTATGGTCATTTATATTAAACATTAAACGTTTGTGTATTGTAAATTTTTACCTTTGAGGACATGCGTTAAAAAAACAATTAACTGTATTACTTATCAAATACTTAACCTGCTTGTTCTCAATTGTTTTTTTTTTATAACAGAGTATATGCATGTCATTGTTAAATCATATTCATATTGCTTCAAAAAATCAAATGAAATTCAAATTTCTTTGATTATGGTAACCAGGAAAATTGTTTAATGTGTAATTTCTCCAGTGGTCTAGGATAATTGACTATTATTTTAATAGTTTTCATTTTTTTATTTGTGCTGGTCGATTACAAGTAATATTTAATGTATGTATATTCTTTTGCATGAATACCTACATAAGAATTTAATAAAAGGTGAAATGGATATTTTGTGTTCATCGAATTGTGCTGTTTTACATAGTATAATATTATATCATGCAGATTGTCTACCGTTTATAAAGTGAAACAAATAGCTTGTATTTGTATAAGTAGGTTTCTTTAAAAAGTTATGTCGAACACTAGTAGGGATCCTAGGCACACTTTTGAATGAAGTGTTCTTCACATTGCAGTCTAGTAATATAATAGAGTACGTATCATATGTAAAAAATAAATTAGGTCAGTAACTGTTATATATATATGTATATATATATAACTTCGATTATTTAATTGTACACAATATGTTTCATTGAAAAAAATTAAATTAAATTATAACCAATTAAAAATTTTAATTGGTTATTAATTTATATCATACCATTTATAACTTTAGTAGAAAATTAATTTTTCTTTAGCACAGAAATCTTTTATTTTATATTACTTTTCATAAATTATATTTTATTTAGACTGCATTTTATATATTATTGTGATATGTAAACAGTAAATTCTATTCATTGTTTTAAAGCAAACATACAAGACTACATTTAATCAGGATAATAATAAAATGACAATGATTTCAATAGTGAAGAAGCATATTAGCTCTGTTATTACTTGAGTGTAAGACCCTCTAATCTTTTTCAGTAATATTAAAATATACATGTTCGTAAAGTATAAATTGATAATAATTGAATTTACAAACATAAAATAATGCACACTTAAAAAAAAATTTTTTTATTAGATGTCAGAACTTCTGTATTTTAATGATAAATCAACAGAGTAAAATAAATTTATCTAATTTTTGTTTTTTTAAATATTAATTTTTCATAAAGATAATAATTAATAATTGTTAAATTAAAAATTACATATAACAGATTATTGTTATAAAAGAACTTTAAAAATTATAAAAGTAAATGCTACTGAATTTTTATTTTATATAAATAAAAGGTATGACAGTGCTATTATTAAGTATGTAAATGCAAAAAATATATAAAACATATTCATATATTTAAAGTATTATTTATAATAATAAAATTATAAAATAAAATAAAATTATAAAATTTTTGTTTCCTGAAGTGTTCGCTCATTAATTGGATGGTTAATGGAAATTGACAGTAAAAATGAAATTCACACAATGAAAATTTAAATTCTGCTAGTATTTAATAGTTTAGTCGATGGTGAAATGACGTGCGACCGACACGCATCGATTGGCCCAACGTGCCTACATTTTATATGTATATACATACATACGAAAATGAGTGAATAACAATAACATATATGTACGTGTACTGCCCTTAATGGCTTGGTTTAAACCACATGTTATATGAAGACAAAGACTGTTTAAAAAAAATTATTTTTCCATAATATATGAAACGCATGTTTAATTGATCAAGTAGTTTATACAAGCGGTTTTTTTTTTTTTTGTTAATCATGAGTGTATTTTGACATAAATAATGATTGTTACCATATTTTATTGTTGTCATTTATGCTTACCACTGATTACTGTCCTGCGACATGATAGAACGGGCCCGGTGCATATGACAACCGATGACGTACGTACCTCTATTATATTTTAATGGTGGCCTCTTGTTCGTGATGATTTTCACATTGAAAAGTGTATTGTATAAATCAATGTGAGTAAAATGAACAAAAAAAAAAATTACTCAAAAATGTATGAATGTGTCTGTCCGTCTTGAACTCGATCAAAATGGTTTACATTTTTATACTTCGAGTCTTTTTTTTTTTTTAGCTCATTTGATATATGTGTAGCTGAGAGCATGCATTATATTCCGGAGTAAAGAACAAAACCTTTCTCCCTCGCCATGTTATATGTACTTATATATGTAGTATACTTATATACTTTATATATAATATGCTTTAGGCCCATTTGTGCTAAAAAAAAAAAGTATATTAAAAAAAAAAACTCTGTCTCCTTTGTCACAAGGCTGTTGTGGCTGTTGGCTGCTGTTTACAAAAAAAATATTGTGAATGCGAATTCTCTAACCTCGTCGCCGTCACCTCTCTCACACGCATATGCTGACGCCTCTTGTTTCACCCCTCCCATTTTTCTATATTACCCCACACAATCTCCACATGCACCGTGACTTCAACCCTGTGCGATTTTAAATACTTATATGATATTTTATGTTGTGTTTTTTTTAAATTTAAAAAACGATATATTATTTATTAAAATATGCTATTATATTATGGTGATTGTTATTTAACGGTTTTACTATACTTATGCTGCAGTTTTTTTTACTAGTCTAACGGTGGATTAAAAATAAATTTAAAATGTGTTTTTTTTAAAAAAAAAAATTACATATATACTTAATTATATAATGCCTCGCATTTTTATGAACGCTATATATATCTGTGCATTTTTTTGCCGTAATGTTGTGAAAATTGCAATTCAAACAAAAGTAAAAGAAAAAGTGTTTCTCTTAGTGTCAAAAAAAAAAAGAAAAAAAGACGTATATCTATATTTGTAACTTAAGTGTGTTGTTGCCACAAAACATATACGGTCTCAACAGATTGAGATGGGTCATAACTCTTTCTATCATGATTTATTATTTTACACGTCATTTTTTTTTTTAAATAGTTGAACTCATATTATTGTTATATGCTGTGTTGCTTAGTATATGATTTTGTTTTAATTTTTATTTATTATTATTTTATTTTTTTATAATCATACCACCTATAAAACATAACCAAGTACATAGCAGAAAAATAATTGGTGCAGATTCGAAAAAAATCAATTTTGGGTTGTATTCATTTTATTTAATACGCTTATATTATTATACAAAATATATTTATCGCTGTGTTTATATGCTTATTATTCGTTAAAAAAAGAAATTAATTATAAAATATTTAAAGCTTAGATTTTTCAAAATATTTACTATTAATATTATTTCAACAATTGCGCCCTTATACGTGTAATTTTTCTACATATTTGCAATAAAATCTTTTAGGTTAAAAAAATGGGGAGTGGGTTGTTATGTGTATGCACCCAAAGACGATTACAAACACAGGGCATATTGGAGAGATTTGTATACAGTTGAGGAAGCGGAACAATTAGGTGGCTTGATTAGCGCTGCCCGAGACTGTGGCGTAACTCTTTACTATGCTTTGTCACCTGGACTCGACATGACATACAGTAGTCAAAAGGAAATATCCACACTCAAGCGCAAGTTGGACCAAGTCGCCCAATGCGGTTGTAAGGCTTTCGCCCTGTTGTTTGACGACATCGAACCGGACATGTCACCGGCTGACAAGGAGGTGTTCCAGTCATTTGCGCATGCCCAGGTAATTTTCAACAACATCGTATTAATTTCCATCGTTTACAACTAGAAGGTAAATATTTTTTTTTTTAGGTATCAATTACAAACGAAATATTTCAGCATCTTGGTCAGCCCAAATTTCTAGTATGTCCCACTCAATACTGTTCGGCGCGAGCAGTACCAAATGTTCAAAATTCTGATTACTTGAACACACTGGGCTCGAAGTTGGCACCTCAAATTGACATAATGTGGACTGGTTAGCTACTGTAAATTGAATGAATACAAAGTTCAGAGTTAGAAAACAAAAGCTTTTTGTTTGTTACCTACCCACTCTTACATTTTTGTTGCAGGACAAAAAGTTATTTCACGGTCATTGACTACTGAATCTATACGAGAAATTACTGAAGTGTTACGACGTCCCCCTGTTATATGGGACAACTTGCATGCTAATGACTATGATCAAAAACGGGTGTTTTTGGGACCTTATCAAGGACGTTCTCCGGATTTGATATCCCAATTAAGAGGAGTATTGACTAATCCAAATTGTGAATATGGTGCTAATTTCGTAGCTATTCACACATTGGCTCAATGGAGTAAATGCAATTCCGATCCTTCGTCCATCACGCACGACAGTATGTTATAAATATATATTACATTTTATTATTTACTGTAAACTATAACCAAAGAATTGAGTATTATATAATTAAAATAATTATTGTAATAATTGTCTTTGGAATATTAAAGTATGAATTTTGTTTGTTTATCTACTATCATTACATTATAATGGCAGTTGAGATGCAAATCATATATATGTATATATATATTGTAACAATGATATATTTATAGTGGACAACAGGATCATTAAACACTCCCTCCCTAAGGCGTGCTATTGATTTTAATATGCATTACAAAATTGTTTAATATATTTTCTTAAAAACTGTATTTAATTTAGCAGCTTTTACTATAAAGGCGATTAACAATAATCAACGCATAAATAAATTTGGATAGTTAGATATAGATTTAGATTAATTAAAATAAGAAAAAAAGAAAACTAAGAAAAACTATAAATTAATACTTGTTTTTTAATAAAAAAAAAATTATATATTTATATATGTAAAACAACGCCAATGAATATTGTGAAATAAATTAAAAAAATATGGAGTTGTTTAAAATTATTCATTGACTACCAGTAAAAATATATATATATGAAGGGTGCAGGAGAAGAAAGCTAGTAGTACAATCATGATATTTTTTCAACATTGCAAAAACAAAGTTTATAAACTCTTATAATATTTGAAAAAAAAAAGTTAAAATAACAATATTGATTATGAGACATTTAATTTACCTTTTCTTTGTTTTTATAATTTTATTTAACGATTATGCTTATTACATAGTTTCTATTAGCTTGGTCTGTAGTACTTAGTTATTTATATACTACAATGACTGGCAAGAATAAGGGATACAATTGAGAAAATTAAAAAAAATAGAGTTTTAAACATCTCTTAATCAGTTTAATGTTTTGGCAATCGACTGAAAATTCTATTCAGTTTTGTATAATGTCCAAATATGTTATCCATTACAGTATAATTAATTACTTTTTATGATCTATTTATAATAATAGTATCCACATAGGATCTGCCAGAAATGTCTGAGTCACCTGGCACAGAGTGATATATATAGAATATATATTGTGATTATATATTTTCGTTTTGATAATGTAAATGTATTATATATATAATTGCGATAATTTTTATAATATTTTGTAGTATAAATGTTGTTTAATAGAGGTCCATTACTTAAATCTCTTATACGTTTAAATAATGATTGCTTTCAAAATGAAAATATTTCATACTATAATTACATACTATAGCAAACTATTTAGAATATATTATAAATAATTTTTTTTTTTTTAAACTTATTATAAATAATTTAGGATCAAGTGTTTTTTTTTCCTAATTTGATTTGATTTTTATTTTAGATGAAAGTATGAAATTAGAAACAGAGAGCGATGAAGAAGGTGTCATTGATCTCCCAGAAAATATTTACCATTCAAGAAGAGCATTACGTGTAGCAATCAAAGAATGGATACCAGAATTTCGGAGACAGAAACAAGCTCATGGACCTATTGTCAAACCACAACCTACCGTATCAATCATGTCTCCTGTAGCTATTCCCCTAGCATCATTTAATACTTGTATGGCAACATCAACTACTACTATTACAACGTCTACATCAACAGCTCCATTAGCTTTGTGTACAACTAATAATGTTGAATCTATTTCATCGACTTCAGTAAATGGTAATTCCAGTGTCTTGCAACCTGCCGTAGCTGTTAGTATAAATCCGCCCATGGTGATAATGAACTCTTTGGTGTCTGAAAGCAAAGTTATCAGTGAACCTATGGACTGTAATATGTCACCAGCACTATCACCACAAAGTTCAGATACGGCTATGAATACCGACAATGGTTCTGTATGTAAATTTTACACACATTTTTGTTTTTTGTGACTGTATATTTATTACAAATACATTATTAATAATTCTAGAGTGTTTCGATGCAAGTGGAAACACCCAGTCCTAGTGTAGATATGGTTGTTGACGTGATTCAAGATCAAAAGAATTCATATGAAAGGTACTTAAAATGTTATTTAATGAGTTTGATTTATTTTTTTAATATATATTATTTTATTTTTTGTTGAATTTAGAGATCTGACAGAAGAAGATTTATTGCTAATGTGTGATTTATTTTATTTGCCATTTGAACACGGTCCTCAGAGTGTTCAATACTTAACAGAATTCAATTGGTTAAAAAGTAATGCTCATTTGGTATCTAAGGAAAATCAACGCAAATTAAAGAAAAACAATTTAACTGAATCCAAACCAGAAGTAAGTGTATTATTTATACATTTGAATGAAAACAATCGATGTAAATAGCGATGAGTAAACATGAATAAATGTAATTATTTATATATTATATCTATTTAGAGTTGCACGAGTACTATTCATACAAGTTAATTTCAAATTTTTAATATCTATTAATTCTAAAGTAGTTAGTAAAATGTTTTAAATATACTTTTCTTGCAGTTCTGAACCCGCAACTCGTAAAATTGGTTTTTTGTTATGTTCTATGTTACTAGGGTTTAAGAATAGAAAGAACTTACCTGTTCAAATATCATATTTCACATTACTAACTTGCTTTTTTTATGTGTATTACAGATTGAAGAATGGTATGAAAGAGCAAAGAAAATGGATGAAATGTCAGAACAGGTCAACGAGTTATTTCAAAGACTTACGTTTAGTCCCAACAGGGAACTGGTTCATGACTTGTATCCATATGTATGGGACGTCCGGTGTATTGTATCATTATTAAACTTCTATGTCAAGTGGCTTTGTAAGTATTTTATTATCTTTAATGGTTAAAGTAATATTTTAATATATTTAATTACTTAAAATATTAATTTTAGCTCAAGGCCACTTCCCACAGTCAATTACAAATTATACTCTTGGATCTTATACATGTAAGTATATTTTGTTTAAAATATAGTTTAAAAGTAGCCCTTTTTTCTTTTTTCTTTTTTAATTTGTTTTATCTTTAATAGAACTCAATCTTGGTCAAATAAAACCAACAACTAGTGTTTTCACTGTAAGTCGTAATATTTTAGCCTATGTATTATTGATAATTTTCTTAACCAGATCGCCTAAAAATGTTTGACTTTTGCATTGCTTTGAATTTATTTATTGGTTTGCCTTTTACCTAATTCTCAGAATATACATGTTCACCGTTGCTTTTAGAAGTTTCTTTAAAAAACAATTTTCAACCGTATATAATTATGGTTGTTGGCTTGCATTGATCCAGATTGGGCTTTTTCTTAGTATTTGTCATCTTTTAGGCGATCTATTTTAATGGGCCATAAAATAATTGTGTTACATGTTCATTATTGACAAATGTTATGAAATGTTAATTATTTGTTTTACTTATTTTTCTGTTTCAATCATAATTTTTGTTATAAATATTTATACATTTTTTAAATTTTAGGGTTTTCAAAAGGATGGAAAGAAAGCTTTATGAGTGGTGATCAAGAACCATGGGTATTTAGAGGTGGATTAGTTGCTGATTTACAAGTAAGTTAAACATTTTCTTTTCTTTCGTTGTTTTTAAATAAAAGTAATTAATGTAAATAACAATTTTTAATGCATTGAATGAATTTGATTAATATCTATAGTTATAAATTATATTGATTTGGATTCTGTTTAAAAGTAGATTAATTAAAAAAACTATGTGATCTTGAAATAATTTTAAATCCTTTCAGTCATTAATACCATAAGATAATAAAGAAAGTAAAACAACATTTAAAAAACAAAATACACAACAATAAAATATAAATTTTATAAGAAAATTGATACAATTTCAGTTGTCTTTTTTGTGGAATATTCTAATCAAAAATACATATTTGTTTATTATCCTATACTTATAATTATAACTTCCTATATTTTCAGCGGTTAATGCCTGTTGATGTGGGGTCAGATTTATTTGTATACAAACCACCCGATATACCCATTAATAAAATGTACAATGTAAGACCATACACTTTTGATGATGAATCTGCTGTATATAACATCTGCAGATGTACTTGTTATACTGGCATTGAAGATAGTGTAAAAAAATCTGATCTACCTGATTTAATACCTGATAGGTAAACTTCTATAATAAATTAAAAACTCATACTTTTTATATAAAATAATGAATTGTTTTATTTTTTTTTAGGCTTGTTGGCTCATTTTTGACTTTTAGTCCAGAGCTATGTTTTGTCATAGAAGATAATGGCACTGTTATAGGCTATGCTTTAGCTGCTTTAAATGCAAAAGAATTCTATGAAAAATTACAAGTTTCATGGATACCTGAAATGTGTTCTAAATATCCGTTGTTGGATAATTCTAGTGAAGAAACTCAGTCGGTTTCACAAGTCAGTTTATTCAAAATAATTTTAATTAAAATTAATCAAACATTATTAAACTGAGTTATTAATTATTACTTCCTGGTAATTTTAGTACCCAAATATTTGTTTCTCAACTTTTTCTTTAACATACAGTATTGTAAATACAAAATTAAATGCGTCTATTAAAACTTTTATTATTGACCTTAAAACGAAGTTTTCTTTTTTTGCTGTTATGTAATTTTATAGAAGATTAAAAAAATTATCAATAATTATTTTGTGTTTTGTTATTGAATTTTTAAAATCAAATAAATGTATAAAAGAAATATATCTGAATAAGACAAGTAAAAAATTACTTTCTACTTGACTTATGTTATTACAATATATTTGTGCCCACTATTTATTTTTAATTAAATAACAGCAACAAAATATTCCAAAAACTTTTTTCATTAATAATATCTGGCAATTTGTCATTTAGTTTTTATGATTGATCACTATTAGTTATTGCAAACATTCGCCTTAAAATAATTGACTATTTAAAATAATGTACTGTATATTTTTTGTAGGAAATTATAAGTTGGTTTCATAGTTTTGACATAAATCATGAAATACCCGATTCTAATGCTCTGACTCAACATCAGTCTGTAATGACATGTGCCACGTTGCCTGTGAACAATGATTCGTCAGTATGCAAACGCCTAATTATTTGTCTTCTGGCTGCACTAAGAGCCAACGGTATGGATATAAAAATTAATGTAACCTTGCATATATGTTGTGAAAGATTATTATGTCGTCACACTATTTGATATTGTAATGCGTACATTTTTTCCACAGGTTCATTTGGCGTGCACGTACCGTTGAGAACAAAAGAACGTCAGAATGTCGAGTTTTACACAAAAATGGGATTCATGGAACTTTCTCAGGGATCAAATCCAAATCCTGATTTCATGTATTTAGGCCGCGTTTTTTAATGACAATTGTGTATTTCTATTTACCCCACTATGTCTGTGAATGGAAATTGATACACAATGATTTTTACTATCAAAAATTACAATTAAAGTCTGTCGGTGTTGAGCCCCATTAATATTTGTCATTGCAGTGTACATAAAAATAAAAAAAATAGTTCAGTATAAGCGAACTAAATTATTTTAATGATGAAATTCAGTGTTTTTCAAATGAGCTATAAAAAGTAATATATTTTATTTATTTTATGAATATTTAATACTTCGAAATGGTTAATATTATCCAGTTAAACTATTCTTTTTTAAATTTAGTTATTATTAGGTCTTATTACATTTTGTATGTTGTTTTGTATAAATAGTAATTATAATAATGATGATAAAAATTGATCGGGTTTTTTTATTTTTTTATTTATTTGTTGTGATTGACAAATCGAATATTTTTGCAGTTGGTTATTGATTATTCCCCCCCCCCCCCCCCCCGTTGAAAGTGTTTATTAATAAAATGCTATGTGTTTCATAAAATATATATTTTCATTAAAATTATTTGTGTATAAAACATGCCCTTTTTTTTCTTCTATTATAAATAATTACATTCTCGACGCGGATTTTCGACGATTGCCATTCTATTGTGCACGTTTTGACGTTTTCGCTGATGTCATCGGTTTTGATTCGATACGTACGTTTGACGTATTTCCGTGTGCCCACGGCAAAACGTTCAATTATTCGAACGACTATATAACGGCATTAACAGTTTATAGTAATAGTAGTAGTAGTAGTAGTAGTAGTAGTAGGAGCGTTGTCGAGTCCGGTGTTGCGGAACGAGCGAACGCGCGAGTGTGGGTTGTGGACCACATGTCATCGCCGGACGTGTATCGGTCGTTCCGTCACATAAACGCGATATCCCGAGCGTTTGGCGTGATGCCGGTGAGAATGGTGCCGGGTTGCGGCCGGGCCGACGGTCCCACGTGCCGCGTGTCCAAGCTGGACTACGCGTACTCGCTGGCCCTGCTCGTCGTGTCCGTGGTGCACGGCACGCTGGCGCCGGTCTACGTGCTGCACACGATCGCGCCCCGACGCTACGGACAGTCGGTGTTCACGGCGGCGGCGGCGTCGGCGTCGCGCGACGACGACCACGACGACCACGACGACCACGACGACGCCGCCGCCGCCGCGGAGGACGAGATCAGCGAGATGGTCGTCGCCATGAAGATCCTCAACCCGATCGCGATCGCGGTGTCCAGCGTGTGCAGCCGCGTGGTCGCGCTCACCTATCTGCACCGCAGGCTCGGCGAGTTCGTGCGGGTGTTGCACGACGCGGACCGGCTGATGACGGGGGGGGTCGCGCCGGCCGGACGGTCGTCGCCCGCGGCCGAAGCCGCCGGCCGCGCGCCGCTGCAGGTGCTCGACAGGCACCTGCTGTGGTATTTCGCCGCGGTCGCCGTGCCGGTGAACGTGTACTACGTGCTCACCGCGTCCGCGGCCAACAGCAAGGCGGGCGCCGCGTGGTGTCTGGTGCTGGCCGTCAACAATCTGGCGTGCTTCAGCGCCGATCTGCAGTTCGTCCGGTGCGCGTCCATGTTGGAGTACCGGTTCGGGGTCATCAACAACGAGCTGGAGACGGTCGCGGCCGCGGGCCGGCGCTTCGAACGCGGGTCAGTGGTACCGAAGCCGGCACGCGTTGGACCGGCGGCGGCTTTGGTGCTTCGCCATTTTTTTTTTTTTTTTTTTCGTGGGCGCCAATATTTTTTGATATACTTAGTAGATAAGTTTTCACGTTCCGATGCCGTTTTCTAGGGAACGTCATATCGTTTTTATATAGAATATTGTTTGACAAAGAAGTTATTACGTTTTACATTCTTTTTTAAAGCCGGTAATTCGGTTTTTTCAAACAATGTTTTACAAGAAGGATATGACATTCCCCAAAAAAATATTGTGTAATAGGCGTTTCAACTCTAATTCTGACGTGGACCCCACGTACTGTAATTTTTTCTATATTTCTGTGAGATAGACGGATACAACAGATACGGGTGAGACGCCTCTTAAATACATATATATGAATACGCACGTAAAATATGAACGTTTACTATTTATTACTTTAAATAATATACAACCAAATAATTATAGTAAAAATTATTTTGGTTATCTTACCGATTTTTATTTTTGCAAAAAAAAAAAAACATTAATTTCTACTACAGTTGAATTTATTATTTAACTTATTTAACTTCAAACCAATCGAAAAACGACAACGCGTACTGTCAAAAATTAAAAAAAACTAACCTAACCTTATGCCCTCCCCCTAAACGGCGCTCTTGCGTTGAACTCGTCGTCGTCGTCGTCGTCCCGGACGCGAGAGTCTCGTGAAAATGGTCGAAACGACCACGGCGTGGTTTGAATACGTGTTCGATTTAAGTGCTCGACGAGGACGCTTTGTATGGCTTTTTGTTATATCCTATTGGGAAACAATAGTGATGGCATAAAATAGCGGTAGCAGTGATTTCAAAGTAGCAATCACAGTCTGCTACTCCAGCGTGAAAATACTAAACAGTGACCGCTACTATTTTGTTTATAGCAGTTGGTCATGTCATATTAAAAAAAATAACCGCCACTATTTTCTGTAATTTCAACATGTGATTTGAAATGTCGAGTGTGATTATATTTTTAATTACCATTTTAGTATTTTATTTTTGTTTTAATAAAATATTGTTATATGATGAATTTTGTGAAATATGAAGTTTAAAATGGTAAAACGTTTTTTTTTTTCCGTTTTAATAATTTTATCTGTTGACTTACAAAATTTTGGTACTTTTCTCGATAGATCAATAAACACTATAATAATTACTTATTACACAGTTAATTTAATTTATTTAACATAGCAATAAAAATAAGACAATTAATATTAAGAAAATGAGATAAATAAATTATGCATTTTGATTTAAAAATAACAACATTACAACTTTTTTTGAATTTATACAATGACTATTGCTACTGAAAAAAAAATCACAGTTTACCATCACTAATTCCAATACCTAAAGTAGCAGTCACTGCTATTTTCACTGCTACTGAAAAAAATCACAGTTTACCATCACTAGGAAACAACGTGTCTCCGTGGCACGTTTCTTACGGGATTTCGTTGTCATTCTACTGGGCGGTTCGTTTTTAAAAACGCAATCTAGTAAAAATCAACCAGCCATTGGATCGGCGTAGTGCTTTGGTTTTCGTTACGTTTGCAATATGTTCGAACTTACGCGTTACAACAATATTGTCGATAAACGGTTACCTACGTTTATGTGATAAGACGATGTTTTTTTTTATTGCTCGCAGTACTTTGGCCGGGAAAAATACCTGTAAATCTTTCCTTTCTGAATTGTCCTACGGATACAGCCACAAAATATGCGACTCCATCGAGATGTACAGGTAAGTCCGCGTGTAAAAAAAATAATACACAACATATCTATATTTGTTTAGTTGGAACGATCCGTAATGTTCTATTTTAATTGTATTTTTACTTAAAAACGACGTTGAAAATGGAACATTTCACACATTGAGCTTTTTGAGTTCTGAACGTTGATCGGAGGAGGCACGGACATTATTAAATTCGTTGGTTAACTTCTTCCGTATTTACTAATCGTTTGTGTCGCCAATTCCGATTCAACGAAAATCATCATCGTGGGGGCACTAGTCTCTTATATTTCATTCGGATTCTTAATTTCGTTTTAGCTGCGCCAAATTTAGAGAGAACTCTCTCGTAAGTGCAGCTCATATTACTGGAATGGTCACAATAACTTCATTAATAATGATCCTTTCGATCTTGCATATCAATTATTTAATAATAATTTCGTTTATTTTCAATATATTTATCTATTAAAGTTCCAATAACACATAATATCTTACAAATAAACTTTTTCAGTTAAATCATATACTTATATAAAAACGTATACAAACTCATCTCTATTCCGGCTATTTGGAGTCGGCCACCCGTGTCCTAAACCTACACTTGACACGATCTCGCATATCATCTACGCACACGCCAGCACTCAATCGTATCCAATCACTTTGGTCTTCTTTGTCCTCTTCTTTCTTCAACGTTCATTTCCATAACCGTTCTTACGGCTTCCGAATTTTCTCTCCTCATAACAAACCATCTAAGTCTATTCTCTCTCATCTTATCCACGATCGACGCTACTCCTATGCTTCATCTTACGTATTCAATGGTATACCCCATAATTATGTACAACCGTGTTCAAACTCTAAATTCTCGGATGAGTTAATTCCGTAGGGGGTGTTATGGCATAACCGGCAACTTGCGTACGCACTCCTGTAATTAGTGTATCTATGGGCTATCACGATACGTATCCAAGATGTCATGTGTAGATTTTTTTATACAATAACACCTTAGCCTTCCCGTTTATACTGAATCGTTGAAAATTACTACAGGTCTACGATTTTGAGGGTCCAAACGTAAAATTAATTCATGGCCCTTCAATACACAAATTATTCAAAATAATTAATATGTACATTTTATAGTAGTCTATAGGCGGATCCCTAAAAATATAGTATCTATCAATCCTGTTTGACGGTCCAGCACTTGATGTTAGCGTTACTATCGTAATACAATAAATACCTATTATGAATATACGATATTAGATTGATATATAGTACAGAATTTAGAATTATTAAATCATGTTCGGTGCAATCAGCATGTAAACATTTGATAATTATTCTTTAGAGAAGGCACTTCTAAGTTCATTTTTAATTATTTTAACGAAAATGCTAACGTAGTATTTATATAAATTTTTTTTCCAAAAAATGCTTATATTTTTAAACACAAATGTTCTTTTTATTGTCAACATTATTTACATATATACATTTAAGCAATTTACGATTGTTGATATTGTCCTATTACCTATTAAAATAATAATACTAACGAGTGTTATTACACTCGTTTTTATTACATTTCGTATTTATTAATATGAAATTGTTTTTCATAGATATTGTCATGGACAATTTTGCAACTTGGTGTGTCAATTAAATTCAACGTACCAGTTGCATCTATTGGGGTCGATTTCAGCGTGTTTTCTGAAAGTATTGTTCAATTTATATTTTTCTATGTTTGGGTATGTCGTTGGTACAAATGGCGAAAAGGAGGACAACGAACTAATTCGAGCCATCTGCTGGAATATATTTTACGGTATAAGGTTCCTGACCATAATATACGTGGCTGATACTACTAGCAAACAAGTAAGTGGACAATTTCTTAATGTAGACATTGATTAGATATATTGTATATTCAATCAATGATGTAGATAAAGATAAGAATCATACGTGCACACACACACCACACATGCATACATATATACATATATATATATATTTGTATAAACGCGTGCGCAGACACAATAGACTGTGCCTCATCCTATATACTACTGCATAGGCATAAATTAACTTGAGCTCGTTTAGGTGTTTAGAAACATCTAGAGAGGTATACACTTACAAACACTATATATAAATCAAATAATTACATTAAATTTTAATTTAAATAAACATCCTATTAAAAGACATAAGGAGGTTGACTTATGCATAAAGTTATAACTTGACCTGGTTTGGTGGAGGTAATATTATTGATGTTATCTGAGATCGCTGCCCACAAAAACTAATCCTGATGGCACCAGCTTCTTAAACTAAACAAGATGTGAGTACAGAACATATATAATCCAGCGACACGGTTGTGGCGCGAGCTAAGTAAAGAAAAAAAAGCAGCGCCATAACAGTGTATGTTACATCGAAGCAGGAGTTTACATTTACAACCATGTTAACTTCGGTGTTTTTATTAATGCGCAATCACTAATGACAATCAACTAATATGATAAAGTTTGTGGCGAAACATCAAAAATATCGTGCAGATGATCCTTTTGCGAAAACCATTTCGATCTTATAAGTATAACATTTTGAATACCAATGGTTTGTTATGCACTTGGCCACTATTTTTTTGTACATCGGCTCAAAAATACAAATTTAAGATTAGAGATAATTAGTTAGACTATAAAATGTATTAGATAGACCTGTGATAACGCAACTTGTAAGCAATCCAACAATCAAGACATTCTATATAGTTTATAACTACTACGCATGTCAATCACTCCTATTTATTATCATTATTATTAATATAGTAGTGAAAATAAAAGAAAAAACAAATAAAGAGTAAAATAGATATGAAAAAAAAAAAAAATTAAAATATTAAAAAATAAAGAAATAAAAGAATAAACGAATAGAAATAAAATACAAATTATAAGTTAATACTCGTAAATAAAAAATATATTTAGTTTAGTATATTAAATTAGAATTTGAATTATGAACCACCATCGTAACTTATTTATGTTTTTATTTTGTTGATGGCTTTAATTTTACTATGGAAACGATAACGTAATAGTCCTTATAGACGACACGTACTGTTATGAAAATATCTCATTAAAATGTCTAACAGTCAATATCATAAAAAAAAAAAAAAAAAAATAAAAAACACAAAGCTAAGTCAAAATGATGAGCGTCTAATGAGTACACAAAAAAGTTTAACTCGGGATGTTCGTAAAAAATACAAATTGTAAAAAAAATATTTTTTATTTTAAATATATAGGTGAAGATTTTTTTTTTAATGACATAATTTGCTTAAATTAAAATGACTATAGTTGATGAACAATAGCGTAATTTGAAAGTGAGACTAACGATGTTTTTAAATATTTGCTGTATAAACAACTTTCATTCGGATTCTAATAGATGTCTAATTTTATTTTCCATTCTGATAATAATCACGTGCGTGTTTAATCTAATTTATGCACCATTGGTCGTATACGAGACTGACGACTGGTCCGACGCAATGTCAACGTCGTTGACGGTATTACAATCCAGGGTAGTGGCCATCGCTTCGCTTACATCTAGAGGGATTATATTGTATAAAATACAATTTAATAAGACTCGCAAGTACAAAACGACGCTGGAGAGTTTCGATATTTACTCACCGATGACCGCTATCGCTTTGAAACAGTGCAAATTGTTTTCCCTGACCGTGTTTTCTTTATGTCTAATGACTATTTTACCAACGAACTTTATAAAATTATACAACCTGTACAATAATCATCCCGACGGATTTTTCATTTCGACATATTTTTTATTTATTTACTTGCAAAATTTGAGCATGTGTCTTATTGAAAATCACTTCACAAATCAATGTTTTATGATTTATAAACGATTTCGAGAAATTAACGACGATCTGAAATGTATCAAAGTCCAGTACGTTAACTACAAGAAATTTCCTTTTCTTAGGGAAGTAACTAATTCGCAGTCAAATATACAATCGTGCATCATCTATGATAAAGACTTTTATCGTCCTAAGGACAAAGAACATCCATTGGCTAATACTGTTGAGATTTTGAAAATTAGACACTGGTTAACTCGTGAAGCTGTTATCGACATAAACAATTTATTTGCTAACCTCTTGGGACTTTCAATATTTACTATATGTGTGCTGGGATTATTTGATATATACACTTATGTATTTCATTACTTTACCACTCATTTGGATAAATCTCTATTTCGATCAAAGCTGTTATTTTTTGGATGGATATTGCAATACTCGTTTAGATTTGCTGTGATTGCCATTACGTCGAATATAGCAACAAAACAGGTATAGTGTGACAATAGTGACAATAGTAAGTTGATTTGCATTTATTTTTTAATTATATGTACATCGTTATGTTAAGTAATTACGTCTTATGTAATTTATAAATATATTTATAAAATAAAAAAATAGTTATTATCAATTGCAAATAAATAAATATATACGTATAAGCATGTTTAGTTAAATATTTAATAGTGATAAATGTTAGGATTCTGTAATTATAATACTTATTCAGTTAACTTTGGTTATTAAATATTTTATTAATTGACTTTGTATGGGTTTTCTTGATTATTTAATATTAGATGAAAATTAAATTTTCATAATGTTTCAAATTCTCTTAATGTACGTTGCATAATGTGAGAATAATTAATGTTTATTTTAGGCAGTTAATGCAAAAACTTTACTAACTGATATCAATAATCGGTATTTGGATAGTAGTACGAAAGAAGAGGTGAGGACTGAGGTCTGAAGACCTAATTATGATTAACAACTATAATATTTTATTAATGTTTACTTATGTTTTTAGTTGCAGCTGTTCTACACACAAATTTCTAGTCGTTCCACTGAGTTTACTGCTTGTGATCTATTTACTTTGAATGCTCGTCTTATCACTTCAGTGAGTATGCTTTTTATTAGTATTGAATGCGATAAGTATAAATTTGAAAATTTTTTTTTTTCATAGGCTATTGCTGCTGGTGCAACGTATCTAGTTATTTTAGTGCAATTTCACTCTGGAAAAAGTTGAATCTATGTGCATAATCAATCTAGATAATTTTTTTAATTATACAAAGTAGCATGGTCAATATAGTAATGTAATATTACCTACATAAAAGTATAAAACCAATATAATATTATTATTAAGTCTAAAACTGTGTATTTATATTAATTAATCTTTTGTTTGTTGTAAAGACACCTTTTTATGACCAAACTCGAATGTATTCTCTTCTTCTTCTTCTTCTTTTCCCTCGCCTCTATCCCAGCTATTTGAGGTCTGCCACCTGTGTTCTAAACCCAAGACGGCCCGCAGGTAGGGGGGAGCGGAGCAATGCTTCCCCCACGCGATTTTATTTGATATTTGTTTAAATTGGCGATATAATTCCTTTTAAATGTCGAATAATTTTCAGTGTTTTATTGTACGTATGATAAAATATTCGATTATTATTTCTACTGATCCCGTCCGAAACAGTCATGACTGTAGATAACCATATCCGTGGAAAAAATTTTTTGTATAAAAAGTGCCTAGTATATTTCAAATATTGTCGAAATTAAACTACTTGAATAGAACAATAGATTATTGAAAGACAAAGGCTGCATATTTATTTTTAAAGAAATATTAAAATTAGGTTTTCTCCACCGAGTCAAGTTAAATTAATTCCGTGAATAAATTCAATCAGTGTTATTCATTAATTTTTATTTTTCCTATACTTTCGGTACAATATAATTCCACACGGTGTGTATAATACACCGTATTATACAATTTTTTACTGTAATATAATACTCGTTAACACTAATCAGGATATTTTAAAACGCGTAGGAACATAATAGTGAAAGTATAAAGATTCAATACATTCTGACACACACCCACAAAAAAATTTGTAGTGTTTGATTCGCTACAATTAAGATGAAGGTAGTTTATTTTGTCGGACCCCCAAAGAAAAGATCCTGGTTGCACCACTGACGTAACGACATAATAAATATTGTCTAAAATTATCTATAACAAATTACATACGGGGGTCCTATTATGACGATAAATGTGTTTTCGGGTATTTTCGATACGACCGCGGATAACGAGAAATTACCTTACAGTGTTCGAATTGGAAACGAATCGGAAGGGGGATGTAAAAATTAACGTCTTATCCGAATCGCAAGTGGAATCTAAGAAAATTTTTTTTTCAAAATTCGACTCGCGTAATGTAGGTGAAAAAAAAATTTCTTTTAAACACCGAATCTCTATCGAAATGTAAAAAAAATTTTTTTTCAAAATCCGTCCCGCGTATTGTTGAAAAAAAAATTTTTCTTGAATTCCGAATATTTAGTGAAATGTAAACACTTTTATTTCAAAATCCGACTCGCGTAATGCAGGTGAAAAAAAAATTTCTTTTAAACACCGAATCTCTATCGAAATGTAAAAAAATTTTTTTTTCAAAATGCGTCTCGTGTATTGTTGAAAAAAAAATTTTTCTTGAATTCTGAATATTTAGTGAAATGTAAACACTTTTATTTCAAAATCCGACTCGCGTAATGCAGGTGAAAAAAAAATTTCTTTTAAACACCGAATCTCTATGAAAAATGTAAAAAAATTTTTTTTTCAAAATCTGTCCCGCGTATTGTTGAAAAAAAAATTTTTCTTCAATTCCAAATATTTAGCGAAATGTAAACATTTTTATGTCAAAATCCGACTCACGTAATGCAGGTGAAAAAAAAATTTCTTTTAAACACCGAATCTCTTTCGAAATGTAAAAAAATTTTTTTTTCAAAATCCGTCTCGCGTAGTAGTGAAAAAAAATATTTTATTTTCTCACAAGTCCAACTCGTTAGCGAAACGTAAAATTAATTGTCTTTTAAAGGCCAACTTGTCTTCTTTTACTCCATCCCCCCCTCTCACATCCGAATTCGAACACCTTATATAATTGTACAACGGAACGACAGTTACATGATTTCATCAAAACTCTCGTGGATTGAAAATATTATTTCCTTTTCTCGGACACTTGCGCGTCGTTGCGTGTTACACGCGGACGTTCCATTCGCAGCGGATTCGGTGCGCGTCTGCCGAAGTCGACGTCGGCGTTTTTATACTCTGAACCATAAAACATAGTTGGTTTCACTATACACTTATAGAACTTGCCTTTCGGCCTTATTAGAATTCTCTTATCGTACAAAATACCAGACGCTAATTTCCACTTGATTCATCCACACTTAACTTTATGTTTGACATCCTCGTCAAAACCTTCGTTCGTTTGTACAAATGACCCTAAATACTTAAAACTTATATAGATACTTATATACCTGTATTATAAATGTATAATATATATAATATGTATGTATGTGAATTTTGAAAATGTCTTTGGCACCAATTGATGTTTTTCAAGTCGAAAAAGATGTTTAAAAGATGGTGGCAAAGTCTACACATGTTGTGTTTAGTAGTTTAGTGTATGTTTACCGTATAATATTATTAGATCAGGTAAAATCATACAAATAATGACGGAAAGAGAAAATAATACAATAATATACATATCAGGTTCAACGAGATAACTCACAACGTGTCGACTTAAACCGGTCGGCAATGTGCATTTCTCAACACCTCTCTACACACTCGCCAACTGCTAGTAGTTCGTACATTTAACATTACCGGTCTGTCTCAGCGTTTAGTATGCATGTAGCCGTGCGTTATCTCGTTGAACCCGGTGTGTGCTGGAATACGAGTAGTTTAATTAAAAAATATTTGTTTTCAGACGATAAGGACTAAAAGTTTAATAACTGACATAAATAATCGATATTTGGATAATAATCTAAAAGAAGAGGTGAGTTCATTTAATAACTATTAAAATGTTTTGTTTCATTGTATTAAATCAATTGTCAATTGTATAATTTATAGCTACAACTATTTCATACTCAATTGTCTAGTCATTCGATCGAGTTCACTCCTTATGATTTATTTACTCTGAATACTCGTCTCATCACTTCGGTACGTATACACGCGTATACCTATGTCTATGTTATTAATATATGTATTTATATACACATAAATTTAATACACATGTTATTATTTTATTTGTCATTAAATCAATAATACAAATCTGTATTGATTTAATGTGTGTTAATGTTTAAATAATAGTAATAATCTAAAATCAACGTAAACCTTAATTTAACAATCACAATTAAAACTTCTGCAAAATTATTGTGGCAAGACAATTCAAATTGGATGTAATCTCAAATAGTAAAATAATCATATTTAGCGAAATAAATGTAAAATCGAATAGAAATATCTAGTACTGTCGTGGTACTTGTTTTTATTTTAGTGTATTTTGAATGTTTATAAATGTTATACACGATACTTGAATTTGGTTAATTCTTGTTCGTAGTTTTAACATAAAATATATTCATTTTTTCATGTTAGAAATATAATGATTAATTTTATAGGCTATTGCGGCTGGTGCAACGTATCTCGTTATTTTAGTACAATTTCATTCAAATGATAACTAAATCCTGTTCACGAAATCATTCACATCGTCATCGATCAAGACACTTCGCGTATAGTACAATAGCAGTATGTAAATGTACGGTTATTTAATTCACATTTAAATTATTATTATTCAATACACATTTATGACATAACACAAGATATCGGGTATTTGTTGTTTTTTTTTTCTCTCGAGAAACTTGATTATTATGTGATATATTCCTATAATATATAGATACTTTAGACACAATTGATATTATGAATTATTTTTAATTTTGTAAAATCATATGAGTGTAATGATATGGACGCATATCATTAGCTCAATAATTTGTAACTGACTAATGATTATTTAATTATCACTGAGTGATATATTTAAAAAAAAATACTAATTGAACCAATCGTTGTACATTTCTATGGGATCATTGTGTATCTGCAAACGGCGTAATGCCTGCAACGTCAGTCACCCAGAGATATAGAGAATGAAGCGGAAATCTACCTCAAACGCGTTTATGGTATAACACCACATACATTTCTACCGATTGACGAAGCGATTGAAGAAATGTCAAAACTCTCCAGCTGAACGCGAGAGTGTAATTTTACGGTTTTTCTATAAATAATTCATATCTAAAAGGTAACGGGCCGACTGGCGCTGTGGATGTTGGTTCAAGTGGCACGCTTAAGATAAAGATTGTATACGTCAGTGTATATACCTAGCCATAGGTTTGGGAGGTCCGCGGACCCTCCATTGGTAACCACTGATATAGAGTGTTCCTGAATCTGAACCAATTGATTAAGGTCCGGCACGCGTGGTGCAATAATTTACTTAATGCCTCTACTCAGAGGGCATTGTTAACTAACAATATTATTAATTTAAAAACGTATAATGTAAGTCATTCGCAAACATCAACTACACGTTATTTAAATCGGACACCAATCAGACATCTGTGTTCTTATTCATCCGAACAGCGTATTACGGGTCGATGTATAAAAAAATTCTTTTTTTTTTGAGGTTCTCTACATAATAAAAACAAAACTTCCGATCAA
This sequence comes from Schlechtendalia chinensis, assembly GCA_019022885.1. Taxonomy (NCBI): domain Eukaryota; kingdom Metazoa; phylum Arthropoda; class Insecta; order Hemiptera; family Aphididae; genus Schlechtendalia; species Schlechtendalia chinensis. The sequence goes on from CM032341.1 coordinate 2,603,772, forward strand.
ATTTCATACTTACAGCGTGAATGGTTCCTAACGATAAGGGGAATTTCTCGACAATACCTTATTTACGTAATAAACCCGTACAGGTAAAAATAAAAGAAGAAACTTAACGCATAAACTATATATGTATATATAAAAAAAAAAACAGTCTACTCTTTCGTAATACAAATGTTTGCGACGTATACATAATAATAATAATAATCATAATAATCAATAATCATAATAATCAATAATCATAATCACAATGGACGTACACGTAATGATTTAAAAAAAAAAAACGTCCGTTTCAAAAGCTCCGGCCGCCGCCGTTGTCGTCCGCGCCGGTCTTACGCCGCGGTACCGGTTTCCTCGCCCTGTTCTTGGCCATGCCGTTCAGGTCGACCGTCTGCCCGTTGGCCATCACGTACCGGTTGCGCGCGTAGTCGATGTAACCGTACGCGTCGCTGGCCTGCGCCTGTTGCACCGCGGACGTCGTTTGCCGCCGCGTCCCGTCGTCGTCGCCGTCGTTCTTGTCGTTCTTGTCGTTCTTGTCGCTCTTGTCGCTCTTGTCGCACCTGACGCCCGACCGGTACGAGTACTCGCGTTTCACGCCGTCCGGGTCCACGTAACCGTACTTGCCGCGGGTCACGCAGTCCACGCCGATCGTCTCCTCCTTGTACGTGCCGTCGTCGTTCTCGAAGCCCCAGGTGATGCTGCCGTCCGGGTTGTCGTCCCTGTACCGTCTCAGCACCTGTAACCAGACGCAGCCCGCCCGGTGAAACACGACGGCGGCACAACGTTTCGTGTTTTACATGTTTGCCCGAAATCGATTTTGACGGACGTTCACACGCGTTTCAATGTAATGTACACTATGTGTTCGTACAGAGGCCAAAAACTTGATAAAAAACGTGGGGGGGTGGGTTTTGTTGTTGCGAACAAACATAAACGTGAATCGCAACGTGTAAATAATAATTTACAACACGGGTGTAAATATTATACATCGTGTTTTCGAAAAAATATTTTTGGACGTTTCGCTATTGAAAGGACGAGGTGTCGTTTCGATTTTTTGATTTCACGTCGTCCGCACAGAGCCCGCACGGACCGCATTCGACTGACAATTGATAAACGCGCGCGCTAAGCACCGCTCGGATCGAAAACGCGCTAGTTATTTTCCCCGGTGTCGGCGTCCAAAGATAATCAAAAAATAATAAATCATTTCTTTTCGTTTTTTATTTTTTTCATTCGAGACGCTGCGATGTTTTTTAAATACCCGTATGGGCGGCGGAATAGTCGTATAGTTTTTTATTGTACTCGCATAATACCGTACGGCGTGTGTGTGTGTGATTTCATTGTTATTATTGTTATTGGTACAAGCTATAAAAAGAAATCGCGTCTTGTAACGACTCGGTATTTAAATTTTTACCACGATAACGTACGTCCCCGGCGTGTACACGAGTGCGACCGTACTCCGTTTTCCAATCGTTGTCGACAAATACCGTTACACGGATCGTCGTTCACGGATCGCTCGGATTGCCGTCGGAACGTACGCGGCCGCACGTTTTCCGGGGGTCCACTCGCCGTTTCGTTTACCGATACGACCCGCGGCGGCGGCGCTCACGGACGGGGACGGTTCGTCAACCGGCAATGTCGTTTCCGTCGAAAAACCGTACCTGAGACACCGGCTTCCTCGCCCTCTGTTTGTCGGCCGACTGCGCGCGTTCGGCTTTCAGTCGCTGGACCGTCTCCGGCGACCTAGAGACGGCGGCCGTCTCATCGGCGACCCGCGTGCGTTTCACCGGCCTCTGAACGACCTTCCTCACGAGCTGCGGCTGCGTCTCGACGGACTGTTCTTGTACCTGAACACACAGTCGGTGAACGGTCGTCGCGTCCACGACGCCTTGTCGCGTTTCGGACTCGGGTGTCGACAGCGGCGTGCCCAGGAATTTTCAACGGGAAGGGGGGGGGATGTTATGTAAGTAAATAGTAACAGTACGTTTTAACGAATCGTCATGGCAATACCAAAAACTTAAATGTCTATGTTTCAAGCTCTCCGAAATCGTTTCTAGCTTATAACTGTGTATATTTGTCGATTGTTCTGTAATTAAAATGAATGTTATGTCAGATTGAAAAAATTTATTGCATTTTTAAAAATAAAATACATGGAAAGTAGATTGCTTATTCCAAACGGAAATTCAACCGCCTAGCTTTTGTACTTTTTGCTAATAACTAATAAAAAGTATTGAGTAATGACTCTAAAACAGCTCTTATAACTAATAAGTTGTTTTCTGTAGATCAGCAGAATAGACAATGGGGGGGGGGGGGTGGATATAACCCCTAACCCCCCCTGAGCACGCCACTGAACGTCGAACCGGACGCGCTAGTACCTGTGGTCTGAACGCGACGAACGGTTTGCCCGACTGCTGTTGAGTCCGGTCCGCGTCGTTCCCGTGGTCGTTACCGTGGTCGTGGTCGTGGTCCGCGAACGTCTGAACGGCCGCGGCCGGTCTCGGCTCCTGTCCGTCCGCGCTGAACCCGCGGCCCCTGTACAGCGGCAACGAGACCCGGCGGAACGGTTGCGGCACCGTCTGGTGCGGTTCCGGTTCCGGCGGACCGACCACGCCGCGACCGTGCGCCGTCCTGGAGAACGCGGGCGGCACGGGACGTTGGTGCTGCTGGGCCTGGACGATCGCCACAGCCGCCATCAGCGACGAGACGATCACGATCATCTGAAACACGTATACGATACGGTCGGACGCAGGCCCACGGTTTTGTAGTCATTTGACGGGGAAGACAGGGGACTCCGCTCGGTTCGATTGACACGTGTTATGTAGAACTTTATTTTTCCGTGATAAAGTAATTATTTAAATTTTCATCGAATAAAAAACAAAAAAAATAGCTATTTTTTTGCCGTGCACTAAGGTGAAACGATTAGTGCCGTTTGTGCTGTTCAGATAAAGACAGCGTTTTTCTGACGGTCGATTTCCAGTAACAAACGCGGTCGTTTTCGAAACGATTTGTTATTCGACTAAGAGAAAAGCCGGTCTTTGTCGATCGATGAAAGACGCTAGAAGATGCGTCACGTGTCCACCATACACTTAATGACATCGAATTACTTCGTAAAAACAACTTCAAACAAGTTGTAAAAAAGGAATTTAGTACGGTAACTTCAATAAAAAATAATCTTACGAACGATTCGACGAAACCGTTGTGACATATTACGTTTACACAATAAAAACCTGGTCGGTCTAAACGAACGTTAAAAATACGTGTCGAATAAAATCTTGCAAAATAATTCGTATGGTTATATATATAATGAAAATTCTGAAAAATCATTCTGACGTTTATCGTGTCAACGGAATAATAATAATAATAAAAAAAAAAAAACAATACAATTTCTAAAGTCGACGACCTGTTTAATATGTCTCGTCGCACGGTCGGACGTCGGCGGTGATGAATTGTTTCTGTCGAGTTTTTTTATTATTTTTTATTCATCGTTATTAATTTTTTTTTATTTAACGTGAATACCGAAACGCGAGAGAACGGAAAGACTGAGAGAGACAGAGACTGACTGACTGACTGAGTGAGAGAGAGCGAGCGGGAAATGTCTCGTCGAAACAAAACAATGCAGTCACGTCCGCCACGTGTGCCGATTTCCTGGTCGTTACGCCAGCGCCGCGATGATGTCCGAGAGCGCGCTCGCGTTACCGTCGCGGACGCACACTACGTTTCGGTTTTTGTTTTCTGCGCACGAGAGAACGAGAGACCGTTACTCGTCCGATCGGCGCTTTTTCCATACGGGACGGGCCGCGGACCGTTGACCTTCCGACCGAGAGTGGCGGGTCCGGCGGTTCGCCATTGTCGTACACGAGATTACGTGGCCTGAGGGACTCGGCGCGGGTTTTCGTTTGTACTGCTTCCCCCGGTGTCGTTGTACGCGCTGTGCGCACAACGAGCGTAATTGAATCGACGGACGAACGCGATCACACGATCTGGGAAGACGATCCGGGCCCGCGGGCGTCTCCTCGCGTCGTACAATGCACGCGCGCGTTGTAACGAGAAGAACGAGAACGCCGGAATTTCGTAACATCACACGGGCGTCGAAAAAGAAACACACCGGCCGTCGATCGATAAGTGCCGGACGTTCCGTTTTGCACAGCGAGTTCCCGCGTCCGACGCGTTTCGGGATTTCTCTGCCCGTCGAGGTGGCGGACGGGCTCGCAGACGGATCAACCGAACCGGTCGTCTCACGCGCGTAAAAGTTGTAAACACGACGGAATTCGTCACTTTGTGGTTGTGAACACGTTCGGAATCGTTCGGCCCGGGGACGCGTCCCGTGACGTTTTTCACACGCGTTTTTGTTCGCCGTTACGGTCGGAATTTTCGATCGGATTCGAGGCGCAGAAGTCGGACGTTCTTCACCGTTGTCCTCGGTGTGCTTCACGTCGGGCTCTGATCCGGCGGTCCCCGAACTTGTCGTCCTCGTGGACATCACACAGTGTTTCACGTTACGGATCCCCCGCGAAACCCGCGATCGATAAGTGATAACAGTATTCCAATGCTATTGTTATTCGCAGCGTACAATTGAAACCCGTTTACCGTCGTCGTCACACAGCACGTCGTAATTAAACACGAGTTAAATAGGTCGGGTGCGAAATTCGATGATTGCGTTCGAAATTAACGCCAAGACTCAGCGGACCTGACACATTAACGCCGGTGATTATTGATCAGACAACAGAAAAAATTAATCAGGGCTTTGCGATATGTCGCAATAATTCTTAAGCCTATTTAGTCTCTGCACTGATGTCGGAATGTACGATAGTATCCGGTTTTGTTTTAATTTAAAATCGAGACAGCAAGTCTAGACAATATTGATTACGAACGTTTTAGTAGCTCTGATTCTATGTCACAACTCGTAGTGTATATATATATAATTCATAAAAATTGTGTATTTACTTTTTAGAAGTCGTTCTGTATAATTATGTTTTCGTTGACGTCCCGATTACTCAAATAGAAATATATTTTCATAATAACAGTTATTGTATTATTTAAATCGATTAAAATCGTTAAAATCGAATTACGGCATTAAATCGTCGCACAACGAAAATGCATGCATAAATATATATATATTTTCAAAATAATTTTATCGAGTGAATATTTGTGTTTATTATACTCAATGTACTAAAGACATAAACTTCTCGTTTTGAACCGCAAACGGAGTAAAAATATACTCGTTAGTCAGAATCAGCTGCAGTATTCGAAGCCGACCAATCATTGTTTGAGGTTGATCAGAAACGTTACGTGTACGTTTCCGCGGATAACATTGTTTTATTTACATATTAAACGCGTCCGTCGAACTCTGCACGTCAATACGACACGTCGATACACAGTCAGAAATTACACGGGCTCTGTTTAATGCGTTTCTTTTCTGTCGTATTTACTGCACCGTTAAACCACTACCGTGTCCGCGTGTTAAACAGACCCCGACATTCCTGTATCCGCGGTCTCGTTATCACGATTTTTTATAACGAGTATATACGTGTGAACCGAAATACGACAAAATTCCAATTATGTTTGTATCGAAAATCCGAGTTGATTGATCAAAAAATAAAAACATCTTATAAAATGTATATTGTATATGATTTCATCGTATTATTATTATTATTATTTTTTTTTTTTTTTGTGGACGAATCTCGTAGGTTTATTGGAACTCGCCTTCGGGCCACATTTTATACTTTCTTACAAACGTATCGATCATTCGATTGTATAAATTGATAACTTTATGAATCGACCTCGAAAGCGTTATACTACATGCGATTCACTGCGTTTAAAACGAAATGTCTACACTTCGTATTCGATATTATCCTTATTAAGTTATATTAATAATAGGTACTGTATGTTCGTTATGGGAATAACAAATCGCGCCGTTCACGAGAAAGAACTGTTAATTTAAACATACGTAATTTAAGTGTTTTTTTTTTTTTAATTTGTATAATTATAAATAAACAATTTATATGATTGAATAACGGCAACGCGTTAATGGATACGACTGCTAAACTGCTGTTGATTTGCAGCTTTGGGCGAAAGCAAACGCTAGGTATATTGGAAATTCGCTCTAGTTAAAAAGTGAATGTGAACCTACATTCAGCCAGTGTGCGACCGAAAACCCACATAAACGTTATTTATCCCTATCAGACGTATTAATATTATTACTATTTTTATTAGCGTTATATCACGAAGGATATAGTATATATTTATACATACGCGTTCGAGTTGTAAATTTATTCCATTAATATTATATTTTTGTTCTTCACAATGCTAATTTGTAGTCGGTCGGTTATAATGCGTGCCGCTGTGTAATGTAATAATCAGTAAATTACTATTCGGTAATCAAACCGTCTGTAGGAAACGTTGAACAGTATCGACATTTCTGTAATAACTGGCATATATCTATAGGTTTTGTCGTTTAAATACTTTAATTTAAAAATATATAAAATTTTCAGACGGATTGTATTACATACCGTATTTGTCTATACCATTATGAGTTTAATTATGCATTTGTTTAGTACGATTACAAACAAAATTAATACAAAAATGTCACCGTAAATTATCAAACATATTTATGTATGTATTAAAAAAAATAAAAAAAAATATGAATTATCGAACAAGACGTTAATTTATTTTTAAAACGACCCCTTATTTTCGATATACAAGATGGCGTGGAAAAACGTAAGACTCCGATGGAAAATCTCATTCGTTAAACTATTGTCGATGAATATTTTACCGTATCGAATATAAACGGTCGCCGAATCAAATGGTAGTGTATACGAAAACATACTTGTTTTCATAAATTTCATAAAAAAAAAAAACCCCGATGTGTCCACGGCGGAATATATCATATAAATGAGAATATTTTCTTACAATAATATATATATATTGTACGTATCGTCAATCAAACGTCGGACTCCATACAATATGTGTGTGCGCGTTAAGGACTTAGAACGTCGCGTCACGTTACAATCGTAAGAAGCGGGTTTGGTTTGCGAAAAAAAAAAAAACAATCGTTACTCGTGACGGCCGACCTGTCGATCACCGTCCGAATTTCGTCATCGAGATCATATCCGATCAAAACCGTACCGTCGCAACGACGTCGCGCGATAAACGTATTGATCGTGTTTCGCGCCCTCGCGAACCGAACGTTTCGCGTATCGTCGTCACCGTCGACGGATCGATATTCTCGCACCGACACGACAAACACTGTGACGAACACGCGGTATTATATGAAAACGGCTCAATAATTGTGGGTTCGAAGGTCTTGCGATACGATCGAGATTCGCACACGTCGTTCGTGTGCGTTGTGATTAGTGCGTTCATATACGGTTTTGTTTTTAAAATTTTTAACTATGAATGCGCGTGAATGCGGTGAATGCGCGCACTGTCAAGGTTGTCGGGTACGAACAGATTTATAAGGACGAGATCAACCTTCGCATTGATGAATAGGATGTTTGCGATCGGCTCCGCGCGAACGGCGTTGTCGACATGACGTTTTAATGGCGTTTTCGTTTCTGTTCGGATGCCGCGGAAACGTGTGCGCGCACGTACCCGGTATAGACGTGCAAAGTCAATGGTAATCGTCCGGAAATTCTGTTCGATGTTGCTGAGACCGTGATACGTACATATTTTCGAAAATTCGATACAATCGACAGGCCTGGCGAATATGCTCGCGAACTCACGCGTGAACGTCTGTCCAGCTGCGTAGGACCAGAGGCATTAAAATAATTTTTAGGCACTTCTCGACAGATCGGAAAAATTGCACGTAAACGGAGTTTACGTTTGCGCGGTCGTTCAGTTTATCCGATCGTGAACATAGTTCAATGACCGTACACAATTGAAACGTAAGCTCCGCGATTCCGTTACGTGCATTTAGATTTGCGCGAAATCACACCGTTAAGGTGTTTACACGCCAAAGCTCGTACGAAGCAGGCACGAGTCGGATTCCAAGTCACGTTGACTCAGTTCCCGTCTGTAATTCGAGAAATATTCCGATTAGACACGCGGTGAATTTTAATTTAAACCGATTCCGTTTTGTTATCGGGTAAACATTATCGCGGGGACCGTCTCGACAACTTCGGAACGAACGAGCGTTCGACAGAATATTGATTCGGTTAGACTGTTCAACTGTTGTCGGCGCGTTTCCCCGACTGAAACGTTAACAAACGTGTATTTTTGAACGCCTACGACCGACAGACGTATACTTCTGAATTTATGTTCTATACACACAATGTCGAAATGATAGATAACATCAACGCGTATAACTAATGGTCTAACGTATCGTAAAACGGTAAATTTTTAATAGCGTTTGGTCATTCGTTTCAGAGTTATTAATTTGTTGTTTTTTATAATTCGACGATACATCGGTGTCTAATACAAATCTCACAATGTATATTTTATTTTATCGTCTATGCCAATACAGAAATCGCGTGACTCGTAATGATAAGATGCGTTTGAAATCAACACATTTTCCCGACTAAAATTTCACTGCACATTCTGTTTATTTAACACTGTATGGCAAGTATATATAATATACCATTGCTTTTTAGCAAAATGTTTATCGCTTATACTGTACACTACATACGTACAATCAAAGTGAACGTTTCTTCTCGAACATTCGAAAATAATTCAAACTATATCCATCGGTTTCCTTTATAGTTTTTCAATTTTAAAAGTTAAAAAGAAATTGTTGGCTATATAATCTAATACATCTGGTATTAAATTAGTTTCAGGCCTTTGGTCTAAAACTGAAGATTTCATTTATTTTCAAGCGCAAATAAACTGTTAAATATTTATAAATATATTCAGCTCAAAACTAATCCAATTGTTTCAAGAAATTTTCTACGTTCAATATTAAAATAAATAAGTAATTTACAGTGTTTAGTTTTGAAATTACAAAAAAAAAAATATTCAATTTTGTGAAAATTGGACGTGCGATCGACAATTTTACTGTTTTTTTTTTGCAACTGTTTTGTAGTTTTTTCTTATGCACGAAGAAAATAATCAAAAAACGTGTTAAATAAAATAGTAATTAGATATAAAATTTACTCCTAAAAATTGTATGTTACGTGTAAAGCACTTGTGCTGAACGAAAAAGTATTTTCAAAAAAAAAAAAAAACACGTCATTATAAAACGAATATATCCGTCGCTTCGTTCAAAATCGCGTGTTGTTGATACGACTCCAAAAAAAAAAAATGAAAATCTACGTGACTTATTTTACGTCTGACGAATTCAGACGTTTTTCACGGTTGTTGTTCGCCGCGTCACGTACAGTGCTCGACGACACTTCAATTCCTGAACGTATGACGCTCGAACTTGATTTTTATTGATTTTTTTTTCATTTTAGCGTCGTGTTAGTTCCGGAAAACGCCGACAACGGATAACACCGACACGGTAAATAATGCTCGCGACGAACGTGTACTTACGAGTTGCACGGCCATGTCGCCGACGGTATATTTTCTTTGTGCTCGTTGACGACGACGACGACGACGATTTGTCCGCTAGACGTGTTCCCGGTGCGGACGGTACGCGAGACGACGGTACAGGTGCACTGCGACGCGGACTATATACGCGGCCGGCAGGTGGACGAGTCGAGACGAGAACGGACAGACGACACCGACGGCACGGTCCCCTACTACACGGACGTCCTTCGCGCGGTTTTCTTTCGGCCGCCGCCGAGACCGGTCCGAAAAGGGGGTGGAAAGAACTCGACGCGGTCACGGGCGTCTATTCGCCACCCGACGAAGGTGTCCGGTCACTCGACGCGCAGTCCTCGCTAGCAGAGAAAACGGATGTCCGGAGTTCGGCACATCATTGCGTTGAGAGAACGCGATTGAGTACGCGACTAAACGCCGCGATCGCGTGGTTAGGTTAGGTTAGACCCGCCGGCCGTTCGATTTCGTTTTGACCGGCTTCTTCGGCTTGACGAGTGTAAACTCAATAGTCCGGATTTCTGAATTCCGACGTTCGAACTGATAGTAAAAACGTACGTCTTAAAAAACAAAAAAAAAAAATAGTTTTTTTTTTTTATTGACGAATATGTGAAGATGTTTTTCTTTTCGTCTACAATTTCGTCTACTCCCCCACAGTGTATCGGAAACCCGGAGAGATCGTTAAAAGTATACGCGAAATACAAAGTAAGCAAATAATCGAACGCGTATCGTTACATCAACATTTATAATGTAAAAAAAAAAAAAGAAGTTTTTATCGAATTTTCGGAATCCAATTCGTATTTGAGCGCGTTTTTCGCAACGTCGTGTATTGTAACGATTGCGTGTATATCATTTCAATCAATTTAAACCCATACAACATATACATTTCATAAAATTAAAATAGACACGGGTCAATGAATGAATAATAAAACGATTAATACGATGCATATACGTCATATAAAGTTCTACGATATAAAACTAAACTAAAAGTTTAAAACGTGTCAAGGTCTGATGTTTCATCAGTCCGCAATACGATTCTAAGTCTTTCGAACAATTTTAGAAGATTAAAATCGTCGTTAAAAAACACTATTATGTTATAATTTCGATCTATGAATATATTTTTAAGCATTCATGTTGTACAGTCTAGTTTGACAAATACCGTAATTACGAAATATTCAATTGTTCGTGTTTGAAAGTCCATACACGCACGTACACGTACGTTAATAATATTACTTTTTCGTATAATTAAACAACTAAATTATAGACGACGATTATACATTTGTATGAACATATATTTCTACGGCATATTTTGGATTTTCGAATTCCCAACACGTCTGCTAGCGGGGGTTTTTTTTTAACGGTATTGAAATCATATTAGAATGCAACGTATATGTTTGAATTCTATTACTGCGTTATCAATACGATTACGGAATATATCATTTTTCAGCAGCTAAAATATAATGCGTGTATATATTTTTGTGCACTCGATGCGCGTATGAAAATAAAAACTATATTGCGAGAAAAAAAAATTCTATTTATGATAATCTTTTAGAAAAGTATGAACATAAGTGATTTATTTTTGAAATCCTTTAAAAACTCTCATGAATGTCTATTGAAGTAGTTTTTGGCGTTTGTCAAAACTATTAAAATGCTTATTTTGCGGTCTATGTATGTCAAGAGTCTTAAATTTCGCCTAAAAAGCAACTCACGGCGAGCGGTCTATACAAAGAAAGAAGGTAAAACACATCGAATAAGTTTAATTATGACAAAAGCTTCGCCGCAATCGATATACACCTACTGTAATATTTACGATCCGATAAGTATACAATGTTAGTCTTAGAACAAAAAACCAATACACTGTATTTTGTTTTAATAAAATAAAATATTACGAGATTAACGTATATATTATATATATATATATATAATCGATATAGTAGGTATGTCGTGAAATTAAAATACAGCAAAACGGTGATAGGATTTCTTTTAAGCAAAATATTACAAGCCCGCTAACGATACGTTGTTGTTATTGTGCTTTAACAGTATTAATTATAAAATTGTCTGTATCGATCGGTAGAGAGTCATAACTAAAGAACGCGGATTTATATGCATCTATACGCGAAAACACGTTGCACAAATGTGTTATTTTATTGAGGACATTTAAATGTCAACCCACATCATATAAATAATAAAACGTTTGATCAAACATGCGTAAAAAATATTGACCGGTGTAGCAGATCAAAAAATTATAACACACAAGTACGTAAAAATGAAAATTTATGTTAAATATCATTTAATCGTGTTTCCGTTTGATTTTCATTGTTCATAAATGAATTTCGATAGATCAATTTACCGGCGTATATTTTTACGTGGAAACGTCTACGTATCCGAAAATACGCAATCGCCTGTTTTTGATAAGAATTTAAACGCCAGACGAAACGAAATAGTCGTCATCGGTCATCCAGACTCGAAAATGTACAGTACACAAACTCCTATGACGTGCATTCGGCTCTTCGACTGTTAACGTGTCGTCTGTACCAAATTACCGGATCCCAATGTTATCATAAATGAAAAATACCGTTCCGACGTTATTCGGCGTGCAGACGTGATATTATCGTTGTTATAAATACGTGGTGCGCGCCGTATCTGACGGACGCGAGTTTGAATCGCGATCGGTGTACGCGTTGTTCCGTAGGCGTTACGAGGTAGCTACCGAACGTGCACCGTAACATTGTAATGTACAGTAAATCATAATACGTCTGTGGACCATGCCGGTCAAATGCTTAACGGTCGTGGCGACATCATGTTACCGGCTACCGCAGCTGTGTGACGGGTCTAAAAATAAAAAAAACAAAAACATTATCGTACTACGTAACACGTGCGTTCGAGTGCAATTATAATTTTTTTTTTTATACACGCCCTCATTACATAAACCGTTTGAACGACACACACAGATATATATATGAGCCCAGAGGGATAACTGTGCGTATAATACTATTGTATATGTATTATTCAATGGGCTGTCCACTTATAAATTCTATACGTGCGATGACAAAAATAAGCTGGACGGTAAGACGTATTAAATCAATGGGGATTTTTTTTTTTAACTCGTTGAAACAACAAATGAAATATTAAAAGTAAAAAAAAAATGTAATACTTACGATAAATCATCGCTTTCGAAAAGCGAAACTCTGTTTATATTATTGTCCGTTGTAGTTTTTCGAAATTCAAATTTCACACACAAAAAAAATATAACACACGATTTATTATTTTTATTTTTATTTTTTTCAATATCGTCAAAATATTATATGTCTAAGCTTACTATACTTTTTAAGATCTTAAGTATGAAAATTGCACATGTTCGAAACGGTTGCGTTGACGATTTTACTAGTTTTTTGATTTTTGCAATTTGTTAACATTTTCGATAACTTTTCTTTACTCCTAAGAAAAGTATTGAGTAATTATAGACTAGATATAATTTTCAGTTAGAAAGCAACACACGTAAAGATCGACGGAGCAGTCCTACACACGAAAAAATAAAAAAAAATACATCATTGTAAAATCAACACATTCTTCGTTTCGCTCAGAATCCAAAAAAAAAAAAAATGTAACCAAACTCAATTAAAAATCATTCATTACTTTCCCATAATGTATTTCCCAGAGTGTTTAGCGTGTAATTGTGGATGAGACGTTGAGGGAGGAGCGACATCTTACCAAAATTCTTTAGATTACATTCAGAGATTCTACTATTAAATTTGTATAGGTATTTGAATAATTTACACGATTTCAAAAAATCTCATTTAGTTACTCGATTAAAATTATTTCAAATTCAACGCTTTTTGACTCGTTAGTTACCAGTCGGTAATGAATACGACGTAAAACCGACGGACAATCGTGCATATAATTAGATACTTACTATAATATCGTTATTTGAATGAAAATCGAGTTGAGATTTTTCGGCGAGTTTTGTTGTCGTTATTGGGATAAAAGCGCCCGTGATTGTACACACGCTACAGTGTTAACGTTGACGGGGTTTCTTCAATTAACAATAAGTGCGATTTAACTACCAAAAAAAAATTACGACCACACCTTAACCAAACGGGTATGAGGTAACATGTCGTTTATGTATACGTTATACATCGTACGCATTCGTATGAAGGTGTTGTTGAGTAAAACTATTCAAGTACTTTCGAATCGAAATAGACGCCTAAATATTTTTTCACCGAAATTTTAACGAAATATTAAAAAATTATAAATAATTGTATCGACGCGGTTCGCCGTCATTTCCACGGGCTCATATAGATAGTATTCTTAATATTGCTTTTAGCTTTTCATTATCTGTTCTGAAAACATTTATTTTTCGTAAAGCTATAAATACGATTCAATCGCATATACACACTATTCGACGTTTTCGGGTCATTTTTTGACATTTTTCAATTAACGTTACATTACGTATGTGTTTATAGACGTTATTGCGACTCTCCAGTGTGTCCTATCCGTCGATATTATTATACATTTACATACATGACGCAATGTTCGTTTAACAAAACACTATACTTAGTATCACCGCACGTGTGTGAACGTTGCACAATACATATATATATATAAATTTATAATATATTTGTTTGACTTACGAGTGACAAAAATATAAACACACGCGTCATCATTACATAAAATACATCTATAACACAGACACGACTCGACTAAATCAATAGTGAACTATATAAAGACGAACGGTGGATACGGATACACGCGATAATTTATACATTATAATTTGACATTTCGAATCGATTCGAATGCACCGGCGGTTTCGTCATCAAACATATTTTTTCCGGGTCACGAGATCGCCCATCTTCACGCTTAACACTTAAATTTTGATTTATTCATTTATAACAACGCCGTAGTTACAATATTGCCGTCTGTTTGATGTTCGGTAATAAGCAAAGAACTAAAACTGGGTTTGTTTGGTTTTTTAATCACACTTTGTCCGAAGTTAATGTACACGTGTGTTTTTTTTTGTATTCACATTTTACTATGACTTATTCCAACAATTTCGTTCTCAAAGTTGAGAACAACCTTTATGGCCTGTATTGACGCTCCGGTTTTCTGTAGAAAGGTTAACGAGAACTCACAGAGACAGTGACGGGACGACAGGTTTTGTGTTCGACATCACGCACGGGAACGGGCCGGTGGGAAACACAATACGAAAAAATACCCTGTGAATCATGAACGGATAAAAATCGAATAAAACCGTCGAATTCGTCATAGCCACGTTTCCAATAAGCTATTAAATCAAACGGTCGATGTTGAAAATTACGCAGAACATAAATTGTGATATACAGGTATGAGTTAAATTTACTATTTAAGTATCTGCGTAATGTTGCTAAAAATTATATTAAAGGCATCTTTTTGACGTTTTGTCTTTACAAAATATATATTGAATATTAAAATTATTTAGCAGTAACATTATTGTATACGTGTATACACTATGTAGGTACTATTAATACTGTATAAAACAACCGTATCGTTAATTATTATTATTATACTTTTGTAAAACCGATCAGATTCTTGTTTAAAAATATTCAGTAATAGTGAATAAGATTAGATTTTGTTTTATTTACTCACCAAGTTATTAATTATTATTATTATTTTCAATTTGTTTTGTTTTTTAAATGGGTCGCCTACATAGTATTTCCCCTGGACATATCATGTCCCATTCCATCCCCTTTTAAAATTATACAAATTTATAATTAGTTATTTTCACCAACTACGAAAATATTGAAAACCGTACGATTTAAAACTGTTGAATTATTTACTTATACACAAGAACCGTTCTTCCCATCCACTATTGATTATTATATGTCGAGTGAAGGTCAAGGCGAATTTCATTCAAATACATTAAATATTAAAACCAAATATAAATCATATTGCTCAATAATTGTTTTCTTTCTTTTTTTTTAAAAAAATGATGTGTATTTCAATGAGATAACGTTAATGTGATGTCGTTATAACTATCGCAAAGGGGCTAACACAGTTTTAAGTTCAGATTTTTTATAATTATATATAATTGTTCTTAAAAAAAAAAAATCCGCCGTTATATTTTAAATCTCACCGTTAAAATTGTCTATTGGTAAGCGTCTTTTTTACAGATTTTAAATGCATGTCCATAATATTTGATTTAGTATCGTAATTATATAAGCGGAATTACATTTTTTTAAATATTTCGTATGTCATATCATATCAGTTGTTTTGAACATTTTAGGAGATTTTTTTTTATGAGGTAAGAACCGTGAAACCATCAATAACATATAGGTACAGCCAATCGAAGACCGGCGAATGGGTCTTTGATTTTCTTCTTTTCCGTTATTTCCGAATAAATTATTTAGAATATTTACAACGATTTTTACGTGGTTGCGAGACGACGTGTTCGACCGTTGGTCGGAACATGATGTGAATGAATCGCTTCCGTCTGTCTCCATCGGACGATACATTTGTATTTATTTTGTCTAGGTGGTAATAATTATTATTGCATAGAAAATTCGAAGTAACGGTTCTCACGTTATATATATATACAACGTGCACGGCCCGCGGCTTTTGGTTTCAATAAACGTTTATGCGAAAAACGTCAGCAGTTTTATATTCAAACGTTTTTATACTGTACACTTTCTAGGCGGATTCAAAACAGGCTGTGCGTCTGAACACGACGAACACTACATGTCAAAATATGGTCGAGAACGACGTGACTGTGCGTATCGATTGAAGAGCTTGCCGATGGACGCGCTGTCGACCCGGCGTACGGCAACGTACTCTGCGTTTGCCGTTCGCGCGTTTTCAGTCGCGGGCCTTTGGCACGCGCGCACGTCATGTCCTCCTCGGCCGGGTGCGCGGACGTTTCCGCGGCCACGGTCACGTTCGCCTTCAAACGCCTGCAAACCGTCCGCAAACACGTCAGCGACGTGACCAAATGCTGTTTCTCCAGACGGTTTCACCTGGCCGTCGGGTCCAGGTAAGCGTCGAACGCCGGCGCGTGTTCACCGGTAACCGATTTCCCCTTTCGACCGAACCAGTCCCTCTCGCAACCCCGCCTTATTCACGCCCGCGCAAACACCTTCGGGGCCGGTCTGCGGACGAAACGCTCGTCGCGACGTTTAAAACGTCGTCAGTGGATCGAAATTCGATTTGACCCGGACGGTTTTTGAAACGGAGCGCGTGCGACACGTCGATCGGCTGAGCATTTCGATATTCTCTAATTCGATAGTCCTCGTACGTTAACCGTGCGTTATACGTCGTACGCGTCGCGACGACCAAGCGTACGGAAGAAAACAACACACGGATACGACGACTTGTCGGTTAACCTAATAAATCGTAAAACAAAGAGTGCGTCTCCGTTTATATATACTTATCGGTACGTTTGTTGAACGTGTGTGTATGTATATATATTATTGACCTTGTTGCAAATTTTATGAGAAAACGTCAGTTTAATTGGTTCGTGACATCATTATGTAAATGCGTATACCTAGATATATATATACACACACGCGACTTATACTTGACCGCGTTGCTCTTATTTTTTCGAACGGTTCAGATCTATCGATTATATCATTGCGACATGACTTTTCGTTCGGAAGACATTGCGCATATCCCGCACGTTTTGCGATTAAATAGAAAACCTTCGTCGAGTTTATGCTGAAATCGGATTTCGACCGGCGTAAGTTGGAATTCATATATTGAAACGGACATCACGTCGAATCGTATCTGAAAACTGTTGAATTTCGGACGGTTTACGGTTTTTGTTTTTCGTTTTTACACATTTACATTTATATATAAAAATGTACGTTTTGCACAGCGACCGAACGGTGAGCGTGTGGGAATGGCGGCCCGGTCGCGGTTTCGTCGAAAAACATTATTCGCCGTTGACGCACCACAAGTACACGGTGACGAACGTGCAGTTCGACGGCGATGCGACCGTCTTGGCCACGTCGTCCTCGGACGGCACGACCACGCTGTGCGACGTCGAGGTGAGTCCGCATGGAATTTGAACGTTTCAGAGACCCGCGTCTGTTGTCCGGATCCGCGCGACCGGCCGAACGTCATCCTATACCCAACACGCGATCGTAACGTAAGACCGTATACCGTCGTCGGTCGCGGTTCAGCGTTCTTTCGTGGGAACGCGTCCGACCGTCGGTGCCGTCTGCATTCAAGTGGTTTTCCGCGGGCGATTTTGCGAACGGTATTTCTAAACGGTGTCGGGGAAGAAACGCAAACGACCCTGACAAGAACAACGTGTAAGCCGAATTTAGCGGCAATGCTTCTAACGTCATTTCTACGGAGAAACCGCCAGAAATACCGCATCTAACTTTCTAAATGGTTTCGGAAAGCGGCTGGTCAACTAATAACTAATAAGTCCCGACCGTTTTCTACAAGCGAAAACATTTAACGGTAATGTTGTAAAAACGTACCGCAACGACGATGATCTGTTCCGTTTTTAATACTTTCTCATTGCCGGAAGAATGACCGCTCAAATTCGTAGTCGAAAATCTACTATAACCGAAAACAAAAAGAACTCCAAAACCTATTAAATCTACCGAATCGACACTTAAACTTCCATCAAAATCCTCTTCTGGCTTCTCAATGCCCAACCAAGCGTCTATCGTTGACCAAATAAAACCACTACTATTGAAAATCCATTCGAAAAAAGTAAACATCGATCATACTTTTAATAATTCCTCTTTCTAATAGCTCAAAACGGATTCTACTCGTAAATTATTTTGGAACTGTCAGAGCGTAACTCGGAAACGATTTGAACGTCTACGTCTAGTCCACGAGAAAAAAAATGACATCCTACTCTTGAACGAAACGCAACATTCTAACTCGGGTTTCAAATTACCAAACTTCCACAAATACATGACGAACAGGCCACAAACAAACGGTCACCCGCCGAGTGGAGTTATACGCCAGCTCATACTTAAGGTTATCTCTTGGTTCGAATTTTGAATTCAATCCGACGTGATATATAATAATAATATCGTTATACGTATTTTGAAAATTTGATCGCACGACATCACACTGTATATCGTATATGATAAATTATTGTGTTCACGTATACGGGAATTGCATCTCGTATCGTGTACATAACTTCCAATTTGCTGCCAATAATATTTTGAACTCGTACGAGAATTATCAGCTTTCTCCTTTGCCTCGGTCGTTTTCTTCTTTTAATTTCAATAAGTTCCCGTCGCAGAAGTGTACACGCGCGGTAAATTACTATTTTATACATAACGGTTATATAACGTCGTGTATGATCTCAAACTCAAGTTAAATTGTTCATTCCGTTACACGAATATACGTTTTCCGAACGAGATATTTGAGTTTGGTACATTTTTTATCAAATATCTTTGTATGTACTCTAAAAAATACATTCTGTTATTTCATACGAGGTTTCCATTAAAAAAAATATATATATATATATTTTCATTCTTTCGTTTTTATAGTGAACGTTCATGTGTCATTGAAAACATAACACCACGACGTCGTTTTATTTATCGTTTCTGTGTTTTGTTTATAGTTCACGAACGGTATTTAATAAGTTATTATATTATAGATACATCAAACGTTTAATTAAAAACAGATTACTGTTAAATGGTTTCGTTAAATATCGACCGTGACATTAAATAGTTGCGTTTATATGTGTACGCGAGTTTTTTGTATGTACATTCAATTGCTCCTTTCAGACGGATTTATCAGTGCGGCGGCCATTGCTTTTACCGTTCCTATCCGTCTACGTACATCAGTAAATCGTACGTTTATGTATAGACACTTGTATGTACAAGGCGGTCCAACTACACACTCCCGACGACAATAGAGACGATATGGTCGGAACAAAAATTTTCACAACACAAACAATTGCCGAGGCCGTCAAATTATGATTTAAAAGTTTTCAAAGTTAGTTTCCGACGCCACTATCGAAAACATTCTCCCATCGGTCGTGCAAGTCCTGTATCGCCCAACTTCTCCACATTTTATTCTTATACGCTGATCGCGTTGTCGACGGCTTTTTAATGCTATTGTGTCCTGCGATCCCATAACGACCCGACCGGACAAATATAGGGATGATAGTTCGTCAAGAACTAGAAAATCCACGCCCCGCGCACGGTATCGAACTAAACGGACTAAACGCGTCTCGTTCAATTTGTAGCTGTGTCACGAACCCAGAATTCGTCGAGGTCGAACCGAATTTATTCAAATCATAACGAACCTTCATAAAACGTTTAGGGGATAGGTATTTAGTGTTCGACGTCGTATATTTTTGGGTCGTAACAAAAAGTTGCGTGCCGGAGGA
Organism: Schlechtendalia chinensis; assembly: GCA_019022885.1. NCBI lineage: Eukaryota > Metazoa > Arthropoda > Insecta > Hemiptera > Aphididae > Schlechtendalia > Schlechtendalia chinensis. Next base: position 2,623,564 of record CM032341.1, read on the forward strand.
CGAATTCGGTACATTCGGACCGGAAATCGAACAGTTCGTGACGCCACTAAACGATTTTTACGTTTCAGACCGGACGAATCGTGCACACTTTCGTCCAGAACAGTTGCGGCGGCATACGGTCGTCGTGTTTCGTCGCGAACTACAACCATTTCGTATCGGCCGGTGACGATGGGACCGTGTGCGTGTGGGATGTGTTCAGAAGAGTTCTGGTCAGGTAACACGAAACACGCAGTTATTCGTGTGTAAAATTATATACTTTCGGCAAAAGAAAACGTATTTTTTTTTTAAACTGATATTTCGCCATTATAATATTGTATTTATAAAAAAAAAAAAAAAAAAGAAAAAAACATGTTGAAAAACAACATTTTGTTCGCATTTACGTAAAACGACGATAACGCGGTTAACTTCATGAAGGAGACCGTCGGAGTTAGACGACACGTATTCTTATACTTCGTCCGGTTTTGTTTTGCATAAGAGAGATGATCAAACGTATGTACCAGACGATTGGCTAGCAACACTCAAGTCAAGGCCGGAAAAGAAAAACAGAACCGACTGTAATAAACGTTCTTTTCTTCATCGTGTACGTTCATACCAAGACCACGGGTTATGTCTTATAACGGTTCTATATTCTTACTTGGCTTCGATACCGTTGCGGAATTGATTGTGAGTCGATTATCAAACGAAATGAAATAATATCGAATTTCGTTTCTTATCAACTATTAATCAACTTTCGAGGTGTATATAATTATAAATTTATTGGTCTCTCCAATACAGACACACACGGACAGAAAATATTTGTAGGTCGGTACGTGGTTTTCGTTGTCAACATATTTTAGTGTTTGGTTTTCTTTTTATACATTAATTTTGAAAATACAATTTTTTAAGCGTTTTCGACAAGTCGTCCGTACACGGTATTCTCATGGTAATCAATGCGCGTCGCAGTGATCGTCATAGAACACGTATAATCGGTATACGTGTTTGAAAATACCAAAATAATTGGCTTCTGGACGTCCGATTTCGCTGTTCCGTTTGTCGAACCCGCTCATAATGAAGCAAATGTAATATGACGACCACGTCGTTTCGTACGCGGGGGAAAAAAAAAAAGCCAAAACCGTGTAAAAAAAAACGCATAATCGTAAATTGTAATAACGCACGTTCCCCTCACCAAAAGCGTTTTTTTTTTTCAACGAAATAACTCCCGCGGTCGTTATCGCCGTCCGCAGGACAATGTGCACGGCGCACGAAGAGGCCGTGACGATGATTTGCTGTTCCGACGACTCGAGGGTATTGTTGACCGGCGACACGACGGGGGTGGCCAAGGTTTGGTCGATCGCCGAACTCGCCGACCGGTGCGGCGACAAGACGGCGACTCTGCCCATATGCGTGTTGTCCGACTGTCACGACATGGGCGTCAACTCCGCCGACGTGTCGTCTGTGACCGCGATAACCGGTGAGTGTGTCAAAAGAAGTCGGCGCATCTGACGCTTGGGGGGGGGGGGTCGTAACGGTTCGACCAAGTGGGTCTCGCGCAGTCACTTATTCGGAACTCTGTTGCCCTATAAAATGTTTGTTTTTAATGTTTACAACGTTTACAACCGTGGAATTCAACGGGTTAATGCCCGATAATATTTCTTTTCCAAACTCTGAAACGACTCTGTCGAAGAATATTTCAAAAACGAGTAGTAATATTATTCAAACGAGGGCACCGAGGAATGATTTCACGTGTAAAAAAAAGAAAGATGAAAATCATAACCTAACCTGACTTAACCCAGGTCCGGACTGTAGTCAAAATCCACAGGAAGTCGTCGCGTCACATTCGCTGCGCGCAAACAATACCGCGTTGCTTAGCGAGCACGTCTCGTCGCTTATTCTGTATTGCACGACGTAGTTTTTCAAAAGCCGTTTCAATAGTTTCAAAAGCCAACGCCTCTTAAATATATATATATGAATACGCACGTAAAATATGAACATTTACTATTTATTACTTTAAACAATATACAACCAAATAATTATAGTAAAAATTGCAAAAAAAAAACCATTAATTCTACTACAGTCGAATTTATTATTTAACTTATTTGACTTCAAACCAACCGAAAAACGACAACGCGTACTGTCAAAGATTAAAATGTAAAATGTCTAGGGGGGGCCATGGCCATGACCCCTAAACGGCGCCCCTGGCTCGCGTTTTGTTTTGCGAAACAAGATTTGATCTTGTACCCGTTCCGACGCGTCCGGAAAAACGTCTAGTATTTAGAGGACGGCCACGGGGGTACGGTGTCGGGGCTTAAGGGCTCGGTTTGCGGTGCTTCCCGGGACCGCGCGGGTACCGTCCCAATCCTCCGGGCTCGGTGGAATGACCGCGTGTTTGCGTGACGGTCGCGCCGCGCCAGACAAGGGCAAGGAGTACAGCGTGCTGACGTGCGGCAACGATCACCTGATCAAGATCTGGCGGCTGACGCTGTGGAAGAGGAACGCGCGCTCGCACCAGTGCGCCGTCGAAATGCTCCGGTCGCTCAACGGCCACTCGTCCACGGTGACCAGCGTGTGTTTCGACGGCGGCGGCACCGCGTTCGCGTCCACGTCGATGGACAAGACCACGAGGCTCTGGCGGGTAACGATAACGCGCGCGCGCGCGCGTCTCCTCGTCCCGCACGTCCGCCAAAAAAAAAAAAGAAAAGAAATCGGAATTTCCAGTCCGAAATCGATAGCGTAAAAATAAATATCGTACGGATTTTCTAACGCGTTTCTAACGGAGCACGTTCGCCCTGAACGTCACGCAACGTCGGTACACAATCACGTTTTTGTAGATGATCGAGTCGAACAACGCGGTCTGCGTACACGTGTTGGAAGGGCACACCCGTTACGTGAACACTTGCGGATTCTCTCGGGACAGTTTGCTGTTTGCCACCGGTAAAGTTCCGTGAAACTTTTGTTTTCGGACCACGCGTTCCGATTATCGGCAACAAAATACATGAGATCAGACCTATTGAACCATAGGCGTGCGCACGGGGGTGGCAGGGTGGGCAACTGCCCCTCCTGCGGGCTAAAGTTTTCTTTCAAATATAGTTTTAAGAAAACATAATAATATAATTTTATATTTTTATATAATGAATAATATGTAAACATAGAGTTCGAACCGCGATACCGCGGTTATAACGAGTGTTTATAGATAAGCGGCAACACTTTTCTGCCCCCCCTGCCAGCAAGGTCTGCGCACGCCTATGTCTTGAACGGTTACAATGTGTCTGTACAGTATTTGATATTACGTCATATTGATAATCCAACCGAATTCATAAGTATTTTTTATAAAGTCGACTTGAGTTACAAAAAAAAAAAACCTCGTCAAGTAATTTAATTCTCAAGACTCGCACGATGACTACGTATAACGTTTTTCCTCAGGGTCCAACGACAAGTCGGTGATTATCTGGGACGTGAGAGGAGGATTCGATATCAACGCGGTGCTGGACGACTCGGCGAGGGTGAGTGACTTTTTGACTCGTTACCGCGCGTTTATTACATGTGTACGTTGATTAATTGTCGACGCGCGCGTGCAACACGAACGGGTGTTATCAGGACGCGAAAACCGCGGAAAACAATACCGGCAACGGCGTTCATGTGGAGGTGTCATTGAGGGAAAAACTGAACGAGTTCACGAACGCGGTGAATTCGTGCGACTTCAGCGGCAAAGGCGAACACCTCGTGGCGGCCGGCAGGTAATCACAAACGATAAACAAGTCTATAAACGTTGATCTTCAACGGATCCAGAATGTCAATCCCCCGAGACAGATTTACGTTCGCCCGTACTTCCTTTTTCAATCTAACATCAATCGTATGAAATGAAAAATATATTTAACGATTCCATACGATCACTTGGATTTTTCAAAATGAATAGTGTTATGATATATTCAACCACGTGGGATCCCGTTGAAAATCATTGAAATGATTGAAAATCAACCGTTGAAGATCAACACGGTATATATATATATATATATAACACAGCGACAAGATCATCAGGGTTTGGCGTGTCGGCGAGAACGGACACGCCGAAGAGCGCCAAGGTTCGCCGTTACGCGTCCACCGTTACTCGATACAGCAGATCGCCGTCTCACCGTGTTCGTCGTACATGGCGTCCTGTTCGTTGGACGGCACCACCGTCATCTGGGACCTGCACGTAAGTCAAATATGTGTACGCGATCCGTTAGGTTAGGTTAATTTTGTAATGTAAAAAATATGTAATTTTAACACGTACACACTGTACATCAAATGATGTGACTCGTTATGATTACATTGGTACTCTTTTGGATTTCGTCACCATACGTTTTTTAAACTAAATACTAGTGATATTTTGATTCGAACGTTGTGATTTTGATCTGTATTAAAAAAAAAAAAAAAAATGATAATTTCGTTGTTATAACGTGTTTCGAATTGGAATGTAAAAACAACTTATTATGCGGAGGCCCCCCTCACCCCACCCACAAAAAAAAACCCGCCCCTGGTGACCGCGTATCGGACACAAAACCTTATTGAGAATGTTGTTCGACAGAGTCTGCAGCGGAGAGGTTCGTTGCACACCGACGACGGCGGGGCCAGGTCGTGTTCGTTTTCCGGCGGTTCCGAACTGATCGCGGTCGCTTGCGACAACGAAATCGTATTCGTATGGAACGTGAAAACGCTGGCGCTCGTCGCGTGAGTACATGTTATGACGTTGGCGTTGTTCGATTGTACAGTGTCCGGACGACCGTAAGCACGGTTCCTCGAGTGAAACCAGACTACCGACTCTCGCGCCGGACAGGAAAACTGATGGGGAGGGCGGAAGAGATAGTGGGGAGCCTTAGCAACGACACGCGACAACCCGCAGTTCGTTCCGTGTGGCGGTACGCCGTCAAATTTTGTGTCGTGTTGAACGCACGACAAAAAAAACTTCGCTCGCGCTCGTCCGGACGTCGCCAACGGCTGGCTTCACTGCGCTTTCACAACCTCCCAACAGCTCTGATTCTGTCCCCTTGTGATCTTTTCCCGATCCCCCCCCCCCGGGTTAAGAGGGACTCCAATAGTCGCCGGTTCGCGTCCATCGAATCTGTGACGAGGACCCTGAACAGCCCTTTCGAAAAAGCACTTCCAGGACGCGTATCTTCAATGGTAGTGACTTTGAAGAATCGTACTTTGCGATAGTTTCAATAAATCCAGTTCTACAACATTAGTCTGGTTTCATTCAGGACAGCCTGTTGGTCTGAGATTTCGACGCGCGATTAGCAATCGTTTTCAACGACGTTACCGATTCGAGTGCCGTTTGTTCGTATTTTTCTTATTGAATTTGAACGCCGTGAACGACGAAATCGTCTACTTCCGTCCATAATCTGAGCGCATTGGCAGTCGCGCTTCCGACGGAAGCCCTGCGTCCAAGCCACTGGCTGTACTTCACGTCAAACGACGTCTGTCGCGCGCTCGCCAACGGACGATGAACCGGCATACATCTGTCGTACATCCCCCGAATATCTGTTGCCGTCGTGCACGTAGGAAGTTGTGCGGGAACAACGAGGACGTCACGTGCGTCTCGTTCAGCCCGGATTCTCGTTATCTCATGTCCGGCTGCGTGGAAGGACACTTCAGGATCTGGCCGGTGCACCCGAAAAATACGTCGTGTCCGAGACGAGCACGATCGTTCGGGACAACGCGCACGAAATCGGAATAGCCAGCGCGCACTTCGCGTTCAAGAGTGAGTAGACGCCGTCGGCCGGAAACATGACTGGGGTTTGTGTACGCCGTATTAAAACGTCCGGCGTCCGTGTACGTTTCTCGTTCGCGCAGACCCGTCCGCGAAACGCTCGCTGTTGATGTTGACCGGCGGCAACGACGCCGTGGTGAAATCGTGGAGGTTGCTGGACGACCGGATCGGCTTCAAAACGAAGTTTGTCGGCCACGGCAGCGACATCACGTGCGTGAAGTTCCCGCGGAACGTCACCACGTTCTTGGCGTCCACGTCGTTGGACAAGACCGCTAGGATATGGCAGACGGCGAGTGCTTTGACAGTGTTGTTTTCGAACAAACGCGAAACTATTACGTAACATAAATGTGTTTTTTGTATACCTGGCGAGACTGTCGCGTCTTCCCGTCCATTTTTCACCTGGATTTTCAAACCCCCAAAGTACACCGATCCGAACATAAAAATATATACATGTTTTTTCAACAACGCTTAAAATCGATCCATTTAAACAAACATTTTTTAACCGAGTTCAGTCAATATCTTTGTTCCGTTTTAATTGAACTAGTTGAAAATTTGTTAAATTCTAACTGTGGGCGAAATTGTTGATTTCACTCAATTCGATTGATTTTTTTTTTATCGTTAACTTCGTCCGTCTTTGATGTAATGCATAGTATACGTTTTACCACAATATATTTAGGAATAATTTTGGTCTTCGACGTTTAGAAAACCGGAGATTGTCTTCATGTAATCGATCCCAAAGACGCCATACTCACTTGTTGCTCGTTTTCGTCGGACAATACCATACTGGCCACAGGTTACGTATTAAAACATAATTTTATAAAATCGTTAAAAAAAAAAAAATTTAAATCCAACACCGTATATTAGGGTCTTTGGACAAAACGTTGTTCTTGTGGAATCTGCCGTTGGACGACGCGATGACGATCAGAAAATCGGTAACTATCGCTACACAATGCACACCCGTAGAACTTACTGATACTTGATAAATACTAATCGCACGTCGTCGATGTCCAAGACCGCACGTTATTGTCGCAACGCCGAAATACACGATGACCACGGTTCTGGTTAATTGATCATTGACGCGAATCATATTATATTTTGATGCTAACATTTTTCGTACAGGCGTCGTTGGAAAATCACCGGATGCGATCAAACGGCATGTCCGGTGAGTGTTACATAATCGTAATAACTTAACGCGCGCGTGATGTACACACCACAATACATTTGTATCGGACCGGCGACGGCAGTTCGGCCCGATAAACCCAAACGGTGTTTGCACGTTCATTTCCTACATTTCGGAAAGCTCCGAAGGCCAAGTCGCGATACTGCGTTTACCGACTTTGAAAACCCCGGTGGTTTTTTTTTTATACGGCTCAACATTCTTCTCGTCTTCTTGTTTCCGAACTTGAAACACCCGGAACCGGTGACCCTCTTCGTTTCTGGCCACTTCACTTCTAGGATGCTATTGGCGACCGTCCGCCCAGTTATATCTTCTGGTGTTCCCCGGACGTCTCTTCGTGGTTGTCGGTTAACACCGTAATCCTATTGTTTGTTGGACCCACTCGTTTAACACGTCCTTTTACAAGACCGTCCGTTTTTCCCGTTTTTATTACCCGAAAGGCTGGAACGCGCAATCCCATCGTCCGAGGACCTCGGTGTGTATGTCTGTCGCTTTTCGTGCTAACGTCGCGCCTAGACGCTTTGTCAAACGTACAAAACGTTAAAAGAAAAAGTCATTGCCGGTCGTCTCCGTGTCCTCTATTCCTCCTCGGTCCCGGTCCGTTTCGGAGTATCGCGTGGTCGTCTGGCATTCGTGACTGGCCGTGCGTTGGACGCGTTTTTTCACCGCGGCCGACGGACGCTATGAAACGTCTTCTTATTACATTGTCATACGCGCGCGTCCGCAGGTAAAGACAAACGGGAACTGGAAGCGGAGCTGACCAAGTTACCGCCGTCCGTGGTCGTGCCCGACGAACTCGTGTGTCCGATAACCCAACAGGTTTTCAGAGATCCCGTAACGTGTTCAGGTACGTCGTGTTATACACGTGTGCGTCACGCGGCAAACGTTCTTGACATTCGGTTCTTGACAACGTCATTTCCCCGTGCAATTGAGAAACACAGAAACATGAACACTACACCACGCAAACGTCCGATCGAGAGAACGGATATACTCGTGATCGATCACAAGTTTTAGATTCCGAACAACACCACATACTGAGTCAAGTACGAGCTTTTCCGATCGGGTACACGCACGCGACATTTCAAATTGTGAACGGTTTCGCTTTTGCTCGGACCCGATTTTAAATTATCAGTACGTTTTCGTAAGTCATATTCGTAAATCGAAAGACCGTAGTATCCTCCCTAGAAGTTATACATGAACGAACGATCTATAGATTTCGACCGCACTCAAATAGGTTACTAAAATGTCGCCAAAGCGAGAGGTCTTGCCGCGAACGGGCTCTCTTTACCGCTTTAAATGTGTAGGTGATTAATCGATGCATTTGAATAGTTCGTTCGGTACAGCCAAAAATTGGTCACGCGTACGTTTTTAATGTAATAGAGTTTGTAAGCACAATAAGATGTCCAATTTCTCAAGTCTCAACCGTATTTATAATTTTTTTCTTTTTACACTGCGTTGTTTCGAATTTTCATGACGTCTGGTCATTTTCTAAAGGGCATATTTAATTTCCAGTCGTACCCGCTCCTGGAATAAAAAAAAAAACGCACATATTTCACGACACAGTTACCGTACAGATAACGTTATTAATTTTCGTGTCCATAGACGGACATACTTACGAGAGGTCGGCCATCGTATCGTGGTTTCGGAGGGGCAAAATCACCAGCCCACTGACGAATGAACCTCTGCTGTCCAAGTCGATGACGGCAAACACGGCCGTAACGGAAACGATCGCCGAATTTTTGCGACAGAACAACGATTGTCAGTGAACGCTGTCGATTGGGGAAGCCGTCAACAGAACATCGCATACATGCACCCGTCGATAACGATACGCACATATTCATATATTGACCAAGGCTACTGCAGTGCACTCCGCACGACATTGGTCACGATATCTGTTCGAGCCGCAAAAACGAGTGTTTTCATGACAAACTTAAATATTTATCGTTGCACACATTATTTGTCTAAAAATGTTTGACTAGTCCTAAACATTGTTCGAAAAAAAACCAAATACATTTTTAACCATATCTAACGAGTTGTTCGTTTATCATGTTACGATTCTTTTTAAAAGTATTTGGATATGGATAGCGAGCGGTATGTTTCAAAAACTGCACGAAAACAATTGGTAAACAATCATTCTTGATGATACGTTCAAAAACTAGGTGAGCGTATTATTTTACAACACGAGGAGTTCAACTTTTTGCGTGTTTTTATAATACTATATTGGAGGTGTTACTATGAGGTACATAATATTTTAACGGTAATCAAAAAAAAAATTATTTTACAAAATTGTTTAACAATAGTTACAGACCAATCGAAGGTGATATAATTATTATTGTAAAATTAATCAAAATTTATTTTTTACAAGCAATAGGTCTATTGATAATAATAAATATATATATCGTCACTTACTATAATAATTTCGACAATAATATTACGGAAAAATCAAATTATTCTATTTGGGAAACTTCAAAACATTTTACACACAAACTAGCTCTGAAATGCTACGTAATAAAATTCCATTACTTTACGGTTCTAACACAGTATTAAAAGGTTTATGTAACTATACGATTAAATGCGTCTAGAAAACTTAATTTATATAAACTTATACTTATGACATGTTTTCAAATTATTTTGAAATAATAATTTTATAAGAGCATTAATCTCTAAATTAATGTAAAATGAAAATGCCATCATTAGATTATTAACTTAAAAAAAATATATATTCGTTGCTGTTTGGACAATTCACTTGATTCCAAGTTCAGATAAACTTTCAGCTACATGTGCACTGTCTACGGACGTTTGTGATGTTCCGTTGTTACCGACATCTCGGTTACATTCTTTTTTGTGAACAAACCAATGGATACGTTGACACTCACGGTCACAATACTGTATAGCTTTACACTTGGCACATTTCTTGGTGGCGTTGTTTTCCGCACACGTACCACAAGCACGTTCTCCGCCAAATGAATCTACGCCCAAACCACGTCTATTTCCAATTGTCACCAATATGACGTTGAGAGGTGTCGCTCTGTCGTTACCTTGTGTCAGACTAGCAACCATCTGGAATCAATCAGTTAATTTTTATAATTTTATAATGAAGGTTTTTTTATGTATTCTATTATTGTAGCTTAACACTTTTACAGAAAGTCACATTAAAATTCATGGTATGTAATTTATTTTTATTTAAAAACAAAGTATAACCCGATAAAAATTTGTATAGAAAAAATATATTAATAGACGCAACTTAAATCTTTATAATTTACCATAAAAATGTGTTAAAATAAAAATATGGTAACTCAAGGGTCAATTTAACATAATGGTTGATTTAATTTTTAATATAGTTATTAGCCATTTTTCTCCAGGGAGGGAGAACTGTACATTTATAAATATTAGAATGGACCAACTAAGTTTGTATATACGAATATAAACAGATACTTTAATTAAACCTAATTATTATAGCCAAATACATATTCTAGATGTGTTTTCATTTATGAACAATATTTTAGAATTAGCTAATGGTAAGGATGATTATTTTTTAATTACTGTTTATCACAATTTAAACTAACATAATATTTTGCAGGTCAATTTATACATTCAAAATAACATAGCAGACCAAAATCCCAATAAAAACTCTTATGTATTTTCATAAACTTTTATGATAAGATATAAATTAATTTTTAAACTAAAAGACACAATCATTTTAGTGTGCAGAAGAAAAGGCTAGTCCATCCCACACTGGCCTATTTCAACCTGAATACCATAGTATTAAAATTTATAATCGTTTAGTTTAAAATTTCAATGTTTTGGTCAATAAATCATAATACTATTTAAAACCGTTATCAGGTGATCTAACAATGGAAAAAAATTTTACCTGTTTGAAAATTGTACAATCCCTAAAAGGAAACATTCGAATGCAGTCCTTAATAAACTGATCCAGATAACATTCATTTTTCAAGATTTTCTTGATAAACAATTCTTTGGGATCCGATTGTTTTTCACTTTTAGTGTCGCTGTAAGAATTATAAATAAAAATGCATTAGCAATTGTCATGATATCAATATGGTTTGAATTATTATACAATAAAAATAAATTACTAATATTTAGCAATTTCAATCAGGATGTAGGCCAAATAATGAAATTTGAAGGCCATAATTTCATTGGTCTCTAGCTGTTTCTCGCACATCAGATTTAATACTTTGTAAATTTTCGATACATTATCGTCAGTCAGAAAAGCAGGAGGTACTTCTAAAGCCACTTTAACCGGGTGTATGTTGGTCTGAAAAAGACGACGTGACAAATATAGAAAAATGGCATGATCGTAATCCGTGGATAATGAATACCATCATGATGAATTTGTGAACGGACTGAGCCAACGTGGCGGGTAACTTTGGTTCGCTGTCATTGGCCTCCGGTAACGTGTAACAGGTGACCTCTTGTTCGGGTATGTAATTACCGATGACAGCCACGCAGCTGTGATTGCCTGAGAATAACAAAAAAAAAAAAAAGCGAACGCCAGATGAACACAAGTTCATCGATGATAAACGACGAGGTAGGTGCATGTACCTACGAAACCACCCATCTGGGCCGCGGTACGACCAACGCTGTTGGGGAGTTCGCTCTTGGCGCCGGCGGCCAACAGCAGACTGCACACCGCAGGGTTGCCGCTCAGGGCGGCGAAGTGCAACGCGGTGTACTGGTGCTTGTGGTTACACGAGTTGACGTCGGCTCCCTACGAACAAAACGAGAATGACCGTGTTCGTACGTCACAAAACGGGAACGGACGGTCTGTCGCGCGCGCCGCTCACCCTGTCCAACAGCCAGCGGACCATCTGCTCGTTGCCTTTGTACGCGGCGTGCATGAGCGGCGTCATGCCGTGCTCGTCCTGTATGTCCGTGCCCAGGTGGTGCGCGGCGTAGATCTTCCGCAGCCCGTCGAAATCGTGGACGAATATCGCTTTGAACACCTCCCGCGCCATCTCGTCCGTCTCTTCCTCGGACACCATTTTTCACGCGTGTCCGCCTACGGGGACGGTGGACGACGGGGCCGCGGGCGCGCGCGAACGAAACAACGGGTCGAGAACCGCCGGACGGACGGCCGCCAACGGAGGAATCGCGGATCACGTAAACGGATCACGTAGCACGACGATATCCGTTCGCGCCGCGCACGGACCCGGACAAAACTTCACGTACATCCCACGGAAACGTACCGTGCGGATGATAACACGTGCGGGTAGGCGGGGCCCGAGGTGTCCCGGGCGCGCGCTGGTCGTCGTTTCGCGTCGACGGCGGCTCGGCCGGCCACGTTTCGTCAAGCGCGGGAAAACGTAATCGTTTTCAAAACGTAAACGTATTTTAACTCACTGCGTACGGACTCGTTACGGTTGACCATAGGTATCGATTTTCCGACACGTTTATTTGTCGTATTTCGTTCGTGTACGTTTACGAACGGTTAATTATGATTTGGTCAATGACGATTCCGATCATTGTGTGTAAATGTAATGACCCTGAAAGGCGCCGTTTCGCACGTATACTCCATTGATTATGTGCTACGTCGTAACAGATAATGACTTTACAATTCCAACTGAAATAATGAAATAATAGACGTTAACCGTCCGTCGGCAACACAATTGTGACGTAACAGCAAAACATATGTCCGAGTGTGGTTACCGACAGACGATCACGTTAATTTAAAAAATTTCCCTATAAAAACGTTACGTTTTTATAATCACAATTTGTTCTATTAAACAAAAAACTAATACAGCATATACGATAAATAACGAGAAACAAAATGTTTAAATAGTTTAGTCGGAATAAAGTAATGAATTAGGTAACTATGGGAGTTCCAGACTACTTACTATTAAGTTGTTGGGCACATAATTCAATAACAAAACGGTATGTATGTATTTCTCTTTAAACGAAACGAAACCAAATTGAAGTAAAACATGGACCTTTACAAAGTGCGATTGATGAAATAACTACGTCCATTATTAATATGTTCGAAATCAAGTATACCGTGTTATTATAGATTTAAGTCAATGGTGCCGCGATTCGTGATAACGGTGCGTGAGCGCGCGTGTGCGTGTTATCACAACACGATCTGCGGTTCGGACTGCGGTTATAGACATTATGGTTACCGTGGTTCGGCAAGCCATGTAAATGTACACAATTCATTGGCGGCTTTATAACAATGTCATCGATTGATTAATTTAACATATCGTAGAAATAGTTGAATTATATATATATATATGTTAAGTAGTTACAATATTTTAGCTGTGACGTTTTTAAATACATAACATTTTAAACACTTAATGAATACTTGTCGCCTCTTGCGAATTCAAATCGACGTCATTTACCAACAAAACGACCGATTGTTGGCGAATCGCGTGTATGTGTTTTATACTCATAAATATCTATTTGGGATCAGATTTTTCGCAGCACTTGATTTAAAGTAAGTTCAGGTTAGATTGTTTCGACGTGAAATCAACCGTAAAAAAATGTTCAATACGGTAAACGTTCCAATAATCGGTTTAACCTCGTAAATTCCTCGATTTGTTTTGAATATTAAAAAAAAAAAGAATATATCGACTTTTCGTAATTCACGTTTTGAATTATAAAACAGCACATTTAATTGGATGTCGATTGTTTGAAATATTCGCTGTTAGCTTCATTCTGCGTATAATAAATGTAAATAACGGTGACGACGTCGGATTTTTTTATTTAATACATCGTGAAATATATAATTACCGTATCTTGGTTCTGTGCCCGGTTCGAGCTTCTTGAAATATTGATTGTGCTTATATGAAACCTGAAGGTTCTGTTCACGACATACATATATATATAGATATACAGTTTTAAATGTTGACTATTAATTTAACTCACATTCGCGTACATTGACTTGACGAGTTAAAACAAAATATAGTTAAATTGCTTAGCGTATTAATTAAATGCTGAAACGACTAAACGCGAATAAAGAGGAAATGACAAAAACCGTCAATTGCAAAACGTCAAAACGTTTATTTCACACAAAATACAATAGTATATAAATATATTCATAACCATTATTTTTTGAAAATAACAAATATTATAAAATACTGAAAAACACATAATGTATTAAACTATATATATATATTATTCAAAAATATCCTTACTATTTAATTGTTTTGCTACATAGTATACATCATATATAAATATATTATATATATATAATTAGAAAAAAACAACGAATAAGAACGCTAACTGAAACAGAAAACGTATTCGCATAACAATAATATGATCTTATACCTATAACAATATAACGATTAATAAATAACATATAATTTAAATACGACAACGATCGTTCGATATTTCGTTTATTCTGTATAAATATTACACACTCATATATATATATATATGTTCACCTATATATAGATACTAATTATTGTTGTAAATTATATTACAGGACGTTCGCGTATAGTATAATATCGGATTGATTGTAATAAACAATCGTGACCACTTTGCAGTCGTTTTTGATCGATCTTGAACACTAAACAATATCCGCTGGTACGGTATAATGATTTACTGTTTGGTATTCGAATGTATTTGGGTAGACACGCCGGCATGAATTTGTCACGCGACGCGGTAGGTAGGTATGATGATAATGAAATAACGATTTGAAAAATCACGAAAACATATAAATTGTATTGTACGGTGAAATCTGTTGAGTGCCGTGTGTTGGAAAGGACAAAAAAACACAATTCGGAGTAATGGGAAAATCGGATAAAAAGCGTGTGACTAAAGTATGAAAAAACAAATTATATTGATAATTAAATGTAGTTATCATATAATTCGGAGGAGCGGGGTTGGGGTTGTTTAAAGCGATTTATTTTAAAGGCTCGTAAACCGTTATATTTTACTGTTTTCGTGATTATGTTCAATTCGGGCGCGCATATTTAAAAAAATGTTAAAAGTCGATCGTATCTATCGATATTACCTAGTCAGAAAAACGTTAAAATTAAAGAGTTCTGCTGTTGTCATAAAATTTGTTTGACGAATTTGAGTAAACTGTATTACTATATCGTATTATTATTATATCAATATATTTATATAATATACTATACTTAATACGTCTTTAAAATTAATAAATGTGTTGATTTGTTTTGTTGTTGGACATAAAATAATTGTTCATTAATTAAAGCTAAATTAAATTAAATTAAATTAAAGCTTGCGTTCGAAAATAAAAACCTTTTCTATAACGAATATCGGGAATGGTATCACGCAATAATATATTAATACATTGTGATAGTGATGGTACCATTTGTGTTCTACAAAACGGTTTACGATTAGGGTTGGGGTAAGTATGAGTTTGCATATTTTTTCTGGTCGATCGTATTCGACATCTACGCGCTAGGTGATAAGCATCAAATATACGTCCCGTAACGTCGCGAACAAAAGTATGAAATTCGTCGTGTGATGTTTTCACGTTTCGACGTCGACCGACACTTTCAGTTTTTAACGGAATATTTTACAATTTTCAGGTCGTGTTTCGCGACTTTCTATCAGTACGTATTTTAGTCGTTCGCGCAAAAATATACATAAAATTTTGGTATAAAAATACGGTTAATCTGAGTCGATCGGTAACGGTTATCCCGCAGCACGGTAACAGTTATAAATAAATACTATTTGCCAGCAAAATATCAAAAACGCCGTCCCGAAAAATTACGAGTTCTGATACAGAACTTTTGTTTGCGTATTAGTAGGACCGCGAAACTTCTAGGGGATATCTCCCGTTTTCCGCTGGATTCCACCGTTTGTGTATGAATGTAAAAACATAAGTTCGCTAAATTGAAACGATCGACGTGGTAACGGGGAGTTTTTCTTTTTGTTTTTTCGCGAATAACGAGAAACGGGGCGGCTTTTCGTCTTTTATTCCGAATTTGAGTGGTTTTTCGTTCCCTAGACTTCCCGTTGTCCTTATTCTGTCGCGGTCGCGCGGATTCGTGTTTAACGGCAAAATGCTGCGGGAGTGCAAACAAGTGAACCGGAAAGGACCGCGGGAGAACGGACGTCGGTGTGTTACGACGACGACGACGGCGGCGACGACGACGAGTTGTTCCTGACGGTGAACACGCTCGACAGCGGCGCGGGCTGCGCCTCGTTGGCGATCGACAGCGTGGCGGGACAGTTGTGCTTGCCGTCGGCGACGTAACGCTGTTTCTCGCCGGCGCACGCGGACTTGACTTTCTGGCTCATCGGATGCAACAGGTCATCGTTGGTCGTCTCGTCTCCGCACCAAAAGTCTACGGCAACGGTACAATATAAGGTGAGTAACGTGCGCGTTCGCGTGTTTGCGTTATGTCCGTTTGAAGGACAGACGAAATATTGTTCGCTTTCGGGACGCGGGTAACACCGAAACACAAAAAAAATATGTCTTTTTAACACACACACACATACATATATTTATCATAAAAAATGATTAACGCATACGAGTCCGCGTTAAGTGAGACATTTTATGTCCAGTGGGTATCTTAATTTAGATAACGCTTTTCGTGGACACTTTTTCGTGACGGTTTTTTATTTTAATGTGCCAAAGTAAAGACATAAAATGTCAAAAAAAAAAAACGATATACATTTTATCGTACGTTGCGGTTTCTGTTGAGTATGGAACGTTTAGGCGCACGGTCGAAACAACTTCGGCGAGCGTTATTCACGTTTTCATCTCTTTTTCGGATACGCCGCGGATATGGTTACGTTCAGGTAACACAGAGAACGTCAGAAACGACTTTCGTTCCTCGGCGCTTGCTGAAAATGTCGCGTTACCCGTGCGTGCACGTCGGTACTCGAGTCGGCTACAACTACCCTCGCCAAGCATATTTAATTTCACTAACATTTTACCGTCTAATGGTTATGCCGTGTAATTGTTTCCGTTCATCAATCGAAACAAACATTTCGTATTCAACTTGTTGTACTGTGCCCGTCAAGTCGTACACAAATATACAACACTTGAAATTACTATTCCGTCAGAGATAACGCAGGCAATTACAATTTCGAGTTTTTCCGATTCAGAAATTGAAATATTTTTCGTTTATCAAATTATATTGTGTGTGTATAACGCGGGGTTAGGTTAAATTATTTTATACACTAATAAAGTATATTTTCCGTAGATATCGTATACAGGAAGTACTCGAGTCGATTTTGACGTCGCGTCGGGTAATTTATATACATAAGCAATTTGTCGTTGTTTAATGTCGAACAACAACGTTTTCGTTTGATCGCACTCGGGTCGACAGAATATTATTCTCGAATTGCACTCGTCGCCAGGTGCCGTTACTTCGTTCCGCGAATCGAAAATTAACTCAACAATTGTCGTGAAAAGCCACCTTGGGGTACTATTGATGCCAGAGCCGGACAAGTTGGTTATTTTTCATTTTATTCGTTAAATTAATTAGAATAGAAACCGATAAGATTAAATTAAAGTTGGTTTTTCTGAATTGTTCAAAATGATCGATTTAGTTACGGTAGAAGTTATTCCGGGAAAATAATAAATTAGGTTAGAATAACAAGTTACGATTTACAATTATATTTATTGATTATGTATATTAAAAAAAAAAAAAAACGTGTTTTGTTTCTAATTTAAAGTGAAACGTATTAAATAAATAATATTATTAAATGAAATTGATTTAGTACAACTAACAATAAGCGCAATGCGTTAAGTTGGAAAGTTATTAAGAATTGAAACCAACTGTTTCAGTTATAAAGTTATTATATAAAAGTAACTTTTCAACTTGATTTTAATTTCATAACTATGTGCCCAGCTTTGCCCGATAGCTGTTTTTTATTCAAATGCGATTTGAACATAAAATCGAATTCTGACTCGAGTGCAATTAAACAATTCACACACACACACATATATATATATATATATTAATGATGTTACGAACTGTTCGGTTCGAAAATAGGAATCATAATTGGAAATATTCGAACCAAATAAAATGTTATTCGTATCGAATTTGTCCTCCCAAGTTTTTGTTATAACTCAAAAAAAATTGATTTATCTATATTATTTATTTTATGAATCATTGATTAATTATTTACGTTAACCGACTTTTAAGCCCTTTGAACTTTTTTATGAAGTTCGGGTTCTGGTTCGATATTCAAATTGAATAGTTCGACCTCAAAAATCCGGGTTCGTCACATTATTAATATACAGTGTATTGAATTCATATTACAAATGGTTTTGTAAGTCGACTGGAATGACGGTGTACATATTATACACATTGTGTAACGCGTTTGAATAGTGATACTGATGGCGATAAAACCGAATCATAGAAAAAAATTTAAATCCACACCAAGTGGTATAAATAAATGCGCATAATGTGACGTGCTCGTAGATATTATTCAAATTAGAGGCGTCCAACTATTCGGGTCGTAATATTTTATCTGAAATATTGCCGGACGATAAAATTAGAAAAAACGTAGGAAAAATAAAAATACAGAACAGGCACCGACCAGTGGACTAACTAATGAAATGATAAACGTTTGGACTGTTTTGCGCGCTGCACGCAAAACGTTGTTTTCATCACGTTCCGAGTCACGGAATCGGTTAAACACGCGTTTATTGAACGAAGAAACGCGATTTTAATAATTCGTACGTTTTGCTCGGGTTTTCTCGTAAAATCACTATCGGAACGGCTGTGCACGTACAACGTTAGGCCTTGTTTACACGTGACGAGTACTCGGCCTAGTATTCGGACGAGTAAAATAAGCGAGCGAGTGAACAGAAACCGTTTCTATTCACTAGGCCGAGTGGCTACCCCCACTACCAAAATGCAATGTACTCGGCGTGTCTAAACAGCCATCCGAGTGTCGTGTAAACGAGTAGTTGTAAATTCAGTGGCATTTTCAGGTGTAGTTTGTTGTATTTTTTTCATCGAATATTTAAGTATGAATCGCCATCGTAAAATAAAACGACTTTTCAAGGATTATCAAATCTCTCCGACGACAATAGAATTATCGGA
This sequence comes from Schlechtendalia chinensis, assembly GCA_019022885.1. Classification (NCBI taxonomy): domain Eukaryota; kingdom Metazoa; phylum Arthropoda; class Insecta; order Hemiptera; family Aphididae; genus Schlechtendalia; species Schlechtendalia chinensis. The sequence goes on from CM032341.1 coordinate 2,642,459, forward strand.
AGATGAGTTGAATACAGAAAAGTGGAAGCGGATTTGGACCAGAAAATAGATCTTACGTCGAGGTGCACGCGGTTTAGACACGCCGAGTACAGTAAAATCTTGGTAGTGGGGCCAGTCACTCGGCCCAGCAAATGAAATGCGTGTAAACTCGGTCGATTTCGGTACTAGACCGAGCAACATAACGAGTGACACGGCCGAGTACTCGTCACGTGTAAACAACGTCGTTAACACGGGAGACCGAGTACTCGTAAGGGTTACGATGAACGGCCGTTATTACACGTGCGCTCAGGAAACCGCCAATCACAGTCGCGGACGTGCCGCCTACGGTAACCACCGTCGGACGCGGTCAGACGAACATGTAAATATTTTGCTCGCGCGGGTTTAATCGAAACGTAGAAAATCACATCGTCCCGAGCGCGTGCGGCGCGTTATCGATCGACATTTCCCGATCAACGTCCACCGCCGCAAGTCGTCGAGTTCAATTCTAAAACGTTTACGTGACGATTATTGGACGCGGATCGATCACGCGGCGCTCCGTCGTAATGTTACGCGAGTAACGAGATCGTGTACGCGTCGTATTTCCCGGGAGTGGCCGTACCGAAACGCATATACGCACTTTGGGAGACACTCGATTTGGGAATTGCACCGTGATAAGCGCGCAACGCCCAATAATAATAATAGTAATAATAATAATAATAATAATATCGTATCGCGCGCGCGCGCGTACCGTAAAAGCAAATAGGTTTACGCAACATCTGCAAACAGTGTAAATGTTACAGGTACGGCGCAGTGTTGTCGGCTACTCCGCGAGACGTTCGGATCGGCGAGGTGAGTTTTTTGGATTTTTCGATTTATTTCCGGTAAAACGCTAACGTCTTTCTTTTGTCGTCGACGGAACGAGACGAACCCCACCGCGTAATAAACACGTCGGCCAAGTGTACGCGGTTATTAATTATGTTATGTACAGACGTTTTGAATGCGATTTTCGTTACGGGCCCAATAATAACACGGTAGTACCCGTTACTCGGTGGTACCCGTAATGTTTTCCCGCTGTCCGGGATTTGGTCATTTGGTCGAGAAAATAAAAAAACACTTATTGGCGTGACAAAATACTCGCTCCCGTTTTCTCATACGTCGTATATGAAAAATAAATAATAATTTACGATGTTGCGAATGAAAACACGTACGATATGAAAACTGTTTATATTTAAAAAGTAAAAGTAAAAATTTTAATGTGATTTACACGTATATATTTTTTCGCATTTTAATTATAATTACGTTTATGACTGACGATTATTTTGCTCTAGTAGCGCGTCTGTTCGTATACGAGTTATCATTTATCGGATTTTAAATCATTTAATACACACGTGTATTAATTTAGATGATTGGTTATGTCTAGGAGTCGGATTTTAATGCATTCACATTTTTTCTTTTTTTCTGTTTTTGGAGTGCTTGACACAATGTTTACCAAGCTACAGATGTGTTTTAAGTATACACTATTCGAACAACGATTTGTTTTAGGGGCATCTTTTCATTTTCACGCCATTTTTTTATCGATTATTTTCAGGAATAATTTTAAATATACAATCCAAGTCTAATAATATTTCGAAATGCGTTTTATTAGGGCATTCAAATATAAAATAAAATACGAGACCTATACTTATATCTAATAATTATTATTGTTATCATTATTATTATCATTATTTAGCTGCAATACAAATTCGATCAACCTAATTAGCACATTTTAGCTATTTAATTTATGATACGATGAATGTAATAGTAGCTATTAAAATGTAGTAGGTATAAACAATAAGATTAGTTATATTTTTTATTTATCATTATACAAAACTATATGAATTTCAAATGGTTAATCATTTTTCAATAAATAAATAATTTATTTTTATAGTTTTATTATAAATAATAATGTGTTTTTGAAACCAAAAAAATTATTATTAAATAAAACTGTTCAGCCAATACAAATCATGATTTGTATTTATTAAATTCGCTTGGTAAAAAGTAAGACAAATTTTAGAAAACAATTATATCTGAAAAAAAAAATTAAATTGTAAATATATATTTTTTGTGTACATTTTTCTACAACGGTAATGTTTCGCAGTTTTCGGCATAATTGAAATGACCGTATAAATCTATAGCATAGTTATTCGTCACGTGCAATGAAATAATTGCATTGCTCTAGGATATATATAAAGGCGTAAACGAACAGTTAATTTCGGACGTAAGAAAAAACATAGTGCTGTAAGTTGAAAAAAGGAAAAAAGTTGTATTTATATTTTTACGAATATTAGCGTGCGCGAGAAAATCAATTTAGTGAAAATATAATATTTTGTTTGTACACGAAATTCCAGAGTCGTTATTAATATAATTGTATGTAGATAAAATGGCAAACGAAGACGGGAATAATATCACAGGTTCTGGAACGAACGAGTGCGTCAGAACACGTTTCTCGGATTTCTTTAAATTTGTCGAAATTTTAAATACGGTTTGCCCACTCTTCCCGAGTTTAAACGTTGAATTTAAATGTTGACGAATTCGAAAACTTGAAAATCTGTATTTCAATCAAAAAGTGTATTCTAAAATCGTTTAGTCAATTCCATAGTGGGTATGTAAGTACCTACTTTTTCAGATAAACGATTGACGGAGGAGTGAATAGCCGTCCAGTTTAGCCCACTCGACCATTTGGTGTCATACCGATTAAGTTTTACTCGATGTACTCTACGCGATGGATTATCTATACTTGGTGGCATGTGTTTAAAGACATATGCGAAATATCAGTGGATTATCGGAATTATGCGTATCGAAATCCAGGAGAAATCGTTTGTACAAGAAACGCATATAACACTATTTAGTTTGTGAATATAAAAACGCGATGTGGATTTGTGTCGGTGAAATAGAACATATTATCAAGTTAATCGATTTTTATTTGAATTCCAAAAATGAATTGTTAACTTAAAAAAAGTAACTTAAGTTAGTTATTAGTTAATATTTTCTAATTAACAATAATAATAATAATAGCATGACAAGCGAGATAAGATCTTTCATTCCAGCGGTTTTAAATAGTTTTAATTTAATTATAATAATTTAAAAAAAAAACTTTTTGAATTTGAAATAATAATCGTAACCTTTTAATAAATATAAATATATATATTATGCGATAACATATTTTATTTTACTTATTTTCTTTAATGTTTATTTATTTTCAATAATTCATAATAATAATAATGATTTTTTTTGTTAAATCGGAGAATAGTACTATATTATTTAAAAAAAACTGTTGTAATTTTTGATGAACTTAATTTTTACGCTGAACTCGATAATGTCTATGTGGAATCATATTGTTGATACATTGGCCATGGAAAGCTTTTTTTTTTTTTTTTAAGACGGTATCGCTGATGGCCGGAAGTACTTTGGGGGGTAGTTCTTCAGCTCTCCAGCATCGTTTATCGTCAAATAAAATAATAAATCCAAATATAAATCTGGCCATGGATAGCTAGGTTGGACAAAAGTACGATTACAATTTATCAATCGTGAACTACTTACTCGATAAATCAATTTATTATTATTATTAACTGAACGTCTCGTATTTTATATTATAACTTATTTTATATTAATATTGAAGCATGCATTTAAATTATCTATTATAAAGCAATGATAATATTATTATGAGTTATGGCACTCGCTTATAATATTCGAAACCGTCACGTTATCGAATTAGAAACATTAATTGCAAAACAAACAAATTCACGACAAGCAATAAGTATTAAATAATCTTTTTTTCTCTGTCACGAGAAATCACGAAGATATGCATCATACCGTAATTACATTTTTTTTCGTTAAATCGTTTGTATAAATAACACGATATGTAATAACGAGGCCGTATCTGATGAGTGAGTTGAGTCTGTGATGTCTCCGGACTCTTTCCGACCAAACTTAGGGAAACGTTTAGCAATAAGTTAAATGTATGCATATCAACACACTAAAATATATATTGGAAACCCTTAGAAATTTGTTTCACTGACGATCTAGGTTGACGGATTTAACAATTAAAATACGTATCTGTTCACTCGGTTTGATATTACTTTAAGTTTGCGAATTAAAATTGGAAAGTACACGTTATATGATAGAGCGGTCAATTGTTGAGTTCATTAATTGCGTTTAAGACGACATTTATCGAGGAAGATTTGTTATTGTTTGACATTTGACTAAATAAACGTTATTCGTACTTTTTTCGTTTACGGTTTGAAAATGATTTTTGTCTGGATAATTTTATTTTACGCGGCAAATGCATTATGTAAGTACATACAATAAAGCATATCGAAAACAAAAAAGGTTTGCGAATGAGATACAATCTCACATATAAATTACTCGAGACCTGTATTCAGCTGAAGTCTTTATTTTAATATAATATTCATTTATTCGTTTTCACGTTGCCTAGACTGAAACAATAAAAACCAAAACTAAAAACACGAGTTATTCGACGATAACATCATAGCGTGCAACAGTCAATAGCCGTAAACATATGTAATATCATTTTTTATTAATTATTATCATATTCTGTAGGTATTGTTCAAACACCCAACGTTAATTTTATTTGTCGATAAAAAAAGGAAAACATAATTTTATTTTTTGTGATTATCCAATGACCCGGTGTGTAATACGTGCGAATTTCAACTATTTCATTGATCACGTACACTGATAAGTGTTTTCCAAACACGTGTAAATACGTATACATGTATAAGACCTTCGCGAAAACGCTGCACCGTGTTGAAAAAAAAAAAACGTAGCGATAAATCGTACTAATCAAAAGATTAATTTTCGTTTTTATAAAATTCCGCCAAAAGTTACTTTGAATCGATTCACGTGAAATCAATAGATTACTTTACGTATATTAACATGTGTACGTGTATAGAGATGTAATGGAAAAGCGCGAACAAATTAATTGAATCCCGTTTCCCGTCAAAGGCCGTCGGAACAATGGGAAAAAAAAAGTATTCGAATAGATAAAAAGAGATTAGAAGTACGGTTAGAATAAGCATCGACAGTGGAACATTTTTTCGAGGATTTCTTATTGACTCCATATACTCGATTGTAGGTTATTTATTTTCCTTAGCCTCATTTATTTCATCTATTGTCATCGTCATTCGTCGTCGTATCGGCGTTTGTTTCGTCCGTGGTGTCGAATGTTCAATTGAAATCGATCGACCAAAGGTCGGTGAAATAAAAACGATTTCTGAGTGGAGCTGTTGTACTACGTGCACGTTTTTTTTTAATTCCACCGACATTTTTCCTAGACACGTTTTCCCGATAATACTTGTTACGCGTCCGTCACGAAAATATAAAAAAACGAACCGTGAATTCAATGCTTGGACAATCATCGCGATTTGTTTATATAATAATCGGTTCGTTTGAACTTTGTAGATTTCGTTTTGTGTTTGACCCAACGTTTGTAGAATACCAACGCGCATTGTTCATTTTTTTATTTTTTTTTCAAAATATTTTACCGACCATTAGTGGGTATTAAGTCCTGTAATCAAATCTATCGAACAATCGATTCGGACCGCGTTGAATATTATGCTTTTCGTGTATCCGCGTTATATAACGCAATAAAAATAAATTATATTGATAATAGACAGTCGTACACTTTTAGATTAAGCTACCATTGTATTTATATATTATTACAGTGTTAATGTCTGTTATACGTTATTGTAACGAGACGTTTTTCGAACAGTCGTTCGTTTGTTTTGAACTCGAGAGACCATTCGATTATGTACGCGTTATATTTTAGGCTTTACAGAACAAGCTAATATTCACATAATTGTAACGTTGATTATTATAGAACTTAATCACAATAAAACGGTTCGAGCACAACGACGTTATATATCGTTCGTAAAAATAGATCTCCGTATTTTATCATTTTGAATTTACCTACATATGTGCCGTGTTATGATCCAACAATCCAATACAATCAAGACGTTGACGAGTTTAAGTTACATTTTCTTTCAAATTAATTTTTAACTTAACAAGCTGTTTTTGTTCCTAGATAACGAGTAATTATTAAATAATTATTCCATTTTTAATTGATTTCAAGGTAACATTAAGTTATTCGTTTAGATTTTGTGTTCCAGTATGTCTATATGATTATTTAAGCAACCTGTCGGTTACTCCGATACAATAATACAACTGTTTTAGCTTAACAGGAGGTAGTTTTTTACTAGGCGAAATTAATTAAAATATAAAGAGTACGGAAATTAAAATAAATTTAAGAAAAAAATCGATTGTGTTTTAAGTAGGTTTCCAATCGTTCACTCGCGTTACATATTTTCCCTGTGTGTAGCTACATTAACTAAACATCGCGTGTTAAAAACAATTTTTGTTAAAAACAATCCATTACAATTTATTTGAGTAATTTTACTCGTGCGCTTCGTCTCGAACGATGCGAGTTGTACGTTTTCAAGGGCGTTTATGATATACGAGATAAATTATATATCTGTTGTACATTTTGGAAATTCATAACGAATTGCGAATGGAACGCTACACATAACCGACAAATGTACGTACGTTACAGATTTTTAAAAATATTAGCATCGTTTTATATAATTAGCCATTTAGATACATTGAGTGGTATTCAAATTAAGTAGACATGTCGGCACATAGTAATTAGCTGTTTATTTATAAAATGTGTAAAAGAAAAACACGTCAACACTTTGAAAAAACCAAATAAATGAAAAAAATAGTTATGCTTAAGCCGTGATAAACAAATAGACAATAATGAACGATTAGTTCGTATCCAACAAAACGTTTCAAAGGAAATGTACACTCGTTTTAGTTAAGCAATCGGTAATGTCATCTACCTACGGGTTAAATTTACGAAAATATAGATATTATCAAACCTATTTAAACGAAATATTTTCAATTTTTATACTTAACGATGTATGTTTTTAAATCCAAATTCACAAAATATTATACACTTTAACCGCGTATACGTATTTCAACAACTATATTGTCATCGTATTATATTATATTTTATGATGTATGTTTTGTTTTACAGAGTTATATAATGAATCAATAAAAACTGACAAATGTGACGAAATCAAATTTAAGATCTAATATTAATACGTTTTTATAATAATTTTTACCGATAGTTTTCGCTTATTTCTTAGTTTTTATTTTTGGTAAGAGTATTATTAATCATCGATTATTTTAGAATTTAAGATAATATATTATGCGAAGTACCATCACGATTAGTCAAAAAGCATATCTATATGTTGTTCAAACAATGACGGTATAATACATTTATTCTCAAGAGGCATAAACAATTATTAAATAATAGTTAATCTGTATACTAACTTTTTATAATTTTATTACCTACTCAAAAATTGAAAATTAAAACAGTAAATATATTATACTCGAGTTGAAAAATGATAAATATTAACGAGTTTGTAATGCGTTTAATGAATTAAAAGTCGATTAACCAGATATCAAATATATCGTATATATATTTTTTATCGTTCAAAAGATACTTTAAGTCTTAAACGAAATTTCAATAAAGTCTAAAACCATTAGGTAATACATTTTGGAAGAGACGGTTTAAATAGATGTGTACATATTTCTCGTATTAAAATGGATATTATAAAAAAATCATTAAAATATTTTTTGAGTTTTTATTTTTAACTGCTATGTAGTAAATACGATAAAGAAATTGGATGTTTGATACTTGTTAAGTCTAAGTTACAATTCATTATTCATAAATTCATAATTGATTATTCCGACAAATATTTTCTATCTTTTTTCAAAACATTACAAAAACGTTTGTTATTATTTTCAAAATGTATATTTAACATAAAAAAGTTTAATATCTGGGTATTTTTTTTGATCGAAGAACACTTAGTTATCCAGTCGAGTTCTGTGTTTTATATATAAGTATAATTTAAACTATTCCAAAGTAATCGTTTAAACTATTTTTGTTTGTTTGAAAAAAAAATATTTTTATAAAATTTAATCTATAGATTTTAATGCAAACAAATTAATTTAAAAATATATTTATAACATAAAACTCCAAAAATGTACTTAATATAATTTTATTTTTTTATTTTTTACGTATATGAAATAAAATAAGTTAATTTAAGATATGCAATTAATTATAATCTAAACATTTTGAAAAATAATTTTAAAACACATTAACAAAAAATCTAATTAAATAAAAATATTATTTATAGTTTGGATTTCATGTATAAATTTAGGAGAATTTTATTTTTTAATATTCGTAGAAATTGGTGAATTGGTAATAAATGACAAGAAAACAAATTGTTATTAAATATTATGTGTGTATTTGAAACAAATTTGTAGACTCGAAAGCGTCTTCATGAAGCGAACTTCATTTATAAGTAATCTATATATAATAATTACATATTTTTAGTCTTAGTTATCTAACATTGTAATGGTTATTGAAATGATTGTTGATTAAATGATTTATATTGTCATTCAAGTTTCAAAGGTGTTTTTTCTAATTTATCAGAGAAGTTTTAAAAAAACGTATATTTTTTGCATTTAAAATCGCCAACGTATTAATAAAATCTAAAATAATGTTTTTCTTTTTCTAAAATAAATATAAAAAGAAGGTCTTCGTGTTCGTGTAATGCATAAATGGCACTACAAATCAAACTTTACAAAGTATATTATATAAAAAAAAAAATTATTGGCAAAGAGATTCGTAAATTTTAAAATAGAATACTGCATGACCTTACACTAACATTTCAAGTCATAGAATCGAATATATTTTATTTTACTCGTTACAGTCGTCTAAAATGTAATAGAATTATAACTTAACTTCACGGAAATCCAAATTTGAAAAACTTTTACGCTCATATTTGTGTACGAGATAGTGAAAATGTTGTGAAATTTCAAATCATAATATTATAATTATATATTTCACCATCAATTTCTCACATAGTACATACAACACGATCATTTTAGAACATAATCTATTGTTTTATGTATTACATATGTATAGATAGGCATTTTTCCTCTCCTCTCGCAGAATTGCAAAAAAGAAAAACAACCAAAATGCTGTGATACGTTTGCAAAAAAAATCGTTGAATCTTTTAGTTTGATAACGTCCGCTTTTCTTTTTTCATTTTGAAATTGAATGATGAGAGTGTATATCTTTAAACTTCGTCGATTATGTTATTCTAGTATGAATTAATTTTAAACTCCGAGCGAAGCAAGAAACGTGTGTGTGTGTGTGCGTGTGTTTTTTTTCAATTAAATTAATTTGTATTTTTCACCGTTTAACATACGGCAATAAGCCGGTAATTTTTCATTGTACAGATACTTTAAACAGAATAGGATTTTGTACATTTTGAAAGACTTCGGAAACTTAAAAGGTTGACCATTTTTTTCTTCTGGTTTTTATTTTATATTCACACCCGGTCTTTGTATTTCGTCAATATAGTTTTTCCGTTATTCTCATATAGGTACATTTATTATGTAATATGTTTCGAACACACAATGCGTAGACACGTAAAATCATTAACACTGTTGCATACGTCTCAGGAGAAACTATAATACTATTATAAAACTAAATGTATGACATATGTTTTAATTGTAGTCGATCTCGAGTGAAATAAAAATCAACATTTTTGTCATTCGTACAAATAATATACGAGTATTTCGTGCATTTGAACAAATACAGGTTACAAAAAATATATATGTGTGTGAATAAAAACGACACAACTACAGACCTTCTCATATAATATTATAAATGTATATATGTATATATACACAAATATAAAAAAAGAGAGAGAGAGACAGAGATTGGAACGATTTTTAGTAAATCTTATCGGTAATCACAGTCATTCGGATCGGAGCTCGCCAAGAATAAAAAGAACAAATTATTAATACGCGTTGGTCTTAAAAATATATTACGGTATTCGTGTATAACCAAGTGGATGATATTGTATGTCATCACTGGTCCGGCGGCCTGAAATGGTGAGAACAGGTGTTTTAAACATGTGACGACCAGACGCGGTACGCTCGACGTTTTGTGCAATAACACATTATTGTGCACTCGGACTTCAGACGCAAAGCGCGATATCGTATTTTACAACACTCACAACAAAACACGTGTACAAATATCCCCGTCGTTACCGAACGCGAAATACAAACGATCTTGTTATGTATGTACTACTACTACTACTACTACTACTATTATCATTAGTAACTATTTCGTTGAAACCGTCTCGGGTTTTTAAAACACACGTACGGGCATCGGTTGTTAGTGCAACGTAAACGCAGTTCAATTTCGAAACCGATAGACGAAACCGTGTACAACCGATACGCGAGTGACGCGTCGTCGTAATACGTTCGTAAACGATTAGTACTATCGAGCGTCGAGCGTGCCTGAAAGCGTGCGCGTCACTCAGATCGTGTATCGTGGATCTGTCTGCGTATTTTATCACCTTTTTTTTATTGTTGTTGTTGTTGTTGTAATGGCATACGAACATTGTTTCAGATTGAATTTAAATCATCGGAGACGACAGAGAGGGTAATAAAACGTTTTCGCAACAACGAAGCGAGAAATCGACGAAACCATACGTTTTTAGTGACTTTCAAAGTGCGTTTAATCTAATCAAGTATAAAAAACGTTATATTTATATATATATATGTGTGTGTGTATATATTACATAAAACAGCATTTACCAACAGGACATCATATTATGTGCGTATAACGTAAGTCGTACCGAATAAACATTTGTACTATCACTGTTATGTACCAATAAACATTACAATTCAATTGATCGGAATGTAATTGTTATTTTGTATGTTTTTACCTGTCACGTAGCTGACTATGACTCCGACGAACACCGTCACGAATGTGCCAAGTAATGAGTAGTACATGTACGTTATCGAGTACAGCGTGGTCAGTATATTATCGCTGAAAAAAATTCAAATATATATATATATGTACACGTGTGTAAAATTTATACATTTAAGTACCTTTTACGAGTGATGCAATAACGATTGGCCTGAACGAGTAATAATAATAATAATAATAATGATTGGAAATCTCGAACTGACGTTACACGAAAGTGAACATGGGCACGTCGTTTTAACGGTTTTCGCGAAATTAAATTACGTAACTCGATGTGCCGAAAAAAAAGAAACCCGTAAACAACACGTCAGAGAGTTCGCATACCGCGAATGGATATTATTATTATCATCTCTCGATTGGAATATTATGTTTTGGAAAAGAAAACTGTTAGAATGCAATAAAATTTATAATATAATATGACGATTGAAACCCGCGACGTTTTCAACTTATGTTAGTAAAATAGAACGTAAAAAGCGATTGATTTTCGTACAAACAAGCGAAATCGAACAACGTTTCATTCGTTTCTATACGATAACTGAATACTTCCGAACCCATTTCAAAGATTTGTTTCCCGATTTTAACAGCTGAACCGCGTCACGTACGTATTAAATCGTCAGTTGAAACGAAAAAACAAAATACTGTTTTTCCAAAATAAATTTTATCTTGACTTTTATCGGAGTAGGAAGATACTATACTAAGGGGATCGGAAACGGGTATTTTCCGTCTGTGTCTTGTACACACCAAACGTTTCGTACTTCCGATCTAGTGATGCGATAAGGATTCTGATTAGTCTTACTATATAGATCGACTTTTTCAATTTTGGTCTAAGGTCTTCAAAAATTCAACGTCAATTTGTTCATCAATTAATTTCGGAGGGATTTGTGGTGAAAAAAAATCAAAAAACGCGTGGAAAATCGATCTCGAGTAGACCTCACGACGAGTTCAAATCCGTTTTCGAATTTCCTGTCGCGTAACTAGATCGGCCGGACCGAAGCGTCAAGACGAAAATACAGAAAACATCCGTTTCCGACCGGGTCCGAAAACGAACGGTCCGATAAACCAGTTTTTTGTTTGATAACGAATCATATTAAATAATAATGTATGTATGTATGTATGTATGTGGTACGTACTGCGCGGAGGTGGATTCGACCTCCGGAGACGACGAGACGCCGAGCGCGGACGGGTCGTCGTGCGGCGTTCCGTTGACGAAGCTCATTTTGTACAGGTCGTACTGTTGTTCGAAAAACGGTTCGATGTGCGGCGAGAAGGTCGTGTTGGTGCAACCTTCGGTGGACACTGGCAGGTATTCGATGTGTTTGGCCGCCGAAAACGATCCCAGCACGATGAACAGCGTCATCGCGTGACTGGATATCATGCCGGCGGCGGCGCCCTGTGCAACGAGAGAAACAAATGCGTCCCGCGCGGTCAACAAAACGCGTTCGCAAACGTTCGGACGACATTGTTTTGGTCGCGTCCGCAATTACGGTCGGCGGGTGTTTGTCGTGTCGACAGCGTAATGTGCAAGCACCAGTGGCCGCTTTGGTTCTTTGCCTCGTTGGCGGGCGGGGCGGGGGGGGGGAAGGGCCATGTTTTTTTGATATAAGTTTTCACGCCCCGATGCCATTTTCTAGGGAACGTCATATCATTTTTATAAAACATTGTTTGACAAAGAAGTTATAACGTTTTACATTTTTCATTCTTTTTTAAAGCTGGTAATTTGGTTTTTTTTAAACAATATTTTACGAAAAGGATAAAAAATATTGTCCTTTTCAAAATCGATAATAAGTGTTTCAACTCTAATTCTGACGTAGACCCCACATTTACTGTTTCACGTATTGTAATTTTTTCTATATTTCCTATAAGATAGACGGATACCGGTGAGACGCCTCTTAAATATATATGAATACGTACTATTTATTACTTTAAATAATATACAACCAAATAATTATAGTAAAAATTATTTTGGTTATCTTACCGATTTTTATTTTTGCAAAAAAAAAAAAAACATTAATTTCTACTACAGTTGAATTTATTATTTAACTTCAAACTAACCGAAAAACGACAACGCGTACTGTCAAAAATCAAAATGTAAAATGTCTAGGGGTGGCTAACCTAAACGGCGCCTCTGGTAAGCACCGTCATGAAATGTGCGCTCGCACGTTACGCCCGACAGAAACGTTGTTTATGGTGGGTTTCGTTTGGTTTTTAAACGTTGTCGCGTGAACGGATAGAAGGATTTTTCTCATGGAATCGATTAAAACCGTTTGATTTCGACTCCAGAATTGTTTCACACGGGTTCAATATTTTTACCGTGGTCAAATCAAATCGTACACTCGAGGGGTTGTTCGTCAATCGAAAACACTACGATCAGCATTGGAAACGCAACCCCTCCGCCCCCCTCCGTTAAATATGCCTTATTTACGAAATGATATTTCATAATTTGCGATCATGTACGTTTTATTACGTACAACAAAAAAAGAACGTGCAAACTCTCGAACGGTGATTTTATTGTCGTCAAGTATCAAAACAATAATGCGAATAACGACATAACGCCGCGTCGTTTCGGTCTCCGAACAATAGTTTCATATTTTATTCTCGATTCGTCGTGTTGTTACGCGCAAACCGTAATTAATTCGACTCGGGGAAACATTGCGGTCTTAGAGCCATTTTTTTTTCCCATTATTATTATTATTTTAATTTACTCATTCGTCTCTGTTCGTTGTACGATATTTGTTCGGAAACACCTGTTCTAAAATCTGTATTTCATTTGTTTCAAGCACGTCGTGTTTATCATATATTCAGTGTTTTGAGTGCGCTATTCGTTACGTTGTATTGATTGTTATTATTTTGCCGGGAATCGTAATAATATTTTAAAAATTCTATTTATTTATTTTTTGTTAGTTTCGTTTTGTTTTTCAAGACGACCGAGTCGCATAAACAAGTCGGAAGAAGATGACAGCAAAAAAAAAAAAAAAAAAAATAATAAAAACAAAACAAAACAAAACATAGACTCGAGCCCGTCACGACAATCGCCAAGATCATAAAACGAATGTTGGAATGTTCATTATTACAGGCGATTTCGAATGAAAACCGAGCGCGTCGCGTTACGTTTTTCACACGGAAATTTTCGTGAAATGTCTATTGTTGTTCTGCTTCAATATTATTATTGTCGTAATGTATTATTGCGTACAGCGCGTGTCATTGTTCGTGAGTATCCAAGTCGATTCCACGATCATTGTCAAGGGCGAAACGCTGCCGGAATAATTAACACGCAATTTCAACAACGCATTAATCGACATTTTTTCGGGGGTTCAAATCATCGTGTTTGTTAATTAGAATATTTATATTTCTCGCCTCCCTCCCTCCCTCTTTTCGTTTCGTCGATAATATTGATTTGTCGCCGTTTGTTTTTGTTGTTTTTTATTTTTAAATAACATAAATCGTCATCAGATTTTGTTTACAATTTAAACGTTCGATTCAGGATTTTAATCTCGACATATTTCTGATTTATCAATTTGAAATCGTATCGGTTCTAAAGTAATAATGATATCAGTCCAAATTTAGTCTCGAGGAAGAAGTCAAACTTTATATAATATAATATTTATATATATATATAATTGTTTTTTTGTCAAAAACCGCACTTTAGTAAGTGCAATGTAAGACAGTTAATTGTTTTGGAATCGCGTTTTAATTTATATATTTAAAATGTCGTTACGTGAACACGTTATACAGATTATACGTCAATATTTCATCCGCCGTTTTCATAGAGTCGTTTCTGTTTTTGGCGAAGGAAATATGAAATAAACAAAAATAACCGTTACTCAATGAATCCGTCTACTCACTTTCCAGTTGGTCGACGGGAAAAACATTGCCAAAATAAAAACTCCTAAAAGAGGTCCGCTGGTCGCAGACGTCATCAACTGTGAAGCGTCAATAACACCGGACGACTGTGCTACGATGAACGCGATGCCCATAACTATAAAACCGGAAATCACGCCTGTAAAATAAGCAATTATATTAAATGACGAACTGTCGATTTGTGTGAAAAAGATTCATCATTTTTGTTTGTCGTAAAAACCTAACCTAATTTTTTTTTTTATATCCGTGCGAAAACGAATGCGTTAAGAATCACGATACGGCTCGTTTGGAAATCGCCGACGTAAATGAGTACGTTACTATTGCGGGCCGGTGGTATTCTCCAAACGGCCCGCGTCGAAATCATTCGTTCGGCACCGTGGTACGGGTGATAATAATTTTTGCCGAGCGTCTCGTACTCACTTATGCCTTTGATGCAGAACAGCTGGTTTTTCTCGGTGATGCCTTTGAAAACGG
Source organism: Schlechtendalia chinensis (assembly GCA_019022885.1). NCBI lineage: Eukaryota > Metazoa > Arthropoda > Insecta > Hemiptera > Aphididae > Schlechtendalia > Schlechtendalia chinensis. The sequence continues at coordinate 2,657,679 of CM032341.1, forward strand.
GGATCTGCGAGACGAAATCCTCCCAGGCCACGGTCGACAGCGAGTTTAGGTTGGAGACGAAAATGCTGCAATACAAACGGACCGCGCTCGCCGTCATTACACACGCCCGTGCGCGCTTGACTTACCTGAGCCCGCTGTTGAACAGACTGGCCAACACCAGTCCCATGAAGCCCGGCAAGAAGTAGAACCTGTCGCCCACGTAGAACGGCACGATCTCGTCGATCTCGGATATGTAGCCGAGCGCCCGCGGATCGCAGTCGGCGTACACGGTGAATATCACCATGCCGACGATCCACGACAGGCTGAACAGGAATATCATCAGCGGTATGGTCAGCCACAAGGCCCTAGGCAAACGTTACGGATTTTGGAGAAACGCCCTGACCAGACACAAACACACACGGGCGCCACATAGAAACGGGTTCGCATTCGCATACGGTTGGATTTACTTTTCCACTTGTTTCTGCGAGTCCATGCTGAAGTAACGCTGCACGAAGTTCTGCTGGCAGCCGAACATCGACAGCGACATGAACAGCTGGCCGAGCGTCGCGGAAATCGTCGTCACGCGGACCGACGGGTCCATTTCGAAACTGGAAGAAAAACCGGTAGGACACCGTTACCGCGACGTCGTCCGGGCGCCGGTATGCCCCCCACGCGCGCCGAAAACCCGTGATGTTACTGACTTGAGAAAGTCCAGCCGGTCCCGTTCCTTGGTCACTTCGTACACGTTCAGCGGGCCCTTGGCTATGAAGAAACCGTGCACGATGATCACTATGCTGCAGCCGATCATCACCATACTCTGTACGGCGTCCGCGAGAATGGCCGATCGCAGACCTCCCTGATGCGAAACGAGGAACAATGTTCAAATTGCGTGTGTACACTTCGACCGCGGTTTACAGTGTTGAACGCGTTGTTTTAAAAAAAAAAAACAAAAAACAAAATTGCGCCCCCCCCCCCAAAAAAAAAAAAATGATCGAACGTTTAGACGGATTCGTTTTGTTAGACATACGGAATAATCGCGAAAACGGTATTAAAGTTTAATGCGGGCGCGGTAAAAAAATAACCGGGAAATTTCGGGACGGGTTAGGGGAACGTTAACGGGTTTTTTTATTTTTTAACAGGAAACCGTGAATTATATTTTCGAACGTGTCGATTTCCGTCTCGTCCAAACGTCCCGTGGACGACAACGGAATTGTAACGGCCTAACATTTGATTGATAATCGTTACAATTCAGATAACGGCGACTTACGAACAATTCGAATGTTTTCGGACGCGCCGCGACTCTATTATTATATTCATCACGCGCGATCTCCGGTTTCGCGGCACCGTCGATGGACGATCGCTACTACGTAGATCGGCCGTAACGATTACGGTTATTACATCGGTCGGAACGTAATGCGATTCGGACGCACGGACGTAACGTGCGAATCAGTTGCGCTCGTAACAGCAGGTCGTTCGCGTCGTCGACGAACCTACGAAAAATTCGAAAACTTCCTTTCCTGAAACAACGGTTTACACAACGTGCGTACCAGCCCCCGTCGCACCGTATCGACACATTGCATTTGCGTGCGATCAACCGAATGGTCGTGAAAATTCCTCGCCACACGTGTATTGTATGTTAGCGTATCGTTGTTTCCGGTTCGCAATGCGTTCTCGTTAATAAACGTCAGTCAGCTCGTCGGTACGGAAGGAGGACAGCGCTTATATAGCGGCGCAACACGAATCACTATTTATCAATCGTCGGGTCTGTTGTGACCGTAATGTTGATCGGATATAACGCGTGTATGTTGTACACTGAGCAAAGCCACACGTCGGCGGCGGGCGGTTTTAAAGAAATGCCGAAATATCAAACGTCCGCAAAATGATGCCGTTCCGACGTTTTCGCACAACAAGTGTACACGTCCCGACGGGGCCGAATCTATAATATCACGTACCGGGGGAGTTTCTTTTTTCCGGCCGCAAAACTCTTTCAGTCGTAAAATATAGATTTAGGGGGACCGTTTACAAGTTTAGACTATACTGTTATGACTTCTATGTAATAGTAGTAGTAGTTGAAATAAAAACTACACACAACGTATGCTCGTATCGAATCAATTCCAATAATATCTTATCATCGAGTCTATTGTTCGTAACGATGGGCATGGTTAATTAAGAATTGATAAATTAATATCGAACGGATAATATTAATCATAAAATAAAGACTGAACGTATTTTTTTTTTTTTTTTACAAACTGTATTATATCTAATTTTTCTTATCGATTATAATTTATAAAACAAATTAAGTACGTACGATATTCGTATTAATGCGTTTTATTCGCAATCACGTTATTTACAATCCCGAGATCTACACTCAATATGCTGGTCACCGCCGTATGATAATATACTCCGTTATGAGATATACTGTACGAGTATATGTATATATTGGTGATGCTACTAACCCAGGTTTTTAAGGTCGAACCGAACTATCCAATTTAAATATCGAACCCGAACTTCATAAAAAGTTCAAAGGATTTAAAAATTAATTTAAAACATCCAAGTACTCGTTTGATTGAAAAGTTGGCTAACCTAAATAATTAATTATCAATTCATAAAACAAATAGTATAGACATTCGGTATTTAAAATCCGAATCGTTTTGAGTTATAACAAAATATTGGGTACCGGAGGACAAATTCGGTTTTCCTATCGTTCGACATCCGAACTGTTTTGTGTTTTGTTCGGTTCGGTTCGTAACATCACCAATACACGTAGACACATATATATTTATATATTCCAATTTCAACGAGTAAAATAAATAATATCGTGCTAACCAGTACTGTGAAGATGATGGCGATCGACGAAATCAATACGATCGAAAACCAATACGGCAAGCCCATCACCGTTTTTAAGGCGACGCACGGCGTGAAAACGGTCACGCCGAGGTTGAGCACGCTCCGGATGTAGTACGTGGCGGACGCGAGCCTCCTCACCAGTCTCGATTTGAATCGCATGTCCAAGTACTGGAGAAACGAAAAGGAAAACCGTGAACAAATAACGCGCGCGCGTTCGTAATAATTATCTCGTTACGCGGCGGTGATAAAAAGTCGGGGACGCGGTTACTCGCATACCCACTGTTAGACGCGCCGCGTATCTATAAATAGTTTACGGTATAGTCGAAAAAAGAAATAATATTAATATCGATCGGATCGGTGTGGCGATGTTATCTGCAGACGGTGAGTCATCGTACGCCGTTATTCGCTTTTAACACACCCGTAAAACGATATATGTAAAACGAAAAATAATGTATTATATATATATATACGCGTGTGTAGTCGAATTTATCGTCTAGATAAGTAGACATTACGTGTAATATAGTGTTTATTGAATTGAACAATATTTATTATTTTTACGCGAGAGGATCATAACGTTTTCGAACGTGAACCGAGATTATACTTTGACTATTCGAAATTCGCACGTCTGTGTAGTGATGTTATTGAAATCAGCGAACACGAACAAACGATTAAAACATTACTGATTATTACAATTTAAACGATAATGTTATTGATAAATTACATATTCGAAATGATAAATGGTAAAAGAAGACGGTTCGAATTTCTCTCTCGATGTTATATTTTTATCTAAATACGAATAAGTTACACGCGCGTTGTACATACTGTCTGAGACTCACCTGATAAACCGAAGTGATGCCGAGGTTAAAATAAACCGGCAGGAAAAAATATAAGACTAAAGGAAACGCTAAGGACATTCCGTACAGCGTTTCCCACATTCCGCTTCCTCTGTAATAAAACTCGGACGGATAACCTGTGCACAAAATCAAAATATGTCATTCGTTTATTTTCCGGCGTCGATCTGTTCATTTTTTTTTTTTTTTTTTACGTCAGCTATAAGTACAGTGAATTTCAATTATATTTTGATAATTGACGGAACATTCCAAGGGCGACCGACATAGGTACATCTTTTATAAAATAAGAAAAATTAAGACAATCATATCGATAAAATGCTTAGTCGCCTCATTTAATGTAGTCTGTACAATGTTATCTTTGTTCGAATAACGACGATTGAAACAACATGAAAATGCGGAATTTTAAATAATTCATAACAATGTACGTATATAATGTCGCGTGCAAAATGTTATGGCGATAGATAACGTAACATTATTAATAATATATAAAAGATTAACTGTTGACGTTGTTTTTCCACGTAAGGCGATAAACCGATTGCAATATTAGAAAATATAAATAACGATGTTTAACATATTTTCTCGACGAGAATTTTAATGACACAAACGTTCAAATTATATATACATATAACGCGTTTTTATTTTCCCTATTCAATCTTGAGATTGGTTTGTAGCGATTCTCCACTAATCCCTGTTACTTGCCTTTCTCGTAGTTTCTACGTAAGAATTACATCCTTGTTCACTCATTATTTGCTGCATATGTTCCAAACGTGGTCTTCCCTTATAACTTTTATCTTTTACGCACCCTTCTATAATTAATCCCAGCAACCCACCATGTCACAGTACGTGTTCAATCAATTCATTTTTTCTTTTCTTGATACTATTCCATAGAACTCTTTTCGCTGTTATTCTTTCCAATACCTCTTCGTCAGTTATCATATCCGACCAAATTATCTTAAGCGTTCTTTTGTAGCACCATATAACTCAAAAGCTTGTATTCTTCAATAGCGCGTTATACGCACAATATACAATAATATGATTAATCAAAATTTAGTAGTATAGACAAAAAAAAATATTCACCCAGGAAGACTTTGACACCGAGAAATCCACGTGCGATGGACAGAAGCATCGCTCCCATCGACACCGATCCTTTCGACGCGAATACATAGTCCGCTTTCGTCTGTTCTTTGGGACCCGATATTTTACTGTAGATTAATACGGCGAACGACAACGCAATCAGCAGTAAAAACACTGCATAATCGATTATAATACTTTGCATAGTTTGTCACAACTTTCCTGAAAAATATTTGAGAAAAAAAAATATTAATAACAATGTGATTAAAAAAGGGTTCGCTTATAGTAATACTTAAGTATACCTAATAATAATATCGTGTTCTTGTATACTTTCGAAATAAAATATTGAATTTTTTTTTTTAATCTTCACTTTAGAACTATACAATACACACTGTAATACTTCAACAAGTATAAGTGAGGACTTTATACGTGCAGTTTTTTAAATACTCGAACTGAAGACGAAGGGAAAAAATTGAATTATTTCGTAATGAAATCATGACACACCATTGATGTTATAAACGTCTGCTGTCAGCGACGTTTAAAATGTTATGTCATATAAAGTTTTGGCCGAGCGGATTTTGGTAATGAAGTGTTTTTTTCTTATATTTTAGATACGAGAATTTTGTCGTTTCTTTAACTGTTGGTTTTTGTGGATAATTTCATTTGTTACATGTAATGAGGCCTATAAACTAGAGTACGTATAATTTTGGATCGAAAAATTCGATTTAAATTTGATTTTTTAGCTGCACTCCGCAGTTACACACCATAGGATCACACTAGTTTTAATTATAATTCGTATATGTTCCTTTTCGTTTTGTGTAAAAATCGATTTCATTAATATTATTTAAACTGCATGCCACTGAATAGTATTGCCGTATAAAGCAATTATATAATATGTGTTAGTCTAAACAGTTACGTGTACCTACAAATTGGTACATACTAATTAACATAATATCAAAATGTGCAGTTTCAATATCATTCGGTAGGAACGTCACGATTTGACACAGCTATACATAATATACAAACGATTACTATGTTCATTATTGTTGTAGGAATCGATATTATTATTATTATTATTATTATGTTTTGTACATTGTATGTTTTATGAAATTTAATTAAAACGACAATTCATCGATTATATGAAGGCAATTAACATTAAAGTGAAATGAGAATCGTCTGAAAATTGAAATAATTAGGTCAACTCAATATTTGGAGTTTGTATGTTTCATCTAACTAATAAATAATTCCCAAATATACTAGATCACGTCAAGATCAGAAAACACGATGTCACCACTGTTTTTGTTAAAAATATGTCTGAACATTTTAAAATATCAAACATATTTCCAAAATAAATAATGTACAACGATAAAGCGAGAATAACATACGTATACGAATTTCTTGTAAATTGTAACAAGGAACGACTAAAACCATTGAGTATAAATACTAAATAGAGAGTGAAATATATAATTTATATGCTTGATGCGAATATATTCCGCAAGGAAAATGTCTACAGACGAAGCACAGATTGATATTGAAATGTTGTGATCAACGAAATATATATTAAGTATATTATATAAAACATAATATTCTAAAATTCTGTTTTGGAATGCGATCAAAGGTTTCTTAAGTCGATTAGGTACATTAAATTAAATTTTCGTTTATGTTTTTGCTATGTATGTTGTTGTTATATATAAATATAGATATATGGAAATATTAATATTGACATAATAAATTGATATACGATCTGTGTAGTATAAAGTTGGTACGTTTGATTGGACAAACACATTTCGCTTAAAATTATTATTTACTCCACACGAAATGTTCGGCCATGAAATGTTTCACGTCTAGACACGGTAATAAATTACAAAAATCGTTAACCGATCCGCATACAGTTTAAATAAGTATTAAAAATATAATAATAATCTGAAAAACAGAATATATATATATATATATATATAAAACATACAGGTATTTATACAAATATTATATTTTCGTGGCTTATCGGTTACATCACGTTCGTCGAATAAATTTAAAAAACCATACGAAAATAAATATGAAACATTAAAATATTCATAACGGATTTACAAACGTATTCGAAAAAAAAAATACAGAATTAAAAAAAAATAAATTATAAAATATTTTGTCCTGGGTTCGTTAATTATGCGACAGAATTTTAAATCACGTAATTTTAAAATATCGGACAATATGAAAACAAACTACGCGCAATTACCATAAAAAACGAAACGTACAAATTATACGTGTGTGCGCGCGTAGCAAGTGAGTCACTGTGGCGTTTAGATGTTATTTAAATAGGCCGTGAAATCTCTTTTAACTCTATCAATTGCCGTTTTAATCCTTGAGACCCATCGCACGGACAACTTTATCTCAATGTTTTTTTCAAATCTTTTTACGTGTACTATATTCAATATTGAATTAATTTGAAACAAACAAATTAAGACATTATCACAATTGACATGCGCCGTAAAAAGAGCGAACCGATTTTATGCGTTATGTTTTTTCGAAATTATTTTCGATTACATAACACAAATGCGTCGTATTTCGTATTAAGTTCCACATATTGCACGTAAAACGTGTCTGTGTATACTGTTTAATATGTTAGTTTGCTTTAGTTATGAAAACGTCAATTTTCGAAATAAATAACTTAGAATTTTATATTACAAAAAAAAAAAAATATCGTTCTAATATCATACGTGTCATGATGTTGATGATATGTTTGATTTCTGTGGAGGAGATTTAAATAGATATTTATAATTCACCGTTGTTATTAAAATTTACTCTCTCGCGGTTCGGGAAAATTGTAATTCTGTTCATGACTTAAGTTCAAAAGTTCAAACCTTATTGATTTATTGATTGTAATTATTCTTGAAATGCGCGTAAAGGTTGATCATTTTATCTGCATTCAATGACACGACTCATAATCTAAATTTGGATTCCGATATTTAATAATTACATATGAGTAGATACGTGTGTGTGTGTGCTTATAAAATATCGAAACCATTCAATTGTCTTCGTAACAAATTGAATGTTGACTGTATTATGCTACAGAAATATCGCACCGATTTCGGAAACCACTCGTTTAGGAAATCGTTTTTACGTTAATTACAGGTTTGTATAGGTCTGCGTTATTACTCATTATTATTCAGTCTTAATTCTTAATTATTACAAAACTACAATTGTCGAAAGATTTCTACTACGAGACGAGTCAGATATTATCGTTTTAAAATATTCAAGTTTGCGCAAAATAATTTTTGATTTTCGAAACGTTCAATTTCTTCCGAAAATGTTTATCAAGTTTACTTCCGTTTTACGGCAAAACAACATACAAAACGCATACATGTATGCGTGATAAAAACCGAGATATTTCCATATTATTTGTCATTTTACCATTTTGGATTATTGACCCTCGATAATTACCATAATTATTAGAGTTAACATTATTCTTCAACAGTGTTATATATCAACACATTATTTAGTCTATCGGTCAGATCGCGAGTGTCGATATATGCGGTTAACCTTGAATTGTATTATTTATTCGGCATTGCCGTTGAAAAATATACAAATCCGCGTTCGTCTTTGTACAAGTGTATAAGACAAGCGTACGCAGATTTAAATTAGACTAATAATAGTTTTAAAGAAAGAAAAACAACATCAGAGCATTACTATTGATTTCCGAGTAAAAACAATATTAAACTCGTTTTCCATACGATATTCCTTCGACTGCGATTCCGAGGGACGAGTATAAATGATTCATGCCGTCGAAACGGTAATATTCTGTCGCTAACACATTTAACACCGCTCGCCCGTAGACTCGTAATATATTTTCGAGAATAGTGTTACTCACGTGATTTACCGACAGTTACGACAAAACGCGGTAATGTAACGTGTCCTGGGACCACACTATAGATTAAGTAGAGAAATAATAATGATTATCAATAACCGTTGCTCAGTAAGTTTAGCGTTACGTAACAGGTAAAAATGCGTATATATGCTGTACGAAAATTCACTGATTTTGTAATATGCCGACTCGAACACGAGAGCCGAATGTTTAAACGGTTTTCAACATTGTTCTTTGTTCGCGTAAAACAGACAATTAAAACGTCTCGAGAGTAATTATCATAAAAATATCGTATTTTCTCTAAAACTTGATTAAACGTTTTACCGACACTCGAAGAGAAACGATATACATATATATATATATTGTGTGTTTTACAACGATGACCCGTACCTGGTCATGACGCACCGGGTAGGTTCCTACGTATCGTATAATAATACGAACGCGTAAACACTAGAAACGAACGTCATTTAAAACTATAGACAAATTTTTCTTTCCGAATAAAATTAAATATTACAAAACGACTTCGTTAATACATCGGTAGGTATATCCAATTGCGAAATACGCGATCTCAATAGGATAAAACGCCGATTTCGGCTAAAACGAACAAAACGTGCCACAAACAGACGTCCTTACGAAAACCTACAAAATCTAAAACGTGTGTAATTAACTTTATCCACAACTCTTAATTACCTAATCGTCATTATCAACGGCAATGAAATGTAATGTGTTAATTATATGTGGTGTCCCATTGTATGGATAAATTATTAATTTCTGAAAAAAAAAAAACCAAGAGTGTACCAATTCAAACCTTGACGATTATTATTATTTTTTTATTTTTCTCGAACGAAATTTAACATCATAACACGTGTTATTATAACGTCTACAATTAATATGTCAACGCGTAATGGCGAAATGGTTTTTATGTCTATATCGAGTCTATTGAGAATACGCAAGGCGGTTATTAATAATTATGAGTCTTTCCCCCCTAATAGCAATCGTTCTGCAGATTATTGTTGTTATAATCGCGTATCATAGCCCAAAATAATGAAATAAAGTCATTTGACAACACAGGTATATTCGGAAAAATAGTTATGTATATAATTTTATATTAAAACGGCTAAAGAACTCGAAATAAAAACCACTATCGTTTATTCGCAATAATTTAAATAATAACAATAATTTTATATGATGATTGAAATGTGTGTGTAACGTCAATGGTATGTAACTTACACAATAGATACACGAATTGCAAATATATAAACCTTACCTATCATACAGTATTCTGAGTGATGGTTAGTTAAATTTAGTGAATAATGAAGAAATTAACTGGGCGAAATCCAACATCTGGTTTATGTACTGATACACAATTGAATCCTAGTTTTGTTTTGATCATATTATTATATTATTGTTGTTACAGTTGATTTTTACCATGATATATTATACTACCATACATAAATATTATAGTTTTGTTAAATAATAATTGTATAACTCGCATATACGCAATTAAAATGGCGGATATTACATTATAGTCGTTAAAATGGGTTTAAATCTTATAGTTCGATATTGCGTCCTAGAACGAAAGATTTGAAAAGATTGGTAAGTAACCGAAATACTATTTTATTGTATATAATCTCGAAAAGGAAATATGTAATAGTTAAAATATCGATCGTGTGATGTTTTTGAAATCGATTTATCTCATATAATACTCATAGACATGATTTTAAAATGGAAATGCTCGTACGACTTAAAATTATATTAACGTAACTACTACGTTAGGTTTTATTTTAATAAATTAATCAAATATTTAGTATTGTTTTTATGCGTTTTGATAAACTCGACAAACAGTACACATGATAGAAAAAACGCTGTTTTAAATATCGTATTTATGAGGATTAATGTGTAAACGAAACACAAAAGTCAACTACATGCATGAATAATATCGCGAATTGTTAGAATGCATAACACATTTTTAGTCCTTGATTTGTATTTTTAGAACGTCCTATAAATGTCTATGAATAATCGTAACAGTCAATCAGCTTTTTTTTTTACAACACAATACCTACCTTGGATTGGGGAGGGGGGGGGAATGGGAAAGAAAAGAAGAAAATCGACTAGTTGATGGAATATCATTGAACATTTCGAATCGACTTATTTACGATGAAATTTCGCATGGAAAATTATATTGCCAAGTACAAACTACCAGCAAATATTATTAGTTAGGTAGGTACTTTATACACCGACTTCGAATCCATTAATAACATTATGAGACACGTATCATACGATATACGATGTTGGTTGATCATGTAACGTTTTTACATACATTCGTACACAGCATAAACTCTCGGTAATACGTCTAATATATTCAACACCTAACCTAACCTATCTCTACTGAAATCATTATTGTCCGTTTGAAAAGTTTTTTTTTAAAACGTTGACATTGCGTATTTAAATATCGACACGAGTTAAAAACGTCTAGTCTTTTCTGCCGGTTTTACAGTTCAATATCGTCTCCCCGTCCTGTTCGTACACAATGATCTCCTCGGGGATCTATCGAAAGTCTTCCCGATATTATACGTTATACGATTCGTTGAAATACATATTTATTTGTAAAATCGTAAATTGATATCGTTACGGATTTGATAAAAACGTGAATCCAGAATCTCACGAAAAATGGAAAAATGTAAACGTCTTGGAATAATATCGAACAATTCGGCATCGACTCGTTATGTTAAACATCTTTTTACGGACGAAAAAATACTTCGTGATGATTGCGCTTTTTATAATAAAACGACTGCGTTTTCGTCAAAATAAATTTTGTGTAAACTGTTATATTTTTCAAAACGATAATTCGTACGAGTTACGTGTATTGGTGTACGACGGTAACGTTTAATCGTTTTTCACGGTTTAAACAACACACTTGTACAACTACAGAGTGTCTAATTAAAAACAATTATTATTTTTTAACTATTACCCATTTAAAATAAACAATTGGTTTTGTTTTTGATTGGTTGGTTCGTACCTACTGTTCTAGCCAGTCTATTATAATACAATGCTTTAGGACGAAAAAAATCGTCATCGTTCGGACACGGTTTTTCGTGCTGCGTTCCGTCCGTATAATTCACAGGAACTCGTACGCGCACATTAAATGTATGCGATAGGTTAGGTTAGTCGTTCGTGCGTTATATACGTCGATATGATTATTCCATATAGATCGCGCATACCATGGTTGCTGTGAGATCGTCGAGATTTATCTGTTGCGGATAAATGTCGAAAGACGATAAAAAGTACGATAAAAAAAAAATAAAAAAAAAATAAATACGATTCGAGCTCGTACTTGCTTCGTTGCGCGTACGACAATATGAAGACTGTCGCGAACTTATCGTATTAAAAACGACACGTGTATAGATCACATTAGTGTTTGTATTGTACGCGCAGGTGGAAATATTTCGCACGACGATACGTATTTGAAAAACAATTTGTAATCGACGACGGGAAAAACAGTACGGTCTGAAAATCTTATTTTATTGCACAATAATAATAATAATAATAATAATAATAATAATAACAAGTTAGTAGAAAAAATGTTGAATACGGTACCTTTCGGGTTTTGCAAACGACGAGACAACTGCAAGTGTTCGACGGCGGCGCGTTTTCTACGATATATATGTATATGTATACAATATATATTTACGACAATGTAGGCCGGTTCCGTATGCAATATTATTGTTGCCGACTGTTCGATACGAATGTCCGGACGAAAGAATTCGTCATTTTCGTTTTCGGGAATTTCGTGCCGCGAGTGAATATATCACACGAACGGATCCGTTTCCTCGGGAGTACGACAGAAAGATTGCCGTGTTATTACGAGAAACGCGGTTTTTTTTAAATTTTTTATTGTCGTTGCGCGTACAATATAATAATAATAATAATAATAGCAGTTATATTGTTTTACGACGTGCAGTTGGGCAGGAAGTGTATGCGCGCGTAGATCGACGTCGATAGATATACGCACGAGTCGAACCGCGTGTGTGAACTGAACGTTCGGCAGACACAAGACCACGACCACGACCACGACCACGACCACGACGACGACGACGACGACGACGACGACGACGACGGTTGTCGATTAAAATATTAATAATATACGAGAGCGCGTAATGTGTGTGCGTATGTGCGCGCGCGCACGCGTGCGCGTGTGTATAGATAACGTATTACTTTTTTTTTTTTTTTTTTTTCACGAAACTTAGCGCGGCGTCGACCGATAATTAACACAATGTATATTGTTGCGAACGGGTAAAATATAATGTTTTTTCAAACGATTTTCGAGTGCTTACCGATCGTTTTTTTTTCGTCTCCAATCGCAAAACACGTGCGTGACACGCGTGAAATCTATCTCCGCGTTCCAACAATAACGGACGCACAATAATAATAATAATAATAACACCGCGCGGAGGCGGAGGTCTAACTGTCGTCCCGAACGGGGAAAATCGCGAACTCTCAATCTACCCGTCGCTGTCGTCCACGAACGATCTCGTCTATATTACGAACATGCTTTCTAAAACGCGTAGAATCCATTTTGGAACGTCCCTTGAAATATAGCCCGAGGTCTTGTTTTTCAACCCGGTATTATATTTTATTGTTACGCGCCGATAGTCGAAAAACGTCTGTACGAACGGTGTCCATGCATTTACCATTGAACCGACAACAATACAAGTATCAACAGTCGACGATAACGACAATGCGGTCGAATTGAAATGGGAATTTTCGTTTTACAAAATTATAGGATTTTATTGTAAAAATAAAAACAAGTAATAAATCGATCGACTTTCCTCCCGACCCCCCCCCTTTCTCTTTTAACAGTTGAAGTACCAATTTGGTTATAAATTATTAATATATATCACTTGACGTGAAGTATGCAGATAGCTACTTTATAGTCGTTACGAATTGCCGATTATTTTGCAATATCAATAATTTCACACTAAATAATATACACCTTTAGGTCGATAATATAAAATAACAATTATTTGATTTAGAACGTTGCTTCAGACCATCAATCCAACAAAAGTTGTTAAAATTAGGAATTACGAAAACGAACTGCTGGAACAATACGTAAATAACTTTGTCGGGTATTTAAATATCAAATGTATATGAAATAAACATTTTAATTGAATGCATTTTGAACTTCCGTAAAAAAATATCATTTTCCAACGTATTAATTAAACTGTATATAATTGTAATAATTTACTGTCAAAATTATAAAATCCCACCTTCGTTTATAAATCTATATATATACTCGTATATATCGGACTGTTTGTGTGGATAAACATTTAAACGGAACGAGCGATATTTTGGATGTTCTTAGGAGAACAAGAACTATTTTTGTGTTCATACATTATTTATAGGCAAATCATTTTCAATAACCTACAATTGTTTTTGGCATGCTAAGAATAATTAAAAAAAAAATTAATTTTGACACTAATTTCCCGAATTCTTATCGAAAATCTCGGAATAGTTGTAATTAAAAAAAAGAAGAATACAATTTCATCGCTTGTTCAAAAATTGTTTGTGGTCCTCATTTTCAGAACTGACAACACAAAGTGACGTATATACATTTTAATTTAAACGTTAAATTCTTTGTGTTAAAATCGTCACAGAAAACTCAGCATTGGCTCATTAAAAGCGTCTGTTCACTTTCCTTTCGGTTCATTTGTAGGATGTCACTTAATCCCTCTAAACAATGCTCTTACCTTTACTAGGCTTATACCTCGTAACAGTCGATATGACGAAATCACAGTTTTTAAAAATTTTTTTTTACTAAAACGCAGTATTGTGCCACCGTTACGTACTCGCGTACGTTTTGTTGTTGTTAGCGCCTATTGGCGATAATCCAAAAAGAAAGACGAAAAAAAAATAATAAACGAAAAAACTTCTGTAAAGAATATTTTTAGTACATCAAAAGAGGAAGTGGGGATATCGTCGCACCCGTCGCCACCGTACGACTACCTATCAAGTCTAGTCTCTCAACGCGTTTATTTATTTTTTGAAATTCAAGTGCACCGGATTTATAATGACCTCACGACATTTCTGTATCTGCTAATTTATATTTAGCGTTATTTACGCGCAAAATAGAATACCAATGACATATTTTAAACGCGTTAAATAGAACCAAAAATATATTACAGTTTTTTAAATTTAATATTCGAGAAATTATTTTTGTTTAATTAGATAAAACATATATATATACGAGTATATTCATTTATGTTAACTCGATATACTATTAAGTATAAAACATCTAATTAATTAATAATTAATAATTCGCTATTCTTTACCTTAAATTCGATAGTCTAACGTGTTGTTTGAGTTCACTAATAAACTGTACACTTTTAATATAGATTTGGATATATGTGTATTATGTTAAAACATATTTTTTGAGTTATCGTTCATTCTGAACGTGTGATTTTTACGCGAATTTAACATTTCAAATTGTTGAAATTTTAATATTGTCATAATATTGTAATATTTATGAGTGAAAAACAATTCTGCACGTATTAAATTATATTAATTTGTTATTTTAATACAACTTTTATTTGACTGTTAAACCGATTTACAATTATCATTTGACGTCATTTTTATTAATGTATTATTGTTGTTAACAGTGTATATGTACATTTAAACGATAACGTGAGTCTAATAATGCATAAAAATCAATCGTATGAAAAAAAAAACTGACGCATTTGCAGTACCTACGTCTATTTCTAGTATAAGGATATGAACATGTTTTTGGTAAATAAAACAATTACGGATAATATGTATATAATGTTTGAACGTACGTAGCTAAATATAACAAATATAATAATGATTTGAGCTGTACTGTATACAAGTAAGTATGAATTTGTTTATCATTATTGCATATATTAGTATAAATAACATCGTATGGACGGACACAACGTATAGGTTTGCGTACGAATCTGAATGTAAGTAGATATGAACGTGTTATCGTAATCGAGATGTTTAATTACATTTTTTGCAACGCGATAACATTTTTTACCTCAAAGTAAGCGGTACGTATTCAAATGTCATAATTATTTACAAATTTTAAATTTTAATTCGAACCTACTTATTTTGATGAATGTTTGATTGAAATATGGTTTAAAACTTTTCACTTAAAATATTATATATATATATATATATTTTAACAAAATGTGATGTACGTATAGTTTTATTTATAGTTATAACTGTTTACATTAATTAATAATTATTATATAATATTATTGTTAGTTATTCCTTTATCAAAATGTATTTTTGTGTTCCGTGTAAATGCGTATAATATTTTTATTATGTAATCGCTTATTTACAAACTATACACGATGATACACTTCGAAAACATTAAACGACGTTTGGAAAAATGCATTGAATTTATAAATTCAAATATATATTCGAATAAATCACATAAAAACGATCTATTGTTATCGATATCGTGAAATTCAAATGACATTGTAGTATACTACAATATAAGTGTATTATTTAAAAACACGTGGTACCTCATTGTATTATTATTATGGTATTGTATTTTGTTTTGTTAATGTAGCGTAATCGTTCGTTAAACAAACCGTTGTTAACTGTCAATGACGATTAATTACAATATATTTAGTGAATCATTTTGAAACATGTACATTTATTGTATTCGTTCGTTATTATTGAACTGAAAAAAAAAAACTATAAATTTGAATACCCACTAGAAACTAATATTTTGAATTCATTTTACTTCATTTGTGAAAAAGAACAAACGACTTTGTAGGTAGGTATACGAAAAAAAAAGAAATCTTTACCGACGTTAAATGTTGAACGTTAAGTACGAGCGCGTCTATTGTATATTGACGCAAAACAACTTAATGAAATTTGAGTAGTGCCATTTGATAATATTCTATTTACTAAACATTTACGAGTGATTAATATAGGCGTACGCGTACCTATTACCTGTAAGTTATAATATTATTTGAATACAATTAATTATATATAATTATAATCAATTCACTGTGAATAAAGTGGAAAAACAATAATAATTTAGATTAAATTTAATTATTATTATCCTAATAATTTAAAGTTACGTAAAAGACAAAATAAGATCAATGTACGAAAAAACCTCGGAAATACTTCTAAAACGTTTTACAATTAAATCAAAAAACGTGAAAATTCAAAAAATATCAAGTTCGAAAAATATTCGTCAGCAAATCGTTCGAATACGTAAAATCGCGTGCTTGTAAAAAATAAATATCCCTTAACGAGAAACCCGTTGTTCAATTCATAAGTAATACATATTATTCATAATACTATAATATGGAATTGTATTATTTTCGGCCGCCTTTACTATTGTATTATTTGTCTTTCATTTCACTCCCCCCCCCCTAATCGTTGAGTTGTATACTTAAACGTTATTCTCTAATAATAATACTATAAATTAATATTAACAACGTTCATAGTGCATTTTATCAAAGTCGGCGAACGATTAGATATAAACACATATAATAAATACTTGTGAGTACCTTTATATACCTAATATTATTTAAATAGTTTTGACACGTCAAACAACGAACTATATAGTTGTACTTATTATCTCTGAAAACAAATAACAATCCCATTTTACAATCATTCAATTAATATTTTGTGTAAAACATAAAAAATAAAAACCTATTTACGAGTTATCATGTTTTTTATTATGCATAATTACAGAGGTAAATAAATGATCGTATACGAGTAAAATAAAATTAAGGGTTTTCCCTTCTTTTTTTTAATAGTGTGTAGATATATTAATTTATAAATTTATTCGATACACTAAAAATGGGTAAATACTGTGTCCTATTTTACCATTCACCGTTGACTATAGTATTATGTTTTATAGTTATAATCATTTACGTATATTTTACTAACGCGTGCAAAGAGATCGAACAGATATAGTATTACTGCTTTATATTAATATGTATTTAATCTCGTAAGTTATATTAGATGTGATAAATTATATTAGTACTTAAGTTTTTAGTAGACAATTAACGTCGGCGGTTTAATATTATTCTCATAATTGTTTTTTATACGAAAATCAGTTTTTTTTATTTCCTTAACTTTTCAATAAGTTTATTTATTTTTAATGTAAGATTCGTACACCGATGTGTTTGTGAAACTTTTTAAACGAAACGTTTGAGATCGTCTGGGCCTGCCTGTGCGTGTTTAAATCTTAACGTTTTTCATGAACATTTAATTGACTAACCGTTGGCGAACCCATACGCTTAATGAATTTGCCGTATATAGTGGAGTACATTAGTGCCAAGTGTAATATTATTAATAACAGATATGTCGTCAAACACAAATTAAATTAACAATAATAAAATATACGTGACAAATTGTACTTTGATGATGATTCGATTAAAATTCCATAAATCTAATTCGGAGCACCAATCATTCTATCACTACATTGTATCATCTTTTGATGGCGAAACACGCAAAGTCCCGCCTTACAGTTAAATTGGTTCCGCGGGTCCTTCACACTGACCACTACTGTTTAAACAAAAACAAAACAATTTTCTATATTGTGATTGTAACAATTAATACGTATTTTTTTAGTCGACGTATATAATATGAACTCGAAGTTAATACTTCAAATTTAAAATGAACACGTTTCGATATACGTTTGACGCCCAACGCAATAATAATAATAATTATCGAACGACAATTAATTGTTCCAATGCAACGAGGACAGAAATCATTTTATTTTTATTTTGATTATATATAAATCACAACTTGATTATTATTAAAGTTCAGATTTCAATGCATTTTCGTATTTTTTATTTTTATTTTTAATGATTTGACACGATATATTGCAAACTTGTATGAAAAAATAAATAACAACGTCAATATGATAAATATGATTATCAATTAGGCGTCTATGATATATATGTCAATAATAGTTAAATTTATAAATGGAATTTTCAATATTATATGTTTTTTAGATGTTTGACATAATTTATCACTTAAACAATACACGGTTAATTATTATTTCATATATGAATTTAAGGCCCACACGAAATACATTTATTGCAATTAGTCAAAAACTAATGAATGTTTATATCAGACTAATAGATACATACATGATGAAATATTAGTACAAAGTGTATAAAGATTAAAGAACTAAGTAAATATTATTCATCACGGTATGATTAATATTTAAAAATGAAAAAAATTGTAATCATTAGAATAATTAAAATCTTGAGTATAACTAATCTTTGAGTGGAAACATTTAAGTGTTATTTTTTGTACGTTTGATAATTTTGAATTAAAGTAGGTATGAACTATTTAAATATTGTATTTAAATATTAAAATGTGTTTACACACGTGTAGTTTTTGTCGTGTGGTATTTGGAGATTTTGATTTATAAAAAGTGATGAAACGAAAATTATACGTATCGACACGTTAAATTCGGTGTTTGAAAAGACCAGATTCCCGAACACGAGTTCATTGCGCTTACGGATATATTTTGTGGACGACACATGAGCACTAACGAGATTATTACTTTCGATGAATTCGAACGATTTTCTCACCGTTCCTAATAACAATAATAAATTAATCAATTCTGAACGGGTCGAAGTGTATTGGTTTTTAATTTTTTCCGTTTTTTATGTGAACGATTTTTCGTTTTTAGACACTCCGATCATGTTTACGTGCGTTACTTTACGATAGCAAAATCATGTATAGATGACGGCATATTATTTGACGCGTTTTTCGGATTTCCCCGATGGTTTTATTAAACATGGCGGAAAAATGCTAAACGCTTGCAAAAAATTTGGCAATATTGTCGACACGCTCGTTCGGATACTAGAAATGTTCGTATTTTAGAGCAGAAAACTGTATACGAGCTCATCCATAATAGAGTTATATAATATGGTGATTTATTTACGTATATTTAATACTTAAAAACAATTATTACTATCGAATTAAACGTAAAATACTCAAATATGATCGTCAATATACGTCAATTTGCTATTCGTTATTGTTTTTGCATAACAGCACAAAAATATAATCACGTTTTAAACACAATGTACCATTATATTTAATAATCTTTTAATACCATAAGCGTTTATTAATTTTTTTTTAGATATAGTGTAACGATTTAATATTATTGCAAATAAAAAGCAAGACTAGTTTCGCGTGTAACGAATTTTTTTGCTATTGTAAATTAAAATTATACAAATTCAAATATAGCTTATAATTTATACAGTTCACTACAAACAGATAATTAACAATTGATACCATTAACTGCAAACATAGCTATTTTGCCTAATTGATTGTAGACTAACTTATTATACTTAGGGCTGTTATTACAATGTCCAGCTAATTTCTATCTAACTGCCAGTTAAGCTAACGTGTAGTTTAGTGTAGCAGATACTTTTGCGGCGAGTTTAATATAGACCGTTATTACAATGCTAACGCTAGTGTTAACTATCAGTTAGATAATTTTAAACAGTACAATAATTTCCATTGGTTAATAATGAAATCAGCTGTTATGTGTTAACTGATAATGGAATATTTTATATTTATATTTTTAAATTGATAAATTCGTTTTTGTTACATGCATGCAATCTGTGGTTTTACATTTTTTATTTATATTATTATTTTAAAATGAACAAATTAAAGCGAAAAATATATTGTTAGTAAAATAATATAATTATTAGTAACTAAATAAAATTTAACATACAATAATCATTTTTTTTTACCGATTTTTTTGTATTTGCTATTTATTTTTATAGGTTCTGAGCAAAGTGGGGAATTTAAGGTTTTATGTTTTATTTCAACCAAATAAATTTGATCAGATTAAATGAATGTTATGTGTTAAAATACATAATCACTTAGTATAGGTGTATGTATGATATTTCTTTATCATTTATGATTTCGAAATGTTTCTGAAGATTCACTTCTTGGATATTGGATTCTCACATGTGTGCAATCAATTACACCGAAGACTAATTGAAATCGAGCAATTTATAACATTATCATTTTTGTTTCAACAATATCATGTACAAGAATGATTAAAAATAATCCACTTAAATTTAATCCCGTAATAGCATAAGAAATATTTTTGATTGTTCTGCTTGCAGAAGATATACTAACACCAAACACATCTGCTACTTATATAAGCATAGTCCCCAATGCATCAAAAAATCTTAGTGTAAGTAGAAACTGGGTCATTGGGGTTAGCGCCATATTTCTAATAAAAATATTTCGTAGGTATAGGCACATATATACAAAAAACGATATATAAATATAAGAAATTGTAATATATTATTGGTATGAGTAATATTTACCTGTTAGTGGCTTTTTTCAGTTTTCCTGTGAGTAAATTTAACAAGTAAACTACACATTTTTTTGAAAAACAAAATCTATACATAAATTCATCTTCCGTTAAAATTGCATAGTAATTAGTACCTAGCATGGTACACTTGTTGTCTTCTATGACCAATATCATTTACCTCTTCAATGAACTTAATCAAACTATTGATATTATACGAGTAGGTAATTTAAAATAAAACAAATGCACAATAAAAATTTAAATAAATGCATAATACACGTAAGAAAAAATGCTGAATAACTCCAAATAATAAAAAAACCATGTTTATCGCAAGAATAATATTCACAAATATATTATATTTCCAATGCTAACTCTATGGATTCTTCCCGCTAGTTTCTTTAACAGGCACCAAAACCTGCCGTAAGATAAAATGCCCGCTAACTCATATTTAGCGGTAACATTTTACGTAACGGAACATTGTAATAATGGAATATTAAGAAGTAGCTGCTAAATGTGTCCGCTACGTTAGCGGAATGTTTAGCGGGACATTGTAATAACGGCCCTTAGTGCTTTAAATCCTATTTTCGTGGAACAATAGAAATTACAAATTAAAGATTTATGTACGAAAAAAAAAAATGAAAAAGAAAAGTACAGTCGATTATGTACTACACTTCATGTAAGGCCGATTACGTAACATGCACCTGTTATATCCGTTGGTTACAGACAGCCAGTGGATCAGTACCCGACGACCTTTTGACTTACTACCGTTGTTTCAAATGACTGACAATAACTCGCAAAGGATCTTTTGAACATTGTTGAATTCTACAATCGCATATTTTTAAGCCACAACAATTTTCGAAGACTATCAAATCCGACGGAATATATTAAATCCGTATATTTATTTAAGCCGAAATATGGTGATAATAATAAAATGGTAAAATATATAACATCGTTAATAAATACGTTGTCCTTACACTAAAATTATATATAGAATCATATTTTAATAATTTACAGTTTTCATTGGAGAATTCAATAATATTTCAATAGTTATGACGCTATGACGTCGCGAGCCGTTGAACTTAAAAAGATTCTGATGATTATACACACTAAATAATTTGCACGATTCTTCTGATCCTTAAGGCGTTACACAATAAAGCACATAAAGTATGTATTCTCTCGCATTCGCATGAAAGTAAACGTGAATAATCATGTCACGGCGACGTTCTGTGATGATTATCGTTGTTGAACACGTCCATATATACGATACATTAATTAATTGTGAAACGACAATACTACGCGAAAATGTTGAGAGAATATAATTACTATATTAAATAGACATATTATGTAAATAATTAGTTATTATATACTGCAATCACCGCGGGAAACAATGATTTCTGAAGTGATCGAATATTAGTCAATCGATTATGAATAACGACGATTCGATAGTCCTTAATCTATTTAAAACTACCAATTACATAATTTATAAATAATCACTCGATTGTTTTCACTCGCAAACAGGGAAATAAATAGGAACACTATGAACTATCAGCTTGAAATTCAATATTTTAACAAAAAGTTAAACCGAAAAGGAGGAAATTCGTACAAAATATTAATAAAACGTTTTCCACTAACTTTGTTTTGGGGTCACTTAGGATTCTATTATTCCAATTTAGACCTATCGTTCTGATGAAATTGTAAAATTTTGGCTGGCCAACATAGAAATTTTCAGATTCATTGATGCATAACATCTAGTAAATGACCGAGATGTTTTTTGAATTAAAATTACATAGATGTGCTACAAATTAAAAAGGTTTGAAATAAGAAAATCGTAATAAATTATATTCATAGTTGAAAATACCACTTTGGTTATTTTTAAATATTATCGCCATTTCAGGTTATCATACAAGAGCCGATACGCTATTAAATCATCATATTTCAATATTTCATAGTTCCCGAGAAAATAAATACATGTATATTATAAAATTGGTATACCAAACTTAAATCTTTACTACGGAAATTGATAATTTTATTTTCATCGAAAAACGGCGCGAGTGATTTGCAAAATGTAAC
Source organism: Schlechtendalia chinensis (assembly GCA_019022885.1). Taxonomy (NCBI): domain Eukaryota; kingdom Metazoa; phylum Arthropoda; class Insecta; order Hemiptera; family Aphididae; genus Schlechtendalia; species Schlechtendalia chinensis. The sequence goes on from CM032341.1 coordinate 2,680,687, forward strand.
TCTCGTTTGATAAATGATCTGCCATTTTTCTCGAAGTAATCTTTTAGTAATTATGCGACGTTCCGTACAACAAATTGTTTTTCAAACATAATTCATAAGAAAACAATTATAGTTATACGCGATTGTAATGTCAATTGGTTTTACGATATATTATTTGTCTTTAATCTCAATTGTTAACATATTGTGTAGTGTTTGTTTAAAATTGCGAAATTGTTTTCGATATAATCCGTATTTTTCTCCTTACAAGAACAACTATGTACGTGCGATTAATTGGATCTTAACACGTGGATGAGAAGAGTGCGATTTATAACATGAAGTAGAATCTGCCGATTAATAACTTAAGAATAATAAATTACTAAACGAAGTGTTTAAAATTATGTATAGTTTTAAATGGATGCACAACATATATTATAGTATTATTACTTTCGGTTTACGAAAGCATTATAACAATGTTTGTACTACTTATCAACAATTATATAGCTTATAGCGAATATAGATTGTTAATTATATGTATATGATTAATTTGTTTATGGTTACTAAACAATACAAGTGTAGCTTAAGCGATACAAAATATATTTTTTTAATTAACAAACACGAAAAGTCGTTGCACAGAATACCTAATACTGTATGTTCACAGTTGTGATAGTACATACTTGTTAGATAATGTATTTTGAATGACGGTCCACATACCTCAATAAGGGCGAAGAATATCGGACTTTTTACACGTTATTAATTTACCGTCTCTGTCTGTTCGTTGTTTTTATTAATTTTTTTGACTAATTTCAACGTTACTTAAACGGTACGACTGTAGACATATATTGCGAAATCGCACAAGAAAATATACAGTGAAATGAAACCTTAACCGCGTTACCTTTTTTTAAGTTTCATTTATATATCGATATTGTTCAAGTTATCGATTGGAATTTAACACGTCATATATTGTATAAAAACCTACGAGTTTTAAAATGCATACGAGAATAAAATATAATACAATTTATGATACTGTTTATTTTATAAGTTTTCAATTTTTATCTGTTCCTTTATACTATTTGTTTGATAAGTGTAATATTTATGGGCAAATTGAGTTTTAATTAATCACGGAATGATTCGGATTTATCGACTTAAAAACTCAACGTTATATTGGGTTAAGGTCAATGAAATCTAATCAACTGTTCTGATAAAAATGACTATACGGCTAAAAATACAAAGCGGTTCAATAAAGTGATATCGAAGAGAAAATATTTAAATTAAAGTCTGATTACATTTTCGTTGAAAATATTTACAGTGTAATATAATAATGTTATTACAGCACAGTAAATCTTTTCCAGAAATCCATACGAGATGTACTCATCAGATTGATTGCTATCCGTCGAATCCAAAACATAAACCCGTTTATGTTCGTACCTTTTAAACGTAATATTACATCAGATCGTATCATACAAATATCGCGGTTACTACCTTTAAGTCCAATGGAGCTATTATATCGTATCTGAATATTAATTTTCGTTTATTAACATATTTCGATCACGTAATGCAGTAAATATACTGGTGAATGCAGTTGGAGGTCACGATGCTGTTTTTAAAAATATTAAATTATGCAGTCGTATTAAACGCGTGTATTACCAATGTAAATAGTACAGAGTGTCGTAAAATATTGGACGGCATTAGTTTAACGATAGAAGAATTCGAGTTAACATTTTATTAGACGAATAACAATTATTAAATAATGAACTGTAGTTTGCAGGTGATGTTTAAATACTAATGCAATTTTATCATTCCGGATGACAACGGAATGTATGGCAAGTGCAAGTACGTTTATCTGTTTCGAAAATTATTTGAAAAATCCTTCATTCGAGTACGTGAGATTCGCATACAGGAACATTAAAGCGGACATCTATTAACTTGACTCAAGTTATATTTTCAATATTAACTTAACTTGACGAGTAAAAGAAATTAGTTGATACGCCCAGCTTTGGATAGTGGCGAATCGAATTGAAACAAAAAATGTATAAATACAGAATGATTGAAAGAAAATTCGTGTTTCTCGCATGATATTAACCGATTGGTCAAAACGTGCTTTTTACATTTAACAAATGATTGATTGTAATATACGATAGTATTAGGTGTACTTTATATCATAATGTTGTGACGAAAAAGAAAAATGACGATAGTTTTAGAAGTCACATTAGTAAAAGTTACATTGCAATTTACGTTAATACAATATTTAAACGTACAATTTATAACTAAGAAGTTATAGTGAAAGAAATCGGTCTTAACATAAATGAAGAAAAAATACTTAATACTATCCAGACAACATCACACAACAAGAAAACTATAAATAGAAGGTTTTTCGTTTGAAAGAGTAGAATATTTCAAATACCTTGGAGCGTGGGTGAATGAAAACGCAAATAGTCATGAAGAAGTAAGAGAAAGATTAATAAGATAAATACATTATAGTGACCTTTTTTTGAATTTGACGTTAATTAATTATTATTATTATTATTATAATAAAATATAACGTGAAATATAGTTTTTACATTTATAAACATTGAAAATCGAATTTGCCCAGCTCACGTCTGGGGTTTAACACACATATGCAATATCAAGACACGTTGCTTGTTCGAAAATGTTTGGCTAATTGCGCGTTTTTATCACTGTGATCGCCAAAAACTATCGTCTCGAACGACAGAATTTACTATATCCTCGTCGTAGTATACAGGCGAAGACGCATAACACTGGTAGTAGTACGACCGTATTATGTAGTTGGCACCAGACCGAATTACAGTTAATTAAAAGTCTAAGCAGTCCGGCGCGTCGTATTTTATTCCGGCCGAAACATTGTCATCGATTTTCAATACTCTTAAACCACAATATACGCGAGCCGTATTTTGTCGAGACAAAAACGCGTATTCGGCACCTCGCGTTCGTTTATTCTTTTGTTTTTGGTTTAATCGTTTCGTACGTCGAACAAGGAACACACTTGAATTAGCGCGAAAATGTGTATATATATATATATATGTTTTATCTTTGTCGTTTATGCTAAACAATATTTTCATTCGGTCGGGATCAAGGGGAGCTAAACACCGATGTCGTCGGTTGTGAGTGCACAGGTACCAGTCCCGTACGACAACAATGAGATTATGCGAACACTTTTTTCCCTTCTATTCTCACCGCGTCGACCTCGAACTCTTGTACTCACGCGACCTATATTATGTATTTTCCGACCGCAGAGATTTCAAGCTTTTCTTTGTGAAAACGAACAATTGAAATTTTGTCCGTTTTTGCGCGGACACGAAAATAATTAACGTTATTATTTCGCGTGGTATACGTGCACACGATGAATATGCAATGTGACCGATTTGGCTCGTGACATTTTTCCGTTCTGTTATTTTATAATAATTACGTATTTATATATATATGTGTGTGTGTATATTCTGTTTTACCCGTTCTACCCGATCGACACCTATTAGGAAAATTACAGCCGAACAATAATGCGTACCGGTTAACATGTACGCACGGTTCTAGTCATAGGCAAAATTAAATTTTGCAAATTACCCAAATGACAACGTCACGAATATATTATGCGTTTTGAAATAATGTCATGTTAACTAAGTCATTAACGAGCCGTTACCCGTGTACGTGTGTACTTTTATACATACATATACTCAATTTTTGGTTTAGGAGTCGTATTTCTAAAGGATAGTTTTGTTAGTGTTTGACTAACCTTATACGTTCATATAGCTATGCAGTTTTTTTACTCTCCGTCGAAATTGTCTTCTTTTTTTCCGTAATCGTTTTATATTGTTCATATCGGTCTGAGTATTCTAAATTGATCATTCTTCGAACTAAAACATAATGGTTAGTGACATTATAATAATAAGACAAAAATAAATAAAATGATAATAATAATAATCATTGCCGTAAACTTAATTTAAATTTACTTGAGGCTTTACGAACACAACTTATTATTTTTGGTTAATACACTAATAATAGAACGAATTGTATTTTAATTATTATTACATTGTCATAGTCATTAATATTATTATTTTTTACCACTTAAATTGGTTAATTACTTTATAATAGACAATGTACGTGGGGATATATTATAGATACAGATTATCTACACGAATTAAAATTAGAATTTACAAGTATTGTGTCCTTTTTTATGGAAAATTTGGATTTCCGACTTATATTATAGTTACATATAATACAGTTTGATAAAAATAATCGTACGTATTGAAAAACTATATAACACTATTATTTTTAATGCGACGCGTTTGATTTCATTTTGGTTAAAAACAAAAAGTCGATGTGGCGTGGCGGATTACCATTAGTTGACACGGTGTGTCACGTGTTATGCCACGACAAACAGTGCTAGTACTTGGATGGTAAACACTTTGGTATTTTTAACAAAGTGTAGAATCAAATGTAATGTTAAGAGCTCTTAGCTTACCGTGACTAATTAAATGTTGATAATGAAAAAATTGAGGTGTGTTTATTATTAGTTTTCATTTTGTTATAGTTAAAAATAAGTTTGTAATTCATTCACGATAGAACTACGTGTACACTATAACTGTTCGAATATTATATAAATGTACGTATTTATTATTTATGTTACATTAAATATATAGTTATTATTATTATTATTATTATTACTATTATACTTAAATTTATAAACCCAAAATCACAAAATATACACTTTAACCGCGTATACGTATTTCAACAACTACGTATACGCGGTTAAAGTGTATAATATTTTGTGATTTCGGGTTTATAAATTTAAGTATAAAACAGTCACAAGTTATATTTTATTATTACTATTATTATATTAATTATCAGTTAATTATTATTATTACTATTATTATATTAATTATCAGGTAATTATTATTATTACTATTATTATATTAATTATCAGTCGACCAATGGATACATATGATTAGTATAATATTATTCACATTATTCATTGATTTAGATAATTTAGTTTTTATTCGGTTTTATAGTCGCAACTAAATGCTTAAGTTGAAATGATAAAATTTTGCTTTTACCCAAATCTTCATGGATGATGTCTCCCTTTGTGTCTTTGCTAATACCCATTACTTCTGCTATTAATCGCAGAGTCAATCGCCGATCTTTTGCTAGCAACACTCACGCATTCAATGTTTTCCGCTGTCCTGCTTGTGGATGGCCTGCCCGAACGCGGTTCATCCTCCATCGATTACTTGCCTGTACGAAAGTGTGCAAACCAATCATACACACAATTTCTGCTCACAACATCCTGCTAATACACTTGCACCAACATTTCATGAGTTTCCGTTGCCGTTTTACCCAATTTGAAGGAGAACTTAATGTTAAATCGTTGAACTATAGCTTTTCGACGCACACAATTCGGAACACTGTCTTAAAATGAATGCAACAATACTGCTTTAGGAGTCTCGCGCAAATTCCATTAGAGAACAGATGTAGACATGTCAATGCATGCGCGCATGAGACATTAGACACATTTCGTATATATATATACATTATTTTTTTTAGTACAGCTATGATTTTGATCAACTTAATCGTTGAAAATATAAAATGTCTAAGGAACAGTAAATAATTATTTGTTTTTATTGAAAATTCACAACGAGTTATCGCTATGAATAACGCAGAATACATTTATATATTTTGTTAAGTACGAGTATATCTATTAACAAATGAACCGTAAGTATGTCGTTTGATGGAAAGCCTTAAAAATTTTACGATAATAATAGATACTTTACACGTTTATTGAGTAGATGTAAGTGTTTCGAAAAAATGATGTTCACGTTTATGTTTTAACAGACACGTGAACACCTTTCGTATTGTACAAACAAAATCTGAAAGTGATTTTTTATGATATGTAAAAATGAGAACTACCATCGGATTCGATACTAAATACTATAATCGCAATATGTTTACTCGCTCACAATATCATAATCTCTCGCCGACCAAACACTTACGCGTCTTAAACCGTAATATCGAGACCAAATAGGCATGTGGGCACGAACTATTGATTACCGGTCATAATGCCCGTTTCGTAACGCGGCACAGCTTTTACGCCAGTAAAATGACTAAACGATTCGCACTGCGACGACTATCAATAGCCGGTGGGCACGAACGGCCTAAACTCACACCAGCACCGGGTACGGACGAGACAAAGATCGTATACGATTCATGAACAATACGAAACGAATTGCAATGGTATCAGTGAACACCATTTACGCCTTACAGATAGACGGGGGACCTCGCAGTGGGCAACAGTAATAAATGATCTAGAATAACGGACAGACGCTATCAATCAAAAAGAAACCGGGACGACGTGACAGGAACCGAAGTATCGGGAGGACGCGATCTGTGGGGCACCGGCCAGGCGCGGATCCAGAACTTATTTACGGGGGGGGGGGGACATCTCAATCAAAACAACTTTAATCCTCATTTATTCGAATAATAAAATATTTTCCAAAACGTTTTATTGGAAATCGTTTGCGAGTTAGAATTATAAAACGATACTAATAAAAAAATTTAACAAGAGTCTACGGGGGGGGGGGATCGTCCCTTGGATCCGCGCCTGGCACCGGCACCAGCAAAGTTGTCGGAGGCGGGCACGTGATCACGTGCGGTCGCAAAGTGGTGTCTAAAACTAGGCCTCCCGCGGTAGTATCCCCGGGGAGCGGTCGCGATTTCGACACGCGGGCAACGTCACGCTTCGGCCGTCACGAATGTGTTTGCGCTGCCCCGGCAACGTCGGCGACCGGCAGAGCCGTAGCCACACCGAATATATGCGCCCTTTTGGTTTCGACATACGACTAATTGATTATTAATTTACCATATAAATGTACAGTGTATTTATTGTCTACACGAGTGCAGAAAAACGACACCGTGAATTTTGACTATTATATTTTTTATATTTGTTATAATATTAATTTTTTAATTTCTAAAATTTTGCGCCCGGGGCGCAGGCAACTTTCGCCCCCCCTTACTACGGCTTTGGCGACCGGAGACATGTCCGCGTCGATAAGACGTGAGCTATCGGATTTTGCCGAACAATTGCTCTCGTTGCTCGAACGATGCCTTATATAATCCCGTTCGTCGGGTTGAAATTCTAAAAACGACGTCAGACTAGTCGTTTGATAATACGAGTGCGTTTTTTTTTTTTTTTTTTTAACTCTGGCATTTGTCCGTTGACCACAAATCATTTATCTAATCATATTGTATAAATGTGTGTGTATTGTGCACATACGATTAAAATAAGAAGAAAACGTTTATTAATATTACGTTCGTTCGTTTTTTTAACGTTTTTATAAAAGTATGGTTTGAAATCCCAATAGGAAGAGACTAAATTGTCAACTTATATAATAATAAGAATATATACGGCGAAACGAACCATGTAAATAATATTAGTTATTACGTGCGTTCTAAAATCGTTAACATTTTATAACACTCAGCCGATAGCAATAATGTAAATAACACATAGTGATGTGACGAACCCACATTTTTTGAGGTCGAACCGAACTTCCAGTTTTGTATTAGAACTTCATAAAAAGTTCACAAATTTAAATTAATTTAAAACATCTAAGTACTCGTTTTGTTTAAAACTGGTTAACATATATAATTAATAAAATATTTAATATAGGTATTTCATATTTAAAACGAAATTTTTTTGAGTTACAACAAAATATTTGGTACCGCATGACGAAAGGATTTCTTTAGTTAGTATTAAACAGATTGTTTAACAATGGTCTATTAATTATTAACATTCAAAGTGTAAAAAAGACAAAACATCGGAGTTGTACAGGAAAAAGAAAAAAGAATATAAATGACAAAATAAACATAGAGTACGTAACATACATAACCTAACAAAGTGGTACAGTGTTTACATATGTTACGATACCGCAGAACAGATTCGGTACGAATTTCATTTTCCATGGTTCGATATTCTATTTTGTGTTTAGTTGGGTCCGAAAATCGAACGGTTCGTAACATCACTAGAAATAATCTTTTATTTACGTTAAACGGTTAATCATTCAAACGGTACTCACGGGCAATAAAATATGCAAGCCGCATGTATCTACAGATATTTCTAAAAAAGGTTACTGCACGTCTAGTTCAGATTTTTTTGACATTGACTAACCTAACCGTTTATGTAAATATTTTTGCTGCAGTTATGTATACTATTTTTTGGCATACGTGTATTTAAATCATTGCCGTTTACCGTAGGTTTTACACGTTACTCGATTAGTAAATAATTATTGTTGCAATTATTCATAACCACGTTTTTTGTTTTTCTTTTATGAAGAATAACGAAACGTCGGAATATCAATAAAATACAAACTATTCGGTTTGATCCGTTATCGTCATAAACAATTAACAATTTCTTTCTAGACACTAGAACTGCCAATAGTTCTCTTCATAACTCGTTACGAAAAAATAAATAAAATTGACTAATTATGTGTTATGCGTATGTACCGTTTTCGGGACACTTCGCTCGATGTCGTATAGCGATTTTTTTTTTACGCCAAAATTGGTGCAACTCGGTCGATTTGACGTTGACGCGGCGCTCCGGACAGGCAATTCTGATACGGTAAGGCGTTACGGGTCGACCGATTTGGTGGTATATTAGTGACATTACAGTTTATTCGTTACGCTTCACACGCCTACACAATGTAATGATTTCGTACAAACGTGATCCACAAATAAATCCGATTGAACATACAAATTCACATACATATTTAAACGATTGGTATTTTTTTAATCGTGTATAACAAATGAAAACGGACTCTCGATACTATATAACTAGATGGGAGGGGCGATTAGTACTGCATATGGGTGTACGCCACTTTTCTGGGCTGTCGTATAAGAGAATATGTTTAGGTTTTCTGTAACGTATTCATTCACAGTTCTGCAACCTTTCACGGGCACTGTATCGGTGGATGGGGCTTTTTCGTGTCACGCATACAAAAAAATATCGGAATCGATTTTCTGCAAGTTCGGTCTTGACAGTTGAGAGACTGTATTTTCTAACACGTCAAATATTATTTCAAAACAATATTGTATACAATACAATTATAGCAGCTTAATTTTGTTTGCAAATTCAAAAACAATTTTTATACGTTTTAACAACCTATAATTAATGGTGCCGTAAAATAATACGTACTTACATTGCAATTGATCATTAATAGTTTCGATAGTTTATTTACTTTAGTGTTATTTTATAACTAAATACATAGTGTAGTATAATTTTGTTTATTTATAGTACGAAGACAAATAAAGTTGCGGAGACATGCGTTTGAAATCTTTATCACTGAGCATGGTCCATTTTTCCAAACCCAAAGACAGCGCAATTTCTTCTTCTACTATTTCGTACGACAAACTGGATTTTTTTAACCATTGATAAAACTCTTCAGACCAATCGTTTCGACGTGGCCAATCACACCGTAGGATAACGGCATTACGCCGTACATATAAACATTTCAATGAGTGGCCATAATACGAAATTAACAACAACGTGCATGTAGATATCTTTTCTCTAACAACCTGTATGAAAGGAACAAAACATCATTGAACGTCGTAAATAAACAATCACATGAGGGCGAAAAAAAAACTTACCAATGTGTTCAATCTGGAACACAGTTGGATTAGATTTACCAAGCTGGTATCGATGCGCTCTTTGAATGATGATGGTTGATAGAATTTTGGCAACTCCAGATATCCAAACGTGAGCAATCGGTCTGAGTACAGTTCGATTGCTTTATTCAAAGATCAGGGCTCATCTAGATATCAAACGAGTATATTTTTTAAAATTTTTTTTAAAAATGTACGTATGAATACGCACTACATACGTAATTGCGTATTATTTTTCAGCTAACCCGTATATTCGGCGATTTATAAATTATACTAGAAACAGGCGCACCGGGTTGCCACAGAATCTGTCTTTCTCTAATGGACTCTACTCTCAGGTGTACTTTCAACGTAGGGCTTGTTTTGGCACAGTGTTTCCAGTCGGAAGAATCCACAGGCTCTATATCAATGGGCGTGTAACGGTTTTGAAGAATGTGCAAATGACTGAGTCTGGTTTGACTAAGCATCAACAACAAATCGCTCCCAAGACTCTGAGGACTAATTACTAATATCTAAATAAACATAAACATTACATATATTTTTTTATTTTGTTGATAATATATTACACCAATATCTGTATCGAACGGTCTTGCGGTTTTACCTGCAAGTTTATAAATGCTCCCGGATGAAGCAATTGACACAAAGTTTTAGTGGCATTTACTAAAATCAAGGTGTTTAATGTAGTGCAACAGTAGAAGCACACTTGGTCTAACAGTGTTTGGGCATCTTCATTGTCCAACATCAGGTCTATCAGTTCCAGTCTTCGAAGTGATGGTAGGTTACCCATTAATCTTTTCAGTGCTTCCAAGAGTTTACCTATATATTTACCCAGATATTACACATTAATTATGTTCATAAATGATCAACGATGTCTATGATATTAGATATCAGCAGTAATTTCAGCCAAACAAAATGACATTAAACATACATGTGAATTATAATAAAATGAAATAACAAGATACTCGGTCTACAAAAAGTTATCGGTTTTATGACTTGGTTTTAGGAATGGAACATTTTAAAGTATTCAAAAACAATCGTTTTAATACCACAGTTTACATACAGCTTAAATATCGATTTTGTAAGACTTTAAACATCGTTTTATCTAAACTGCTGATATGGTTTACCTACAATACGTAATTGAAATCTGACATTTTGTTGTTAGTGTTTCGTAATTAACAATAGATATAATAATTATAATCTAGCTTTCATGAATAACCAAAACAATGATTCTTTAGCCAAAAAATCCGTTTACAGAAATATTTTTAATAAAAATTGTACTATGCTACTGCAGTTCTAAAATACTCAGTGACGAAAAATACAAACCTCCTGTACCGTACAAAACAGATTCATCGATACGTGACGTTGCCATGTTACACGGGAATGTATACTGTAAGGTGCTTATTCTCGATCCGACTTCTTGACTGTGTTCCGCGTAGAACGATATCATATTCATGAACTCGTACAGGTTGTAAAAATTGCTTATCGGCCTAAACACTAAAACTTGAATGTACCGGCCGATGGACTGGAGGCACAATTGCACTCGCAGATGATCTAACATGTACTGTATAACAAATAATATACATGGAATCTCAAAAGTATATTTATTTATAAGATATAGTAGACTTAAGCTTCAAGTGTCGCTTGTTGGAAAATAGAATACAATTTTATTTCTATAATTAAAATCTGTTATGGCTATACTTATAACCACATAGATGTATTTCTATAATTGGGATGTTTTGAATTTTTTTTCTTTGCAAAGTTACAAAAAGTATTTAAAATGACAGTAGGGCATGAATAATATAGGTAAGAAAGTTGAGAACATCACTTAGAATAAACCATGTACTTAAATATACTATACATATTAGATTATTCTACTGATTAGGTAAAATTACATACATTTTTTGATAATAAATAGTAATTAATAAGACTTGCACTATTGAATACTCACTTGCCATCCTGAATAATAGTTGAATTTTCTTCGCGTGAGTGTCGTGTCGTCAAAAACGAACGTATGCCACGAGTACGGCAAGTGGAATCCCGAATACCACAACCAGCATGTCGATGAAGCATTATGTTTCTCACTAAAGTTCAAAAATGAAAAAATATTTTCCAGCAACAAATCCGGTAAATTGTTCCAATCGCCTTTGTACTTGGTGGCAACCATAGTCCTATCACCACCATTTCTCTTCAATTTGACTTCTAAAATAATTTTGATAAAAAAAAAAAAAACTGTTTACTCACATAATGATAATTACTGATTTGTATAAAATTGTATGTACATATACTTCCACGTTTGTGTCACAGATTTTCATAAAAAAAAATGAATACTTAATTGTATAATATACATACTTCGTTGCGGTTTTTTGAGAGTTGTATTGTTTTCTTCATCTTTTTGCTTGTCCATATTTCGAAAAATGTAAATATGTTTTGAACATATGCCGGTAGATATACCTCCTAACACTGTTCTCAAATGGGCCAAACAAAACACTGGGTTCGTTGTTTTTCTGGCACTGGTCCAACATTTCCCGCAATATCACAGGTTGTCTATATTTAACGTGGACCCTTTAAAAATTTTTTGCGCCTGTCTTTGCTTTTATTGTCATCAATACTGAATAACCCAACTACTGTGTAAAACACACGAGCAAAATGTGTTATTGGATTCTCCACAGACCTATTTCAGATTTCTAAGTCACAACAGACACAGTTATATTATATCTACAATGAAATTGATAAATTAATAAACGTAAAAACAAATAAAGGTATTTTTTTTGTTTTAATGTATTTATATTTAAAATTAACAAATAATAGTAAAAAGATAAATAAATCTAATATTAATAATATTTCAATATGTTATCGTAATACAGTCAGTGGTTGAATTGAGAATAAAATAGAGGTACTCTGGAGATCTACAAAATAGTTTTGTCCTCAATACGTTTTTACTTCACATCATACTTTAAAAAAGTAGAATAAAAAAGTACACTCGCATATCTGAAGAAATAGAAGGGGTACTCAGTCCCCCCACCAATTCAATCACTGAATACAATATTTAAATCATAGAAACTTTTATAAAAAAAACTAATATGTATTTATGTGTATATGAATTCATAGATAGTTGCAATTAAATGTTAATGATTATTATATAATATTAACATGTCGTTTAATAATTTATTTGTGAATTCTAACATATATAAAACAAACTTAAATCTAAAAACGAAACATTGAGAAATTTAAATACATAAACTAAAAACATAACATTTTCGTAAATTTGTAGTAAATAATTTTGAAATAATTAATAATAATTTAATTTAATTTAAATAATTTAATTAACACACAATAAATAGGCATGAGTATCCTTGTAAAATAATATATTCAAATGTATTTTCACTAATGAGCATAGAAACAGCCAATATTCATTTGTGATCAGTTCAACATTTAACAGGTGTGAGTTTAATAATAGTAAAATCTGGTGACTGGGTGCACATTAAACGGCGAAGAATGTAATATGTACCCAACAGCACAATACCGTGTGTGATAATGCTTACTAATGGAAAATGATGAGTATCACCCACCGGTACGTACATTACCAAGTCTTTGAGAACTTTTACATAACTGGCCTAAAACACAATACATGTTTATTAGTAAATACTACTTGTGACATATTCTTTGTTAGACATAAATTTAATTAAGAAGTTAAGTAATCATTTTAATAACTGTTATGGTGAACGTTTAAGATACATATATTGGTATAGTCATATAATATAGATTATATTATAATTAGAAAACAATCAAATATTTTGTGTCAAATATATATATATATATATTTTTTTTAAACAACTATAAAAATGTAAACTTGTAAATTTGGCTTTTATCATATTTTTTTAATGAAAAATTCAACAAAATATTTAATTTGATTAGTTAACAGTTCAGTATACATATTCTATTTTAGTTTTTAACAACAACATTTACATTTAAATGTTTAAATACTTACAGGAATCCATTCGCCGGAATTGAGTGGAAACTGTTTCCAATTAGAATTAATCGGCCCTTTACACAAGAATAGCAATTGCACGTCTGAATAGGCATCACCGAATCTAACCTCTTTATAACGACCATCCTCGGCAGCCTTTTGGTATCTCAAATGAATTGGAAATTCAGTTTCTATCAATTTATTTGCTGTATCTGGAAGAGTGTAGTTGACAACATAAAGAACGAATGGATCAGATTTGTGAGCAGGTGATTCAACGTCGATGAATTTGTTATCGACGTAAAATTCCACCTGGTTAACAGACACAGGAGAATATTATCAGTCGAGTGTCGAGAAAATGTAATGAACACAAATGGTACAAACTTTTCTACTGAGAGCGATGTTGGCCAATTCATATTTGTCCACGTAGATATCGGACGGAAAATCATATCGCAATGTCAGCGCACAGTCTTCACGATTGGATGTCTCGTAGTCGGCCGTAACCGTTGTATGGAGAATTCTGAAACAGAAAACATGTTTGAGGTCGGTAACGAATAACTCTACGGACGATTGTGGTCGCACAGGATAATATTTCTCGTACCTGTGGTATCCTTCGTTTTTCACTTGGAGATTAATGTTTCCCGAATGGATCATCAAGTAGTGTAACGAGTCACGGCCGCCTTTAAACCCGTAGTACGATACGACGGACGAGACGAATATCAACGAATGAAGGACGAACAGGACAATTTTGGTTTTCACGCTCAAGCTCATGGTGCGTACGGTTCCCTCGGACTCGGGTCGGCGATAACGAAAAAACAACGACCGACCACCGTCAGCCGACACAGTGACTATCGACAGAACGATTATAAATCGGCAAACGCGTAGAAAACGTTACGGACGACGACCGCAAATATTACGTTACGCAATATTATTGTTGCTGTTAGGTCGAGTCGTTTACACGGCGATCGGCTCAATAATAACAACACGCCATTGTGATAAGATAACAATGATATAATTTTGTCAAGCGCGTCTTAACACAGGAATGCGCCGTGGGCAATGCACGTAAACAGGACGTTCCCGTCGGGCATCGGGGATGCGTACTGATTCGAAAAAATCTGTTTTACATTATTTGTTCGATTCGAACCGTTACGATTACCCGTCTAAAGCAATGACGAACGAGACGATTTTACCAGGTTTACATGTATATATATTTAATATATTTTAATTCTGATTCAAAGTATTTGCGTGTAAAATACGAATACATATGCTATAGAAAAAGCTGGAGCAAGTTGGACAATACTTCTAGCTAGTTTAAATTTAAGTTTCATTAAATAAAGTAACTTGGTTAAATTAAAAAAACCAACCATGTCGATGAAAATGTATTCAGAAGTTACTTAAAAAACAACAACATCAAATAACAATTTAGAAATGCGAAATGGTTCTTTGAAATTTCAATCGGAACGTTGAATGTCTTTAAATGTATAAATGTTTTTTTGTAATCAACATTTGAAAATAATTTAACAGTAAATTATTTAAACTAACTCCGTTAAGTTAGAAATATATCATGTTAAATATAACTAGCCGAGTTAAAAGTTGTTGACTAAAGTAACTTCTAACTAGATAGGCACTAGCTTCGATCTTATATGAAATTATTAAATTGTTTTCAAGATTTAAGGTACTCAATTCCGAAGATATTGCATTTGTAGTTTTTTTAATTGACTTGTACTATAGGAGCAGTGGTCCACTCATATCATAAACAATTACAAAATGATGTACCTATCTACTTATTATTATTCATAATAGGTTACATGACTCTGATCTTTAAATTTAATTATTCACTATACTTGGTTTAACTTGAAGTTAAATGCAATATTTTTAGTATGGGTTTTTCTAAGAAAACATTACTCGCAGATATTTATAGATCATTTGAATAAACAACGTAGAATTTCAATTGCAGCGAAAACGAAATTAATTCGCGCGATAAAAAACAACGACATCGGTTATTGTCGGGCGGTGTATTCCTGTATTTAGACACTCCAATTGTTGTTGACATTGTTATCTATGTTCGTTATTGACTTTTCGCCGTCTTGTGCGTGATAACGTAAAACGAGAAATTTCCTTACTATTAGTTAACAGTAGTGAGTTATTGCTACTACTTACTTATGGTGACACGACTGCCGCTTACTGGTACCAAATTTCTTGTTTTCGTTACGAATACGAGGCCGTCCGGTTTTAGTCATTACATAAATTATGTACAATTCGTCCGCTGCACTATAATTTATAGTATGATCGCAATCAATTAAATAATTATACTTGAATCAATGTAACTCAGAATTGTCCTTAATAAAAAAACACAACCTTACAGAGTAATCGAGCACACGATGGCTACGGGCGAAAAGAATTTTTTCAAAAAACCATTCAACATTTGGCCCGGTCTTTGGCTTCTCAAAAGGACATACCATGGGAAAAAGTAAATACTCTCCATCGTTTATTAATGTAGAGCAATTGTCGTTACAATTTAAAGTGTCATATTAAATTTGATTGTATCTGCTCAACAGATCCATACGTTGTACGCGTTGTGTCCCCAAGAAGGTCATCAAGGGGTATTCAAGATGGATCAAAGAGGCCAAGATTCTATTATAGCGTTGGGCATATACTTATTGGAATCAAAATTTCAACACATCAATCACATACTACCGTATTTGTTAAAATTGCTGCGTGGTCTTGGGAAAATGCAATGGGTGGACGAGATCAAGTACTTCCCTAGAGAAAGTCAGTTTGTTTTAGACATTGTATTCAACAATAATTGTTTTATTCGCCCTAACGTGTGTATTTCGTTTACGCAGGAATACCGGTTGCTGAAAGAATGAGTTTCTGCCTGAATACATTACTAACAGATATTGCAACTCGCTATCCAGACTCCAGAGAAAAAATCATTGAAGCGCAAATAAAATGTCTTAGTAAATTATCAAATATGATTAGATCAGCTAAAACTGACAAACTCAATGATATAACTAAAAGTGTGTTTCTATAATAACATTTTGTTATATAAAACGTTTAGTATTAACTATAAAAACAAATTATGTTAATGTTTTAGCGACATTGTGTAAAGCAACCATTCCATGTTTTATCGGTCTGGCTAGATCAATGGGACGAGCAACCTTAAGTGACCCTCCACTACTATGTCGTTTGTTTCCAAAACCTAGTGCTCCTATCCAACAAACCCCAGTCCCAATTCCTGATCTTAACATTCCTAAAAAAAAGAGTTTCTCAAACTTTCGGTAATTTTCATATATATATACATAAATATATTTATGTATTTAAATCGGTGAATGTCAATAGTAAGTTTTATTTGATTTCAGTTCTATCATTCCGCGATCATTATCATTAAATTTAAATCTAGCATCACTCGATGTAATGACATTAAGTTCATTGGATCCAATGAATGATCTCAAGTAAATATTACACTATTTCAAGTGCATTTTATGAAAAAAATTGATCATTTTTTTAATTTTATTTTATGTAGTAATAGAATGATATACAAATCGGAATGCAAATTGGGTTCCCAAACGCCAAACAATATGTCGAACTACTTTTTCTTTAAATATGGATCAAGTTTTAACCAATTTCCATACACAAGGTTCACTGATTCAACTATTGATCACAAATCATCAACATTAATGTTTCCCTTAGGTCATTTACAAGTGAGACATTTTTTAACTTGATGAATTTGATAGTTTTACTGAATTGATTGTTTATGCCCTTATAATTAAAAAATTGTTTACAGACAGTTCTATCGGTTGCAAAAAAAATTCTTACCTCTGATGTTTTGGACTTTATGGACAGTTTGGCTCTTGAATTTCATATATCTGGGGAGAGTAAAACATTTTGTTATCGTAGTTTTAGTGAAATATTAAACTTGGTTATCGCTTCATTATTAAAAGAGTTACTTCAATATCAACAAGGTATTTTAACATATTGACAATAAAATATTATACTATTAAATAACTTGAATTAACTAAAATATATTTGTTATAAATTAGATTTACCATTACCATTTACTAAAGATGTTCAAGAATTCATTAAAGATCTATTCTTGAATGGTCAAACTGAGTTACAATCTGGGGTATTACAAGAATCATTGGAACGTGATGATAAAGAATCCCATTTAACAACAATAAATAAATTCAAAATTAATGTTTTAGCAAATGCTGCTTGTGTAGATTTATTGGTTTGGGCTACTAGGGATGAATCTGGTAAGTTATAATTCAATAATTTATGCATATGAATTATATATATTATATATATAAAATATGTAAATAATTTTTTTAGGTGCTGATAACTTATGTGGTCGTTTAATGGAAAAAATTAACTCTAGTAATAATGTAAAACAAGCATTAGCACACATGCCATTGATTCTAGTCTGTATGGAGGTACTTATTATTTTTTTTCTAGTTTGATTAAACATCATATGTTAAATAAAATATATATTGAATTTAAATGTTTATGTTGATTGCAGGGTTTAGGTAAACTATCTGAAAAATTTCCAAGTATAGCCAGTACTTGTATTCAATGTCTTCGTGATTTTCTTGTACAACCATCACCAATTTTATCAAAATTAAATAAATTTCACTCCGAAAAACAAATGCCTAAAGGCTTAACAATAACTGGTATGGAAATCTAAAAATAAAATACACTGGATATTTATCAATTATCAATAACAATTGTGCTAAAACTACTTATTATTAAAATACTGAATAAATGACTAAATTAATTTTGATCAATATTTAAATCCCATCTCTGTAAATTAATAAATTCTTATTAGTCATGTGTATATAAATTATGGATTTTATTATTAATAAATACATATCAATTGAATAGTATTAATGATACAAATTTAATTATCAAATTATGTTTAAAAATTACAGTTAATGGTGTTAATGAAGTAAACCCAATATCAGATCATGTAGAATCACAGTTTGAAAGACTTCGAAACTCATCAATTGAAAATCTTTGTATTGCATTAAGAGCAGCATATACATTAGATCCTTTCTGTGTACCAGCACTTTTAGCGTCTTTATCCAACCGTTTATATACTGCTGAAAAATCTAAAAAGTAAATCTTATTTTATTTTATTATTATTATTATTATTATTATTAATATTAATTGTTTATAATAATTTTAGTGATTCTTCATTGATACAAGCAAATACTATTGTGATGTTGGGCCATATTGCTGTTAGTTTAAGGGATACTGCAAAGACATCAGATACTATTTTGCAATTCTTCCAACAACGTTTCTGTCGTGTTCCTAGTTCTATAGATGTACTTATTGTTGATCAACTTGGATGTATGATTATTGCAAAATGTGATGTAAGATTACTTTTTTATCTATTAATTAATTTTATAATAAGGATTAATATGAATATGTATTAGATGAATGTTTACGAAGAAATAATGCGCATGTTTTCAACAATCACTGTAGAAGCTGGTAATGCTTTATACAGTCATGATCAATCAAATCAATATAGGTATTTATTGGAATTATAGTATTAACTATTAAACTATTTTTAATGAACTCAATTTTTATTTAGACATGTTTCTGGAGCTGTTATCAATGCCTTGGCTAACATTGCTTCTAATATTAAAGGTGAAAATGAAATGAATGAACTTCTTGTTAGATTATTAGAATTGTTTGTACAACTTGGTCTCGAAGGCAAACGAGCATCAGAAAAAGCACCAGTTGCTAACAAAGTATTATCACATTATTGATGATATTAGTGAAATGTACTTATACATCAATGTTTTATGTCTTAGGCTTCTAGTAGTGCTGGAAATTTAGGAATGCTAATTCCTGTAATCGCCGTACTCATACGTCGTTTACCAGCTATTATACAGCCAAAACCCAGATTACATAAGTTATTTAGAGATTTTTGGTTATACTGTGTAGTTATGGGATTTACAAATGATTCTGGTTAGTATAATTTTAAATTATAATAATCTTTACTTTTTTAACTTTTAATGACATGGGCTTTTTAGGATTATGGCCTAGTGAATGGTATGAAGGTGTAAAAGAAATTGCTATTAAATCGCCGTGTCTTGTTACACAAACTTCGACAAGATCTCAAATGCGTGAGCTTCAATATACTTCTGCTGTTAGGAATGAAAGTGTTTCTTTGGTAAGTTATTATTATTATAATTTTTTTTTGTAAAGATAATATGAAATGTATATTTATATTTAATTTCTTTATTTACAGAATCAGCTTCAAGAACTCAAGTCACAAATACTTCAACATCTTAATCCAGCTCCACCTGAAGTAACAGCAGCTGTGAACAAATTGTCATTTGCACAGGCAACTTATCTGTTGTCTGTGTATTATTTAGAAACTATGCGCATTCAAAATTCAACTGATCCTAGTTTGCAGCCTATTTTTGATTATTTATCTGATTATGCTATTCAAAAAGATAAAACTGGTTTATGGCATTGTGTTTCAAGTGTTGGCGATAAAGTTTTTTCATTGTTTTTAAACGCAATATCTACACAAGCAAAAGATGAGACTAGAGAAAAAAAATTAGAATATCATGCTCAATTGTTATTGGTGAATTTTAATCATATACACAAATTAATTCAATGCGTTGCGGACAAATGGCTCTCTGGACTTGTTAGCAAGTATGTATTATATTTTATAAATTGTTTTCATTAGTATATAGTGATATGTATGTTGATATTTTATTATTACTTAAAAGTTTGACATAATTAATGTTAGTAATGATTGTTTTCACATTTGCATTATTTTTTACTTTTTTGTTATGTTAAAAAGTCTTAGTGTATGTTAATAATACGATAAATTTAAAAAAACTAAGTATTTTATTCATTTAGTTTTACTGAACTTAATGTTATAGGTTTCCACACTTACTATGGAATCAACGTGTACTTTGGACTATGTGTGACATACTTCAAGTTTTATCATATTCTTTAGAATTGAATCCCAACAATGAGACACCGTGTATTCAAATACCATCTTCTCCATTTACACTCATATTAATGGATACACTTGAAGCTAGAGAAGTAATAATAATTAATATACAAATAAAGAAAGAAAACCTATTATTTATATTTAATATATTTCAGAGTACTACTAATGACTTTGCAGCAAGATCATTAGGTTTTATTCAAGAAGCAATGAAATGGGCCCCTAGTGCTACTCGATCACATCTTCAAAATTACATAACTCAAATCCCCAGTTCTTCATATTGGCATCATTCAGGATTGGCATTGGCTACTGAAAGCGTTTTGCAAAGTAGTGGCCTAAATTTCCATGCAGCACCATTATCGGTATTTATTAATTATGACGGATATAAATATGTTTAATTAATTTAATTTTTTATTTAGAAAATGACATTGGATAAAAGACCACGTTGTGTGAAAACTGATTCTTCATTATACATCACAACTTTAGGTTTGAGAAGTCATTTTGCAGGTATTGTTTCTGGCATGAAAGCAGCTTATGAAAATAGCCCTGAACAATTAGTAGACAATGTTATTGCAAAAGTTTGGCTTGCTTGTGATAATGATGTTAATAATATGCATCATAATGCACTGTGGACTGCTACAGCATTACTAATATCGATTCCTGGTAATACATTTTTCTATTCATTATGAAATTAATACCTAATAAATAAGAAGTTATTGTAAGAAATCGATAATTATATTTATTTTATTACTTAGGGTGTACTAGAAAATTATTGCATGTTGTTGCATGGTCTCAAGTAATGTTGTTTACTACTAAAGCAATGAGAACTGCAGTTGAATGTTGGCAATGGTTAACAACTTCTCGGGCAGATTTGGAATTACAATTCTTACAGGAAATGTTTGCTGCTTGGCAGGTATATATATATATATATCAAATATTTGATAATTGAATTAAAAATTAATAGTATTTTAAAAAATGTATAATTATTATTATTTAGTACACAATTGATAGTCGCATAGGTTTATTTGCCAAGGATATAGAACAAGTAAGTCCACTGGCAGTATATGAAGGATGCACTTTGGAACCTAATCCTCCTTTTGTTAAACCTCATGATGTTTGGGTTCAAGTAAGATTTCCTTATTTAAAATTGTTTTGAGTAATAATGTTACATTTTATAAAACTATCTAACAAATTTTTTTTTAGTATATATCAGAAGTGGTTGATAATGTGAAATCTTGTAGTCAAGAAAAAGTGGAAATGTTAGCTATGATGCTGCATCGATCATTACCTATGAGTGTTGGAACTTCTGATGCTTTCATTAGCCATCACATAGATGCAATTGGAACAAGATTTAGGTAAAATGAAGGCGAATCAATTTTTTTCCTCATTCTGAAAATAATATATTTTTGAATTTTTAAAAAACAAATTATAATAATAATAATTCTTATATTTAAATTCTAAAATTTAATAAATATTCTAGACTATTGCAATGTGGACTTACATTATTACAAGGGGATATATTACCAAAATCGTTAGGGAAAAATATACTCAGAGAACGAGTTTACTGTGCTTGTTTTGATACATTTACAACATCTGTTCAATGTCCAACTCAACGTGGCTCAGAATTACGAGATGATATACTCGCTCTTACTAAATTTTGGCAGACAATGCACTCGGATAAAAAATATTTGATGGCCAGTGTTATTGGAGGTAAAAATAACGTTTGATATTAGTAATACATGTTCTCATAAAATAGTTATTATAACTAAAGATAAAATAAACAAAAATTCTGTAATTAATACTGTAGTGTTTCTCTTAACCTAACTCTATACTTCTGTCAAATTAGATTTTGATCTTCAAGGAAGTACTTTGCAAACTCCTTACAATACAAATTATGATCACCAATTAACAATTTCATCATTAAATGAATTAACGGTATCTAGTATTGGAGCAGTTTCTGGAAGTTCTGGTACAACTCAAGGTTGGATGAACACTGTACCATTATCAACATCTGCTACAAATACATTAAATAAACGTACGGCTAATAATTTAAGAATTAAACGCCAAAATGGCAATGCAAATCAAGATTTGTACGTTAAAGACTATATAAAAAAGCGAATTCTCATATTAGATCTATTAGTGAGTATTTATTATATATTAAAATATATTTACGTATTTCATTCTGCTTTACACGCCCATCCCCTTACCTATTTCATTCATTCATATACTCTATAGGCTTATTTGAAATAAGTTATTAAAAATAGTGAGTCAGTATTTCCTAAATACATTGTATGTATATAAAATAATGATAATAATAACAAATAAATATTTAGTACATTTTTTCGTAGGCTGTTCAAATTGAATTTTTGAGTACATGGCAAAACCCTGCAGGTTTGTCTGACCTTAATGTACCCGGAGAAGAAATGGTAGCTTCTTGGAAGTCTAAAAATGTTCCTGACAAATCACTTCGTGAAAATACAAGGCTTGCGTGGGAAATAAATCCTGTACTTTGTGTATTTTTACCAGTCAGATTAAAAAACGCTGATTGTATTGTTAAAGAAGTATGCAGATTGGTTCGAGCAAATCCAATGGCTGTTTCACATATACCTGAAGCCTTACAATATTTGGTGACAACTGAAACACTTTTAATCGATGCTCCTGAAGTATGTAAAAACATGACATTTTTATTATACAGTATTTATTTTTTATTTTGTTATTATCATTAATTAAAATATTTCAGCTTGTTTACATGTTGACTTGGGCAAGGGTTACTCCCGTTCAAGCGTTATCATACTTTTCCAGACAATATCCACCGCATCCAATATCTGCACAATATGCAGTTCGTGTACTAGCAAGTTATCCCGCTGATGCAGTGCTTTTTTACATTCCACAATTGGTGCAAACTCTTCGACATGATACGGTACAAAATCAATTTGTGTAACTTTGTTATTTGTTACTAATTATAATTTTTTCAGATGGGTTATGTTTTGGAATTTATCAAATCAATTTCATTACGGTCTCAAGTAGTTGCTCATCAATTAATTTGGAATATGAAGACAAATATGTATTTAGATGAAGAAATGCAACACAAAGACAGTAAATAACTCAAATAATTTCATTATTATTTATTTGTATGAATTTGTTATGATTATTTTATATTTATTTTTCTAGCTGCACTTTATGATACATTAGACGTATTAACTAATGTAATTGTTAATTGCTTATCGGGTCCTGCCAAAAAGTTTTATGAACGAGAATTTGACTTTTTTTCTCAGATAACTGATATATCAGGCAAAATAAGGCCTTACCCTAAAGGTAAATTAAATAATAGTAAATTAATGACAATTTATTAAATACAAATTTAGTAATTTAAAAAAAATTTCAGGACCAGAACGCAAACGTGCTTGTCTAGAAGCATTAAACAAGATCGAAGTGCAGGCTGGATGTTATTTGCCTTCAAACCCAGAAGCAATGGTTATTGATATAGACTATAATAGTGGTACCCCAATGCAAAGGTTTATAATCTTATTTTATAAATTTCAAAGACAAATTAAATAATATAAAATGTTTTAGTGCTGCTAAAGCGCCATATTTGGCTCGATTTAGAGTGAGAAAATGTGGTATAAATGAATTAGAACAAACTGCTATGGCCATATCCGATCAACAAACATTTGGTAGTAATGAAAAAATCGTTGATTCAACTCCTATGGTGGGCTTAGATACTTGGCAAGCAGCTATATTTAAAGTATGATAAAGCAATAAATGTTTTGTTTTGTAAATAGTGATATGTTAAATTATTATTTTAGGTTGGAGACGATGTACGACAAGATATGTTGGCTCTTCAAGTCATCAGTATTTTTAAAAATGTGTTCCAACAAGTCGGTTTGGATTTATTCTTATTTCCGTATCGAGTAGTTGCTACTGCACCTGGTGTAAGTAATAATAACATAATAATCTCGTAGTAAAATGACACTGTAGTATATAAACTAATAGGTAAAAATCAAAATAATTGTTAAATTATAAAGTTGTGTACAAAGTAAAAAAGTTTTAAAATATAAAATTTCATTTGCTTATCAATTAGCGAATAATAATAATAATGATAATTACAAATAGGTACTTTAAACATTTCAGTGTGGAGTGATAGAATGTGTTCCTAATGCAAAGTCAAGAGATCAATTAGGTCGTCAAACCGACTACGGGATGTATGAATATTTCATAAAAACTTATGGCGATGAAAATACAAAAGAATTTCAGGTATAATGTTATAAATTAATTTTTGCTTATACTTTTACTAGGAATTATTAATTATATTTTATTTATGATATAAATTAAATATATCAAAAAATATAAATTTTTTCAAAGTAGGTTTTATATATTGAGTAATCCAATTAATGTAAATTGGTAATCGCTACTGAGATGCTATAAAAATGATGTTAAGCTTTTAAACTATATTTGCATTTTATATCTAAAATTGTAAATGTATTTGTATGTTTACAGAACGCCCGACGAAATTTCGTTAGATCAATGGCAGCTTATAGTGTAATTGGATTCTTGTTGCAAATTAAAGACAGACATAATGGAAATATAATGCTGGATACTGATGGACATATTATACATATTGGTCAGTTATTTGACATGTTCATGTTCAAAAAGGCATATAATTAATATTCTTTTACTAATTATCACACTAAGCAGTTACTTATAATTATTTTTTTAAATTCTTATTTTGATTTCTAATTACAAAATTAGACAAAATATAAAGACTGGGTGTTAGATGCTCAACTAACTTCATTCAATGTGGTATCTCACATGACGGTGTTGAATTACATTTGATTTTGAATCAAAAAATATTTTCCCCTATAATTTAACATTCACAAAAAAAAAAAATTATAGATTTTCTAAAATCTATAATCTAAAACACTGTTAGAATATGGTTTTATTTTGTTATTTTATATTAATTAATTTATTTATTTTAAAGCTATAAAAAATTAATTAAATGATTGAAATTCTATTATATTTAAATGTTATGCAGACTTTGGATTCATGTTTGAGTCATCACCCGGAGGTAATTTAGGTTTTGAACCAGACATTAAACTCACTGATGAAATGGTAATGGTAATGGGTGGTAAAATCGACGCTCCGTCTTTTAGATGGTTCACTGAACTGTGTGTTCAAGCATACTTAGCTGTAAGGTAATTGAAATATAAACTTACCCTTTTAATTAGGTTTTTTTTATATGACCATTGACATTGTTTTCGTTTGTGCTGTAGACCATATAAAGAGGCAATCATATCGTTGGTGTCTTTAATGTTGGATACAGGGTTACCATGTTTCCGTGGTCAAACGATCAAATTATTAAGAGCTAGATTTGCACCACAATCAAATGATCGAGAGGCTGCAGTGTACATGATGAGTGTTATTCATAAGTCATTCCTCAATTTCAGAACAATTGCCTACGATTACTTACAACTCTATCAAAATCAAATTCCTTGTTGAAACAATGTTATTATTATTATTATTTGTTTACAAAACTACTTATTTGTTTATTATTAGTTCAGTGTGTGCTGCTGTTTCATATGTAGTATTTCTTTAGACTATGAAAAGCGTTTTATTTTGTACCATCATCAACTATTGTTTATTGAATTATTTTTGTTTAGGTTTTGTGAAATTAGTAAGTTGTTTGTATTTCAAATGTTCATTATACATGTATTCTTATAGTTACCACATGTTATTTAATTTGTTAACTAATGGTTAGGAATTATAATATTATTAAAATGACTTTATATGGTTATGGTTATAGTTAATGTTTCGAAAATACATTTTATCTATTTGTAGTCAAATTACCATACCTAAATTAATAAATTGTGTATTATTATACTATTCATCATTATTGTTATTTCCTATAATTTGTTATTAATTGCACATTCTGTGTAATATATTATGCTAGTTCTCAACATGTCAATGTTTATATTGATATTTTAATTTATGAATTAATTTTAATTTGATAATTTTTTTAATGATCTATAAGAAATGACAACACAAAATAAAAAATGAAATAATATTCGAATTATAAATGACAAATCAAAAGCTTAAGTTATGAAAAATATTATAGCAATATTGTTTAAACTTATTATAACATACAACTAAAACTCATAAAAAAAAAAAAAAATATATAATAATGAAACTTAATATTTTGATTAATACGCAGAATAAAAAATAGTATAAAGAATTTTCTGCTTACACGTTTTGTTTTCTTAGAGTGAATCATAATTCACTTGATTACCAATGTTCACTTGTAGTTCTTCGTGATGCCTTTCCTTTTTCAAAAGTTCTATTTTTATTTCATTATCAAAATCATCACTAGATTTATTTATTTTCAAATTATTTGTATTGGCCTAAGAATAACATTATAATTTTTAATAAAAATATTATTCAATAACCATTAATAATAATTTATTACCATCATTAAAGTAGATAAAAAATATCGAGCAACTTCTTCTTCCTTCAATCCTCCGACTAAATCCTTAAATGATTTCTGTTCGCCTATTGATTGAAAGCAGTCCAACACTTCAGTTCCATACTGATGTATATCGAAATCAGTTCTTTTTTCTTCTTCTTCTAAAACTGATCGAATATTATCATGCCAAGTTTGAACTCGTTTCCACATTTCCAATTGTTCGTTCATCTAAAATAAAGTATAAAGAAAATGTGTACACAATGTAGAATGTAATTCTAACAATTTCTAGTTGATTTTCTTCGTATTTCTTCATGTCCATAGCATTTTTCTGATATGTTATGAAATTGTCTCTATTATCTCCATTATCTTCTAATGGTTCTACTTGTTCTTCAAAATTGTAATCAAGATCGTCATCGTAAATTGGACTGTTAAATCCTTTAAAACCGGGTACCTCTAAATATCAGAAAAATAAATGAAAGCTGATACAATTAACTTTTAATTAGTAGATATATTATAATATACCGCCATTTTTCAGTTTTTCATCCATTTCCTCATCAAAAACTAATGTAAACAAATTATTTTTATACTTAATTCCTTTAACGTAATGATAACAACATAAATAATTAAATTATTAAAAACTTACAATCATATTGTTGTTTTTCTTTGTCTAAACAATATATGCAAATAATAAATATTAATGTTTATTCTTAAGTAGAAACTT
Organism: Schlechtendalia chinensis; assembly: GCA_019022885.1. Lineage (NCBI taxonomy): Eukaryota > Metazoa > Arthropoda > Insecta > Hemiptera > Aphididae > Schlechtendalia > Schlechtendalia chinensis. The sequence goes on from CM032341.1 coordinate 2,708,438, forward strand.
TGATTAATTAAACATTTACCTATATTTTTCATTTTTTTTTTGGCAATTTCTGATCTCTGAGTTTCCTGTGCATCATGGACAAATTGCCTGAATGCAGGATCGACAGACATGCTTGATTTTAACCGTATAAATTGACAATTCAATTCTCCAATTGTATAAGTTGGTAACCACACTCCACTATCCTAAAAATTTATAAAACCAAATAGAAAAATTGTTATAAAAAACAATACAGCAAACATCTTTAGTACTCGGACGTGTAAAGAATACTTTTATTTTGTTTAAAATATTTATTAGAATAGATATGTGAAAAGTTATTTGGAATAAAAATATAGTATATAAATTAATTTTTTTTATAAATAATTTGTAATCTTTAGGATGTAAAAAATGTATTAAACAAATATAGTTTGAAATATCCATTTATTATAATATATAATATTATATATAAACTAAAACATGTTATGCAACTATGTGTGTATCAGGCGTAGAAGGGAATTTTGATTATATTTTATATATGAGCACCAATAACAAGAGTGAAATGCATCCCCTCATTTCATGGCATGGATATATTGAAACAATGGGAATAGAAATGCCTAAATATCAATCTTTAAAAGAATATAACTATTTAACTAGTCTTCCACATATTAATAATTACAAATCTATTTTCAAACGTTATTCATTAAACTAATTGAACCAAAGTAAAAATTTAATAATAATAATTATATTAAAAGAATAAAATCAATGTAACTGTAGTGAATTCTATACTTGCTTGTTTTTGCGAACTTTTGACTTATGAACAATCGGAATATCTGGATAAATATCATACTTTGGAATTGTAACAGTAGCCCAGCCATCATTATCAATTGATTGAGGTATTTCACTGGCATTCATTATATTTTCTTGACTATAAAATATATTCAAGTATTATAAATGCAAAAGCTTTTAATAAAGTCAATTTTTTATTTTACTTTTGTGATATTGCACAGGCAATATAAGCCTCATTAGTAACAGTCTGATCAAAAAGAACTGGATCTGGAGTACTAAAAAGTGTGTCATCATTAGTGATTCTATCAACATCCATTTGATTCATAGATAACTAAAAAATAATTAACATTAAATTATAAAATGTATTCTACAAGACAAATCGCTGTAATTCAAAAACGGGTTGTTTAATCAATACAATAGTTTCAGTGTGTCAAGTTAGTATCCTTGTACTTTGTTAGAGAGTTTTTGGTAAGCATAACTGCAAGTACAATTGGTTAACAATGGAGAGTCTGGCCAAACATTGTACTGCGGAAGAATAACGCTCAATGATAAGAGTTTTAGTTGTCGAGGGTATGAAAGGTAATGAAATCCACGAAAAAATGTTGAACATATCGGGAATAATTGTTTGAACCATTCAAACGTTTACAAATGAGTAGAACAATTTAAAAATGGCCGTGCAAGTGTCTATGACGAGTAATGAAGTGGATGACCAGTTGAAGTTGAAACTTCCACCCTTAAATCTTGCATTAATGCATTAATTCAGAACAACATGCATATTATTGTTGAACTGATAGTTGAAGAAGTGCTCACAAACAAAATAAGGCCTGCCATTCAAACAAAACGTTGTAAGGCATACACAAATTAGAACAATGATGAAACAAGTGTATAAATGTTGCTGGAGACTATGTTGAAAAATAGCCAAAGTTTAGTATTGGTTAAATAAACGGTTTTTGAGCTACAGTGATTTGTCTCGTTACTTATTGAATGACCCTTGTATTTAAAATTCAGTTTATAAACATTATAATAATATACCGGAACAGCGCCTTTGTTGAGAGGAGTTCTACTATTCTCATCTTCATAAGTAAGACAATCAAATTCTTCATTGACCGCCAAATCATGATTTAAAGGATAATTTAACCTACAGAAAAGTATACGTAATTTTATTAATCCAATAAAATACTTTATATTATATTCTTACATGAAGTCATATTTTTTGCCAATATTTTCTCCATTTCCAATACAAATATAGGGCAATAATTGACTATACTTATTATCTACTTTAATGTTGGCGTTGAGTACAACTTTTGACAATGGTGGTTTTTTACTCAAATTAATTGTTTTCCAATTATAATTTTTTACTTGAAAAACAAAATAAATATATAAATAAAATACAAATAGGTTAACAATTGTAATAGCTACTTACATGTGCTAAAAATGTGTCCTTTAATTGGTTCAAAAGAAGAATAAAAATCAAAATTTTTTTCTCTCTTTTTTCTGTTATCATCATTCACATGTTCTGCATAAGCCTTGTCTTTTGAATTTATTCGACTAAGCATTGACACAATTGTATGTTTAAGGAATAATAACCAAAAGAAAAAGTATAATAAAAAAAAACATTTAAAGATTATATTACACATTCTATTTCATTATCAAATAAAATGCAGAAGGAAGAAAAGTTAAAAAGAATAAGTAAATAAGGGAGACGTTTGTAATTTTGGACAAAAAAAAGAACAAAAATAAATATATGGAAATTTTTGGAAAAGTTGTGGTCCCAGAACTGAATATAAAAGAAGAGAACAATATGTATCATAGAAAAGTGAGACTTAAACTCACTAGGCTCGGAATTTTCCAATAAGTTTCATCATAATATCAACATATTGATCAACTCTCTTTTGATAAATAAGCGTAATATTTTGAAACACCAATGAAGCTTCTACAAATATTGAAGAGTCAATAAAATTATTGGATTTCAAGTGAATTAAATATGAATGCAATTCCTGTAACATAAATATTTAAAAAACAAATATAAGTTTATAATTTTTTTAATTTAAATATAGATTACCTTAAGAAGGTGATATTTAAGTGGTTCACATTGGTTTCTTTTGGAAATTGATTCAATCGGACGTAACAAGTTTTTGAATGCTTCATCGAAATCTATATCATTTTGAAATGTATCCATGGATAATTCTGAAGACAATATACTTATTAAGTTCGCGTTATTTGTTCACGCCATTGTGTTGAAAACAAGTCGCATATTTTACGTGCATACCTGAAGTATTCAATTCTAATGGTTCATTCGAGTTTTGGTTTGTGCAAAAAGAATTGTTGTTGTTCTTTTTTTTCTTACGATCACTTGTAGAGCCTGTCATTTTTATAAACTAATTTAGATGGTATGTAAAAAATAATTCTTTTAGATTTTAAATTACTGCTAACAAATAATATACACTTAAATAGTTTAACTTTTGTAATTTGAGGTTACGGAATCTAACAGTAACGCTTAGCTATAATTGTATCGGTAATATACATGTAAATCTATTTTCGAATCATAAAATACCAAAACTTAATATCAAATTCAAACATCATTAGTTTATAGCCCATAACAATGGTCAGGTTAAAGGTTAGTTTTCATTGTGAGCACACCTATTCGTTTCGCGGAAACCGAGTATCAATTATCATTTTCATTTGTGGACTGCATATTATCGCGCAAACGTATCAATGAGTCGATTTCTTTTATTAAGTATTATATTATCATAACGGTATTGATTTAATATCTTGATTGCATCGTACCTGCATTATTAAATTGAATTTTTTTTAAACCATCGTCGACCAAAAAGAGTCTATTCCTTTCTTGTGGGCATACGTTTCTAAATTTGGAACTGTATTGTACTATAGCAATCTTAGTTAAAGTCGCCTGCGGGTAGGTACTGGTTGTTTATTGTTTTTAGCAACAATTAAATACTTTTATAATGCGTTTTAAGCAGATTATAGATCTCGGGTAGTGATTAATAGCCATCATCAACTCATATGAATACGCTATTGATGGTAAATAAAAAATATATAGTTCTTCTTTTCAACATTTTAATCTCTGAAATCAACAAACACGTAGTCTCCTGTTCACAAAAAGTAAACGGTTAACCTGTAAAGCGAACACCGGTGTAGATAACGTATTGATAACAACGCCGAAATTATGATAAACATTTCAAATTTTAAATAATAATATAAATCGCAACGGATTTGTAGTATTGGAGTTCTTGATAAGTTTCTTATAACGTAGTTATTAGTAAAGCAAATAAATATTAATGGATCAAAAAGTGTTTCATTCGGCTTATCATTCTTGTCGCTGAACACATTAACAAGTCGTTTAAATATCTGTTTGAATAATGGTGGATAATGCGTTGACTGAAAAGGTACTGTTGGTTACCTCAGAACATGATCATACAATTAAGTTGTGGCATGCAAATACTGGAGTTCGCAATAGAAGTTTAACTCATTTAGATTCTGTATCTTTTAAAACGTCATTGAAAGAACATTTCATTTTGTATATAGTTATTTGTAAAGGTAACAAGCTACTTATTTGAATTTAATTGCATTTGGTTTTAGATAGGTAAATCTACGAATATGTTATAAAAAAGTGTATAATGTGTGTTATCATACTTTTCCAAACGCTCATTGAGAGTTTAACATTGTAATTCAGGTGACACATTCATTGAACGAAGATATAATAATACATGAAAGTTTATGAATAATCAATTTTATCACCACAATTTTAAATCAGTTTTTATATTTCAAATAAATGAATATGAGTAGTTTATCCTTGACTTAGCAAATAAATGCATTTGAAATAACACCTGATAGGTAACTTGTAGTTGCTGCAGGTAATTTCTTGTATTTATTCGTGTGATTGTGTCTTTTATACTTTTAAGGTTTCAACACATTCGTATATATACAACTTGAATTCCAGCAATCTAAATCCAATTTTAAACTATGAAGGCATTACGAAAAACATTACAGGTGTTGGATTCCATTAGGATGGTAAATGGATGTTTACTTGTGGTGAAGACTAGTGATCCTGTGTGGGATTTAAGGTATAATAAATTGGTATAATTTGATATAATAATAATAATATTTTGCATAGACCTAGAAATTCACAGTATATATTCCAAACAAATGCATCTATTATTATATATATTATAATATATGTCTTCATCCAAATCAAGCCGAATTGATATTAGGTGATCATTTTGGTTTACTTCATTTATGGGATTGAAAACTGATCATAATTACAAAGCTTGTAAGTGTAATGTATTACTTAAATGCTATGAATTTTATTTTTTATTCCAGATTTTCCTCTTTTTAAGTTTAGATATCCGAAGTCGATGTTTCCGTACAATGTGTGGCTATTGGTTCTATTGCAAATTATGCTTCTGTAAAAAATAAAGGAAATTCTTATGGAAATTCAATGGCATTAGACTTAGTCCAGAGCACAAAATGATTATTCACAGGAAGTATGTTCTCCACTGTAAATTCAGTCCTGGTTCATCGTAAGAATACAACAATTTGTATTTTTATTCGTGATTTTACAAACTAACTAATATTATTATGTAGATTATTGGTAACATCTTCAGCTGATCAAACGGACCGTATTTGGAAAACTGGTGATTTTTCATTGAAGTAATAATTAAAAGATGTACATCAGAGATGGGATAGCATTCAGCAATGATTCAGAAAATTTGTTAACAGGTATTATACTACTGTTTAATAATATTTATACAATCTTATTATAGTCTCGCGAAAGAAATATGAATCTCCATTTACATGTAGGGCGCAAGGGTCTTTTGAAGGATATAGGTTCAAGGGCCTACGAGCTTTTGAGTTCAGCCCTGATTTCTCCATTTAGATTAGTATCATATATGATCTTCACGGTTATGTTTTAATAGAAGAAGAAAGTCTTAAACATTAAAACATTTTATTTACAAGTATCATAACATATGAACATCAATATTTATTAATTATTATTTGGAAGTCCATGTATCATAGATAAAAAGCAATTTATCATATTGTTATTGATAGATGTTATACTTTCTGACTATTAATTTGTTTTATGTTATACATGTATATTTGAGTTTTATCAAATAGCGTCAAGCCTATGAAGAATGTGAATACAAAGGTCATATGCAAAAGACAAAAAGCACGTATAGCTTTGGCATTTTGCAAGAAAACCAACTTATGCAATGTAATTGGAGAAACAAAGACATGCGTTTGTACCTCCGAAACCAAATGCATTTTTTATCGCTATTCTCTTTTCTTGTTTCCATTCCATTGGATTTTTAGAAACACAGATTAAATTTTTAGCTTCTTTGCAAACGTTATCCAGATTCGCTGTTGGTGGAATGACTGCTTCATAACAAGCGAGAATAGTGAAAACACTCTCCAAGTTGCCTGCTGACCCTAATAAATGACCGTGTGTACCTTTCGTCGATGAAACATGTACATTGGCACAGTGTTCATCGAAAAGTCGATTAATCGCAGTTAATTCGATGGCGTCGCCGACCGGAGTGGAAGTGGCGTGTGCATTTACATATGTGATTTGCGTTTTATTTACATTCGCATCAAGAATAGCCCTGGTCATAGCTAACAAGGCTCCTTGGCCGTTTTCCGGCGGTGCTGGTCAGGTGTGCGGCGTCACCGGACATGCCGTAACCCAGAACTTCTCCGTAAATACGAGCGTTCCTGTTGAGCGCGTGCTGTAGTTCTTCCAGTATTACCATGGCAGACCCTTCACCCATGACAAAACCGTCTCGGCTCACGTCGAACGGTCTCGACGCAGATTCGGGCGTTTCGTTTTGAGTGGACAGCGCGCGTATCCTACAAAATGAAGCTACTGACAACGGGCTGACGCACGACTCGGCAGCACCGCATATCATTGCCTTCGCGTGTCCATGCTGAACGAAACGAAAACCGTCGCCAATCGCATGGGCTCCTGTCGCACAAGCAGTGGAAACCGCGTGATTAGGCCCTTGTACACCGTACACCATGCTTATCTGACCGGCGGCCATGTTGAGCAGAATGCGCGGCACAAAGTACGGACTGACCTTGCTGTAACCGGTCGCCAAGTCGTCGGCCGTACGACACACGTCTTCCAAATCCACCATTCCTACTCCCACGCTGACGCCGATGTTCTCTTTATCGACCGTCGACGAAAATATTTTTGAATCGTCCACCGCCTCTTGGGCGGCAATCAGCGCCAGACGCGTCGAAGGAGCCATCGTACGTGCTTTGCTCTTGGGCACCGGTTCGGGCAGACCCGACCCGTCCGTAGTTGCTGGCGATTTTGCACGGGACGTTTTTGTAACGGTCGCCGTCCAACGTTCTCACGAACGATTTTGCCGACAGCACGTTGTTCCAAGACGTACGTTTGTTCGTACCGGCCGAACATACGGCGCCCATGCCGGTTATTACGACCCTTTTTTTCATATCCGTGTGGCGTTGAACGCACACGCCGCGCTCCAGTAAGACGTCTCGCGAAAAACGTGAAATCGAACGGACCCGTAGGATCGATCCCGACGGTTATCACTTGTCAATGTTATCGGTTCGCGCCGGTGTTATCGTTAGTTATCAGCTGACCGAGTGGGGCGTTCTAATTTTTCACCGCACGCCGAATTCCCGTCGGTCGGAAGGCTCCGTCGAGGATCACGGCGATTATTCCGTCTCCGATTGGTAACTTCTTCGTCTCCTTCGCCTTATTTCCCGTTCGCAGTGTTTGATCGCGTGACTCGTTCGAATCCGTTCGCCAAACGCCGTCACGACGTGTCCTCTCGTACTTGTATCGTCGTAGTCGATTCCGATTTCGTTTGAACCGGAAGAGTTCTGTGGTTATTGTTTCGCGAGGGCGCGCGAAAAATACACGAGAACATTGTTGTGTTTCCCGTCGTCTTGCGCCTCGCTTTGTCTGACGATGAAAATAAAGCCAACAAACCGACGACGGTTCCGCATGCAACGTACAATCGCCAATATCGACTGTAATGTTCTTTGGATTACGATATCATCAAAGTACGCGCATCGCGATCTACACAATGCACGCGCCGTCAATGAAAACGTTTCAATCGTTTTATTTAAAATATATAAGTATGATGATCTATTTATTTTTCAAGTCGAATGTTAAATGCATTTAACGAACATTTCGGGAAAAAGTGTTATCGCATTTTTAAACGTATAATTCGAAAATCCCGTTTTAAATTCAAAACCAATTCGATGTCAATATTGTTTCGTCGCGATTTGGTGAAATTATCCGCTCGTTTCGACATTAGTCTCCACAAGTATATTATGTGCGTGCGTGTTTTGGCCGATCGATTTAGAAATTAATTTCACACCGTGTTCCCGTTGTATATTTCGTAATGTAATGGCTATAACTAAATCTCTCTCAGCCGTGTCGACGATTTTTCAAGTCGAAGATTTTTACGTTTGTGCAAAATCGAATTAATCAACTTCGCGTACACGTACACACGCCTTCAGACGTTCGTACGTCGTTTTGACAGCTGATCATGTGGACGGGGAAATCTTCTCGTTTCCGTGTCTCGTATATTTCTGTCGATAATTTATTATCACGAAATACCCGTGCTACGCGATATCACACGCGTAACGCGTGTATTCGTTTGATATTTAAATTTGATTGATTGTTATCCAGCGATTTAAGTCACACGGTTCACGTTCAGTTATTGCTATAGCAGTGATTTATTAAATTTATTAAATTTATTAAATTTATTAAATTGGTCATTATTGCTGTAGCGGTAATTTAAAAAAAAAAACACGTACAAAACCGGACAGTGTTGCTCGCGCGGTACTGTTTTCAACGGTACTAAACGAGACTAGAGATATAATTTTGGGCGCGTAACAATATCACGCAATAATATTATTCCAAACACGACGTGTTCTATATTTATACTTTCTGGTGGAATTTTTGTTTTTTATCGTATTGTTGTTGACATCAACGTTGATTATGTAGGAAACGAATGGTTTCCCTACAGAAATACAATTTATTCGCTTGTTGGGGCGCACGTCGACCGATTTCAAATAATAGTGTACGTGTGCGTTTATGATTGATATCGAGTTGAAATCAAGATATAAGAAATTATTTTATTTTACATTTGGAAACTTCTATATTGATTGTCGAAAATAAGTGCAATTATTATTATTATACGGTATTGAATTGATTTATATATTGTTACTGTTGGTAACAGGTACGAAAAAGAGAAAAAATTATGTATCGGGTCATACAATACAAAAGTGATCTTCTGAGATAGGCACATGAATAATATGAAACATTGAGGTGCCCGTGAACGTGTTAATATTTTAACATCGTAAAACATTTTACAAGATTGGTAAAGAGAATAATAAAATCGATCAATACATGTATATATAATGGTCATTAAACTGGTACAGTCGTCTCAAATATAGTAGTAATTATTTCGATACCCAGCGGCTGCCAGAAAACGGAAACCGAAATATAATAAAATCCCATTTTGAATATTACAAGCCAGGTATTGTACGTGTGCGCACGGTATAATTATACGACCTCGTGTATCTTGGTCGAACGTTTTTATACGGTAATGAAATACAATATTTTATTCGTTAACGTGGACACAACGCGTACTACATTATTCCACGTCATTATTAGGAATTCACTTGTATGTGTTTTGGGGGGTGGTTTTTTCTAAAAATTATTCGCTTTAAATCGCGCGGGGCGTCTCGTTATTTGGTACTCTTGTCGTGGCCACTGTATCTGCTATGTTTATTGGTCTTGTCCAGGCGTTTCGCACATGATCTTATTGAACCGTTGGACGACGAATCGTTCATGTTTTCGGCGTAGTTGACGAACATCACGGTCCGTCGTAAGATTGAATTTCGCGCGGCGCCGCGTCGAACGCGCGCCTCTAATTTCAACGCATTCGTTTTCGGACTTGAAATCTAATCGTTCGTCTGTTTCTTCTTCTCCCTCGCCACCATCCCGTCCCCATTTGATGTCGGCCATCCGTGTCCTGAAACCTCTACTCGAGACACGATCTCCCGTTTCTTCCACGGTCTGCCACTGCCTCTTCCACCTTCAACGTTCATTTCCACAACCGTTCTTACGGCTTCCGAATTTTCTCTCCCCACAACACGACCGTCCAAGTCTATTCTCTCTCGTCTGATCCACGGTCGACGCTACTCTCCCAACGCCTCCTCTTACATGTTCATTCCTTGACCGTTGACTGGCGGAGTTTTACCGCGTCTAAGCACACGTGCACGCACCGCGGCCGTCTTATTCTGTGTCGACCATTTTTTGTGTGTGTTCTCTTCTCCACGTTACTACATGCGTACAGGCCGGTCGGACTCAGCATCGGTAGACATGGGCGCCCATAGGATAATATTTAGGGGAGGGGGACAAAATAATTTATTATTTTTGATAAGCAAAAAAAAAAAAAGGTTAGGTTCAATAATTTAATGTAGTCTTGTGTTATTTCATCAATGTACGATATTGATTTTAATTTCCAATAATCATACCAAATTAAACCATTTATATTTAACTGTTGTATCTTCACTGTTGTATTATCACAGAAGAAACAGAAGGGAAATTTGTTCAATAAACAAATATATTAATATACTTAAAATATTTTTATTTATGTTAAAAAAATAAAACAGAAATAAAACGTCGACCTTTACAATGGCAATGTGAAAATACCAATTTTAGCAACTATACTTATTTTCCGGGGGGGGACATGTCCCCCCCTTGTCCCCCCCAATGGGCGCTCATGTTGGTAGACCAAAGTGACCGTTCTCAGAGTATCTAGCGGCGGCGACCGAGTAAACATTTTATCGATTGCGGCTCTCGCGGCTCGTACGGTTCCTATATTTATTTACCTAGCGCAATAGGAAATATTCAATAACTCCCGTGTAAATCGTTTGAAGATCAATAAGAGCAAACGTGTCAACTGCGTGAACGTTGTCGGGAATATAGAGGCACGGCAAAACAACAACGTCAGTCGTCGACAAACGTAACTCCAGCGACTTGTCGACAATCAAAATCACGGCGTCAATGGAAATAATTCGAAATACTAACCTAATATTCTGTCGGTTGAATGGCTCCGGAAGAAGTTTCACTTCATCCGCGCGTACTCGTTTCGTTTCGTAATACTCGTAATAACTCGTTTCGTATTAGTTGGTTAATCGTCGAATCGCCATTTTATTTATTCATCTATACAATGTGCCGCCACCACCACCACCACCACCACCATCAATCATAAGCGTTGTTATCTCGTTGTTCTTCGTTAAAAAAACAATAAATCCGTTTTCACCGTGGACCATGACGGAACGGCGTAAAGTGATTTTGTTGTCCGCGCCGTCACAAAACATTAAGAAACTCGTGTACAATTATTGAATATATTTTTAAATATTTATTTAATGTAATAACAACCATTATTATTATTATTATTATTATTAATGTGACACGTATAATAATAACAAACGCACGCAAACATACTAATGGTATTGAGTTTACTATGTATATTATATTATTATATTATATCTATGTATATACTATAACATGACAAATAATATTATTGTTGTAACGTGTGTATCACATAAAATCAATATTAATATTGGAACAGGTACATGAAATTCAAACTGTTTTTATAATCAATAATGATAAATAAATAAAATGGGAAGTACGGCGTGTGTTTAATACTGTAATTACGGGTTGTGTTGTCGGAATATTAATGTGTTTGTAGACACAATGCACGAGTACAGTACTACACGATAGTACCATTATATTCTTGTGATTACTGTATTAATTAAAATTTTTTCAATGCCATATCTAGATGGTTTTTGTATTATCTGTGTTACGGGTAAGTATTGAAATATTGTTAATTTATCGTGTTTTTTTTTTTTAATAATTTACACGATTTGGTCCAAAATTGCTTAAACACGTAAAATTAATAACGACAAAACGTAACTAATTCATTGATTATTCGTTCATTTCTAGTAAATATTTACAATAAAGTAAATAAATATTTAACACAAGTATATAGGTATTCATTAATAATTATACATTATATGTATATATAAAAAAAAAAAAAATAAACAATCAACACTCAAAGGAAATCTAATGACTAATGTTGCTAGAGGACGATCGCATGAAAAATATTCAAAAGCTATATTCATAGTTCATTCGTACAATTAAATAACACAGGATATTGCTCGACAACTAAACTTATTTTTATGAACATATCATATCTAATAAAATTCATAATTGTTTATAATCTATTTTAATGAAAACGACGCGAAATCGATATAAAAAAAAAAGTACATCTGTTGATTTTTTTTTATTGCTAAATACTTTGAGATAATACACGTATGTTATACCATGTAGTTTTAATTTTGTACTGTATCTGTAACTTGTTGTTTTATAGGAAGATAAAATAATATTTCGTGTTTATGTTTTTGGTTTTTCATTCTTTCGTTAGTTATTTTAATCGAATAAGACTTTTCCTAAGAAAGTTGTAAGAATTTTAACATTTAATTTGTTTGTATATGATTTATGTTTATTTTCGCGTGACAAATAACAAATAGAAAAATTAGTTTTTGTACTTTAAACATGTCGAGTGATTGATGAAGGCTTTAAATTATAAAATCGATTGACTCATTTACATTATATACGTCTGAGAGAAGAGAAACGTCTGAATATTCTTTTAAAATTCCTTTTGAAAATATTACATTTTTTTTTTTTTAATTATAGCCAAATATTTAAGTTTCCGGAATTTTTAATTATTTTAATAGTATATACGATAATAAAAATAATTAAAAATTTTATGTGAAATGAGATAGCTGTAATATGAATGTTTTTTGTAACGAATGCTCAAAATATAGTTAATACACTCACCCACACACACGCACACGTATACAATATAATAATATATAGTTTAATAACATTATTATTAAACGTGGCTTACAGTTTAAAACATTTAAAAAAAAATAATTTTGATAATATGTACACGTGAGATAGACATCAAATAATTTTACTATTGCAATAATATTATTTTAAAAACATATTTTACGTTTGTACAGTTTCAAAAATAATCATTCAACGGAAATCAATCAAGTTTAAATTATTATTATTATTATGTATTGCATAGACTAAATGACGAGTGTATGGGATTTTTACAATTCACATAAAATTGTATATCATTCTGTTTCGGTTCGTAAATAAAAAATGTCCATAAAGAAATCTTAACGGAATATAATTTCAAAACTCAACGAACACGACGTATCATACGACCACGAACGCGTGGGAAATAAAAACAATCGAAACTCGCCGAGATATTATTAGAGAATAAAAGCGTGCGAGTGTCTAATGTTTAAATGATTTGTGTATTGATTGTGTGGGGAAATGGCATTTGTGATAGTTTTGTTTCGGCGTATCATAAAATACACAGTGCATACGCGTACTTAATAATATCATAAAATATTATGTTCGTTGAATATTCCATAATAATTACACAGACATGATTACGCACAACGTATTGAATAATTTTCAATGTTGGTCGAATGTTAATTATGGGGAAAAAAATGTTTAATTTATTCAAACGTGATTTTGTTGTTAATATTTTATAAATGCAAACATATCGTAATTTTGTTTAGTTTGTTAAGAAATAGATATTACAATATTAATATTCGAATTACGACTAGGGATTTCATATTAAAAAAAGTTTTCGATTTAGTTATTATATGTATACGTTATTATGATTAATAAAAAAAATGTATATCCATAACAACATTCTCTTTAGGGGATCTACGCGGACGAACAAGTCAAATGATATTTTTTTTTAGCATTTTAATGTTATAAAAGTGAAAAGTTAAAAAAAAAAAATCGTGGCGCTGGTTTCATATTTAATTTCATACTAAACTTTTCGCATTTGTAAAAATAGGTCATCGTGAAGTACCAAATTAGAAAATGTTGTTTTTCGTCTTTTCATTAACTGTTTGCTACAAAGCGACTTAACATGACAACAAAAAAAAAAAAGAGAAAAAAAAGTGTTTTTCTTCTTGAATAAAACAATAGAATATAGGTTAGGACTCGAATTACAGTTTCGATAATACCGGTGGGAGGGGGGAGGGGGGTGGCGGGGACGAAACTGTGTATGACACGTATTTACTATAACGCATGTCGTTCCGGAATCGGAGTTTTTCAATAATCGGTCGACGCGTATTATCATCTACCGTCCGTTTACACGTATAATCGGAATAAAATGGTACGTACACGGGGTACCTTTCCGGCTTACGGTGTAAAGTCGGAACGAAACGAGAAATAATGATAATCGGTATATAATATATTGTATATTGTATATGTACACGTACGTGACAATGGCGTGGCCGAGGGAGGTAGTCGATGGTGCAGTCGATATAAAATATTACGATACATAAAATATCGTATTGTCGTATTTGATAATAGAGAGTGCGAGTCGGTTGGATTTCGAGTACGTCCCCGAACGGACGCGACGATAATATGCACGTATTGACACTATAAGTTGTTGTTATTATTCTTTTCTGTTAACCCTGATCGATACACGCGCACACATATATATATATATATATCTATACGATTAGCGGTGTACACGCTATTCGAGTTTAACCTTTTTTTTTTTTTTTTTAAATATATTTCCGCGGAAATATATAATTTTACGGGTATACGTTCTGTCAGGTACGCGCGTTCGAAAAAATTCCAAAAACATACAAGGACGAGAAAGAACTTTCTAGCCAGACCACCGACCGAACAAGGCGTTATTCGAGAGACACACAAAAGACGAATCGCGTGTACACCAAAAAAAAAAAACAAATGCGTAACGCGTCTCTCTATCAATACACCGCCGCGCAACCGTACGTGTCGGTATGATCCCATGTGCATACGACCGTCGTAAATCGTTTGGATTCATTTATCTGTTTTTCGTTTATTTACACGATAAAAACAGCTATTGCATACGTATAATATGTACATAAAAAAAACAAAAAAAAAAATTGATTTTTCTTTCTACAGTACGTTTTGCTCGGTACGACGTCCGCCTGCGACACCGCCGCCAACGCCGCCGCCGCCGCCGCTGTTCTGGAGCAGGGCGATGGTCGCCGGGTTCATGTAGTGCACCTCGGACACGTTGCTGTTGTACACCTGTTGGCCGCCGAACGCCGCGGTCGGCGTGACCGTGTCGTTGCGCGAGTGCTCGTACCGGCGGCGCACCACAGGCGGACACCACGGCGGCGACTTGGGCCAGCAGCTCTGCAACGTCTTCTGGAACGCCACGCGGAACTCGCGGTTGAAGTACGCGTAGATGAGCGGGTTCAGCGCCGAGTTGAAGTAGCCCACCCAGAACACGAGCACGGTGATCCAGCGGGGCATCCACGAGGCGCCTTCCAGCAGCGAGCTCATCATGTACCTAAGTCGGACGACAGTTGCGCGTATTAGTCGCTTGCGCGTGGCGTCCACCGCGTACACGAGGCCCAACACCGGGATAGAACGCCTAGGCGTTCAAACTCGAAACGAATGTCCCGCCGCCCGTGACGTGCCGACCTACTCCGTACGCGTTCTCTCGAGAAACGCGGTTCAAGTTCGTTCGACAAAACGTTCGACGGGCGGAATCGGATTTCGAAATGAATTGTACGGCGAAACGAATAAACGCGGTATTGTTCGATTCAAACGTCGAGCACGTGGCCACGCGTGGATTCCAAACACCATACGATTATCACGTACAACACGTGTTGTGGTGGATTTTCGTGACGTCGTGTTATTTGCTATTTAGTAGGCGAACGACAGGTGCTCGTAAACGGAAAGTAAGTGTAAACGAAATGATTCGACGAAAACATTTTTGGTCGGCGATATAGACTCTGAAATCCGGAATTTAAATCGTATCGATAACATGTCGTAAAAACGGTATTGACGCTTTTAATTACTATTTTAACGTACGCGTTTGATTTAAAATTAACTACCTCGACAAGAGTGTTATTTTGGTTGAACGAACGACTCGAGTGTAATAGAATGTTCTCCTTGATAATTTATAAAGGTATGGCATTATTATTAATTTTTTTTTTTTTTAGATATTATGTAAAACATAAAAAGTAATACGCGCGTATATTAATATATATATATAAAAAAAAAACCATTTTCGTATGGCGTACACTACTGAATTATTTAGTAAAGAAGGGGCATAATGTAAATCTAAATATTACACGCCGGGTTTGAACGGAATGTCAGATATTATCTGGTAAGTCATTACTCGTTATAAACCTTTTTACTTGACATATTACACGCATTAAACAGTGACGAAAATGAGTAATTTTGATAGTCTTCTGAGAAATATTAATGATGGCTAATTTCTGTTTATGTTTTCATACCGTGCGTTCATGGTTGAAACATTATACTATTTTGGAGTGGTGTCCAGCGCGTAGAGAACTAATTTTGAATATTTAATGAAGAAGGTAAATTTATTAGGCGCCTATACGTGGCAAGACTGTTGTGTTTAATTTAAACTCATAAATTAATAATTTTTCATTGAATTCAGCCTAACGACAATTCAAACGTTACATTTTATTATTATGTTTTCGAGCAGCTGGACAATTTTGCTTTAAAACTTTTGTCGACGTTTCGAGTTTAAAATATCCGTATTTTTTTATATAAAAATCGAAAAACCTTACAAGTGTTTAATAATACTCGTATTAGCAATATGTATATGTGAAAATAGATAAAATTTAAACGAAGAAATAAAAACTATATAAAAATACGTTGTGTAGGATCGATTTTTCGTTTTGTTAACTTGTTTTAATAATACAGATAAGTGTACCGGCTGCGTCAGGGTCAGATTATTAATGTTAATGTCGAGTTTTATCTAGAAGGTACACACATAAAATAAATGGTACACTCAGTAATCGGTAGTTTAACTTTTAACTAGTAGCTAAAGTTTACATTTACGAACGATAAGGTTTTAAGAAAGCTACGGTTATAGATACAACAAAATAAACCACGTGTACCTATATTAAAAATAAAATATGAAATTGAATAATGACAACAACGAAAATATATTATACAAATTTCAAATTAATTTATGTAAATATATTATGTATACAATATAAACACAACACACACACACACACACTGTTAATAATATACTCGAAAATACTGCGTGCACACGCATTATGTACTAAGCGTGTGTTGCGCAAATTCAATAAATAAATCTATTAATTGATAGAGTAAAATAATTAATTTAGAATTCAATTGATAGTATAACATGTTGTTTTCACTACTATTTTTTATTACGTCGGTATAGATAATGTTTTGTACAATTTTGTCAGAACATCGTCGGTCTGGAACAAACTGTCAATAGCGGATGTGAGTATGTACCGCGTCGATGTAATATGTATAAAGTTAGAGATAAACGAACTCGATGCCATGTATTTGATATGTATAAATGGCGAATCTATATTTTACAGCCAAGCGTGATGATAGGAATAAACGTAAAACGATCGAGAACAACTGGAAAACGCGTGGCGTGCGTGAATACGTTACTTGTATTATAAACGTGTTTATTACCGTGTTGTATGCACTTAATAATAAATTTATAAATTATTGTTGATCTCAAAATGAGTAGATGAGTTTAGCGAGGAAAATATTGACACTGGTGTTCACTGGTGCAGTTTTGTGAAAATGAAAAATGCAATACGAAATTACATCAAATAAGATGTGGGAATGTTATTCCAAATTAATTATATAATGTTTATTCATATTTTAGAAATAAAGAAAAAACATCATAAATCGATGTTCACATTTTTTTTTTTTTTGATGTGTCTGATAAACATTTATTCTGTAAACTACTGCCTACGCTCAAAATCGTTTTCGTGTTTAATGGCTTAAGTATCTTATTGTAAAATTAAAAATAATAATCACATGACAATGGATTTCAATAAAATGCAAGCTATAAATATTTCAAACAATAATTTTAACTTCGCTGTCAAAACTACAATAAAAAAAATTATAAATTATTTTTATACATGCGTAATATGAATTTGAAATTTTAAACGCAGACTGGTTATACATTTTAATTCACTAATGTGTATTTATTGAACAACTTTATGGTTAAATTGACACATTATTTGCATATATAATATGTATTTCAAATTTAATAAAATATAACTTTGAACTTTCCTTATTTATAAAAATGTACATTTATAATGTTTATGACCTGATGGACCTTAGATGAGATGTATACACGGTCGTAACGAAATGATTGCGGAGTCGTACGGAGTGAGATGTACGTGGGAAGTATGAGGTATGGACGTTTGGAGGATTATGTAGACTTTATAAAGACGTGAAAGCTCGTAAAGAAGGAAATAATAATTTTTGACGCGTGTTCCAAAATTCAAATGGTAACTTCAATGATTTTTCTGTTTTTGTATACGAAAACACTTTAAGTGTTGTAATGATTGGTCGAGATAAAAAAAAAATTAACTCGTTTATGTTAATTGAACCATATACACAACGGTACATATAGAGCACTATTATTGTTAATATCATTTTTTCCTCTTAAACAGTAAATATTATTTATGTTTTTACACTAATGATAATGGAAAAATTAACGGTGTTCAAATTCGTAGAACACACATCATATTCCACTGAAAATTTTATTTGGATAACGATACCAGCTAAACAATTTTATCTATGCCATTGTAAACTGTTAAACGAATTCCGTCGTCTCGTCGTGACCGCGTGCGCTCGTAGGTACCCTCCCGCGAAGCGTATGAATAATCTCTGTGCGATATTGAAAACACCCGACGGTGTATCCGTTTCGAGAGTCGAGTACGGAAAATTAATAATAAAAAGCGCACACGAACCCGGACGGTTCCGAATGGACGTGTATACCGCCAGCGCGACATCAACGTCAGTGACGCGGATTATTTGTCGTTATTTTTTTGTCATTGCTCTCATATTTACCATATAAAAAAAGGTAGCCAACACGCCAAGAACGCAGACATAATGATGCCTAAGGTGCGGGCCGCTTTCCTCTCCCGTTTCATTTTGTTGCTCGAAGCGGCCGGCCGAAAAGCGCCCGAGTCCGGATCCGTCTCCACGTCCACGTCCTTCACCGCGTCCGACGTAGACAGAGCTCCCAGGGCGCTTATGCCGTTTATCTGAAGGTGTTTGTTCAATAGCGCGGCGGCCACTTTGCTCCTGTGCAAACGTTCCGTCATTATAATTATTATTATTATTATTGTTATCATTATTTTTTTTTTCTAAGACGCACGACGAACCGGCTTTTCGGGGCCGGCCCGATTTAGTGGACATGACACGTAAACGTACGCAGTTTCATATAAACGAAATCGTCTGTTTCGCGAAAGGTGAACTAACAAGTGATTTGTAGCGCGAGTCACGTAAATACATTTAATATTATTGTTATTAGTCGTACGAATCGTATATATTTGTTTTTACCGACGGGAAAAGTTAAGGCGAATCATTAGATTGTATCGCGTTTTATTTATGTCCAGTGATTTACTTTAAATGAGACGATACCGCAGCGGGACGTGTTGAGTAAGCGAATAGCGTAGAACACTGTGAAATCAGTTCACCGACGTAACAACAACAACACCGAGTGAAATCTGCGCGCACACATTGTACTCGTACGATTTGAGCAATTTGTTTATTATCGAGTCGCGACAACGGAGGGAATGGCTCCATAACAAATCGTTTTTGGGTTTCTGTAACGTTATACGCGATACGAGGAAATGTTTGAATGAAATTCGTTACTGATCTTCTTTAAATCCGTACGACATTGATCGAACTTCGTTTCGGTACGCGTGCCAGTAGCATTGTAAAAAACCGTACGAGTATAGATTAGTGTATTCATATAAACTTATACATTTAAAATGCATATGTCGTATGCGTGCCACGAACTAAATCGAAAATATATATTTTTTCAGATACATTTTTTTTACATACTCACACACACACACACATCCATATACCATTAAAATAGCGAAACAAATCGATCAGGGACCATGTTGATGTAGCGTTCGAGATAAATTGCTACAATGTCCAATGACTTTTAAAGTAACGCGCGAGACAAATGATAGTCGTGTTGGTATAGAACTTACGCTTGTGTGTCGAAAGTTCTTACATGCATTTTTCAGACCCTTTTGATTAGTCATAAATCCACAAGAAAATGGCATTTGACGGGCGCTAGTGTTAAATTGGACAATGATTTCAATTTTTGTTTTTTTTTTTCCAGAAATTTAATATTCCTTTTCTTTTTTCATTATGTCCGACGTAATATTTATCGCTATGCTATAGTGGACGAGCTCGAAACTGCGACTCGACGGAGAGTGGATGGCACTATTATCGATTATAAGCGTGACTGCAGGACCCGCGCCGAATTTCGTTAAGTTTTAAGTAAAACTTTGTCAACGTATACTGAACCAGAAACGATGATGTTTCGTTTGCGAACTCGGCGAGTTTGTGCGACAAATATTGAAGTGTGGGTTTCGTAGTTTTCACTTGGAAAATATTAAAAGTTTTATTATTTAATGGCTCAGAACTTTTTCGACGATATACTTGTGTTATTTATACATTTATATATTTTATAGTTGGTTATCGTCACACATCTGATAAATTGTTAAAGTTATTATTATTGTTAATGAATATCGTTGAACTAAATGAGTAATTAAATAAATATTCTTCATATTGTCTTCGTCTATATTACTGAATATCAAGAACAATCCAATTAAACACATTTACATTTTTTCAAATAACAAGTTTAAAACGTAAGGGAGTATTAAAAAAAAAACAAATATTTTTTATTTTTACAACTAAAAAGTTTAGGAATTAAATGAATGAACACATGGTTTTATACTTTGAGTTCATTGAGATTGAAAAGCCAGAAAATGTCTTTTAAATTCTATGCAGATGTGAAGCAATAGCTATGTTTAGTTAAATTTATGAGAATACTGTCGTTTATTGTATACGATCTAAGTTTTATAAACAAAAACAATATTGTAAATTCATTGAAAAATATATAATAAAAATAAATATTGTCTATCATATTATATTATTTAATATCAAGCTAAAAGTTGTAATCCCATTTCTCAAATTTCCTTGTCGGTATTTGGATATTTTATAGTACATATTATTGTGTTGTTAGCAACGTGACATTGGCTGAAACACGTCAGAACTCAAAAATATTTTTTGAAAAAGCCAAGAGACATATAAGTTATGTTTTTATTTACAAGCCGATGAATTTAGATTCCAAATAATCTTGGTCTGAACATGGATGTATTTAATCAGTTATTGTTGGATTGTCGATTTCACACAACCGAGTCAAACGCTAAACGCTTAGGCTATGAGTACAGTGTTAACATATAATATAGTCATAGCTTTGCAAACATGGAGACGGAAAAAGAAGAGATAATAGTTTACGTAGAATAATAGTATATTTCACATACACACTTTAATTAAAAATTAAAAGATGAACAGATAATGAAAAATATTGACGTGTGTTAAATTTAGAGTATTAGAGCCGTTAATGCCGTCAGAATGATAAGAAAATATACTTGTATAGTTAATATACAATGCATCGGGTGGATGGTATTATTATTATTTATGAAGATTTTGTAACTAATGAATTATGTAGTAGCATTTAATATATTTTACTTTCGTCTTTTGCTGTTTAGCGCCGATATATTATTTTAAAATTAAACTTGATATTAAATTTGAGTTATTGTTAATTATTATGCACGGAAAAAAAGGAATACATTCAAAATGTAAAAACAAAATAATTTATCAACATTATGATTATTTGCGGATTGTGCGTAAAAGACTATAATTTCTCGAAAACTGTCATCTTTATACTTCTATGAGTATTTATTGAAAAAAAATAACTATTAAAAATTTGTAGATTATTTCATGATTCGTGTATAAATACGTGTTAATTAAAATAGCCAGTAAAGCGTGTATTTATTGAAATTTTTGATAATAACCGTTAACAAATTTAATATTCAGTACGATGGAATACGAAACCCGTGTTTTTATATGTTAAAATTCTATCATTGTTAATAATAATAAATAATAATCGTACTTTTCGTTAACTGTGAATATTTATGGAAAAAAAAAATATCGGTTTAAAAACATTGTTTCGATACATTCGGGCGTAAAGATAACACAATACACGAAGTTGATGATTTATTTGTAAAGGGCTGATATTACATTGGCAACGTCCATAAGTCAAATCGGATGTGTTCATAATGAAATAAATCACACAGTTGGTAGACCACACGAGCCTCAACACTGTACACAATATTGCATTTATAACACACCGAAACCATTCAAACATATTTATTTTGACAGTTCCCAAAAGGCTTTTCTGCATTATACTTTCAACGTTATAATTTATCATGAATAGGTATCTCTTCAAGACACCCTAGGGAAGGCGACGGTTAAAGTAAAAAGTCTCAAAAAAATCGTCCGTATTATATATTTTTTCATTTACCCGCAATTTGATTAATACATCGAAATAATATGATATCCGAAAGAGCTAAATGTATACGGAACACCGCAAACTGATACCTTATGACTTATAATTGACGAGTTCTGATGTTGTTATACGTATAATTATGGTATTTTGTATCCTAAGACATTATCAACGAACGTTCGTATTTATTCAAGTATGACGTGCACGGTGTGAAACGGTTAAAATATCATTTCTTTATGTACAATATTGATTATTCAGCGCGAAACTACCGAATCAATTAATGGAACTGTTAAGATATCTGTGTGAACATAAATGTCGTATTTGCATTTTATACGCTCGGTTTTTATTCCAGAAGACTGCACCGGTAATAGTTATTTACTGAACGTACTCTATATAGGTTATTATCGGCGACATGTATTCATTCCACTTGAGTTCAAAATTACCATAACTAAATTGAAAAATGGTGAAATCCGCTTAGTATTCATTCTAATCATGTGTCAGATCTTCAAGCGCTTGTATCAGACCGAAGAAAAGTCGTTTATATATTTACAACACTGCACAGATCCGTACCGTTTATAACGACATGGAAATGACGAGGAAATCCTTACTTTTATGACATGACATCATATTATAATATATCAAGTCTTTCGATCCTGTTGAAAACTTACAACAATTTGCCATTTTATTGCTTATAACGTTTTAACGAGTATAAATCCAAAACGTGTGATATTATCTAGCCAGGTAGTGTCGAGCGAGTGGATATATACGTATGTATAGTGTATATGTATAGTATTATAATAAATTGTATGAATTATAATGTAATACTGTTTATCAGAATTCAGAGTAACAAATTATTCGTCGAATACGTGTTTTTGTAAATTTTCTTTTATTTAGTGAATTTATGCAAAACATAATCTTACTAGTGGATATCAAACCAAAACCAGTATTACTTAATCTTCAAAGTAATTTAAATTAAAATGATTTTGAAAAATATACGATTTTTATTTAAAAAAAAAAAAATATTGATTTGAATTTTATCCTTGTAAATATTATATTTGAGATTATTGGTTTGAGAATTCGTTGAGGTACAAAAAAAACTCTATTTCATTAAACCTAAATGTTTATGGTAAAAAAAAACGAAATTACTACCACAGACGACGATCAATATTATAATATATATATATTGTATTTTCGGAGTTAAATTTACTACTAAGACACTAAAAGAAAATTTCTTTATATATATATATATAATTGTAATAAGTAAAATTGAATTTTTCTTAAAGACATTTTCTTTTAGTGTCTTAGTAGTAAATTTAATTCCGAATATAATTACTAATTCAATATATTCGTATAACAATAGGCGAGAGAATGGAAATAAAATGTCTGTAAAAAAAGAACGGAATTTATTGAATTTATAATTTTTTTTTCACTCGTTCGCTTTTTCCTCGATTATATTTAGAAATATTAATAAAAGAGAATATTTCTGTTGCGAACCACAGACAGGATATTAAATTTTTGTCACATTATTCAAAACATACACGCGGTCCCCAGTGCCCAAACGGCTGGTTTCTTAAAGTCGAGAACAACCTACGGGGTATACAATATGCTGATGGATTATTTCGGTCCGATAAACGCATTTTAGGGTTATCACTCAATAAATAAAAATACTCGGTATGTAAAATGAAAAATGTTCGACCAAACGTCGAAAAGTTCTTATGATGACTGTACAAATGAAATATTCTGATTAGCAGATATCTGTGTAATGCATATGTTAGTTAATGTGTGTAGTCGTAACGTTATTTAGGTTTTGAATGAGTTTCAATTTTGTAAATAATTGTTGTTTTGACATATATTTCGATTCTTTTGAAAGCCATTAGACGTGTTTTCCCGGAGATTGATCGATCGGATTTCGTTTAGAGTTTTGACAAGTGAGAATTGAAACCTTTTTTCTCGAATTTCAGAACTACAAAAAAACATACGGAATATGTCCGTTTTTCTCGTAATGGCCATAGACGTAATAACACCCCACCCCCCATACCTAAATATTGCTGTACCAAAAACAGGACTGTACATAAATGCTGTAGACGTCTGTTGTACAATCACATAAATTAATGGTTTTGAAATATTACAGGCATTAATCATAGTTAGTAGTTAAAAATAAAGTTCATTTAATTGATCATTTATCGTGGTTTTATTTTCATAATTTTAAAAAGTATATAAATATAATGATTCGTCTTTTATTTATGGAGTGTGCCATTATGCGTTTCACTAGCAATAAAAATATAATAAATCTGACCTTTAAGTGTTGGTTATTTCCGTTATGTCTTGACAAGAAAACGTAAAACATTGTTACCTCCTTAGATAAATTGGTTAAAGAGGCCATCTTTTTTTGAAAAAAAA
This sequence comes from Schlechtendalia chinensis, assembly GCA_019022885.1. NCBI lineage: Eukaryota > Metazoa > Arthropoda > Insecta > Hemiptera > Aphididae > Schlechtendalia > Schlechtendalia chinensis. Next base: position 2,733,130 of record CM032341.1, read on the forward strand.
AAGGAAGTAAATCACATAAATTACATTGCGAATACGTGAAAAATATGTGATTTAATTAAACAGTAAACGATGTAAATAATATTATAGTAATGAATAACTGATAGTTAAATATCATAAAAAATTTAATAACGAATCACACGGAATAAAATATTTTTGTAAAACTAGTCTACCGTTTCAGTATGTAAATAATAAATATATATATACATATATATATAATTTGGGAGTTCGTGTTATTTATTAAACGTTTTTTCATGTCTTTTTTTTATTTGTTTGGTGAAATATTATTTGTCATCATTTTTTTAATTTTTTTTTGAATTATTGAGTTGGAGTTTGTTTTATTTGTATTATGTGCCGGAATTCGTAGCCTATCAAATGAAAAAATATAAATCACCTCATTTTTCACCTTAAATCCCAGAAGACAAAACGTCGGGAACACTTACAAGTTTTACCCGAGGGCCCAAACAGCGGGAGAAACTCCATAAAAGACGGACAGTTTACGCGAGCAATTACTTACGCTCTCTGCGCGATATCCACGGTTAATAATTTAACACTCTTTGGGAACCGACTTTAATGAAATACGTTTTAAGTCATATAAATGTCTATTATTGGGCACATAACGTACGTTTTAGTTTCTGATGTTTTCGTATACACGTCGTTTCGTTATGTTTTCAACTGTATAGAATGTTATCTCGACAAGTGAACTAACTGCATTAGTATCTATACTTTAGTGTTTATATTTTAAACTGTTTCTAGTTGAGTACCCAGAGTACAAACTTGTGTTAAACGTTTTCAATTTTATTTTCATATTTTATTAAAACGTAGTTGGTAGTTTATATTCACTGATTAATATTTTCACGAAATAAATATTATTTCAATTTTTGTTTCATTTGTTTTCATACACGCAAAGCGCATTTTCGGAATATTGGAATAGGTACATAAAGTTGATCGCTCAGTAGGCTTCAACGTAAGTTATAATATAAACGGGAACAACCACGTTTACCTTTAATATTATCGTTAAATCCACACATGGTTTGTTTGTCTTTGAATAATGATTGTTATACATCGGTAGCGAGCAAAACACCTTTATTGAATTATATATTTATATTTAGATCATGTATCCGAGTAAAGATATTGTTCGCAACACAAGAGTTTATATTATATTATAGTTATATAACAGGTAGATATTTGAAATTTATTGTGTATAAAATATTCGGTAGGCAGGTATTTGTTATATTTATAACTCTGTGGAAAAATAACTGAGTTATTTTTAAAGTGTAAAATGTTCATTAAAAAAAAACAATTATTTTTCGATAAATAATGTTATACTATAAATACGATTTTTAATACGATACTATAGCAATGATATATTTAATTTTTAAGGTTACCATGTTCTACGTTCATTACTATAATTGAAGCTATTTGTAATTTTACGAAATAAATGTTGACTTTTTGTGCTAAAACATTGACTTGAAGTATTATTTTTTTTCGCAAATAACAAACGTTTTCTTAGTAATTTCTGCTATTAATTGTCGTGATTTTTAATATGGAAAAAGTCGAGTATAAAACGTCAAACGAAATATAGTTTACGATTTATTCCAAGTATTTAAAATTGTTGGAAAACGGGAAAAATATACCTCATGATTGTGTTTCTAATCATTAAAATCTGTGGAATGTACTGTAGTATTATTTAACAATAAATTAAACCTTAGTGATCGAAAAGTCAGATAGATTACTCAAAGCTTTGACAACAATTTGACTCGGGTAATCCAAATTAAAATCAAAATAAATTAACTAAACAAAATAAATATCACATATTTTTCTACCTAAACTATTCGGTACTATTACAACATTATTAGTCCAATACTGTTCTATTGGGATTCATATCGTTGAATTTAATTAAAATCAAGTGGTTCTTAATTTTTTTCCATTGTTAAATGCCGAAGAAAATAAAAAAAGAAAGTATACATAGTTTATAAATTTGTAAAAAAAAATATTCGTGTCAAGTTTTTGGTATTTAAATGTTTAATTTAATAAAGTTTTTGAAGTTTTTCAAAATATAAATATACAGGGTACAGTTTTAAATAAATATTATATTCATTATAATTGTTTATTGTTCACAAATGTTTATACTTGAAAGTTCGTAAAATTTTCATATATAATTTGAAAGCTATAATTGCTCGAGAGGAATTTTTATAATTCCGCCATTAAATTATAAACAATGAACTGTTTTTTAATGAATTTTGAATGTACATTGAAATTTAATGATTATACCTATCTACTGTTTTAATGTTTATTGTTTCTTTTATTGATTGGTCTAACCATTTTTTTTTAAACTTCAAATTGAATAAGATAGTTTTAAATTGTATAATCTTCCCCATCCTCTGAAATGAAACGTTTCGAGTGATGTGTTGTATTTTATAAAATGTACATTTTATGCAGTGTAGTATGTATTGGCCATTCTAGTTATTTGATTTTGTTTTTCGATCGTTTTTGCTCTTATGAACGATGTCTCTATATTCTAGGAAAGTTTTACATGATCACCATCATAAGATGCCGTGTATTGAAATTTGTGTACTGATTTTATCGAATTCTTTGAGTATTACAGTTTTTATTACGTTGATTAATATTATTAAAATTAATATTTAACAGTAATTTTAATAATGAACGTAAACTAACAACACATATCTATTATAATTTGAAAATCGATTGTTACCAAAATTTCAAATTTCCTAATATCGGTGTTATTTGTAAAAATCTGGGAGTTTTTGTGTTGAAATCATTTGGATTCGATATTTAAATCGCTCAATATTAAACCACTCGTATAATGTCATTTATCGATTTGTGTTCAAACCGGCATAAATATTTTCGAAATTTGATGTTTATAAAATTTATAGAATACGTATGTAATAGCATATAACTGCACATTACTATACGTATATATTTGACTTACTATGCGCATAACTCGTTCCAGCAATAAAATAATAATAAATAAATTCAATTCAATTCAAAATCGTTTTTTTGCCATTGTTATGTTTCGTCGCTCGTGAATTCAATTATTATAACCGTTCAATCCGACCAGATTTTACGTAGCTACAACGACGATATGCCCATTTCGACATAATATAGTTGACTTTTTGCGGTATCTATCATCTGATTTTTAGTTGCCCTTCTTTACTCCCTCAACATAAAGTCTCTTTTATACTTATCAATTTTTTATAACTCACTAAAAATTAATTTAAACTCCCAATCAATTTTCTCTTCACGTTCAAATCCCGTCATCCTTTCTATAATTTCCTTTTTCAATCGGTCTGGCTTTGTAATTTAATTTTGTTTATTGTTTTTCTATAATTGTCGAAACAAATAGTTTTGTCTAATGTTTCAATAAAAAAAAAAAAAAAGAAAAAAAGAAAAATAGCTGGCTTTCAAATTAATATTATTTCAGTGATCTGCCTGAACAATATTGTTTCCCTATACCGTAAAGATTGTACGACCAGGTTAAACGAAAACCTTATAGAGAGTCATTGAGTGTTTAGAAATTCAGACGGACGCGATAGGATCTCATTTTATTATATATTGGTTCACGCGGTGTAACGAGATATACCCCATTACGAATCCGTGTTTTTAAGTCTTCTATACGTTTCAAAACAATCGTAAAATTATATTTATGGACGCGCTGCGCATTATTTATTTTCAACAAACGGTCTGTGTAATGGATCGGTTTTAATTTGGTCAATGTAAGTTCAACGCGCGCTTACTACAATGTCTGTTAAGATAAAGGGCGTTGTCTTCCGAGAAATATTATTTTCGTTATTGTTTTAATTAATGGTTTTAAATTATTGTTTCGCGTGGTCATTAGTTGTCCTTAACATTATTAAACGTCCGTTATTGAATTTCAATCTTGTCATTCGATCGACCGACAATTCGAATAACAGCCGTGGATGTTTTTTTATTATTGAAACGTTTTAAAATTACGCCATCGTTTACAAAACCGTAAACGAATTTCACGATAAAACATACAATTAAATATCATTTTGTCGTTGGAAACGTGGAGAATTTCGAAAAACAGTCACGCACGAAGGATGCACATTGAATGTATTTTTGTTTGTTGTTCATTCCCTGGAAACGTCAAATCGTTACGAAACCGGTTAATAACATTTCAGTATCCGGAGAAAGTGGTTCAATCCGCCCCGATCGTCCGTGAAACGGACGGATGAAAATATTTCGTGAATTTCTCACGAGTTTAAACGTAATTCGTTGAACGCAACCCGAACATCGTCGGCGTCTGTACAATTGTTCGTGTTGTCACGAAATTTCCGGATGATAAAAAAGCACGGCCTCGGAACGGGACGGCGTGTGGCGTGGCGTGGCGCGTCTCGTTTGTGACGGACATAATAAAATGATAACGGTAGTCTCTCTGTTTTCCGTGCGTTCAGGCGCGTTCATGAAAAATGCACGCCCTCGCTAATTGACCCTCGGCGCGAATGATAAATGTCCCGTAGCGGAAAAACGGTAAAGTAGGTTAGACAGCCGAAACGCATCGTTTCGAGTGGACCTCCGTACGGGACGCGTATGACATGTTTCTACGGGAGCTTAGACACTCGCGCCGGGGCGAATCCAATTATCACGACGACCCTTGTAGATTCGTATGTAAACCTAGCTCGCGAGTCTTGGTGAGGGGACGTGGGGTGTGGGACGCGGCGAACAGTGACGACGACTCGACTCCAAAGTTGTGTTTCACGCGCGAGCGAAACATTGTGTCGGCGTAGTCGAAAAATCTCGCTGTATAATATCGATGAATTGTAATCGTCGCACAGTGGTATACGGTTTTGGGGCGTTTTTTACGAAATATCCGTATTGTCCGCGGTGACCGCGACGCAGTATAAATAATAATACCTGTTATGATTTTTTAAATTTTTTTTATAGTGTTTTCTATAGTCTAAAGACAGTCAAAACAAGAAAGTTGCGATATTTTTGGGCACATGATGCGGGGACAAAAATATCAAATTCTGTAACTCATTTTAGAGGGAAAGATATGTGGTAAAAGAAGTAGAGGGAGGCCTAGAACAAGCTGGATACAAAATCTAATGCAATGGTTTAGCTACAGCGGCGACCAAATGTTCACGGCGGCCCAAGAGATTAATATGATGATTTCCAACCTCCGCTAGGAGAGGAACTCCAAGAAGAAGAAGAAGTATTTTCTAAGGGAAAATGTCGTCGTTTGATTTTCGCCTCGTCTACGATGGACTAGAGAACGTTTATTCGGCAAGTCGGGAATTTACCAACTCGTTTTCAGAAAAATGTTTTCGTTACACGTATATCGTGAGATGTGTACAAAAACAACATCATCGAATAATTTATTATTAGTTGAATTTACCCGAAATTTTTTTTCCACAACTAATAACATATAATTCATTGATTGACGAATCGTATATATGTATGCACGTTCCTGTTCGCGCGCGTCGTCCATATGATTTTGACATTGCAGGTGTACACGAATACCGATTGTTGGATAAATAAAAGTCTCGCAATTTTGTTCGCAGCGTCACGGATGTAAACAGTTATGTTGATTCAACGTGTTTTGTATGTGTACATGTTATATATATATACAGTTGTACGATTTAACATTTTAATAACGTGGTATTATCGGATTGTCTGTTTAAGGTAAATTAATCAAAAAAATTATTCAATTAAAGTTCGGTAAATTATATTAGTTATGTCCAAAATAACGGGTGAAATATATAGAATTTTAACTAATCACGATTAATCATATTATTGTGGCCGTGTCTGTGTTCACAGTCAAGCACACACATAGCAAAACGTAATTGTCGATACGCAAAAATCGGAATATTATAAACCTAAGTAATTATCAATTGAAAAGTTGCTCATTTATTATACTGTTGTAACAAAATATTTAATCAAAATATCAAATAACCTAATAATTATATTTCTCAATTTTTGAAACTTGCCGAATTTGACTTTTTTCAACAATACATGGAAATATATATTTTTCATAACCACTGCTATATACGGTTAGAAATTAGATTTAACCAAGGTTTTATAAAATTAATAGATTTGCGTGTTCAATAAAAAGTTTATTTAAAGTTTTTATTTATTAAAAATAATCTATTACACCGTTTAACATTCATTTTAACACGAGTTCAATGTAAAAAGATATTGTTGATATTCTAATATTTTAAGTGCATCGCATGTTAATTAAATAGTGACTTTACAGTGTATATATTTTCAAAGTTACAATTTTAAATTCCTAAAAATGATATAAGAAAGAATTTAATCTTTTTTTCTTATTAAATTTTAAAACTAGAAAATAAACATATTATCTTGTAATTTAATGTAAAAACACATAGATGGTATTTTTATCTTGAACGTCCAACATATATATCCAATATACACTTTTAAAATGTTCATTTTATATTACAGACACTAAGAGGAAATTGACTGAAAAAATATATTAATAGTAATGATTTTAACTCGAGTCCTCTAGTCCTCAACGAGTTCACGAAAGTTTAAATAATTTTAAATGTTTCTTTATTTTTATTTTAGTATATTTTATTTACCAAAAAATTTGGAACTTTACTCAATTTAATATATTTTTATCTTACTTTACATATTTATTAAAAATTTAAAAAGTTAATACTGAAATGCTATTTCTGATATATAAAAGATATATATTTTTTTAAACGTCGATGTGATTTAATGAAATGCGTATTTACTCATTTATACATAAATAAAATAAACCAGTAAAAAAGGAGAATGTATGTATAATATCGGTATTGAAAAAAAATTTTTCGTGTACGGTAAGTCGTTCTACGTTTGTTTTAACGTTTACAGTTATATTTAACTTATTTAGACAAATTGAATTATTTAGGAAATATTTTGAAACGTACGAAAATATTGAAATTTAATTTCCCATTTAGTATGTCTAAAATGTATTATGCTATTCTAATCCTATTCAAATCGGTCAGAAAATCGACTTAACCTTTATTTGTATATAATACTCGCCGTAAAAGAACTCTGTACATTCGAGTGCGATTTGTTGAGAATAATCTTTTTAAGTGTAAAAACCGTTTGAAACAAATGACAAATACCTTTGACATCGTATAATGATAAAAGGTGCCTTTGTTAAAATTTTCTTTTGATGACTCTGAACTGCAGTTATTGTCTATTTTGGATAAAAACTCGCATTGGATTTTTCAAACTATTGAAAAGTCTTCAGTTTCTCTTTTATGTACTGTTGCTCGCGGTGACGTTAAAATGGAATTATAATAATATTCTGTTTAAAAAATATTTAAAATCATTGCTTATACATTTGTACTGGTTGCGAGCTGTTCGTTTTATCATTATGTATCTTATTTTTACGCTATTATAACGTTCTTTGAAATTCAAACATTAACTTACGATATGAAAATCGGTTATATAACAATTAGCTCTGCGTAAATTGTCATCATAATTTTTAGTTCATTAAATTGAAATTCGACCTGCACTGGTAGATATCGTTAGTCACACATTATTGTTGATATTGTTTTACGAACTCAATTCTATGAACTGAATATATATAAATATATTCGGTTTCTATAATTTATCACGAAAGAAGTAATAGGATTTTTTTTTAATGTCCTGATTAAATTGGCAAAATGTCAAGGTTTTCAAAGAACAATGAACAGGTAGCGAAACGCCGAGATATTAGGAAAATTAATTCTGCAACATCGAAGGATAAAGTAAAAAAATATGTACTAGTTGAACTAATTTTATGTACTGGGATGACTCAAATAAAACCAGGTTAAATATATTGCTGTATATCAACACGATGTATATTCTAGTACTACTGTTAACGCCGCATGGACGTTATTCGTTGATTCAAAACGGGTCTATACGATATAGACCCAGTCATTGCTAATATAATTAATTTACAATTTGAATTCTAAAAAGTTAAATAAACATGATAGTTGAATTTGATATATATATATATATATAAAGCTTATATAATATAATGCTAAAGGTAACGAAATTCTATATTTTATGCCAAATTAAAATTAATTTTTTTTTCTCTTAAGCGTCACGCAGGATATATAAAAAACAATTTTTGCTTTTCAAATAGAAACAAAATCAACAAATTTAATTAAATAATATAATTATATAAAACACAATAACGATTAGTCATAAATGGCATTAGAGTAGGCATAAAGAAAGTTATTCATTTGAATTTTATTTCTCGTTTTTCACTTGTCTAAACTCAAAAACAGTTCTACATAGAAAATCATTTATTGTATATTGTATTTACACGATTTATCAACAAATATTTACTCAACGTATATTTGTCAAATTTAACACTTGCAAATCAAAAGTAAATTTGCTTTTATTATGCAAAAGAAAATAAATATAACGTAAAATACGTGTTTTTAAGTATAGTGATTTATACATATACGTATTATATTACATTTATATATAACAAATGAAAGAAATATTTTAGAAATGTGGAAGGAATATTTTATATAATAAATTTGTAGATATAATAGTATTTCGATAACAAAAGAATAATTCGTTTTTAACTCGATTTTCGAATGCGAATTTTAAGCCACAAAATTCTATAAAATAAATATATATATATATTATAATATTTTAATCAAACGTGGCACAAACCAAAATAGATTTAAAAAAACTAAAATATAATTGGTTGTATCTTATATTTGTATTATATATTTTAAAACGATATTTAGTTATAATTATGAACGTAAAAACACGTTATGTTTATTAATACACTGTAAAATGTGTACGTATTGTTATTTTGATGAAATTAATAATGATTTATTTATCTAACAATAAAATGTTATAACTTCTGTTACATATCTGAGTTTTACGATTTTAATGTAGATGATTTTTAAAATGAAAATAAATCACAAAATAATAAATAGAGAACAATTTAATGTAGTGTACTATTACATAACGTTGAGTCGAAATGAAAAAAAAAAAACACTAATTATTATATTTATATTTTTAGAAAATATCTGCGGTGCTTAAATGCAGCGTTAAAAAAATATTGGAGAGAAAATTTGGATGCTGTAAGAACGGTTATGGGGATGAACGTTGAAGGTCGAATAGGAAGAGGAAGACCGAAAAAGAAGTGGTTGGGTGCGATATGATGACTGTTGGTGTGTGCGTAGATAATGTAGGAGATCGTGCCAAGTCGAGGTTCAGGACACAGGTGGTCGATCCCAAGTAGCTGGGATTGAGGCGAGGGACAAGAAAAATAAGATTATATGCGACACCAAAGAATATATAATATTTTCCGTACGTTATAGGTTTACGTTTTACGAACAGAGAAAGCGTCCAAGTAAATCCATTAGGAAAACCACGAGGGTCTACCTAAGTAGTTGTTTCATAACTGTTTTGTTTTCGGAACACGTTTAGTTTAGAACTGTTTTTTTTTCTTCACTCGATGTTGGACGCGCGAAGTCGTGTAGTGCGATGTTGTATTCGGTGCCGCACCGTCGTTTGCATATACAGCGTAAAAAAAAAAAAAAAATGACCGGTATTAGAGCGCAGAACAACGTTTGCGACACAGACGAAGCCCAAGTTTGCCGTATTTTTTTTCGTTGCAAAATGTATTGTGCTTAAACAGTCGAGATTCGTCTGTATAACGATTATTTTTGTTCAAAGTTATTCGCCGGCGGTTAAAAACTATATCGCCGTAGTGCGAGTATTTCGAAAAAACGCCGACTCGGGCATATGTGTTTAAATTTAACGAGGTTTGTATTTGTAACTTCCGTTTTGATGCATCGAACGATTGTGACGTTTGATGGTGGCGTTGGAACACGGCGAGTACACGCGTACGTTCGGTTTATCAATCGTGACGCGGTATTCCGACAGCGGAAACACTGAATACGTTTTCGAATGCATACAATCGCGTTGGCCTCACTACTCCATCGCACCCGATCGGCCGCGACCAAACGCGAGCGTTTCTGTCGACACGTCGCCTGCGCGGAAAACGATCGACTTTTCTGACGGATATTATACGTCTTAGCCGTGCGAACCGTATCCGTCCCGTCTTGGTTGATCTGACCGATTGAGAATTCCTTTTGTTTTTTGAATTCAAATTCAAATTCTTTATTTGAAAAATATACGAATAAACTGAAAAAAACCGCGTCGACCGCAACCCGTCACCGTATTTTCGAACAGCTGTTGTTTAATATTTGATATACTCACAAACGTAAACGATCGTAACGTGTTTTCGATTATATTTACATACGAAATCGCTATGTTTTAGTGGCGTTCGCTACTTCGGCTAGGCATTCGTAGACATTCGAAAAATGAATATGTTTTTCGTCGTTATGTTTGTTTGGTCGTGTACACGGAATTAAATCGAAAATTGTTCTCCGACTTATTGCAGAATCTCTCGTTAAATTGACCGTGACTGGTTATGCATGAGATATATACATATATTACTGGATGATTATTGGCTTTTTGAAATGGCCGTAACTTCGAATGTAACTTTTACCGATAAATTCAGACTTTATCATCGGAATGAGCGTAAAAAGTTTGCAAGCAAAATGTCTTTGTTTTATTTCTTTCGTATATTACAATTTTTTAAGCACCAACAATAAATAATGTAGATAACTAATTCGATGGAAAAATATAAATGGCATTGGGACCCTCGGGATAGGGAAACGTTCATCCAAAAGTAACCGACTCGAAATTTCAGTTATACCTTACCATTACGGAAAATGTTGCGAACAATAGAGTTCGGAAATGTTTTGGTTTTAGTTTTTAAACTATTTAGCTTTTTAATACGATAAAAGAGTTAGGGGGGAAAAATACGATTAATAATAGAAGCTTCCGTTATTTACGAAAATCGATATCAGCAAACTGTACTAACGTTACCGAAAATAATAGCTGATCCGCTCAGTTTTGATGCATTACATTATTATATTAAATTTAAAAGAGACATAATGGTGCGTGTACTATTTATTGATATGATATTGAACACACAGAAAAAAAACCACTGCGAAAAGATTAAAAATGTTATCGTTACAGATATCGTTTTGATAATATGATTTATGTCGGAAAGAAGTTTTAAAGAAATCAATAATGTTCTTACAATGTATGTTTTGTTATACACTAAGCTAGCCTATTTCTAGTTAAATACATCTGGAATTGATTCAAGTATTTTTAGAGTAGATCTGAATACTATCTTATGGAAATTATTAAAAAAAAAAAATCATTGTATAATATTTTATTTTGATGTTTTATATTTAATTTTAAATTGTTTACTAAATATATTATTTTTCGTGAGATACTTGCAAGCTCGAGAGAATTGGGTTGAAGAAAAATAATTATTCCACACAATCTTTTTTAGGTTAAACGGTAAACACATTTTGACAGCATTCTGAATTCCGACGATTAAAAAACGTACGCGTGACACATATTTGCTTTACGATATTCTTATTTATTGTACTTTTTACATTTAATCGTTCTAAATAGTAAATCCGAGATTCGCTCAAATTAGTTTTTTCAATTGCAATGATTTATTGTTATCGTTTGTAAATTATAAATAATATAGGTAACGTTGTATAAGCTTGCACCGACACGAGCGGGAAAAGAGTAGTGTCAAATCTACTCAGTTTCTATATCTCGTCTGTCTCTATTTAATTAAACTGTGAATTGTGATGATTATGGATTATATTCAATTTAAAATAAGGTAATCAGCATCTAAAAAGAAAAAAGAAAAAATAACCATACGTAAATTATTAGCATTGTTTTACATACGGCCAATGAATTTGATGTTTTTTCTCGATTTTTATGTTTACTGCTACGTTTTATTACCATTGTTGTTCGAAGTTTAAGAAACGTAATATTTTCATATGTTTTAAAAACTAATATTGCAAATTCGATTGCTAACATCGGAATGTAAATGATATTAAGGAACATTTATTAGTATTTTAATACATTTATTTTTATTTTTATAAGATTGAAAATAATCAGATAATATTGTAGCCATACGTGTAAAATTAAATTGCAATGAAACAGATTTAAGCAATTAATTTGTGAGATTATGATCAGTAATATACTTAAATCCGCATTAATTTTAGATGTAATAATTTAACGTCTTAACGGTGGTAACATTTATTAAATAAGATCGCGAACCGTAAACAACAATTTTCTAGAAAACGGTGTCTTTTTAACATACTTTATAAGCCTTAACGGTAGGTCATATTGACTTTACTCGGTACAAACGCAAACACTTAAAAAAATCTCAAAGTCGATTTGCATAAAAAATAATTACAATACTCTAATTTATGAAAACTAAGTTTTTATCTAAAAAATACAAAAATGTTTACAAATCAAAATTAAATACTGACTTATCGTTTATAAAAATATTATCAACTGAATGTTTAATTTAAATTTAGCTACATATATTATAATATATGGATGTATAAAAATAGTTTTTGCTTTTAATATAAACGAAAAACAAAAAGAAATCCATGTTGTTTGGGAACACGTACTATTCCGGAGGATATATTTTATTATATTTCCTTCGTTTTTTTTTTGTTTAAGATAAAAGGTACTGATTTCGTTCAAAGAAATGTTCGAAAATTTAATGTTCATTTGAATCTGCGCTAAACCGTCTCAAATTCGTACGGTTCACATCTTTCCGAGTCTTCGTGTTATTTCATTTGCCCTTTGTACGCATCAAATTCATTTCATCACGACCATATCAAAATTGTCTGTAGTTTGTCGTCCGTTTTCACTGCAGCCGATAGACCAGTTTGTCGTCTAAAACGATTAACGGTGGCCAGATCTTTTAACCAATAATATCTATTAAATCAACAGGGGATGTTTATATACATTATATTTGACATTCGAGTAGCGTAAAATGCGATTTATAAATAATACATATGTGAGATTTTCTAAAAAAAAAAAAATATGTTTTTATAATCGACATAGGCATGAAATATATTGTATAATTTGGTTCGTTCGTTAAATGTTCTCAAACAATAACAACTATAGAAACATGAAATATATGACCGGGCTACGTGTGATATATGAGATACGCGCGTTAAAAAACACAACTAATTTTTTTGTTTCGATTTTAATAAAAGCTTATAAATCATATTACAGTCGAACCGCTGTGAAGTATTAAAAAGTATAAATTGAAAATTATATAGGTAGTGTTTTAATGAAATTTTCGAAAAATATTGATAAAATTCAAGTCGTATTTCACACGTGATATTTTACAATTAAACATGCCACGGCATAAATCGAGAACGCAACGTGCAGGACGACACGTTGTATTGAAATTCGCGAACTAAAAGTGGACAATGGACATCATTAAAAATTGTGTACCCATTCCGTTGCAGTGGGACTTTAATGTCAATGACAATCGAAAGGTCGTACGCTAAAGGCAGTGGCGTATTTACGGGGTGGTGGTGTAGGGGATTTCCAAAACAACCCAAGGAATTTTTCGAGATTAAAAATTTACAATCACGTCTATAATACTGTACTTTTACTCTATTTATAAACTCATATCGAACCCAAACTATTTTACTATGATTACATCCCCCCCCTCTCGACTTTTATTATAAATACGCCACCGCTTATAGGGATCTGCAAACAACGTCACTGCGATATACGTCGTTGTAATAACGGTTTACAAAGATTTTCCTCGTGCGCGGTTATTATTATCATGTACAATTTTCACGTCGTAAAATCGATAGAAGATTATATATCGAAAAACCACACGGTCATTTCGGTCGGGTTGACCGGAAACGCGGAAGAACCCGAAAAAATAGCCGGTTTTCCTTAAAATAAAAGAAAAAACCCCCGATCTACTACGCGAAACGAATCGAAACGTGTACCGGATTTGTAGTCTCTTCTATCCGGAGGGCATAATGTCATCCAGCCGATACACGATCCGGACGAATTTCCCGTGCCGGTTAATCCTTTTCGACGACTTTTAACGAGAGGACGGCGACTATTGCTGTCTGTTTCGTCCCGATTTCTAAGTTGAGTAATTGTTTCGGACCTTTCGCCGCGCCCGTGCCGGCAGACCTTCTTTTGTTTTACCGAAACGGTCGGAGGGCGGTACGGGAAAGCGGGGCGAAAAAAAAGAAGGAAAAAAATCCTTTCGTGTTCAGTTTTAAAGTCATTAGCCGCGAAAGCCCGCGCCACGACGGCTAATCATTCACGTCGATGACGTCGACTCCCCGCGCTTCGGACGTATCTGTATAGACGATTTGTGCGTGCATTATATGTGCATATACATTACAGTATCGGCTTAACGCGGACGACAACGATGATAATAATATAATGGCGGACTCCGGGTATCATCTCGGAGTTGTCGTAAGAAAATCTCATTTAAAAACACGATCGATACCGCAAACGTTTTCTCATTGGAATTCATTTGTCGCGCACTCCTAGCAATCCGACGATCAAGAGTTTCTCGATATTATTTTGTTCAATTGAAAATCGCATAGGCCTCGGTCGTCAACGCGTTAAAATGTTAAATCACAAAGTTAATTTGCACGAGTAATTACTTTTCTTTGATCGGTAATTTTTAACTTAACAAGTTGATTTCATTCTAAAATATCGAGTAATTATTTAATATTTCGATCAACAAATGCGACGTTCGGTTATCCGTAAAAATATATCGGCGTGTACACATATTTTTTAAAAAAGTTTGATTCACTTTAGCCGAGTATAATTATTTAATCATTACTGATAGTATATAAAATAAAAATCGAATGTAAAGTCATCTCAATCGAACGGATAATTTTAGATATACGCGTGGAACTTTTCTTTATTATCCTAATATGAGATAAACAAAGTGCAGGTGAATGAATAAAAAAATAAGTGGCTGATTTTTAGTTGATCCATCTTATTTATTTTCATTTTTAACCGTACATTTAATTTAATTAAATTCGTTGATAATTTTACCATCGTGTTGCTACACTTTTATTACATTTTTCATTAAACTACAAGTTAAACGCATGATTAATTGTTCTTCAGGTTATATATGTTAGTAAATAACTCATTTTTATTGTATAACAGACACTATTGATATTACTTATTGGTTTCCAATACTTTAGTAGCTTGAAATATCGGGTTTAAACTGTACACTTGTTCACGTAAGTACAACATGTTTTTAAATATTGCGTTGGTAAATTAAGAACATTTATGAAAACTACGTGTATTATAAACACAATTAATAACTGTACTCGTCTTAAGGATATTTGATAATAATTATAATTTAATTTGTACAGGTTTTGGAATGAAACAAAATTATAAATTTTTTTTACATTTTTTTCGACGGGATTACTCGTACATTTTGTTTTTGGCTTAAGTAGTTAAACGTGTTTTAATTTTTTTCACCCTTAACCACCCTAAAAAACGTGAATGTTAAACCGTCTAAATAAAATAATACCATACATGCCACATTTATACACGAAAATTCACGTGACATTGTCGTTGACCGGACCTTTTACGCTCGGACTATTTATGAATTTATTTGTTAATAAATGTTGTTTTTATGTTACTGAAAAATGTCAAAAGTTGAAACGGTCGTGTTCCTAATACAAAGTACACAGTATTTAATACAAAACATAATATCCGATTGTGAATTTCTTTCAGAAGAAAATAAATATTTCACCAAAATATATAACTTTGTTTACATCTAATTTTGATATTTTATTTTGTTTACTCGAAAAACTCAAAAGTATAGGGTTTAAATTTAACGTGTAATAATGTAAAATGAGTAAACGTTAGGATTATTAATACTGACCATAATTTTAACCATAAATTGTTACTCTTAAACATAAAATACGTTATATTTTATTATTTTATTAGGTAGGTGTACCTTACGATCGATTTCAGCGAATTTTATTGGGAAAACGTGTTTCGACCATTAAATTATGAATAATAAAAAAAAAATCGTCACGAAAATATCGTTTGAATTTTTATAGTCTTGTATAAAAACAAAAATTAGCATCGACTAATAATGATTTACTAATAAAATATTAAGACCGAAGACAAATTGAACGACCGATAAAAATGTAAGACGATAAATATTAAGACGCAATTATAGGATATATTTATTATAAATTTACGACACCGGGTATAAACACCACGTGTTTCCTGAACATTGTGAATTTATGATAATTACGTTGTGTGCAATCTGTTTTGGGCTTATATCTATGATTATTTATGACGGACGTTCACGTTTCGGAGTAAAATAAGTTGTATTATGACAAAGTCGAACGTAAAATATCCCAAAAGATACTTGTACTATATCTAATACAAATAGTGTCATTTCGCGTTCCGGAAACCGCAACAAGACAACGATAACTGACAGAAAAATGTTGTCGTTCTATACTCGTATAAAATAAAAATAAAGGGAGACCGCTGTGTTTCAAGTCAAGGTTTTTTTTTTACGAAAATAACAATCGATATTAAAAAGAAGGTCAATGATGAAAAAAAAAAAATGCCATTTTAAAATCTCATAACACATTTATCTTTTGAATTGAGTTTGTATAATGCGATTCCTATCTAATGTTTTAAAGCTTCGCATTTATACATTTTTAGCCTGAACAAAAAGGAACTTAATATTTATATTATCTCATATATTAATAACAAACATAAAACTCATAAATAAATAATAACAATCTAGCTTGTTCTTAAAAAAATGTTTGCAAAACTCGCATACTTCATTTAATGATTTCAGTATGAATGAAGATTTTAAGATGAAAAAACAAGGAAAATAATAGTAGGGACATTATATTTTCATAATTGAATACAATTGAATTATTATAGTAGGTACTGAAAAATTATAATCTGTTAATTAATTATTGATAATCATTCGTTGGTAAATTATAGTGAATTGTACAAGCTATTGTATAATATTATTAATAATTTAGGTTATTTTTCGTATAGTTTTCGTGCTATTTATGGAAAGTAAAAATGCTAAAACGAATTATAGTTAAAAATTATAATCAATATTGAAATCGTTTTCTTCGAAAATATTCGTACAAATTCAACGTTCAATTTATAAAAATGTATTATAAAAAATAAAAATTTTTAGATACATATTTATCGGTGTTGTTTGACATTATACACAGAGGAGTCGCCTATACCGTACATTTCCACATTTTTTTACGAATTATTTTATCAATATAAAATTGTGGCGATTATAATAAGCTTATAGCACGTGAGCAAAAGTTTGATATGATTAGTTGTATATGTATTCAATTTTAGTAAATTATATTTTTTCAAAGATTTCACGAGATGGACAAGCAGTATGAGTAAGAGATGGACACATGGAAATGCCTAAAAGTGAATATGGGTAAAAAACGTTATTGACGTAATAATTGTATGAAAATTACGTAAATATAATTATATACGGGTTCAGGTTTAATATTCGTGCGGATAAAATAACATCGAAAATTTAATATTTAATTGTTAAATTTTTTACGTCGTAGTTTTCCTTCTTAGACATTATGAACAGATGTAGTTTTCAAAACAATAACTTCTGCAGCAATTAAACGGTCATCTAGTATAAAAATCAGGTCAACGTAAACGACTCTATCGTAATTAAAAAAAAAAACAAAAAAACAAACAAAAAACAAACAAAAATCCCACTTATTAATTAGTTTTCAGTAACGACATACCGTTTCGAAATGTTCTAACGGTAGATTAAATATTATTATCGAGAATAACTCCATGACAAGATATCGCGAAAAACAACCGGCACCCGTTCGACATGTCAGTGTACGATTTCCATTATTCACTGTCTGCGCGATCAAATGAATAACCCAGAAAAGTCGTTGCTTCCCGCCGACACCAGTCGCTTATTGTCTGGCCGGCCGTGTAGAATTTTTGTTCGTTGGTTCGATACAATAACTACTGACACATCGAACGCTCGTACAAAGGACTCAATACGGCCCGAAGGCGATTAACAACAGTCGTCATTTGAAAACCGAGAAAAACGTTTGACGAATTCGTACCGGACGGTAAAACTTTTATTACGAGAAACGATTGTGTGACTGTATACCATACACGTGTACTTGTACACCGCACGTTTGACAGTTGCAGTAACGACAATATTCGTTGCACCAACGTGCACGTATATTTATGTTATATCGTGTATGAAATATACCCGTGCGCGTCACGTTTGCAAATCACGAGGACGGTTTTGTAGGCGATGTTTTCGCGTTTAATTTCAAGACGATTCAGACTCGGCGCGAATGCTATTTACATACGGTATATCGTTTTCGTACGGACTTCGTCTCGTGCTGAACGTTTTTCATAGGACATTATCGACCGCGTGGACAAGTTTGTTATTCATGTGCTCGCGTTTTAGTAAATTTTGATATTAAAAACAATATTACATCACATCGCACGCTTTTGAACTGTCTCGGACATTTATGTACGAAAATGTTTATCGATTTTGTAGAAATGTTAATTGAAATGTTTAGACATTGTATGGCCTCCTGTGTGTTAAATTGTCCTGTTGGCGTAACAATTAATTCGATGTTTTTATTAAATATCTTGTTTGATATGCGATAGACATGTTTGTTTTGGATTAAAGGCAATACACGATAATAATAATTCTTGGTTGTATTTCACTTGGCACTCAAAACCTATATGATATATACGTCTGTTTTGAGTACGGTAACTTTACGTGCTCGCCAAAGTGTGCTTTCGTATGTATGTGCTATGTGCTTGTTTCGAGAAATATTTGTTTAATATTCAAATAGTAAACAATAGTTTAGACTGATAATCTGTATATAAATCAAAATTAATTAAACCGTGATACGAGTAAATATCGTATAAATTAAGATTTTGAACAATGATTTGACAGATTATTGTCAATTATTTCCAAAGTATATCCATAATTAAACAATCTAAATGTATAATAATACGATTTGATTTTGTACGCTCAGTTGTAAAATAATTGATGTATTTCATGGTTTCTGATTTCGTTTTAATATTAAAATAATAGCGATATTAATAAAACAAATATTATTATTTTTTTCTCTCTCCGTTAAAAGGGTCACTAATGAGTGGCGTCTTTTTCATGTTATTTACTGCCAACATTACTCCCATCACATATACTTATTGTACATAATATTTGTATAGATTGTGTATTTCTTATGTAAAATACAATTTTTTTTTTTTAAACTCGTAAATGTAACCATTCATTGTTAACATTTTGCTATACAACAACTACAGAAGATGATTCGTTAAAAAAACAATCTATACAATTTATGAATTGGTCGTTATTCTTTAATAACATTGTATAGACTGTGAGCATATAAAAATAATATCCATTTTTATGTGAAAAAATAATGTATTTACATATATATTTAATATACTTATAAGTAGTTTTAAAATTGAATAAATTATTTTGTCATAAATATATTGAATTAAAACCGTGAGACTCAACTTAGGGAACGTCATATCCTGTATAAATTTATATTGCAGTTGACTGATGACGAACATCGTCTGTGATATTCGTAATAATTTTATTTTGACATTTTTCTTACTGTGATTTCAGTTAAATTAATTAGTTTTGTTTTGAGAGAATTCCATCGCTAACATTTACGATATTATCGTTCTTATTTAAAATAACCTTAAATTATTAATTATATTTTTGTTTCTATACGTTTTATAAAAACTAAAATTATCTCTTATTATGGGGTTTTTAAATTTATCTTATCAAATATTCGTTGAAATGGAATTCCAATAATTTTTATTTTAGTACGTATTAAAATGTTCAGAAATATATTTTTAGTTTCTCTTTTTTGTTACTTGACGTTGATACGTACAGGTTAGATTATTTAGCCATTAATTATTTGAATTATTTGAAAATGGTTAGGAAACATAAATGGTCAAAGGAACTTAGGATGGTAACACTAACAATAGATTAGAAAATAAAATAATAAGGTCAGCAATTGTATTTTATCCCAAACTTTCGTATGGCTTAACAACAATTTTCAAATATTATGGGGTTAATATAGTTACAAATAAAAACAATAATTTAAAAACACTATTAGGAAATACAAAGGATAAAATAGATGAAGGAGGGAAATCGGGTATTTATAAAATTCAATGTGAAAATTGTAATAAATGCTATGTAGGCCAAACAAAAAGGAAATAAATGTTAGGTTTAAAGAACATTTAAGAAACGTTAAAAATCAAGAAGACGAAAAATCTCCTGTCGCGGAATATTTATTGAATACTAACCATAACATTAAATCATTAAAACTTTAAAAAAATGTAAATAACTATAAGGAATTAAACATAAGATAAGCAATAGAAATGTCAAAAAATAAAAATAATTTGTTAAACTGGGACTTAAGTCCATTGCAAAATTCGTTGTTAAAATTAATTTAATGTGAACCGAATAACAATAACAAAAAATCCGGTTTGCGTGGTTGGATGACTCATGATCAATCGGAGGGATTTTGTGTTGACGTCATAGGTTATAAAAACTGTATAAATACGGGTGCATATAGCATTTAACGGATAGTAGCTCGCGCTGATGATGAAAACGTAGTTGTCGAATTACGTATACGTGGATATTGTGTATAAATTTTTGTGATTTCGGATTTTAAACATTTGTGTATAGAATAATCACAAGTTCTCTTATATATTTTATTAATTATTTCGTTGATAAATTAAATTAAATGAATTATTTTACGCAAAATATTTTTTTTACGTGAAATATGCAAACAATAATTTAATTTATCAACGATTGTTAAATGTTTTATTAAGGTATTTTTTTAGTATGAAAGCAGGTTCAACTTATGTTGACATGGCAGTTCAATTTCCGAACGAATGATAAATGTTTGTTCACTCCTCATTATATTAATGAAAAATAATTATTATGAAGGATGAATATTTCGAGTTAAACATACCGACAGATCATTTATAAAATCGATAAAAACCCGTCGTGATAAATATGCGAGTATCAAAAAAAAAAAAAAACACAAATAGTCTTCACATGCATAAAAAAATATTTTCTATCATCATGAAAAAAATCACATATTATATAAAATTAAATTCTACTTGAAACCAAAATTCAAACAGTGCACTGAAATTGAATTTATTACGTAGATAATGAAAAATATAGAAAAAACAATTTTGTTGCTTATATACACTACTATTAGATTGATTAAAAAAAAAAAATTATACCATGAAAATATGAAATTGATAGTAGGTATATAATGTATAATTGTAAATTTCAAAACGGGTCACTAAGCATATTTTTGTTTTTTTTGTCGATTACCTAGAATGGATTTAATTTTATAATTAATGTCACTTATATATTCATACTATTCAATGTATATATCACATTTGGTTTTGTTCATCGAGAGTGCTATAGACGTACACAACGAGAGTAGTGAAACACTAAATACATAACATGTCGGTACCTTCGAGTAGGTAGTTGAGCTCTTATTATAGGCAATAGTTAATTAATTTTTGAAAATATTTTCGAACAAAATTCCAGTCATATTAAATCATTATAGACGTGTATATAGATTCCGAACAAATAAATAATTTCTATTCATTGTGGTTTTTGATTGAAATTTAGTAAAATCATTAGCGTTTTATACTAATAAAATTAACTGTTAAGTTTTACTATAGCTGATTGATGGTTATGTAATTATGGAATACAGTGAAAATTTGAATTATATTTCTTTCCTCTTGAAATACAATGGTTTTTTTTAAATTGAGATAGACATTATATTATAAAGTTGATCACAAAAACATAATAGTTTTACAAAAGTTAACGTAATTATAATATTTTATGACTAAGAATTTTGACACCTAAATTGAGATAAAAAAAAATCCTTGAATTTTTTTGAAAAATAAAAATATTAGTTTCATCGTATTGACTGATAGTGTTCCCTACTATCGATTTAAAGTCGAGCGCGTGTGCGTATGTTGAATGATTGTTTGAGATAAAGTCATCGATTGTCATTGTAATAATAAACCGTTAAGAAATGCGTGTCATTGTTTGAAAACAGCATAAAAAAAGAAAAACCGTTTAGTTCTTCTATGCCTTGATCTTTGATTTGTCTCTTTTTGTAGGTTAATAGTGAATTGAAATCAATGGGTATAGCGAGAAGACAGACGGTTGAACTTTCAGAAGGGATCGTTTAATCAATTCTAATGGTCGGTCGTCAATGTTTGGTTACATTGCCTTTATGTTGTTTTGCTTAACATATTATATCATATAAATCATGTGCGGTTTCATAAAAAAAAAAAAAAAGTACACATACCTTAGAAATACGTCGGAATGATTACGGTTTAGAACTATTTTAAATATTTTATCGTATCAAATTACTTACGAGTGATTTATTATTGTGACAGCATTAGTACAGATTTTTGAGACATAAATTCACGAGGTCATCTCATGATGTGTCTGTATTAATTTTGATTTTGTTTTGCGTAATTACAACATCTAATTGAAAACAAGATTTTGAATTTCATTGATGACGATGAAAAATACTTTGAAAACTCAATTAATAAATTATTTAAAAATTACTACGATTTTTTAATCGGAATTTAATATTTTTTATTATTATTCAAATTGATACGTACACACACACACACATATACACCTACATACACACACACACACATGCCTACACACACAATCACACACACACACACATACATACAAATATATATACATATATTTATATATAATGATACTTGAGTTCCTTAAGTGTTTACACCTGTGAATTTTTAAGAAATGTTTTAAAAAGTTAAACAGAAAAAGTTTATGCATTAGCCAATATTTAAAACTCATTTTAATTTTGTTTAACATTTTAAAACTAACGTATTCTGTTTTTACCTGCACACCAACTTTATTTTAGATATATACACAAATATTAAGCTTAAAATGATTTTAATATTAAGTAAAAAACTCTTTGTATAAATAATACAAATGTTGAAAATATATCAAAGGAGTTTGCTTAAATTTGCATAATAAAATAAAGATAAATGAATAAATGTCTAAAAATAATACTCTCGTAAGAAGCATTGGTATACCATATTTACACCTTTAACATTCACTCAGAGGCCGGTATGCTTTGCAAAGTATATTTTTGCTTTTAGGATTTTACACAAATAATTTATATTTTTTAAAATTTCAACCAACTCTTCAATTTTTCATGAAGTACAATTTTAATTTGAGATACAAGAGACACTTGAAAGTTTCTATTGTATTTTATTATTTCATATTTCTATAAAATAAAGAAATATTAAACACATGAATATCACAATATGATCGGTACTCTAAACACGTATACGAGTTAGAAATAGTTAAGGTAATTACATTTTTTACATTTAACTTAATGAATTATGAAAATATGTCAATTGTATACTCGTATAACTTTACTCCTATTACGATGTTACTCGTATTATAAAACTGTACTCGTATTCATTTTTCTAACACAACGAAAACATTATACAACCGTAATAATATTACGATTAAAATGTCGAGTATTTTTTCTCTTCATAAAAAACACGATGAATATTATTAAAGTAATTAATATCGAAAAGTCATTAATTAGGTTATATTATATTTGGCTTAAAATATAATTCTAGAGTCGAAAAGTTTGGTTTTATGAATGATTTCAAAATAATAAATTTCATTACGTTCCATTAATAATGTTCTCATTATTGCAAAGCACTCTATTATATTATAACATAACAGGTATAGCCAGTTTTAATTTATTGAAAAATATTTCAATTTATTCAATTTAAAACATATATACTTTGAAATATGAGTATATGAATATTATATCCACGTAGTTATACTTTATGCGGAATAGTATAAACACAGAAATCAACATTTATGTTGTTATATAGCGTTTTTTGTTAAAAAAAAAAACAGTAGGTTAGATTTTTTTTTAATGAAATTTCACTATTAATACATTTAAGAAATAATTGCATGAGTAATATCAATTTGTTAGTTATTTAAAAAACTCGCTGCAGCATTGTTACCAAAATAGGTCAAATGTGGCTTGGATAACTAACTGCCCACGTCCAATTGTTATTAAAGAAAATGTTATATTATTATATTTTATTTGAAACCACGACTGAATGTTAAAACGAATTTAAATGATAAAAACTTGAATGTCATTATTTAGTTGACCCGAAAATGTAAGATTTTTTTTTATTTCCGAATAGTAAACGGACAATCATTGACGGAAACAAATATGAAGAAAATTAGAACGCATGTATAATAATGTGGTAAACGTATTTTTTTGTTTGAATTAAGAGTATAAATTTAATCCCAAAGAACGTCATTACTATGAATGTATTTCCGTCAATTTTACAATAAACAAATACGTTACTTACATTTTAACAATCCGCGTTTGACATAAACTTTTCCTTTTATACGTATTACACATACTTTTACTACTTGACACCATAATTATCAAAACTTTCTTTGACCGGAAAGTTTTTGAAATATGACTCACAGGTGTGTGTGTGTGTGTGTGTGTGTGTATGTGGTTATATGAAATGTTTGTATATAAAATGATTTATGCATAACATTTATAATTATTAATACATATTTAGTCCATTAAGATTTGAATATATTCGTCAACAAATGTAAATATAGCGTCATAACTAAAATTATAACGTATATCTTAATTTTTTTTGTTTAAGATAAAAAAATATAATTTAATGACGAACTTCATTAAAATACTCAACAGTGTTGAAACGGATATTTATTTTAAAATACTGTAATTTATAAATAGTAAATTTTACTGTATTGATTTATGGTTGTTTTTACAAAAATATATTTTTATTATCGATTAGTAAAAAAGAAACTTTCTATATTATTTAATATACGTTTCTCGTTAATTTTATTATCCTTGTTTTTCTTTTTTTAAATTTGGTTTTAACATACGTAAAATTGTTTATGTATTTATATATAATTTTATAATAACATTTTAAATGAACCGAATTCAGCAACTACGCATTATACAAGTTGTCTCTGTACAAAGATTTAGTAGCATCAAACATATAACAAATGTCGGAAATTATGTATGTAGGTAGGTATACATATTATATTGCACTACCACTTTAAACTAGTAAATCTTTTTGATGATATTATATATATATGTTAGTAAACATCCTATACATATTATAATTTAAGTGTTTCATATAAAAGTGAAATATTTTAACGTGAAATACGGTATAAATTTGTGACAGTCGAAGTTATAATAATTTGATATTAGGCGTTTGAACTTTAGACATTTTCAATTCCCCATATGGAATGTCGCTTATATATTACTTATTATTAAAGAAAACCGTCAGAACTTTCGGTACAGTAATACGAACGCGGTTTAACAGTTATATTATATTTTCATGATTAAATATTGATTCGTAGTTAGGTATTTTTGAACATTAAAGTGTTGTAATTATAATTATAATTGGTTTTTCGTACTTGAACTTTTTTTTTAGATATGTATATTATCGTTCGTTTATTTTTTGAAAACACATTATGTTGTTACAGATGGTTGCAATACTGACGAAAATTTCACATAAATCATTTAAACTTTTGCATGATATTTATGCGTTTAAAGTTATATCCAAAGTAATAACTTCTACTTATATAATATTTGTATATTACAATGTTGTGTCCTAAAAGTTAATTACAATACTTGAAGATATTATATACAATGCGAATATACTGTCCTCAAGCTATTCAACTCTCAAAACGAAGTCATCATATCAGGAGCATATTTATGATGTGGGGCTGGGAGAACTTCAGCCCCCCCCCAGAAATTTCAAGAAAATTAAAAAAAAAAGTATACTTATCTTACTATACATTTACTTATACTAATTAATTAAATCTTGTTTTTTAATAGTATGCGAATTGGTGAGGTTTTACCAATTTTTCAGGGTCTAATTTTGTGAGAGTAATAATTTAACCAGGTTTTTACTCAAAGTCTCAGCCCGCCCGTTAAAATTTTTTATTAAAACGCTCTTGCATTGTATTGCGAAAATTCAGTTAATATGATTTGAGAAATTAAGACTTGAAAGTTTGCACTACAGAGCACTGTTTGGACTGAAACGCGCGTATCTGTTATTTATACTTACATACTAAAGTAAGTTAAGACTGTAAATTTCAAACCATTACTTATCATATAAATAATTCTCTGTGTGATTACAATGTAAAGTTCAATGTTGTCTCCGGTTGTCTTTGTTGTACTTATTGACTTTTAACAAGCCTGACACTAACTGAAAAATTAAAGCAGTCGTACATTTTGTAATTTTTATTTGTCAGTTTGTTGAGCGATTTCTTACGATATGGAATATATGTTGTTCTTTCGTATTTTAATATATTGAATGAAAATATTGAATAATATCCTTTTTAAACTCAAATATTACGAAATTACAAATTACACATTACACAATCTTTTAAACTAGCACGTAGATTTGTTTTTCATATTCATCAACTATAATTATTATTTGTATTGTGTGAAAAACATATTCGCATTTTCGGACTGTTACTGAATGTGGACTAAGGTCCAGTTAATATTTATTAATTACTCGACGACTATCGATCGATCGATGACGTCATGTGTCTCGTTTCGTTAAAAATAAATATAGGGAATATTTTAGTGGTAGACTTATTTGTATTTGAAATTTTCAGACGAAATGTTATTACCGTTATTGTAATAAATGCTTATGAATGCATTCTAGTTAGCAACGTTATATTAAAATAACTGCTAAAATGTGCTATAAATACAATATTTGATGTATAACTTACGTGTTAAACAAAGTGAACGTATTTCTAAAAATATAACATTTTTTTATTAGTATTTGTTCGTGCGGGTGTTTGAATTCATATATTGGTCTGTAAATACAATTTGAATATATCAATGAGTTTTTCGGTTTTTAGTTATTTAGGTAACTACGATAGTATAATTTACAGTATACGGATTTCCACGAGATTCGGTTGTCATTATTTTTATACATTTTTTTAAATACATTTTAAACAATGTAACGCGAATGCTTTTTGTCATAAAAATAAAATAAAACCTATGTTGAACATTGAGATTCGAAGTCGCCTACATTATTTCAACATATGAATTGTGATAAATTTTACTGAAAAAATCTCTCAGTTTACATGCGTTACAGTATGAAGCACTTGCTGATTACAGACATATTTTTATTCACACTTGATCGAAAGAACATATTCAATCGTATTTTATTGGTCGTAGTGACGTTTTGCATGTTGATAATATTTTATTACGTGTTTTTTTTTTTACCTCAAACTACTTCGTATTATTGTAGCATTGACATCGTAAAATACGAGAAATCGTTAAATCCTATCTACATATTTTATGTTGTACATAAAAAATGTATACAAGGTTAATAAAATTTTACGTCCCTACGAAAATAGATAACAATAATATATATATATATATATATAATCTAATTGAATCATCTATATTCATTTAAGGAATTACAATAATTGTGTCATAATCGTGTCGTATGAATGAATGCGTTCATATAATGTACAGTAAAGCATCATTTTTTTTTAAAATAGTGATTGCTGATTATGAATAGATACTTTTTATGAAAGACGAATGCAAACATAAAAAAATGAACGAATACAGTTTTTCTCTTTTATTATACGGGTTAATTTTTTTAACTTATTAATATGTTTTTTTATTTTTTTTGAAATATTTGGTTTCGTTTAAATGTTTAAATCAAGGAATGAGAAATGAGAATGCATCGGTGTTTAAAAAAGAACGTCCCGAACACAGATTTACGTCAAGGGTTATCATTATTTTCGAAACGAATTGTACAGTGTCGAGAATTATAATATATAATAACTTGTTCATCGAAAACACATAATAAAGCGCGTTTACGGAGATAGAATAGCAACGATCGTAAAATTTAACTTGTCTCGCGTCGTTTGTCGTGAATATGCGTTTTATCCGCACGTTCAGGACTCTCGAATGAAATTAGTATTAATTAACTTAACGCACGGAAAATTGTTTTCTTGAGATTACGGATAAATATACCGTTGTTGCAGCGACTGTATTACACCTGCTCCGAGAGTTGGAATTTCGACGTTCGAGACATATTTCAATGTTTCTTCGAAAAAACTTCCCGACGCGTTTCCATTAGTCTCGTCGACGTGTTCGCCAAACAGTTCACCGAACAATGTATGCGACGAGATATTAACGCGTGACATTCAAAATTCGTTCTCAATGCGGTTTTGATACCCGTCGCCGTATAATTTACCCGTGCCGCCAAACACGACGAGTGCCGTTTTCGTCATTGAATCCATACCGTCGCGAGTTGGTTAGGTTATTTTCGATTTTTCGGAATTCGTTATTACGCGCGTAACGTACGTCCGAGACGAATGTCCGGGTCACGTTGGACTATGTTTCCCGAGAGACGTTCAAGGGACGTTTCCGACTCTTGTACAGTTACAGGTACCCGCCTGTGCACAAAGACCCGAGGCGCGAACAATGGTCTGATTAAATATAACACGAATACGAATTATACGCGAACGTGTTTTGGCAAACACTAAAAGGGGGGTTTTTTTTTTTTTTTAATATGTACAAATGTCAAGTTCATTTAACGGTTAAGCGTTTTGTTAGTTCGTTGTTCATATTGAACGACTCGAATAGTTTTGAAATATCGCGGGAACACTTGTTTATTATCATTCGACTCGTGTTTTCGCTTTCATGGTGAATACGAAAACACTCGCGCGAGAGAATTGTAGAACTCTTTCATGAGTCTGCACCGTTGTTATTGCGGTAAATGGACAACGTGTTAATTTCCAAGAAACGTGAAAACAAAGTTTAGTCGTTAACCGTTTCTTCGTTCAACGTTCGTTTAAATATTATCGATTTTGAAAACAGTTCCCTAACACGATCTTATCCATTTGTTGTTTTAAATACAAATACTCTTTTATCGTTGTTGGCGGGTCGCGTATTCATGTGGAATTTTAAAAAGTCGTGTTGTATTAAACGTTTTCAATTGGCTACGTTCACGTCATGACGTATTATTTTCTTCCCTTGCCACACTACTATATCGATTGTCGAAAAATCGTTTGAAAATTGTCGTCGCTGATAACACTGTAGTAAATTTCGGCATTTGAGATGAAATTAATGTATTTAATGACTTGAAAAATGTATTATTTTGTGTCATGCTTTAAAAAACGAACACAGGCTCGACTTGATTATAATGTAAACCCTCGAGTTATTATTATCATCGCGGCTGAGAGAGTTTCTTCAATGGATTCCGTGCTATAAGACATGATGTTGCGTATTCGTTTTATAATAAACGTCCATTGGCCCAAAAAAGTCGAGTAGTACACTTTCACATTTCAGGTACTTGTTTTTTTTTTAAGTATTGACTTGTTTGGCTTCTTAAAGAAATGTGTTATTTTTCGTGATCGGAATAATAACTTTTTGAAATCATGGGTGTTGTTTATTTTTAAACCACTCATAGGAAAATGATTCTAAAGTAACACAAATTCCTTATTCTTTAGCATTTCGGAGGAAGTTATTTCGGGATATTCTCTAGTGTCGTCGTTTTATTTGGAAATGTTTGCTAATAATATTTTATATTCGAGTTACAAAACTACTGGTAGAGTTTAACATAGTTTACTTTAATAAAATAATTCGTGTACGAAATTAACGAAATAATATATTTGCAATTGCTTTGAACAGTTAGTGTTTAAAATACTTGTTGAGACGACTAACGATTCGATTACACGTAGTTTAGGATTAAATCACAAGGAAATTGTTGAAGTTATTGATAGTCTACATAGTAGTATACTCCCATTTACATTTTACATCATATTCCTTTTGATAAACGAATAATTAGAATTATATTATATTACATTACTTTTAATACTTTGTTCCTTGTTAGAACCAATTATATCACATGGATTAATCAACCATTAATAATGAACTTACAGGACAGATAGAGGAATTGCAAATACAAATTTCTCCTTAAAGTATGTTTATAAATTATAATATACACATGTTACGGCGAGATTGAGACTAAAAGCCCAGCAAAAGCCAAAGCGTTTGAAACATATTCAGAATGTATAATGTTTTAAGAGTATTTACATATTTAAATTATTTAGACTATATAAACACACCGCACATTCACATTATATAAATATATTGATCCCGACCACAATACAAGACTATCCTTTTGTAGAGAAGTTTTGAACCTAACTTTAAAGTGAAGGACGTCCAAAATGGCGTGTAATTCTTGTCACATGTCACAAGGATAAATTAATTTCTATAGAACTTTTAGATATTAGGCTTTTAGTTAATAAGATTTCCAGTTTTGTGTACAGCCATAATATATTGTTGAAAATTTAATAACTAAAAACAAAAAATATAATAATAAATTCTTAAGATGATTTATAATAATATTATATCTCTTTTATTGTCATAAAATTTCGTCACAGTGCGAAATACTTGAACGGTTCAACATCAATTTAGTCTCGTTGTATTTTGAAATTACAGAGTGCGTGAATTCATATTTATGTTACGCGTGAGGGGTTTACAAAAACCCATAATGACGAATCGTAACACGAACGAAATAATTAAATAGTTAATGAAAATAATACATAACTGAGTGGAACTTTTTCACTTTTTTTTCAATCGATACCGTTTCAATTGTGATATCGTCGCGTGTGTTTTATTCAAGAGTTGTTTCGACCGACTCCGGTCGAACCGAGTTGACAATTTGGGTAATTTTTTTCATCTAATATTACTACGGCATAGTGAAGTATATTAAAACGCGGTGTGTTTTCGCAGGCTCCCAAAACGCTTAACACATCACAATACACACGTCTATAATAGCTGACAGGCGTGAACGTGGCCGGGCTCGCCCTAAAACGAATTTCGTCTCGACGCTAACAAGTATGCGATCGTCGGAGTACGGTCGGAAATGAGCTGCGAAAAGTGTTTCGCTCTCTCACGGGAAGATACGGACGCCCAAATATTTTATCTATTATATGACTAACTACACCGGGTGATTGTGACCGCGTTTTCGTCAACAATTCCACCCACGTATATCGTGCAAGTGCGATACACGGCAAAAATATCAGACAAAGTACGAACATAGAATAGAATGCTATTATTATGATTATGATTATTATTATTATTGACATTTTTTATCATTACGTGCCGCAGCTGTCGCATCATTTGTTCCAGTCGAAATAAAATCTTGGAAATTCTGGAAAATCTCCATTGTACGTATTCTTTTACCGGACTATTCGCATGCCATGGCGAAATTTTACTGAGCACCAGATGTGCTCGTTCTCACATAACATATGCCTCGCGGAATTCTTTTGTGCGAATATACGTACCTATGTTACACACACACACACACACACACACACACACACATATATATATATATTATTCGATTTGTTCTTACAAAGTTCGACGAAAACGTGTGATTTTTCTCCGAGAGAATTCATGACGGTGTACGTGAACACAAATCTTTTGTCCTTTTCAATACGATATCGCGATGATTGTCTACAATAATGTTCGTCATACAATAATAAATTATCAATCTTCGACTTATTGAACCGATAAATTTTATACTAACATTGTAAAAACATTCAGTATGTTGAAATAATAAATTTAATAATTAAAAATTGAATGATTTTATATGAATTGAATACGCAATGCCGTTAAAAAGAACATGTATTTTGCATTTTCTATACATAAAAAAATTATTCTTATATACGTATATAGACGAACGAATTCCGAATCGATTGGAACTAGGATTTATTTGTATGATATAAAATCTCAGTATTATTCGTGTTTTCTAATACTGTTGAAAGAACATGTTTCTAATAATGTCGTGTGTTTTGGGATATTGAAAATTAATTTCGATGCTGCGAAAAGAACGTAATAAATTGCTCGCCAAAATTATTCTAGAATCTAGGGAAATGTGAATTATGAATTCTGTATTTCTGTGTAAATCTAGTGATCTATAAGTTTTGATAAGTTTTTCTCCGGAAAACACTAATTGAGGCAATAAAATATCTCTAAAACTTTTATTATCTATAAATTTAAAAATGAACATGAACAATTCATTAAATAGGGTATTTTTAGAATTTTTTTAATGTTTAAAAAATGTTGAATTTTAGAATAAATTCGTGAAAAAAATGGGAAAACCCATTTTTTTTAAACCGATCTTACCTTAGAATCGTTTTTTATTTTATATGCAATTTTAAATTTAATGTAATATTAATAATACATTTTTCTAAAGTTTAAAAAAACGTATAATTCTGAAAAATAATCAAAAAGCTACACTATAATGATTTTATAAAATAAAGAGTTTCAGTATAATAACAGTTGGGAAAGTGATTCAAACAAATCATTTGCGCAATTTATTTGATAATTATTATGAAATATAATACTGAGAAAAAAGAAGATCTGACAAATATTTACTCACATAATTTACTTTACAAACTGTTTTCGTGGTAATGAAATATAATTTGTTTAAAATAATATGTAGAACGTAGGTAATTGATATACTAATTGATTTTAAAACGATTTTATAATATTTGTAAATAGAACGAACTCGTTTTTCGGATGTGAACATATTGAGAAATGTAGTACTTTTATGTGAAGTATGTACACATTTTTGTCGACATGTATGGATAACTACGAAACGAAATACGTTAATAAGCTTTTCTATGTCATGATTAAAATGAGTTGTATTAATTTTTTCGAATTAAATCAATCTATTGAATAAGACATCATCAATAATTACATCATTTATCATACGCGTATATAATACACCGAACACGGTCAAAGATTAATTTGTGTACAATATACACGCGGCTGTTAATTGATATTAATATTCTACTGCTGGGCGTGCGAGTTTTTACTAACGAAAAATACATTATGGTGCTTGTTTAATATAATGAAGATAAATTCATTAGTAGGTAACCATTGACCGAAATTCTCCTAACAGGACGGAATAACGGGACGTTTAAAATAATGCGCTCTCACATCTCAGTCGATCAACGTTCCCGCCGGTGGATAGGCAAAAGAAAAATAAAATTTATTCATTTGTGAGATTCATTCACTTAAAGTAAATGGATTAGTTCTTTTTAATCAATAATAAAAGAAAAAAAGAAAAAGAAAAAAGACTAACTATCTGAAAAGATTTGAGGATTTATAAGCACAAATCAAAACAAGTAAATTCCATTATCTCCCACAAGTTCAACTTACAAAAAAAAAAGAATAAATAAATAAAAAAAAAAAAACTATTTAACATTCTTTCAGACTATATTTTCTTTTATAGACAACGTCAAATACTAAATTCTATATGAGCCAATAAATTGATATACATATAAATATGTATATAATATTTGTTTTGAGAATAGTTTTAGTTTTATATATTTATTTTTTTTGATTTCATAAATGTTTATATAATTTATTTGAACAATAAAATATTTGAATATAATATATATACTGTAAAAACGATCTGAGCATTTCTTTTAATCCGCATAAGTATTGTATTATATTTCTAATGTATTTTTTTTGCAACTAAACAAGTATTAATTGTTTTAGTGGTCAACCTAAATTTGAAATTACCGTTGGTTAAAAAATACAAAAGTAGTAGTCGGGTCACAAAAGCGTTTTATTATAATAATAATTATTATAAAGAAAAATTCGAACGTTGTACAGTGATTCGTTGGACACTCGTGTCTTGTTTTCGTCACGTCGGCAAAATATTATTATAAATTTGATGGCAATGATATGTCGGTGCACTCGAAAAACTATTTGGTCGGATCTCTGTTTTTTATAGTTTTAAAATGTTAAGTGCTCATAAAAAGAATTTATGAGTGAAAATTTTCAGAATATATCAAATAGAGTAAAACTGCATTAGATTATACTCGTATCATTTCATTGTATTACGATTTTGCGTTTAAATGACCGAAAATCAAAAAAATTTTGTATTAAAAGATAAAAAATAAATACTTTAGCCAAGCCAATACATTTCAGAATTTCGTAGTTGTTTTTGTCGTTTTCCAAAAATCGGATGTAGATACCGAAAACGACTTTTTCAAAGTATTATTTGTCTTTCTTTTTTTATTTACAGAATTTCCAAACAAAAATTTGGCAGTGTTATTTGTGAACGGAAAAATAAAAAATAAATCACATCATCGTATAACGCATCGAAAAATCGAGTTGCCGAAAATATTGAATTAAACGCAACGTTTCGATTATATTTTCTATTATTATTTCATCGGGAAATTGTATTTTATGTTATGCCTATCATAGTTAAATTGGTTATAGCTATTAGTTCAACTATTATGATTTAACTTTTGTATGAATATAATCGAATAATTAAAAAACACGACTTTAATGTTAAATACACAGTAACGACGTAACGTTAATATTTTAAGTTACAAAAATGGTTAAATTGTAACAAAATTTATTATGACGTCTTCACGCAATACTTGTAAGTTTTTTGTGATGTATCAATTAGAGGACTCGAAAAAATATTGTATAATGTATAAACATGTGCGCAGCGCATTCATTTCGACGTTAAATCATTATTTCGGATTTGAAAGGGGTTCAATTAAAAATTATGTGATTCGTTCGATGTGGAAAAAGAAACGCAAGAAACTATAATTGCGCTCGTATCCAGGAAAACGGCCGTTCACGTGTCTAGTTTAGTACATTGTGAAAACAAATGGTTTTTAAATACTGTATTGTATACTTTTATTTCTGCGTCATAACAATGAAAATGATTTACACATACATACACATATAAATGCGAGAAATTAATGCGCGAGCCTGGACATGGACTAATCTCCGCGTGTCGGGCAAAAACCTTTTTACACGATGATAAAATATTATAATGGTATGCATGTTCTGGTCCGATTTCACAAATATTTTTGCGTTATCTCGACGGTTTTATCCGCGTGCAAATATTATACATAATCTGATGAGGTACAAAAAAAAAAAAAAAGAAAAAAAGAAAGTAAAACGCGTTTTTAGTTTTGTAGTAACATAAAATATTTTGATTAGGTATCACATTTTTTTTTGTTTTATCATTTTAGATTTATAACAACGTAGATTTTATTATTGTTGTGGTACTGTTTTTCAAAAGTTTTTTATAGTTTTTCTATATATATATATAAACTACTTAAATTATACATAAATAAATAATAGTAATAATTATATTTTTTTTTCTTGCGAAATTTCAATTAAAATTGACAAATTTTAATGGAAAAAGGGGGAATAACGGGATTTTCATTTGATAGTCTGTAAGATGATTAAAACATGAGTTTGAATTTTTTTTATAAAAGTATACTATTATTAAATATTCATTATTTCTGTGAATTATTCCCGAAAAACTGTGCAAACAGTTAACAATTTAAATTTCAACGAAATTTTTCAATTACAAAAATGTATACTACATGAATATTTATACTTAATAAATATTTATTATTATGTAGGAGACATGAAAGTTATACTACTAGAGGTTTTGTGCTGTGTTAATGTTTTCAATAAAATTTGAAAAATACATTTATATAGACATACAATTCAAATACTATGCACATACACTTAAAATACGCATAGAAACGTATAGAATTGATTTGATTGAAGGATTTCGATAATTCTCAGTTGATTCATTAAATTTAGGATAATTATAATCCAACAATTATCACGTGTCGCGGGATCGTCGAAATCAAATATGTAATTATATATATATATATATTTAATAAGTTTTTACTAAAATAAATTTGATTATTTTGAATTTAAAAAAAAAACCGTTTTATTCGTTCAACACAAGTTTTGTTTACTATAGAACAAATATTAATGTGTGCGCATCGTACATGTGAAATTAACACGACATCACTATTACAAGAACGTAATCAGTTAGTACCTACATCATATTAAACCGTAATCTAAAGATGTGCGAAGACTGTTCTCGGGCATATGATTGTTGGAGAGAAAAACACTTTGAAATCATTGTTATCTCCACGAACGAATCTTTGGCTTGGATGTCCTCTTTTTCCAAGGCCTCCCCGACGTAATTTCACGATCTGTGTGATTCGACGAAGCTGCTAGGTGATTAATCTGCTCGTTAATTACACCGGGTGTCCCGGACAAGTAAAACCGGAACAGTCGCATGCTCTTAGTTTCAGATAAGATTAAGCCGCACATAGAGTAGTCACTGAAGCCACAGCCTAATCTTTCATCAAACGTCGTCGTTGCGCGTGCGAGAATTGGACGCAATAATTTGCGTGGCATTATACAGACGACATTCGTAATATAGCGAATTATTACGAGTACTATTACTACGTGAGACGGGCAATAAATTTAGCCAAGTGTTACACGTATTATCTTTTTGTTGAACTTTCACCAATTGCAATATAATCGAATTTTTCAAATTCATAGTATTGCTTATATAAGTTTATAGTTTTTATTCACAACTATTTCGTACGCATACGAATATGGAATTTGTCAATTCGTCTATTCAAATTATTAATTATGTGATTTACTGCTAAAGTTTAGTTTCGATTATTATACATTTCTCATTTTTTATAATTCTCATGGTGGATAAGACTTGGTATTTTTAAACAGGGACGGAGAATATTTACATTTATCTATTTAACCGGAATTCGTTAAAATAACGCATTAAATATAATACTATCAATGTGCCATTGACGTGTGAAATATTGGCGAGAAAAATAACGAATATAAGCTAATGGTATTTTTATGATACCAGAAAAATACGAAGCTAGTGCTTAGGCGTTCAATTATAATTGAAATAAATGAAGGGAAATTTACATCTTTTATAACATATTGACGGAAAATTTTTTTGAAGTTCGATAAAAATATAATCGACGAGATCGCGAATCAAACAATTATATATATATATATATATATATTTACTTATATCGTCAATATAACATGTTCAACTAATTGTTAAGACCAATATAACCAGGTCTACATTTTTCACAGTCGAACGACTTGCACATCCGCCTAAAGCGTAAAACGAACATTGTTCGTAATAATAAGATTACAACATAACCACTTCCAATAAAATCCTTTGACGATTTTCGTACAATCCCTAAGACTTTTTCTCTGCTTATGTGTACCTACTACATTTAAGTTATTATTTCAATGGTAATACCTATTACAGTTTTATAACCGTCAACCTAAACAATTAATCATTATATATTTCTTTATTATTTTTCGGTAAAATCCACAATCGTTGACATGTATAGTAATAAATAACAATTAATACGTGTTCAGTGTTTTAATGAAAACGAATAAGACACAAAAAATAATGAATTACTACGTAGTTTCTTAGTAATCAAATATCGTTGATTTTGTTATGATATTATTCAATATTTTTACCTAAATCATCAATCTACATGTTGGATATAATAATTAATAATAATTATTATTATTATTATTATTATTATTATTATAATATTAATATTATTATTATTATTATTATTATTATTATTATTATTATTATTATTATTATATTATTATTATTATTATTATTATTATTATTATTATTATTATTATTATCATTATTATTATTATACTGTGCTGTCGATGGCTTAAAAATACTATTGTATCGAATGTAAATTATACACTTTGTTTTGGTTTTGTCATTTGTAAAAAAATAATTTAGGCATTCATCTAATTCTAAGTATGCTCTACGACACGTGATATAAACATATAAAATATAAATATTCGATTTAACGATTTACAAATACAATTTGTTCTTCTTAAAGAGGATGGTTCAAAGATAATTAGCGAATTCACTAGTATAGTTGACTGAACCTGGTCATGAAATTACATTCGTGACCAAACCTTTATGTTGATGCTGTGGGTAAATTTCGGTTTTAATTAGCGGAGGGTCCTATATAACCGTGTTTATTCAATTTCAAAGCATCTAAACATAGTTTTTCAACTCCAAAATAACAGATTATTTAATAAAATACATTGAAAATAGTAGATTGTTTTCATTTGTTAATGAACTAAATTGAGAGAATAAAGTATTTAGAAGATAATATATTGATAAATTATATACGATTAATAATACGGTGGGAAATACTACGAATAGAAATTTCATTAATTATCGCGATAAATGTAAACACAATGATTTAGTTTTTGTTTAGCTTTGTTGGTTTTCTGAAATTTTACAATTTAATTATTATGTTAATTATTAATATTATGATGAGCTCATTTTATTTATTTATTCGTACTTATGAATTTAAACTATTACATGAAATATTTTACGAGGTAATAGTTATTAAAGAATTAAAAATAATGACGTAATAATGATAGTTACAAGCACTGCTGACTATTGGCCAAGGGGTTCCTATATAACTTCGTATTCACCCTATCGACCCTTCAAGTCGTATTGTTAAATAAAAATAAATGAGCTAATAACAACAGAAAATAAATTTATTGAAAATAAATATATTTCATATGATAATGTTATTATTATTATTTAATTGTGTTAATAATATATAACTAAAATTAAATTAAAAAAAAATTTTTAACAATATTTCGCGTTAAAAGTATTGTCGAGATAATTACAAAAATTAATACTCGATTTGTGTTAGTATAATGTTATTAAACTATGTTTTATTAATGTCTTATAGTAAATATTAATAATTGAACGGAATATTGTAAATTAAAATGTTTAACGAGTGCTCTGTGTATACAATATACTTTGTACAATAATTACATAACGACCAGAAAAAGTGATTTATTTTTATAATAAAACAAACAAAAATGATAAGAGAACGGCAAAAACGTTCTATAATGACAAAAAAAAAAAAATGAGTGAATTTGATTATGTATGCGAAACATGTTTGGGTCTTAACTGAATTTCATAATTGAAAACTAAGTAAATCCTCAACGAATTAATTAATTAAATTATTTCATTTATTAATGAACAAATATTATGATACAACAAGAATTAATTATTTAAAATGTTATCAACGAATCACACGACGTGTAATATTTTTGTATGTCTATATAACACCCAAGACATAAAATTTCACGAACTGGACAAAAATCAATTGTCAATATTTATAAATATAAAAACAATATTTCATGTTATTTTTCAAACCTTGTAATTTATAAGTTTTAAATTCAAAACAATAACTATTTAAAAATAACAATTATTATTAATATTTACAATGTATTCTATTTACTTCCAAAATATATATATAACATACGGATTGGATATAAATTTGGCCCGGAAAAATATTATGAAGGCGGCCCATTCAACAACAAAAATATATATATATATATAATTTAATAATTATTATCAACTTAGTGAGGCAATGGCTGTAAAATGTAAATGTTGGATTGTAATTTGTAGGTACATTTAGTTTTTACATTCACCCCTTTTGAATGCAATACAGTCACTTCCACTAATTTAGCTACAAGTCACGGCCCACCGGGAAATATCCCGGTGTCCCGCCGGCCCAATCCGTCCATGTAACATAACACTGTAAAATTTCCGATTCAGATGTTACATTGATGTTAATAATGATTTCACCTTTTGTAACGTGTACACTGTACAGCTTACGGAACGCTGTTAGTCGTTTTTCATACTTATTAAACATACTCGTATTTACTTACTATTGGAGATTTTGCTCTGGGTATAGTTTTACTTGTTTTAAATGAGTATTCAACTGACGAATCCACCGTGTAAGTCACTTTACTGCGTTAATATTAATCGTTTTTATAATGAAGATACGATAAGACTGTAATCGATAATTTTACGATGCATAAAATGTATTATAACGTTTATATCGAGTGCTCTGCGTGCTCACTACGCTCAAACGCATATCATTATCGAACGGAATTTACACTATTATTGAATCACTCTGTATATGTATATTTAATCACCTTCTTGCCTATGCACATGGACTGAGGCAGTATTTATCGTAGTCCATTTCATAAGACGGTCAAGTTAATTTATCAACTGGGAAATTTCACGTCAGGAGTGTAACACATATATTTAGTATACAATAAACTCACAGAAATTTTATTATCAAAGCACAGAATAAATGAAATCAGAACGGAAATCGTGATAATTTAACACGGCTAGCATAGGACTACGATAGAATGCACGTTTATGATTATCGGCTGTTTTATCGGTGACTCTGAAAATCAGCTATATATTAAAAAATTGCACAAAAATGCATTATCGTTAAAGAATGTTAATACGGATTCGTAAGAAATGTTTAGCTGTTTCTTACCTAAATATAATAAAAATTATACACTGTTTTTATCGCAATGAGGAGAACATGCGAAAATGTTCGTACAAAGTACTTTTCTAAGTAACTTCGTAATTTTGAATAATAACTCTTTAAGTTCACGTAACATTAAAGTAAAAGGTAACTTGTTAAGTTAATTAGCTATTCGTCTAATAATAGTAACTCGTTCAGTTAATAGCTAATATAAAAACTTTTAACTTGACTTTTAACATTTTAACTCGTTGATACTTAATGTTCAGACTTCGATAACAATAAACCCTACTTTGAAATGAAAAGGCATATAAATTAAACACACACGGTCTATCGTTTATAGACCAGACCACCGAGAAAATGGCCGTCAATTATTAGTATTTTCATAAGTATCCGTTCTGATTAAATTTATTCTATGGTAAAGGCTCTAAGACAAAAAAAAAAAGAAAAAATAAGAAGAATATTCTAATTACTTTATTAAATCGGTACACTTGTTATATATTTTCAGTTGGAAAAACGAAACAAAACATTGAATACCTTTTGTAATGTTTCATTTATGCATACGCCAAAGGGCTATTTATGGGATGTTGCATGTATTTAAGGAAACTAAAGAGCAACAAGTTAACTTTAGCCAACTCATAGACATATAAAACGCCTTAGATTATATTTATTATAACTTTTGCATCACCACGATTAACAGCATTTTACCACGTTCAATCATTATATTTAGTTAACATTAATTTAGCTCGTGGACAATTTTAGATGTTATAATCAATATTATACGTAATACAACACAGTTAATGAACTACAAAAAACACACTGAAAATATGGTTTCGGTAATGGCCCAAAATAATGTTTTCAACAATATTACGTATTTGTTGATTATTTGAAATAAAATATCTAAGCGCCAAAGTACATAAAATCGTACAAATAAGTAGTAATGAAAATCTGTTAAATGTCATCTAATTGTATTCTGTGTTTATTGAATAAAGAGAGATAAGAGCTTTAGTTTTTTTCAGTCGAAAAAACGTATAATTAATTCAAAATAAATTACTTAATAGTTTCTACATTTAAATATCATTCGATATTATACTATAATTTATTTTTAACGAATTTAATAAATTATATTTTATGCATTTTAACAATATTGTTGAAAAAATTAATTCAGCGGCTTGAAATAGTTTTTATTTATTATTATTTATTTTTTTTAAAAGCTTTCAGAAAAAAATCTAAAGGGATGAAAATTAAGGTAAATAATGAAAAATACAAATAATAAATTCTATTTACGCGCGTCCCATATGTTCGCTTATTATCGTGACGTTGTTGTTTACAATTGAAAATAGGTACGCATAAAATATCAAGTAATAATATGTATGACTGATAAAAAAAAAAATTTTATATTCTTCCAAAATATTACCCATGAATAATGTCAGATTGGCTGGTCGGTTGTAACAATGTTTTTCACATAACAAAAAAAATCTGTTGAATTAACTATTGATTGAAAAACGATAACCATATTGAAAAAATGTTACATTATTAGAAATTATGTATTTAAAATTAGTTTCAAATAATCAAATATCAAATAGAAAACTATTGTCATCGGACGAGAAAAATGTTAGGAAACTATATAAAAAAATATATAACGTAGAACACATTATAATAATTAGGTTGGAAAACATTTAACCAAATTGAAATTTTCAAAGATAATCTTTAGATACCTCGTATTTGGCGGTTCGCCGAGTACTTTATAACATGATAGTAACTATTATAATATAATATTCTTCAAAAATAAACTTTAGTATAAATATTTAAAAGTTATGCGCATATCGACTCACACAACGTAACAGTTATGCAGTACGAAGGAAATGGTTGAACTTATAGAACTTGTATGCATTGCATCTCATTCGTAAACAGATTATTCTAATATTAATGTTACTGTACGTGTATAGTATAATACTAAATAATCATTCTACTCCAAAAATTTTCCCGGTTTTCTACCTCCTAAAAAAAATGATTTAACTTTTACAGTGTACGTAAGAATAAAACGTATATATTATTTTATATGGGTTATGCACGTGTACTCCGTATGTAGTCTGCAAGTATGTATTTTTGTACACAACTAGTAACTGCATGAATGCTATTACAAATACGTTATAATTATTCCAGCATTATTAATGTGACGCCATTTAAATTAAGAACTTTTATTGTTCTTTTTATAAAAGTTTTGTTAACGGATGTTTTCAGTCGTTAATTTTTATTTCCGTCCTTTATGATCTCGAGACAAAAGCAAATCCAATTTCGTGGATATTTTTAAGTCTCCACGACCGAAATAGAAAAATAATAATTGTTCCCCAGCACATTCGAATTGGGCGTAAGACGTAAAACCTAACCGTAACGCACCCGTTATTTCATGAATTTCAATTTGTATTCGAATAAATTAGAAAATTTGAATTTGAATGTTATTTATTCAGTACTATAAAGAGCATTCGTATCAAGTCGAATTCGCTACGTTAAAATTCTATTTTACTTTTATATATATAAAATATACCAAGTTTATAAGTATAGTATTATAAAGCTTATTGAAAAGTTTAAAACATCCGTTTTTTTACTGTGCCGAATCTTTATACTATATAGGTATAAAAACTCGGAAAAAAAATCTTTTTTTTATAGAAAGTTCGATAGTAAATTATGATACTTTAAGGGCACTCGCTTCTTTAATTTTTAAATTATCCTAAAACTGTTTTAAGTAATATTCTATAAATAATCAATGGGATTTGAAAACAATCCTAAACATTCAGTTTAGATGTGTGCGTGCGCGTTCACACAAACACACACCCTTATCAAATTTCACGAAATCCTCGCGATAAAAACAAAATACACGATCACATGACGTCAGTACTCGCAATTTTGATCATAATACAAAACGAAAGAATTCGTATTGGACGGAAGAAAAAAAAAGCGCCGAACGAGCCGAGAGAATGATGTCGGTCGAGTGTACGCGGAATGGTAAAATAATAATAATAATAATAATAATTGTTGTTGTTGTTGTTGTTGTTGCATTATAAATAATGTTTTTATTCGTATCAAATACTCGAAGCAAACCGTCTCGTCGATGTTTGGATTTCACGGACAACGGTCGTATCGCAAGTACGTTACAAATAAAAACCATCGATATAATTACAGAAAAAAAATTACACAACCGACAACCGAATGGATAGCGATTCTCGTCGACGTATTTAGTTTTGTTTTTCTGGTTTTAAACAATCCATATCGTACGTTTTGTATCACGTGCCCGCCGCGTAAATGCGTATTAATATATTGTGCAGCTGCAATACAACTCGTCGTCTGAAGGGGATAATAAAACGTATTGGATGTTTGGAAGCGTTCGCGAAGTAAACTAATTCGAATATCGGGGAAATAATTGAAACCGCCGACAATAATATAACGACAAATGTGTTTGCGTTTTGTATTTCCGTCTTACGATCGTATTTGTAAAATACCGTCTAGATCCGTTTTCAAATCAATACGGACGTGCCGATATATATAGTATATTTATGTAATACACGCCGAGTACGTTTTATCGGGTTTTTTTTCATTTCGGCGAGAGAGAAAAAAAAACAGGTGCCGGTCGACCGACCTGACAAACGTACCTGTAGAGCATGCGCTCTTGGCGGTCGGCCTCCTGGTAGATGCGGTAGTACGTGAACAGCATGATGACGCCCGGCACCCAGAACGACACGCTGGACGAGACGACCGCGTACTTCTTGTTCACGACGAACGCGCACACGTCCGGGTTGCGGGCCGTGGCCTGGACGTGCTCGTCCGTGGTGTACCAGCCGGCGAATATCGGCGCGAACGATATGAGCACGGGCGACAGCCAGACGGTGGCCAGCATGACCACGGTGCGCGACTTGGTCATGATCAGCGGATAGTCGAGCGGCTGCACGATCGCGTAGTACCGGTCCACGCTGATGCAGCACAGGTGCAGTATGGACACGGTGGAGAAGTACACGTCCATCGAGTTCCACACGTCGCACATGAACCGGCCGAACAGCCAGCGGCCGGTCACCTCGAAGCTCGCGTTGAAGCACATGGCGAATATGGCGACCAGCATGTCGGCCAGGGCCAGCGACACGACGAAGTAGTTGGTGATGACGCGCAGCTTGCGGTGCCGCATCACGCTGACCATGACCAGCAGGTTGCCGAACAGCGCGGCCACCACAATGAAACACATGGCCGCGCACTTGACCAGGTAGCCGAGCCGACGGGCGTCCTCGGCCGCGCCGCGCGCGAACAGCCCGTCCGCCGTCGCGGCGTCCGCGGCGACGGCCGCGGCGTCGTCGTCGTCGTCGTCCGCCGTCGCCGCGCCGCCGCCGACCGCGATCATCGTGCTCGCCGCGGCCGCCATCGCCGACGCCGTTGTCGCCGCCAGCACGTCCGCGGCCGT
This sequence comes from Schlechtendalia chinensis, assembly GCA_019022885.1. Classification (NCBI taxonomy): domain Eukaryota; kingdom Metazoa; phylum Arthropoda; class Insecta; order Hemiptera; family Aphididae; genus Schlechtendalia; species Schlechtendalia chinensis. The sequence goes on from CM032341.1 coordinate 2,777,877, forward strand.
CGCGCCGCTCGTCGTCCCGTTGACCAGCAACTGTCGCAGCACCGCCGACATGACTTCACCGCGCCCGCCGCCGCCGCCGTCGCCGCCGCCGCCGGATCTACATCGTCCGGGGCGATCCCTCGCGACGGGCCCGTCGACCGCCTGTGCCGCCTGTGTCGCCGTCCGCACCGTCGTCGGCGTGCGCCGGACGCATGCCGCGATCCGGTCGCCGACGGTCGTCTGTAAGCACAATCAACGGTCACGCGCCGATCGACCGGACGACGGAATTGATCAATGGGAAATCCCATCGGGGGGGGCAAGATCATGGAATCCAGTGAAAACCCGTCTACACGGGTGTAATATAGAAACTATTGTGGAAGACACTGTGTCGTTAGCGTTTTCCGATCGAATATAATCAATTTTGAAATCGAAAAAAACAAAAAAAATACTACTAGTTACACGGCGAACACGTAAATAATTGAAATTTAAATTTTCGTTTGTTCTTCAACGGGTAGGGCGAAGGTGGGGCGGAATCCAAATTCGGGTAGGGCGCCGCCATAATAGTAATTGTTGTTTTGTTATTGTTATTCTCGTTTTACATTTTCAAAACGCGTTCTTACGCATTCGAACGACAAACGGGCCATTCGTCCAGATGAACGTGACTCTCATCTCAGATAACAATTTGATATTTGTTTCGATGGTTTTGCACAAAACCGGACTTATGTATACATATATGCCTTATAGAACGCCCCGCCGCGATCGTAAGGGATTACGTTTAAACTATTAAATTAGTTCTCTTTTTCCGAGCCATTTCTAACAATATTTTCTGCGTGATATTTATTGTTATTGTTGGTGGAATTATACGAACGAAATTCGTTAAACCGTACGTATATCTTGAAAAAACAATGAAAACAATCGTTTCGGTCCGTAAGGGTTATATACATATTCGACCGCGTTTTGGAAAACACAAAATACGATATTTCGTGGATGGCGCTAATGCGCCGGGTGTTTATCATCGAACACAAATTTAATGTCGTGTATCACAGTTGTTTCCATTTCCGTAATTACCGAAAATTACACCGTTTCTGTGACGCTTGACGCGACCGAATAATAATTATAAGTATTTTTAATCGGCAATCACGGAAACAAACGCTCGATTGCCGAAGATGTCGTCGTCACCGCCATTATCATTGAATTGTCAGTGATTATTAGAATACGTACCGTCATCACTGGTTACTACCGTTAATAAGCATACGACCACTATACGGCATATGCGACGCGACATTGACATTTAAACTCGGTTTACGTCTGCTTTAAAATCTGAGCAGTTGCAATTATCCGAGGAGAGCAAATTACTTATTTCTGTACAAAAATACAAAGTTCGTCCAAAAATTAAGGTTACAACATTTAAAAAATGTGTATACACTACATCAAATTGTATAAGTTTTCATAAAAAGTACATAGATTAGTACCGTGAGTCTATAGTTATTTTTCTGCATAATCAGATCGACGCACTTCTATAGGCGTGACATTAGCTTATGAAGAACTCACTCTTTAGCTTCTTGGACTACCGTATTCAACCGTTTCTTTCGATGCCGTATCGTCAGAAAAATGTTTTCCATCTTGGTGAAAAGGGGATAATCACTGGGCACAAGATCTGGAATGTAGGAGATTTTAGATGACGATATCACGTTCAAAGGGCACGATAATATCCTGAGAAAAGTGAGTGGTATAAGATTACCTTACGGAGATTTCTTATATTTCTCCAAAGTTTCTTAAGAATCAAGGCACTAGAAATTAATTGTTTCACCTCAAGACATGAATTCCAACAGTAAAATTCCTTTTCCCGGTTCCAAAAGATTGTGGTCGAAATATCTTACGAACTGCACACCGTTCGTAACAATCGAACATACTACGAATATAAACCGTATAAAAATAATATTTATACTCATTACTAGAATAAAATTAATCTCGGTATACGGAGAAAATCATTAACTTAAATTATACGTATAATTTGATTAAAGTATCATTAAAATTGGCCAAAGTGCCAGATAGTGAAATATTCTGAACAATTACAGTGTTTTAAATCGTTTGATCGCCAAAAACCAGTGTTAATGTTGCAATCCGTCCGACAAACAACATGAGAATAATAATACGTTTTACATCAAAAACGAGTTTTAATATAATATAAATAAATATATATATATAACGGTTCGTATATCTTTTAAAACTGCGTAGTTTTATGATATAATTCAATAGTTCGACGCAAGGAATTAATTTAATTAATTTAAATCGTTTGATCGTCAAAAACCAGTGTTAATGTTGCAATCCGTCCGACAAACAACATGAGAATAATAATACGTTTTACATCAAAAACGAGTTTTAATATAATATAAATAAATATATATATATATAACGGTTCGTATATCTTTTAAAACTGCGTAGTTTTATGATATAATTCAATAGTTCGACGCAAGGAATTAATTTCAATGACCATTGTCAGCGAAAAATATATGTGTTTATAAAATGGCTTAAATGTTTATTTTTTTATTTTTGTTTTTTTTTTTTTTGTGGAATTTTAGTTATTTTGCCCTCGGTCGACATAATATTTTATTAAATATTTTTGATTCCTGGCACAATAGAGACAGAGAGAGAAATAAATTATTTTAAGTCAATTTATGGTATTTTATGTATACAATATGTACACGAGTATGTTCGAAATCGGGCCGTCATCAAACGCCTTATGAATTTAACTTTATTAATTTTCAATAACATCGATTCGGATATAATATTTTTATACGGCCCTATACATATATTATATTCCATCAATTTCCTAAATTATTTCTTTTGTGACATGACGATAAAAAATGTAAAATGATGTTAAATTATTTGTATGCATATACATGACATGATAATATTATATCGGGCACGCACAACTATATGGTATACACTGTGTTCTCTTTGAGACGCTTCATTTTCTCAATACATTATTTTTAAATAGAATTATTAATATTTACAATTAAAAGTTATTTCTTAAAAAATTAATTTTATATTTATATATGTATATACATACAGTAGTTAAAAATAATCAAATATTAATCAAATTTTTGAAATACTCTCTAAAAGAACTAAATACACTCTAAATTTTCGTTTTTATTATCGATTCAATCGTGTCGAAAATAATTATGAAAACTAGTAATTACTAATTAATTTCGATGACCGTACTAATAAAATGGATTTACGATTATTTTTTATACTGAAAACAAGGATGAATCGGAAAACATTTTTGGACACAAAAAAAATGGTTATCGACGCATTTTAGTCAAACCAAAATGAAATTCACAATTTTCCTGTTTGACTATTATTATTATTATAATAATAGCGGTTTACGCGGCACTTTGGATAGGCAATCTGGGTACAGCTACGTGCTGTGGGCTCACTGATCCGTATATGGACGATAGGTACAACAAGTATATTATTCTTATTCATATTTTAGACGAAATATTTGGGAAATTTCCACGTTTAGCACTATTTTATGGAGTCGAATATATTTTCAAAAACCATTTCCAGTTTGAAAAAATCCATATAGTAAAACCGTCGATAAACTCTACTCTTCGTATAGAAAGTGGAAACGTAACGTTTTATAAATATCCCGAATTCGCAAGAATATAATTATTTATTATATAAACAGAACTAATAATAACGATAGATATTAAAAAAAAACGCGAATTTTACCCAGAACGACGAACGATACACGTCGGTCGTATACAAAATCGACGTTTTTTCTTCACGTTCATATACGCATTCTATATTTACGTATACTATAATCCTTTCTAGCTATTGTTTTTCCCGGAACAATCGAACAATCGCTACGGAATTCGTACACACACACACTCACACATAAATATATATATGTATATACAAAGTGATATAATATAACACAATAGGAACAGCCCGAAATTAATATATAAATCGACATTTCGAATAATGGCAACAACTCCCCTTATCCGCTGCAAGACGTTTTATTGTCGCGTGCATACCGTGTTTGTAAAATACCCGGTCCGCGTTCACCCCGATCGCGTTCACCAACGCGGACCCGTTTCGTGCCAACTCCAGTTGTCAAGACCACGTTCGAAACGCCGGCCTAGCGATTATTCGAAATTCTTGTCTTACAATACAATAATAATAATAATAATTGTTATTATTAATATGCGGTTGCGCCGCCGTCGCAGTACGTTTTAAGTACAGAGATGTGACACTGGCCATATAATATATATCTGAATACATAGTAGAGTATTGTAGTCCGTAATATGTGTCGTGATACGTGTGCGGTCGGGGCCGACTGTTCGCCGGACGAAATTCCGATCGAGCGACAATGCGGAAACAAAACCGACTTTGATAAATTTATGGTTGTCGCCGCGGCACGGCAACAGCAGTCGACGGCGCGAATAATTTACTCTCCGGCGTTTACGCCAATAAATAATATAACAGGTCCCACGCCGTTTATTCGTTTTTTATTTTTCGTTAATTTGTTGTTTTGACGACGCGAATAAAACACAACGCGCGTTCAAATACACCTTATATGTGTATTATATACGTACTCGAGAAAAACGTATATGATATAATGGTATGAGCGATTTTCGTTTTGTTTTTTGTTGTTTCTGAGTTTAATAGGAGCAGTGGGCTGAATGGTAAAAAAAAAAAAAAGCTCCTGTTTTAGATCCGAACAAACCGCGCGTGGAATGTATATCGTGTCGTTTTTGTTTATATTGTTTTTTTTTTTTTGTGACGTGCATAAATTATTCACCCAATTCTGATACAGCAAGTCGTGGTTTTACACGCCCCTCAGATAACAGTTTCGAAGCTATAAACGTACGTATAGTTTTCGAAAAGGAAATTCGGAACGCACTAAAGATAGGTCGTTAGCCAAGTAAAAACGGAAATTTTCGTTTTCATTAAAAAATCGACGTTTATATCTAATTATGTAATATATTCGTATTTATGTATTAAGACATTTACCCACTATAACTCGTTTTCATTTAGTCTTTTACAAGCGTCATATAATATAATTTCACCTTCGTATAATTTTCAGAATAAGTTACCATTCATGTTACGCATGAGAGGACTTTTTTTTAGAAATTTTTTATATTACGCGTATGCGGATATCTGTAGAATAGTTTGAAAAGCGTATACATGCAGAATTATACTTTTTCAAAGGTAATGCCTATTGAAAAATATAAAAATTTGGATACCGATATATGACGTGTAATATATCTAGAATAAATCGCCGCCTATATTCTCAGTGCACGTCCGTTGTGATATTTAATATTATATTGTTGACACGACGTGATTAACCCGAGGAAAGAGTTTCACGCGAAGAAAAACAAAAGGGACACAGAATTAGGTAATCGTGTTACTGTTTTATACATTATTCGAATACAATAGAGTATTGTGTTTTTATCTTTTACGACTACTAAGAATATTATTTCGAAGGTAATTTTCATTATGTTATTTGCATAAAGAAATAAAATTATTTATCACCTACGCATGAAAACGAGTTCTAAACATAAAACATTACTTTATTTCGTTTATTGAAAATTTCATTTTCTTTACAATGTTATACCGTTGCACAGTAACGCAGTTAAACTACGTTGTCTACTGCAATATCATTGCCTTGAGAATTTGTTTCATACCAATATTTATACGAGCTTATTGAAACTTACATTTTATCACAACGCACTTTTATTGAAATTAACATTTTTTACGTTTAAATGATTACGTTTTATTACATCGTATTTTATTTTACTGTTAACATTTTTTTTTGTAATGTTATATACGATGAATATCTACAAAAACAGTAATTGTGTTTAATTAACTTATCATACGTAAATATCAATAAGAATACATACCGACCATAATTGTAGAACATTGCAATAAAGTGATATTTGATTACATCTCTTGTTCGCAATACTAATAAATAATATTGGTTAACATTTGCCGTAAGTTCACATGTCGTTTGGATAGGATAATTGATACCATTTTATTATTTGGGCAATAATAATCGATGGCGTTACGGATTTAGCACTTTCGATATGCTGCTGTAGCGCAGAACACGTCACATTTGGCATTATTTAGCTAACAATCATACAATATTATTTATATATTTCGTATATCGAATGATCGATAATAATAGGTGTTGGATAAATATTGAATTTATATGTAAAATCACAATAAATTGAATTGTACAAATATATCTAATAACGTTTATACTCCTTTGTTTACTAATTAGAGTCCATGAACCTTTTTATGATGAATATCAATTATGAGAATTATTATTCAAATCATTTTTATTTCAATCAATGAAAGTTATTTTTTAGAACACCGATGAAAATTATGGTTTTTTACGTTCCAAATAAATTAACGAATTGTAGAAAAATACGCTAACATTTATACAGTATTTCATTGATTGACACATTACAATGGTACAATGGATGATTAGGGCCAAATTATCTATATAGAAGCTTCAGTCTTTGACCTCCGAACAGACTGGTTATTAACAGTTTCAATACATATTACAATAAAATTTCGGAAAGAAAAAAAATATTTTTAAATATGTATATCTACATTTTATGAACAATTTATTGTTTGTCATACGTATGCATTTAAAATTTTTGAATTTATTTTCGAGCATATTATTTTAAGTTATGCTCGAATTTTTTTAATGCATTATCGTTGTATTTATAAAATATTGGAAATATTATGGTTATAATAATATTATTTTAGTCATGTGAATTTCAAATAAATAAATAAAGTTTTTGTTTTCATTATTATTGCAAATGCTGTGCCACCGGTGTATATAACAAACGAGTTCAAATGAAAGTAGTCGAGGCAAAATTAAATAGTAGTTTTGTAAAACACAAACAACAAAATATTATTCAATTTTACGTCGAGATCATTGTGAGTAAACAAAAGCTGCCCTGTTCATAATTATCGTAAATAAATTTCAACGTAATTATCATCAAATATTCAATTTCACGGATGGATTTTTAATAATTGTCAACAAAAATCGTTGACGCGCAAATTCGTTTTTGAAATAACCCAATTAAATATACATATTACAGGTCAAGTATATATATATATATAGTTTTGTTTGATGCACGTGGGAATACACGTAACATGTAAATTGTGTAGTCAATCGCCATTTAATGTATTGACTGCACAGGGTCGAATTATTTTAATCATGTATCTCTTTATTGGGTTACTTGTGTTTCATATGAAAAAATATCAAAGTAATGATTATTTTATAGCTGACGTTTGCTCATGCACCAAGTAATTGGTTCGGCTAATCGCGATTAAAATTTTGATTAATTTTAAATGCCTTTTAAGTTGATATTTTTCGCAGAGAATTCTAGTAAAAATATTTGAACACATGTTATTGAATACATATTTGACAGTGTATATATCGTGAAACAACTAGTATTGTGACCGATTACGCGTACTCCGTAATCTCATATATCTTAACCGGTAAATTAAAACTAACGATTTTTTTTTCGCGTTCAATAAATCCAATAAAATTAACAGTTTTCTTGTACTATTTTAGTATTCAGTTTGGTTTTTGTTTTTAACCATTAATAAAATATCATCTCAACACAAGTACTTAGTACGATTATTTCATAATGTCTACATTTCTTAACGATTTTGCTTTTACAGTCGAAAAATGAGTTTTGTGGTCGATTTCATTATGGGTGCTCTTCTCTATCACACTATAATACTACGATTATACCTACTTATATAGTTCAACGTATAAAACAGCGTCGGTGGCGTGTTTAAACGTGTTTCACGTACACGTCTAAACAATAATATTACTTTGGCAACCAAATTATACTTGATAAGTACGTCATGTTGTACGCGGATTATGTTACTGATACGTGAAATTTATGTACCCGATTTGTCGAATATTAAACTGGGATTAAACGTATCATTTGCCGAATTTTGATGATTATTCTTCGTGTGTTTTTAGAAAATCAATATTGATAAAGGTAAAAAAAGAAAATAACATAACGAAAAACATAAACTGATTGATGAATAAAATAGTAATATATTGTACGTGATTTTCATCGAAATATTATTTATTATTCATTATTATCATTAATTATTCGACGTGTTACTTAAAATTTATTGTTTGTGATTACAAATTATTTTTATAATTGAAATTGACACAGTTTCTTCGACAATTCGATGACATTTTTCCGTGTCTTTTTTTTTGGTTGGAACGAACGTTTTATGATTTATGTCGATTTGTGGTATTTGTCAGTGCTCGCATTATTATATTATCTAAAGATGAGTTTGATTTTATTTTTCAAAGATTGAATTATATAAAGTGTTTGAACGCTTATATTTAAATGGATACGAGGTTAATAGTTATTAGATTACTTATATAAAGCGTTGTTAAAGTTTTGGGTGTTGAGACTCGGAAAATGAATAAAAGATTAACCGAATTAAATTCCAATTATATTATTTAAAACATGTGGAAATTCTCCACAAATCCTTTTTTTTTTTTGTTACCACTACTTACAATTTAGCACTACAATAGTAAACCCAACTTTGTATGAAATCGTTTTTAAATTCAACGGTTCGCTTTCAAATTCAAAATACTAGAATACAATTCTATTATACTAAAGATGGAGAAATTTGCATTAAAAAATGCAGTTTTATCATTGATATTTATGGGTATTAGAATTTATTCGAATTGGTAACATACGTATTATTCGTGTATAAAAAAATATATATTCTATTCTATTTTAACGTCACAGTCGGGATATGTTAATTTTTAAGATTGATAAGATTTCATTACTACGAACGATTATTAGTCTAGGAAATGTATACAATTTATTTGGCATGAATCTGATATTATTTAGTAAGTATGGATATTTGCCCATGCGATACTTTGTTTTTATGTTAAGTGTTATGATGTTCTTATCATTTCGAATATTAATTTATTTTTGAATTTCAAACCATTTATTTGAGACAGTTTTTTTACATTGTACAATGTTTAAAAACGTTTGTTACAAATTTAAAGTTCTCTGCTTACGTATATTTTTGAGACATTTTAGATATTGTGTTCTTTGAATGAATTTTCGTCGTTAAAATAGTAAAAATCAAAAATAATATAATGTTTATGCATAAAATTATACACTTTGTAGAACCGTCAATCTATAATTTTCATTACGTAGAGTGTAAAATTCATAGAACACAAATAAACTCTAACTAAAACGTATTATTACAATTTATTGTTGTCTATAGACAATTAAAAATTTCAAAATTAATAATTCAAAACTCTGAGAATAATTACTAAAATTACTTCAAATTTGAAAACTAATACTTTCTTAAAAAAATTAACTTAATGAAAAAATTCACTTGTAAATTTTTGACAATATATTAATTCGTGATTTTTTTTTTTTTAAATTAACTATAAGACTAACAAACGACAACAGTAACAATAATAGTTAATAAACTACAATGGGTATGGTAATTACATATATTTTAATGATTTTTCACCTCGATGACGACGATAAGTTTGAATAAACAACTTGACAGTTATTGACATGTTTGAATAAAATTATAAGTACATGACATACGACAGGTTTTTTTTACTAATAGGATTATTGGTTAATAACGCTTCTGTACGAGTTTGAATGAAAAATAATAAATATATTTATCAATTTATATCGAACACTAAATACGTATTTTTCCTTAAAAAAAAAAAAAACTTAAATAAATATGATTATGAAAGTCGTTATATTGTTCGGTGAATATTTAATAATCGAATTAAAATCAATTTATTGACGGTTTTATCCGCCGATGAATGTATAATAAATAATAAGTTAATCGAATCATTTTATGATTATTTGTGAGTTGTATGTTGAATCGCTCAATGAGAATTTAATGGTTTATTAAATTATTCACTAACTATGGTAAACAATGAAATAGTGTTTTTCGGTATACTTTGTGAAGAATGTTACATACAGTGACAAAATAAATAACATTTAATCGTGTAGAGGAGTCGTATATATATGATATTCGAAATGATTTTTAATCTCGCGGATCAAATAAAAACTTTAAGTTTGCAATATTTGTTATCTGTGATAATATTTTTAAATTAAAATTGTACGTCAATTGTAAACGTCGATGATATTGCATTTCGAATTGCGCTGTACGTACATGCACGTTGAGATATAACAATCGAGTGTTTGACGTTCCGAGTTTATTTTGCATTGTTTGAAAATACCATTGAATAATCCGAATGCAATCCGTTGAGTTCTGGACGAGATATCTAATGCAACGGATTTTACTTTTGACAAAAACTTCTGTCGAATCTACACATTCGTTATCGATGTGTCTGATTTACCTGTTTTCTCCGTGGTCCCCCCGAGCGGATAACATTTAGAAGTAATATACAACGATTATTAATGGAATTCCAGTAAAACAAGGGTCCAGTCCCTAAGGGATTTTATTCGATTCCGAAACAACGAAAAAAAGCAAATAATCGATTCAAGGCACAATTCTGAATTCATCAGAGAGAGAAAGAGAGAGGGAGGGAGAGATAAATAATTAAGTCTAAAAAAAAAAATTAAAAAAAAATATAAATCCAAAACGGTTTTATAGATTACATTCGATTGCATAGGAACAAAGCGAAAATCGAATTTCTAATAAAATGGATCGGATAGCGTTGAAAACAAAACGAAATCCTATTTAACCACTAAATTAAGAAGGCCAAACCAAACGTGTATCGATAAAGTCTCCGGGCGACATAAAAAAAATTTCGTTGAACACGTGAAAATATTATTTCGGTAAAATAAAACGCGCGATCGAAATCGTTTGAAAACAATACTGCGCAATCGACCCGAGCAAAACTCAGTTCGTGTGCATGGTTTCAGACGATACGATATTCGCGGCGGAGTTCATTTCAACGCGAATAAGCAAATCGTAATACGGACGCAAGTTGTCGGTGAAATTCCCGTGTGATCCCACACGCGTTAAATGCACGGACGCGGTTCGATTACAACGGGCAACGGCAAAACCGTCTATTATTAAGAACGTTCCCGGACACGGCGCGTTCGATGTCCGTTGGAAAATCGTCACACGCGACGGAACACAAAAAACATTTAAAACGTCCCCGAAGAAACGCCACGGTTCGACGGAATTGAATAACCGACGCGCTGTTTGCCGGTTATTCGAGTTCGTCTGAACATAACATTACCGTTTACGTCGATTGATCACGATGGTATCCCGTATTCGTACCGAATGGAATTCATTCGAGAACCGCCATATTGCATAACGCAAAATATGTCACTCGTACGGCGTTGTCGTCGCGTTCCTCTGTCGATCCTCGTTGAAAACGTACGAAACACGATTTCGTTTTGTTTTTGTTCAATCCACGTATTTGAGTCGCGCGTCTTATAAAACAAACAAACGACGTACTGAACGTCGCGTTACCGTTTTTATCGTTTCGTTAAAATTAATAAAACGACTGTATATATAGTTGCACATTTAAGTTATAATAACGACGTTCCTTGGTTCCTTGGACGAAATATACTCGTATACCTACGGAACAGAAACGCGTGTGCACGTTTTTTTTTTTTTTTTAAGTTAATTGACGTTTAACGAGATCAACGTCTCCTAGTTTCAAACCGTAACCGGGATTCGGCCATAAATTTGTCAAGACGACAAGATTAAAACGATGACCTATTTTAAACGCGACGAGATGATGGGTTTTCTCATGTGAACAAACAGCGAGAGTATATGTTGTTCGAATCGATCGGGCACTGTCCGTTTGTGTGAAACGACTTCGGTCCGAGACAACTGTTGAGACAACTCGTCGTCCAGTTAATAACATTACATATTTCGCTCGCGCGCAAATTATAACCGTTTTTCATAGACGTCTCGAAAAAAGGACAATAATTTTTTTCATTTTGTTTACAACGGAATTCGTCGTCACCATAAAAGTTTTTCCGTCTTCATCCGATAAATCATTATATCCACTAAGCAACGTGATCGGCGGGAGAAAACCCGATTCGTCCGGCACCAACGAAATATTTATAACCAAGTGTTATAAAATCGAACTGCTTATTTCATAGTTGATTAAGTGCAAGTTCGGATTGGGAAATGTACTCTTTCCCGCGGAAATATATGAAATATCTCATTATTCGTAGATTTTCTATATATTATGTACATTTTATTTTTGAACGAAACCCAGAAAAATGCGCACGTCCAACAATAATCGTACTTTTATGGGTAAATTTACTATGGGAATATATGTTAGTTTATATTATAGAAATACTGTACAGGGTGCAACAGAACCAACTGACAAATAACTTTGGTCTTTGGCGATGTTTTACAATATTTATTTTTTAATAATTTCTATACACTTGTGCTAAAAATATGTATCTTACATATATAATTAAAATTTAATTCCAAATAACTGATTGGAATTTTAAAAGAAGATTGGCTGTAAAAACTTTCTTTAATATTTGACCGTTTGTTATCTACTGTTTTTTGTAAGTTAACGAAAGTATTATTTGACGTAGTATATACTATACCGGTCGTGAACACATCTCATTCCATAAACTTGATAAATCATAGAAAATAAATGCCCGAATATTAATAAAAATACTTTACCGACCAATAATTTTCTACAATTATCAAAAAAAAAAGTATTTAAAAAAAAATATATATACATATATATAAAATATTAACTACACCCGAAGTCATAGCGTTTGTCAGTAGTGCTACACTCTGTACCATACATTGTATTGTACAGTCGGATTCGGTGTGTTGTAAATCAAAGCGTTTTTACCACTTGTTTGCTCGGAACTAACGAGATGAACACATTTCTAACCTAACCATCCGGTTCGACGGTGTGTATGTCGTGTGTGTGGGTGTGTGTATTTCTTTTCACGCGATTAACCACTTGCCCCCGCCCTCTACTCATGGCGAGCATACATTTTTGAATAACGCGTTTAGGGTCTCGTGAATAATTTTCCATAGGATTCCATCGACCACCGGATATTTCGATCGTCGGGCTCGATATTATTACACTTGTGCGAAACGTTCGCGGTTGGGTTAGGCGTCATATCGGCGCAAGAGTGTCCAGAAATCTCCTTCGCGGTCCACTATTCCCGGGCCCGTTTTTCAAGTCGGGTTTCTACGTAATGATTTTACTTGTTCAATTTTTTTTCCTTTTTTTCTTTTTTCTTTTTTTTGTTTCGTTGTATATTAATAATTATAACGAAGAGTTATGAACAAAGTTCTTTTTGTTAATTAAATGTAAAAAAGTGTGGCGACTTTATTCATTTTATACGAAAAAGTTTTTAAATGGCTCGGTCACAAGTTTTAACTGGAAAACGACGTTTCACGTGGAATCGGAATTATATATGTGTATTGTTTTTTTTTTGACTAGATTTGGATTTTTCCATCGATTGGTCATAACATACAAAATGTAAAATAACAATTCCACTTTATAACGAGATTTAAAATCAAATCACGCGTCTGATCATTTTTTAATCATTTTGTTGTGTCGTCTCGATTTTTCCAAACCCAATTCGTACATAATAAAATCATTTCAACTATGGTGTCGTGAATTCCGTCGAAAAATATTGAACCTATTACAAGGTCTCTTATAATAAATGTACGACATATTAATGTTTGTTAATATCATATAACATTCGAACGGGAAATAATATTACGTAAGACTCATAAGCGTATAACATATTAAACTATATTATTTAATATTATTTAAAATTGTTTTCTCACTATTGATTTTCTAAACATTTTCATATCTCTTCTTTCTTTCTTAGGTTTTTATGGCTAAAATATGTGCACGTGACACTGCGCTAAAGTATAAAAATGTACACGTTGTGTAGGGATAGATTATTTTAAAGCACCCCGATCTCGTATCTGACAACTGTTATCGATTACTTTGCCCGCCGTAAAAAAAAAAAAAAAATAAAGAAAAACTATGAAAACTCTATTATCACGTGTGACATTTTCAGAAGAATTAACCCCGTTTGAGCCAAGTATAATACGCGTTTATACCTCCGAAACATCCTATAACGTCACCGACCACATGTGTGTGGGTGTAATAAACAGGCGTCGTCTTGGGTTATAGATACATCACCACACATCCGACTTCGCGTTTTTCTCGCCGTCAGGTAAAATCTGTTTATAATGATGAAATCCATTAAACCGAATACTGCTCGCGCTCTGCATCTGCGATTTGCGCGCGATAATCCTCGTATTTTCTCTCATATTAAATACGCGTACTTGTATAAAAACAATATTTATTTTTACTATTCATAACCTAAATCCGCGAAGCCATTGAAAACCATATCGGCGTGGTTAAAAAAAAAATGAAAAAAAAATGTATATATATTATAAATGTGGTACGAAAAATAAAACGCGTGTAGGAGGTACCTTCTTTCGAGTGCGAGTGTTTTTCTAAAAGCGACAAAAACGCGGACAACCAAAAAATAGTGACGATAACAACGAACTAGTACGATTATAATTAAAGCGTAAAACATGATCAAGTGCACAGGACGGATAATAAATATCGTCGAGAATTAATTACGATAATGTTTGATGATGCGTTGATTAATTATTATTTTCTCGGAGCAATTGAGTGCCGGCAAGGGATATTGAAAATAACGTTCATTATTTTATATCGAAATCAAAATAATTAAATATATAACCGATGAAAATCCGGAATAAAAAATAAAACGATTCGAATCCATCGACGAGGACGCTGTTGAGAAATTTCTGCGGACAAACGATATTCGTTACTGGGTAGGACGTTCATTAAATAATATAAATTATTTATTAAAATTGTGATGCTGTATACACTGCGAGAAATACGTCTTACCATTCGTATAATAATATTTCACGAATATTATTTCGTGCCTCTTTGAACAGACGGCGATTTTTCAAGATAATAATTGCTGTTTATTTTTGGTTTCGATTAATTCCAAAAAAAAAAAAACGAATATTCGTTCGTATAAAAGCGGTTCGACCGGGTCGGTTTATGTATTTGGTGTTGAGTTTTCGAGATATACCGAACACATATGCATACGTGATATCAATCGACGCGTATCTCGCGGCCACACGGCCCACACGAATGTACCGCAGCGACGTCCAAAAAAAAATCACGTAATCCCGTAGCAAACGATCGTGCGGGGGTGGAACGTTTTTTACACGTGTTACGTTTTCTTCGCGAATCGTCGATTTCGGTTGATTTCGTCTATAAATACACCCGAAACGAGCGCGTAACCGGTACCGCGGTAACCAGGTAACGTGTAACTGTCCGCGAACAAACGTATAAACGTCACGTTTTTGAAGACCGCGCGCGGCCTGTCGGGGTTTGGTGTGTCACGATGTGCCTCGGTTCCTTTTCACGATCGAATACGCATAACGCGTGCGTGTGATACCGAGACGGAGAGCGAGAGGGGTCGAGAGAGAGTGAGTGGGAGAGAGTGAGAGACGGGCGGGCACCAACGTGTCGGCGTCGACGGAAACGTACAGTCAGTCAGTCAGTTCGGTACCGCGCCGACATCGATTGTTCCGCAATATCGATCCGTGCGGCGTACGGGACGGCGTTTGAATCTGATTGTTATCGCCGAAACTCCGTAGTTATTATTATTATATCTCGGCGGAAGGACGCGAACGCGAGCTGCCCGAAGACGCGGTAACGCGGCGCCGCGTGTCGTACACAAACGATCGATTTCTAAATATAAATCCGGAAATCGATCACGTTCCGGGCACGTCGTCGTTCCGTCGGCCTTGACGTTTTTCACCGTTACGCGCTTTACGTGACGGGATCGGTTCGAACGGAACATTGCGTTTCTCGCTTCGATCGTAATAGCATTCACGTTAATAGTTTACGATTGTATTTATTTTTTCTAAACGAAAACGGCTGATTTTAAATGTCGCTGTATTTTAAAAAAAAAATAAAATAAAACATTGATAAAGCATTCAAACACGATAGTATTGCATAACGAATTGAAACCGAAACCATAGTTATGTTCAAACCGCGCGAGATAAGACTATTTATACTACTCGATTACCGAAAATAATATTGTTTTCGTGTTTATATTTATACAAAATATGGGTCGTCGAATAAAAATACGAGGACGAAATATTTTGGGAAAATACATTAAAAAAAAAAAAACCACCCCGGTAAATTTATGGATAGAAGTTTATTATAATTTTATTTGTATATTTATTTATTGTATACTGAACATGTTTCACGTTGGGAAACTCGAAAACGACATAAAATATGACATCCGACTTTCTAATATATATTATGATTTATTCCGTCAAATATTGTTTGGACGTTTTTTGAAATTGCGTTTGCTATCACATGCATTATTTAGAGGTTTCACCTATTCCGCCATATTGAATTTAAAACGTTCATCTAGTTAAGTGTAACACGCGTAATTGTTATGCGCCATTCGTAATTTATTATTCTTCCCGCAACAAATATTTCGCCGTTAATTAACCGTGGCCGTATCCCCGGGGACGAATTATATATTATCCTGGATAAATTATCACTGAATTCTCGAATCGAATAGCGTTATAGTCATCGATCCGTTGTAATTGAAATCCAATTTTAGTCTGCTCCCATTCAAAGTCTTTAATGCGTGTGTTCGCGGTGGCCACCGCGGTTAGACCGACATTTTAAACGAAACGATTCGTTTTTAATATCGTAGACATTGGTTCGCTTACCGGACGTAATCGCCGAAGGTTAGGGATTTACATGGATTATATTGAAAAATAAAAAAAAAATTGCCTTTTAGTTCGATACATCGTCATTAGAGAACGACGAACACCCACGTTGGAACTACTACGGCCAAACTTTTTCCGACACTTCACGTGCTATTATTGTTTTCATTCTTATTTCAGCTCACGGCCAGCTGAACTATACGCCTATACAATAATAATAGGCGTTTCGGCAGGTGAAAACCGAACCGACAATAGAAATGTCTGTCGAAAATAATATTGAAACGGTTACGCTTCATTTTCAGACGTGTCCTACGAAAATGGCATTCCCTCTCGTCTGAGAGTCGTGCGCGCTATAAGTACCGCGGCTTTCTGATAATAACAAAAAAATAAATAAAAATCCCTCCTGTGGGTTGTTTCGTTGATTTTTTCAACAACAAAAAAAGACAATCTAACGTCATGCTCGGGAGAAATACTTTTCAGAAATATTCCGAATACAATATTCGAGTGTTAACAAAAACAAGAATTCCGAATTGACTAAAAAATCGAACTAACTTTTTAATTGCTTAAATATTAAAAATAGTGCTTTGTTCGCAGTGTCTGAGGTTTTTAAACAATCACGTATTCGCTTAATATTTGTGTTGTCCATTTGCCATTCGATCGGCCGGAGGTTGGAAAACAAAAATAATATTTATTTTTCAAAAGATAAATACTTGGAAATTAAATTCGAAATATGATGATGGCGTATCATTAATACATCGTCGAAAAACAATATTTTAAAAGTGTATCAAGTTCAGTATGCCGACCACAATGGTTTCGGCATACCGTCCAGGTACGAACATCGTGTTATCGTAAACCGGCCACAATATGTGACGACGAATGTTGAAAGAACACAGTTCGCTACTATGCTCATATCTATTTAACGTTACGGTTGGTACGATATCGTCATAAAAACTCGGGCGACTTGTCAACCAATCATAAACCTATCATTGCGCTACGTCAATAATGCGTTTCGACAAAAAAGTTTACGGGCACTCGTTGCTACAAACGCCCGTTCGAAATTAAATTTATTCTAATATCACTGTTTGGTACGACTCGCACGGTTCGGTTATCATCAATCCAAATAGTTTGATCTCGTTTCGCTGCGTCCATAACGATTCTCGGATTATTGAATGTAAGACTAATACAGTACAGTTGATAACGAACACGAATATTATTTTGTCGGAACACGTTGGACGCTTTCTCAAGTATAACGTATCGTTTTTTTTTTTCTATTACGTTATGATTAAATATTTATGGTAGTTTGTGTCGTAAGAAAATGGAAAGAACCAAACAAATCATTATGTTTCATCAGAAACGATGTGCTTGGCGCGTACTGCAACGGCGTTATGTGTCTCTCATCTCGGTTTCTAATGACCCATTTGAATAATGCAATAACGTCGACGAACATTAATGGAGGACCGGGGGGGTTTGCTCACCCGAAAAAAATGTTTCCGTAGACGTTATTGGATTCCCGCTCGAGCGCGCGTTCACGGCCTAGGCATAATAACGAAAATAAAAGTGAAGAAAGAAAGCACATTATTCACTGTTAATCGCGTCGATCTGCATAATATTCACGTCACCAGACCCCGCGTTTATCTGGATCCGTTTTCGGATCCACCGTTTTCGTTTTTATCATTTTACATTTTTTTTGTTTATGTTATTAAAATTATTATAATTTTCTGGTACGCGCGCCAACGATACCCATTCGTCACGGACGTCGTTGCCGAATTAAAATATCTTATTACGTTGAATCACCGACTAACCCCGTCCGTCGCGACGCCCGCGGCCGACGTCGGTTTTTCACGACGACCGTTGACCACACGCCGCATTAATTAAACGCTTCGAGACTGGACGGTTTATTAAAAAACGCACGTTGATTCATCGCAGGAGATTCGTTATCATGTCGAAAAATACGAGACCGCTTTACATCCGATTAATTCCCCGCGGCCGATTTATCATCACGACTATCCGCGGTTACGATGATTTTGCGTTTACCGTGCGTCGTAATTTGTTTCGCGATTTTCGTGTGCTCGAACGGCGGAGACCGGTATATACGTACATACAGGGAGGGGGGGGGGGTTATTATAGGTTAGGTTATTAATTTAAAAAAATTATTTAATTACCATCCGAGCGTACGGTGCGATCCCCCTCCCCCCCCGTTGTTGCTCATGACGTCGTGGTACGGTAATACACTCACTGCCGTGTTGTTCGCGGGTGGATTTTTATTTTAATAAAATTAATGGTTACAATCTGTCGAACGGGCATGACGGACAACACGGGTTTAAACACACGGGCTATACTCATTGTTCGGTTGAACGCGAGCCGCGCAATAAAAACGATATAAAACCAAATATTGAAAATATCGTTAAATCGAATCGAATATATACGTATATGTACGGTAAGAGTTCAAACGACGAAACAAAAAAACACACACGCGTCTTTGAATATTTCTCCGTCGGTTTTAAACGTAATTCCACTACTGTATAATGTCTAACGGTATATTATTTGACTTGTGATTTCCCGTTTTTAATTTTTTTCAGGAAAATAAAAACCACTCAGTTTATACCGTGTACAATGTAACGTTTGATATCGAACGTGAAATTTCCGATAACGTACTTAAACCACCACCCCACCCCCGTTTATCATTCGTTTTTTTTTTAAATTTATCGTTTCGGTACACGCGATTATTTTTTTTTTTTTTTTAATTCGCACGACGATTCAGTTCGTTGTTTAACGCGAAATTGTTATTTCCAAAATATTGTATATTATATATGGTGTATATGAATACGTCATACATTTTTAATGTCGACGCGAAAATCAATATGTTTCCGAACGCGAAAAGTCAATCGGGCCAGAACGTAAAACGTACTTCGTATATATATATTAGTTTCCATGCACCGCGTACGTCGGCGGCTTAAGTAACTATCGACTGCACGTGACGAAACGCTGTCGCGAATGATATTGCCGTGAAGTCTGTGTGAGGCACGCGCGTTCCGATTCGGTTTCGCCGCGTGTACGTTTCACGGCCGTCTGGACATCGATCCGTAAACACGGTGTTCCACATGGACGTGAATAATGAAAAACGAACGGGACTGAGGAAGATCAGGATAAGTTTGAAGTCTTATCCGTAATGTCCGGAAGTCCGCCGATTCGTTGGACAGCGTGTGAAACGTGGTTCTTCGTCCCTTGCGGACGACTCGGTTCGACGGACCGGTCCCGGGGACTCGACTACCGTCGAACCGTCACAGCGGATTATGGAGCGCGTAAAAAAAAAGATACGCGATTTTACGCGTGTATCGATCATTCACGACGGTTAATATCCGGCCCGTACGGTTTAACCGCGGATACCGCGACGCGATGACACGGTTCCCCGTTATCGCCGACAAGCAACGAAAACCTCACGGCGCGCGACGGAAACGGATTCCGGGTCGGCGCCGTGAGCTGATCGACGCATCTGTTTTCGAATATTTCCTCCGTTTCGTCACCGTAACGTGTACGGATAAATCGACGTGTTATCTAACCGTCCCGTTATCGTGTTGTTCCGAAACGTTTCTCGTCCGAACTCCGTCGTCCCCTGTCCCGGACGGTGTCGCCGCAACGTTCAATCTACTGACGAGGGAAATTCTTCGACGAGAACATAAAACGAAAACCATGCCGTTCCGATGGTCGTCGAAATAATAACGTCTCGGGTCGGCCGGAAGATAAGTCGACGACTTTAACCGAACGTATTTGGTTTCGGCGCGTTTCAATCGTGTTTAGGACGTTGAATGTAAAAATATTTTATTCGGGTATTAATAATGTTTACTATCGCCGTTGTTCGATTTCATCTTTGTACGCTTGTAAAACCAATTCGCCAAAACTGAAATTTCAGATAATTACATAAAATATCTTTCGCGGTTGAAAAAATTCATTCGGAGTTTCTCATTTTAACATACTTTATTTGTTATCGTTGTTTCGTCTTATCGAATTGACGTGACATCAGACGAACGGCGTTTACATCGACCGACATTAAACAAACGGTTAATGAGTTATAATATACTTTTTCCCAGTGAATCGTATACTAAAATAATCATGAATAAATGTCGTTTTTATTGAAATCGTATATTGTTTGATAAACTTTTATCGGTTGATTATCAAATATATTGTGACGTATAATACGAATAAATAATTTTATCGGTATTACAATTTTCGATGAGATTTAATAAAATAAAACCGAAATCGGAGCACAGGATCTAACTAGCGAAACGACTTGAACAATACAATTTTTAAAATCGAATTTTCAGAAAGTGCTTAAAAACGTCAATGACATTAAATTTAAAATATTTTTCCCAATAATAGTTAATCGATTTTCTGAACATAAATATACGGATAAACAGTAGTTTATCGATTGAATTATTTTTATATTACTTTTCAGGTTTGAACAAATCAAGAACAGTTTAAAAGACGATTCTTCTTCTTAATGTGCCGATCCGTTTCGGATGTTGGCGATCATCATTGATATACAATTTTTATTAGTTGCACTCCGGAATAGTTCTACTGAATTTTTGTCGAACCATGTTCTCAGGTTGGCGAGCCACGATGTTCTTCTTCTTCCAGGCGATCTTTTGCTATCTATTTTCCCTTGTAGGATACACTGGAGAAGATCATATCTACGCTTGTTCCGCATAATATGTCCTAAGTACTGGAGTTTTCTGCATTTAACTGTTATCATTAATTCCTTTTCTTTTCCCATTCTACGTAATACTTCAGTATTGGTAATTTTCTCAGTCCATGATATTCTCAAAATTCTTCTGTATAACCATAGTTCAAATGCATCTAACTTATTTGAAGTGGCTTTGGTTAGGGTCCAAGTTTCTGCACCATACAAAAGAGTTGAGAACACGTAGCATCTCAGTAGTCGTATTTTTAAATGTAGAGATAGGTTGTGGCTCTTGAATGACGCACTCATTGAATTAAATACATTTCTAGCTTTTCCAATACGACACTTGATTTCTTCTGCGTTGTCCCATTGTTCATTAATGACGGTGCCAAGATATTGGTATTTATTTACTCTTTCTATTCTGGTTTGATTTATGCTTAAGTGAATTCCAGTGATGTCTTCTTTACTTATAATCATAAATTTTGTTTTGTTTGTATTTATATCCAGTCCGAATCTCATGCTAGATTCTGTTATTTTATCCATAAGTATTTGAAGGCCCTCAATAGTGTCCGCAAAAACTATGGTATCATCGGCATAACGTAAGTTATTTAATCTTGTGCCGTTTATTGATATTCCTTCTTCTACCTCATTTAGAGCTTCTTTAAAGATATATTCAGAGTAAAGATTAAACAAGATGGGTGACAGAATACAACCCTGTCTCACTCCACGTCGAATTTCAATCGGATCTGTTGTTTCACCTTCCATTTTGAGAACTGCTGTTTGTCTCCAATATAAGTTGGCAATTATTTTAAGGTCTTTTTCATCTATTCCTATTTCTTCTAAAATTCTAATTATTATATCATGTCTAACACGATCGAAAGCCTTCTGGTAATCAACTAGACAGACAAATATATTGCAATTTACATCTCTGCATCGTTGGAAGAGGACCTGTACACTAAACAGTGCTTCTCTTGTGCCAACCGCATTCAAAAACCCAAACTGATTAGTTGCTATTTGTTCTTCACATAGCCTATATATTCTCTTATGAATAATCTTTAAAAACAATTTCAGAAGATGGCTCATCAGGCTGATCGTTCTATAATCCCCACATGTTTTTGCGCTTGATTTTTTAGGCAATGCAATAAACTCGGATTTTATCCAATCCTCAGGAATTATACCTGACTTATAAACTGAATTGAATATTATTGTGATCCATCTAATTTTCTCATCATCCAGTAATCTGATGAATTCGGAATGTATTTGATCGGGACCGGATGCTTTGCCTTCTTTCAGTTGTTTAATAGCTGACTTCACCTCATCTAATAATATGTTTGGACCCGTTCGGTCTCCAATTTTAGGTTCCTGTTCTGCTCTAACATCATGAAATAGATTTTCTAGATATGCCTTCCATACATGTTTTTTCTCATCAATGGTGACTATTATTTTTCCATCTGAGTCAACTAATTTTCCATAGTTTTTCTTTCGAAATCGGCCAGTGATTTCCCTGACTTTCCTATGCACATTGAAGTCATCATAGTTTCTTTGATGGAACTCAATCTCTGCACATTGTTCTTCTTTTTCCTTTTCCTTTGCTTCTCTTATTTTTCTCCTTATGTTATTTTGTATTCTTCTATATTCTGTGCTATTGGATTTATTGAGCCTTCTTTCTTCCATCATATCCAAAATCTCATCGCTCATCCATGACTTTTTCTTCCGTTTATCCAACTTCAAATATTTTTCTTTTATCTCTTCTACTACTTTCTGAAAGCCATTAATCTCTTTTTCTACGTTAATGAGCGTGTTGCTGTTAATTCTGGTAAGTTTGCTATTTAACTCTGATTGTGCATTTTCTCTTACATTAGGATCTTTAAGTTTTCGTAGATCATATCTTTTTCCACTTTTTGGGATTATCCTTTTCATTCTAATTTTGAATGTGCCCACTAGTGGGACGTGATCTGATTGAATATCTGCTCCTGGATAGGTTCTAACCGCTATACAGCTATTTCTGAATCTCTGGTTCACTAATATGTAATCGATTTGATTTCTCACAATTCTTCCAGGTTTATCCATTGGTGATTTCCATGTGTACAGTTTTCGTGGATGTAGTTTGAACCATGTATTCATTACTGTCATTGTATTTGTTTCCGCAAATATTTCTAGTCTGTCTCCTCGGATATTTCTTTCTCCCAGGCCAAATGGTCCCACGCTCATTGATGTCTTCCCTACACCTAATTTTGCATTAAAATCTCCCATAACGATTGTTAAGTCTTGCTTTTTCAATTTATCCATAACTTCATTAACGCTTTGATAGAATTCTTCTATCTCATTCTCCTCTTTGTCTGCCGTTGGGGCGTAAACTTGAATGATGTTAACATCTACTGGTGAAGCTAATAGCTGTACGAGTATAACTCTTGAAGAGATTGGTATGAAGTTCTTTGCAGATTTAGCCATTTTATCTGTCAGGATAACACCTACTCCATACTCATGTGTTCCAGTTGTTGAACCTGAATAAAGTACTTTGTGATTTTCTATATTTATGCTGCCTGAATCTGGCCATCTCATTTCGCTGATACCGAGGATTGAAATATTCATCCTATCCATTTCTTTAATGGCATTGTGTATTTTCCCTGCCTGGTACATTGTTCTTACATTCCATGATCCAATTCTAACTTTCTCCTGCTTCTTAATCCTACAACAAACATCAGTACTTCTATATGCAACCGTTCCTCCCGGAGATCCGAATGAGGAACTTACTCCGGATAATAATTTAATCGCACTCGTAGTCATGATGATATATACTAGGACTTATCCATTCTGGACCTTTAATGAGGTGGTTTGTCCGAAAATTCTTCCTCATTCCTATGCCGTTGACCGCGTTCTGCAGTTCATCCGCCTTTAGAGCCGGTTTCCCAACACTAGGACAAAAGAGTGCCCCTCTCATGTCGGCTCCTCCACCCGTAGCTGTTGGCTGACATGAGTTAGATCGCTTATGCCGGCGATCGTTCGGCCTCCTTAGTCGACTTCTACGACAGGCATGGAGTTACCGTGGGTAAATTCTACTGCCCCTACCCACAGGGGGAAAAAGACGATTAACAATTATTAATACCCATTACATTTTAGCAAAATGTAAACACGACCACACTGCAGTAACGAATATTTGAACTGCCCAGTAAAGGTATTCCGTAAAATATTACAACACGTTAATCGTATTTAAATTATACAAATAATTATAATTGGTTACGACGCGCTGAATCATCAGTTACTAGACTGATTATTGGTTTTTTTTTTTTTTAGTTATATGTTGCGTTTATAACAAATAAAAACATATATTAATAATTACGTTAAAATGCCTATTATGCGTTATACAAAAGGCGCATCAACAATGTCGTTTACGAATATACTCAACTAGTAAATATTTTATAACCAAAATTACTCAATAATTGATATTGTTCTATGTTTATGTGACAACAAAATGTTTCTAATGAATACTGCAGAATGTTGCAATATTTATAATGTTTTTTTTAAAAAATATTGAGAACCGAGAACGTTTTTATTTTCCTATTTAATACAGTTCATATACAAATAAGAAGTCAAATATATAGATTTTGGTTTGAAGGCGTTTTTCATTTGATTTAAAGTACTGATTTTGAAATTTCTTCTTTAATATAGATTAATCACAACGTTATTCAAAAAGCAAAATAAAGAAATTGTCGAGTTTCACGTGTGGAATGACATTACAATCGTGTACGTAAATGATAAATACCAATAAAAAGCGATATATACAAATGTATGTATAAAAATACGTTTTTCCAATTGTTCTGCACATGACCGTATTGTCGAAACGATTGAACATTCAATGATTTTCTGCGAACAGCGAGATATTTTTAATATGTAGACGAGAGAATTCGTTTGAAAATACGACCGAAATGTTGTCTATGAGAACCTCGAAAAATGTAATGCATGTGTTATAATTTATATATTAGTTTGAGTCAGCTTGTCCATTGGCCGTGTTGCGTATTACGTCTCGTATATATATGTATGTGTATCTCATATACATTGCGTCGTTTGTAATATTTTACGTTTCATATTTATACTGAAATATGTATGTTTTTTTTTATAAGTACGACTTTGAAACAAATTTGTATTTTATTTGGAAAGTTTCACGAAGGTTATTTCGTGCAACTTTACGATAAAAATATTTTACTTTCAATATAATGTATATGATATATATATATATGTTGAAATCCATGTTGTAAAGATAGGAAGATTACAAAATACCGTAGAATGTAAACACTTTCCTTTTGGAAGTCGTTCCTGTATGTTGTTTAAAGTGGTTCAAAATAATTGTTTCTTTTCCAAACTGTTATCACAATTTATTATTGTGGTTTATCTCGGGGCAACAAAGGAATAATATGTTTCCCGATTGTTTGCCTCTTGAGACGCGCATTAACGATACACCGTCCACTCGTCATTTAATTGTAATATTATTTTTAAAGAAAATGGAAGATAAAAAGCCATTTCACTTCTGTCGAACGTGTTCGTTATATTTTTTATGTTACCACGTCGTGTTCGTATTCCGATACGCGGTCAGTTGTGTACAATACGTTATTCGTGCGCGTAATCGTTTAAAACGTATTTCGTTGTTATTACCGCGTTGTCGCGTTTCCATAATATTCCCAATGAGTTCGTTGAGTCCGGACTGGGCGTATCGTAACAAACTGATGATTACACAGCGCGAAGAAAATCGGCAACGATCTGGAAACGAAACGAAGGCGAACGTTGCAAATTAACCGAACGCGTATTGACGTTTCGTTATGGAAGTCGACTTCAGACCTAATGCAATTGATAAGTGCCTGATCGGCCGGATTGGCTTCGGCCACCGTTTCGACCATAACGAAATAGTTGTTACGTATTTGGCGTTTACAATAACGTCGGTCACGAGAGCTTTGGGAATAAATCGATCGAACAGGTCGAACAGCATACAATACTGATAATGAAACAGCGACTAGAAAACCAAGACGACAACGATTTGTCTACGTTCAAATGTCGTGAAACATCGTTTCTTTCTTCGATCGAGTCTTAATCAAAAAAAAAAAAAATGTTTACACGATATTCGTTCAGAAACGATATTTTTTTTTCCGAAACTTAAGAATCGTAATATCAACGCATATTATATTCGATGTTCGTGTGCTTTCATTCGTTAACGTTGTTTACGTTATAAACGCGCATTCTCGTTGATCTGAGAGTTTATATCGCAAATCGTCGACAAAACAACAACTTAGGTTAGGTAAAATATAGGTTAGGTATACTAAAATATACTACCGTTGTTTACACACGCTTGATAATTGAACGATCGGTTATCTGAACGTTAATTCAATGACCAATTAAAATGAAGTCCGTTCAATTAACGTCTGCACGGTCGGTCGGGTGAATCGGACTCGAAGTGAACGTAAATAACACGAGATTTCACTGAGATTTGATTGATCGGCGAAAGTCGCGGTGTTCCCCGTTTGCCGATCGAGATCTCGCGATTTGTCTGTCGCCACCGCGCGAAAATAATAAAAAAACTAACAACAATAAAAACGAGTAAACGGCGTTCAATCCGCTCTGTACGACAAACGCGAACGTGGAGAGAAGTACGCTCGTGTTTCGTTGTAAAAATAATTTGTCCGTGCGCGACGAACCTTTCGAAAAAAGTGTTATAGCGTGACATACTATTTTGCAACACGGTTCCACGCCTTTCCGCTGT
The DNA here is from genome assembly GCA_019022885.1 of Schlechtendalia chinensis. Lineage (NCBI taxonomy): Eukaryota > Metazoa > Arthropoda > Insecta > Hemiptera > Aphididae > Schlechtendalia > Schlechtendalia chinensis. The sequence goes on from CM032341.1 coordinate 2,805,056, forward strand.
AGTTCCTGTCCCTATGGTGTTCATGAAATATTATGTTCCATAATACGGCTCGTTTTTTTTTTTTTGGACTTCCGAAATCAAACACCCCGTTTATTCCGACGCGTCGAAAAACAAAACGACAAGCACTTACAAGTACTTCGTCGCGGACGACGGTTCCCGTTTCCGTGTTTTTTCGACGGCCAACGCCGATCGATTCCAATCAAACGTACGCGACCTGTAGTGACGCGCGCACGTATTAATAACGTAACGACCGCGTCATGATGATAACGATAACGATAATCATCATCATCATCACCATCACGCGTGCGCGTTGGTCAGACACGGGACACTTCGCGGACAACGAGTTTTGTGTGCACCGTGTACGGCGATATTCGACTGTCCGTTTATGGATCACGTGAGACCGTTTGATTTGTTCGCGAGTCGACCTAGTCGGTCCGTGAGGCGCTCTCCTGTAAAAACACGACATTTTTTTTCGAAACGGTTCGGCTTCGACCAGTACAGCCGCACCACACAAACGCGAATCTTGTTCGGTTCGGTTCGGTTTGTTTTTTTGTATAATGGCAATATTCATTATCACGTATCGACTGGATTTCGCGAAACGGACACGCGCGATGGTTCGGGACGAAATCAACGTGGTTCGATAGGCGAATATCCGTTGCGCGGTATGAACCGTGTCCGGTACAGTTGCACCCCGCGTTTACCGTAATGAAAACGCGTGACGTGATTTTACAATCCTCTCGCGCCGGTTGATTGAATCGGCGACATTGTCCTTCGCGGCCGAAATGTTTGACGCTCACGACGAAACGTACGTAATCGCAACAGTTATGTACTAATACAAATCAAACCGAAAGGGACGCCAAAACTCGACGGCGTGAAAACCGTGGCCGGCGTTTATCTCGTCCTTCGCGAGGACGTTTCCAACGCACGTGGTCCATAGTCGATAGTACGCATACGGATGGGGGAGGTTCATACGAACAACGCCTCCCGCTTTGTACACGACACGTTCACTAGCCGCAATCGCAGACAAACGAACACGTTTTCAATTATTTCAAATACAGAATACAATATTTTTTGCGCGCCTCGGTCAAGATAATCGGTCTTGGATTACGGCCGCGTCGTTCGCGTTCGAGATGTTCTCCGACCGTTACGGACGTATAAATTACGAATTGTAATTGCCGCCGTTTCGACGATGACGACGATAAGACGTGACGTTAAGTCCGTCGTCTGTGACGATCGCGGTTCATCCGTTTCGGACACGTTATGGACGGTTATTTTTGCCGGTTCGGACGCAACTGGGAAAAATCACACCGTTATCGCTGAAACGCCGAAACCAATCAATATTTACTACTACGATTTTGCGCGTAACTTATGGAAAACGACGAATTTCGTTATTATCATAAGTGATACTCAATTGTATTCATTACACTCGAATAGTTCTGTAACAACCAGTTACGTAATAAAAGCCCAACAATATATATATCCTCAACTCAGGGTCGTATTTAGATTTTTTTTTGGGAGAAGGGCTGAGACATTGAGTTATGAACCAGAGTTAGAAGGTAAAACCTTCCCATATTTCGCATGCTATTAAAAAACAAAATTTATATAATTAGTATAAAAAAAATAAATAGTACTTAAAGTATGACTGTTTAAAAAAAGACTCTTGTCTCAGCTAGACTTATTTATGATAAACGTTTAGGCTCAATCGGCTTGATTGCTAATATTATGTTTGGCACAATTTAAAAATCGTATTTAGGCGAGCCGATTTCCGTTACCCCGATCGCCGTGCGTCCTGCGTTCGTCAAGTGGATCGCGGTGGCCGAAAACCAAAAATCACAATAATCGATATGCCACGGAACATCATGACGAAATACCGTCAGTGGAATGCATTATCGGATTAGACATCAGCACGTAATTGTTCTTTTCCCGTGGCCGACAGAATGAAACGGACAAAACGGCAACCGGCTTGGTCGTGCGCGCGCGCTTTGAACATTTAAACTGCGTTATTGTCCGCAGACATGTATTGCGATTTATTTAACACGTACATTTTATCGCACGCGTTAAATTTCAAAAGTGATTTATCCGCGAATTCCGCAAACACCGAAAGCGTTGTGCGATCATAACGGACGATTTGATAGCAGTACAAAAACGAAAAACGAAATAAAAAATAACCAACGTTTTTAAACGACGCGAAATGCCGGAACCGACTATTGCCGCAATAATATATAACCGTACGGAGCGTATATATATATATTTTTTTGTTTGTTTGTTTGTCGTGGTGAACAGACGTCATTTAAAACTGTGTTATAACCTAACGCGTCGTAATGGGTACATAACCTCGGCGTAAACGCACAATAGACCGAATAGTCCGAAACGGTCCAAACGGCTCGAATATCAAGTTCTAAAACCGTATTTTAAATCGCAAATAACGCGTACGAATATCATACACACACACATATATGATTAATTTACATGCGCTTTTGGGGTCGCGCGAGCTAAACGCCGTTTGAACACGCTCGCGTCTTTGCGAACGTGCCCGCCCGTATTGGCGCGTAATCTACTCCGAACGTGTGCCGACGAATATTCGAAAAACGTGTCTCGGTCGCGTGTACGAAACGGGGGTAAGAGAGAAACGGACGGGTTTCGAGTCACGTTAAACAGAAATATACCGTTCGGATTCGATTTCCGCGGGGGGAGCGGAATATAAACGTCTGAAATATTCGAATGTCCGCCGCGGAGACCGCGAACCGAGGGAATAGACGAAAATTCGAAAATCAAACCGCAAGAGAAAAGAAAAAAAAGAAAATAATAAAATCGCCTTGTCCACATGCATCAGCTACGGCATGTTTCTCGCCGTTTCACAGTGACGTTCGCATAAAACGTTGCGTTTCGAGTGCATTTCGAACCGAAAGATATGCATTCGATGTGTTCGCCGAGAATCCGCCCGATAGCGGACAAGCCAAAAGAAAATCTAAAACCGTATCGATAGCACACGGCCATTAGTTGATTTGGTGAGTACCGAAAGAAATCGTGTGTTTGTTCGCACGTTCGCGTTTACGTGATGTTTGATTTCGGTGTGTTAAATTTGATTTACGATTGAACGAATTCAAACGAAACGTCGTCAATCATATGCGGAGCGGGGGGGGGACATTTAATAAAACATTTCGAGCTATAAAAATATATTTATTTGTTTGCCACGCGGGTACTTGATACGGATTTTACACGTATAACGTTTCCGTTTAAAAAAAAAAAAAACCGACAGCTTATACCACCTTTGGCGTACCTTGTCGTAACCGTCTGCGGGGAAAACGAGCGGTAAGTCACTGGCGTGAGATATACATATGAATATTTGTGTTTTCCAGAAAATAAAAAAAAGCGCACACTCTATTTCGTAAGAAACCTTTTCGAATAATACGGATTAACGAATACGTTACGATATATAATTACAAACGTATGGTAACGTGTTCGAGAACCGTCGCGGACGTTATTGATCGCGGACACGTAGGCATGTTTTTTTTGCCGTCCCGAAATCGATTCGTCAATCGACCGCGGTAAGTTCCGGGGGGGCAGTGTCGACGGAAACGCGTTTGAAAATTGCGTTTCTCGGGGTTCCCCTTGCCTTAGCGTACCGCGGTTTATTTTCGCGCGTCGGCCGAACGAGACCGGGATGGCTTCGCACGTCCGGTTTCGGAACCCTCAGCGACGTTTAGCCTCGTCGCCGGCTCGTTAGACGTTAGGACGGGCCGTCATACGCGTAACACGGAAAACACTTTTCACTGGCAAAATCGAAACACGTCGACGCGGCGCGAAGCCGGTCGGTCGGTTGATCTCCGCGCGTCGGAACCGATATTTCTCGTGTTTTTGTCGTTTAACGCCAACCGGAATCCGACGGACGAGCTGTACGCGCTCACACCTAATCGGCCGCGAGTCGAATAAGCAACGTCCGCCGCGTACGAGTTTATTACGTTCCCGTGTGCGTTTTTATCGTTTCACGGCGTCTCCTAATTCGTTTGGAGTCGTAAGAACCGCGATTATTACTTAACGCTTGTTGGCCACCTACGAGCCGCCGCTAGGATCGTAACTGTAACAATGTAAATTCGTTTACCATTCTGGTTATCTATCCGCCGTGCCGTCGTTTCGAGACGAGCGCGATCAATTAGTCCGATTTGTTTTCGTCGATGAGCTGCCACACAAAAAGGACTGCGCACTCGAATGGGACCAATTTTTTTTTTTTTTGCTTATTTCTCCGTTTCGAACCGTGTAAATCAATCTCGTTTTGACTAATCTTTAACGTTTCCCTCGGCGTTCCTCGTGCGAAAAATCCAATTGAAACGATACGATTGTCATTATCAATTTGAAATATCGACAGCGGAAACAAAAAAAGATAATCGTTAAAAACGTAACGATCTACGAATTATCGACCAAATGGAAAATAGACCGATTGATCACTAGATTTACAAGCGACACGAAAATTACATGGATCCGACGAGCTATTGAATTTAAAAGTAATTTTAAATTGTTACATCTCGTTAAAATGTACGTGAGCAGACATTTTTAATTTCTCTAATATGATTAAAATTCGATTTAATTTCAAAAGTTTCTGAACGCCTGAAATATTTTTCTAACGGTTTATTGACTATTAAAAAAAAGTCCGGTAACTTAGCGAAACTTTAGTAAATTAAACATCAATATAGTGAAGTTTGATAATTAAATTATAGGCAACTGTTAATTGAAAAGATCGTCTTGCATAATTAAAGTTAGGAACAAAAAATAATTTTGCAATTCGGTTATCAACATGGTATTTTATGTCTTGATTGTGCGTTTATTCGTTTTTTTTTTTTTTACTTGATGCGCACAAACAAAACGAACAAAAGATATTTTCGAAGGTTCCCGGACATATTATTCTACTGGGCTTTAAACTCATTTTCTACAATGTCGCATACGCATACGCGAGACGTGAAACCGGAACTCGTATCCGACCGTCCCGTTACGCGGTCAAATATTATTTTCGGTCGATTTAACACCGTTATTGGGTTTACGTTGTACGAAATTGACTAAACGACTTTTTAGCCCCGCGGTCGTTCAAAATAGTTTCGCTCCGTCTTAATTAGAAAACGCGATTTCTTAGACCGTGCGCGTTTTAGACAAAGTTAAGCAGTTTGACGTTTTTAATTTTTAGCGCAACTCGATGTCGTTCAAATACGACTACGGCAAACTTTTTTCATCGCCGAGGCGAACCAAGTGACGCGCAATAATACGATTGACCAACATACACTCGGCGGTGTGATCACGGTCAGTCGGCTTACAAAAAACCACGTGTTTGCGGCAAATTTCTTAGTACAATACGGTCCTCAGATTATTATTATTATTATTATATTAACAGTACACTGTCGCGGTACAATTGGTTGACGTATACGGATTATAATTTTAATTTTATAAACGCGATTTTTTCTCTCTCGTGTCAGTTTATTGTATGTTTTCATCAAATGCGATTTACGACCGTCGATTTGTCGTTGCGCGTATAGTTTTTATTTGAACGTTTCGCGTCGACAACGAAAGTGCGAACGTATTCGATTGGATGACGTGCAATAGGACGTGTTAACAAATACGGCGGGAGATCCTAGAGAAATTCGCAACGAAAAAAAATTGATTGATGGATCGGACACCGCGTCTAGCGGTGACGTACGCAGTGTTAACACTGATCGGCCTACCACGAGTCGAACAGTGTTTTTGCACAATTTCGATCGTTCCAGAATACGTTTTCCTCTTTTTTTTTTTTTTTTTGTCGTCCTTTAAACACTGGGATATCGCGCGTAGTATGACGCACAATACAGTAAACACTCGTTTCAATTAATCTAACAATACCTACCCTATATTTTTCCAATCAGTCTTGACCTGAGAACGTTCTCTCGCCGGTGCCAGCTGACGATTTCGAGTAGCGAAACGCGTTGGAACCACTGCTATGATATCGTGTTTCAGTGCAGTGTTTTGCAGCGGTCATGCCAAACGTGCGTAAAAATCAACGATCAAATCAGTAAATTTACGTTGTTTACGAATAATCGTTTTACGTCATATTTTGTGTTCGGGTATTTTCAACGATTGGTCAATAAATGTTGTGCAATACATTTGGAATCGGTAAATGCGTTTCAAACGTTTTGTGTTCGGTCACGAGTTCGACCATAACATTTTGAACTTAAGGTCGCTAAAATTCAATATACGTGCGGCCTACCCGACTAAGTAATGTTTGTACTCCCAGTCGTTTTGTTCCGTAACAATAATAGTGATTGCACAATAAAGTTTCACTGACACAGCATGTAGATCTTTATTTGATACGTTTCGGCCACGAGTCCTCAGTTATTATCGAATTGCCGCGTCGTTTATGTGCATGCACTGTGTAATTTGTAACTGTGTGTATATTTTAGTATTTTTATTTTATTTTTAAATTATATTTTTGAATGTGAAACGTACAGTGTCTACACTTTGACATCAATATTATTAAAGCGAAACAACATGTATCCAGTCTAAAATGCGAACGGAAAAGCCAAAAACGGAATTCTGATGGTAACTCTATAGAGCACGTACCCTTGCATATCTTTCAATTTCCATTCGAAATGCGTTTTTCTGCATACGTTTAATGGGAAACATGTAAATTATTGAGTTGTTTTGCGTGTCGATTAATAGGGTCGTTTAGTAAGTGTGGTAGGAAAGAAAAATGACAGAATTAATATCTTGTTGTACAAATTGGCCAGTCTTTTTCAAGGCATTCCAAGTGATCTTCGGTCAGGTCGACCAGCTAAGACGGCGCAGGTTCAAATTCAAGTGACAAAGAAAATAATGAAACCTACCGTATTACTTGTACAAAAAGCCACGGGTCACGAATTCATGGCTCGTGGATATTCAGAATGTGCTGTAGAAACGAAGCTAACATTTTAGAACGACGATTTGTTCGAACGTTCGTAACCGTGTGACACAACTACTTTGTTTCCGAAAATTAAAATTACTTCAATAGCGAGCAGTGACGAATAGATGACGTATTCGTGTCGTTGTGTAAACATGACGAGGGATACAATTATCATACTGTTGATCAGAGATGGTTTGTGGTCCTTGAAACATAAGCCAACACCCAAACAATCGAATGTCTTTGGAACGCGATGGAGAGGAGACGTCAGACGTGGTGTGAACGTAAACGGATCGCTATCGAGGCGGCTACAGGATAAAGCGTCCCAAGACAAAAATACGATGTCGGATGTTTTTCTATCGGATTTAAGGTACGCGTTTTGTAATCAAATCGAAATGGACGTTTGACGGATTTTTCGTTTTATAATCCAAAAGCTATTATCGTTATTATCATCGTCAAAAATATTATCATGATATATTCATACGGATTTTAATGGTACCCCATTCGTTTTTTTCGGCGGAGTTCGACCGTTTTGGTAGGTCACGCGTTTTATTGAAAAACCGCGATTTTGTGATGTCGCCGCCGTCAGACACAGAAACAGAGGCACACAAAGAGCAATAAAAATTTTCAAAATATTTCGTTCGAACAGATTGCAATTTTACTTAAACGTAATGTAACACTTGTGTATTTTGTCGTCGTGCGTACCGACGGTTAACGCAATAAACAAAAGAAATGAAATAAAACCGTGCACGCGCAAGAACACGTCTTACACATACGAACGTACGCGTGTACATATTCCGCGACGTCATGAGCCGTCCGTCATATTTTTATTGCATCCCCGCGACCGCGAGACGTCTCTCGCGCGCGATAAAAACGTACTTTTCCCGTTCGCGTCGCGCCCTCGAAATGAATACGGTTGTTTTTTTCCACCCGACAGACCGCCCGAGTCAGCACGCCGTTTCCACGAGGGGATGAAAAACAAAAACGAATGTAAAAACGGAAAGTCGGGCCCGAAAAGTGGGGTTAGGTTTTGATTCGCGTTCGATCGGCTGACGCGCGACGGGGATTTCGCGGGCGTGCCGGCCGAAAATGAAAAACAAACAGCCCCGGGGGCGGACGCGACCGGAGAATCATCACGGCGACGACAGGACGTGGTGCGTTACGACGTTGACGGCCGGAAAGTAAGGACGCGTTTTTGTTTTTGGGGAAAAAATCACGCGTATCGTGTCGCTTCGCCGTCGAGGTACCGCGGCATGAGTTTTTGCCTGCCTTAAGTCTCGGCGAACTGTCGGGGCTCCTCGTCGTTTTCAAATCTCCTCAAAGCTTCTCTCGACCTCTTAACCGGGGACACCGTGAGGCCGAAACGTTTTCCCGACGCGATTCCGTTTTTCTGTGTTCGGCCGGCACACGGTTTTCGGTAATTCGACCGATTTGAAGTCGCGCGCGGACGCTGGTCGTGCACGCCGGTCCTGACCTACTCGGAACCCTCCGACCGATTTCGCGACGTTCCGGCGACTCGCGACTTGACTCGCTCAGTCGACCACAGTCGCGGTGCCGTTCTGTCCGCGAGATCACGTTCTAGACGACACTGGTGCCAGTTTTCGAAGTGGAAATCCCGCGATGTCGCGAGGGTTCTGATATCTTTACTTTCCGAACGTCCGTCGTACGTACAGCGAGATCTCCCTTGACGGACACCTCCCGATGGCCGACGTTTTTTACCTTTTTTTAGAAACCGGGACGTTTTCACTATTTTTTCAACGGGAAACCCTTCGAAAAGCCGACTCTCCGAATAACGGGCGCCCATATCAATCTTAATTTGAAAACGACGGCGACAACGCTGGCGTTAGGTTTAACGGCAATGAACTCGTTGTCGAACGATACGATAAAATTACAAAAACTTGATGACGATTGGGACGAAACCATCTCAATGTCTTGATTGTCGACGTTTCGAATGTTTCGTTAGTTAGTAGGTTCGACGAGATGAGTGGGTTAAAGTGAAACTGGTCGTCACTTCGCGAGAAATCGAATTCGTTTCGTTTGATCGAATAGAGGTAGAATAGAGTTCTATTTTTCTCTTCTACTGCAACCTCGGCAAATGAACTCACTCGTGAGATTGTACGGAGACGGCAAAATTATAAACTGACCGATTTTTTCTCACCGAATCGAATATGCGTCTCAATCAATTTCTCTCTTTTATGTATATATGGTACGTATGTATCAAATTGAGCTTTACCAATAAATATTTATCATTAAACCGTTAACATTTTTAATTTCGAATTTTATATCGTATCATCAAATCCACACGATCGGTAATCACATTCAATAACAACATTTTTAAACATAATTTAATTTAACACCCGGCGCGTATGTTCTCGTTTTACCGGATTTCAAACGGATTTCAAACGAATTTCGATGACCGGCGAACGTCCGCCGTTCAGATGCCTCGCCGTACGTAGCAAACGTTCTAGCTACGCGACCGAAGCTTCTCCTCGACTTGTGTACGACTTGCAGCAAGTAATACTATCCGGATTTAAAGTGGCGCCGTCGTGACGTTATTGTCGGGCGATTGTGTTTTCGATCGGATCTACAAACGATCAGCCGTCGTACGCGATTTTCGGTTCGCGCGACGTACTGATAAATGTGCGTACGACCGCGATGGCCGCGATAACGTCGGCGTGACACTCATTGTCGTCATGTACGAAACCCTCCAACGTTTACGTCCCGAGCCCGGTCGTTCACTCGCGCTTTCCGTCCAACTCCGTTTGTCACGTTCGTCGATTTGCTATTGCGAATCCGTAGCCGTTAACCTCGTCCGATCTGGCGTTTCGCCATAGTTCAGTCGTTCTGTAACGATTCGGTCCGACGTACGTTTTTAAATCCATAGTTGACGGAACGAACGAACAAATTGCCGAAATACTCAATGATATTGCAGTGTATTCTAGTCGGATATTCGTCTTTTTCTCGACATTGAAGTCTTTGGAACAATTTCATACGAACAGAACGCAAAAATGTTCACTTTTTTCGCGTAATCGTATTGATAACGTTAAAATATCGATTGAAGAATATGAATTAATAATCGTGGTCGAAATAAAATCACGAAAACGAAAAAAACAATAGAAAGAAAAATTTATTTAAAACGAAAAACGTAGCGGTCGCGTATTTTATTTTTAAAGGAAATTAATCGTACAAGAAAAACGACAAAATTTGACTGAAATAAAGAACGTAGATTAAAAATCGTCTGTATAGCGTGATATTTCTTGCTCATTAAATTATACCGTGTTCTCGTGATGTGCAGATGGTTTCAACGTTTTATGAATATTAGATAACTACACGTTATTATTATTATTATTATTTTTCTTTTTAAGTGCACTGTATATGAAATATGATAAAACCGACGCTAATACATTAACAGACGTTCGTATTAGAATGACACACAACGCTCGGCAACGTATTTGAAATAGTCAGTGATAAAATATAAAAATATTTATATATATGGGTCGCGTACGAAAATTATCCAACTGCGTCGACAAAGAAAACACGCCGTATAAATCTATTGTCTTCCGAAGTATACCAAAACGCCCGAACTCATAACGCCGTTGCCGTTACAACGTTTTTGTAGCTGGCCGATCCTCATTGTTCGACTCGTTTTCAATGTCGACAGGGTTTCGTTTGAAATTTATGATTTGTGATTTGGCATGACGGGATGTACTTGTAAGATTTAGTGCGAACGCTGACGAACAAAACGTGCAAGAAACGCACGCGATTAAATGAAAATCGATAAGTACGGTTTGTTGGTAGTTTCGTAGTAAATGTTTTGGACGATTCACGTAGGTTTGTGGTCTTCGTACGAGCGTTGTAAAAAAAAAAAATTATCAATACATTTAATTTTCGCCGTTGAATGATATTCATCAATTTTGTACTTATGTCGTCGCCAAAACGTTTTGTTTGTCACGACGGAAAATCATGATTCGACTACAACAACGACCATGGAAATATTTATTTTATTGGACGCGGCAGTGCATGTACGCTTATCGATTTTCGTACTAAACTAACCTTGTTGCGTTATTATTAATAAGAACTATTGTTTCGTTGTTGTTTAAAATTCGAAAAATGTCATCAACGTTGAGTCGTCTAATTTTATTTCAATAGATTCTGTTGTCAACAGTTTATTTTAGAATATTTCGTGAATAACATTCACTTAACCCAAAAACCTACTTTTTTTTATAAGTGTCAGATCGAGTAAAGATATTATTGTAATTATTACAAGCTGCCAAAAACGTAAAAATTTAGAACGATACTAATAAAATTCAACAAATTATCCGTACGCGTGTTCTGTCGACGAGGTTGTGGTGCCACTGCGATGTTCAATAGTTCGTGGATTCAAACGATCACTATACACAACAACCAATGCTGTCCAACGACGTTTTATCAAAAATCACCGAGTATGATTGTAGTTTACGTACGTATTGTACGTCGAAGAGTAAAATTTCAAATCGACTTTATTGGCCGTAAATTGCGTCGGACGATACTCGCGCGGCAGCTGATGGGCCGGTTTACTTAATTCGATACAAACAATGAGTTTTCGTACAAATGTATGGATTTGTTTTTAATCGCGAGTTTTTTTTTCTTCGGTGCACGGCGAACGTTTGAAACGGTGTACGAAACACGCGATATTGTGTCGGATAAATACCATGTACGTAGTTGTCAAGAATGAATGCGATTTTAAAACGTCAGAGAGGAAACGATGTGACACGGACGAACGGAACAGACGAAGGAAACACGAGAAAATATTTAACGAAAAGTTCGGTCGATTCGTGATGAGTTCGTTAAAACCTAAAGCCTGGCCAAAGACCGTAGCAATATAATAATGACTTGTCGTAGCGTCGGATGTCGGACGCGTCTTCGACGCTTACCCACGAGGGGGTTTATTAATTTATTTTTCGATTGAATATCTTTGAGACATTCAACAGTTTCATGGTGACGGTCCGATATTTCCGCAGGACGTTCGACGTTATAAACATAATCAGATTTGACGGACGGACGAAATCACTTCGTTTTCCCGTTGATATCCGCACGGGACCCGCGCTTTGGCACGCCGTCGTTGACGAAATCGAATGCCGAGAGAGAGAGAGAGAAAAACCGACGGACAACAAACGCTCACGATATAATGCGTATTATATAATATCGTGGAATAGAATTTCTCGCCGTTTTATTTTCGTATTGTCGTTTTTGTATTTAACGAATCCGGTAAACTCCAAGCCAATAAAATGATTAACATTGACGACGAACACATTCATAAACTTTATGGCCGCAGTTCGTGGACAACGCGTTTCAGTACCGTTTTGTATAATATTGTTTTCAAACGAAACACGTTTACGCGGAGTTATCGATCGCTGTTTACGCGGAGTTATCGATCGCTGTTTATTATTATTCTTATAAGTAAAATGTTAGAGACAAGAGTGTAGTTTTAACTGAATGGTTTTTTAAGGATCGTTGAGACGCGGTCCCGTACAAGGATCTAAAAAAAAAAAAACGTGTGTGCGTTATCGACCGGATTTCAACGTTTCGCGTGATGTTTTCGAATCAGTATGATTAGCGAAAAACGTTGTCGCGCTCGCGACCGAAACCAGTCTCGGACGACGAACGTCCCGGACCGGTTGTACGGCGTCACGTCCGGTATACTTACCGGGTGGGCTGGAAAAGCGGGAGACGAGACGTGCTTTTGTGTTGTCGTCGTTTTCTCGTTTAGCTGACGGAAAACGCGCGTGTCCCGTGAGACGAGCCGATTGGGATGACGATAACGACAACGACGATAACGATAAGAGACCACCGAGTCCCGGGACGGCGCGCGCGGCACGACGATCGCACACGGCACCGATTCGGTCGACTGGAGCGGCGCGCGAGCCCCTGGCGAAACGCGCCGCGCCGTCCCTGCGACGTCCGCGGCACGCACGCCCGTCCCGTTTTCGCGGGAAACGCAACGCCGCGCTTCGCGTTCCGGGACGGTCGGCACGCGTCGGCCTGACCAGTTGTTGTTTCGTGCGTTTCGTGCGTTTTTTTGACCGTGAGAATACGCGAGCGCGCGCGCGGGTTCGTGAAGGAATTGGGATAGTTCTCCATACTTTTGATAAGAGAAAAAATTGATTACCGATTTTTGTGGTAGCGGGAACACCGACGCGGATCCAACTAAAAGTCATCACAAGTATTGTTTATTTTCGAATTCGAATTTCGCGTAGGCTAGCGTTTTGACCGAAGCGCCACCAACACCGTGCAAATAATATGCTATAGGTGTCATTTTCATTAAACGCGCGTTTAAACGGAAAATGTTATTAGGTTAGTCGGAAATGATAAACTTTAATTGATTGAAAATAACAATAAACGTTTAACTTTTTCGTACAGTCGAAACTATAAAATAATGATTATTATACACATATACAATATTGATCAAATAGAAATTCACTTTAAATATAATTTTAGATAATAGAAACTTTAGAAACTTATATTTTTACGAACATAACGAAAATATTATAGGTATAATAAAACAATCCATTACCGTATCACTGCGATGACCGTTAAAAACCGTTACACGTCAAATATTCAAGTACATTATTTCACTAATTTGAATTCAGAGTCGTACTAAATTTCCATTTGTAAATTTTATATTTTTATGTGGCGGTACGTAACCTCAAAAAAAAAAAATTGAAATTATTTCTCTTATCAAATGTATGGAGAACTGATTGAAGGAAACGCGTTCGGCCGGTGGCTTATAACAGGCCGGGCGACAAATAGACCGGACTCACTTCACAACGGACCGGCCACGTTTGTTCGTTGTTACAAATTACCGATGAGTGTTGAAGTCGGAAATTAACCCGACTTGCTGGCCGTACGTGTTTAAAGTAAACATTATCGTTTAGATGATTTTTCGGTTATTAGACAGCAAAAACATCGATCGCCTCGCTGTTTGGTGTTTCTCCGCGGACACTCGGCCGACACCGACGACTGGTGACGACGGGCGTTCTTCAAATCCGATTTCAGGGAGCTCGTCGTCACAGCTTGTCGCGTCGATAAGAGTGCAAGGGAGAGCTTGCACGACCGTACGACTGAACGTGAAGATCAATCCTTCGGTAAAAAACCTTTCGGCCTACCGGGATTTAAAAACGTATGACCGGTAAATTATTTGTTGTTGTCGTTGTTGGGTCAGAGTGTTTCGCCTGACCCGGTGCGAAACGTTACCGATTTGAAGTCAAGTCGTTTTCCGGAGGTTTTCGTCGGAAACGACTGGATTTTTATCAAAACACGCGAGCACGGTAAAAAAAAAAACACGGCACGTACGTCCACAAGGGATCGTGGTCTATACAGAATTCCTTTCTTTTCATTTTTTTCTTCTTTTTTTATACCAAAAAACATAACGCGTCCAAATCGATAACGTTTTCATGGTAATTACCGCGGCGGCCTCGTCCGTTTTGTCGGTCGTGATCGGAAACGTCCGCGACGTTTCGGACGCGGAACTCTCGAAACGACAATGTCCAGTGCGAAAATACGTTTAAAAAAATGTTATCAGTTGAAAATTCCGTTTGAAAATTCATAATCGTCCGGCGTCTGAAACGATTGGACGTTATTAGACGATGACCAACTTTGTCACGTATTCTTCGAGACGTGCATGACGATTTTCGGCAAACGTCCCGACAAAACGTGAACAGCACGTGCAATGAACGACAAGCGCGCATGGTTTCATTGATCACGTTCGGTTTAATGTCAGTTTTCGATACGGTCAAGACCCAAACGGAATACGAATTCAATAATCAATATTGTGTATCACTGAAATACATACGTATAGTGCCGAAAAACACTCGATCGTTTCTGATCGTTTTCATTTTTTTTTTCGTCTGACAATAAGCAAACCGAGCGAACAGCGTACCGCCGCCGTCGTTCAGGGTTTATTTTCGTAATTATTGATTCGGCGTTTATGTGATGGTCGAGCCGTTGAGTCTTTCCGACGACGTCGTTGAACGACCCGGTGAACGTGCGCGGAAAAGATACTTTTCCGTCCGTTATTCTTCTGGCTTCGCGCAGTAGTGATTTATGATCCGTACCTCGTTTTCTTCTCCTCCGACCGTACACGTCGTCCTCACGTTCCACATCACTCGATTCCCCGCGCGTTTTTCCGCCTTTCGCGTGCCAATTTTTCCATTTCCATTCACTTTGTCGCTCCCGTCGCCGTACGGTCTCTCCCTGAAGCGGTTCGCCACTGCGCCCGTTCGACGGTCATAAACGAAAGAGAAACAACGCGGTTCGCAATCCGATAACGCATTTGGTTGTAGTTTTTTTCACTTAGGAGGGGACATTAACCCGCCGCGCAACACGTATTGTTGTTATCTACGTTGTTATCTATTTGATGTCGGCTCGTCGACCGCTTCTCTCCCGTGGGTTTTCGTGTGCTCACGTCGCCGTTATCGGGCGTTCCCGGTGGATCATCTCGGATCGGACCGGCAGTTCGTCAATGAAATGACGTTTCCGTCGAAAGCGACACGACAGCATCGACAGCGTTTCGTGAACGAACTCAACCGTGCCGACAGAAACGGTCGGTATATTTGTACGATTGAAAATCTGATAAGACGAACGCGTTTCGGAGTCGGTTATTTTTACGTGTTCGACGATCGATATCACTACGAACGTAAAACGCGTCGCGTCCGTAACGTAACGAGCGACCGTCCTAACCTAAACGTTCGTGATGATCGTTCCGGTATGAATATTTTGTCGTTGTTTTATGACGACTACGAACGGATTCCGAGAGGACGTAATTGTTTGGCGTCGGCTGTTTGTCGCGGCCGCGGCGAATCCCGTCGGATTCAACGGACGATTCGCAATCGTTCTTATTGTTCTTATTGTTCGGACTATTGGATTTATTGAATCGCAGATAAAAAACACTATCGACGCGACCGTCTGTTTATGAATCGATTGACTAATACGTTGCACGAGTGATTTTGACCGCGTCACCCGGTAAAGACTGTTGTTTATTATTTGAAATTTTAAAACGACGGCGATAAATCGAACCGTCGTTTCCTACGGGGGGAGGGTGTTTAATTTCCGATTTTCGACATTTTATTGCGCATAAAAATTAGTCAGATATGAGTAACGTCGCGGTACAGTTCGAATTCCCAATACCCAATAAAAACAAGAAAAAAATCGTTTCAAATTTTAAAAATTCGTTACAATACATGAGTACGATAACGTTTGACTTTTGAATTGCAAACAGCAAATTATTATTGCGAATCTATTTACAAATTTCCCGAATCAAAACGATCTGTTGATAGTCTATTGTTCTGTTTTTTATTTTAAAAAAAAAATTTCCAAGAACTTTTTCAACTAAAAAAGCTCGCGGACAAGAAAAAACAAATGAACAAGTACTACACTCCTTTTTAATAAAACATTAACAATTTAAAAGAAATTACCTTTTATATAATATTCATTATCTTTGGACAACGCGTAGTGGCTGGTTTTTCGTTCGTTCGTTTTGAGAATAAATAAACTACCATTGTAACACCATACTAAAAATAATATTCACTCAGGCGAACCCTTAAGTTTTATTGAAAACAATACGACTATCAAAAGAAAACTTGAATGTGAATAAAAGTTTTAATACCGTTATTTACGAATAAATTAAAAACTATTTTCTTCGTCTGTCGGAAGACGTTGAAACGATATTATGTACGGTCGGCCGAAATCCCTACAAAAAAAAAAAAAAAAAAATAGCCAAACATCGGAAAGAACCTAAACACCGACACGTTGCAATACGCCGACGGAACTCGTCGGATATGATTTGACATAATATCGCGTCGTACGTGTATTTTTGAGTATGGTTGTTTTGAATTTTGATTGGAAACGGTCTATCGATTTGAACAACTCGGCGGAAAAATATTTCGTGGGGGGGGGGTCATAAAAAAATTCACGCTCTGATTTTGTTCAATATAGCGGCGGCGCAACCAGGATTTTCTCGTGGGGCGGACGGGAACAAAACAAGCCACCTCCGTCTTAACTGTAGCGTATCAAGCACTGCACATTTTTATTTTTTGTGGATAAGAAAGTGTGTACCCGAAAGTTATAGAAAAAATAAAAATTCATTTGATAACCCGTGGACGTGTTACCGGTCCTGACCAGGACTAAAGCTCACGCTGACGGACTGAAACAAAAAAGTTATCCGATTTTGTCGATTGTATTTTCATAATTCACACCGCAGTTGGCTCGGATTGTCGGGAAGGGGTCGACCGAAAATTATTAGCCCTGGACCGCGGAATACGTCTCTGCCGCGACCCCGTCGGCAATGAAATCGTTACAGGATTATTTCGAACGACCGTGTAATCGTTGCGCGCAGTGCTCGAATCGGGGAAAAAACAGATTAGAGGTTGGCTCAACGCGACGATTCGAAAACTGCGTTCCAAGCGCGAAACCGTTTAAAACAAACCCGCGGGTGTGCGCCACACGGAAATTACACATTAGCTGCATACGCATATAAATATAATCCACGTGAGTGAATGTCGATTGACGTTCACCACGATTTTCTCAAGAAATTCAAAAACAACGATAACGCGACATGTGAAAACCCATTGCTAAATGATAACTGAAACGGATTGACGATTTATTGCACGTGTCCGTGCACAACTGCACCAGACACGGAACGAGCGTCAAATGATATTATCGTATAGACAAACTGTTAAAAGAATTTTGATCGAGAAATATTTAAAATCGTAAGACCGACAACAACATTTAAATGTACATTTTAAGACAAATTATTCAGGACGTAGTTTCTACCGCCCCCCCCCGGCTTCAGTAAAAGAAATAATAAAAAAAAATAGTACCAGCTCCGTTTCGATTCGAGCACTGGTCATGCATATATATATGATTTTTATTTTTTTACGATCTCCTCCTCTTCCTCCCAGCCGCGATTTTCAGTCCTGACCGCTCTACGCCGTTGTGCTTTACGTATTTCGTTTCGACGATCACCATTGCACGACCGCATATTTGGACCAGCGGTCCTCAATCTTTTTAAGACCGCGACCCGCACATGGTTTTACATTTACCGGATAAAAATAAAAACATAATATTCGTAGGCCTTATGCAATCGAACGAAAAACGATCGACTCGGTCAGGACTCGGGTTCGAGAGTCCCCCCCCGTCCGTTTACTCGCCGTCGCACTGGAACGACTTTCATCGAACGACCGTTATTGTCCACGTCGTTCCCGTCAAGAAACGCGTCCCCGCGTTATAGGTTAAAAACGCCGACGTCGACTTCGGGCGGATTGCCGCGACCGCCCCCGAATCGGCGGGAGACGACGACGCGCAAGTGTCCGAGAAGAGGAAACAATATTTTCAATGTCCACGAACGTTTTGACGAAATCGTGTGACTGTCGTTTCGTCGTACTATTCATATAAGATGTTCGAATTCTGTTGTGAGGCGGGAGGGGGCGTGGGGTAAAAGAAGGCAAGTCGACCATTAAAAGACGTTTTGTTTTACGTTCCGCTAACGAGTTGGATTTGCGATAAAACAATTGAATTTTTTTCACCTCTATTACGCCGAGTCGGATTTTGAAAAAAAATTTTTCTTACGTTCCGGTAGAGATTCGGACTTTAAAAGAGATTTTTTTTCACCTGCGTTACGCGAGTCGGATTTTGAAATAAAAATTTTTTTACATTTCGATAGATATTCGGTGTTTAAAAGAAATTTTTTTTTCACCTGCATTACGCGAGTCGGATTTTGAAATAAAAATGTTTACATTTTGCTAAATATTCGGTGTTTAAAAGAAATTTTTTTTTCAACAATACGCGAGACGGATTCTGAAAAAAAATTTTTTTTTAATTTCGATAGAGATTCGGTGTTCAAAACTTTCCGGTTGCTCGTCTCGGGAAAACTCATCGTGTTTCCGTAATTTTGCGGACAACGCGTGTCGACAGTGCACGTGGCTGCACGTTACCGTCCGTTTATACTGGTACGCGCACCCGAGGGGGGAACGCCGGCGAACAGCCCCGCTGGCCAGGGGCGGACTGAGACTCCGAAGGCCCAGGTGGGTAAGTTTTTAGGAGGCCTTAAACTAACGTAATGAATACAAACAAGCGACTTCGAAAAAAAACGAACCGAAAAAAGTGTGAAATAATTCACGAAAATTTTGATTTTTCGCATTCGGTCATCGACATTTGGCAACGCGTACGGCGTGATGTGTGAAAGATAACAAATACTCGTGTTAAGAATCGTGTTCAGGATGTCCATCAGGCGTATTGTTTTTTGTGTGAGCCAAAATAGGCAGTGGCGGCGCTAGAGGAGGGCAAGGTAGGGCAAGCGCCCTACCCAAATTTGGTTTTGCCCCACCTTTGCCCTACCTGTTGAAGAACAAACGAAAATTTAAATTTCAAGTATTTATGTTTCGCTGTGCAACTCGTTTTTTTTTTTTATGTGCATTTAATTTGATTTCGAAATTGATTACATTTTATCAGAAAACGCTAATAATACAGTATTTTCCATGTATTTCAATAATTTATATTACACCCGTATAGACGGGTTTTCACTAAATTCCATGATCAATTCGCCATGATCTTGCCCCCCCTAAAAAAAATGTCTGGTGCCGCCACTGCAAATAGGCCATAATAAAACGAATAGCTTAAGGCGCGAGTGCGAAATGTCTAAATGGCCTGGGCGGGTTTCGTCACAGCGCGCGGCCGGTCCGCTAAGGCTCGGGGTCGTGTCCACTCGGAACGACGTTGCCCCCCGGGCGGACCGGAATCGACCAAAAAGAAGGAAAAGAAGGAAAAAACGACGTGATTTTCGTTATCGTTTTGGATGCGACGACAGTGCGGTCTCCGCGGAATTTCCCGTTTTCCATTTTCACGCGCGCACGTGTGCCGAGATCCGGTTTTCGCTTCGAACGTCCGCGTCGTCGTCCGGAAACGAAAACGATATAAAAACGTAAACGAAACGCCACGTAGATAGGCGTGATCACGTTCGATCTCCCAGTGTGTTTCGATTCGGTCCGGCCGGGGGACGCGTCGTAACGTCCGCACGACCCGAGACGAACACCGTGAACGTTTACGTTACCGCGGTTACGCGTCGCGTTCAGGAATGCGACTCGCGAATACACTATGCACGCACGGTCGAACAAACCATCTCGTAATCGTAAGAAAATAAAAACGATTCTACTCGAAAACACGTGGACAATTGTTTGGAAAATTTCGGCTGAACGACGTGCGCGTCGAACAGTAGAACGGGGTTTTGTTTCGTCATTTTTTTCGAAAACGAATTTTCCATTGTCTCGCAGCGGCGTCATTTCAGTTCTTGAGAGGGGGTGGCAAAAGTTTTGACCGGCCACACGATGTACATTTGTATCGAAACACCGCACAACTCGGTTTGTCCTTTGCACAAGTCCGAAATTGTGGAAAATCATGGCAGCCACCGTTGACCGCGTGAACTACTAACCACGCTCCGTCTATTAGCATGAGACGTGTACGACCGGTTCACAAAAAACGGATAATAGAGTTTAAGCAGCCTTCTTTAGTCCTACCCTCCGTCACTGCCCCCAAAATAGCAGTAACTTGTTCCACAATGTTATCAGTGTAGAACTCATAACTTGATTTACACTGTTAATCTATGATACCGTAATCGAGGCGGATTTATAAAGAAAAAAGTTGGGGCAAATGCCCACCCTGTCACCCCCCAAATGACGCCCCTGTTGTCTCGTGTGGATCCGGTCGGCCACGGGTTACACAACGCGCGTTATCGCGGGAAACGGATCGGACCGTTTCCGCGACGGGATACCGGACGTTACATCTGGACGAACAGACGCGAAGCGATTGCCGCGGGCTTGGTCCGCTAGATGGCGAACACGCATTTTCTTCGGTCGTCGCGGCGTCTTCAAAACGTTCGACTTCCAAACGCAACGGACGTCCGTGACCGACGTCGAGAAGGTCTTGCGATTGGGTTTTTGTTCCTCTGGCGGTCTTAGTGTTGTTCCGGTCGTGGTGGGTCACGGTCCCCAAAAAAAACCCCTTGATCGGCACCAAAGTCGTAGTACACGAGTAGTACTCGCGGACTCGTCGTTACGAAACCAACAGAATTAACAGACATTCGGAAAATGACAAAGAAAACCATACAACCAACACGGTCGTCTGTCGGATTTCGCGGACGCGTCGTCGTCGTCACGTGGTCGATAGGTCGACGTTCCGGTCGATTCCGCCGCGGAGATGGAAAATCGCGTTCTAACCTGTCGGTTCGTCTGGACGCGTCAGCGGGTAGGCTGCCGTGAACCTCCACGTGGCCAACGGAACGGTATCTCGTTGTGTCGTGACCAGCCTGCCGTTTCGTTTCGGGTCTGCGGAGGAAACGTGCACCTCGTCGGGGAATCGCCGATTGTCGTGCGCAAATCGTTCGGTTCGTCTGGACGTCTCAAGCCGGTCGAACGCAATCGGTAGATCGCGTTGTCCGAACACCGAGAACCCATTTGGATGTTCTCCCTCTGTTTGCGAGGGCTACAAGCGACGGACCTTTTGTTAGCTCAGTGGAGCTATTCGAGACGGCCGCCCAAGACTTGCCGCCGATCGAGATCGAGGGATCCGAATCGTCGTACCGCGTTCGCACGTCGATGCGCACCCGCGGGGCGCTGTTTGCCACCAGGTTCGATCCGTGTCGCTACGGTCACGTGATGGTCCCCGTGACGGGGCTTTAGCGACACCCGTACTACTACTGTCCGTGCTCGCGTCATTAGTACGACATGCTCCGAGCGGACCTTCGCCTCGGCCGCCTCTATACCGTCTCTGACGTACCACGTGACACCAGACATCAGGCGTTCCCTTTCCGAACAGAGAGGCCGAGACACTTAGTTCTGAGACTCTGGGGCCCATCGCCGAGCGAGAGTCCCGTAGTCCCGTAGCCCGCCCGAGCCAGTACGGTCAATCTGATCCGGGCACCCCCGCGACAAGGACTTTCGGTTATCGGCCAGCCATTGACGCCATATCTCGTGGCTTGGGTCCGTGCCTCGACCCGGGGACCCGTGAAGGCGAGGGAGGAAAACCCTCACGGAAGCCCGGCTCGGAAACCACTGTAGGACCGGTTCCTTAAGCAGTGGTTTCGCGAGATAGCGTTGTAGGAACAGACGAAACTCTGGACTACAGAATCATGGTTTATAACGTCTGCTCTTGCCCGGAGAGATACGGACGTTTACAATGTGTCGTGTTACGGCAAAACGGACGGGTTTCAATGACTCATTTATTTGTTCCTTATGCGTATACGATCTTTTTTCTTCCCCCCGATTTCTAACTGTTCGAAACGATACAAACGGAGTCACTACGAATATCGTTCTGTATATTGTAATATATATATATATAAAAAATAAGAAATTCGCTAAATAAAATTACACGTGATCGTAGGCGAAAATAACAAAATAAATGATTTACATATTAAAAGGAATGGATAATAAAACGGCGCGCGTTTTGTTTTGATTTCGATATTGTAATAACAATATTATTATTATTATTATTATTATATATATTTTTTTTTTCATTAATATTATAAAATTAAGATATATATATATATATATTTTGTCTAGATTTCTACGTTTTTTTTTTTTTTTAACAATAAAACACAAATTGTAAACACAATCGAACAAAACCGCGACTAATCACGTCGCGACGAGATAATTAAAAATATATATTATGTAACTCCTAAAAACAATCGAATCCGTAACTCCTGACGTGTGTTTTGTCTTCTATTCGTTCGCGGCGTCGTCCGAACAACTTTTCACGACGTAACGCGATAGACAAGGGGTTTTAAACCTATCGCCTGACGTCCGTTTTGGATTTCAAACGAAACGCCGTTAATCCGATACGGCGTGTGATAAGACTAATGCAAGCGACGTGGATAGGTTTTGCGAAAAGCGCGTGCCGCCGCCCCCGAGCACGAGTCCGGAAGGACGACAAAACGACCAAACTGTTATGATTATGATGATTATTATTGGTTTTTGTTTTCTACGGTTCCGATTTACACACGGATCGTAACCGTGTTTCCGGTAAAAGAAAAGAAACGTCGTGAAAAATGTTCGTGTAGTTTTCTTTTTAAAACAAATGGTGTTGATACGATCTCTCAACCGTTCGAGTCGGACAGAGATAACGGACAGAGATAACGGGCAGAGATAAACGGACAGAGATAACGGACAGAGATAAACGGACAGATGGAAAACAACGCGAACGCGGGACGACGCGGGCAAACCGATCACACGGACGCCTCGTCGATGACGGTGATGAGCCGGCTGTTGGGCCCGGCCACCAGCCGCCACTTGCCGCCGCCGGCCGTCTCCTCTTCCGCCTGTTTGGCCAGCGACCACCGGCGTCCCTTCCTGTCCATGATCACCGGCATCTCGGCGATCAGGTTGTTCTCGAACTCGCTGAGCATCAGATAGTTCTCCACCTTGTTGCACGACGTGATGCAGTCGCCGATGTAGTCGAGGTCGTCGAGCAGGTTGTCCGGCAGGTCCATGTCCGCGATGCCCTCCTCGGATATGCACGTCAGCTCCGGCTTGTCGTTGGGCCCACCGCCGCCGCCTCCGCCTCCGCCTCCGCCACCGCCGCCGCCTCCGCCTCCGCCGCCGCCGCCGCAACCGCCTCCCGCGCCTCCGCCACCGGCCGCCATCAGCCCCGCGGCCGCCGGGTTTAGCGGCGGTTCCATGACAATCACGTCCTCCGGCTCCGCCGTGAACGACAGCCGCCGCCGTTGCGGGCACGAGTCCGACACGCACAGCTTCTTCGTGCCGGACTCGTTGTGCTTGTGCCGGGCCACGTTCCGCCGGTGCAGGTCGATGAGGAACATGGTCAGGCTGCCGAGCAGCACGCACGCCGAGCTGAAGTAATAGCCCGACTTGGCGCCGTAGCCGATGTTTATGTAACCTGCAATCACGTCGTCAACAACGTCGTTTCACGTGTCTAGGTCGGGTTGGCGACAGCGTGAAAAACAACGTTTTTCTCGTTTTTCAGAAGGACTTTTCTACACAACGATCGCTCTGAACACACCCGCGGACGGTGTTGGCCGATATTCGATCTACCCGAACGCATACGCTGAACGGTCGGCACAAAGCGTTTTCGTCCTCACGATTCGGCGTCGAGAATGGTCCGGACGGACAACGAAACCGTTTTGTAAGCCATTCGCCGAGACCGTGAAATCGTTCACAGCCACAAGATCAATGAATTTTTATTAAAAAAAAAAAAAAATCGTCAAATTCATTGGCCGTCGGACGTCGTCGATTGAAACGATAATTATTACGACTAGCGCGAACGTCACGGCGATGAAACAAACCCGGATTCCTCACGATAATAATTTCGATTTTTTTATTTTTTTAAAACGTAAAACAGCATTTGGACGGGTCAGGTCCGTTCGGCGTAAGCCCCGATCTGGTTTTTCGGCCGGAGAACGCGCGGAAACACGTCCCTCGAACGCGCTCCGAACTCTGTAACTCGCGTAACGGTTTAGAACCCGTGGGTTAGCGGTGGTCGCGTTGCCGGTCTTAACGGTGATCGGACACGTGACGGCGGAAACCAAAGCTACCGCGCGTTTACATCCCCGAGCCGCGGGGGCGTGTTTTTAGTTTCTTTGGTGAAAACGTCGAGTCACGCGTCGGAAGGGTGAAAAGTCTGAACCCCCCGGTTTACAGACGTTCTCTTCGCCGTCATCAAAGCGTTCTACCGGTCGCGCGTGAAGGGACCGCGACCTTATCGTTTCGGGTTCGTATCACGCGACAACCGCGCGTCCGAACCAGCGGACTATTACGACCCTTTACGCGAGCACGTTCCCGGCGCGGACTCACCGGAGATGGGCACGCCCAGGGCGATCGGTATGGCCTGCGAGCACTGGACGAAGCCCCAGGTGCGGGCGAAGTTCCGGGCCCGGACGCGCTCGTACGTGTACATCTTCAGCGAGTAGTTGTACCCGCCGCAGAACATGCCGTACACCCACGCGAACATCACGTAACCGTGCCGGTCGCCGCGCACCGTGGTCAGCGCCAGCATGGACACGCCGCACATGAACACGGACGCCTGGCACAGGTACTGGCGCGCGATCCGACACTCCACCGAGTTCCGGACGACGATCAGCCCGAACGCCACGCAGCCCACCGTCCAGGCCAGGCCCATGTGCACTTGCAGCGCCAGCGCCGAGTCGGCCAGCCCGTCCTGCTCCGCTTGGTGGGCCTGCGCACGACCGTGTTGGTTAGGGCGCGCGAGCGTTTTCGGAAGACGTGCGGCCACGATTTTTTTTTTTATTTGTGGCCGGGGAGGCGGTTAGGTTGGGTTAGTATCGCTAACCTAACCCAACACAAATATAGGAAATATTAACCGAACGCGGCATGTGCTTGTCCTGCCGATTCGATTGAGATGCTCCGTATACAAGTCGACTTTACGATCGATGACGACAGTTGTAACAAATTGAATTCGTTACACTAAGACACGCTGTTTACACGCCACATGGTGATAACGCGCATTATCGTACACAACATAATCTAGTGTTTTAAACCACCCCCCCGAGAACGTGTTCCTGCTACGGCCTTGGGTATCTGTCTAGGACGACGAAACGAAACATAACGAACAGCTACACGAATCACGTTACGCATTTGCGATTACAATTCGTTTATTTTTCGTATATACGTTTTTTTTTCTTCTCTCGTTCATTTCGAACCGCGAACGAACATCGAAAAGTGTACGATTTCCAACCAAAAGAATATCCATCGTGTGGTTTTTTTTTCATAAATTTGTTTCGACGAGTTTTTGGGGACTCTGCTGTTCGAATTCGAGATCGCGTTTTGATACGGCGTGTCCGGAATCCATTAAAAAACGGAACGCCCGTTCCAGTGGCCGCGGTGAGGGCAGCGGCGCAGTAATAACGGTCTGGGGACGTTCGTTTGTTCGGCAAGAATCCGAATTTGAAATAAATATCTCGAGATCGCGAAATTGTATTGTAAAAACCGTGTTTGTCGTTTCAGACTCGAGCGAAACGTGCCGGACGTTTTGTCCAAAAACGGTTTTCTTTAACACACGCGCACGCTGCTGCCAGACGTTCTTTTTACGCGTGCCGAGGTTCGCGGTCGTAAACCGAACGAAAACGGCCGTACTCCTGTTAAGAGTCCATAAAACCAGATGCCGGACGAGTGTTTTCCGTGTCGGGGGGGCTTTGGACGCCGGACGCGAGCGCGTAAATCGCGACCAGCAAAGCGCAGTCGTAAACAATATCCACATTACACGTTCGTATCTCGTTTTTTATCGCTTAATTACGCCGGAAACACGCGCGCCGTCGTATTCGAAAGCACTTATCCGACTTTTAATTTATTCGTTATCGTTTTACGACGTCTTGCAGGGAATCGATCGTGTTCGTCGAACGCGCTCCACCCGGTCGGTTTTCGTTCCCGTGCCGTCCCGCTTTCTTTCGTTTCGCTCGTTTTTCCGCGTCATTTCACTTCGGTCGAGCGTCCGCGCTCTGGCCGGGAAACCGATGCGAACGGTCAACCGTCTGATACAATATTATACGACGCGACGTAAACATGCCAACAAACCAAACATGATTGTCGATGGTCGGCGCCACCCCACACGTGAATTGTTCGAACTACGGCACCGTAAATAAATCCGCGTCCCCGTCGCATAAAATATCAGTTATCGAAAAAGCATTCATGAACAATAATAATAATAAAATTATTTTCCGATTTCCGCACGCGTCACTTATGAAATAAAAATAATATTATTAGTGTCATCTCATTTTTCTCATTTAAATTAACAATATGTTTTTTGCCCGGGCGGCCGGACAGCATAGTACTCAATGACCCCCCCCACCACTTGTGGGGGTCCTGTCGATCGTTCTAAACTTTTGTTCCCGAACGGTGGGGTGCATACAGCCGGAACAATACGAAATGTGCAAACGATTCGGGATGTCGTATTCCAGACCGTCGCAAACCTAAAACATGGTTCGTATACGGCAACGGCGGTTATCACGACGACAAAAGCACGAGAAACACAAAAACAATAACACTGCGAACGAACGACTCGGAAAGAAACGATAAAGAATACACACAGCAAAACGAACGTACGAAATTGATGACCGCCGTCGCAGTCGAGTTGCTGTTTAACAATTTCGCGGTCTGCCTTTAAAAAGGAAACATCGAATAACCAGTGAATTATGACGACAGTCGGAAAGCGTAACGTTGAAAAATCGAATATCATTCCGATCCGATTCGTGGAAAGTTTACGGTTTCGGAGAGACGATATTGATCTTTTTCCAGAATCGTCGTCGTCCGACCGCCGCCGCCGCCGCCGCCGCCGACCGCCCGAGCCACCGGAATATAATAATAATAATGACAGTACACGATGGTTGTCATAATGTTATCACTGCGACTCGACCGGCACGCGAAACTCTGCGACGAATTTAAGAGAGATTTCGGCGGAAAAAAAAACAGCTTTAGTTGTCAAGTAACGCACAGCCGTCTCGTGACGTATTTGTAATGACACGGAAGAAAACTGGGTCACGTCTAAAATTATTTTAATTTAATTTTTTTCTTACGAAAAAATAATGAACAATCGTCGACCGAAAAAGTCGCCCGTCTCGATAATCCGGTTTTGACCGATTGCAGTACGGTTTCATTCGACATACGGGAAGGGTGAAAAAAAAATACTTAAAAAAACAAACAAACGACCGACGTGGGCGAATCGGGAAATGGGAATCGGTCGTTTGCGATTCGTGTGCCACACATCTTCAGACTACATCGCGTAAACCGGACCGACCAGATAAAATATCGGAGTGTTGATGCCGAAAGCGCTGATGCCGGTGGACACGAGCAAGATACGAACGGTCTTGCTGCGGAGCGTGGTGAAGTCCAGGAACGGCGGCCGGTCGTCGTGCCGGTTCTTGTCTTTGATCTTCCGCTTTTGGTTCTTCAGATGGAGGATGGCCCGTCTCTGCGGGTGGTACAGCGACGCCGACCTGTAGCACGTGCCCAACAGGAACGTCGTGAACACCGTCGCGGTGACCAGCTGCAGTCCAAGTCGCCAACCGATCGCGCTGAAACGGGTCGGTCGCAGTCAGAAAACCCGGCCACGCGGTGGCGTGATGTTCGACCGAAGCGCGTCGGTCGGCACGGTACCTGATGGCTCCTTTGATGAAACTCGACATGACCGCTATGCCCAGCCCGCTACCGGACACGATGAATATCTCGACGAACTCGCGTCTGCGTTTAAAATACTGCGCGACCATCAGAGTGGAACAGTCCCTGGTCATGCCCACGCCGATCCCTGTAAAAAGAACACGGCCGTGGATTAACGGACGCGCATTTAGTGAAAGCATATTAACAAATCATTCGTCTGTAACTCCGCGGCGGAGCTGCTCGGAGATAACCGCGTTTGTTTTCCGACGAAAACCGTTTTCGAACGTACTCCGGACGGTGTAACGTAAACACTTTCTACGCTGACGTTTTCGTAAACTTTTTATCGGTAAATTTTCGAGAAAAAAAAACCGATCGTCTTTTGCCGACACGACCGTTTTCTCGAGTAAACCGCCAGCTCCACGAGATAGGGAAAACGTTTTTGTAGGACGTGAGTGCGTCCGTAACTCAATGGCCAGCGACGTACATTTTGGCGTTAGAAAATGTTCTATACGTACGCAAATAGATTTATTAAAACTATTTATACAACGCATCTGCCTTACAATTATAGCGTTACATTTTTTTTTCTATTTAATTTTTTTCACGTTAGAAAATCTACATTTAAAATAGACATTTTCTAAATTGAATTTTAGACGAATATTAACGGCAAAAACTTTTCTCGATCGTTTAAGTTCCACTGTTTTTTTTAAGCTTATAAAAGAATAGCTTAGTCCGGTACTCGTGATAAAAATACCACTGTAATAGCATTCATATGCTTATATAGTAAATTTTGAAAAAAGTCGTAGAAAATAAATGACCGAACGTTAAAAGAAAACTTTTCACCGCCAATTTCGGTATAAAGTTAAACTTAACAAATTGATTTTTTTTAACTATATATATATAAACTGTAAATTATTTCCCAGCGATGTTACGAAGTGTTCCGTTTTCAAACCGAACCGAACCAGAGGCGTTAAGTTTTGTTCGAAAATCGAATTCATAACTGGAAATGTTCGAACTAAGGAAAACGATATTCGTTTCGAATTTATTCTCCGGAATCCAATTTTTTGTTATAACTCAAGAAGATTTGATTTTAAACACTTAATGAACTAATAACTAATTATTTAGATTAACCGGCTTTTAAATCAAACGGGTACTTGGATGTTTTCAATTAATTTGAATCATTTAAACTTTATACGAAGTTTCGTTATAATTCGGGTTCGGTTCGATTTCAAATGTCCGTAACATCGTTAATATTTTCATTACGCTTATCAACAAAAAACCCGTAGCGATACACGGTAAAAATCATATGTATATATATTTCAAAAAAACGTTATAGCACGTTGAATCTCGATCGAATTGAAAAACCCGCGATTTAGCGTTAAAAAAAAAATCAACATCAAAATTTCCCGCACACGGAGATAACGTGTAGAACTCGCGACACGTGTTGCGGCATCAGCGTGCTTCGCTTTGTTTCACCGTGAATTTTTGAAGTCTCGACATTTGCCGTGTCGACGACTCTTAAATAACCGCGCGCGACTTAACGACCGCGTTTTTTTTTTTACGCGACGCAGAACGCGTTCTTTTCGCTCCCGCCCCCGGCCTTTGCGACCCCGCTCGCCTTTGCGACTTCGCGAAGGCGCACGCTTGACGGCACGTGTCACGTTTCCCACGCGACTCGTCCCGTCTGGACGTTGCACGAAGACAACACGCGCGCACAACGGGCTAATGACGCGATGATCAATCGGAAACGACGAATTTATTTACGAGCCCGGGCCATGCGCGGTTTATAACTGGTACCGGTCGCAGGCACTTGCCCGGGGCGGCATTCTAGGTACGACACACGAGACGAAATATCAATTTTCATAGCCCGGGGGGGAAAAAAAATCGGATGTAAGTACCTATCACAATTCCAAGTAGCGTGGCGACGTACGAAATTAACGTTGGAAACTTTTCGAAACTCAAAACAATTAAAAACTATTTTCGATCTCAAATCTCGCGGACCAGCAGTGGTTTCAATTGAAAATATATGATATAGATATATCCGACCGATCCGATACGGAAAAAACTAGCATTAGAGTTTTCACAATTAAAAGCAAGTCAATTTTAAATGAAAATAAAACAGTTTCTTTTTATACGTTAACGTATTATTGTTTGTCGAAAACTGTAAAATTGTATTTTGATTATAAGTAAAAACGTATGATGCGTCTAACGCAACTCAAATTAATAAAATCTAAGAATAGTTTTCCCCATAATATTGTATTTTTTACGTGCACTATAAAATTTTGAAAATTAATTAGTATCGGTACTTAAAATATATATTTTTTTTAAAAACTCGTATAGGAGGCGGCAAATTGCATACTTGCCTATCCCCAAATTTTATCTTGTGCCGGTCCTAACCACTCGTGTACAAAACGTCAAACAACAAACTCTATATAGACATTATGGTCTGGTGCGTATTGACGATTTCAAAGTACAATAAATAAATCGTCCTTGATAACAAAATGTAATAAATAATATAGTAGTGAAAATAAAAGAGAAAATAAATAAAGAGTAAAAAAGATGTGCAAAAAAAAAAAAAAAAATAAAAAAGAACTGAAGTAAAAGAATCAACGAATAGAAATAAAATAAAAATTATAAGTTAATACTCGTAAATAAGAAAAAAAAATATATGTATGTATACTTAAATATACAAAAAGTCAATGAGTGTTACGTTGATTAAAGAAAAAAGAAAGATAATATAAAAATCGTTGTATTAGGTTGTTGTATAGGTTGTTTAGTTAATAAACTAAAAGTAAAATTAATAAGAAAAAATTGCGTAGAGGAATAAGACAGAAATCGCACGGAGAATATTATGATAATAATAATAGTTTTATTAAATTCTTTTTTTTTAAAAAAAAAAAGGCGACTCATAAAACGTGCCGCGTAACGCGTACACACAATTAACCCATTGTATTTGTTTATTCACATTTCAAAAAAAGGTTTAAAACGAACCACAATAAAACTGCGCGCGCGATACTATACACGTACGAGACGGACGTGTCGGTTGTATAAGCCCAAAACAACTTTACGGTGTCCGAAAGAAAAATTACGTCCGTGTAAATAAAACGGAATGCTCTAAATTTTTAAAGCGATGGTATGGCGAAAAGTTTTCGGGTCTAATTGCGAACACACGACCTTGTAACGGGTTGTTTTCGAAACCGTGTACAACGCGACGTCGGCAAAGATTAACTGGCGTAGTGTTGGTCTATTAGGCGAAACTTTTACTTCCGCTCTCGGAGTCCGTTGTTCTTCAAAGTGCAATGGCACCAAATAAATCGTTTACGAAACGAAACCACCGGAATAAATACGAACGGTGGCACATCACAAACGTATGGCGACGCGACATTTAAATTCCTGGTCGTTCAGTCGCCCGAACGGTTGTCGGAAAGGAAAAAAAAATGAAAATAATAGAACTGTTCGAAGTATCCAAATCGACAAAACGAATGCGACATGTTTTTTTTTAGTTTTTCATTCAAATGAAATCGTGTGAATGACATTGTGATCGCGCGACGAATAATCGATCGAAACAAACGTGATCGATTACGAACGACGAATACGTTTCTCACGACTTATTCGTGTGTTGAAAACAGCTCGGGTTCAAAACGAATGACGAACACGGTTGACCGGTAAACGTATCTAAACAGTCCGAGAACCTTTGAATAGCATTAATGCGTTTTGCGGATTTCGTTTGAAATGCAATCGTCTTTATGTGCTTATTGCGTACGTATCAGAAACGAAGAGAGCAGATATAACCGGATCGATAAATTTGCCTATCCGTGTTCACGATTCGTCCGCCGATAGGTTATTTACCTGCTATTATTATTATTGAAATATTTGAATATTATAATTGATAACTTAAAAGTGTTTTCTAAATCACGTTCCGAAAATCAAAACCGACGCAGGTTATTATTTCGTTCGTTGCAATTTACATACAAAATACGCCGAGCATATTTAATACCAGAAACATTAGTAGTTCCAAAGAATAAAATTAACACGGATCGTTTTGTTTCGCTTTCTCTTTCGCTTTAAATTTATATTTAAATGATGTGCATAATCTAATGTTATACGTGTACACGACGTGCACACAAAGTTCACCATAAATACATCGATACCGCGTGTTATATAAAAGATTATTAAGAAAAGATATTTTGTCATACTCATGCATTACATACATATATTTTTTTTAAACTACACTAAGGAAAACAAATTAGATTTAGTGTTATCGTGTTTATCGTGTTTACGTCGTCAAACGAATGATTGAAATATATCGGTCGAGTGTTTGGATTCGATTAAATAAATAAACAATATACTTGTGTACGTATTATTGTTACGTCAGGAAGGAAAAACAAAACTTTTTATTTATTTTATTTTGGCTCGTCTGAACCGAAATTTCAACTATGAAACCGCACCGTGTTTTGAAAACAGTAGTCATAAACACGGTTGGCAACCGTTCAACTTTAAAGTTTTTCGCTCAAGAAGTATTCGAAAAGTCAATTAATACCGGATTTCGGTGGAAAGTAGCATTACCTCGTCCCGTCACCTAACACCCCCGCCCCAATCCGCCCGTAAAAGTGTTCGAAAACGGTTTTCGAACAAGGTTCCGCGGCGACCGAAACGGCCGAAAATAATTACGTACTCGGGTATCAACGCCATCGCATCGTTCGCAGCGCAAATAATATCGGATTATTATCGCGTTTTTAAGCCGGGTAAAAATGTAAAGTTTTAAAAGTGCCGGAAACGTCTGCGCTGCGTTTATTTTCGCGACGTTATATTTGTCACCGCCGCGTTTCCAGGGCAGATCTCGTCCGTTCTATGAATCGCACCGACCGACGACGGCGTAAGAAACGCGATCGAAGTACGCCGCGACAAGACGGGTGGGTTTCCTAAGCAATCGAACACGGCGAAAATTAAACATATTCGTAGGAAACGCGAGTCATTTTTATTATACGCCGACGTTCGCGTGAAACAAATAATAAATGAAACAAATAAAGGTTATTGTTTACAGACGTTTATTCATTCGTTTATTTTGTTTTTGTCGACATAAAATATGAACGCAATTAACCTTGTGGAAATTACTACAATACGCGCGCGCCGATCGTATTAGATTAACGATTCGGAAAGTGGGCGGTTCCGATTGAAAAGTTCAAATGATTTACGAACGTTTAAAAACGCCGTTTGACTTGGATACGACGTAAACACGGTACGTTCAACGTCGGTGTAATAATTTAAATTTTCGAACTGTTAATAATAACGTGCGTTACGGGCGGAACGGTTTGTATTTTTACTCGATCGGAGCGTATTGTTTGTTCGTTCGTTCGTTTGTTTACCGAGTTTTAACAGAAGAGTCCGTACACGACACAGCGGTTTTTCAACATTACACGACCGAACGATTCGCGTTCGAATAAAATCCAACACCCACGCGAACCGTACAACGCTTTTCGTTCAAACTCGGTCCATCCCTTTAAATTACATTCAGAACGGATACTTTTGTCGCGAGTCGTTCGTTTCGGGGTTGTTCGTTTTCACAACCGAATTCTATTTATATTCGTTACACAATGCATTGTGAACATATATATATATACTTTATAATAACACTGTTGTTTTCACGAAACCGTCTGTTTTTTTTTTTTAAATAGTTTTTTACACAATACCGATTTGAAATTGCAGTGTTTAAAATATTTCGTTGTTGTACGTTTTTCTTTGTGATACCGGGTCCAAATAAGAATATCCAAACCGCGATTTTTACCGATTAAACACGATTAACGAAATTGATCTGTTTTCGATGTGGTGTTCGGAGATTATTTTATAAATGTTTTATTTTTTGTAAATCGGTATTTATGAAAAGGATAATTATTAAAAAAATAAAAATAAAATGAAAAACCGTAATCGTGACGTTTCACTTTCGCGTTATAATTTCGAAATATTAATTTATTCCAGTTTGAATTATATATACCACGAAATATAAATTTGTCTGGAATTTCTTTTAACGAGCACCTGAAACTTGAGGTATTTTTGCTTTTAAGATTTTGTGACTACAAAGTAAAATAGTTGTACTGTTTGAATTCTATTTTTGACATTGCGAGTTGATACGAAACATAAAAATGTTCTACCTTTACATTGGATTTATTCGCTGCGACGAAGTGAACAAAACCCGTCCGAACAAATGTATTATATAATGTTACGTTTTGTAAACTTATGATCGCCTTTTTTTTCTAACAAATATAATCGCTTCGAAATCGTCTTAGGTGAAATGTGAACTATATGGTATATGTTAAAAACATAATACCTGTCGTATTTAAAAAAACAAATGTGTTATGTTAGTGATTCATCATCG
This sequence comes from Schlechtendalia chinensis, assembly GCA_019022885.1. Taxonomy (NCBI): domain Eukaryota; kingdom Metazoa; phylum Arthropoda; class Insecta; order Hemiptera; family Aphididae; genus Schlechtendalia; species Schlechtendalia chinensis. Next base: position 2,839,470 of record CM032341.1, read on the forward strand.
TTCAAAATAATTATAATTTTTCCAATGAACACACGTTCTACGTGAAAGCTGAGGTACTGTCGAGATACGTTATTTTTTATACAACAATTTTATAAACACAATGTTAAAGATATTTCGAGGTTAGTTTTAAAAATAGTTTTAATCGACGCATTTAAACGCGTCAGTATTTAGTTAATTTAAAAACGAATAGTAAAATATTTTCGATAACTGTGACAGCGCGTTAATTTGTAAACGTTTTCAATGTACTCGTTCATAACACTTTTACGGTGAATAGTTAGGTAAGTCGGCAATTTAAATTTAAAATTTGATAGAGAGTAGGCAATCTTCATTTTTTTTTTTTTTTTTTCTCTAAATGAAAACCTCGATACTAATTTTATTTCGGTACCGTATTTCGTTTACGTTTTTTAGAAATCCACATAATCCACGCGGCACACGCTAATTTACATAATTCTGCGTGCACTCGGCGGGCAACGTATTTAAACAGATACAAACGTTATAAATATGTATAATTTATTACGTTATCAAAATTCGCCGCATTGTTAAGAAAGCTAATATTTTATACGGTCCGTTACGGCAGTCAGCAGACGACTTTTCGCGATTAAAGGAGTGAAATAATACAAGCAATACTATACATACGAATTTATAAATAAATATATATATATATAAATATTTATAAATATTATGACGCAAGTGGTACAGTGGTAAGAATACCGTTCGATACGAGTACACGAACCGTCATTAACGAAATATCGTATCCAGAGTTATTCTTTTATCTCTGAAAATAAAGCTGCATTTACACCACACGCGCTCGCACTCTCTCCGTTCGATTAGCATAACGTTCCACGTGAAATCGATGTTTTTCAATTCGTTCCGCTGTAACCGTCGTCTGACCCCGTAGCGTTTTTCCCGTGTTTTCGTACACGAGCTTCCGGCTCGAAAAATAATTTATTTAAATAACACTCTGAAAAACTGCGAGTTATTTTTCTGGGTTTTTAGAAGAAGGAGAAGTATTAAAAGAAAATTTAAAAAAAAACGACCGACGACTTGATTCGTCCGAAAATACGTCACGACGAGTCGCCGGGCTAAGACAACTGTTTTTTTTTATAGTTTCCCGTAACTTTCGGGTCGGATTTTCCGTACGGCCGAAAAGTTTCTCGAATTTCCTGATTCGCGTGCTCTCGACACGCGTCCAACCGAGAAATCGTCGAGTTCAGTGCGGAAAAAGCATCGACGTACAAAGTGTAACCAACAAGAGTTTGAGGCGACGGACGCCATTCGGAACACCGTAGATCGTGCGTTGTTACGGTACTTCATATTATGTCTGTGACGTAAATTTAAGTCGTTGTTTCGCAAAGTCACGCCGTACAGTTTATTTTTCGTCACAATTCAAATGTATTCAGATCGTCACCGTATCTTGAGTTTACGTCGCGATTCGTTCATATTATACGGAAAAATTTCGTAATTTTATTTATTTGCTTCATTTTTTTTTCTCAATATTCATTAGCCAGTAGCTATTACGACTCGACGATTAAAGTTTACGATTTCATAGATAACGAATATCTTGATATTGGTTTAGTGGGCATGACAAAACATATGGCAAGGCAAAAGTTTTGCAAATGCTCAAACCTGCAGTGGTTATATGAAATTAATGACAGATAGTTACGCGGTTTGAAGATAGAAGGCATGAATCTGAGAAGGGAAAATTAAGGGATACGCATAAATCAGACAGTTGTAGTCTGTTTGAGGTCAAGAACGGACAAATGAATAGAAGGCGGAACGCATCGCACCATTCATTACCACAATTAGGAACTAATACAAACAGCACAGTTGTTAAGGCCTAATTTAAAGGCATATGCCGGAAGGCAACTAGAGGCAATGATGTTCCTACTGATGTGTATGCTTTGGAACCAAGGGTGACAGAACTCTGTAACTTCTGGCGTAAGGCGCGGGTAAGTTAGACCAATCTAAATTCCAATATGAAAGGACAGCAGACCGCAATAGAGGAATAACGTCAGAATACGGACGAAGTCGTAATGTTATTATTATACCAACACAATGTGCTATTCGCACGTTTCATACATTATAATATTGTTTTGTTTAACGTCACACAATAAATTTAAATATACATATATACATATGTGTGTGTGTGTGTGTGTGTGTATTCAAATGTCTTAAGAATTTTTTAATAGTAACGGAACGTAGTAACGGAACTAATTCAAAACAACTCGCGCGGCTACATTGCGAACCCCACCCAGCTGTTGTTATAACGTTCGGACGAGTAACGTAACCAAATCACGATTATTGATAACACGGTTGACATGGTAATATATGTTCGTTTTGATATTCATCGACTAACGTGCACATAATGTATTTGAATTATAATCTATCGATTTCGACTACCCTACAGAATAAACGCATAACAAATATTACGTGTACGTCATACACAGAGCCGGATTAAGAGGGGGGAGGGGCTAAGAGGACTATAGCCCGGGGCCCCCTAAGAAATAACTACATTTAAAAAAAAGATTATTTTCATAATGAATTTCCATACAAATTTCATGAAAGAACTAAATGTAATGACTATGAGAATTTAGCTAAAAATCTAAGTGTAAAAATTATGGAAAATTATGAAGACTTTGGTAAAAGAAAACAAAAACGAAGTGGAAATAAAATGATTATACATTCCTTGTTATCATCGACAAATTGAGTCACGAACTTAACAGAAGAATAAATGCTTAGAGTCCGTTTTTTCTCAAGTTAAATTTTTTGATTAACTTTAAAATTGACATTGAACCAGACATTGATTCACGAAATAATTGTATTAATTTTTACAAAAACGATCTCGACGAAAACTTAAAAACAGAAATATCGCATTTTTATTATTATATCAAATCGCGAGAACCGTCGACGGCGAAACGTAACCAAAACGTCGCGTTTGAAGGCGCAGTGTTCTCCGAACGAACAGTGAGATATCCGCGATTCGGGTTTTGACACACATGGTTCACGTGTCGACCGAATCGTAGTCCTCGGGACTAATGTCGGAAGATCGTTCTCCCTGAACGGGACCCGACCGGGGCTAACCCCTCGTTGGTTATGCGACGGAGACCCGATTTCAGTCGGAATGAACAACACAATGCACCGTCCGGCGGCGCTTCGCTGCGGATATGTTTTCGAACACCGTTTCAAAACGAAAAATTGAACGGCGTTTGAACACGCCGGTTTTGGTCGGCGCGCCTACACCACTTACCGATGACGGTGCCGTAGCTGAAGAACAGCTGATGGAACTGCGTGGCGAAACTGGTGAACAGACATCCCAGCGCGGTGATCAGGCCGCCCATGACGGCCGTCAGTCTTGTGGATTTCCGCCGGCAAAACGCTATGGTCACCGGGGACAGCAACAGCGCCACTCCCGTGGACATCGCTCCCAGCCATCCTGCACGGACAGAACACGCGACGCCTCGTTAATATGATAATCGTGCGGGAAATTTACATAACGTTTTTAAACGGAACGGCGCGGCACAATAACCTACGATTATTATTATGAATGTTATGATGATCGTTATTTTAACGGTACCGGCGGCGGTCGCGGTATGCACGTGAATGCGGTAATCCCGTCGCGTTAAGGATTCGCGCGGCCCGAGATTGTTGTACAGGATTAAACCTCCCCCCCCCCGGTGCCGCGCGGTGTCCACCGTTATCAGCCCGGGAATCCGAATTATAAATACCGCGTGGGGTTTTTTTTTTTTTTTTAATGTTATTATTACGATCTCGAAGGGCCGACCCGAAAAAAGTGAAACAACAGATGTTCGTCGCGAAAGATTTTTTGAAAAAAAAAAAACGTTAGTTTTTCGACTGAGAAGTCGAATCGCGGAGATATCATTATTATACACGCCGTTATGTGCATTCATGTTTATTGAAATTAAAAAATTAATATATCTGAGAAACATGTACTCGGTGTAACCGGTGGCGGACTGAGGCCCGGGCGGGTAATGTTTTTTAGGAGTATCGACGCGGACAAGCGACTCGATGTTACGGTGTATTCAATTTTGAACGAAATAAATAACTTGACGATGTATATCTATAAAACAAAACGTTCGGATGTTTTACACTTCTCGGTGCGTTTGTTTTTTGTATTTACAAGTTTTCAGTTGTAGCCGTTCGATTCGGCCGTGGCTCCCGTTTAAAACGCTACGCGTTATGTCGCTTTGGCGTGGGCCGATCGGCCGTGATGACAAATACAGCCCGAAGCCCAAGTAAAAAACGTCTAGGAGGCCTGGACGGGCACGGTTAGACCCCGGAACGTGACGCGCCGATCGGCCGACCCGAAGTGTACGGCGCACGAGATTCCGCCCGAAACCCTCGTCGACGTTAATCATCGTCGGGATAAGACCCCTCTTTTTTTTTTTACTACGCCTCGCGCGCCGCTGCTGCGGACGGCGAATACGTTCATTGCCCAGCTCCTCCTCGCGTTTCCCGTTGTTCGCGTCGCGCCACCGCGATATGACTCAAAAACCCTGTTGCCGAACGACGCGTTCCTGTCCTAAACCGGAGCGTTAGCAATTTGTCCGCGGTCGTGTCTGGTCCGCGTTTGTGAACGCGTGACAAAACGGTTCGAACCCGCCACTCGGCGGCGTGTTTAGGCCCCCGCCCCCTTCGCCAATGTTAAAAAGAAAAAAACACTGAATATTTTTTTAGAAATATTTATGTTGAAACTAATTTGATTAAAAAGCGGCGGCGTTTTTCGTTTTACACACAACATACCCTGATGTGCGCACGGCTTTTATTTTATATCTGACGTTACCCAATAATTCAAAATTATTTACCGAATACGGTGGCAGCTTATCGTTTATTCCATTTGAAAATAAGCGAGCGCGGAAATCAAATTCGGAAGAAGTCGTTAACGAGTCACTCGCTCAAACGAAGGCTCGAAAAGTTAATTTTCACGTTCATACACTAAACTACAATCTCATTGTTTTTATAACTATGTGAGTAATCGAATAATATTATACCGTCTGGTATAAGCCTTGGGGCCACCGAGTTTCTCGCTACGCCACTGCCGCCGCTCACACATCACGTACACAAAACACGTCGTGTTCCGACGGGCGAAACAGCAACCGGCCGTCGACAGTCGTTCGTATTTTTAACTCGTTGTTCTAAACGGTTCTGACAATGAATTCTCGAAAAAAAAAAAACGAAAAATTACGATCGTTTCCTTTATTCTGTTGACTTCGAAACGGTAACGCCGCGGTCGGTGCCGATTTTTTAATGGAAATCGCGAAAACCGTACGAACGACTACGTTTTAGTAGAACGAAAACGATAAATATTGCGACGCGTTACGGGGCCGGTCCGGCTGAGAGACAAACTGCACCGTTACGTCCACGGAAATGGGTGTTTTACGGCAAGAACAACGGACTCTATCGTGCAACACCGCGACGGCGAGCGCAATAAACCAGAGACACGTCGTCTACGAAAATTACTAGAACGCGCACGATCACGTTGGCCAGAAAACGGTCTTTCGTACGGACGCTCCATCGTTTCCTACGCGTAGGAAAAATCGCGTGTTCAACGGTGTTGCAATAGTATTGATACGGTTTGTTCGCGTCGCATTTTCCGGTGTTGACTTTCCGGAGACGTGTCGTGGCCTTATCGTCGCGCCATAAAGTTTCGGGTCCGAACTATGCGATCAATTCGACGGAACGTTTGATAATACTTCCACAGTCGTAATAAAAGGTAACAAAAAAATAAATAAAATAAAGAGTAGTCACATATTTGATAAATAAAAAACGCAGTATTATTGTTGTTGTTGTTGTTAACCGTCTTCAATCGGGCACAACTTTTACAAATTGACGAGAAATGAATGCAATACGTCGGAAAGAAAAGTCACGTCATAACGTCGAATCGATTGAAACCGTCTTCGAGTCGTATTTCGTAAGGCTAGGTTAGGCTTGAAAAATGGAAAACTTTGATGCTGTTCGTTTTAAATGATTATCATTATTATTGTGTGAAATCGCCGCGCAAACAATTCAACACAGTTCAATCGTATTGGCCAAGGTACGATTATCAAAAACGTTACTACTTCCGCCGTTTTTCTGGCTAACGACGTCGTCGAGAAAACGAAAAGCGTACCGTCGTTCTCGAACACACGCGTTGTAAGAACGGGCGGGGTCTTTGACGCGGGAAATAATCGTTCCGGGCGCTCCGTCAGTTATCAACTCGTCATTAGGTCGATTGTCTTGACGCATTTTTTTTTCCACGCACATCGAGTTCCACATCACGACGCGTGGGCTTATTGTAATTATCGTCGCAAGACGAGATCGTCGCCGCCCCGTGACTTCTCGGCGTCTCCGCAGTATTTTAATAACGCGTTTTACACGAATCCGACTGGAAATTTATATGGCACGCCCGTCATAATAAAACGTCGGGTAATAACGAACGACGGAGCCGTAAAATCAAATGCCGGCGGATGACGAGAGATCTCGAGACGATTTCCTTTTTTTTTTTCTTCCTAAACTAAAAAGAACGTTCCCGGGGAGTATTTCTTTTTTTTTTCGTTTTTCTTTTTTACGCCCGAAAAAAAGTTATTGGTTTTCTCATCGTTTTATTGTGTTATTTTTTTTTCTTTCTTTCCGACCCCCCCGCCGATCCTGTCCGTGCGCGGGTTTATTGCTCGCGAAGCCGTCTTATCTCTCGCACGGAAGACCGACAAAGTTTACGCCCAAAACAATTCTCGCGTTCTAAAGGCTGTCTGACATCCATTACGATTATCAATTTCGATTTTCCGTCGACGGCTTCGCCGCCGACAACGGATTTAGCGAACGTGCACGTGCGACGAGATCGTGTTCGACGACGGATTCGTTTCGATCGTCACGCGGGGACCGAATGAAATGGTTAATGATCGCGGTCGTAACGTAATCGTTTGCATTCGGCGTGGCACCGTTATTAGCTTCGAACCTTCATTTATTTGTCCGGCGCGAACAAAATCGTTCGACATACGCGTATGCACGGAGAATTTAAACGTCGCGAGACAATCACGCGGCCGCACGTTATTATATCCCCGATTAATTCGTGTTATCTGGATCATTTATCTTCGGTTTATTTTTATGGCGACGTGGCGCACGGAACATAAATCATTCGCGCCGTCCGTACGCGCGAAGACGGAAACACATTTTTTTTTCTTCTTCTTCTACCGCGCTGTAGCCTCGAGCCGGCCGTACGTACGAGTCATAAACGTTGTCGGTGTTTTAATAAAACATTTTCTCGAAACGACGCAAAGTTATTTTCGAAAAACGCGTTTATTTTTATTCCATGCGCTTTTTTGTTGTTCGCGATCGTCCGTGACCGTTTTACACGCCGGCCAAAAGCACATTTTGATCGCAAAAATATGTCTTATCTTTACTGTTCAATGTCTGTTGAACGAGAACCGGTGGGTTTTCTTGTTCGGTTTCGCTGCGTCCGTCGGACCTTGCCGACGTTCTATAGAAACGTTGTTTTTTAACCGTAACCCACATGTTTGTCAACGGTTCGTCGAGTTATCTTTGTCCACGACGATATTCAACGTTACGGTTAAACCGTCTGGACGATCCTCAGCTCGGCCGTTAACTTTTCGACGGCGACGTTGGGGGGCGGAGAGCGGGTCGTTTTCGTTTTTCAACGCCTAGACGACTTGCCGAGAATGCGCTTTGGTGTGCGCACACCTTCGTATACACGTGTGGAAACGGGGTTACGTCGCGTTTGTTATTTGTTCGGCCCGTCCGCGCGACATGACGTTATTACGTCGGATACAACAACGACAACGGCAACCACCGTAACGATGACAATAATCGTTATCACGACGACGATACGTGCGCGTCGGCCAAACAGTATTGGTTTTTCGACCGCGGCGCGCGCGTACATGAAATATAACGATAACGGCCCCGCGACCGACGCGTAACGGGTGTTCGCGCGAGCGACGTGTCCGTCGGGCCAAACGCCTAAAGATAAATAATATCGATCTGCCCGACGGACGGTTTGGCGAAAGTCCCCGCCGACGGTTATCGTCCGATTTATGGCGTGCTCGTCGTGCGCGACGCGAGAACACCGAACGACGACGACGACTTTTCCCGTTTTCCCGCTAGTCTCGTGACCAGTGGGCCGTGGCAAATTTTTGGTCGCGCGGGTCCAAAAAACGACTCGTCGATTTACGGCCCCCGTCGGTCGGAGGAGGAAGAGGAGGAGGCGGGAAAAACCTTTCTAACAAATGCGGTGTTGGTGTGGGTTTTCGCGTAATACACTCGTTATGTCGTACGAGCACACATATGGTGTCTACACACACGAAACGTGGGCGACCGCGTGTCAGCGTCGTTTTTTTTTTAAAGAGGAACGTCGTTTGCAAAAAGGGGTTTCGTCGCATGACGGAACGTCATTTCAACATCGTTCTCTGGGGCTGAGCGCATCCTTTCCTCTCGCGGAGGACGAACGAGACCGGCCGAACAACGGTTTTTTAATTTATACGAAGGACCTAACGACGCCGTCCGGGATTTCGGACTGAATCCCCCCCCGGCAAACATCTCGTCGTCTCGTCACGGCGCGATATCGTTTTACCGTTCGGCCCGTGGCGAACGCATTCGTTTCCGTCCTGGAAATCGTCCGAAACGAAAGCAGAAAAGCGACGGGTCGGAAGTCGGAAAAGATAACGCCCCGTTTCGATGATCGATTGCATCGCACGTGGTAGCCAACGCGGCTGTGTGGATTTAATCTTCGGCTCTTTAAATATTGTTCCGTCCTTTTTGCTATGTGTGGTTTCGCTTTGTTTTCGTTTTTGTTTTGTCTCGCGTTGTTCACGTTTTAATTTAGGTGTACTTGCAATTGTCGAAATATAATGACTTTTGGTTAAAATTTTAATAATAAAAAAAATTTAACGTAGAAATAAATAAAAACGAAAGCGGATGATTTGCTCAAACCACAGTTTGACCACGGTTCAAAACCACAGTTCTGACTCCGTGAGTGTAACGCCGACGATAAACATGAACCAGGTTCCGCTGGACTCGGGTCGAACCAAGAACTGTAGGACTTCCAGTACCGCGCTACCAGTTCGTGTCGGTCCAATGCCCGATTTTACACGTCGGGTTCAATAGCGTCTTCCGCGTAATGTCGCGTGATCCGCACGTGATTTGTCGGACGACGATTGTGAGAGATCGTCATTATTTCAACGTACATCGAAGTGTACGCGTCGTCCGTGTAAAATCATAAATTCTCCGACCGTAACCGTTGCTTGTAAATTCCTACACGGGACCGGATAACGTATACTACCGACAGGAACGAATTGAAATATCACGAGTTTTAAAATATCGCGTCTAATAATATCCCCGGTAAAAAGGTGATGTGTGTGTGTGTGCGCGCGCGTGTGTACGTTATACACGTACGGTGGAAACGAATAACTGTGTATATTGGCAACCGTTCCGATACGATAAAATGGAAACGTCATGTTTTCCTGATATATTAATTTAACAGTAATATAACGATATGCCGCGTCGGAATATTTTTATACGGTTCGGTGCCCACGACGACGTTCGCCAGTTGTCAGCGATGGGAGGGGAGGCACCTCGACGATATTCACACGTATATATTTGTTATATGGTCGTCCCAGACGGAATAGCGAGACGCGTGGACGAGGAACGAAATGCACTGGACGGGTTGAACAGGATTTATGTCGCGTTTGCCGAAATCGCGACCAAAAGCGTTTTGTCAGTGTCGTTCGCACCGTCGCGGCCGACGGCGTCTTAATTTCGAACTTCGCCCTCCGCGGGGTCCGTCCCCGGAAATCAATACCCGAAACGACGCCCGTCGGTAATATCACTCGTTCGCCACATAATACGGCACGACGCGATCGATCCGATCGGCCCGCGGAAAACGTTCGACCGAGACGACTTGCCGTTCGATCATTCGGACGGAAATTGGCGCCGTTTCGGACGATCGGTCGGAGATGGCCGAGCGCGCCTCGTACGTCTCTCCCCCCGTGTACTCAAGTCCAGTGGCGTAGTTATCATGTGTGTGTGTGTATGGGGGGTGACGATACGTAAAATAATCTGATTAATTTTTTAATATCTTATATATATTACGTTATAAAGTTCAACTGTAGTATTTAAAAACAAAAACAAAATATATATAATAAGGTTTTGGACGGCAAACAGGTGTTTTTGATGACGATACGAAAGAGAGATTTCGCGTGCGTGATGACGGCCACTCGAACAGGTGTGTGTGTGTTTGTGTGTAATTATTTCTCGATCGTATCTACGAGCCGCGTTCGATTTCGACGTGATTTTCGTCCGTCGTGTGGCGCTCAACGAAACCGCGAACTGGATATTATTGTTTGCGAACGGTCAATAAAAAATCATCACGCGTTAACATTATTGTTGTTGTTAATCTTTTAGAATTTCTCGTTTGCACGACGTGCACGCAAAAGGAACGTTATACGCGCCGAAACCGTAACGATGACAAGGTAGAAAGCAAAAATTATTTTAATGGCCTATTGTTTCGTCCGTGAACCATCAGATAACCGATACGTAATAGATATCATGGGAGTCGCCGCGGCATACGTATTTGGTCCGGAATGAAGCTAAAACGAAAATCACGTGTCCAGCGTTTTCGATTGGCCGATCGCACATCGCGCGAAAGTATATATAACGGCAGTGTACGAAAGCCCCGAAGACGCGGTAAATAAAAGTCGTATGCGAACGATGCGTTTTCCGTCTGAACGGATTTTTTGTGTTTTAGTCTAAAACATTGATTCGGACGTGCGTGTGTAAAAAAAAAGAAAAATATATGTCGACATATGTTTACGGGTTCCGTGTAAGCGGGGCGTAAAACGGCCGGGTTAGGTCCGACCACGCGTGATAACGAGTTGTTATAGTCGTCGTCGGTATACGCGTAAAATAATAAAACGTACGTCGAACGGGTTACGAGATCGTTTTTTTTTTTTTTTGTTCCGGTTTTAAAATCGTTGTCGTCGATGTCCCTTCGTTTTTAATCCGTTCGCCCGGTTTCATCGTCGCGCCAACCCATGTCAACAACATTGATGGCGATAACATTTTGTACACGTGATCGTTAACGCACCGTCGTCAATACAATAATCGGTGGTCGTCGACAAATCGCCGTCGTTCTCCAGTCACGCGAACCTGAAACGCGTCACGGCTTGTGTCGCACACGCGTGTACTGGTGTTATCGTGTCGCACGCCCGCGCGAGTATTTACAACGTTGCCGGCGTATTATTATCGTTAAACAAACACCGGGTTCATCCGAACAACGGCGGACGCCGCGCCGCGTTTAGGATTTCGTCGCCCTCTGGGTACACGTTTGTTTGTTTGTTGCCCACCCAACATTTCGATCTCCTTACCGCGTGTAAAAAAGAAAAAAACAAAAACGTTTTACCGAGCAAGCGTTCTGGACACGTACCCAAGCCCTTCCCTTTTGAGACGTGTGTCAATTAGCTCGTGTAAGAGTAACGATAAATACACGATTAATGTTCGCAATGTTTAAATAACTGTACGGACAATAACCTACGGTCCGTCATAGGGTGTTGACGCTTGATAATATTCATTTTCCGAACCGCGTGTAATCAAACGTCGAACGATCCAAAGCGAATAATTAATAACTCGTCCGTGAACGTTTCCGTGAGACGTTTTTAAAAAAAGCTTACGACGTTTCGGTTCCAGCGGTATCGTTTTTATTTCCGGCGGGCGATTCGAATTCGAACGTGATGATTTGTGATGTTTTTCAATTCAGAGTGATATCTATAAACTAGATTAAAACAAATCGTCGTGAGGATACGACGCTCTCTCGTCCCCCGGCCCACGTGAACAAGCGTGCGCCGGCGACGGTATCGTTGTTTTTTATTATTATTATTTTTTTTTATACGTTTGTTTCGCGCGTACGAGCGCACGCGTGTACGAAAAGGGTTCGGAACGGAAATAACCGTCGTATACACAGTGTTATGAGCGTATAAAAAATATATATGTGTGTGTGTGTGTGTACGGGGCGTATATCATATGTCATTGTGCTCGGAGGTTTTTTGACGATGTTATATAAAATCTCGACGAGACGGCGTTTTCCATGGTAACTGTTCGGATTAAAGTGACCGGAATGAATCGGAACCGAATGGAAAACAGAAATGATTCCAGCAAAACGTTAACATTTTTTAGTTGATCGTCTCCGTAATAGACAAGTCGATAAAAGAATCCCTCCCCCCCCCCCCACCATACGCAAACGAACGAAGAAACGGGCGGTGTATGAATTCGGTACGGTTATTTAGGAGCGCGAAGGGGGTTAGTGAGTTTGTACGTTTGTATGTACCTAACTTAAAAACGACAAATCAATTGTATTCACAGACACGGTGCCGATGTCCGGTACAAACGAAACGTTGTCTGCTTATGGTCACCGAAAGTTTTTGTACTCTTAATTATTCGTGCACACAGCGAGTCAAATTATATCGTACGCTAGTTGTAATTACGTGTATACATATATATTTTACATTTTTCGTTTGATAACATTAGAAACGTGTTACGGTACGTTTTAAAAACGTATAAAATATTCTTGTACGCGAGTCGACTACGCGCTGCACGAAACACGTTTGATGGGCGCCAAGAACGTATTAAAATATTTAATAAGAACGTTTTAATTAATCGCACGGAAAGCAATTACCGTTCGGAATGAATACGTTTTGAAATAAATAACATTCCGCGGCGTTCGGGTTTGTGGGATAGCGTCGAGAACCGGGAAAAAACTAATGCCGCCGAGTTCGCGAAAGAAAGGAACCCACGATGTTCCAACACGATGACGTATTAAGATACTCGACCGCGTTACGTATTAAATACAAACGTGGTCTGCACAAGCGGTAAGGTGTTAGGTCCGTCGTTCGTCGGACATCCGGCGTGTACGCGGTCGTCTTGTTTCGTTTTCTTCGTCGACGGCCGGTTTTCGACGTGCGTGGACAATACGCTTATTTTTAGCTTACTCGACATCCCTCGGTGGACCGAGCTGGTACACCCTCCTTCGGACCACGGGACCGAGCTAGTGCTGTCACTTCAACGCCTCCGGACCGAGGTAGGACGCTTGGGTCCCAGCTCGGATTCCCGTGGACGGCAATCGACGGCGTTCGCCGTGCTCTCCGTTATGGCTCGTTTGGACCGCGAACACCGAGGAGATTACAGACGTTACGTCGACGACCGGCCCCGAGGTGTACGCGAACGACGTTAAAACGTATTTAGTTCGCGTTCGCGGTTCGATCGAAGCCGACATTCAGTCACGGCAAACCGTTCGCTTCGTTGACGCCGACGGAGCGCGAGCGACTCGATCCGGTTTGGACTTGGCGAGGTTAGGTTAGTTGTTCGTGGAGATCGCCGGAACAGCGAAGTACGGTCGTCGGACGTCGCCCGTGTCCACATCTTGGCGGGCCGGCGGCAGACAACGCGAATCATCCGACGTTGGCCGGTCGCCCGAATCATTAACGGCGGGCACCACACCACCACCACCACCTCCTGCACTCGTTCGGAAAACGTTTCGGACTCGTACCGTTAACGTTTTATCCTCGTCGTTCGGCTTTTGGTTTCCGCCAGTCGACCCCGACCGCACAGGTCCGTTTGTACACGTCGAAATCGATATCAGTACGTTATACTGTACGGAGGAATGTCCCCTGGGGGGGGGGGGGGGGGGGGGTTGGTACGATTGAAGACGGCAAAAAAAAAATGACTTATACGCGTCGACGCTGTGGCCAAATCCGAAATATCCGTTTTATAAACAAGCAAAATTATTTTTCTAACGATTTTTTTTTGAAGTCTACGAATCGTATCGACTCGAAATCGACGGCTATAATTCAGGACACCGGAATTTTGTACAAAAAAAAAACCTAAAAATATACTCGCAGATCTCCGCGGCACACTCTGTATATTTATATACACACACATTTGCACAACATCGAGGGACACGAGGGCTACTGATTGCGGGCGGAAGTTAATATTCGTTATGTGTTCGTTTCGATTCATTCAAGCTTCGAGAAATTATCACTTTTGCGTGCGAATACACGTCCGCGATAACGACAAGGCAGCGAGTGTTCTGGGTTATATCACTCGAGTCAGATATTTATGCAATTATGAAATTCATTGTATTCGAAAACCGATTTGGTCGTTTCATTTTTTAATTAATATAAGAGTATGCGATAAATATTAAATACGCCTAATATTTACAAAAAAAAAAAAAAAAACAAACCAAAAAAACTTGGTCCAAAACGAATATTTTTTCGTTTTTTTTGCAATTCATCAGTAACCGTAGTGGAAAACTCGAAAAACGTGTCAGTTAAAGTACCGACTGAATAAAATTTACTACCCGCAATTAACACACGCGTCGAAATTCGTCCTGTCACGCACGAAAAACGAACAAAAGCAAAAACACACACATCATCGAAAAAACCAATACATCCTTCGTCCAGAAACTAAAAAAAAAAAAAAAACTATACTAAAACACTCAACTCCAGACGTACAAATAACGTAACGTAAATTCACGGTTAGCATCAATGTTAATTTATTATATCGTACCGAAACGTCTGATGACTACTAGACGAACGGCGCCGTTAGAACCGAACGTTATCGTGGCAAAAACACTGTAAGGTTGTGATTACAATTTTTGTTGTTCCGGGATTACTCGGAAAACAAATGTAATCGGCCGTTATAACTCGTTGTTATATTATTAATCGATTGTTTGGAAAACTTGGCGCTTCACAACAAAGTGTTATCATTACACGCTGTTGAATAAAATGAATTGCCCGCATACCATATGAAATGCGCACAAACGGCAATATATTTGAGTCACGTTTTTCATTTAGTTTTTAGACTGCTGAAAGTAATTTTTACAAATCTTTACGGGCATCGTAATAACAATATGTCTCACGAAATAACGTTGGCGTGTGCCGTTAAGATGTTAAAATGTTGACACGGTCGTTACGTTTAATGGGAAACGGTTGCAAATCTTCACGGACGTCAAAATTGCCTGCGGCGAACGAATGAGGTTAAGACAAGAGAAACATTTTACATGAAATGCGATGTCCAGAAATTTATCATTTTAATTGAATACACAATACACACGTGTCCAGTGTAAATCTGAATAAAAAACAATACGTTATCTACGCACATATATATGTACGACTTTCTATCATTAAAATAATAACAACTGTCAACTGTGATAATAAATGTTTTACTGTTTGAAACGTTACTCTGAGGATGTATTTTGAATATCGTAAATCATAATATTTTTGATTTATTACCTTGAAATGAATGAATCATGCGATCATCGACCAATTATAGAAATTATTATTATTGTTATTAAAACTTAAAACTATAAAACGTTACAACTGTTGTTGGTGCTAACATTGAAAAAATGTACGAATGTGTTTTTTTTTCCGGCCAATCACTAGAATCGTGTACCGATTTTTGTAATGATAAATATATATACTCTTTATAAAACGTTTCACACTTTACGATCATATTTTTATAACTTATTTTCTAAAAATCGGTAAGTATGGCTATTTGTTTTTAGTTGCGTATGCGTATAACTTTTATAAAAATAACGCTTAACTTCCTCTCCCCACACAAAAAAAAAAAACAATATCATACAATATGAGTTTTCACTAACTTATTGCCTACTACAGTGTCCTGTTTAATCCATTAATAACATGTTGGTACGTATATTTACAAAATGGGAGTAAAAAAAAAAAGTTTAAAAAACGAGCAGCGATTAAACCGTAACGAACTAGCCTTATAATAAATACAAAGTGTTGAAAATTAATTAATATAGAACAACAGCTCAAAAATGATATAATCGTATAATCGTGTTTTTCGAATATATTTTCGATTCAAATTGGGCGTGTACAAAAATGATGAATCTGTACAAAACGATAAATCATTGGACTGAAATAAAACGTTAAAACAACAAACATTCAGATGCATTTTAATTATATAGTATAAAACCGTGCTGTTTAAATATTAAAAACGATATCGTATATTTTCAAAACCGTTGTTGACGATAATTGTTGAAAACGTTGGAGACAAAACAAATAAAATAACACGACATACTCGATAGCCAATGAAAAATTATAAAAATAAAACAATCAAAAACGTGTTCGAAACATAAATATTGGATAGCAATTGGAATTAGTGTTGGAAACCGTAAATGCAGCATTTTTATAAATAAGTCGTTTTTGTAGTTTTTTAATTAAAACACAAACGCCGTTCGAGCGGATTTGTAAGCGATTGATTGATTAGGTAAACGTTAATCAATTACCGACGAGATGCGCGTGTAAACGTCAGCGTAGTGACTCAGAATCGAGTAAAAACTAAAAATACGTTTAATTAATAAAATACGAAACCGCGCGCGTCGAACACACTGACGGCGGCGTGCGTTACCAACTAAAACTATCGTGAACAGTATGACATTTTCACGATCTATCAAAAACATACGAATCGGGATCACGCGTGGAACTACGTGGAAATTAATGTTAACGTTTATTTTTGAAACGTTGTGAAAACGCGTACGAAATATTAGAAACAACAACGCATTAGATATTATTTTTCGTTCGCGTATTTTCGGTTATTACACGTCTATATACATATACATAAACGCGTATAATATAAAGTCACGTAGACTCTATTTGTAAAGCGTACCTGCCTGCCTGCCTACGCCAACGCATTATTTTTATTAAAACGTCTAACAAAGAAGGACATATTTCTCGGGAAAATTTCGAGTTTAGTGACAACGTAAAGTGTAATACGTGTTTCGTGCTATACACTATTTATTTTTTTTATTTTTGTTTTTGGTTATGTAATATAATTTTATGCAGCGCATGACGTGTATACCGCGAGCACATTTTCGTATGAATTGCTTTTACGCGAGTTTCTCTCGTGTACAGACGGATCGTTCCGATCGCGTCCGCAACGATTACAAGCTCGCTACACTTGTTCAAGGACACGCGCGCACGAATTACCGTACTTAACGAACTTCCATTCGTCCAAACCGTTATTACGTTATCACGCACAAAGAGAGCTAACAATGGAAATTTACAAAAAAAAAAAAAATTAACCAACGAACGGTTAAAAACCGTATTTTAGAAATTATTAACAAAAAAAAAAAAAAACACCTGACGAAAACCCCGACGTTACACACGCTATGCCCACGCCGTAGTGTTAAAAAAATAAAACCATCCGAACAAAATACAACGCCGTTAACAAACGTATCGACTTTAAAGCGCGTTTCCCACGAGTGAAACGTCGTACGAACGCTATCGGCAAACGAATAAATCATCAACAACGGGACGGTTGAAAAACATCTCATTGCGTTCACAACGGACTCCGGAACGATCGTGCACGGATGACACTTGGCCGGTGTTAGAAAACGATACCATTCGTATACCTCTGATCGTAAACCGGTACCCGGCGTGAGTCGGGGGAGGCGAATTCGTTTTCGACGCGCGCCGAGTCGGTTTCAGTGAACCTCGGAAGCACGTCGTTATCGTGTTACCGTGCGCCGGTTATTAGGGTGACGACGTTTGTTTATGCACTCGAAAACACGGTGAAAACGGCATGCGATCAGCAAGCGCTTTTGGTTTTCTATTTCGAAATCGTCGTCGGTTTGCGGCGTCGCACTGTTGTTGTACGGTTCGGAAAATAAAATCGCCGTTCCGTTGTGTTGTCGTCGCCCGGCACCGGCGTGTCGTTACCGTTATCAGTTTCCCACGTGCCGTGAGTCCGGGGGTTTCGAACGGGATGTCGTCCGTACGGATCCGACGGCGCGTGGTGTGTGTATGTAACGTTACGGACGATCGAAACGCGTGATTTTATTTAATTTAATTTTAATTTAACAAAAAAAATTAAAAAAAATATGTTCAAATACAAACGAGAGCACGAAAAGATCGTTTGCTCTCGGAAAACACGCGCGCACACATATATTTAAATATATATTTTATAAGTTAATTAGTCATGGTGTTTTTATCGCGTGG
Source organism: Schlechtendalia chinensis (assembly GCA_019022885.1). NCBI lineage: Eukaryota > Metazoa > Arthropoda > Insecta > Hemiptera > Aphididae > Schlechtendalia > Schlechtendalia chinensis. Next base: position 2,857,487 of record CM032341.1, read on the forward strand.
TGTGTTTTACGTTTGTTCGACGATCGATTTAGACATCTTAAAATTATTTGTTTATGGACCGTTCGCGACCAACCCGTTAGGACAACATTTCCGACGGTTTACGACGTACCGGTTTTTCGTTTTTTAGATTTTTTATTTTTTATTTTTTTCATACGTAGATTTAAATAAACGCATCTAATATTTTGTTGTACATCGTTAATGACGATCAATTTGTCCCGTATTCGTACGTATTCGTGCGTCGGACATTACAGATATTGCGCTGACGTCGTCCCATCCGACCGTCACGTCTACGCGGTACGCGCGCACTACCTGTGATTAACGAACGATATTTTAATGACCGCGCCGGCACAACCGGTTTAGTTATTCCGTATGTGATGGATACGCATTCGAACACAACGCGTCGTGCCGCGCAGATAATAACGTTCATTTCGATTTTCTTCGGTTAACGCGTGATAACTGGTGCAAAAACAAATACGCGTCGATTTCGTACGAAACGACGGTCGGATTTTGATTCCGTGGCACACGCGTTCGTAAAACGTATGCACGGTACCAGTACACAAATAATACCGATAAAACGGGAAACGTGCAATTATTGTCTGAGTTATGATATCCCCTATATCTCGGACGCATTTTATTGCTCCAAACGCGAGGTCGTCGACGTAATAATAACGTAAAGCTTGGCCAGAAAAATGTGAACATAACCACGAAACGCGAATACAAAAAAAACCAATCCAATATATTACGTCGGACGTTCAATCGTTTATAAACGAGATATATTGTTGTTTCCAAGGATGCTAACACAAGTGTACAGTTTCTTCAACAAAAAAAAAAAAAAAAATTCGTAGAAATTTCAGGATAGTTTCGAAACTGGTTTCGAACAAGCGACGAAATAGCTAAAATACACGTATAGAACGTGTCGCACTACTGTTTTTCAACTCCGATTATCTGTAATAATAATAACGTATGAAAATAAGCAGTTGAGGTAAAGAACGAAAATTCGTATTTTAATTTCGTCAATTTTAACCAATGTATTTTAAAGTCATTTACTGTGTACAAACTCCAGACTGAATAATAATAAAAATTATATTTAACACGTGATTATTGTTAGAATGTAATTTTTTTTTTAACGCGTATGAATTATTCACGCCAATAAAAAATAATAGGTAACGCCAACACGTACGCTCGTGTTATTGATTCGCATTTTTTATTAATTTCAACGTACAGCGTGTAATGTTGTGGGTAATTAAATTTTTAATTTTTTTAAAATCAATTACTTGTTTATGGCCCCGAAGCTGAACGCCGAGTACGCAGATATTCAACTAGGTGATTATTTTATAAAACGGTTCATTGACATACGGTTCCATTGCATACCGACTACGACGTTCGTCCGCCTTTGAGCGGATGTTAAACAATAATATGCCGAGCGCGCGTGTCGTAAAAACGAGAATCGCGTGAAATCATTCGTTAACGACGCGGAACAAATACGTTGTGCGGACACCGTGTGTACAAAGTATGTGTCGATAAAGTACCGAGTCGAAAACGCATTTATTTGCGTTGTGCAGATACGCACGGGATCCAATTAGTTGGACATTTTCACGTAACAACCGACACGAGTTTCTCGAGGTTTCTTGATAAGAATCGTGTGAGCAAGGAAAACAGTTCAACAATCTCCAAATAGGACGTTAGACTGAATCGTGTTGGAAGAAAAATCTAACCAAAATCACTAAATGACCAAAGAACAAATTTTTAACGCCACATAAAACGAAATTATCGTTGTCGGGTTTTTAAAGTACCTGCTACGGCGTGTTGCTCCCGGATATCGTAATACTCGGACGCTCGGGCCGACACGCCGGGGACGATTTCCGGTCGTCGAGATCGAAACACCTCCCCTCGGGGGCGCCGCGAAACGATTGTTATCGTGGAAAACAACACGAGTAATAATATAATACTTGTGCGTGTGTGTGTGTGTGTGTATTCGACGGATCGTCGAAAAAAAAAAACCGAATACCTGAATTGTTCGACCGTCGGGAATGTTATTATCGGGCAGCACAATTCGTACGGTTTTAAACCTCCTCCGTGTAATTACACGCGCGTTTGTGACGGTTATTCTATATTCGTCAAGAGAAATCAAATAAATACCGGTTTGGTTAAAAATTATACGACCGACGCCGGTGCGGTCACGCGGTAAAATAATAATAATAATAATAATAATAATAAAAGCCAGTAATAATAAGCTTAGGATAGAAAAGAAAAAAATGTATATATATATATACACGTACACATCGAAAAATCGTTTTAAAACCACATCGCGACGATTGCAGAAAAATTTTTTTTCGCTTCTATGGCGGCGGTTTGGACGAGAGAGACGGTGGCAAACGGATGTATGTCGATTGATCGCGGTCGCAATTAATCGCGCGTCAAATGATCGCCAAATTTGATCAAATGACTATTAATAATTATTATTTGAATAATCACATGAAACATTGATCACAATAAATATTGTCTGTCGTATACATAATGTACCGTATTCACAAAATTTACCATTGCGATTGAAATTTATGAGCTGTTCCTCGTAAACAGTCGTCGACAGGTCTATTTTCAAAATCATAACATATTTGCTTTAGCTTTATCTTGGTACTTTTTTCTTTTTTTTTTTTGCTGGCGGACATTCTCCAGCTATACGATTTTTATTTTATTCGTGATTTCCTCAGTTTCCAATGCTAATATAAATTTCCGTATACGGGCATGATAAAATTTAAGTCGGTCGGACTGTTGGGCAACTGTAATTTTTGCTTACGTACGCGTTTTAGTCTATTTACGTTAGGTAACTGCCCAGAAGGTTCAATAGGGATTCGACTAAGTGTCGAACCTAATACCGATCGTGTACTCATATCACTGTTGTTACTGGCTGTACCTTTTAGATTGAGTGTTTTTTTTTTTTTTTACCTCAACGTCCGATGAACTCGGAACGTGATTATGGTCCGTGTTTTTTTAAATATTTTCCTTTCGCTTAGGTGAACTCGTCCGCGACATTTGTTTTTATAATATCGATTATGTTTCCATATGGATTTTGTATCATTCTCTGTTTCTTTTAAAAAATTATAACTATCGTAGCAAAGCATGCCGTTCCTTTTCTCGGTTTTCAGCATTTGAAAAGCCGTAAAAGAATAGTTTTATTGAAAAACAAACACTAATAAATGAGCGCACTCGGTAAACACACGACGGTTAAAATGACGATTCGACGGTTGTCAGAAGACCGAGGCTGGTGGTAAGGCACGTACATACAAGGTATATACTTTTCTATCACATTGCTCTTGATAAGCAATAAAAACACAGTGTTCAGAAATCATATAATACGATAACACGCGATGAATCGACGTGACACCGGCGCAAACGTCGTCCGAGGCGGCCTTCGCGTTTTATAATTTGTTTTTTTTCGTCGTCGTGATCATGATGTTCTTACCGAAAACGCATACGTACCATATCGCGTACCCAGAGCCCCCACAAAGGGAGGGAGGGGGGTCAGTGAGTACTACGGTCCCGGGGCCCGGGAGAAAAAAACATAACATATGCATACTTTTAATTTAAATTAGAAAAATAAAACGAGGTCGTGCCACAACCGTATCTTTATACGATATCGGTAATGAAACGATTTGATATCTTATTTATTTTTTTTTGTAACAATCTATGTTTATATTATTTTTATTTCATAAGATCGGACTTTTTAAAACCCGTTGGTTTTTATATTAGACTGCGGTGTACTCGTGTTTCAAACTTATTTTAGAGCGACTGAAACAACTGATGTTCCTATGGAAGCGTACAATGCCGTAGTCGAGAAATCGCCAACGTTTTCGGATTCGAAACTCGAGTGAGGGGGGGGGAGGGAATTAACCCCCCCCCCCGCCCCCGAAATAAACGTGTCCGTGGTCGGCACGCTTGTTGTACGAGTACGACTCGTGATTTTTTGCCTGGCGAACAATGGTGCCTTTGTCGGCAGATCGTATTGCCGCGATACCGCGTGTCGTCACGGTTTGACGGCGTTACGTACGCGGCGGCACTCGCGTTGATCGAACGGCGACGATAACGATCGCACCGGCGCACCGGAGAACGTTGGTCAATACCAGCGGCCGATTCAATCGATACCGGTCTTACCGGGCAATTATTTCCGAACGAAAAACATACGCGCGCAATAAAATACGCGCGTCCATACCGAGTCTTTCGACGGTCGCGTGCGCGGTGGGGTTTCACGTGGAAAATTTTCTCGGCACGTTCCGATTGTTAACAAAACGAACGCGCGCGTCGGGAACGGGGCGAGCAGACGACGAAGCAATGCGCTGATCCAGTCATCCCCGTGGGCGGCGTGGGCGTAGGTAGAGGGAGGTGGACGGGGACTCGACTTTCGACTGTTGGTAATGGGCCGACACGGAAAAAAACACACACGAAAAAAATTATAATCGGCAGTGAATCGGGAGCGGCGCAACACACACGAACATGTATTGATCAAAGACATAATTATTTGTGTTTTTATTAATGATTTCCTTGCTAATTGGTTTTTTTTTTCTAAAAAAAACATGAGGGGATCGAACCCCCCAAACCCTCCTTGCCTACGCGCAACTATCATTCGTATGACGTTGTTTCGTGCAATCACGTTGGTCGCGGAAATCGGACGACCGCGGACAATGCGTGACGCAATTATTATTTTTCGTTTTTTATCCAATATGACGCGCCGGAAGAAATACAAGAAAACCCCGTGTGCGTTCGTATGATTTATTTGAGTCGCAATAAAATAAGCTCGAAATCCGGACCGGCACCATACGTTACGGTGTTAATCGCCAATAAAATACAGTAATCACGTTACTCGTAAAGTTTTCAGCGCCCGATTGTAATGCGTAATTGATTGCGAACCCGGTCGGGCACGCGTTTAAACGTACTTTATCGTACGCGTTTCGTTTGAAGAGTCGTCGCAATAAATCGGTTTGGCGAGCGGACGGAGGTGTTGCAACGGTCGGCAGGGAGTTCTTATCGTTCGTTTCGTGGACGTCGTTCAATTTGGCAGCGCTACTTCTCGGCCGATAAATCACCGGGGGTCGTTCTCCAAAGACGCGCCGGCCTTATCCGGCTGTTCGATCTCTCGGGCACCCCCTCCTTGACCTCCCCCCACACCCCGTGTGATAACGTCACGTTATTGTACGCACACGACTGCGAGAAGGGAAACGGGAATACCTGCCGCCTCGTTTTTCGTCTAATCCCCCCCTCCCACAAAATGGTTTGTATTTAATATAGTTCGGTATTGTTCAAACAAAAAAAAATTAAATTTTTGACCAAATATTATCCATTCCGTTTGGAAACCGAAAAGCTTTACTTTCTTTTATCATAACAATTTTATTCGAGCAATTGCTTAACATTGATAAAACAACACTCAACTCGGAAATGATGGTTGCTTAGAATTGTGCGATCCGAACGAATGAACATATAGCAATATAACGATTGAGGATTCAAAGACGGTTGTTGATATCCAAATTCGTACAAATTACTAAAAGTAGCTATGCAAAGAATTAAAAATTGGCTTCGAGATGTCAATGCGCCGAGAGAAGTTTACAAATTTATCTATAACCCGTATAAAAAGACCGATTTCTAATGCTTTATGTGTTGAAGGTGTGTTACACGATTTCGATGAAATTATAAATTAAAAACTGTAATACTCTTGTAAGAACGAAATTATATATTTTCCCCCTGGCTCCGAATTGAATTGGACGGTAGGTGATATAGGTACTGTGATTCGACCACTGCCTAGTCCGCCGCCACATGTCAACGTAATAAACATAATAGCCCTTGCCGTCAATGTCGGACTAACTAGTTTGTTGATTTTTTACCTAGTAAACGAACGGTCCACGTTTAGTGATCGACATCCGTTCGAATAACTCGCCGCGCATACGTCCGTATTCTAAACGAATCGTATTCGCATGCCGTTCCATTGTAGACAGTAATTCTGTTATTCTGTTGGTCCCGCGGCGGGTTTCGACGAGACCATAAAAAAAACTAGAGACCATAAAAAAAAAAAAACGGTGTTCAAATGACGATCGCGCGTAACCGCGAAACACGTCGAGTAATCCGGTCACGAGAAATACGGTAACTTCGATTCTTCGTCCGCCGCGGACGGTCGACGTGAGGGCCGGGCCACTGTCACGGGTGTGACTTACGGACGCCGCGGTCGCGGGCTCGCATCGAGACCCTCATTAAACTACGCCGGATTTGGACATAATTATAGGGGAGATGACGAGGGAAAAGAAATCGCTGACGAGCGGCCGTGCCGAAGAAAAGCAATACGCGGCTTGACGGTGTATGTTGTACTACGTTTCGCGTTTCGTACGCGAGCGAAGAAAAACTAGCCGCGTGCCGACTAGACAGAACCGTCTATGGAAATAATTCCCGTTTCAACGGACCGGGGGGTGGGTGGAAAATTAATAGAAATGTCCGTTTAACCCACGCGCGCATAATAATATGTAAACACGAGACGTGGACGGCCCGAGGGGACCACTGGAAATATGGTGCCGCGTGATTACACTGGTCACCGGTGAACATAAAAAATAAAACCTCAGCGGTGATTTATCGTGTTCCGCGCGACCGTTGGCGTGTTTTTCAAATCAAAGAAATCACTCCGGTCGTGGGTGGACTTATCCCGATCGACCGACCCACGAGACAAGCTTATTTACACCGTTCGCGTTTGATGTCCCCCCTCGCATTACGTTATACGACAGTAGGACTCGGGGGGACAAGCGCGTCAATTAGACCCTTCCGTTAAACGTTGTCCCGAACCGATTAAATTCAATGACGGCAACAACGAACGACAAAAAACAATCGGATTAGATGTCACGGTAATATGTGCGCGTGCGCGGAAGTTGACGAAGTAACGTGATAAGCAACGGAAAACGCATACACGCGTGACATCGGAATAAACGTGACGCCGTCTATAACGGTTTTCAGAGCCACGTCGTTCGTGTGTACTCGAGCCGACGTTATGCAATACACGACTACGGACGGTACATCAAAACGGTGCACGTTCGAATCACACTTGCCTCGGTTTCCGGAAGGAAAAAAAACAAACATATCGAGTGGAATCGGTAATAACAGACGAAAAAACGTCCGAACCGGTCAACGGACGACGGCAACCGGTAACGAAATAATCTTCAATTTCGTTTAAATTAACGCGACGAACGCGCTATGATCGTTATGTAACAATGTCGTCCGTCCGTGCGGACAGAACCGCGGTTTAGAATATATGTCGTGTATGGTGTTGTATTCGTTTTTGCTCCTGGGTTGTCCGTGAAAAAGCGTAAACAAAAAATACCGACGATTACACGGCGAAACGCAATCGACGGTCTTAGAATGAATCCGAGTGACAATACCCCAACCTAGCACGCACGTATACGAACGTCGTTTAAAACGTGTATATGCACGTATACATCAATTCAGTGAGGCGACGGCTTTAGAATTTTAGAAATTTAGGCTTTTCAGAAGTCATTTCCACTAGTTTAGCTGCAAGTCGCGGGCCGCCGGGAAATTTCCGTGACGCGATTGTTAAATGGACGGGAGAGCGTACGAATTGGAAAATATAAAGTAGTGGAGCTCTCAATCGGAAATTCAAACGTAGCGTTCCAAACGAAATGTTTTGTCCCACACACCCCAGCCAGTTTATCACTGTTTTTTGTTTCAATTAAAATGCTTTTCCTATACGATTTTCGGTAGAATAGTATTCTACGACATTTCGTATGAATAGACGACCAATGAAACCCAGTTTCAATTTAAGTGAGAATAATAAAATGTCAAAATCGATCATACGATAATATGCTATGACGACTTGTAAATAAAATTGTGCGTACGAGCGGAGGGCGTTTATCGATAAAGTGCTTACTTGGTCATCGCCGTTGGATACTTTGAAATGGGTTACTTGGTTTACCGACCGGCCTGAGTCCGGTCTGTGGTAATGTAAGTTAAGCAAAAAATAAATGGTCGACACACGAATAAGACGGCACTTTTTGTTCGCGTTATTTTTGGTGCGGTGAGCGTACGCGCGCGCGCGTACGAACAACAAATGACGCGATCACGGCGCGTGCGGGTGCACGAGAGTCCCGGACGCGGTGAAAACTGGTGGGGGAGGGACCAGTGCCGAGAGGTATGCCGGGCACGCTATTGGCCGCGACTAAAACGAGACAACGCGCACGCGCAACTAATCTCGAGAAAAAAATTGTCGTCACCGGGTTTTCAAAACGGTTCGCCCAGTCGACCACGTGGCTTATGGAGGACGATTTGCGCGGCCTCTAATCGTCAACTAAAATACGAACGATATACGAGTGGATATCGAATGTTGAATTACGAACATCATTTTTCATCCACGGTCCGTTCCATTGAAAACCGTAATGAAGGGGACGGTTAGGTTAGGTTTGTTTTTCGAGCACCGACCTTGAACACGGTGAACTCGGCCGAAGCGTGTGTTTCGATCATCGCGGACACACCGCGAAAATGTCGGTTCGGTCGGCCACAGTGGACACGTCCGGCGGATCCGGCCGTCACGACCACGGGCTACCTCGTTATCGTCCGGTCGGTTGAGACGGCCGCAGGGACACGGACGGGACGTAAGAACAACGAACGAATCGAATCGCGGGCGAATGTCAGACGTTATACCGTGTACGCGAGACTTGTAATCGTGTATTTCCGAGTCAAACGAACCTCGAGGGCCGCAGTCGGGTTTTCTTACGAGTATATTTTTTTTTACCGAAAATTACCGTAACTCGGCGGAGGACCGGAGAAAAAAAAGACAATGACCGACGATAACGATAACGTCGACGACGCGGCGCTTGACCGCGCGCAATAATCCGAGAGCAAGTTTGAATATTTTTTTTTTTTTTTAACTTTTATTTTTTAGTACATACAATCTATAAATAAAATTTTACAATAAGCGTGTTTAAGGAATCACATATATTGGCATGGTTGACATGACGAAGTAATCACCCAGCGGCAACACTTACTGGCTAGAGAGTTAGAGTTATTTCAGATCGCGATTCCAGTTTCGCTGAGTTTGAATATAAATTGAAAATCGGTTTTGAAAGACAAAAAAACATCCGTCCGAAAATATAAAACACAAACGCCGTCGAGCAGGGGCGCGGATCCAGAACTTATTCACGGGGAGGGGGGGATCAATCAAAACAACTTTAATCCTCATTTTGTCGCATCGAGTAATGAAATATTTTCCAAAACGTATTCTTGAAAATCGTTCGCGATGCACCGAAATAAAACGATAAAGTCTGTCTTTATATCTTTATCAAATGTCGAATCGCGCGTGGCGGTCGCGGCCGCTATCGGAACAATTTATTGTCCTCTGCGGAGACGTTCGAGACATTTAAGAGCCATACTAGTAGGTATATCATGTTACGTGTGACCCGTCAATTTTTTAAGGTTCACGTGTCGTTCGATAATTGAACCGCAATACAATTATATGTTATTTGATAAAAAGAGGTATTCATCTTTATTGGTTATCAAAAACGTTAAAACCGAAAAATCCCATAGCTACAACTTCGTTTTAAATTGTCTTTCTATAGTATCATGGATAAGAGTTAGAATTATAAAACGATACTAACAAAAAAATTTAACAATAGTCTACGGGGGGGCGATCGCGTCCCATCGTTTCGTCGAGATGTTTTTTTCTTTTTTAAACGCGATGCCATAAAACACAGTTTGATAGTTTTCGCCGGACGACATGAATGTTTTCGTGAGTTTTTTATTCGTTCGCCGACATAATTTATTACCGCGTGCACATCCCGTTCGCTCGCCGGTTCGACAAACGCGAGAAAGCGAATGTTTCCATTTTTTTCCCCATTTCTATGTTTTTCGGCGACTTGAAATTAATATCGTTTCTTCGCGCGCGCGCGGTTATGTTACCGGAACGGTATTCGAATCGACCACGCGTAAACGTCTCGAGATGACTTCACGTCGCGGACGTCGCCTCTGTTTCGGACAACGTCGTGATCGTAAGTACCGAACGACAAAATCAACGGACTGTTATCTGGCAACCGTACGGACGTTCGATAATTGCCCGTACAAACAATACACGTATGTTACTTTTTAGTGTCCTACACGATCGATAACGGTCCAAAGACAAAACACGGGTTACCGTTAAAATATTTGCCCGTACAACGCAGACGGTGCCGTAAGCACCACTTGGGTGCCGTTCTAAACGATTCCAACGTCAACATCGTTATCATCGTTATCATTGTTATTATTGTTATTACGCGCATGCCGTTTTATTCGACCTATCCCATTAGAGTTTTACGGATACTACCGACGTCGCAAACGATCGTAATCACTCGGCATTCCGATTGACGTAAATCGCGTCGATCTTGGGCAAACGAATACATCATTGACAACCGTATGTACGAGCGAAACGAGATGCTTGTCGTTAACAAATCCCTCACTCCCCCCCGACTGTATTCGTAGCGTTTCGTGTAGTATGGCGACAAAGCACGAGATTATTGCGGCTTTTTGTAATTCAACCGTGTTATCGTTGTGTTCGACGTTCAGTCAACCGGTGGCCGTCCCATTCGTCCTCATTCGCGACGCGAGACCAAAAAAACGAGTCGTTTTCACCGCCGAAAACGACCGCGTGCACTCGTAACATTATCACGTGGACCCGGAGGCGCGGAACTAGGATTTTCGACGCCCCGGGGAAAATCGTTAAAATTACGTCTCCTATGATATTTTCATGTTATACACCATTATAATAGGCTTCCGAAAATTTCGCCAGTTCCTAGTGTCGTGCACGTAGTCCACGCGTACCTGACCTAACCTAACCACCGCGATTCGATTGTGGTGAGCGGCGACGGACGGACGGAGGTGTCGAACCGTATAATAACCATAATGGTATAACGGTGGGTTTACGACGGGACTTACGCCCAAACGGCGTTGTACAATGCGAATGCTGCGGACAATCCGCTGCGCGCTATTGAACAATTTCATCCGAACGCTTTTCACGATACGCGCACAAAGGGCGTGTGTGCTTTTTTTTATTTCGTATTCGGTTCGTCGTCTTCGCGATGGTATCGTTGATTTCGGATTTATTGCGCGCGTGCATTATTCGCCGTAGCACTCGCGCGGGCGGTCCGATAAGAAAAATCCAATCGCACGAAACTCACACGATGCCGTCGAAGGTGGTCGGGCTGAACATAACTTACAAACCGATCTAAATATCTTCGCCCCGGAAAACTGACATTTAATGGAATTCGTCGCGTTTGCCGAACGCCGTTAGGTGATAACCGTTTCGCTATCGGGCGATTTCAATAACAATAACAGACACTCGGATATCACTCGGTCTGCAGACGGATTTTATAAATTTTGCGGTGGGCGAGCCGTTACGTTTTATGTCCCTCCACCCCCGTACGGCAAAAGTAGATTTCGATTTCGATGTCTCTCTCGAGAACAACCTTCGGACTACCCCTCACCCCCAAACACTCGTTCGTTTAGAAACACCCGGACAAAATTAAGATTTTCCGCCCACTCGCGTGTTTATAAATAAAATATTTTCTCTTAGGCGTGAACGAGAGAGGGCCTTCCGGTAATCTTTCATCGGAATACGAAAACAAATAGCGTGTTAAACGAATTCAACGCAAGGTCGCCCGCAAAAAAATATTTGATAAAAATACGTTGATTTTCGTTTTATCCGCACCCCGACGTGATATATACGGCAAAATGTAATTGTGGACATTACGTTCAGACTGCCAATCACATCGTAGAAGAATGTCCAGCACGCAGCATACAAGGCGGATTGAAACACCTACATAAAGCAACAGTAGCGGCAACAAATTGGTTAATAAATCTGGACATTAGAATCTAAGACAACGTCAAACAATCATTATATTTATACACATTTTATCTATTTAACTAATTCTGATAATTTTTTTTTTTTTTTAGTGTTATGTTTTATCAGTTCATAACTTTTATTGTAGTATTTTCTATTGTTGTCATATGAATAATTACTCTTAATGTTGAAAGTGTTTGAACCATACGATAAATAAATATATACAACCACAGAACTAACAGCAATCAAAATTCGTTTATCGACCATCGGGTAGAGATCGTCTTTTATCTAATTTTCCGCACGGGGAATTCGACTTGTATCGACTAACGAAGCGTGTGAGCCGAAGACCACCCCACTCCTCCTCCGGGCAAATGACGTCACCGTACCGCAACGTAACACGTGATCGCGTACGAAACCCCGACCCCTGTCCCCGCCGCGTGTCGTCGCTCGGGCGCGCCGTCCGCTAACCTGACGATCCGAACGTGGCGTGCGGGAACGCGCGCACGACCGCCGGCAGCACGACGCCGGACGACATGTGCAGTCCTTGGTTGAGCACGTGGACCGCGAACGACACGGCCACCACGATCCAGCCCCATCCGCCCTCCGGATAGTAGTGCTGCTTGAGCGTGGGCACCTCCGTCTTGACCACCACCGGGCACAGCGCCTCGCTGCAGCTGGGCAGGTCGCTGCATGTCGCCAGCCCCGAGTCCAGGTCCGCGTCCATGCGTACCGCCGCGCTACGCGACGGGCCGGCGAAGGCCGCCGCAGCCGTCGACTTCACCGCGGCCCGGCGACCGGCTGCAACGTATACAAGGGGGGGGGGCGACGGGCGCTCGGGTGAGTGTGACGGAGGCGAACGCGGGGGGGGGGGGCAGACGGGTTTTGGAGGTCGACCCAGTCGTTCCCAATCGCTCGAGCGATACGTCGGACGGTTTCGTTAAGACGGGTCGTGTGGTTCGATTTCGTAGTTCTTTTGAGTTGGACGCGCGCCGAGAAGTTATTGTCGATGTTCCGTCAACGACGCGTTCGTCCGTCGAGAACCCGTCGGAAATTTATTGTCCCGCGCGTTCGCCCGTTGCCGCGGACGAGGGTTCCGGCGGTGGTGGAGGGGGGTAGGGGGGTTAGCGTACGAAAAATCCACGGCGAAAAAAAACCGGATCCGAAACGTTTGCGAAACGCGCGCGTCCCTGACAGTTGTTATCGTTGTTGAAACGAGTCGGTCGGACAACGGACCGTCGGCAAACCGCGTTGTCCGTGCGAACGGGGAAAAAATACGTCAAAAAAAAATATATTTATATATATCAAAAAACGTTCCGGGGCGGACTGCAATGCGACGACGAACGTCTGAAACGGGTTCGACATGTCGTAAATTATTTTAACGTTCCATGGCGGATGGTTATCTGGTCCGCGGCGTACCGGACGCCAGACCCGTAGTCAAATGAAGTAATTATCGCAAACGAAAACGGTTTATCGGTTTATCGGTTTCCGACGATCGGGTTTTTCACGCCGGCCGATTTGTTTTGGCTGTGACCCGGCACCGCAACGGGCCCCGGGGCGCGGACGTCGTTTCCGGGATTTTCGAAAAACCCCAAAAACGAACGGAACGGTCCGCCGCCGCGGTCGTCGTTCCCAATCGGGTTTTCTACGCGTACGAACGACGACAAAACCGTCCGACACGAACCGACACGATCCGACCGCCCGCCGGATGATACGAACAGTAGTAAAACGTTACCTCATGGGAAACCGGGAAACGTCCGCGCCGTCCGACCGCGAAACGACGACGAAACCGTTGAGAAACCGTGTTCGCACGACGACGTGGCGAACGCGACGGCCGCGTAGTCGAGACTGTTGTCGCGTTGTCGCTCACTGGTTGCGCGAGCTTCGGACTACCACTACTACCACCACTACTACCACTACCACTACTGCTGTTGACTATTACGGCGGCGGCGGCGGCGGCGGCTGTACAACCCTCGCCGTCGCGCGCGCGCGGGGGGGGGGAGTGGCCGTCAGTAACCGACTCCGACCCACTCCGCCGTGCGCGTTTTGAATTCCCCGATGTTTATATTTAGCCGACCCCTCCCCACCCACCATAACTAGTCGTTTAACGACAGCTTTTTTTTAACGTCGGGATTCATTCGAACGTCGTTGAGAAACCGGACCGAATTTTCGATTTTTTTTTTTCCGTTTTCCCACATAAACAAATCGCATAAAAAATAATCGCGAACCACGCGAATCCGTATCTTCCTGTTCGTTTTTTTGGACTTTCGCGACGACCCGTCTCCCCCCGAATGGCAGACACGCCTAAACTCTATTCGTAATTCTTCTACACGTTCCCTTTCGGGCTTTCCGGTCCATACGTTTAACCGTTCAACGGTTTGTTATCATGATTGTCGAGGCTAATCGCATGTTCAAAGCTACAATATTTTTCTATCGACGGGTTGGCCGCCACACGGTGTTTTTCGCGACTTTTGACCCGACTAAGGCCCCCCACCTGTACTTAACGTTCCGGTGTATATTTTATCGTACACGCGATGTTCTACCGGACCGGTGTCGCGTACGGGACCGAAGACGTTTTTTGCCAATTATAAACTCTTCTGGATGACGTGGACAATTCTGAAAACAACGAGCACGTAGAGAACGCTGTTTCGCGGCTGTGCGATTGGAACCATCGCTGCTAAATTATTAGAAATTTCCGTTTTCACGACGTCTGCCGTGTCATTCCGCATGAAGTTCAGACGAAACCGTTACATACCGCGCGGTATCGGCTTTCGTACGAATTGATCGGCGCGACAGTGATCCGAGATCAAGACGACTTGAAATTGAAATCGATCAACGCGATCACGTACGCAACCCTGTACGTTGGCCGCCGTTCACTTCGCAGCCGATCGACATCGCAAACTTCAGGCGTGAGTTAAAATCAACTTGCCCGTTTACGAATACGATTGACGGACCAGCGGCAACGCGGCGAACGATCAATAACCGCACCACGTTAAGCTGCGGTACTCGCGCTCGCGGCACCTGTTATCATTGTAGGAACACAAATATCATTCGTAACGTTGTACGGAGGGTCGGATAGTGTTTTATGGTAGACGCCATATACGCGACGAACAAGTCGGCGAAGAAAAAACAAGTGGTCGAAAGTACGGTCGAAACGTTCAATTCGCACGCTTAGTCGCGATAATAACAAATGATCGTTGGATGATTTCGTCTTGAATGTACATTATACATTCAAAGTAATATTCATTGGAGATGAATTACGATTCGAATATTCAACGCCATATACTCGTGCTATATATATATAGTCCAATGTAACGTCTCGTGTCCCGTTACAACAATAGTATTAGAAACTATTTTCAAAATATATATTCGTAATCGGGTCGCTATCGTTGTTGTTATTGTTATTATTATTATTGTTTTATTAAGTCGTAATGAAACAACAGCCCTAAAGCATATACAGTTTTTTTTTTAACGATATCGCGGTGTAAAGTATAATAATTATACCATACTTACATCCATTTGATTACATTTTAATGTTTCCACCGAAAAAACGAATTCATAAAGGCATGCACCGACAACTTAACAATCATATACATTTAACGAGGCTATATTTTTATTTTTAGGAGGGCTAATAAAAAATTGTACGGCTAAAAATGTGTTCCAGGTGATACTAATAATTTACTGCGGTGTGGTTTGTATTTTATTCAAAAATACACGACACGCTCAACTACATATTAATATAATACATAACTCGTTTTAACGAGTAAGTCACTGAAATACGAAATATTCGTGTTTCGTTATACTTCAAAAACGATTTCATTTTATGATTATATCGATCAGCTGAGCGGTGTGCATAGCAATTTACGAATTATTATTTCTCTTCCAGATATGAAAAACAAGCCATACACAGTTCGTATGATGGTTTAGATGGTGTTTGTTATTATAGATATATTTATAAGTACCTCAGCATTCAACATGTAAATAGATAAATCGATATACTCATACTGTTGTGTTCCGAGCGTACACAATAAAATCCATTTGGTCGAATAAAGATCATAATTTAGAATATCGAGGTTCGTGATTTATTTATTTTCAACACTTTTTAAAAAGTCCCTAAAAAAACATAAGACATTAAATGGCTCGGCAGTATTTACGAATAATAACGTGAATCTCCACGTTTTTATTGCTCCGTTAAATACATAATTATAATGCGTTTGTTTATTTATTATTTTTTCGAAACGACATTTAAATCAGACGAAATTATTTTTCTGCGTCAAAACGATTTCAATACAAATATATTAAATTGATGTTGTTGAAAGATTGTATGTTTTTTTTTTTTTTTGAAATTACGGAACACTAACCGTTCTGGACGTTAACCCTCAAGGTATATATATATTTCAAAAGGGGTGTGTGCGTGTACGGTCGTCGAAAATCCTTATAATTGATGCCAAAACAACACGGTAATAAATAGCGGACAACAATAAAGACCAAAAATTATATAACGAATTTGACCCCGTTTGGATTTGATACACATTTAATGTGCAAGTTAAAAAAAATTAAAAAATACATATTACTCAAGTAGAAATTAAAGAATATTCAAAATCCTCAATTGTTTTCTATTGGCAGCTCACTAAAAATAATATTAAAGCGGTTAGAATACGATTCGAATCAAATGATAAACCATATCAACGCGATACTAAGTCGAATCGTATTATAATAAATCGTTTTGAACACATTTTATAAATCCTATAATGATTATATCATAATATTTTATACGAGGTTGAAAATTATTATAATTATTATGCGCGATTGACGATAAATAACTGTGATTTAAGATTTTTGTAATTATAGGAGATACGTATTGGTCCACTAAAAAAAAAAAAAAAAAGAAAATTATATTGGCTAGAAGAAACGTTGGCATTACGATCAGATTTCAAATAATTAATGCGTACGCCTAATATAATAATTTATCTGCTTAAACGGGATAATGAAGACGTCACGCCTTAAACTGTTATTTATGTTGATTTCATAATGATACATCGGTAATATAAACATTTTTTTTTTTTTGTTCGTTTCGAACGATCGGGTCATTATTCCGCGTTTGTTTAGTCGAGTCTACGCGAATAATTAATACCGCTACGCAATGTATACATTGCAATAACGATTGTCGAGATTTGCATGTAGCACGCCGTGCGTAGGGTTGCACCGGTACGGTGATTA
Organism: Schlechtendalia chinensis; assembly: GCA_019022885.1. Taxonomy (NCBI): domain Eukaryota; kingdom Metazoa; phylum Arthropoda; class Insecta; order Hemiptera; family Aphididae; genus Schlechtendalia; species Schlechtendalia chinensis. The sequence goes on from CM032341.1 coordinate 2,874,552, forward strand.
AAGTTAAAAACAAAAAACGCATCCGTAATTGTCGGCGATTTCCGTACTCGAAAGCGGAATATTACCGTGCACGACTGACACGCGTTTGTTGTTGGTTTAAGAGGAAAATCGAACGGCCGTGGGCTGTTATTCTACGGCAGTGGTTCCCAACCGGTGATGTGGTCCGTGGGCCCGAAGATTTTTTTTTCTTTTTCCAAATATTGTTTTTGTGTGTTCTCGTTTAAGAGCAAAAACAAAAAACAAAAAAAAAAAAAAAACGTCTTTCTGGTTTGCCTGAGATCGAGGCGGTCCGCGGCCTATCAAAACTTCTCCAAACGGTCCGTGACGGTAAAAAGGTTGGTAAACACTGTTCTACGGTAAAATCGTTCGTGTTGAATCCGTCCTCCCTAAATGTCAGTCACGTGAAAATATGTGTGTTAAGCGTGTGCGTCGTGTAATACACGCCCTATATATATTTTATATTTATTAGAACAAATACAAAATTTCAATTACGTACTAGCCGATACAATGGTTATTATTATTATTCAAAATAATTATACGGTAATGCGCGCTTTGGGCATGTCGTATGTTTCAACGGAAAAAACAAAAATATATATTAATCACACAAACAATTCGGTTTTGAAGACGAGTCACGTGATACGGTACGGGACGAGCCGTCACGAATTGCATACATACGATCATCTAGTACGTATATATATATATGTATGTCTTTAAGCCCGACGGAGAACAACGGTTCGGATAATTTCCCATCGCGTTCAGTTCCCGTGCGTTTATGCCCGAGCGGCAGGAATTGTTTTTAATTAAATTCTTCGAGCCGCACGTGCGAGAAAGACATTCCAGATATGAGAACTCTCCGTTTCCTACAGTTAGTATATGGTAATTAATTTTTTTTGTTCGTTTTGTTTTTCATACATATCTACATTACAGACGTCACGACTGTTTCAGCTAAACGGAAACGCGACCGTATGAATGACAATATCAGAAAAAACGTAACGTTCTTCACGACAGTGGTCGAGTAAGTCGCAACGTCTCGTAACAATTGTCACGTGATTTCCGTGCGCGTATTGTACGTCTATCGTGTCTGACGTGTCGGCACGTAACGTGAAAGTAAAAAAAAAAACCCCCCCGGGAATAAAAAAAAAAACAGGAAAAACGTTTTGGAACTACGAGTAAGAGGACGCGGTCGATTTGTCCGGTACGTTTTCGGTTTCGGGACCGCACAATGATTGTTTGTTCGTATAAAACTGTAAACGTTTGTGGAATACTGATTATTATTTTGTTATCATTATCTTACACATTGCAATTCGTGCCGCGCTTGCAACGTTTAATTTTAATTATTATTATTTATTCTTAAAATGTATACGAAAATGTATCGAATACGAAACATCGTTCAAGACGTCGCACAATAAACTTTATTAAGTTTAAGTGAATATGATAGTCAGTCTCTATTAACTTTAGTTCTGTCTGATAATATTCTAAAGTTCAATTCATCTTGGAAACTCAGACCATCTTGCTGGCATGTACTTATATATAAATTAGTTTTAATATAAAACTAATTGATTGCCGGTTAATGTGTCGGACAACATTGCCGTATACAAACTACAAATTACAAATGGTCAGGCATACTTAGTGTAAAGCTACATATTTCGGTATAAATTCCAAGATTCTAGGACCATTACTTTTGAAATACCGGAGTAATACAATAATAAACTTTGACGAAATCGCGTTTTCGCCGTTTTTAGCACAGTTTTTAGGTAGTTTTTCGAGCCACGTTTGAAAACTATTGAGAAACTCGATAAATGACCTCCTTAAAGTACCTTCCCGGCAAAATTTGCTATTGGAAAATGGGTATGAGTAATTGAAAACTTGTACACAGAAAAAAAACCCAGACATCATTATAAGCTACAACTAGCAAACTAACAAACGGCTTTCTCGCTTTGCTCAGAATCTGAGATTGTGTATATATTATTTCTGATAACGATTGTTTATTTTAATATGACTTGTGGTGAAAAAATATAGGATTGTTGTGTTTAATACACGCTCGGAAATAAATAGAACGGACGTACTAACTAATAAGAGGTTTTGTCACGAACTATCAATCCGCCCGACCTAATCGTGGAAAATAACATCATTATGTTCGGCGGGTTGGTGTGATGTAAGGTGAGTTGAGAAGGGAACGACCCGTGTTAATGGGCACACGCGAACGTCGTCATTTTACGAAAAATCATGTTTGCACATTACAACGGCGACACCTATCGAGCACCCGGTTGAATAAAAATTTTAGTAGCCGAATTCCCCTATACCACGTGTGGCTGTATCTGTGTATTCTGTAATCAAATGGATTCTGCTCATTCCACGCCGGACACCGCGTTTCCTCCGCCGTTTCGGACACGAGCAAGTGTTTCTAATGAAAATCCGGCGGTGTTTTTTTAACAACGCGACAACTTTCATTTCGCGGGCAACGCGTTTTTGACGGTCGTCGTCCCCTACCGGTTGTAAACACGTCGGTTTCTCCTTCGACGCACACGCCTTATCTACAAACGAGCAATACGTTTCGGACGACAAACCTGATACCCTCCTACGATGTCGTGACTCGTCACGGGCCAACACGGACCGACGAGTTCGACGATCGACCCCATCGGAACTGTCTCCGTAACACAATACGTTCGCTGTAAACTCGCGTGTGCGCCGTACGGAAAGTTCCACGGACGTTTTTTTGTTTTCGGATTGTTTCGGCGCCCGGTCCGGACTCCGGTTTATAACAATTGACCGGTCGGCTGGTCCGAGTGCAGCGAACCAGCGCGATGACCGGCACCTCTTTTTAACGTTTATCCGCGCGCGCCGACATAGCGCCTCCGTCGTAATTAGGTGACGACTTCCCGCGTGAAAAAATACGGACGGTTCGTTCGTGTCGCTAACATAACGTGTCAGTGTTGGCGGACGTCGTGGTCGGGCCGGCAAGAATAAAAACGGAATGTGTAACGTTAATAACGGGTGGAAAGGGATCGTCGGGAACGGGGGTCAATGGCGACGGATGAAACGCGAGATTCTAAAAATACGAAGCCGCCGGATTCCAGTTTACACGTATTTATATAAATTGAAAATATGAAAAATGCGCAACAAGACCGAACACGACGCTTAGCACGAGACTTACGACGACCGAATGTGTTTTACGGTGGTTAAGAAACGCATTCGGACTGTACGGCGAGAAGAACCAAAAAAAATAGAAAAGACATCCAGCCAACAAATCAACTCCACGCGAAATAACATGTATCATAAAAATACTTATATTAAGTTCATTTATTATACGCGGACTATTATTTATGTACATTCGTCGGTAATAAATTATATTAATTATATATAGTTTAATGCGAATTGGCGATATGTTCACATTTCACACTCGAAATACTTCATATCAACAGCGCACTGCGAACAAAACGGTTCTTAATGATTTTTATGATGACTAATTTTATTCATAGTATTTAAGTCGGTTAATCGTGAAAACGTTAAATTAAACGTACGTCGACGATGATTATATTATATAATTTATAACGACGTATAAAACAGTTTAAACGACAATATTTGGTTCATAAAAAAATAAAAAAATAGAAATAATAATAAAAAATACATAAAACGTATTTTCTAACGAATTAAAAAATACTTTAATTTACAGTACATTAATATTAATGATATATTAACGCAGAAATATCGCATTTTTTCATTTATAGGATTTATGTTAAATGTTAATCATTCGATAATTAGCAGGCGAAATCGTATCTCTGTTGTACGTCAACGCAATTCGTTACGTTAACGGGCGATTAATAAAAAAATTGATTAATTGAACTTCGTTTGAAAGTCAAACCGTCACGCTTGAAATACAATACGAAATTAAAGAAATCAATATTTTTAACACTCGAGATACACACACGCGTAAACTTGCCAATTTAATTTTCTATTTTACTATAAATTAAAAGTTTACAAAAAAAAAACAAATAAATAAATAAATAATAATAGGAGCGCCTAGGCAGTCATCGGAGAATAAAACCTTGAAACTTCGCAATAGTTGATAACATCGCAAAATATAAACACAATTGAATAGCTCAGATTTTTATAGTTGGCCGAGCGCCAAAGAAAAAAAAAGTGACAAATTAACATAGTTTATTATTTTACGGAAACAATAACTTTCAGACACATTTGCGCGCAGAAAAATAGTACTGTATTGTCTTTTGGAAACGGACCCTAGTATTACCGTTAAGTGTATTTTTCGGCAAAACGTCCCCGGACGAAAGTTTTATTTTTATGATTTTCAAACGACGCGATTCCTGTCGGGCGGACGATCGACGTTTTTACGTTTAATTGATCGTTCTGTTATATATATAAAAAAAAAACGCTTCCCGCGCACACGTAAACGAATGTCGTTGTCGATTGTTGCTTACTTATAATTACAATGCGCACGGCGTGCTACGGTCGATGTACTTCAATCTAGTATAGATCCGATATGAACACAACGGTTTACAGTAACACGCCAGTGCGATAGTCGAAAAATAATAATAAATCCACACGCGCGCGCGCGAAGACATTAAAAAAAAAAAATAATAATAATAATCCCGTGTAGTGTGCAATGACAATAATAATAGGAACAAAAAAAAGAAAAGAAAAGAAAAAAAAGGTCCGTCCAAACCGTCCGCCGAACGCGAAACGGCGTCCTGCGGACGTGAGGAGTGAGTCCTCGGGGGTCCTATTAATCCGGGTCCGTTATTACGTAGTTACGAACGCTATCCGTCGCGCTGCGTACGAACCTCGTCGGGGTCCCCGGTCCTCATCCCGTTCCCTTTCGGGAGACCTGTTCCTCGTCACACACGGTCCCCCGTCGTTTCCTCGTGCGCGTGGCGGCCGGCGCTCCAAATTCGTCGGTACGAAAAACGGAAAAATTAAAATTTTTTTTTTTTTTTTAAAAAAACCCCACGAACGATTCGCGACAGTGAACACAACGCGAAAACGCATACGCGTCTCGGACGCGTAACAATTGAAATAAATAAAAACTAACGAATTCTCGTTGACCGAATCGGACTCGTACGTCAAAAATACACCTGATTAATGCTATAAGTTTTTCGAAATCAAATATATGTCCGTCGACGAACTAGACGACGGTTTTTCGTATTGTTTTGGTTTTTGATTTCGTCGGCCATATTATGATTTACCAGAGGCGATTCGTATGACGTGGCACGGCACGTCGATCACGCACATTGCAAAACATTTAAAATTTGTTTTTAATTCGTTTTCTCTAAACGCAATCATTTCAAATGATTCTATTTTTCTACAATAGGCTGCGTCAATAGTCCATGATTCTGATCCATATGTCGCTATGGAGCAGACCAGAGTTTTCATTAAATATGTTTTTGTTTTTTTTCCTATGTTATGGTCCTTTCATGTCTTAGACAATTTTATTTACTGCTGTCTTAGCCATTCCCAATCTGCGTTTTATTTCTTCCACTGAACCACATTTGTTTGATATACGTGCTCCTAGGTAAATCACATTATCTTTGTGTTCTACAATACGGAATGCCTCTACATTATTATTTGCGTGAATTAATAATTAATTATATAGATTGACCAACTTTTAAGTAAAACGATTACGCGAATGTTTTAAATCAATTTAAATCGTTTGAACTCTTCATGAAGTTCGGATTCGAGTTCGATGTTTCAATTGGACAGTTCGGCTCGACCTTAACGATCTGGGTCCGTAACACCAATAATACACACGAGTGCAGTGGAAATACTTACACCGAGCAAAACGTTAGGTCCCGGCACGAGGTACCATATATGAGAGTGTACGTTAAAATCATGCGTTATCTCTTTCGTTTTTGTTCGATCAAAGATTTTTTTGAGAAATTAAATTCAAATATTTAAAAATGTTTAATTATCAATTTCAATTGTGTCTAAGTAATATAAATACAGTTTTGATCTCGATCATAACGAAAATAAAATCGTCTTTATTTCCCGCTGTGCATTTACAGCCGGCACTCGTTCTAACCGAACACAACGAGAAAAATTCACTTGGTACTCGTTGTAACCGATTTCTACCGTGTTTAGTTTTGCCGCGAGTGTATATCACGTTGAAAATATGTTCGAATAAGACGTAAAGTATGAACTAGTATTAAAGGTTTTTTATTTTCACTAAGATTTAACAGCACGTGCAAAAGAAACAAAATTGTGTTCTAAACGTTCGGGATAAAAAAAAAAAGAATGTGTACGTTGCAATACTAATTGATATATGTTCATAGCTAAAATGACGTGTTAAATACTTCGTGTATCTAAATTTCTCGAGAAAAAAAACTTATAATTTTCATTTGCATAAATATTAATTTAACCAACAAAAATTTGTAATTTAATTTTAAAAATTATTCAAACAGAATAGTGAAAATATTATATTCAACAAGAAAAATGTAATATGTTTTTTTTTTAAAAAAAGAACAGAAAAAGTGTTTAAAAATATTACTTGAACACGTTTTTTTTCCTGTTAATAACTTTTCTACACGAAGTTGGACGAGTTACTTTTATTTTTCATACAAACATATCATTTCATAATAACATATTAGTCACGTGAATAACGTCATGATATACAATTTAACTGAGGCTTACATTTTTAAACCTGAACTAAAACGTACTTATATTTTCATTTAATATAAAATCGTTAAAATAATACGCAGTTTTGGAATATAATGTAAGCGTGTATATGTTTATTTGTTACTGGCCATTTCAATAATGGCAAGTAACAGACAGTACACGGTATGTATGTCGAAATGAAGTTAGTCAATGGGTTGAAAATTCAACTGTTTAAGATAAATCCCGTTTTTAGCGATTTTCAAATATTCGCCTCGACAAATACCGCGTCGAAATGTTTCAATATTAAATTGTTCCGAGAATTACCCGACGTGTACGAAAATAACCGAATAACGTCTAGAAGTTCACGTCAAAGTCTGAAAACAAAGTTTATTTTGTTTTTTTTTTCATACGCGCAATAAATTGTTTTAAAAGTAATAATGTAAGCCGTAAATTCTGGTAAAAATCTTAAAATTGCGGCAACACTACTTTTTTTTTTGTTTTTTTTTATCATACCAGAATTTACAGGAAGACTAATATATCACGTTTATCGTGAACTCGGTTTATATTTGTCAGTTCGTCGTAGTATATAATGGCGGAATCGTACACGTTTCGCCTTGATAACAAAAGTACGGTGAGTTGTAATTTTTACTGTAAACGCGCAAGACGAAAAGAAGTTAGCAACGAGTCAGTAAGGAAAAAAAAATTATTTACCGTCTCGAATAAAAAATTGTTCGAAACCGAAAAAAAAAAGAACTCGAACCGACACGTAAAACGGTCTCGGTATTTTGCGCGGGAACCCTTTCGTCTCGCTCAAAATCTATTTAAAACGTATGATTTAATTCCGCCGCGCGAAAAACTGCCGAACCAAACGGCGTAGTCAATTCACGAAACGCAACCCGACAGTCAATGTTTGCTACGTCATCATATTTTTATTTTCATTCGTGTTTGAACGTCTGTACGTTCGATATCATTTTATTACGTTTCTAACGGACGTGTACCAATACATTGCGAACGCAATTTGAACGATAAAAACATATTCTTACGATCATATCGTTGTTTCGTACCACAAGTTTTGTTTATCGGCACGGTAAAGAAATCGCAGTACTCTCGTACGAATATATCCGGCAAACCCAACATCACGAAAACGCTGTTGATAATATTCGTAACGAAAAACGTAGTTTTTGAAAAAAACCCCCGAAAAAACCATCGATGGCGTAGAGACGATGTTTACATTTTCACCTAACCGCGGCAAAGTTCGGTGACGGGCACGACTACATTTTAAAATCATCAATCGACATATACAGGGCGTCCATATGGTTCTCGAACAGATTTGGATGGAACAAAACGGGGAAATTCGAAATGTGTGGTGTGTGTGAGTGTGTTAAGTAAATCGTATTTACTAGCGGCCTTTTGTTGATTTGGCAGTATACTTGACAGTTTGTGTTTCGAAACATGTACCGAGACCGTATGGATCTTGACCCCGTGAATAAACGTAAACGTGCTCTCTTCGCCGTTATTATTATTAGTTAATTTTTTTATTTTCAATAGACACACGTCCGTTACACCCGATATCGTAACAACGGACGACGACGACGCGTGATAGACGATCGGACGGGAAAACGATTACTAAAACGATTTCTAATAGCCGTCAAACGATAAATAATTGACGGTAACCGTAAGGCCGTTTTCACGTTTTGGTCACCTGTAGCAGCCAACGCGTTGTGCGAATCACCACCGTCTCAACGTTCGTCACGAAAATATTATTATTATTATTATTATTATTATTATTATTATTAATACGATCAGGTGCGGATTCGGATTACGGTGTTCGAATATTGTACATTCAAAAATAAAACACCTGTCTAATGTATGCGTGTTTATTGAAATGAAATACAAGCGTTTAGCTGATTGAAAAAACTCGACGAATGGCCGGGACTGTACAGGTCCACGACAATACGACAACATATTTGAGGCGATGATTAAACATCACTGATTGCCATTTACCGTCGAACGGCGGCCGTCCCTTCTACAAACATCGAACAATTATCGCTGCAAATTCCACTAAACCTTATAAAATCTGTTATATTGTTATATTAGGTTGGACTAAAATATATATCGAGACGGTCGCACCGTGGATAGCAATAATCTCGTCCGTCCGTGGTTATCGCAAATTTCGAAACGTACGTGTGTTGTGATCCACGCGTATAGAATTTACACGAATAATTCAACATTTTTGTCGAGTGCTTTCATCAGGAATTTTTTTCGAAGCGAAACACAGCCTACGGGGGCGAGGGCCTTCCACTGAATACGGCGCTGGTGTGTATTTAACGGTGACGCGTTTTGAATGGTGGTCGTTCTTTACACGAAATGGGAACGTACGACGAGGAGAAGATTGATGAAATACGTCGTACCGACGTCGTTTCGTGTCTAATTAACGCGCTCACGATTATTATACACGATTATAAACGCAGTCGAACGGTTTTTATATTTTATATTTCGTGTCGCATCTGTCGAACAACAACGCTATACGGTACGATTAATCACGCCGGACAATAACAATAACGATTGGAAAATAAATCAAACTCGTTTCACAGCTATTGACCGGCGAACTGTTTAAAAATAAAATAATAATGAACAGTCCGTTAATCATACACGAACCGCAGAAGCCGACGACGCGATGGCGATTTTTCACTCTTACGTCATGTCTGTACATTTACGTTCAAATCGAATTCGCGATATCACGCGCCGATGCGACTCGCAACCGCCGGACGGTAAACACTCAAATAGATTAAATAAATAGTGGTTTTTCGAGAATCGCGACGCTAGCGGGTCAGAGCCGTGTTTCAATGTCGGCCAATTAGAACTGGTCGTGTATTATTATGTCAATGTAAAAAATTACGAAGCCGCGCGCACGATAATACGACACGCGTACAATTGTTTCGACGACGGCCCGCGCCGCAGGAAAATTCTAAACCCGCGTGGTAGCCGTTGAAAATACGTCGACGACATAATTCTCGTCGTAGAACGAACGAGGCAAATGATGAACGACACGATTGAAATCGTCATCAAGAAAAACGTCGTACGGGACAAACAGGACTCAATCAAAAACATTCCGTCATTTCCTATTTTGAATCACGGACAGGAACGTTTGATTGGAAATGCATTTTTTGCACTTCGATCGAAACGTTGCCGACGGAGTCGTCGTAAAGCTAAAAACGTATAACGTCGACTGAAATATATGGCGAGCGTGTAAATCGCACGATCTGTTCGTGAATATCGCTTTAAAACGCGTTGTTTGTACGAACGTGATTTTGATTTGAACGTCTCATAAGTATATCGTTGATAGAACATCATTTTCGCCGATTTACGTGCACAAAAAAAAAACGCAATACCACCATCAAACGGTCCGGAACAATGTGACGATGACAAATATCGGAAAGTAAGTATCGATAACGCCGAACGTGCGAATTTCATTCGACTTTGAAAACGTTTCAAACAACGGATGAAATACGATTAGAGTACCGCTGGACCGATGGGAGATCGACATAAATCGCCACGGATCCGACTCGGACGTTTCGGAAATCGATACTATCCGTCGTCAGACACTCGGTTTCACGACCGGTCTCGTCGAATCGTGGCCGGACGACGCGCTCTGTACGACGACGACCGTTACAGCTGGTAACTGATTTCACAAGCTCTCTAGCGGCGTGCGATCGCGTTAACCGCGTTCTCCAGCGCTACTCCTAAACGCAGAGAACACTGTTCCGTTGCACACAACCGCGTGAAGCACCGGATCAAATATCGCGCCAACACGGGCCACGGTCTTGGTGACGGACGACGCGCGAAAATTACCACAAACACGAACGGTTAGGCCGGAAAAAAATCGAATCGCGAAATCGATGTGACGACACTACGTGTACCGTCCGATCGGCAGTGATGTTGCGAAACCATTCGAAAAATAAATGAAACAGGTGTGTTCAGCGTTTAAAGTGAAACTTTTTTGAGTTATAACAAACGATTACGTGTCACCGATGACAAATCGGTTCGTTATTGTTTAATTCGGTTCGAAATCGTACGAGTTTAAACGTCCCACTAAGTGGGAGTAAAAAAAATAACGAAAAACAAATCGCGTTCAACATTGAAACGTCGTGTTACATGTTAAAACAGTATGACAGGACGCGTACATAAATTATATCGGGCCAAAAATATTTAGAAATCTAGAACGGACGTCCGGACATTCGAACGATGCGAAAATACGCAGTCGCTTCGCTAAATATAAATCTTTATACACAAACGTTGACAGACGTGTTTTTGTACGAAAAAAATTACAAACAAGTTTAATAAAAAATAGAAAAAAAACTTGGGATTTCGTTTAGATTTCTACCCGGAAGAATATTTTTCGAATGGAATATTTTATTAAAAAAAATAAAAAAAAAAACCCCCGTTAGATGTCTTCGTTAGTTTTTACTGTGTTCGCGTGTAAGGTTATTGGGTGTCCCGCGAGGATTGATTAACTGGAAGTCGCGGGCCGTGCGGAGTTTGTTGAGGATTCACACGGACACTCGACGTTTAATCGGTCAATCCTCGCTGGGCTTTCGTGAATAAATAATCCGAAGTTTTCGACGGGCTCCCGGTTTCATTATGTTTTACGGTTAAGCCGCAGGTGCTCAAAAAACGATTATGATAGGAACTGATTCGTTGTCCTTGAGTTTTTCCAATTTTAAATTACGATAATTTACATTCCCCCAAAAAGAACGTCTCGGTCGAAAAATACTAGAACGGAAGAACGCGAAAAAGAAAAAGAAAATGCTAATCTGTATACAAATGGTAGCGCCCATATTTTATGCGATTGTTCGTGACAACAGAAGAGTGTAGTGATTTTGTACAATTTGGTACGCTAAACTTTCGACTCCGTATAATATATTCAAACGTATTCGATTTCTCAAAAAAAAAAAAAAAAAATTATATTTCCTCAAAATAATACGGAAGATTTCGTTCGCGCGTATTATAAAAATTTTAAGTGCGGATAAAATAATATTCTCGACGATAATAGCGAGCCGGCAATTTAATGACGTTCGTTTTATTGTATCCGATAGGTTTTAAGGGGTTTTTTTTTACCGAAGAGATAACATAAAAAAAATATTGTATTATACCGTCTTGATGGCGGAAATAAAAAAAAATATTGTGTTTATTTTTCGAGATTAATACGAACAAAGCTAGCGAGCCGCGGCGAACTACGGAAAAACAAACGGCAATTTTATGAACACTTCCCGTACTTCCCGTACTTCCTTTACTCGCGCTCGGCAAAACCATCGAGCGAAATGAACAACACCGTCCGACCGGATAGAATGTGTTACCGGTTGTTACACGTGTAGAAAAACCTTCCGGTCGAAGTGAAACGTGACGTTTATTAATTTATTATCGTCTGTCGTACGTGTGCAACGCAACACGTCGCGACCAACTGACGTCCAATGATTGAGGTTGGGTTAGGGTCGTCGACACGGTTTTCCGTTCGGCGAACAATTCGCCTTCGCCGAAACGCACCGCCGTTTTTGCGCGTTTCGTCGTGCGTTTTGTTCGCGGCAAACTGCAATGCCGAAATCGTGTGCTGTTGCACGTGAGGCGCCGAAGTCGGGTGCGATCCCGAAGCCGAACCATTCGCGTTCTTGTTCGCGCGCAAATCGCTCTTGTTTATCGATTGAAAAGATCAAACGAATCTACTGATTTTTTCGGCGCCACGTGAATAAAACCGGAAGAAATGTATATATACATATATATTGAGTAACGTTATTTGTTTTTCCATTACAACGTGTAATTGTTAGTTGTGTGCACTTTTTTACAAATCGCGTTTTAATGACACCGTTTTAATACGTCCGACACGTCGGTCAACACTGAGAAAATAACAATTATAATCACGTTTGCGACGTTACATTAACGTTTTGTCGGGAAAATCATTATCTAATACCGTTCATGACGATAAAACGATGCACCGTGTCCGCGTGTGAGCATATTAAGATACTTAACAGATTAGATTTAGCGCGCCACTCGGCCAACGTATCATTATTTATGTTCCTGGATGTGGGTTACCAACGAACGCCGTTAGTATTATTTTTTGCAGTAACGTTTCTGACATATTCTACGGTTGGTTAATGTCCAAGAGAAACTACGTCGAAATAAAACCCGAATACAGTGGTATCGGTTTTGAGTTCAATGGCCGGATGAAAAACCGAAAAACCGTAACACGTCTGAACCGTAGATGAACGTTATTTATACGACAATCGCCCGTTCTTTTTCGATTGGAAAATAATGCGGTACCGGTGAAATAAACGTTTTCGTTTTGAATGGCGTGCATCTACGTACACGTTTTTATGGCGGAGCTGTATCGGAAATCGCGTAAAAAATTATACACGTCGGTGTGTATTATACACGTACCTAGTTTGTCAAACGTGGGAGGGGATTTGCAAGTTGATAGACGAACACATTTCATAAACTTTCGTCGTATAATAAACTATTCGAATTGAGCGGCGGAGCGTGAACAAACTTCAATAAAATAACATCGAAGAATACAAATATCGCCGCCGTGGAGATATATCACAATACATAGTGTAGTTCCGAAAGTCATCGGCCTTATCGTTTCTGAGTGTCGAAATGTGTATTTAAAAATTCAAATTCGGAACGAAAATCGAAAAACAACAAAACAAAAAACGACCATTGTTAAAGCCGAATTAAATGTTTAGTATTTTCGAATCATTGTAATGTTGACCCGAATCGTCGAAAAAAAAAATATATATACGTATGTATATAATAAATACGCAATTAGATCAACGGCCAGATGATGAGTTGACGAGGGTCGTCGTATCACATCCCAACGACCTATTTTTTCTACTTGACGATAATCGCGTTTGTCGTCTGCGGTTAGGACCGAATGATCAACAGGATTATGATGTGGCCTACGTTGCTTGTTTTTCGTTCGACCCTTCTGTGATTTTACCGTCCACGATGTTCTCGTTGAGCGTTAAGAGTTACGTGTCGCCTCGTTCCGCAAAGCAAACCAGTAGGAAATAATCGATGATCGATTGAAAAATGTCTCGTGGCACACACGGTCGCGTAGTTTTTTCGATCTCATAAAACGCGCCTGACGGGCGTGCGATCTCAGAACACACGTGTGACGGCCGCGAGCGTGAAAAACATGACCGCGTCAGTTTCTTTTTATAACGGATACACGCGACCGGGCAATCGTCGAAACGTTCGGGAACGTGGACGACAAATGTAAAACACGATATTCTCATGGACTCGCGACATCCGCGCAACTCGTAAGTCCGTCGTTAAAACGCGCCTGGGCGTAAGGGATATTATGTTATAATTAGAACAGACGGGCACGCTTAATGCGCTCATTAACCGCGGACGCTTTCTGCTCGCAGTGAACATCACGTCCACAGTTAACCGTGCGCGTAATCTACTTAAATCGGTTTTAGGAAATCCTTCTTAAGCTCTCCGACCGCGCACTATACGAGATGGAATATTACGAACACGGTCGACGTTCAGAACGGTTACCTCGCTACATCACGGTCGTAAAGACGTTTCCGAGCGAACCCGGTTTCCCGGATCGGATAGAAACGTTCACGGTGTTCGACAACGGTCATTAGCACCTTTCCACGCGCGCGCCTGTCATCGGGACGCACAAGTGTCTTTTGATAAATCACGTACATACTGTGACGTTCACACGCGTTAACAACTGTGAAGTATAAACGGTAAACTTTTTACCGTAGCGAAATTTCAGTTTTTTTACTATTAAAAAATATATACATATATCTTATCGCATGATAATATAATTCTCGCAGCCATTAAAACGTGTACAAAAATGGTAGGTTGAAAACTCGTTATCTGCATTATTCTACGGTGTCTTATTCTGTTGTGTGCTAGTGATTGTAAATACTGCTTAGAAGTTGCGATTTGTTTTTGAATAAAAAAAAAAAAACACAAACAAAAAAGTATATTTTATATATACAAACGATCGAACTGTTAAAATGAATAATAAAATGGATTCGTTTTTTTTCTTCTTTTCGTTGCTATTACAATTATAATAGCCCGAACGGTTCGAACCTCAATAACTTAAAAATTCTCCGTATCCCGTAATCGAAATCCTTTCGAAACTTCCGTAAAACCTAACATACAAACTCTAGTGATTCCCGATAAATACATATTCGATATCTCGAAGTTTTTTCGTTCTCTCTCGGTGCTGTTAAGCACATACAAAATATACGTCTATGATATTGAGAAGAAAAAAACAATCGTGTTATCGACTTCAAAGATTTTCGTTATTAAAAATAATTTATTCTATCTACGAAAACATAATAGTTATAAATACGTGAACAATAATAGACGCATACGAGGGTATCGTTCCGAGCGCATTTGCTTACACGGAGACTTTAAAGTGTTAATATTTTGAACTCGGAAGCAATGATTGTATTCGAAAAACGGTTATTTAGCGACGCTAATGGTTTGTTATTATTAACGACCGTGATAAATAGTTACGTCGAGTATTTAACAGCTACGGTTCTTATACTCTTAGAAAATACAACAATTGTCCGTGTCGACAATTTCACCGGTTTTTGTTTTTCGGTTTTCACCCAGAAGAAACAATAAAATACGTCCGCGATATATTTTCAATCGTAACCAAATCATATGAACTAATATAGATCCAAACTTCTGTTGTAACTCCGTTTTGATTTTTGTTATTTATGCGGTCTAGAGAATATAATATAGTCATTTTTATATTGATGACACTAAAGCAATAGGATTGCCTACACGATGCTCCGTGTCAACTCTTAAATGACAAAATGGATTTGTGCAAATACATCAATTTGTAAATTGAAAGCACGTGATGATGTTCTAATGAATTTAACGATTTATTAACTTAAAATACCAAAAAAAAAGTTTAAATTATCGATTTTATTCTAATTAACACGAATATACAAAAACGATACGGTTTTCGAATTAAAAATACAATTTTCAATTAATAATTTTGAAGTATTTTGGACGAGTTTATACTCAACCATAACGCTCCTCGTACGATATACTGTTATGACACGTTTCGACATTTCTAGTCGGTGCTGGCCAATTTGTTCGCTCATTGTTTAATGAGTATTTTAGTTTTAAAATACTTAACACATTATTCGTCGATTAAATAAAAGGTGTTAAATGGAAAATTTAGAACCAAACAACTTAAACCTAGTGTATTATTATCTCTCTTAAACGCTATTGAGCCAAATACTATATGTTTTTTTTTTTTTGTATTTTGGACGTCAGCCAAGTTTTTAAACGACGGAACTAGCGAAATTGCCGCTGATAATCCGATTCATTTTCGATTTCCAATTTCTTCGGAGTCAGAGTAGAATACCATCTGATTTTTATTACCGTAAAATCTACGCTGTTCCGACATTATTTTCTATGACGCGGGAACGGTTCACGGTTTTTTCAAATAATTACTACAACCTATAAGCCATTGAATTGCGTTCAAATATTTTATTTCTGTGGGCACGTGACGTTCGTTTCAATGAAATTATATCGGATCTCGACGAGATAGCGAATGCCGCTAACCGATACAGTTATAAACAATGTCCGATTAAATTGATTGTTTCGCGTTCATGATTTCTTGCCGTTGTTTAAGACACCGCGACCAACGAAACGACCGAAAACGACGTGTTTCTCGCTAGATCGCGAGTGTTCCCGGTAATCATGAATATCTTAAGACGAAAAAACTATAAGAACGACCGGAGCAGACGGGATTGCATATCCGTCCGACATACAGGCGCTGTCGGACTTTTGGTGCACTCCTGTTCGAACGACCAAACACACACACACACACACGTACAATGTAAACGAAATCGTTGGGAGACGAATACGCGTTACCCGTTTGGCTCGCGACGCCGAAAACAACGCGGAAACGTTTATGTTTTGTTACGGTGCGTTCCGAGCACAAAACTCTATTCTTAGACCGTGGCCGTCGGACAGTTGACGGACGACAACAAAGTATGAGCAATATGTTTTTCCCCCCGGATTTATATCGTAATAATATATTCCATTCCCCACACACACGCGTTTCAGTTTACCGATTATTCCGATTATTTGATATATATATATATATATAGTTTTATTGCCGAGACGAGGGACGAACGAAAAAAAAAATGCCAAGAGAAAACTATCAATTTAAAAAACAAAAAAACAAAAAGATGGACGTCCGTACGGATAATCCCCTTCGGTAAGTGTTATGCATAATGCACGCGGAAAAGGGACGACAAGTTTTTCTGACATCGAATCCCCTCCCCCGTCGGTTCGAAAAAAAAAGTGAGAGAGAAAAATGAAACCGACGATGAGGTTACAGTAAACGCAAAAAAAAAAAAAAAGCGAATGATTAATTACCGCGTGTATCGACACCGCGCTTACGTTATTGATTTGCAATTTGTCATATCGTAACGAAACTTCCGACAAACGACGAGGACGGCGAAACCGAGTTTTCCGACATCGAACGATACTTATCGCGCACGTCATGATAAGCTACGAGCCGTGAAAATACATGCGCGACGTGACGATACATTGCGTTCCGCGAACAATTCTGTCCGAACCGCGTAATGTAACGCACACCGTGACCCGATGCAGTCGTAGGCGAGGTTTTCACGCTAGGTGCTTGTTCATAACTCACTCACGCGTATGCGTGTATCCTAATTGAAAACAAATTTCTCTTTACATATATATATATACACGACTATTATCAGTTGTCGAAGTGGGGGGGAGGATACGGAGGGATAACGTCCCTCCACCTGTTTTGTCCACAGTAATACATCCACCTTATAATTATATACAAAGATTATCGGTTTATGTTGGTGTTTTTCATAAAAATTGTATTTTTTTTTACGATGATTTTTTAAAATTAGTTTTACAATAATACAATGATATTTATTATTTTTGATATGAAGCAAGTATTTTTATCTCATTTAAATTGGACTAATAAACCTCAACGTCATTACTTGTGGTTGATAAGACAATTTCAATACGAATACAACAATTCTGGTGATCGAGTTATTTATAGGCCTATGTTTATAAACTATATCGTGAGTCGAGACCGAAACAATATATATACAATTTATAACGTTATGACTTATCACTTATGAATAATTTTGATAACGTATTTTTTCTTTCATTATTTTCAGTACGTTTGTTAATGCATTTTGTTACTTTTATTAGTATTTAATTTACCAAAATATTAAATAGACAGTTGTGTCTTGTGATTTATTTACGAGGATATTATGAATAGTCAGTGTATCGTGCACAATACGATTAATTATTTGCCATTTGTACAGTTTTACTGACTTAAAGTTACAGTGTTGGCAAACACGCCTTTATAAAATTGGTCAACTAAATCGAACTCAAGTACAAATAATATTACGACTTCAGAATAAAAATGTAGACATTCCTCCACTTATTTTGAGCCACTTCGACTACTGACTGATATTATATTCCGAAAATAATTGATACCGTCCAAGCAAACTGATACGTTTAATCGGTTACAATTTTAAACTGTACTGTCCCAGTTTTTTTCATTTTTATAAGACAATAAAAACCTGTGTTATTGATTGATTCGCACAAAGTCGTATAAACTAAGCTAGTCGGACGAACGTTTAAAAAATCTTAACGCTTTGTTTAAGTACGGTTTTATTAAAAAAATAAAAATAAATAAATAAATATTGAAATCGAATTATGTCGCATTTTTTCCGTGTAAATAACAAATTGTCGTTTGTGCAATAGCGACATTTCATCTGAAACACGTTACGTCACAGTTACGTTGTTCGACAATCGGCGTTTTCACGAATTTTCACGTGGTTGCGTTTGTTCGGTTGGACGGAAATTATTTCGTTAACTCCATTGGAAACCGTTCGAGACGAACGGGTGGTCTGTTACGAACGGAATCAACAGTCGTGTTCGTAAACCCTAAACGAAAGGAAATACGCGCCGCAAAAACGACTCCGCGTGACCGCCGTCGATATTCGAATAGCCCCGCGACCCTGACGCGATCGTTTTGGGGGATGAGCCGTACGATCAACGGCGGTCGGGAAACGCGTTGATCACGTTTTTCTAACAATAAATCCCGTCAAAACCCACTTCCCGCGCGCGGTTAGGTTGGCGAATTGCTCGACGGCGACGGAACACTGCGATTCGTTTAAGTGCTCGTTGAACAGGCGAACGTTTTGCCGATTCGCCCGAGGTCGTCGACAGTACATGTCTGCGATCGTTATGACGGCGGAACGACGAAGAAAATCGCCTCCGGCGGGAGGGTGTAACGGATAAACGATAATTTATAGACGTCGTTCGCGTGCCGTTCGCGGTTCGGTACGGCCACGATTTGTCGATCGTCGTTTTCGCGTTTTCGCATTCGTGTTTTTCCGACGTAATCGTCGAGATCGGATATCGGGCTCGCACCAGTCGTTCGCGTTTAACGTCGTTTCGAAGGCAAGACCGTTGTGTTGGAGATTCTGGCGGTTCGCCTGTGACCGGTCCAAAACGATTATTTCCGCACGTGCAATATGCAATCTTATATATATATATCAGTCAAGTTCTCGACTATTGTCTTGGGATGAATACCATGGTGGCCGGTTAACTTTGAAGTAGCGCTTGCGGAAAATCGGACTAAGAAACCAGGCGACCACGGCTACGCTGAAGACGTCCAAACCGACTTTGCTTATTGGCGACGGTCTACCGACATATGACTGGTAACGTTTTATAATATACTGCGGTTGTACACATTGCTTCACCGTGACCGCCCTGTCCTGGTGTCGTTCCCGCTCTCGTGTACATGGCGTCGAAATCCATTCGCGCTTTTCGTACCTCAATTTTTGCGCGTTCGTATTCGCGTTCGACATTTTCGGTCTGTCGTCCATCGTCACGCGTCCTCGTGCGTTCGTGTTTTCACGTACGGCAAAACCGTTACACAATCGGAATGTTTGAAGATTACGAGAATAACGTTCGTCCCGAATCGGCCGAATATCCGTTTCCGTAGAGTTTTATCGGGGGGGGGGGGGAATATTGATCGGTATTAACCGACACGTTTGTATACACGAGAAAATAACACTAAAAAAAAAAAACGTTTGATATGCATAATGTTCAATTATGAAAATTAATTAAAAATAAGTGTATTCATAATCAAAACAACTCGATAAGATTTTATTTTTTTGAAAAAAAAAACGCTCTGTACCGAAATATAATAATGTGAACAACACGAGTTTAAAAATTAATATCAATCAATAGCTTTTGTTTGAAAAAAAAAAACAACAACAACAACAACAACAACTATTGAAATCGATTATATTGATCGGCTTGGATTCCGACGGAACCAAACGCGAAATAAAACTGTCACGCGCTCTTAACGTGGTCGTCTCGCGGATAAGAAAGTCGGATAAGAAAGTCGTGCTCGCGGAGAAGTAATATCGTTTCGGAGAGTACGTAAGATATTGGAAAGTGTTGATCCGAACCGAGTCCCAAGACGAAATAAGTATAATCGTCATTGAAACGCACGTAAATCGTGTGTAATAAATCGTCGCCGTCGTACATTATCGCATTATCATCACACTAATTATTATTTATTCGCTAATAACTTAGATTGGAATTTTTTTTTTTTTTTTTTACTTCTACAGTCGTGCGATATATATTTCCGACTGGCCGGCCGACGTTAAAATAACTTTTAATTTTACACGCGAGTACAATACGAATTACGGACAGTAGTCGTAAACAAACCAGTGTACACCTGTCGTCGGACCGTGTTTTTAAACCAGTTGACCATTTTTATGTATGTACATATATATATATTATTGCACACGACCGATGCATTCGAGTAGGTACACGTAGGACACATTATTTACATTTTACGGCGTGTTTAAACCGTCGGGCGCACCCAAAATCAGGTCAATCTAGTTCTCGAAATAAATACATAATTCAATCTGAGTTTTTCGTAATGATTTTCCGAAATAAATCTTTATGTAAATCACAAGACACAGACATTACTCGCTGACGGTGTGGATTATTGTAGCACGTATTCGAAAAATAATTCATTATACGAGCGAATATGGTCGAATCGCAAATAAACGTTATTCCGCGTGTGTCCGCACACGCGCGCGCCTATATACGACCGTATACGGTTCAAACCTTTTTTTTTTTTTTTTTTTTGAAAAACTAACGTTTAGGCTTTTGTAAATACGAGACGACAAAGAATATGATCTATCCGTCTGGCCACAAACACATTCGTCGCGTTCGTTTATCCGTTCCTTTCGCTGATCCTTTTTGTTTATACGCGCTTGCCCGTTGATGTTTATTTTGTATGCGCGCAGTACTCGAATTCGAGTTCACAGTTGCCTCAGCCCGACCAAGCGAATCATGATCCAACAGACCTCGCACGTTGTTTGATCGGTTCTAGGTAGCCGTTATTGGTTAGGTATTACCGAGGTGGTTTTTGTTTTAACATTGATCGTTCTATATTATTATTATTATTGTAATTATTATTATTATTATTATTATTATTCAACAGTGTCTTGTACGTTTGATTCGCGAACACAAACCGGTCGTGACCATACATGTTCTGGACACGCGCGAGCAATTCGATTCGTGTGAAACGTGTGAAGCTCAGATCAAACGATACGGAAAATCGTTCTTATGATATCATATTGTCATCGGTATACGATTACAACACCATGACGGAGTACACGTAATGTATACACGATCGTTGACGTATGAACGCGTTTATTGTAAAAAAAAAAATCGAATTTCATACACATTTCGTGTTGGTATCGCAACAGATTTGAACCGACTACATCGAAGAAAATGTAAATTTTATTCGTACAGTCCACACTAAAGTAAATTAACGAGTTCGTATTGTTCGAAATCAATAAATGATTAACCAAAACTTGTGACATTGAACAGTCGTTTATAAAAACGGGATCTTCGGTATTCGTGCACGAAAGACAACGAGAAAATAGAGACGCGTTGTTAATCAACTACAGAAACGTATAAAAGCGATTTAGGAGATGCGACAACATAAACGAAACGGATATTCCACTAAAACGACGGAATAAAGACTTTGAAAGAAAGTTAAACATTATCGCGAACAAAACGATATTATTACGTTCATGAGAAACATATAGCGTTTCGGATGATGACATTGTTGCGCGCGCACAGAACAAAAGGGAGTACGTACGATTTGATAATTGTAAACGAACGGGAACGGGAACAGATGATATCGTAACTATATATACTCGTATGTATATATATATATATATATGTGTGTGTGTGTGTGTGTGTGTGTGCAAATACGAATTACTCGAATCGCCATCGATCTACATTCGTCCACGTACGGCTGTGCCCTTGCCCCTTTATTTTTTTAGGGTTAGGTCTGATTTTCAAACGAAAAATTTATCTAATTATACATGAAAACTAAATTAATTAAATGGTTTTGACATCAAACATCGTTGCGACCGTGTTGGTTTAATGCGTTTTATTTTGTTCTCGTAATAACATTCGTTTTAATGAGTTTTTAAATTTTTTAGTTCGTTGTCGTTACATTTTTATTAGAGAAAATTAAATACTTTAAGACATAAATAACAATCAATTGCTAATATTTATTTTACGATAATAAGTATTATTACACTAAACATAGCATGTGTTGTAAACAGTCAGTCTCGTTGTCTGAGCTCCAGCCGGGGCGTGTCAAGACTTTTAATTTTTTTTTTTTTTTTTTTTGTAATCTCGAGCCCCCGACATATGATCCGAGAAAACAGGTCTGAACACTGCCCTGCGTTCACCCGCCAGCAGAGCTGTAATAACAACATTTGAGTAAAACAAGAAACGGAAATCGTCGAAAACACTATATTTCTGTTCTCTCAAACCGCAGCGGAGGAGAGACGTGACGCTGTGACGTTATCACTGGAACCGAACCCAAAAAAACAGGTTCCTGAGGGTATTTCAAGAGCCGGAACCCATATCGGAACTTTTATTTCATATTCCATAGAAACCGTACAGGAGCCAGAATTATAAATTAAAATTTTCGGTTCTTTCGGGTTCCTAACGATTCTCAAGTTTGAAATTGCCTAGATTTTTTCAAGATCAATTTCTATCCGTTGTTTTAACTCGATTTTTGAAACGGTTTTTAAATTCTCAGATTTAATTTCATCAAACCTAGAACGGATTGTTCATCGAAAAACCCTCATTACCCATAAAAATGTTTGTAAAGACAAAGAAAAAAAAAAATTAAAACAACACATTATTAGAAAACTGATATATCCCTGGCTAGTCTCAGAATTTGAATTTCAGAATTGATGAATATTCTCACGAGTGAAAAGTCTTATAAATTTCTCGAAATGATTTAGCGAGGCTGAGTAATGTGTGGCGCCATTACTGGTAAGCCGGAGACGGCTAAACAAATCATCAAACCCTCGATAATCACGGCACGGTATAATCGATAAATGATCACTTTTTAAACCCGATGACTCTAAGGACCGGCGGTATTAACCGGAACCGACAGAACCATTAAGGTGCCAGTCCGCGGTTTCGACGTAATGTCACGATGATTTCGGTTACGACGCGGACGGTGGTCGTCCTGCGGCACGGAGAAACGAATAATAATCGTCGCGTCGCGCTCGGAACCGGTGACGGGGGGGGGGAAAAAAAATTACTCGCTTAACGTCATCTGAACACGCACGCCGACCGCGAGACTTACGATCGTTGTCGTCGCCCTGTCCCCCCGACGACGAGGTCGCGGCGAAACGACACGCGACGAGCCGAATGACCAAGTTGTGACCCGTCGCGCGCGTAGGCGGACACGACGGGAATTGTCTGCGGGCACGCCTGCAACGTGTTGGTCGTCGAAAACCGTGTGTTACGATAATCACGCGAGCGGTTTCGGCGTACGAGCGAACCCGTTAACGGCGTTTTATTTGCTTTTTAACGCGGCAGGTTAGGTTAGGTTCGTGCGCGGGCAAACACGCCGAACCGCGCCGACCGATTCGTATAGATTTTGTTTCGATATTCAATAACGATTTCGTCGAAACGGCACGTGGTTTTCATTTGGCGGGAAACGGAAATGCCGTGTCGACGACACAACATCAATACCGCGGTAATCCGTCCAACACGATCGGTGTCGACCGCACGCGCGTTTGTTTAAATGTGGCGTTTTTTCCTATGCACTCGTACGCGACGAACTAACGATCGTGTTACGAGAGTTGTGCCACGGAATAATAAAAAATTGAATGTAGGCACGGAGAGAAAAACGAAAATAAACGGAACGTGATTGACGGCAAATGGTGTTTTGATTGGAACGTGTATCTACGCCCACGACGCGTCTTTGAACACGTTTTAATAGACGTGGAAAATGACTTATCCGGGACATTCGGTTTCGCCCGGTCTACGTTGTTTGTTTGGTGTTTTTTTTTTTTTTTTTTTATAGTCGGGTGAAATTGGTTTTGTGATGCATACACAATGTGAAAGAAAAAAAAATATATAATATACAATAAAAACACGATCCGTCATGACGTGTGTGAACGGTAGTCGTTTCGCGTTGTTACGATTTCTGCATCGTTAAATTTATTTCTAAACAGTGGCGCCGACGTTCGTTCCAAGTCATGTTGTGAAATCATACATTTCCCATAAAAAAAAAAAAAAACCATCGAATGTTTAACGAGGGGGGTTTTTTTCTTTTTTTTTAATATTTCAATTATAAAATAACGAATAATTCGATCGAACTGATTCCTTAAAAATCGAATTGCGTCGGACCGATTCGAAACGATTTACATCAGTATAATTCTTGCCGTCCGAACGATCCGAAACATTCGAACTATTTTCGGTACAGGAAAAAAAAGAAGCGACCTTGAAATAATCTCGGTTCCTAGCGGCCGATATTTGAATGTCCTCGGCTCTCACGTATTCAGACGCGGGCGTGACGTCAATGAGTGATTTTAATTTCTGTGAACAGCAATGACGTTAAATACGCCCACAAAAGTTTGTCAGCCCGACGACGTTTAAACGAACCGAACCTCGAAAATCAAAAAAAAAAAAAATACGGATACCCGTAGCGTTGTTAAAAAAACACGTGTCCAAAAAAAAACGTACGTGTGAGGAAACGTCGGGGGGGCGGGGGGGCCCACGGAAACCCGTTTGTCGCAGAACAGTCTCGTGCACGCGCACACCCGAACTCGTTTACGTGGTGGTGGTGATGAATTTACGTGAAAATTTACGGTGTGAATCGCAGCAATCCGCGGCCTAAGGCGCACGAACGGAGACTGCCTACTGGTGAGGTGTATGCAAATCGTTCGATCGTTATTTGAGTGGCCCGGAATACGCGCGTCGCGGCCGTAACGCTTTTGAAATCGGATTAGCTGTTTCTAAAACTCACGGTCAAAATAATAATAATAATAATAACAATAATGAGTTTTGAATATATAATACTCTGCGAAATTTTCTATTCCGTTTTCGTTTCCGATAACGTTGACCCGTCGCATACTCAACGAAAAAGTTATGTCCAACAAAAATCACACGTGCGTACATGTGTGTTAATTACTGTACGACTGAGTAGTGTGGTAGTTCCACTATGCGTCCCGTCTTGAAACCGATATCACATTCTACGACGGGTTCGATCGAAACGCTATTCAATCGAATTCATAAACGACGTGGCCGTTGCCGACCACTCAAAATGTGTTTCTGTGATTCGAGTCGGACGTCCGTTCGCAGGCCGAACGTGATCTAACGATTCCGACACGTCCGTACCACTCGACTTACGCGCCACGTGCCCAACGAACGAATGATATCACTTACGATTGCCAAGCATTTAACGAAAACGGTTTTCTTACGGGTTTGTTGCCGCGTCGACAAAAACAACACGGTTATGAACGAACACATCTTATCGTACAGTCATCGAAAATCGTTATCTTCTTACCTGAAAAACAAAACAAAATATAAAGTTATAATCAATGTGTGAACTGCCGGTAACGCGTCTTATTTTCGGTCATTTTCGTTGTTTTTATTTACAATTATTCGTGAACAACGTTTTTAGATAATGAATTTTAAACGATTGAAATCAAATGACACTCAGCTGTAACGCGAAACATTTTTTTTTCAAACGTATACGTATACACACATAGACTCGTGAGTGTGGTAACGTCGTTGCCGAACAAACCGATATTTGCAAAATACGCAAGTGTCGAATTTCACCGACAACGTAATCGACGATAACAATCATACGAGCGCTGTTTTTGTACATGTTTCCCCCGTTTGTACAAAATTCAAACCCAAAAGACTAACGACGTCGGACGGACAAACGGTTGCGTTCCGACGTTGTTTCCGGTAAATGCTGTTGACGATCGAGACGGATTCAAACTCCCCCGGAAACTTTAAATAGTTATAATGAATTGCATTTGTCACACTAGACGATTAAATCGGAAACGCACTATTCACACGGCAACACAGTCCGGTGTTTAAAAATCTATAGTAGTTGAAAATATATTGTAACGTTCCGAAATTTGGACGGTCGATCGGACTATATTGATAGATTGAGTGATATTGTTTGTGGGCCCGTTGCTGTCTGTACGGGTCAACCGATTATACACCGTTCGAATTCCCACTAATGTAAATATATATTATCTTATCGTCGACCGCGTGGCCCGAGAATTGTCACGCGTGTTTTGTTCGTCTGTCGTGTGAGGGAAACGTCGTAACGGAAAACTTCTTCGGTCCAAACATTTTTTATTTATCACAACAAAGCGAGCGTTCGGGAAAAAAAGACGGTTGGAGATTTGTTTGATATTTTTTTTTCTAACGCGCACAACATCGAGTGCGGACGCACACCGTCGGTGGTTTCATATTTCGCGTCGTGCCCGTCATTTCGTTTATTACCGTACGGAGTCATTTTTTCCGATCACGCGACGGTCGTCGTCGCTGCCAGCCGCCGCCGTTCAAACCCGTGATAGGGTCAGTTCTCCCCATTTTTGATAAGAGAAATAATTTCAATTTTTTTTTTTTTTTTTTGAGGTTACATACCACCGCACAAAATTATAAAATTATACAAATAGAAATTTAGTGCTGATAAATATACAACTCCGCATTAAATATGTGAAATAATGTATTTTACTAATGTATTTGAGTATTTGATGTGTAACGGTTTTCAACGGTCATTACAGTGATACAGTAATAAAATGTTTTATTATACTTATAATATTTCATGTAATATAAGTTTTTTACATTTTTTATGATTTAAAATTTTGTTCAAAGTGAATTTCTATTTGGTTAATACTGTAATATTACCATTTATAATAATCATTATTTTATAGTTCTAATTGTAGAAAATGTTAAGCTAACTTAACATACGTACATTACTGTTATTATTTTAGATGCTATTGAAAATATTCAGTATACATCAAAAATGAATTGCAAAATTTGAATTTGAAAATAAATACATCTGAATGTGAAAATAAATAATACTTGTGATTGGAACCATTAATGAACATTTGGAACGTGGGATTTTAATTATCTACGTTGATATTCCTACATCCGCAAAAATCGGTTATCAATTTTTTTTCTTATCGAAAGCGGGGAGAACTGACCCTATACCTTCAAACTCAGCCAGCCCGTGTGGACGACGTCATACTGAGACCGCCGCCCCGGACCTGACAGCCGTAACGACGACTACCAGATACCACCGGGAGTTCTTTCGCTTACAAACTTGGTCGATTTAAAAAACATAAAACAAAATCCTATCGGCTCGTTGGAATAGGCCACCTACGTCTAATCGGCCGGTAGGTCACTGTCCAGCGACCCCCTGGCCAGTGGGTACAAAGTAGGCCGACAGTATAATCGGCCGAAACGTTACAATACGATCCGGTTTTAAGCGTCCGCTCCGCCCGAAAATGTGTTCCTGTTACGACCTCGCTCGGCGTGTATGACAACTGATAAACACACAATACGTTCTCGGCGTTCTTCCGGATAAGTCTGTCGTATGCGATATGCCGTCAATACGGACAGCAGACATCTGACGGGTCTCGCGCGAACGGGGTCGGTCACATAACCTCACTCACGACAACCGCGGAGAGTCGTGTGTGCGGACGATAATAAAGAATAAAAAAAAACCCCCCAACCCCGTTGTCTGACGCGGGCCGAGTAACATCCCAGCGTCACGTGATGCCGACACGACGGCCGATTTTCCCGCACACGTTGTTAAAAGACTAACGACGCGTCCACAACACAAAAAACGGAGCGTTCCCCGTTTGCATTTTCGACGTTTCCACATCGAGTTGTTTATCGCGAATGGATTACGAAAATCGAATTTTTGACTGCTTCGCGACCGATCGCGTGTCCCTTCCGTTAAATAATTCCACGGCCCGCTTCGACCGCGAGTATGATATTTTAATCGATCGGAATTATTGAAAAAAAAAAAATAAATAAATTACCTGTACGCGCGGACGAGCGAACCTCCTCTCGCGGTCCGTTTCGAAAGGTTTGTACACTGTTTTTCGTTGACGCGATCGGTCTGGACGAGGAGTCGTCACCGTTTGTGTTGGTGTTTATGTTCCCGACCGCGTTCGATCTGTTTGACGGCCAAACGTTTTATACGGAAGTCATTAAATATCCCGAGTCCGACCGGCGCCCGCGATCCCGTGAGTTTGGCAAATCAATAGCGGAAAACGCGCGAAAAGAAAAACAACGGTTAACGAACGGGTAAACGGTCACTGAGTCGAGTCGCGATATTTACGCGGGACCGTGTTCGTGGTATACGACGAAATTAATCGATCGAAATCGTCACCGTTTGTGTTGGTGTTTGTGTTCCCGACCGCGTTCGATCTGTTTGACGGCCAAACGTTTTATACGGAAGTCATTAAATATCCCGAGTCCGACCGGCGCCCGCGATCCCGTGAGTTTGGCAAATCAATAGCGGAAAACGCGCGAAAAGAAAAACAACGGTTAACGAACGGGTAAACGGTCACTGAGTCGAGTCGCGATATTTACGCGGGACCGTGTTCGTGGTATACGACGAAATTAATCGATCGAAATCGTCACCGTTTGTGTTGGTGTTTGTGTTCCCGACCGCGTTCGATCTGTTTGACGGCCAAACGTTTTATGCGGAAGTCATTAAATGTCCCGAGTCCGACCGGCGCCCGCGATCCCGTGAGTTTGGCAAATCAATAGCGGAAAACGCGCGAAAAGAAAAACAACGGTTAACGAACGGGTAAACGGTCACTGAGTCGAGTCGCGATATTTACGCGGGACCGTGTTCGTGGTATACGACGAAATTAATCGATCGAAATCGTCACCGTTTGTGTTGGTGTTTGTGTTCCCGACCGCGTTCGATCTGTTTGACGGCCAAACGTTTTATGCGGAAGTCATTAAATGTCCCGAGTCCGACCGGCGCCCGCGATCCCGTGAGTTTGGCAAATCAATAGCGGAAAACGCGCGAAAAGAAAAACAACGGTTAACGAACGGGTAAACGGTCACTGAGTCGAGTCGCGATATTTACGCGGGACCGTGTTCGTGGTATACGACGAAATTAATCGATCGAAATCGTCACCGTCTGTGTTGGTGTTTGTGTTCCCGACCGCGTTCGATCTGTTTGACAGCCAAACGTTTTATGCGGAAGTCATTAAATGTCCCGAGTCCGACAGGGCCGCGCGTACGCGATTTCATGAGTTTGGCAAATCAATAGCGGAGAAAGCGCGAAAATAAAAACAACGGGCAAACGGTGCGGCGCGCGCGTGTAAACGGCTACTGACGTGCTCGCGGTAAAACCGGCGGGTACGGTCGGAGTCGAGTCGCGATATTAAACGCGGGACCGTGTTCGTGGTATACGACGAAATTAATCGATCGAAATTATTGAAAAAAAAAAAATTAAATTACCTGTACGCGCGGACGAAGCGACCTAGTCTCGCGGTCCGTTTCGAAAGGTTTGCATTGTTTTCCGTTGACGCGATCGGTCTGGACGAGGAGTCGTCACCGTTTGTGTTGCCGACCGCGTTCGATCTGTTTGACGGCCAAACGTTTCATGTCCGATCGGCCCGCGAGCACGCGATTCCGTGAGTTTGGCAAACCAATAGCGGAGAACGCGCGAAAAGAAACACAGCGGTTAACGAACGGGTAAACGGTTACTGACCGGCGGGCACGGTTGGAGTCGAGTCGTGATATTTACACGAACCGTGTTCGTGGTATACGACGAAATTAATCGATCGAAATTATTGGAAAAAAAATTACCGATTCGGACAAACAGCACGGCGGCGCGTGTAAACAACTAATGACGTGCTCGCGGCGCGTGCGCGTGCCGGTCGCGATAAAACCTTGATGTACAGGGGGGGGGCAGGGGGGAACGGTCTGCTCGCACGCTATTGGGCCGCGACGGGAACGTTACGCGCACGCGCGAATATGTTCTCGAGAATGCCGGTGGGCACGACGCGCGGTGTGCAACTTATCACGACAAACAGTGTCGCGACCGTTCGACGGTGACGCGGCGATTGTCGTTTATCATTATTACTATTTTCTTTTTCGTAACCTCCGTAAAGAAGTTTCGCTTCGAAAACGAACGGACGAAAAAAATGCACTTACAAGATACCCACGTGCATCCGCGACAAAACGCGTGTCGATTGAATCGAAACGCGAACGAACATCGAATTCAAATCACACCGCCGTGTCGCGACGTTCATTCGAGTTCGCCGCGTGCGAAATACAGTCGCGGGCGGGCGAGACCGATTTTTCAAACGTGAACTGTGATCGTTCAAAACACGCGAGCGGCAATTTAAGCGTGTAAGTTCACTTTATTTCATCATAATTTTATTACTCCGCGGAATTGTATTCTTTATTTATCAATAAAGAAGATAATAAACCGCATACCGTTAAAACCAACGCGTAACGACAATGACGACAATCCCTTTCCCCTCCGCGCCCACTCGCCACCGGACGTCAGATACGCGAAACGGAGGCATTTTCGGCGACAACATTTGACAACGTTATTATATTCGTTTCGTTCACAATCGAAACCGGCAAATCGTATTTTCCTAAAACGCGTCGCATCGCAAAAAAAAAACCCGACGTACTAGTTGCATACGTGTGTCGTTCAGAGATCGATCGATACTCATAAAACGTTTTTTCTATTTTTTTTTTTTTGTTCTTTTCGTGAACGTTATCGACGTGACAGTGTGAGATTTACGGCAATAAACTTTTAAAACATAAGAGTCTACAAGAGTGTAATGTTAATATGGTACATAAAAGTATATAATTCGTTTGATTGTTGTTTTTTTCGTATATTCTATACGCGATCACGTTTTTTTTTTATTCGCAGAACCTATAAGTTCTGTCCGATAAAATCAGATCGACCGTAACACAAGTCCGACGACCGTGCGTCGAACGATAGACATTATTATCGTTATGAGCGTTTTTTGTTGGTTAAAAATAACGGAAGGTAAAAAAATTAAATCAAAACGGAACAATCCGCCTATGACCGTTGTTTGCTCGACAGATAAACTCGTCACGGTATAGACCGCGTCTAACGCACAAAAACCGAACGAATACCTAACCGGAGACGATCTAATCGTCGGCGGCCGTTTTCCCTACGAAAAAATCGGCTACATGTTTCATACGAGTCACACGACGTGCAGCGTTTGGAAAAAACTAGTCCGCGTGATATTATGATCGCGATACTAATAATAGCAACGCCGCGAAATCACGGTAATCACACCACGAGAGCATCGATAATAAATGCGTAGAGTACAAGCGACAATAACAATTTTCAAACTACAGTTGTTATCCGATCGCGAACGTATACATTATATATTTGCAGCAGTATAATTGGCAGACATTAAATTTGTAGTTTGTAATCGAGTTGTCGCAAGACCTAACAATCGTTCCGACGTGTTTTACATAATAATAATAATAATAATAATAACGATAATAAAAACCCTCTCCCGATCGTTTTTATCGTAAATAAATTACGAATCCGCCGTAATGAACGTAACGTTTATGAAACAATAAATGTGAAACAAAGAGCAGACCAACACGGTACGATGAAAATTCAGTTTGAATCCACCGCGTAAATTTTGCGTTAATCGATAATATGGTTTATAGCGGGGAAAACAATTAAAAATCAAACGATGTTGTGTGCACAGCTGAATTTATTGATTCGATTAATAAGAGTAGCGACAAACAGAACCCGACAACGCGTCTGTCGTCCCGTTCAGAACTGACGCGCGTTTTGATTTCGAAAAGGATTTAGAGTACTCAGAATACAATTACGATCGATCCGGCAAGTCGTCAGAAACATTATGTCGGTAGAATATTGTTTTCCCACGGTTCTTAATGGACCCAAACCCGGGCTATTTTATTTGACATTTGTTTAAATTGGCGATATAATTCCTTTTAAATGTCGAATGATTTTTGTTTTTTTTTTTTCTTTTACGCGTGATAAAATAGTCGACTTTTATTTCTACCGATCCCGGCCGACACAGTCACGGGGCTAAAGATAACCATATCCGTGGAAACGACTTTACGGAACAGCTGTTGTAATTTGTACACCCGACTCCGCGATCCGTGATTTATAGTTTTTAGTTTTTGTACACTGATAAAAAAATTATGGCGTACATTTTTTTGATGCCCCCCCTACTGCCACCACCGCCACAGAAATATTGTTTTGTTCAGGAATGCGTATCACGCGACAACCGTTTAAAACGATGTAGAGCAACGGAATGGTTTTCGACGGATAAAGAATAGTTTATATTTCCATTTGATGTATACGCGCGCGTGGTTATTATTAAAAAACGAAAAAAAAACCCTCGTCACCCGAGCGAATTCGATAGCGAGTGTTCGCGAAACGTCGTCAGCCAATCCGTTTTGAACGTTTTATTTAGGAGGCGAGAAAAAAGAGAATAATACATTAACGTCCGTGCGGATTTGTTTTGGACTTACCGCGGCGTGGCGGTTTCCCGACACGCGCCGGGCGACTTCAGATTGTAGTCAAAAAGGACTTACGCGGTCGTCACACGTTAAGTACGTCCGAACGTGCGCGGGACGTTTCGAGTGACGTACGCGAAACGGGATAACGCGGGAAACCCGGCGAACGGACTCGATATCGAACGCGAACGGTTGACGGTTCGTCGCAACACCGTCGAATTCAATAAACGCGACCGACACAACCCGGGCTTTCGAACGCTTTCGTCACGTATTCTCTTTTCTGTCTCTCTCTGTGTGTCTTTTGATCCGTCTCGTCGGAGCGCGTGAAACATAAAATACAAATTGGTTAACGAAAAAAAAACGGCGGAATCCGTCCTCCGTCCCACGCTTAACCGAAAAACGTCGTCGAACAAGAAAACACCACGACGGATAATAGGTACGCAATAGTCTAAGTAGATAATTGAACTAAAATGTTTGAGCCGGTTACCTCGAATTGAAATTTCGAGTCCGTAACGCGCTCTTCGGACGGCAATTCCCGAGGCTTTTAAAATGGAAACGGTTCAACAGAACATTAAAAACATAAATTATTATTACTGTAATTTATTCGGAATAATGGAAATGGACGTGCCCTCCTATTTCGCTACGTCCTCGTGCATGATGATTTAGTGTACTCACGTTTTCAAATGCAATTTCTGTATTCGCATATAGATTTCAAACCGCTCGAAAATTTAATGTAATATAATCTGTCTTTGATACACTATATCACAAACGGTGACGGGATTTGATTATTTCGCACACTCCTAGTAGATCGTCACGAAAATATATGTGCGTGTGTAACTTTGGTACGCATTTTTTTCCACGACGTTGCCGGATGCAAATCGCATTTTTTTTCTTTTGTGTAATTTTAATGATAAAAAAAAACACTATGAAAGATAGAATAATAAATTGACAGCGATCGTTCGCTGTAAGTCGGATTTAGGTAAGAAGAACCATCGAAAAGTACGCGAAGACAACCGACTCGTGATAATCACTGAGATATAAAACACGCATAGTATTAGCATAGTCGTCGGCCAAGACCAAGTGAAAAATATCTAAAATCTTAAAAACAACAACATTCTATTTATTTAGTTACATAAATGTAACGTTGATTGAGTGCGTGTGCCGTGAGAAACGAACAGTACGATTGAAATATTTTGCTAAACACGATGCACGTGTTATTATTACCGTTATCATATTATTGTATAATGTACTTTATAGAATTTGCTCAGAACTTTGTTTAGCGTTAGATATTTGTCGGCAGCGTAAAACGTTCGAAATTCGATTTCGAACGTCGTTAATAAAAGTTATGTCTTAAAAGTTATGACGTGCACGTCAAAGATAACGTGCACACGTCGTAAATATATATTTTGGTTTTGCAAAAAAAAAAATTAAAAAAAAAAAAAAAACGCCATCTGATAATGCGGTCCTCGACAGACGATTAACAACGAGCCGCGGTCTAGAGACCGACAATGAAGACTTAAAAGCCGTCACTTTCGGCGCTAGCTGTCCGACACCGCGTGTACAATGGGGTTTTCTGTCCGAATGTCTAATGAAACCAGCCGAAAATGGAATTACGACGTATTGTCAGCCGCAGAGCTTCGAGAAACAATAAGTGATGGATGAGGATTCCGGCGGTTAGAAGTCATATTTAGTCTGAAGCCATTGTTTCCGAATGTATTTGAATGTAAATGTAATTTTGTGGGTTGTGAGCGCCGCACCGCGCCACACATTTATTGCAACACAGCACTGGCCCGTCATAAATCGTAGTTTTATATTTTCTCGCATTACCGAGTTAAGACGGTTAAGAGGCCGTTGTTGTTATTGTCACCATCGACGTTCACATACGGAACATTACGGAAATACAATTGTCGTTTTAGTTGCAATGTACGAAGCAATATGTTTATAACCGAATAGCCTCGACGGTTAGGTTTGTCATCCGGTAAAATTCACACTAAATAATTATACTTATCATATACGAGTATATGTAAATAATTGATAAATCGTAAAATCACCGTTCGAAATTATAATTGATTTTTTATAATGAAAAAAAAAATCGTAAACTCAGAGTTATTTTTCGATCAAAACCAGTTTTTTATTTAATTTTCTAGTCTAGAAAAATATTATTTCGCTGGAATATATAACGAAGCGATTTAATATGCACGAAGTTTACTAATTTTATGTAGATTTCGAAAATCGCTGTCACGCGAAATGCAATCTATACAGTATGTTAATCGACAAAAACTGGTGTACGAATAACGTATTTTGCTGGGAATAAAATCGTTAAAAAAACCCCCGGATCCACAACGGTCGCCGACATAATGATCGAACACGATATCCGATAACAGACAACCAAACGCTTCCGAGTCAATCCAACAGTGTGTTCAATCGTCGCGTGAAGCGATTCGAAATGACGCGTATCATCGTCGACGGAGGACGGAGGACGTCTCTTCGGACGACAAATGTTAAATCCGTCGGACGCGATTTAACGTCCACGTCTTCACGCGGTCCGTCGTTTGTTCGCCTTCATTTTGGTCGAAATCGACCCCGGTCTCCGCACATTATGTACGTATCGTCCACGCCGTTTTTCCCGGTACCCGTACGGAAACGGGAGATCGAGGGTTTACGAGCAGAACGGATTTCGGGAAACGGCCGATGTATTCAATCTCGCGCCGACAATACGGGCTTAGAGGCCGCCTTATAAATATATATATATATATACGCGTATGCGTATGACGTGCACGCGCATTTGATCTTCTACGATTTGTTCGCCGTCATTATTCGATTTACGTATCGGTGTAAAAACGTAACCCATAAAAACAAGAACCTAACCTGCGGGTTTTCCGCGATCCGTGTCTAGTTTTTGAACGACGAGTAAAAGTAATGGCGTTGTCGCATCGCACCGTTTTCCCATAAACGTTTTATCGTACGGTTGAAATTTCGTTCGCGCGGACCCTTAAGTCCGTGCCACGCGTTTTTATGCCGTCCAAGAACACCGTCGATCGTTCGCGGTTCTCTCGGACACGGGTCGGCACGTTTCGACAGCACGTGACGCGCGGACGACAACAACGAAACCGTTTTATTCGGTGTGATCGTGGCGATGACGAGTTCAATTTTCTTAACGAAAAAATCCATACCGTGCCCGTCGCGGAGATCGATTTCCCGCGACGGTATAAATCGCAGTGAATTGATCGATTACGAAGTTACGCGAAAATCGTATTTTATGAGTCGTACTCAACGCGCGCGAAGCGCTAAGACGGCGATAATGTTTTCGTCGATCTCGCACAAATCCACCGTGTCGTTTTGGATCGTTTTGGATCGTTTCGGCGGGGGGTTTTTTTTCACGTAAATTATGAATCAACCAGACGACCCGGACGTTTTTCGCCGTCAAAGAAAAAACGGAAAAAATAAAAAAAAGTTTCATCGGGGTTCTACAGACAAATCGAAATAATGGTACGTGTTGTCGATCGCCGCATAGAGACATGGCCACAGACCGGCCCGGACGAAACCGCGGTAAACCCAATTTTTTTTTGTACACCCCGTCAATTCGTTTAATGCCATTGTTGTTTTGTTGAAATGCACAAACCGTCGGCTTACTGCACGCGCACGTAAGAACGGGTCGTGTCGAGTTGTACCGCGCGGATTTGTTTTTTAACCAACAATTTGAATGTTGGCCTCATCAGTGAACGAAATTCTGGTCCCTTTTCGTTTCGTTTCGTTTTTCTTAAACCGCGTGACCTGGTTGATTCCGTTTTGGTCGAAGCCTGTCCGACGACACTCTGTACACGGACATCCCGACCGGACCGAACGTTATGTGAAACACGTCGGGCCGGACCAGTTCTTCGCGCGCTAGGCCACCGCGAACATTTGTACGGTTTGTTCCGGTCGACCCGTCGCGCTCGTCAACTCTCGTCGGCGCGCGCGCGCGGAATATCAAAACGCCGCAGCAAAACGGGTTCCGCACGAAACGGACGTGGCGACGTGAAACGCTCGTCTAAAATCTCGTCCAGCTCATCGTCATCGATGCACGATGTCGTTACGTTGCCCCAGGTCTCCCGGTTTGGCGACCGTCGTTCAAACCGCACACCCCGAATCTTTTCGATAGTCGTAATAGATTGAACTCATCGCCGTTTACACGGCGCGATCGGACGCAACGCCGTGGTCCAGCTGGCAGTTGAAAACATACGGTTCGCGGTCTTAAGCCCCCGTCGGAAAATGTGTTCTTGTCACGGCCTATTTCTAACAACGGTCATACGCGCGAGAACAAATAAACAAACGTCGGTCGAAAAAAAAGAAAACGTAGCGTTTTTATCGTTTCGTTGTTTGTTACGCCGCGGTACATTAAACTCGCTCTCAGTGTATTGCTGATGATTATTATCGGTTATATTTTGTTTTCGTTTTTTTTTTACGTCATCCCGAAAAACTTCAAATAAATCGTTATATATTAACGGACCTTAATCTTAATGACTGGAATAAACGAGACAGTTAATGACAGCCTGTGTGACGTTCAAATCCATTACCTGCACCGTACCGTAGTCAGAGGAAAAGTAAACTATGATAACTGTGCGCCCACGTCCGCTGTCGCCGGTCAACGTACACTCATCGTCCCCGTAATTAAAATATATAAACGCATCGGGCTTGGTCCGGAAGAAACTTGCTTGTTCTTCTCTCGTTTTCGTGTTGGACACTAGGTCCGCGCCAACTGTGATTTTTATATATTTTTGTATTTGTCTAACATCAGCGTGTTAACATCGCGGAGTAATTTGACCGTCCCGTCCCGTCCCCGTGAGAACACCAATGAGATGTTGGGTAAGCGATTGTAAATACTAGCAGGCCGATTTTGTTCTTTGCGTCTCGTATACTTCCGTATTTATACATATATATACAAAAGATACGTTTGAATGATGTAATTCTGATGTCTCCGTCCCTCCGGAGGTTTCGTGTTATAGAGAAAAATTGGTTTATTTATATATACATATTTTTTTTCGTTTGTTTCTTTTCTTCGCGCAGTTTTTTTACGTTAATAAAATCTCATTTTTGAAAACTGACGTGTAATTGTTGTTGTTGCATACTCGATTTTTGAGTGTGCCTAGATATTATGCCAATTATTACGGTTAAAAAGAAATCCGGCGTGTGTGTGCGCGTCCAAATACCACACCACCGGTTGGCGAAGAACGCGGTGCTCGCTAGCGGATCGTCTCCACGTACGATCCCGTAACATAATGAAATAAAAAATAGAACGCATATAAGAGTATGACGTCATACACAAAATTCTTGGCCGACGGCGTTCACGGCAGGCGGTACGAGTGATCCAACGTCGTTTTCGACAATGGCACCGTCTATCGGCCGTAAACGTTTCAACTGTCGACGGTCAGTAAAAATCGCAAACGTATTTCTTTCGAGATTTGCATAGGATGCGTGACGTTCGCCATAAAACACCCGTGCGACGATCTCGGATGATCTGCACGATCCGATCGAGATGTTGTATGTGCTTAATCTACGGTTTGAATCCGACGTGAGGTCGACGTTCACACGAGATATGCCGAGCCCACGCGGTCGAATGCGCGTTAAAAAAAAAAAAAAAAAAAACAAACAGCACACCCAGTCACGGTCCGGAAAACGATATTCGCCGACGACGCAAAACCCCGAAATGTAATACGAGCACCTAACCTAATTATATGTTATTACGTGACTGTATTCGGCTTTACAGACGTGTACGGACCGCACGTTATCGTTTTCACGCCGAGCGATAATAATGATGACGACCGTACGACGTCGTGATGAACAAATGGCGTTCGCCGGCCACGCACAACGACTACAATCATTACGATCCGGAATACAATAGCACTCGAAATTTTTCTATTTAATTTTTTCCTTTTTGAACACACTCTCCGTCCACTTCGGATGGGCCGAACCCTATTGAAAAAAAAAAATAAATAGCACCGGTCACAAATGCTTGCATTACGCGTACGTTTTTTAAATCGTACCCTCCGGTCGTACTCGAAAACAACAAACCTAGAACGGAGCTGGTAGGACCGAATGGCTAATAATGACGTCTTAACATTTGAATATTTGTAGTGCGCAACGTGAAACGTTACCAACGGTGAAGTGTACGCCCGAAAACCAATCTCGTTCGTTGTCGTTTCACTGTTGTTTGACATTTCCTACTGACTTTTTACGAACTACTACTGGACAGTAGTAGTCCTAACGGTCTACCAGTGTTCAATATTCACATGGACGTGACGATAACTCCAGATGAAATTATCAATGAGATGGGAAAAATGAATAAGTAAAATATGTTATTCGTGTTCTGCGTACGACCAATATCCGTATTGAACTCTTTACTGCGTCGGGTTTATGACCGATCGAGATTTCGTGCGTTCGTTCTAGATCGCGTGATAAATTTTAAAACGATTTACATCGTACAAGCGATCGTTTCAAATACTCGTTTGCTGACGTTACCGACGATAACGTATTATTATTATTATCGTTATTATTATTGTGTTATGACGTTAGCCTCCGAGCGAGAGCAACCGCCACGCGGTTTTCGAACTATCGTCGTTTCGGGCACGGGCAGGCGGTTACGTAGGCATATAAGATAATAACGTCTGAAGAAAGAAAGGATGGAGGGAAAAAAACGGGCGCGGGGGAACGACGTCGGGCGCGAGTGGGAGTCGACCGCGTTATTGTCTTTTCGGACGGACCGGTTGCTTAACGACCACGTCGCCGGCCCGTTCCGATACTGTTTGTCCGGCGTCAACGTTAAAAAAACGATTTTTTCGCGACGTCCGGACGACGATAACGCGAATCGGAATTCTCGAATCAATGTACTCTCGAGCCCAAAACTGACCGGCGCGGCGTCCTAGACGAACACGTTTCTCATTTCACATCACTCTTGAGACGGTCGATTGTTTCAACTTGTTTGGTCGGTCGCGTGCCTTGTCGGGAATGCGCACTGCAACACCGCGGCCGGCTGATGTACCTCGACGATGGAATCTTAAACGCGCCAACGGTTCGGACGCGACGTATTATCAGCGCACGTGTTTAGATTTCGGTTCCCGTAAAAGTTTGCCTCCGCCAACAAACGTGATACCCGGACCACCGCACGTGTATCCAGCGAAACGTATCCCGCGTAGGAGATCGACAATAATCGATGGCATCTCACGGGGCCCGTCCGTCCGGCCGATTCCGCTGCCTTCGATTACGTGCACTCCGACGGTGTGTTTTTGTGTATTCAGTCGAAACGCATCCGTTCGGCGATCGATGGGTCAGGTTGTATTCGCGCGTTCCGTCCGAAGGTCGCGAGTGTCGAACAGAACGGACGCGTTTTTGTCGTGCCGCCGGCGAAACACCAGCAGCGACCGTTGTTATACTGAACGCGTTTAGGCCTCGATCCGAACACGCGACATTGATTTAACGTCCGTTCATGTACCACGACGAAATTCCGCCGTACTCGGAGATCAGTGCAAGTTCGCGGAAGAACTTTCGCAAGAGAAAAACCGGACGTTGTTTTTTCTTACGGTGTACCCGCCGGAAACGCGACGCGAGACATGACGGACAACGTGCGACCACCTGCACCGCGCTCAGGTAAACGGCGTCGCGTACGTTTGTTTTCCGAATATTTAACATTTACTAGTGACGTCACGAACCCAACCCGAATCCCACGAGGACGGAATAAATCGATTTAAATTTCGTAAAATAAACGATACGGGTAGTTAAATCAGACCAGTTGTCTTGTATGCGTGTGAAACGTGGCCAACAACTAAAGGAGACGAAGACAGAATAGCAATCATTGAAAGAAGAATATTTGGGCCAAAAATAAATAATGTCGCACAACAATATGAAATAAGAAGTAATATAGAAATGCAACAGTCGTGTAAAGAACCAGACATAGTCGCAGTATTAATATAGTAGAATGAAAACGATAGTAAATGGATGTCATTGGATAATGAAAGCGGCAGTAAAATGGATTGACAAAGCGGAGAAGAATTTAGCAGGTGGACTACGATGGAGAAACTACAGCGAGAAGAAATAGCAGACGTGTTGCGGTAACGGGCCTCGATGGCCTATAAAACCGAAAAAAATAAAAAATAAACGATACGGGTGTTATACTCGGGTGTTAGCGTTTAGAATCAAACGTTCGTCGGGTTGTATCGCACATACGTTCAAGACGGACTATTTCGGTGTTCGGTCCGAACATTCCGTTTCAATTAACGTTTTGTATTTGACGTTCGCGACACGTATTCCGTTCCAGCGAAACGATAAAACGAGCGCGCTCGATAGACGGCGTCAAGATCGTCGTGTCGTACGCGTACAATCCCGGGCGCACGTGCAGACGTCGTTTTTGTCTCTCCGTTGTCGTACGACAGTGGCGGCGCTTAGAGGGGGGCAAGGTAGGACAAGCGCTCTACTCGAATTTGGTTTTGCCCCACCTTTGCCCTACCCGTTGAAGAACAAACGAAAATTCAAATTTCAAGTATTTGTGTATTCGCCTGTTTCATATGTTTCGCTGTGTAACTCGTCATATTTTTTTTTATGTGCATTCGTCTAGATAACGCACCACAGAATGCACCACCGTTTAATAATTGATTTCGAAATCGATTATATTTTATCAGAAAACGCTAACAATACAGTGTTTTCCATGTATTTCAATAATTTATATTAAACCCGTATAGACGGATTTTCACTAAATTCCATGATCATTTTGCCATGATCTCGCCCCCCCCCCCTAGAAAAAATGTCTGATGCCGCAATACGCACGATTAAATTGAGATCGTACAGAAATTATACGTATGGCCATAACGATAAAAACCGCACGAGCGGATCATCACAACATTGTTCCGCGTAAGGCGTGTACGTTGGAAACGAGTGAAACAAGCACTGTCGGGCGGCCGATAATAATACGAGAAACAATAATACGTCTCTGTCGACGGAACAACGTGTTGTCGCGGGGTCACTCGAAATATTTTTTTTTTGTTTTTTTAGACTTTACGCGAACCGAAATTCGGACTGTCGGCGCCACGGAGTTTTCACGTCGGTCCGTAAGCTTTTTCAAATATTTACAATCTGGCGATCGTTCGTGAGGTCTAAGTCTGAACACAAATTCAATATATATTCGTGTTTAATTCACGCGTAATTGGCGTTCGATAAATTTTGGCCGAAATCGATCATTACTGTCTGATCCAATCGATTCAAATAGGAAATAACGAAATTTTCTGTCGATCGATTGTTATCCACAGTAACACAATAATAACAAAAGGTAGTGCGATTCGTGTAAACGCGTTAGGTCCGTTTTCGTATTCCGTACGACGTACTTAAACTAGTTTCCTTTCTAAAATCAGACAACTACTCGGTGAAATCAATATGTTCGACAAACAAACCGATGGTTACGATTCTTATCCTTTAAACGTGATTATGAAGTGCTCGTAGCGAGTTTTCGAATTAATAAAACATCGACTCGTTATTTTATGACGTTTTCAAACAGATACAATAATATTGTGTGTGCACTACGGCAGACACGTGTTGAGCGATACGAAAAGTTAAACGTGCAGTACGAAAACGGATAGTGGTGTTGTACGATATATTTTACAGAGTTTAATTAATTGTTCAATTAAAAATTTAATTTGATTAATGATTAAATAATTTATTTAATAAAAAAAAAAAAAACAGTTTTTATCTCCATCGTCTTATTCGGTTGGGAAATAAAAAAGAAAGTTGTTTTCGATAAATCTCAAAACGCGGACAGTAAACACTTCGGAGCGTGTGCGGAACGGGAAAAAACGAGAACGTCAGGCGCCGATAAAAATAGTTAAAAAAAAAAAAGAAAAAAAACGTAGAGTTCAACTAGACCCTGAGCGGGAAGTCGCACGATCCGTTCGGATATTATCATTTCGCGGTCTCTCGGAATCTGAACGGATTCAGTTCGAATCGACTCAGAAATAAACGTTCGCGCGTTTCCAACTAACCCAAACCAGTTCCTTCGCGATCGTATCCACGTGATGTCTGTCCTCAAAGAAGACTATCGAAAAAACGGAAAAGTGTGTACACGTCCGTCGCCGTCGGAACGGTAAACGGTCTACGGCGTAAAAACGGTGTTCACGGTCGTAAAAACAAAACGAAAAACGTTTAAAAAACGTACTCGTGACGGCCCGGACAATTATTAGACGACAATCGTGACACGTTCAACAATCTCGTCCGGAAGATGCGCAATCACGTCGACGGAGGGAGATCCACACACACGTGTTGTTCGGCGACCAACTGGGATCTATATTTCTGAACCCAATGGTTAGCCCGTCCCGGGTGTTGTAATGACTACAAGCCAATACACGATTTTACAACAAACGAAACAATATACACGTGTCCCTGGCAAACGAACAGTTTAACGCAACACTCGACGACCGAATTACAACGCACGGAGATAAATCACACAAACGAAACAAAAACCACACGTTTTTTCCGTACAATTTGGTCGTCAACCGTTCACTTTTATTGCACACGAACGCACACACACGCTTCGGACACAAAGATATATATATATATATACACAGGAGACGAGTGTACGCGCTGAGCGGCAAATTTTGAAGGACTGTAAA
Organism: Schlechtendalia chinensis; assembly: GCA_019022885.1. Lineage (NCBI taxonomy): Eukaryota > Metazoa > Arthropoda > Insecta > Hemiptera > Aphididae > Schlechtendalia > Schlechtendalia chinensis. The sequence goes on from CM032341.1 coordinate 2,917,739, forward strand.
CTTTTAAGCGAATTTGCGGGTTTTTTTTTCTCAAATAAAACTTTATTATCGTTTTGTGTTAATTACTGTATTTTTCGAATTTTATATCTTTCAATGGCTTTCACTACACAATCGACTGGGACTGCGGCGGAGGGAACGGACCGTCAAATACATCTCTGGGTCGTAGTACGTTGTTTCGGTTTTTATAACGCGCACGGTTACAACCGTTCGAATGTGATAACGTGGTAAACGTCGAATCGGCAACAGAACACGGGATCGTAAACGGACCCGACGGGAAGTGTCGTAAAAATTGTCGCGGCGTGGCGGAGGGGGAAAAACAATTTCAGACGATCGATTGACAATTTTACCAGGTTTTTATTTTTTCGCAACGTTTCCCGTGACGTCTCCTGACGTTTGAGAAAACGCGCGTGCGATATAATATAGGTACACGTACAGGTACGGTTTCCCGTCGGTGGGTAACGGCGTTAAGTACAAACACTTAGAACTCGGATTGTCATACGACTCGGCAGTGCATACTTGTCGGAGACGTCGACTGCAGTTGTTCGTAAATTTGATTTAATGTTTTTACGCCTATTTCATATTTACACAGATTGTTGACGAGGCGAACAGGAAGAACGTGACTGTGGCCTACCGGATATTTCAGACAAGAGTAGAGCACCGTTTCCGATTCCAATCCTATTGTCATCACGAGAACGTATTTCTTTTGAAACGTCGAAGACCAACTACTACAACTAGACCCCCCGACAATTAATTTTTCAACTACGGCACTGTAAATAAATCCGGGCCCTCGTCGTATATTAGTATTCAGAATAATTTCAATGTACGTTCTAACAATTTGTTTTTTATTTCTACAAAAGGTACCTAAAATATTGGATACACGGCTGCCATACACCTCTATAAATATCGAAACACAAGTAACACTGATTTACTGCGTGGTTTAATATAAAAATCGACAATTTTTTTAAAAAGTATTAACCCTACGCCTACCGACGCCAAGTGGCTCAAGAATCAACACAAAATCATGTGGTAAGAAATCAAATTATTTATATACCAATATTGTATAACGATATGGTTACCGGGCTGGCACGACTCGATTTATTTTCCTGATTTAAACTAATGTATATTACGTTTTCCATGTACTAAAGTACTCGCTAACACCACATTTGCGGGAGCCCTGACTACAACCGTCTCGTATGTACAAACACATCCGCGAACCGAGTGGATCGACCGAGCGCGAAGTGTGCAAAAAATAAAACACGTAAGAGCCCGAAATCGTGTCCCCGTCGTGAGCCACGAGAAGCTTTTTATTCTCTTGCTTGACGCATATTTGATTGTATAAACGTGTACACCATAAACATCGTAATCTGACCAAATCAATATATCAAGAGTAACGGTCATGATCACGTTGGGACGTTACCAACAGCCATTCCTTATCCCTTACAGACCGGCCTCGCACGATTGTGAGGGTTCGATTTGAAATTTTTTCTACGTTTAATATTCGTTCCACTAGGTTGAGAAGACCGGCCTCGCACGATCGTGAAGGTTACGTTCAATCTAATGAAAATTTTTTTTTTTTTTCAATATTTTTTTTAGTTATTTCTTTAGTGTATGTAACAAATGTATGCTTGTGAGTTGTTAAAAAAATTAAAAAAAAGGTGTTCGGTCTGTAAGGGATGTACAAAGCGTCGGGACGGCTGATCGTTATCGGTCTCAATCGTTTAAAACCGATGTCCGTTTCGGTGGAGTTTCCGTTTAGGGTCGGACTCTCACGCAGTGTCGCCAAAAAACGAAAAAAAACGGAAACTCGTGTTCCGCGCCGTCGGCCCGCGCGCGTACCGTTACCTGCGGGCACCGCGGCGTCCGCGCCGAACTTGCGCACCAGCTCCTGGACGAACACGCCGGACGCGAGGTGCAGCCCGTGCGACAGCAGGTGCGCGGCCACGGCCACCGCGGCCACCACCCATCCCCAGCCGCCCTCCGGGTAGTAGTGCTGCTTGAGCGTGACCAGCTGCCGGACGTCGCCGAGCCCGGACAGGCCGGCCGGCTGCGACTTGCTGCAACGGTGGCCGGGCGGCGGCCGGACGCCGCGGAGCGCGTGGCCGCCGCCGCCGTGGCCGCCGCCGCTGTGGCCGTCGCCGTGGCCGTGGCCATGGCCGTGGCTGCCGCCCGCGGCCGACAAGTGCGGCAGGCTCCTCGACCGGAACAGTCCCGGGCCTCCGCCGCCGACGCTCAACACCACTCCGCTGCAATAGACACGCGGCGTCACGAGTGTGTGCATATCGAGGACGCGATTGTTTTTTTTTCCCATCCCAATTCAACCGCGGTCTCGATCGCGTCAAGTACGTGCGACGGGGCCAAAACGGTTCCGTCGTGTTGTCCGCGCGTTTCGACAGAATGACAACAGTCGTTCGAACGGGAAATGTTAGGTTAGGTTAGGTTGGGTGACGGACCTTACGCGTTTGGCGACCGTAACGAACGAGCGTCGCGGCGGAAAATGTTTCGAGCGCGACAAACCTACCGCGCGGTGCCCCCGACCTGAAACACCTGAAACGAAACCGAATCCGTACGAGCCGATCGACATCACGACGAACACGTGTTTGAATTCGGCCGGTCTCCGTAACACGCGATTTCTAATCATCGATGATTTATCGATCGGTTCGCAACAACGAGGCCGAAACTCTGGACCGGACAACTAATCGAATCGCCGCGCCGCCGCCGGTTCCCTCGTCACGACGGCGAATTTCGGATTTAATTATTTCCGCCACGTGTGCCCGACGTCACAAAAAACCCCGTCGGCGACGAATACAATTATCCGACTCGGCGTATTTAGGATTTCGCCTAGGGGGGGGGGATATATATTAAAAATTTGACCTAAAGAGCGCTTCGTAAAATCATACCTATTGGCTGTTGTAAGATAAAAATAACAAAAACTAAAAAAAATCAAGGGGGGGGATCTATCCACGAAAACGCGACTATTCGTATCGCCGTGTCGTTATCGTTTGCGCGACACGTGTTATTGTTGTCCGTGACGTTTTTTGATTCAACCAGCAGTCTCGACGCCGATCCTGTCAGTTTTTCTAGACGGACATTTTTTCTAGGACGGGGGGTCGGGCAAGATCATGGAATTCAGTGAACACCCGTCTGCACGGGCGTAATATGAATTTTTGGAGAACACTGTATTATTAGCGTTACTTCGAATGTACGAAACAAAATGGACTGTATAAAAGGAAAGGTCTTAAATTGAAATTTTCGGACGTATAAAAACTCCAATCACGATACAAGGTCAGGTATGAAAATTTTTCTGTTCAGAAACAAATAATCATGACACAACCGAATGAACTGGCCGGTAACAGGTACGATAACGTAAATTCAGACCGTTTTCGACGACGACGTTAGTCGATAGCGACTGGTAGTGACAACAGCGTTGCAAAAAGGTGACGACGGGGTAAGAAAATAACGATAAACGGCGTTGCCGACGACAGTCGAACAATTGAAATACGCAGCGAACACTTGAAATGCTGGGATTCGAATGTTCGTTTGTTCTTCGAACGTAGGCGGGGCTAAAACCGAATTCGCTCGTCCTCCGGTCGGCGGCACACGTTTTGGACAGAAAAAAACCGGCGTTGCCGACCGCGAGAACGGTACTGCGGCGGGAACGTTATTTTTTATTTCGTCGACGTCCGTACACAACGAAATCTAGTGCGAGACATACAGTCGGCGCGGCGTGACGAGCGGACGTGTAAGTGCGCGCGCATAGAAAGCAACTCGGGGCACCGTTACTCAACGATCCGTCCGAGACATCATAGATCACGTTACGAAACCCGTTATGTGTACCCGCGCCGTTCGATCCGATCCGTGCGTTACGACCGCCGCGCACGAGCTGACCCTGTTGACGGGCGGCCGACCGACACCGAAGCCCTTGCGCGTCGTCTGGTTTGAAGATGGCCCGGTCGCGACGCGTCGTTTTCACTTTTGGCGCGGCCTCCTACTACCCGCGTTCACGTCGTGACCGCTGTTGAACCGCACATACGAAAACTCACGTTTGCGTCACGTCTGGTGCGTACAGTTTTTTTCGTCTCGTTTTGACGGGCAAAGAGAAAGTCCGAACGTCGATACGTTTTTAAATTAAATTATTAAATTAAAGATCAAAAACGATTTTTGGAAAAACAACGCGCACGTCACCGGACGTTCGATTGTAAGATATCGTAACGTCGCAGCGAAATCACCCGGCGACGATGAGTACGAGACACCGCACGGCCGCGTGTCGGTTCCGATTTTCGACGGACGACGACGTTGTTCTCTGGGTAGTAGGGTAGAGTGGGTAGAGTGGGGTAGGACGGACACGAGAACCCACGGAACCGCGCGTCAGGCCTGACCGACTGACCTGCTGGAGTCATCGTCGCCGCCGCCCGTGGCCATGATGGCGTCGCGTTCGGTCCGGGGACGGTACGGGAACAGCAGCAGCGCATCACGTCACATGTCGTCGCGAGACGGGGAAACGGAACGAACACAAACGGGAACGCGCACGACGGGAACGGGGCCGGACGTGCGAGCGCGCCCCGACGATGCCGACACACGACTGCGGTCGCGGACGAGCTTGTTGCTGCGCCGTCGGAGCACGTGCGGCGGTCTCTGGCAGTCGTCGTGGTAGTCATGGTAGTCGCGGTAGTCCGCGGTAGTCCGGTGGTCGGGAGACCGACCGTCGACGTATTTAGTGTTTCGTTTTCCCGCCAAACTCATACCGGTTCCGGTTACCGACAAGACGCGATAAACCCGGAGCGGTATTTTTATTTTGATTTTAAATATATTTCATACCGTCGAATCGTTTTATTTCACGGTTTGGACATTAACGCGTTCTGATCGATCGTACGTTATCGTTGTATGAGTTTACGAACATACGTCTTAAAACGTACTTAAAATGTCCTTAGAAAACCGCTTGGTAAAACATTATTATTATTATTTTTTTTTTTGGCTTAACCAAACATTCAATAAGATTAGGATTTGAATTTTTTTTACCGTCTATTTCGTAAAATAATTTGTAATAAAATAATACGATAGCAGATATTTATTAAATTAGGAAATATATGATCATGATTTTTATCATTTATCGTCTTTGTGACGATTGCAGGGGGGTGGGGGAGTGTCAAACCTCTGAAATCATCCCTCGTCCCTGTACGACGGAGCCTCCAAAACCGATAATTGCAGCGCTGGTCACGGGTTAGGTTAGGTCAGCACTCCGTTGTCGCGACTTCGTTCCTGTCCACAACGTCCGCCGTTACGTCGGTTTGCGTTTAAGGCGGATAATACCAAAAGCACAGTGTTCGAGGCGCAGGACCTACGCGTTAGTTAGGGGCTCGTCGGTTCATGTAGGTTATTAAAACGATTGATTAACCTGCAAGACCGAAATCGAAAATCAACCGAAATGATTTCGACGGCCCGCCTTCGATTCGGGGTTTCGGCTGTCCGTTCTGAACGTTCTTCCGGTTATTTTTTCGTCCCGTCGTTCGAAACGGAGCGAAAGCGTGTGCGGTGACTTGACCGAGCCAAAAAAAAAAAAAAAAATTAATAATAATAATATTCGTCCCGGCTAGCCGTCCGACTGCACCACACACACAGACGACTCGGTGCGAGAGATAACATCGCGTCCGAGCGTTTATAATTATAGTCCGCCCGATCCATCCTCGAGACCAACTGGAGTCGGCCTCGCGACCAACGAACGTTCCAACGTTACCTACAACCTAACCGTTCTGTCGGTCGTAACGAGAGCCTCTGACCGGGTTCGTGACTTGCGGACGTCGTTCAATCGGGTATCGCCGGTCCTAACCGAAAACCGCGCACATGTTCAAATACCGTGTACACGGCGAACGACAGATTTTTGTGCGCGGCACGTGATTTTCCCGACCTCTCGGATAAATACTTAAAACGTCAGTTTATAAAAAAAAACACACACAACGACATAAAGTATACGCCGATTAATTTCGGTTTTCTTTTTCGCCGACCGTCGTGGATTTTCATCGACAACGGTCGGTCGGGACGTCGTACACATCGCACGCGTCGCGTCCGGCGCGCGGATTCAGCGAGTCACCTTCACCGGTAGGCTGTGTTTTACTTTCGGGAAATTCTGTTAAATATACTCGTGAGATATTTACCATGCACGCGAGAGACATTACCGAAAAGCCAGTTATATTTGAACGAAAAACAAACACCGACGTGAGAACGAACATATATAATAATTATTCAGACGTTGTACGACGGACCGAATATTTTAGCGACTATCGGAAACAAACGACGAGAAGTTCGTCTAATCAAAAAAAAATCAAAAAAATTACTCGTGGAAAGAACAAACGAGCGATAGAACCGGAACCACGACCTTAGAGTCGACGTACGACAGAGAAGGACGGAGAGATCGCTTGAAGACGGCGACGGTCCTTAACGGACCACCGATTAAGCCGAGGAGAAGAACGAACACACAAACACCACCAGCGACCGCCGCATCAGCGATTCGCGCGCTGAACGTAATTTTTCATCTCTACGGCGGATAAAATCGGAACACCGACCGGACCTCGTGATTTAGATTCGACGTTAGTGTACGTAGGTCGTCATTCGTTTGATATCCGTAATCGGCAATGGCTGTGAGTTTGCCGTTTATGTTTATCGTTTATCGATCGATCGCGGTGTCAACGCAATAACAACGTGACCTGCTCATGCCGCGACATAAATCCGAACGCGCACCTGGTGGCCGCCCAGACCGTGACAACGCGCACGACGGTGCTTTTTATTAACGTTGTTCTGGCGTGTAATCCGTTTTGTTCGACTCCGTTCGCGAAGTCGTCCGTGTCTGTTCTGCGAGCGGACGACCGTAATCGGGCTTCAACAACGGGGGGAGAAAAGTTTGTCGATATCGTCGGGACGTCTCGCTCGGGGCGAGGGACGGCACTGTCGACCGCGTTAACGCGATCGGCTAGAGTGGGAAAGAGAGCGAGGGCGAGGTCGATAATATAAAATATAGATAAGAGTTCCGCACGCCCGTCCGCCCGTCCGTCCCTAAATAGAATAAGGTCGTTTCTCGACGTGGCCCGAAAATATCATTTTTCGGCGACGCGAACAACGGTAATGTACGCGGACGTGGCGGCAAAACGTGACAGTGATGTGTGTATTTTATCGTCGGGCGGCGGCCGCGAAGGCTTTTACGATTCCATTACGCCGCGACGGCCGAGAAAGTCGTTGTCGTCGCCGACGATAAATCTCCGAACCGCGCGAACGTCCATTTATAAAAAGCCGTCGTGCGCGCAAAGCCAAACCGCCGCCGCCGTCGGCCGTTCGGCGGGCCGTTTTCCCGTTGTCGTAGCGTCACGATGCGGAAATCATAACCTAAAACAATAAACTAAACGTGTAAGACCAGACGACGGATCCGTTTTCGGCCACGGCCGTGTTTAGAAATTTAGATTTGCCGCCGCCGCCGCCATTAGAGGTTTTCACTGGGGCGTATGGGACGGGTAAGGAACGAGATCGGGCGTGTTACGTGCAAACTAAAGCTTTACATTGCACGACGTTTAGAACGGTTTTTGTACGAATTAATAGCGAAAATTCCCGCCTGCTCCGGCCCGAACGTCCGTTCGCACGAAGAACGTCAAACGGTTTTCCAGCGGTACGTACATAACCTCACCGCAATACGATTTCGTAATGAAATCGCGTTCGATCTTATCGGTTTTCCTCTCGAGACTGTGTGTACGTATACGAATCTAGTTATTTATTTACTTTTTTGTTTGTGAAATTTCGTTTATTGTTATCATTATTGCTAAATGCGCTCCGTCCCCGTCGGTCCCTTACGTCGGCGTCACATAATGTTTACGCCGTACACGATGTTGTAAAACGTCGACCGGCTCCGGAACGACACGAAAACCCGATCGCATCACATTTCTACTCGGACGGTATCGATTGTCGGATTTAAATAATTTCGCGCGCGGTCCCAGGTAACGCGACGAGAAAAGGACGGACGAGAAAAAATGGCCCATGGTTTTATACGGGGAGGACATTCGACGAGAGCGGATTTCGTCGGTCATCGACTCGTACGACGACTTCGTGGACGCGCGCGTAGTAAAAATCAGTAGGCTCGCGTGCACTCGGGTGTGTTCGTTTTTATTAACGTCGTCACGTTTTGGGTACTCGTCGTGCGAATGGATCCGACGGTCGATTTCACCGTCAAACGACGCGGTTGATAAGTAATCAAAAACGAATTTCGTGTCAAACGCGCGTCTGATAATTAGATAGATACCGGTGCGCGCCCGCCGACGATTATGGTTCGCACTTTATCGTAACGCTGTGTCGCTACGTGAACGCGACAAACGCGAAATAATCAAATCTACGGAAATAGACGAAAATATATAATGATAACATTGTGGAACAAGTTACTGCTATTTTGGGGCAGTGACGGAGAGTAGGACTAAAGAAGGCTGCTTAAACCCTATTATCTGTTTTTTGTGAACCGGTCGTACACGTCTTATGCTAATAGACGGAGCGTGGTAGTTGTTCACGCGGTCAACGGCGGCTGCACCGCACATGATTTTCCACAATTTTGGACTTGTGCAAAGGATAAACCGAGTTGTGCGGTGTTTCGATACAAATGTACATCGTGTGGGCCGGTCAAAACGTTTGCCACCCCCTCTGAAGAACTGAAATGACGCCACTGTCCACCGTACCCGTTCGTTGTCGAAATATAACGCGCTGGTAATTTTGCGATCGGCTACATTTCATTTGGCGGTCCATACCGCGATTGGTACGACGCTGTTGTGTGATCATGACACTACCCCGTACTTAAGACGCTAAACGTGTACACGCAAAACGTAAAACCCGGTTATTTTGTTTTGTTTAAACGTCACCACGTTACGATCTCGTGCGATCCGTTACAAACGTTAACGACGTTGCGTCCGCTGTTCAACGAAAAACCTAACCGTACGTACGTTTCGGTACCGACGTCTGTGACGTAGAACGAACAACTCGTTCTGACACGTGCACGCGTCCCGTGAACTCTCACGGCCGGTAAGACAAACGCGTTTCGTGATACGGATTTACGAAAAAACGTGTTACGACATCCGGCCGAACACCGTCGGCGACCGAACCGACAACTCTGTTCCGAAATCAGCCGCCCCGGTCGATTGGCCAGCGTTGTTAGTAATATTAGTAGTATTAATAGTATAATAGTACCCCCGGGTTAACGTTTCGTTTCAACACGAGCAGACTCCAGACTGCATCTCCCGAGGCCCCTGTCAATGTGGATATCGTCCCCCGATAGCCTGTAAGAAATGAGTGCATAAATCGACAATCCGCTCCAAGCGTTCTGAGCCGTGCGACGATCCTTTCAGGCTCTCGCGTCGGCGCGTCTCAGACAAAAAAACCGACACAAACGCTTGAACTTAAACAAGCTTTCGCTGTCCGTCCGTAGGCGACTGAACAGGACAAAACAACACATTTCAACAGCGAGTCCAGTCGGCCGGCGCTGCTGGGAGCCGTCCCGCGGACGTGTTAATTCGGACTCAACGTCGGCCATCGGACACGACGTATTACACCGAATACGGAACCTAACCTAACCTCGCGCAGTGACGCCGTCCGGCCTCGTTACGAAACGAGCGGATTTCTCCGCGCGCCCGTCGATAACAACCGGTCGTGAATCGGGGGCATGACGTTTTCGCGGCGGTCGTCTTGCACACGAGAAAACGTGACGGATTTTCTAAAATGACGGACGTCGCGCCGACGTGTGCACACGTATTTAAAATCGAGTCGAATGAATATTCGTTCACGCGATCGACAAAAAGAGTTTAATAATTAGATACACAAACAGATGGTAGAGCTGGCGAGCTAACGTTTTTATTATTTTTTAGCTCAAGCTCGCCAAAACTACGTGACGTCGAGAGTCTAATTTTTTTCCAAACACGAATAAGTGAATAAATAATTAAATTGATAACTCGATAAAAAAAAGTAATAATTACGCGAGACACTTGTATGCGCTTGGTTAGTTAATACAACGAGGTACAACAATTTTGTGGCTTTATGCAAATTAAGAGCTAGTGGCCGATTCGAACGCTCGATCGTATTGAATTCTTTTTGAAAATCTTTTATTTTAATTTGAAAAATTCTATTTTCTATCGATTTCAAATTTAATTTTCGTTTGAAAAAAAAAATAATTCGTTTATGAATTTGGGGGCCCGGGGCGATTCGTCCCGGCTGATATTATCCGATCGTTCGGGTTTTTTATGTTCGGCAATCGGAACGGAATCGTTCGGAATACGCGACGACCAAATTGCATTTGGGACGTACGTCGGAAACCGACCCGAACGGGACTGCCGACCGTTTGAACGACGCGGCGATCGACGTGTTGTCCAACGTCTAGATCCGTGACGGATCGATCCGAAAACCACGAACTGACCCGGACGCGGGCCGGTGTAGTTTTCCCGTTTCGTCGCGCTTTTTGCGCGTTTCGAAATCACAAACGTCACCGGCACGACACCAAAACAGCGATGCCGGTTGTTCCGAGTCGATTACGACTATAATTCGACGTTTTCGACCGTTGAAATTGGTTTTAGAACGTAAACTAACGTTTTCACGATAGCCAACACTATTATTACTTTTCCTCGACACCTTGTGATTTCTTGAACTTCGATAAGTTATTATTTCCCTATTGGTTTTTACGACGCGACGTCGGTATTTTTTGGCCGTTGTCGTCCGGGCTCGACGAGTTCGATTTCGTCGCAATGATTATTTCCCGTTCCAAACATATCGGACTGGGTCGAGGCAGAATGTTATTTACGGACGTTTGTCGAAAACCGTTCGCTGGACGATAACGGCACATGAACGCGCGGAGATAAAACGCGAGACGGCTGTTGGTCGTCCGCGAACAATGTCGAGAACCTCGCGGGCAATCGAACGAACGACGACGATGATAAAAGGGCTACTTTTTTATTTTTATTATTATTATTATTATTATTATTTTTACTACTACACGTCACCGTATAAAACGCGTAAACGATAGGCCTCCGGGTTCATACCCCGGGTAACCTGGTCACCGAGGACGGCAGACTTGGGTGCTAACGCTCGATGTTTCATATTGTTTTCGTTAGATTCGCGTTAATTTTTAACGTCTGTATGTCAAAACAAACAGTTCTAGTAAAGTGTCCGTTACGTGTTGTTGATATATTGTTTTATTAAAATACGTGTTATAATTATTAGTGACCATTATATCGAATGCTTCTATTAAGTTTTACAAAAAATCGTTTCAATTGTTCTTCGATCAACGTACTTGGTGTTTTCAGCCCATGCCTCATTCAAACGATAAACTACGGGCGTATTCGGTGTCGCCGGGTTTCATTCGATTCACGTTCGGATCCCGTTAAACAGGCGTTCCGAAATCATTTGAAACGCTGCCCGCGTTTGGCGATCAAGAGTGCACGTTTCAAAATGCGTTTTCATTACCACCCCGGGAGTGCCGGACGACGGAGAACGGGACCCGGGGCGGCGAACAACAACGAACTTAGCACGCGCGTTAAACAGGAAGTCCTGAAGCTGCTCCGCCCGGTTGTGTACGCGTCTAGCACCGACCGGGACCCAGGACCGTCCGCTTTCCGCCATAGACAAGCCTAACCTTGCTTTCGTGCGGTGTATTTGAACGTCGGGACGTCCACGTGGACTTTTCCCTCTGCCTCTGCCTACTTGGTCGCGCGCTCGTGGCGTTCGTCGATGGACGCCGACGTTCGATCTCTTCGCTCTGACCGAAAACCGTAATATCGTTCTAAAACGAGTTCGGAACACGAGTCAGCCTGAAGTAAATCGACGTCGTGTGTTTTTTTTCGCATTCATGAATAATAATAAAAATCGTCGTTGTGAAATATGTAGACTGTCGCACAAAATCGGTACGACTCGTTTTTTCTGATTTGAATCGATACCATGTATGTATCGTGTTTTGTTCGCCCCCCCCGGGACCGCAGCACTCTCGGCACCGACTCACCATGTACGGAGGCCGTGTGCAAGTTACTGTTGCCGTCGACTATCAAAGCAAACCCGACAATTCGTGACGATTCAAACGGATGCTGAACGAAAATGTATCTCGTCGACAATATTTCGTGTCAAACACAAAATTGCACAACGTTATTACACGCAGACACGCTATCACGAACAATTATATAATTCAGTGCGCTTTATCCGTTTCCCAATCGCCGCGGTCATGGCCGTAGTTGACGTCGTTATTATCGCTGTTATTTTTTCTTTGTCCCCCCCCCGTCCCCCGTCCCCCGTCCCCTTTTCATTTACGACCGTCTGAAAACCGTAATGGTTTCCGAGGCCGGAACACGTTGGTCACGACGATGTTGGAATACCGGACAGGGTAATAAAAACACGTATGTGAATTATCATCACGGTAACGACGTCACTTTCTAAACATGAAAAACGGTTGTTTGATAGCCGCGATTTCGCAAACGTCGCGTTTCAATTTACCGTACGGCGTGCCGGTCGATTGTCCCGACGCGATATTACGGGACGCGTTCAATTCGTCCGACTTAACGTAGACTTGATAGCCGGGCAGAATACGGGTGGGTCGACCTGGCCACGAATCCGATGAAGTTGTCAGAAAACGTTGTCGTGAAGCAAGAAAAAAAAGAAAAAACGATCCAAAAAGGTTTTGTAGAATTCGGCATCGACTGTACTTCCCGGCGGGGGGGGGACAAGTTTTTCGTGCGCAACCCACGGGAACCGAAAATCGTCTTTGTTTTGGATTTTCAAAACCACCGGATGACCACCAAAACTGACCGCGTCGCCGAAATACAGCGACACTCGATGATAAATATTCGGAACGTTTCTGGTAGCACTAACTTGTAACAACGTTTTATCGCGATTCGTTGTTCGGGATTGTTTTCCGTGTTTAAATTATATAACCGCGGTCACAAACGTACGGTCACACGTTTAGACGCGATTTGTGCTTCGATCCGATACGCGTGAAACTTTGTACGACGAATCATTACGTGCGTTATCGTGATTACTTACCGAAACGTCGTAATGATAACGGGGGGTATCGATTTTGGAACGGTTTTCTCTTAACTGCGTACACGTTAATTCTTCCGTACAACAGTTAACGGACAAAATACGACGTGGCGAAACCGAACTTCTTTTTAAAGACACAAAAAATACGTTTACGCGAGTTCGTCGACAGCACGCGTCGCTGTTCCGTCTTTTCTTTTTGATTTTTTACGACCGTTTGTCTCGGTAGTAAACGTACCAAACGTTCACAATGACGCGTGAAAATTATTGCGATGCCGCAGAAACCGTCACTGTTTATAATCATAAACATTTCGAGTAAGGTCGAAAGACTTGCCGGATTCATTCAAATTTTATCCGTCTCGTTCCACTGCTCCGCCCCGCGTACACACATTGTATATGTGTATACAGTATTACACGCTGTGTCACACGGAGTCTGTTCGGTTTTTTATTTGAAAATAATCGTTATGCCATTATACGCGATGTGCTCGTATTCACGCGGTATAAATACAATGTTAATGTCTAAAAAAAACGTTTTCCAGTATTGAAATCGTGTTTGACGTTTCGAAACGATTCGTCGAATCTTTAACGAAAACGTGTAGCGCCGAAATTTCCCGTTTAAAAACAAAAAAACTAATAGATTTTTGACTACCCGGGGGGGGGGGGGGCGAGGACTTGAAATAAAACCGTGTCGCCCGTTCCAGCGGGTTATTATTATAAAAACGAGAGAAACAAGAAACCCGAAAACATATCGGACGGAACCAGAGTCGTCGCGTTTCCGTGGGACAACACGCGTATACACGTTTTCCTCGCGAGTCGACAACGATCGTGTACGGCCTCCGCTGACACGACGGTGACGGATGAGCCGCGTTAGGACGATACCGCACCTGATAAAGAAAGGAGTTTTCGCTTCGGCAGGGGTTTTCGTCCCGGTGATTGATGATTTCTCATGGCGCGCGCGGTCGAAGCTTTGAATGCGCACTAGCGGAAATATAATCGCGCTCGTTACCATGACGCGTTGTTGGATATTTAGTCCTGGGAACGGTCGTGCGTTTCTGTTGCGCCTGTGCTAAACGACCCGCCGCACTACTGTACGATGTCTTTGAGCACAATGAATCACGGATTTACTGTTCGACCGGTTACCGTACGGGTATGCATAACCTTTAAAAAAGGTTCGGGAAAAAATCGAATGTTTTCATTCCGCGGACGGTCGAACGAAACCGACGGTCAACCACGAGAAACCAGTCTTCCGGTCTCATCGAAACGTCGAATGTACCCCTCCCCCGATTACCATTGCCGACCGATTGTGTGAACGGGGCAGTCTCCCGATACGAATCTAACGACAACTGCAGTGTCCAAAATCACGAAATGTATTTTCTTTCGGTTTCCACGGGGACGTCGCGCGGCGTATTCGAACACGAACACTATCTATTCCTCTCGTTTCCCCGTCGACCCGGTCGGTTAACCCGACTGACGTAATTAGTGTGACCTAAGTCGGCGTCCCGGCTGAACGACCGTCCAAGATCAATCTCGCGACGAGGCGTTCGCGTCTCCGGAAAAACTATAACGCGTGTATACCGTGCGCGTCTAATATTCAAACCCGTCGATTTCTGCTCTAGACTCAGACTGTATTCCGAGTAACACTACCCCTGCCTCACGCAGGAAGTCAAAGCGTCGTCGGGGAAGAGACTTATATCTGGCCGTTCGTGTTATCAAAAAAAAAAAATAATAATATATATACCTGAAAGCCGCCGGCGTGCGTACAACAAAACAAACAAAATATTTTTCTCGTCGACCCGTCGGTCAGTCAACCCGACTGACGTAATTAGCGTGACCTAAGTCGGCGTCCCGCTGAACGACCGTCGAAGAAAACGGACGAAACGTAACCGTCCACGCGATTAATCTCGCGACGAGACGTTTGTGAAGTTAGCCCTCCGCCTAATCATCCGATTCGCTTCCAACTAACGTTGATGTTTACGAAACCGTTCGATGTAGGTCTGGTCCATAATTTTCTATGCCATTAATGAAATGTACAATTTTTTTAGATTAAAGATCAGATAAATTCTCTGGGACATTCTTAATTAATGACGTTAAATATAGCCTACTAACTTCCGAAGGATTTGGTTTTTTCGTTTATCTAATCGACATTACAATCATCGATGCTTTGAAATGTCTTGAAAATCGTTTAGGTTTGTTGATTGACTACTAAGTAATCGAAATCCTGTGATATGAAATTCTTTTTGTCTTTTGTTTCAGATACTTTACACGGCAAAAGCTTTTTGTCGTATGTAGCACGGAGGCGTGGAGGTGACCAAGAATCATAAAAAATTCGCCAAAAATAGAATTTCGATTTGCGAATTGTTTAAACCAATTTGCAATTAATATGCTAAATGTCAACGTTAGTTTGTAGCGAATCGGATGATTTGACGGGACTAACTTCACGGACGTCGCGAAAATCGTCCGAACGTGTCAAACGATTTACTTATGTGGTGATGGAGGGACGGGAATGAGCTTTGATCGTCGAAAACATAAGTCATGATTTAAGGATATTCGTTCATTTTATTAAATCTGTTTGTCCGTGGCCGGGACGAACGCGGGGCTCCTTTTGATTATTTAATAACATAATTTATGTAATGAACGGCACGCCGTCAAAACTAATGCACAATAACAGAAAGGTCCCTTCCGTCCACGCACGATAACGTTCGCAAAACGGTAACGAGACGGAACGGTGTTACGAGGTGTTTAGAAAACCGCGCACGACGTTCGTCCGTCTGGCCGTTTATTTCTTTTTCGCCTTTTTCATTAAAACCCCCGACGGGCTTAACTCCGGGCGAAATCTCCCGTCCGCCGGTAAGCAAGACGGGATCCCGTCTTGCTATTGTCGAAAACCCCGCCGTCGAATGATTGATTGTGGCGTTATGGTGGCGTTGATACGACGTGCGCGCGAAAAACGAACGGACACGTTAACGGACGAACGACGCATACCACCTTATGTCGGTCGCCACCACGCACACGGTTCGGTCGTGACGCCAGTTGTGAAATCGGTCTTTTACGAAAAAACGGTCGTCGTACGGTTTCGAAAACGATCTGACCGACTACGAACCGGAGTGAACGTTGTTCGGTCGAGAAATACCGAAAACGCGCGCCGTAAACGTGAAACGAAAAAAATGTCAGACCGGGGGGGTTATGGTATCGCATCCGACGACGTTTTTGTCGTGAACGAACGTATTCACGCGTAAACCGCGGTCGAAACCGCGTTTGAAACTTCGACCCGACCAAAAAAAAAACAGTTCGATTGACGGTTTGAACACGGGACGTCAGATCAAAAACATGTTCGGCGCGTCAACGTTTAACGATTGTGCAAATCGTGTTGTCTCACACAGTCGTCTCAAACGGGCTGTTCGCCGTGGATAAATATATTCGACGATTTGACGACAAATAAAATTATTCGACAAAGCGATCTCAACGACCGACGATCGTTTGACCGTCACCGCGGTACGACAACGTTGATGTCGCTGTTGTCACGCGATTTCTTCGCACGGTAGCGTTAATTAAACCGTCGTCGTTTCGAACGCGGTGCCGGTTTTTATCGGACGACAAAATAAACGGAAAATAAATAGAAAATCGTTTTCGTTATTTTTGTTTACCGACAGACGCGCCGACCGGATTAAGACGACGTTTCTCTCTAAACCGCGACACGACAACGTCTTACGTACATGTACTTGTATACCAGTTCGACTCGGTCCGCGTTTCCCACGAGATCCCCTTCCGCGTTCGTTCGTTCGTTCGTTTCTTTCTTGTCCTGCTCGTGTCTGCTTGTGGGCTGGTTGACGGCGGACGTGATTTCCACGATCGACGCGCGCCCGTAAATCGCAATACGAATCGCGTTTGGTACTGTTCCGAACCCGACAAATCGTTGTACGTGACGGACACGTTGAAATCGTTCTGCGCGCGCGCGCGTAAAATAATTACCGTCGACGAACCTGACGGTTGTAATTGTCGAAACGAAATCGGTAATCACTGTTTCGGAAAACCGTGTGCTCTTCCGGTCGCTCTCGGTTGCTCCGCGGCCAGGTGTAGTTTTTAAATTTCAAAAAAAAAAAACATTCGAAGTTCATTCACGAACAGGTATTGAATATCGACTGTTCGGCGTTCACGCTCGCAGTAGGTTATACACGTGTATTTATAAATAATTCGACAATACGTTTGTAACACTCGTACGCATATGTCAACACGATACGGATCCCCCAGTCCGTCGGGATATTTTGTCTTCAAATAAAACAATGACGATAAAGTTATTTGTGTCGTTCGAAAATCGCTCGGCTACGTAGTCGACGATCATTTTATTCGCAACAACCGAGCAACTCGATTGTTTATCACCCGATTAGTGCCCACCACTGCTTTTCCGCACGTTTTCTAAAACGCGGTCCTCGAACCCCGTAAACAATTAACCGGTCGATTTTCAAACGGCCGCCTTGCGCGTGTTCTTCTTCGTCCCGTGTGAATCTCGTTACAATTATATATTTTCGATGTGCGATAACCGTCTCCTGCAGCAGAGCGTTAGGTTCCCGAACGACTTGGAATGTCGATAGTGGGTCGCCGTTTAAAAATCAATATTCGACGTGGGGGTCATGACGAATAAGTGACGGCGGTAAAATCGTTAAGTTTACCGACAAAATTTCGGAACGGAATGTGGGAACGGTTTTCTAACAAAAAAAAAAAAATCGTCCTGTAAAAACTCGAAATCGAAAAACGACTCGTACGCGTTTTTGGCGTACAACGTGCACGACAATCGCACGAACCCAACGGCGAAACGCTCGGTAACGTTTTGTCGTGCATTAGAAGTTCAGTTTTGCGGTTCGAGCCAAATCGAGAAGTTAGAACCATCGCAGATACGTTATAATACACGTTCGCGCACAAAACGGATACAGTTAATTTGTCTGACCGATCGAGTATAATTTGGCCGTCGTTCCACTTTGTGCAAGACGCGAACACGCGAACACGGAGTTCGCGGGTAAAACGGTGAATCGTAAAACACGCGCACAATATGTACACGAAAAATTAGGATTCGAGATTCCGGTTTTTAATCAAATTTCGGCGATAAAACCGATAGTCGCGAAACGTCCTCGTTTTGATTTCGTTTCATTTTAAGTTTTGATTTCGTTTCATTCGAACCGTATGGGTTTATAAAAGGAAAAAAAAACAACCAAAACCTCCGTTTATAATACAATCGCGCTATTATGTATCCGTCCGTTTTTATTAACCGACCTCGCCAGAAAATCGAGTGTTTCAATTTCTTTTTCTTTTTTTCTTTTGTCAATTTGACGTTCAAGACACCGAGATCAATACCATGTATTTCTATGTGTGCGAAGCGTCACGGGCGAAATGGAAATGGCGAATTTAGCGAGCGAGATCGGATCTCACGTACACTCGAGTTTACGTCGAAAAGCGTTTTGTGGGGGGGAACAAAATTATAATTTGTCCGACGTTTTTCCACTCGGCGGACAGCCCGAACGCCGGCAAACCGATGGCGTTTTTCATGAAATATACCGCAGTTACGATGGAAATTTTCTGTGACGGCGTCACGCCGTAAAAACCGTAAAAAAAACACGTTCGAATCGGTTTGTTTTAGGCGTTTCTCGACGGTCCGTTTGGAATTCAGCTCGGAGCCGTCGTGTTTTCCGGAACGATAAAACGCGGAGTTGCCGACCAACGGCTTTCGGCCGTGATCATAAAACAAACGCGATTTACGACGAGCGGGATACGGAAAAAAAAAATACGATACAATCGGCCGGAGTCACCGACGTCCGTGGATCATTTGCGTGTGAGTTCACGTTTGTCGCGCAATCACGGACGATAAGCGTTCGAAATCGTTTCGTTTTCTATTGTTTGACGACCTAACCGCGTTCGATTGAAAAACGCGTTTGGCGCACACCGACACGATTGTCCGGACGACGACGGTTCACCGCGGGTCGGTTAACGTTTTCGTATCGTTCGTGTGCGTACCTCAGAAGATCACTTTTCTATTACTGCTATAGCAGTAATTATACTTGTATCATTTTTTTTTTTTACGAAATAGGTCATTTACCGTCCAGAAACGTCGGAATCGAATTCCAAACTTTTCATTCGTATACATTCTGCGAGTGAATGAATGCGCGCTTCCATTGCTCCGGACACGACGAAACGCGAACAACTAACGACAAGGTTAGTTAAGATATATTGTATTATTGAGTTCGAACAACGTACGAAATTGATAAAATAAAATCAATCGACGACAACGCCCGATAGGAATATAAAAACCGAATTCGTTTTACGTTATACGTTATCCGCGTCCAAACACGTGAGTGAACGTACGAAACCTATAGTTTCATGTTCAACACACCGTGGAAAACAGTACCGCGTGACCAGTACGACGTCCGATTTTGAGCGTTTTGTAAATGACCCGCGACCCGTCACTGCGAAATTTAAATTACTGCCCGTAGCCAGTGACCGACCGTGAACGTGTCAAACGGGCGTCGGATTGGAAAACGGATACCGGTTGTTACCGAACTGACCGCACGGCGACTCGGTTTTGGGGAACGACGACTCGCTCGGTCCGTCGGCTTATAGACGCGAATGTCCGAGCACACGGATTCATTTCCGCGCGAATCCATTTCCGGTTCCATAAACGATCGTACCACTGCCAACGTTGCGTGGACGTGCGAAACGAATAACATTCGATCGCAGAACACAAAACCACGATGGTACCACCACGTTCTTACCGTGCGCGATCGCTCACCTGAAAACAAACGAAAAATGTCCGTTAAAGTCGTCGCGGTCTCTGGACGTGGTTTACATTTCTCGAACAACCGCGAATCTCACGATTCAATGTCGTTTGTTTCGCGTTCGCTTTTTTGATCGATTCGAGAACGGAACGCGACCGGACGAAATTCAAAACATCGGCTCGGGAGCGTCGAACCGACAGTGAAACTATTGGCAGAACGGCGGCGCCAAACGTGCAAAACCTGCACGACGTACGTTCGCGGCAGACGAATTCGTCCGAACGTCGAAACCGTCGTCACGTTATCTGTCGCTGAAAATTCGACCAGGTGCGAGAAACGAATAGTAAGGTTAGGTGAAAGAAAAGAAAAAAAAAGGAAACGTTTTCGCGCGTCACCAGTTTTCTCGAGATTAGTTGCGCGTGCGCGTAACAGTTGTTCCTGTCGCGGCCAATAGCGTGCCGGTAGACAGTCTGGCCGTTCCCGCCAATTTTCACCGCGTCCGGGACTCTCGTGCACCCGCACGCGCCGTGGACGCGTCATTTGTTGTTCGTACGCACGCGCGCACGCTCGCCGGACCGAAAATAACGCGAACAAAAAGTGCCGTCTTATTCGTGTCGACCATTCTTTTTTTTTTTCGCTTAATTTACATTACCACACGCACTCAGGCTGGACTTGGTAAACCAAGTAACCCATTTCAAAGTATCCAGCGGTGATGACCAAGTAAGCGATTTATTGATAAACGCCCTCCGCTCGTGCGGTTTATTTACCTAGCGAAACAGAGAATATTTAGTGACTTCCGTGTACCTATTTTCGTTTGTCGATTTGTTTTTTTTCGCGAACCGATTTTTCGTATTAATATAGATCGTATGGTATTATACAATCGAAAACGTGTTTCCGTATAAAAACGTAAACGTTGCCGTTATGGTAGGTAGCTGTTAGGTTAGGTTTACGAATTCGATTTGTCGACGTCAATTTCGTACCCGAAAAACAATGTACGTTTCTCTATATATCATTTACTTAAGAATAATATCAGTTGACTTGTAATCTACTCGTCCACACGCTGTATCGTTATGACACAATAGGAAATCAATTCCGGAATACACAAAGAAAAAGAAAACTATTCGTTATTTTATAATTAAAACATTGTTTTTTTTTTTTAAACGCAGACATTCGATAACCATAAAATCGTCCGCTTTTAACGTCATTTTTACATAATAATGTGTACATTTTATGGGAAAACACAAAAAAAAAAACACGCCTGACGTTGTTTAAACTATTCCGTTTGAACTCGTTTTGGGTTCAAAAATATATCCGAATTGATTGAAATCGAAAATCCATACGCTCGCGTCGTACGAAGTATTTAAAAATTCGTTAAGGCACTATTGACGTCACGAACTGTGTTGATTTTATTTGGCGTAACCGACCGTTTATTCGTCTCGGGTCACACGAGTGCCGCGTACGGATTTCATACCCAAGTGTTTCTGTTGTGTACTTCCCAAAGTTTCGTCCGGGAATAAGTGCCCCCGAAACCGAAACCGTCCCGGCGGCCGTCAGAAGCCGGCCGAATAGTTTGACGCCGTCGAGTCCGACGATCGACGTTTCCCGCCGTGAGTTTCCCGCGGGCACGGAGTTTTCCCGGAAGACGATTTGTCTTTTCGGATTTTCCCGATTAAAAACAAGAAAAAACTATTCCCCGCGCCCTCGTCCGCTTTGCCCGTGTCGACTATTTCATAGCATGGAAAAAAACAAAAACGGAAACCGGCCAACGTTAATAATGCAATTTCGCGCGTATCATTTATCGTTTTAAAGCGATCGAATGTCGAGTTTTATTTTTTTTTTGGTCAGCCGAATTTCAAAACAGAACGAGAAATATCAAAGTAATTATTCTGAAAAACAATGAAATTTTTTTTTAACACTCGCAAAACATACAAATATATTTTGCGAAAAAAAAAGAAGAAATTATTAGCTACTAACGATGATTTCAAGCGGTATTTGATGTAGACCACACGTAATCGAGGTTAATTAAACGCAGAAAGAAAATATTAAATACCGTACCGTATACGTTATTGATACACGTGAACGCAATACGGATAAACCGGATTTAAGTTCTAATGAAAAAACACAGGACGTCAGTGAAACGGTCCAAAAGGAAACGACGTGAATTCCGTAACGTCGTGTGTTTTGAAACACGCGACGATCAATCGAACGTCGCGTAATTGAACGGAAATAAAATGCGCCGCACTCCCGCGCGTTTGGTTTCCCGAACGGGAAGGGGCCGTTTTAGGTTAGGTTGTTTTTCGTGAAAAACAGAAATCAGACGCGCGAACGATGCGTTTCGTCGTACCACTACTAACCCCGTTCCGAATCCGATTGTTACGACGTGTGGCTCGGCGCAAAGTAGTGATGACGTTGAATAGCAGTAGCAGTGATTTTTCACAGGCGATTTCAAAGTAACAATCACAGTCTGCCACTCCATGCAGTTGGTCATATGCATATTAGAAAAAATAACCGCTACTACCTATCTTGTAATTTCAACGTGTGTGATTATATTTTTGATTACTACTTTAGAATTTTATTTTTGTTATACGGCGAATTTCGTGAAGTTTAAAATGATAAAACATTTTTGTTTTCATTCTAACGATTTTTCGTCTGTTACCTACAAAATTTTTGCACTTTTCTCGACGGATCAATAAACACTGTGATAATTACTCGTTAAACAGTTAATTTAATTTATTTAACGTAGTAACGAAAATAAAACAATTAAGACAATTTAACGGTAAGAAAATTAGATGAATAAATTATGCATTTTGATTTAAAATACAAAATCTGACATTTCGACTTTTTTTTGAACTTAAACAACGACCTAACCGCTACTGCAAAAAAAATCACAGTTTACCATCACTGGCGCCAACGACTGTGGCCAGATCGCGCGAGTTGTTATCGGCGTGCACCAGGACGGGGACCCGTAAAGCGAAACGATAACACGATTCGAAATCGTTCGCGGACCGCCTCGACATTCAATCCGCGTGCGCGTGCAAACTACGAACTAACCTAACCGCGTGACCGGATAGGTTAGGAGAAAAAATTTTCCAAAATACCAAAAAAAAAAACAAAGATTGCCGAACCCAATCCACACAGAAAAAACGCCGGTACAACGACCACAACGGTCGCCAAGTGAACTCTGGTGACGTGGGTTTGGACCGCGCTGCCGCTGGCGCCGCCGTCAGGCCAACAGATCGCGCCGCGTTCCGAACGGACCGATGCGAAACGTCGACAAACCAGGACATCCAGAAAGTATTATTCGTCAAGGGGCCGCCGACAGGGATAGGGTCGGTTCTCCATACTTTTGACAAGAGAAAAATTTGACAACCGATTTTCGCGGATGTAGAAATACCGACATAGATAATTAAAATCCCACGTTCCAAATGTTCATTAATAAATTTACTAACCTTTAATTAGTTTGAAAATAACAATAAATGTTTTTCTACAATTAGAACTATAAAATAATGATTATTATAAATGGTGATATTACATAGACAATAAAATATTTCAGTATTAACCAAATAGAAATTCACTTCAAACAAAATTCTAAATCATAAAAAATTTAAAAACATATTACATGAACATATGAAATATTATAGGTATAATAAAACATTTTATTACTGTATCACTGTAATGACCGTTAAAAACCGTTACACATCAAATACATTAATAACATACATTATTTCACATATTTAATGCAGAGTTGTACATTTATCAGCACTAAATTTATATTTGTATAATTTTATAATTTTGTGTGGTGGTGTGACCTCAAAAAAAAATTGAAATTATTTCTCTTATCAAAAGTATGGAGAACTGATTCTATCCCCCGCCGACACACCGAGAGTAAAAACGCATTCGACCCGTACTTCCTTCGGCGTGCCTCTCGGAACGATCTTCACGAATAAAAATCGAAGGGGACGCGTTAAGTCAGATGCCACCGGTCGGACGATTCTACTCGATTTCATCGTAGCTGTTGATAATTGTGTCAAACCGATAGATTAAATAATTAATTGTTGATTGTTCAATCGGTATTTCAGATAATCGTCCGGTAGACACATCAACGAATTCAAGGTTAGGTCTATGACACCCATAGAAATATGAGTGTTGCGGCCCCTTAATCCAACGACAATAATATTGACTGTCCAAATAACGATTCGTACTGTTGTTAAATTTACTGTGAAAGAAAACCCATTGACATCGAAAAACACACGCCGTAAGACCTCCCCGAAATTTAATCACTTCGTATACAAAATATAAATCATCACTATTGGCATAAATACTAATATCATAACGATCAGCAAACGAACCACAGAACAAACACTCATTTGATAAACAAATGTTAGAATATAAATTCCGTATAATGAAGACTGAAAAGTTAATTGATTATGTTATGGACCCCCCTCTACCTCGAAAAATTGTCGGATTACGTTTTTCGTTTCGTGATTGTGTACGAATTTCGATTTGTGTGCCAGAAAACGGAAATGAAGTCACGTGAAACTCAAACGCACAAGCAAAAGCTCGTTTCGTTTGTCGAACTCACGTATAGAAAGAACTCACGGTGTCGCTTGATAAATCGGTAACCGTTTATGCGTATTGCGCAGATCGACGACCCATTCGTTTCCAACGTCTGCTTACCATAAAACGTGTTTCCCTTTAGGCGGTTTCGTCCGTCGTCTACCCGGTTCGATTTGTTTGTACGTATCCGCTCAACACAATAGCTGAATGATTCACTATAATAAAAAAAAAAAAAAAGGAAAAAAACCTATCGGCAGCAAATAACGAAATATTCAAATGGATCGGATACGTCGGTCGGGCGCACACAATCGTCTGTTTACAGCTCAATGGCGAAACTCTCTTTACAAACGACACGCGTTTCAACAAACGTCGACGTGGACGCGATGAACGAACGTTGCCCATTGTACAAAACGTACGTTTCGCGATTGCGCGGATCAAGCAACGCCGATTACTTAGCGAACGTTTTCCGTCCGTTCGGTTACGTGCTGTTTGCGTGCGCAAACAGTATCGCGCGACATTATCTCGGCGAGTAAGATCGTCGCCGTGCGATAGACGTTTGGCTACCGAACCGATTTGAATTGAATCGAATCATTTCGCGTTACTGATAAACGCGTGCCGGTTTTCGGTATAGTTTGGGACGCCTAAACGAAACAGCGTGATGACGACTACGGGTAGGCGTCGAAAACCTTTACCGGGACGGGTCGTAGAAAGAACGAGTTTGTACCCAGGTGTCGTAATGCTGCGCGGCATTAACAGAAGGGTTTGTGGACGTCCCGGTGGAAGCGCGGAAGCGGGTGAACGCCCCAGACAGAGAAGGAACGTTTTTTTAGTAGTTAGTACGATTATTAGAACGGACGGCCGGATATGGTTCTGTGCCGATGACGGAAGCACGGTCCCGGCTGGAAATGGGATATACCTTTAGATAGGCCTTAAAGAGCGGCCGCCGAAAACAGAGACGCAAGGCGGCGATTAGGAGTGGAAAACTTTAATGGTCCTTCGGAAAGAAGTTTTTGCGCGGTCTCTAAATGCTCGGGAAAAGCCGGGCAGAAGAGTATCAGCGTTTCGAATGAAAGGCCGGAATCGATTGTAGGAAATAAGAGTAATAACAAATTTATCACTCGGTCGTAGATACGGATTTTCTATAAAATTTCATTGTCGCGCGCCGCGGAGGGGTGGAAAAAAAAATCCGGCCGTACGCAGACGCGTCACAGACCCTTTATTTAAGTGACCGTACGCCGAATCAATTTTAACAACGCGGCGGAGTTTACGATTCACGTATCACTCATTGTGTGCGTCCGCGGTTGTGG
Source organism: Schlechtendalia chinensis (assembly GCA_019022885.1). Lineage (NCBI taxonomy): Eukaryota > Metazoa > Arthropoda > Insecta > Hemiptera > Aphididae > Schlechtendalia > Schlechtendalia chinensis. The sequence continues at coordinate 2,943,384 of CM032341.1, forward strand.
CAGATCGTCTGCGGTGAATCCCGTGCTGGGAATGACTTGGCGGCGCGGCGGTAAACGTTTCTGCGGTGTTTCGGGCACCCCACCCACCCCTATCACGTCCCTGACTAAACACTACCGTACCCCAGTCAGCGTTACGATTAAGGAAGTTCGATAAAATTGTCGGTATCGAAAACATTGTTTTCATTGTCGTTTTACCATTCGGATGGAAGAGGGGGGAGGGGGACGCGACTAAACGTTAAATGAAACGATTATTGTTATCGTATCGATTCGTCGATGAATATTAGTCTCGCAAGAGAGGGCCTCTCAAGAAACCTTATTTCCCGCGCCGCATACGGAGAGGCTATAGTAGTTAGAGCAGAGGTAGTAGAGCGTCACAATCCATGCACGCGCCGCTCAGATGGGTCGGAAAGTTTCGGAGTAATATTACTGACAAATAAAAACGATAATGTGGATACGGCCGACGGTCTGTCATTCATCGAGGGACCCCGCGCGAATATATTACACGATCCGGTCCGTCCGGCGCGTTGCCCAACCCGCGGTGACATCGGCTCGGTCTCGGCTTTCCGCGTCCGTCAGCGCCAGCTGTTGCGTTAGGTTCAGAATAAATAAAGTAAAATAAACCTAAACGTTCCGTTCCATAGGTTTCGATTCGACGTGACGACGATCTCGGAATCGGGCGCGTGGGTCACGTGCGCCTCCCCCAAATCGTCACAAAACTTACCGAAAACAGCAGGCGCGGAATTACAGATCTTATTTACGGGGGGGGCAGCCTCTTAATGCCACCCCCCCCCCCACCCCCCCCGTCCCCCTGTCCCCCCCCCCCCCCCCCCCCCCCCCCCCCCCCCCCCCCCCCCCACCCCCCCCCCCCCCCCCCCCCCCCCCCCCACCCCCCCCTCCCCCCCCTACCCCCCCCCCACCCCTCCCCCCCCCCCCCCCCCCCCCCCCCCCCCCCCCCCCCCTCCCCCCCCCCCCCCCCCTCCCACCCCCCCCCCCCCCCCCCTCCCCCCCCCCCCCCCAAAACAAACTTTATCCTCATTTTTGTCGAATCGAATAATAAATATTTTCCAAAAACGTTTTTTGGAAATCGTTTGCGGATATACGAAAAATCCCAGAGCTACAACTCCATTTTAAAATTTGTCTTTCTATAGTATCATAGATAAAGAGTTGAATTATAAACGATACTAATAAAAAAATTAACAGTGTCTAGGGGGGGACGATCGCCCCTTGCCCCCCCCCCCCCCCCCAAATCGTCACAAACCTTACCGACAACCAGCCGCGGACGGACGGCCGAACGGCGACGGGTTCTGCCTGCGGCCATCCCGACCGCAAAATGTTCTTTCGCGTTTTCGAAACCGTCCGGCGACGAGCCTGTTTTTCAGAGTTTACTTGTTTCGACGGGATCGTATATTATCGCTTAATGGCGGTTAAACGTTTTTCGCGGGGCCGATCCGATGACCCCAGGTTAAAAACCACCGGTCTGTCTCGGAGTTAGTCCAAGTCGGGTCGCGACGACACCTGACGCGCTCACCTCCACGCCGCTTACGGTACCCACCCGAAAAACGGAAACCCCCGGGGCGGAAAAACGAACGTTTCTCGTTTTCTCGACCGCAAACGGTTCGTTACGGTTACGCCGTTGTGCTCAGGGACCGACGATTTGTTCAATTCGAACGAACGTGTTTTCGGATTCCGTCCCGACGGCGAACGGGTGTTCACCAGAGGTGCGCGTATGCAAATGTCACGACCGTGTGTCTTACGTCGCGTTCTCGACGTTTTCGTTTGTGTAATACGTGACAAACGTCGTTATTCCGCGCGAAGCTAATGTTTAACCGTAGCTTAATCGCGACCGCCACGACGCTCGGAACGTGGCGACTGTACATGATATAATGTGTGATTCAATTAATTTCTACGATATAGAATCAGACAGAAACATCGTGTTCGGTTCAAATCGCGGGTCGTTTATCACGTTTACTGAGGGCAGCGTGTAACGCGTATCTTTAACAAATCACGACAGAGTTCTTTTTTTCATTTTTTTTTTGATAACAGCGCCGTACGTTGTTCGCCGGGCCATTGCGAATTTTATCCTCCAATCTGGCCGTGCCATGGAACGTTTCGCAATCGGTATGTGTGCCCGACGCGGTTTTATCTCGTGCGAACGGAATCCGCGCACGAGGTAACCAACGGGTGTCGCGTAAAAATCGGTGTTTTCGCAACGCGCGAAAACCTGGGGGCCACGTGGTTAATAAATACTACCGTTGGCCGTCCCCTCCGATTTTAATATGCTATTAGATAATGTTCCAAAACTACGTGTTTGTCAGGCGCGGATCCAGAAATTATTTACGGGGGGGGGGGGCATCTTAAAATTTTTTATTTTTCTTTCTTTTTCTTTCATCAAAACAACTTTACTCCTCATTTTGTCGCCATCGAATGATAAAATATTTCCAAAAACTTTTTATTGGAAATTGTTTGCGATTACACCGAACAATTCATACTACAACTTTCATTGTTAAATTGTCTTCCTATATAGTATTAATTGAATAAGAGAGTTTTTCTAGATAGAATTAATAAAACGATACTAATAAAAAACATTTAACAAGAGTCTACGGGGGGGGGGGGGGGCGGATCCCCCCTTGTCCCCCCCCCCCCCCCTTGGATCCACGCCTAGTGTGTTGTGTTGTGTTGATGCGTACGCTCGACAAATAAGTATTTATGACAGAAAACAAACTTCTCCCCACCGCAACGCGATCTGACGCAATACAAAAGTGGCAATGGAACGAGTGTGTAATTTATTCGGTACCGAAATATAGTAATCGTTTTACGTCTTTTTTATGCCGCAACCCGTATTTTCGATTCTCACGATGGTTCGTTGGCCGTATACGTGATTATTGTACGGGTCGCTAACTGAATACCGACGCAGCCGTATACAGTTCAGTATAGGTTCCAGCATTAAGTGATAATTTGATTGTTAATCTATCAGTTATTAATGGGAATCCATTAGGAAATCACACATCAAACAGCCGAAAACTCGGAAAATTCACATCACGTAAAATGACACCTTGTATAAAATTATCAAACCGTCGTTTTGGAATAAATACAAACTCAACAACGCACCGCTGGCTTATTTATACCGTTTTGAAACGTGAGGAATGTATAGTAGGAATTAGTACGCAATAATAATAACGGATACGTTACACGGTACTTTTTCATATTATCAAATTTATGGAAAAATCGTTTTGGATCCGTTTCCAACTAGGTGGTTCAACTGTATTTGTATCTATACGATTTATCACTGTTGGGGGCAGGCCAGGCTAGAAACACAAAAAATGTTTTTTGCGGCTTACGAAAAACTATTGTAATTGGATACACGTTTTTTTTTAAAACGTCTTTACACCGTTGGCTATTCGTATTAAAACCTAACTTAAAGTGCTAACAAACAGCCCAACTCAGGATTGCCATAAAATATTTATCGACGTGTGGACTTGTATAATATTGCACTCGCCCGAGTTTAACTCACATATTAATTAGATTGTAAAAATTGAATTACGACTTATATAAATGGTTCGGAACCTGGATGAGAAGAGGGGAGTTGCGGAGGTATTAGATTAGGTCAAGTCGGATGAAGTTAGGCCGATCTCCGAACCGTTTTCATATTTTTCATCCAAGAATAACTAATAAATACAATCGAAGTTTTGAAATGTTTCACGGGCAAACCCATTGTAGATTAACTTACGGTATACCGACTTTATTTTTAAAGTGGCAGTTGAATACACTGTTTTCATTGTTTGGAATTGTGGTATTAAAGTATTTTCGGTGACATGAATATGCCCTAAAGTTCGTACTCGTGACATTAGACATTTGTGATTGAAAAATGATAGCTGATAAAGCACATGTTTCCGAATGTTTTTGAAGCGAAAGCATTGGCTGTTATAAACTAGTATACAAATTGTATTAAAATCGATTGTAATAAATATATACTTTTTCTAAACGGAACCTTGGAACAAGAAAAAAAACTATAAAATTTGACTAATTCGGCATGCGTCGTACGTTTTCGACTACTGAACCTATCGCGGCATGGTCCCCGAAAGTATGTTTAATTTCGTTGAACACGTATATACCGCGAACACCGTGAAAGCAATCGATGTCTGTCGTCACACTGTTGGTACGGCGGACCGGAAAACCAATTGAAATCGATTTTATATTTACTCGTTTTTTTTGGGGATGTCATACGTGTTGAACGATTTCGCGGTCGTATTTTATTTTATATGAAGTCGCTTTAGTCTGCGAAATACGGTCTACGCTCATAAATGTGGCGCATGGCAAGGACTTGCGTCGGATTAATATTATTATTATTATGCTGCTGTTGTTTGAAAGCCAAAAAAAAAAATCAAATATCGACGACGGAAAAAACGAATATTGAATATCGTCCAATATCGAAATTTGTTAGCTTTTCGTTTTTCGATCATTTAAACCGTCCGGAACAGATTTTGACAAAATACCTACGCGTAATTTAAAGTCATATCGATTTGTGATAATTTTTTTAATCGTCGAGACGGGCATCAAATAATGCACGAAAATAATAAATTTTTAAACGTATCACTCTGAAAATTTATTCGTATAAAAATGTATATATTTATAAAACATTTACGTTTTCCAAAATCTAAATACAATATGATGAACTCAAATTGTGGGACGGACCAGAGCATACGATAATAGCGTTTTTAACAGATTATTCGAAAACATGTTTAGTCTCTAAAAAATAATGTTATTATACCGAGCAAAAAATGTAATTATTGTATTTTAAGTCCATACTCGTGACTTACACATCATGACGAATTGTTTTCTATCAATTGGCCATTGATGATATCGTAGTACGCATAAATAACAATTACCTCGAATTCACTTATCGGAACGGAGCCAACAATTTCGTTAATATTTATCTCGATTATATATAATACATGATCATATCCGGACAAATAATTAAATCGAATAATCAAATATAATTCCTATATTCGCTGTTACAGTAAAATATTTTCACGCGTTTGTAGTTTTGGTTTCGTACACACAACCTGCGCAGGAATTAACGTTTGCTTGTATTTATATTGATTACAAACCATATAGTGCATGAGCGAACAGAAAGCTTATGTTCTGTTTCGATCCGATATTGTTATTAAGCGGTCATGTTCTCATCAGTACATACCGTTTTTAGCTTAAGATCGTATCGGATTAATTGAAGTTTTATTAAAACGCGTCCGAAGTTAAACGTATACGCGAAAAATGAACATTATAATATTAAATGTTGAACGTGTATTATACACGAGGAAACGTTTAAAAACGATGCATATTATACATTTAAATGAAATATAATTTTGAATGAAGTTTTGACTTTTGAATGAAACGTGAATGGAATGTAAATAAATATTAGATAAAGTTTTCTTTACGGAGAAGTGTTGAAAATTGTATACATTTTTATATATATGAGCAAACTGTGCGTAACGTGCAACAATACGTATACGGTTCTATTAAATGTCATTTCAAACTTTTCCAGAAAAAATTTTCAATTCCATAAGCACGTTACGGCGAGTGTTGTGAGTTTAGCGCGTCCTAAGTGGAAGAGACAATAAAAAAATCGAATTCAAACGTGAAAATCCGTAATATCTCGTTTATCGAAATCGTATCATATTTCCCGTATGTGCCTATTACGGAAAGTGCATGGCCGGACGTGCGCAACTTCTATGCAATGCCGCGGGAACGGCGGCGAATGCATCTACACACGCGAAACGATCGATAAACTTCCGTTCGTAAATATTATCGGACAATAGACTGTCACGCGAACGGACGCATTACCGTAAATACGTATTATAAACTATGGTTAAATCGTTAGACAATAAATGTCAGGAATTTCAAATCGAAGAGAATATTTTGTTGAATTTATTTCGTTTTTTTTAGTTTCTTTTTTTTTTTTTTTTAATGTTTGTGCGCACTATAAGAGTTATAAGTCTATAGTTTATCGTTTTGTGTTATTTACCGTTCACGTTACGGTTATTGTCCGATCTGTTTTATACGTTTTCGTTTTATAATTTCGGAGATTATTGTTTTATGTTATCACAATGATTTCCAGACGGTCCTCCGCCGTCCGCGCGACATTTATGTCACGTCGTAAACGTACGCGTGTCGATGAAAACGGGTTTAAAAAATTACAAAGAAGTCGCGGATTATATGGTCGTGCCGAACGATAACAATCTGCAGTTCGTCGACTGAATTCAATACGGAAACAATAAATGCAAAACGCACGAACAAACGTTCGAAACGCAACCAAACGACATTCATTCCGTTTTATTGTACGTTAATTGATTTCCGAAACACTTGTAGTTTTCGTGCGTTTCGAGTTTTCATTGTTTTTGTTTTTGCAAAATCGATTGCTCGCTGTGTACGTAGTAAAATGTTCGGCGAATGACGGTAACGATTTTTTTGTTTTCGGATAGTAAAGTAACGGTAAAAACACCGCGTTTCCCTCCAAACGAATAAATCGAATGTCTGATATGTATGTATATACGTGTACTAGTATATATTTTATTTTCCAAGTATATTCATAGGTCGTATATTACTTTGGTTCAATTAATATAATAGAAGAAGAACGGTTTTTTTTTTTAAAACGAAACATTCGAGAAAAACGTTTAAATTATAATTGAATTTGTCGAAAAGAAGAGAAAAATTCCATTTAATAATGTAAATAACTGTTTTTACACAAACCGTAATTCAATTGTATTCGTGACCGTGTTTTGTTCCATAGGGTTAAAAAAGAAAAAAGAAAGAAATTGTGTACAAGATTAGAATCTGTATAAAAATCGTCGGTTCGTTATACCTTGGGAATTTGAAGTCGAACGATTCGTGTTCGTGTCGCGATAATATAACACTACACTACGTCCATTGAATCGCCGGAGGAAATATTACCGCCGACTTCACGTTGTACCCAGTGCTCGGATTGGAAAACATAAAGTAGTGGAGCTCAATTGGAAATTTAAAAACAGCGTTCCAAATGAAATATTCCACATCCCGAAACCGTGAGTGTCTACTATAATATATATATATATAACCTAATTTCTAACCGTATCCTTCTTTTTTTTAATTAAAAAAATTTCTCTACACAATTCATAATAGAATAGTTTATATGAATAAACAACTAACAAACCCGTTTAAGTTTAAGCAAGAATAATAATACGTAAAAATCGATCATACGATAATATACTATCAGAAAAAAAACACGGTATACATCGGCGCGTGATGATAAAATAGAATTTTCAAAACGGTTCGTCCAGTTAACGACGTCGTTTATCGTATACGGTATATCACAGTATATCTGTCGATGAATCTAAAAATAATTGTCAACTGACACATGAATAACACAAGATAATCAATCGCCATTATCGAGCAGACCCACCAATAACGTATTAATAATAATAAAATCGAACATCGTTTTCTATCGATGGCACCCAGGTGTACCGGGGTTTTAAGCGCTTTGAAAATCGTAGTGAAGGGACGTTAATTTTTTAATTTTTCTAATGTAATATGGGAGCTCCCCCCTCCACACACACACACACACACAAACACACACACGCACACACACACACACACACACACACACACACACACACACAATTCGAGCACTGGTTGTATCGGAAAAGGTTGTGTCCGCGGTTTCCGTTCTCGTGCGGATCACAGTCGTCGACACGTGGTCGCAACCGACGGTCGAGAAAACGTGAAACCCCCCCCCTCCTCCCCCCGGCCGAAAGCCCGTCGTGATGTATCGAGTCATAAAACGTTCTCGCGCACTCGTCGAAATCCGTCAGCGACGTACGTTGAAATAATGGCGTTACAGTGGTCGTAAGTAAAACCGCTACGCTGTCTCTCGTACTGATAACAATAATTTATATCGTTTCGTTTCGTTTTTTTTTCCCCCTCGTTTACCCCTTCGTTTTATTGTGTACATGGCGATATAATTGCGGGAATAAATCTAGAAACGTTCGATACACGCGCGCGCGCGCGCACGTATTATTATTGCGCTCGGCCGTTTTGAAAGGACAGTAAGCCGAAACAAGACGATAAACGTGGCCCGCGATCGATTTGGGTTCCCGTCATGAGCCGCGGGATTCTTAAACGCTCGCCGACCACACGCGGTTCATACCGTCCGACGACCGTTGCCGAGTACAGCACTGCGGGGACGGGGAGAAAAACATAACCGAACGCTTACGAAACGGTCGCGTCCTCAAATACATTTTTGTGAACGGTGCACTGGAGAAGTTACCATCGTTGCCGTCTGTCGCGCTCGCCAACGGCACGAAAAACATAAGAGATTAAAACGAATAACGTGTGGAGTTTATCAATCCGGATTCAAAGAATAAGCGTTCCTCTATAAAAAAAAAAAAAAAAAAAATAGCAGAGGTACGCTGAAATATTTGAAAAGATAATAGAAGGGTACTCAGTAAGCCACTGCATACATATTCATTGATTGCCTTAAAGTCGTGATGAGCAAATAATGGAATTCATACAAAATGAAAACATCATCAATGTTATAATAACTAATTGGATCGTTTTATACGAATTTGATTTTTTTAAAAGCAAAACAATTATAAATAACATAAAGAAGTTCGTTCTATTTAAACAGCGTACACGATCGATTTCGGAACACATCGCGCTGACCAAAACGATACGTATTATTTTTATTTCGAGCTACTCATAACAAAAAATTTGGTCTTGAGAATGATTTATACGCTTGAAAACCACACGCGTGCTTTGAATAGTTCGACCGTGTTTAGTATAAACATTCGTAACTTTATTGGCTCGCAAAAATTACTGTTGAAATTTTTCATCTGGTTTCGTCCGAGTCGGTTCCGTCCGTTAATCGTACGAGAAATAAACGTATAACTTAATTGTGGCGGGAAGTTTGTTCGTTAAGAGCTACGCACGTGTTCTGTACACGAACGGTTTACGGTCGCCCAAAAACTCAAAAATCAACGATTCGCCTAAAACGATCTATCGGACGGGTGAAATCGTTCGCCGCCTCTCGATCCACACAATTATCGAACGCGTAAATAAAATTCAATTCTCGCCGAGTCGAGCCGAGGGAGATTAGAAATTCGGATTCGACCGGTCCGGTTTAGGCTGCGCGCGAGACGACGTTCGACGACACAACGGGACTTTCACGTTCCGGAACGGTTTTGTTAACGGTTTCCCCCGTTCGCGATTTCGTTTTCACAGCGTCAACTCACTGAACGAACGTGTTCCTCTTTTGATGCGCGTTTTAATTTCGCGAATAGCCAAAAGTCGCGAGATCCGGCAAATCAGTGGCCCGGGGGGGGGGAGGGTAGGGGATACGCCTGCGTACGGTTTTTGGCCGAAAACTGCTCGACGAGATACCTACGAGCCGGCGCGTTGGTCTTGACGCTGAACTCGCAGACGATAATGTCGATTAATGGGTCGCCACGCCGAAATCAAAACGCATTCGACGTTCCGGACATGCCGTTGCCCTCCGTAACTCTGTGGTTCGCAAAAACAAATGTCCGTACTTCCTTCGGTGTGCCTCTCAGAACGATCTTCAGGAATAAAAATCAAAGAGGACGCGTTAAGCTATGCATTGGTCGGACGACTTCACAGAATATCGATTTTACTCGACTGCATGGCTGTTGAAAAATGCGTCAAACCAAGAACTTAAATAACACATATAGAAATATGAGTGTTGCTCCTTTTTGTATCGAAAAATACGGTCAACGCGGTTTTCGAGTCATCGACTTGCTCACCACCACCTTCACGAAATCGTTTGCGCGGCTCAAAAACACGTGGTCGCATATACATCTCTGTCAGCAAACGAAAACTTTCCGAGTTCCGACTTTTTCGACCTTTCCGAACGGACTTCCAAGAAACTATATCGACGTGGAAATAAATAACCGCGTTATTTATTATCCAGCGACTCGGAGCAAAAACTGCTTTTGTGTCGTTAAAATTGCATCAAAAGAAGAAACTAATGACGTCGTACGCCAGTCTAAAATCCGTTTTTTTTTTTATTTACCTTAGACTATAAATAATAAGAGTTCTAACAGTTACTCTATATGTACCCAACAACATTTCAAATACGGACAGAACAAATAACAACACGGTATTTCGATCGGTTATAGAATCTGGAAACGCGCGATACTTGACAACCGCTTAGAAATATATAAAATATGTACACGTAAAAGCAATAATATATTTTTCGGATTAGATGATTTTAATAATAAATAAATATAAAATAAAAATACGTACAACGTTCGATTACACCGAAACACGAAAGACAAATAAAGAATCCGATTATTTCAGAACGTTATCAGTACGCTGTGTGCGATACGTTTTATTTCAAAACGAGTTTCACTCACCAAAACATGCAAAAACCAACATACATTCTAAACGTTACAATTCATAAATCTCTCGTTAGACCAATGCGGTGTTACGATATGGGGAACCGCGAAAATCTCAGACATTAATAAAATTCGAAATCTCCAACCTATGACTTTACGACGTATTTTAAATGCTCCTACATACAATGAAACACTATATATGAAACTCCACCTCTGCACGGTCAAGCTATATGTCGATATGAAATTTTCTATAAAAAACTTCAAAGCCATTCAAACCCACTCGTAAATCTCATCTCTCCTCGAAAACTCCCGTCGCCGTTTGTATAGGTCGTGGTGCAGAGATCTTCTCCACCAGACACAGCGCATCCATATACCATTATACTTATATATAAAAATTAAAATAACATATGTATGTACTTATAGGTATTAACTAAAAAAGACAGTAAGCTGGCTTCTTCTCAATTTTATACGAGTATGTATATATATATACTCGTTTTTATAATTTTGTATTATTATGCACATTAAAATTAATTATCAATATTAAATTTGGACATATACATTTAACTCGTCACGACTCCTGGAAACCGACCAGTTCGTCATATCTCGTTATATCCTGCATGCCTGAATATCACCGTTATTACGACTAGAAAAAAATTCGAATTATTATGCGAAAATATTGTTATGAGTTAGTACCGACCACCGGGGTCCACCTCAGGTCTTAAACGCGTTTTACGGACGCTTCGCGTGCGACGTCACAACAACGACACCCGTTTATATTTTAAGGCGTCCGTCTGACGTTCGACCGTAGTCGCGACTCACGTGGAAACGAAACGTCGGCGCGGGATCGATTGGTCGAGTTTTCGGAAATAAACCGTCGTGTTTGAACGTGTTGTTTGCTTTGGACTTGTACGTTACGTTATTCACGATACGACGGAAATTCTCGACACGCCGTCCCACGCGACGTCGTGTTTATTGTCGTTTCCGGTGCGTGCCGGTGGACAAGAAATCGTTTGATGATCGGTCGGGTCGTACGACGTGCGACACGGCGAGCGAAGACCGCGTTTTAATTTTTTTTTCCCCACCCGGGGTCTTGAGAGAGCGGAAAGACGAGAACGGCAAAATCGATCGAACGATAATCGGACACGTGAACGGCGCGTGTGGCGTGCCCACCAATGTGTATTGATCATGACACGTCGCTGGGGTTTCCGACCGTCTCGCACCGATTAAGTGATTGATGGAGCCCGTTGAATGGGTCCGTCGATGTTCGTGTCTCGTCGTTAACGCCGTTTTAGAGCGGGTTCTTTTAAAAACTATCGGGGTGTTTCTTCTTTTTTTTTTTCAAACCGCAGGAGATAAAAACGAATAGACTTTCGGACGCGGCGCGCTAAGGACGTGGCGAAAACGTCGGTACGTCGGGAAAATATACGTATATTTACGGTTACCGCGGCGTGACGTTGATCGCCGTTACATTCGTGTTTTACGATCGAGAAACGTTTTTTTTTTTTTTACGGAGACGAGTTTTGAAAACAAGCGTACGGTTCGTTAAGAGTATTGATTTTTGCCGAACCGAGGCAATGGCATCCGTAAAGAACGGACGCCGACGTATACAGTATTCCCGTTCCCGTCGCGTGCAATCCGAACGTGTGCTTCTTCAACGGAATGTTTTGAATAATTTCAAAATAAAATTTCTCCGCATCGGAAAGCGTCGACAAACGATATCGCGTTACGTTACGATCGCGATCTATTACGTAAATATGTTATAAATCGCTACGGTTATTAATTTCCCATACAATGTGCGCACCGCAGACACAAATCGTATTTCATTATTATGCGGTTATAATGGGGTTGTACGTTTACATAAATCACACGGTACCGTTTCTGGTCCTTTTTTTTTCCAACCCCCCCTCTGTCCGTCTGTCTGCGTTATAATGTATCGCATCACTAATGTTGTGCATGCGAGTGCCGAGCGCAATTCGAAAATCAATAGTTTATTTGACGAATCCGTGTGAATCGTGAACTAATAAAATAAAAAAAACCACACGAATGTGCGCGCGATACCATCGAAACAGAACGCGCAGAAACGTTGCAACCGTGCCATTTGTTCTCGGATTCACTTAAAAATTTAACGTTCGTTAAACGCGTCGGACGGGCTAACGTGATAGTTGATCGTATTATTATACGCGGACGAAGACGCCGACACTTCATAATAAATCGTAGTTTTTAGCGCCGTTCGTACGTTAACGGCAAACGGAACGGACGACGGCCCCACGACGCACATGCCCAGCTAACGTCCGGCGACGCCAAAACGATTCCATTCCGTTTCCACTCGCGTGAAAGCCGGACAAGACCGACGGTCACGTGTTTGTCGATAAACATCGTACGTTTCTGTGACGTCGAGAACGCGTCGAAACCATTGCACAACGTAAATCCCACGTGGGGCTCCTCGATCATTAGATCTCGGCGACCGTCCACTTGGTCCGGCGCGCCGCGTCTTAACGATACCGAAATCCGGTCAAATCGGAGCGAGGTCGACAAAAACGCGTCGCGACAGACACACGCTCGAGTGTAACGCGGCGAGACGACCGGACCGAACGAGTACGTGCCCGAACGGAACACGTCGAATTTCCAGCGTTACGTCCCGTAACGGACCAACGGACGATGTCGACGTTGTCCTCTGCCGGCAACGTGTTGTTAGTGTTGTGTGATCGACAATGGAACGCCGATACCGACACGGACACGGGTCTCGCGAGAGTTGACGTTAAACGAACGCGACGCGAGTCGTTCACACGGAACGGAACAAAACGTTTGGTTCACGAACACGACCGCGTCTGTAAACAACGGTATACGCGGAAAAACGGAAAAGTTTCATCGATCAAACTCAGACAGGATGAAGATTAAGTTTTCAATCGTCCGCTTGTTGGCCACGTCGACTAACCGTCCGTCGAATATTGTAATCGTTCGGTAGACACACTTCCAGGATGAATCGATTGGGGCGTTGTACTCAACGCAAAACTATCGCGGATTCAGCGAACAAACACACAAACACGTGTTGGTGAAAGTGGATCGTGTAATAATAAAAAACAAAATACAATTCGTTACGGGTCGTGTACAGGGTGTTAACGCCCGATAATAATCCATTATCGAATATCCCGAAAACAAGTAGTAAAATTATTCAAAGAAAACCCTTAAAAAATTGCCGCCGTCCTCTCCCACCCACCCCCCACTTCGCCCGCTAAATGGCGGCACTGGCGCCAAACTTGCGTACGCCGGAGACGATAATGTTCCACGTCGACGACCGACACGTCCGCCCCGGTAGACTTCGCCGCGGTCCACGTGCTAACCCCGCACGGAATGAACGCGCGGCCGTATCCCGTGTCCGAAAATCGGCTGTTCATTTTTTTCTCCTCGTCAATCGCGATCGAGACGGACGGGAAAGAAAAAGCGTGAATCCGCTTTTGCGCGCCCGCGACGTCCCAAGTACGGGCAGCGGACAATCATCCTCCCCGCGAACGGTTTCGACGATAACGTTTCGGCACACGAGTCTTGTCGGCGTTAGAAGGCGCGGATCCAGGGGGGGGGGGTCATGGGGGTCATGTTTACTTAAAACCGATATAGGTTCTTTATGTTGCAATTTAAATTTTTTTCACAGGGATTTTTTTTTTATTGTGTACTGTCTTTTTGTCCTTTTGAAAAAATGACCCCCCAAATTTTAGTTCTGGATCCGCGCCTGGCCGTTCGTTCCCGCCTTGTACCTGGTCGCGAAACGTTCGACCGACCACGGTTAAGGCTCTCCCGCGACGTCCAAAAACAAATACCCGTTTGCCGGTCGGCCACCGGTGCACGTCGTATCTCAAAAAACAATTTTATTTTTTATTATTGTTCATACGACTATCGAACCATAGAATAACGGTCGGTCACGAACCGTCCGTTCCGATCGACAATAGAAACGCCTGACGTAAACTACGCGGTTACTACTGTTACTAAACGTTTATTTATTCTAATTATGTCTTTCTGACGTCACTGGTCGATTTCGTTTGGCGGACGAGAGAAAACTTCAAAAACAATCAATTACCATTAACGAACGTTTCCGGAAACGTTATATATTATGACGGAACGACTGGACGATAGCACTGCGTAACACTGTACAACGCAATACCGTGTAACGGAACTCTTCTACCGCGGCGTGACGAATGACGAAAATATCAAATTTCAATATATCTTTACTGAAATTCGTATAAGGCTTAAATTAAATCCAATTGTGATGTCGGAATAAATTTACCAACCCGAATTTAAAGTGGATCTCGCGAAAAATTCTCTTAAAGTTAAACTTTATTTATCGGCGCTGATTTGAAATTCCACGCGAAATTCGACGAAAGAAAAAGGTCCGTCGAGTTCGTACAAAAAAAAAAAATGTTTCATTGTGCCGAAAATAGTTTTTAAACTCCGTAAAAGTCCGTAACCGAACGAAACGGGGGGAATAGGATTTCCTAAACCGCCGAGCGTTCAGTCGACTCGATATTTTTTTTTGCGATCCTCGTTTGGATGCAATCGATCGATTTCCATCGCGGAGGTGTCGTATGTTCGAGTGCAGAAAAAGACGGTCCAGGAACAGTTCCGTCGTCCGGTAATTAAAAACGTTAAGACGAGATCCCTGGCGAGACCGGACCGAAACGTGGTCGGCGCGATTCCA
This sequence comes from Schlechtendalia chinensis, assembly GCA_019022885.1. NCBI lineage: Eukaryota > Metazoa > Arthropoda > Insecta > Hemiptera > Aphididae > Schlechtendalia > Schlechtendalia chinensis. Next base: position 2,958,459 of record CM032341.1, read on the forward strand.
AAGACGATCACCCGAAACGACGCGTACGCAGACACGGGCACGCGTCGCGGGTCGGTTAGGTCAGGTCGATGGCGTTTTCGGAATTTCGTTTTCACGGGGGCGAAATAAAACATGACGAGTTAAATTGTTGGTGGTTCTGCGTTCGACGCGATCGCTACGGACTGACAAACACGGACGATGCCGTTACGAAAAACGCTATCGAGATTCGAAAACGTGCCGAAAATACGTTAGGAGATAAGCGTTCCGATTTCAAATTGAATCTGAACGGGCAGTTTTCATTATCTCACCAAACACGGGTTATTACTTGTACATTTTTTAAACATTTTTTATTCGCACGCATTCGATATGATTTGATCATTTAACAACAATTATCGGGGTGAAGGGGGGAGGGTGTGGTTACAACCACCTAACCTTCCCTGGACACGCCACTGGGTCAGGTTAACCTGCCGAGCGTTTCGTTTCGGGCGTGAGCGCGCGGGCAACCGGATAATGTTGTCGTCGGTGACGCGTCGTAAAATTAAACAGGTCGTCGGACTGGTACGGACCGGTGGAGTGGGCGGTGGGAAATAAAATCATATTCCGAACGGTCGTAAACCGGAGCCGTGTATTGGACGTGATTTTTGTTTTTTTCTTTTCTTTTCTCTCCTCGTGTTTTACTACCTCGTTTGCAATACGATCTTGACGCGCGCGCGAGAGAAACGTAAAGAAGAACAAAAAATACCATATAAATAAATAATAATAAAGCAAAAGAAAAACGGGATCTTATTACGCGGGGAATTTTTTATTTATTTTTTTTTTTTTTCGTTTACGGATTTCGCGACAAAAAATTATCACGCGCGTCGTGCCGGCCGGTAAATCGTTTGCGTGAACGTGTTTGGCGATTGGACGCGGTCATAAAATTATAACGCGGGTGTGAACGGGAAAAACTGTCGTCGTTACGAATGATTACGTTTTCGAACGGCGTTCCGGAAAAAACGGCGAGAAACGCGAGATACCGTGGACCAATATGATAACACCGGTTCGAACGACGCAGACATGCGTTGTTGATATGCACGCATTATTCTCGTGTCGGCGGCACATCGGCTGTCGACATCCGTTAACGTCGAATATACCGGTTTTTGTTTTTTTTTGTTTTTCGGTCGCTTGTTTTTTAAGAATTATTATTTTCTATTTACAATAACATCGATTTTTACGTTATACGCGCGTCGGATTCGTGTTACCGTGCGCGGCCACTGTTTCCGAGCAATTAATGAACTCGTTAAAAAACGAACTCTGATCAAGACGAATCGTTTTCATTAATCACACAACGCGGTTAGACGAGCTGACGCAAAACGCACCGTAACAACAAACACGCGCACGATAAATTGTTCCGACAAATCCGAATTAAAACTTGCGACCAGTTCCGCTTTGACGGCGGTGTAATCAAAGCGCGTTGATTATATCCCGTCCGACATTCAAAAGCTAAATGGTTTCAACCACGTCTTCACAAATAATATTCGGACACCGTGACCAGAACAAAAAAAAAAAATACTTTAATTATTTTTCGTACGGACGGTATCGGTCACTCGGACATTCGTCTGAGTACGTGTTGTCCGCACGGCAGTACGAATTTAAATAATTTCCCGTTATGTTTGATGTTTCGACTCGCACTGACGAGACCTTAAGTGCCCAATAGACACGCGTATTTCGCCACGGGAGAGTGACGCACGTGAAAATCGTTCGTCGGACGGTCGAAAAACACGTCGTTACCAACACGGTTTAAACGATTTTGTGAAATCGAGACAAGTATGGTGCTTGATTTTGACGTCGAATTACTTTTCGTTATAGAAAAATGATTTCAACAGTTTTTTTTTTTTTTGATTCGTTTTAGTTATATACAAAATGGTGTACGATATTCGTACAAGACTGTCGTACAAAAACACGTGTTGTTGTGTGTATAAATTATTCTGTGTACAACAAACTGTCGACGATGAAAATCATTTCGTCGTTCTATTTGCCCGTACCTCGAACTTTGTCTCGCATAAGTTTTACTGCTCGACAACGACCAGCTGGCGCGCGAACGCTCCGGCGTTTTTAGCAATCAAGCGCGGAGTTCACCGGAAACTTTTCGTAGATCTGTAATAGTCGAATATAACCATAAGCACGGGGTCGAGTACCGGAAATCGCGACTTTTAGAACGTTCGAGTCCGAAAAACGGTTTTTTTTTTTTTTTGTGTGATTCGATAAATCCGACCGAAATTCAATACGTTTTAGTAAAATATCGGCCGAGTTTCGAAACGAAAAATGCGTTACACACGAGTTCGTTGGTCGTTTTCTTCGACTTTCGGGCTTGACGGACGAACGGATCCGTCGGTTGTTCGTTTTAACCTGAGGTTACGTAAGTTCACAGACATGTCAACGTCGGAAGACGCGAACAGCGGCGGCGAGTCTGTCGTCAACGTCGTCGTCGGCGCATCGCATGCCCATTGTTTTTTTTTCCTTCCACCGAATTTCATTCTCTCTCTCTCTGTATAAGGTCTAAAGAGCTCGTTTAACGTCCTGCCGATCGGCAATTTATCTTGCGTAACTATTTATATATATATATAATAATAATACCCGTGTCGGATTCTTCGAGGTTAGCGGTCCGTGCGGGTAAGTTGATTTATCGGCACCGTTTCCCCTTTCTCACGGCAACAGGTAGTCGCGTGCTCCTTCCTCCCTCCCTTTTTCCACATCAAACGCACGTGTCGCCTCAGAAATCGCCGCGGCGTAGCTTCCCCGGGCACGACCGGCACAACGCCGTTTATAAAACACGTATACCGTTTCACGTCGCGTACGGTGTGTGTGTGTGTGTGTGTGTAGCTTTTCGCCTAAATCGCGCTCAACGAAATCTTCAAAAACAAAAAATTAAATTAAATTATCGACATTCATAATCAAACAAATCGCGACGAACGCGGTAATTGTAAAACAGTCCTCATACACTGCCGACTCGTAGGCGAATTTCTGTGACGTTATATATATCTCTCCTCTTGATAGTAAACGCATAGATTAATGAAAATGTCGATTTGTTTATTTGTTTTTGTGGATCGCGTTGTACACAATTCGAAAAAATTAAAAACTTCTTCCGCGACGAAACATCCTATGACGTGTAAAACCGTAGACACCGTTGGTCTCGCTGTGTGCTCTCTGATATAAGTTCAAATACGCGCCGAATACGGATTCAATTGCCCGTGCGTCGTAGACGTTATTAACGTAATGTGTTGGGTGAAAGATTTTCGGATTTTCTCGCTCACGTTCCGGAAAATCGTTGACGACCACGCGAAACCGGTCACGTTTCCGTAGCCGTCGAATTCGGTCGCTGTCCCGTCTCTGTCGTTCTCGAAATGTACGATCGGAGAACGTGAAACGACATCGAAAACAATCAGTACGCGACCGGACCACGTGCGGAAACGCGATATCAATTTAGATCCGCGATACGTTTTCAGCCGGTCGTTCAGACGTTTCCGCACGTTTTCCGAACACCGACTCCAAATCGCACGGAAAACGGCCGTTCGGGGGATTTCAAACCGAATCGTATATTTTCCACTGCCAGATTATGTCGTGTACGACGAAATCGTGTCTAAACGCGGCTTAACGTGCGGCCTAACCCGACACTGGCAGTTCAGCGTAATCAATTCGGTTCGTCGTGACTATTGAAACGGTTTTCCCTCCCGAACGCGAACGAAATCCGACGGAGAGGTCGACCACCGGTTGTCTGCGACGCGCACAGCGTTTGACGTAAGTCGCGAGACGTTAAGAATAATGTATGCGAGTTTCGACGACGACGACGACGACGACCCGTTTTGAGAACAGGATCAAGTGCATAAACGTCATGTGCGCTTACGGTACGACCGATAAGATGTGTTATCGTCGTTATCCGGATCGATAAAACGCGCGGGTTTCACGCCGTCCGCCAGAAGAGTGTGCCGAACGTGTCTGTTTTGCCGAAATTCGATCCGGCGGACGACATCCGCGTTGTTCTTTCGCGCGAAAAAACAACGTGTTATGAAAAGTGTTAGGTCTACACCAGCAATGTCATATTTTAAGTTTCCTCAATATGATAGTTATGTTCATATATTATAATGTAATTTTTCTATATATTATATAGGCACTGTTGTGAGCCCGAGTTAGTATTCCCGTTGCTCGTTGCTATGACCGATCCAGTTGAGCCGGGTAGGTCGATTGATCCTGTCTTAGACGGTGTTCGGACGAGGAATTGGTAGTGTTTTGGGTTCTGGCGAAATAATACGTAACTCCGGAAGTGAGAATATGTTTACTGATTTATTGAGTCGGTTATTATAATATCAATAGATTATCTTAAATTACTAATGAAATTAACAATATGTATGTTGGCACATCGAAACACGACTGACGATGCACAGTCCGATTCGGTCGTGCGACGGCAGTCCCAAAATGCTTAGTTAGCATTAGAATATTCTCAAACAACAGTGGTTCATAACAGGACGTTGAATTTTAGTGTGCATTAATGTGTATTATTAATATGATACAGGAAATAAATATTGAAACAAATTACAAAAATAAAAGATTTTAATTATTTTGTTTTTGGAATTATACAAGAACCAAAAAGATGGCACGTGTGTATACACGTGCCAGTTTTCAAATAGATTCTAGTATTTGTAATAATACCACGTAAATCGTCCAACCCTTTCCTTATCTCTTGCGACTCTACTAAGAATTAACGTAACGACGTGAAAATAATTCATTTGAAATCGTTAAATATATCAGTGGACCGCGATAAGCCGCACTTGTCATAACCGATGACCAGAGCGGGATATTGCGTTTTAATTCGCGTAATCTAAGTAATAACTTTTCTCAAAATTTGAAAAACAAGTTCAACTGTTGAATACCACAAACAAGCTCTTCCATACCGCGATCACACGTCACTTTCATCCCGAACGTTGAACAAACAACAGACTTCGCGACACGATTAGAACATCGATCATGTCATCGTTAAAAGTAATTACAAATGTTAATATTAAAGATAAAAATATCCTTTTCCTATTATATTAGTAAAATTGTACTATAATATTGAAATGTAATATTACATGTTCCAATAAAACATCACAACGATATCAATGCGATATCGCGTTGCACAGTGGGTCTCCAGGACCTAGACAACTGCGAATAAAATAACGTTTGTGCGGATTAGCTGTCGACGAACGGCACGATTCTTGTAAGTGCGTAGGCACTCCGTCGGCGGAGAGGCCGAGGTTACGAACGACGAAGCGACTCGAGGTAGTAGCAGACGTGCGAAACGTGCCGGACGATAACAACCGCAGATAAGACACGGTGGAATAATAATAATAATAATACAGACGCGCACGTTCTCCCGAACAAGGCGTAGAAAAAACGTTGTGTCGATATTGACGTGCGCGCGTGCCATTCCGAAGGCGAGACGTGTGAGTACGACGTCGGTCCCGGGAGGGGGGGATCGAGTCTCGATCGACACGACTAAAAAAAGTCGATGATATAAATGTATCGGGACGGGTGAATGATATTCGTCCGGATTTCCGCGTTTTGTTTCAACCGTTATACGTATTGGAAATGGCCGTCATATCGATCACCTCTACGCGTGCAACCCCGACGTCTCCGTACACGAGCTTAGCGATGAATAATAATTTTTTAAGTCGTCGGGACGGCGCACGACGAATTCGCGCGTACGTTTGAACGGCCGCGACGATCAGACACGATATCCGTTTAACGGGATTCGACACGGAGCGAACAACACATCCGATGACCACGCGTGACGAACGTTACCAACGTTACCGACGGCGTTGCCGTAAACAACAATAAACGTTCATCGGTCGAACTCGAATTTCAAGGGACGTAAAAAAATTAATCCCGCTTGTGTACATTTCGAGTTACAATGACTCGGGTTTAAACGCGAAAATATTTCGTACTCTCGTCAAATCACGTATTTTTTAATTTTTCTCCGGCATGGTCGAAAGTTTACTCGGCGCATTATCATTAAATCGTCTGGCAGTCCCGTTTTTAGGTTTACCGCTTTTGGTCGCCACTTGTTTGTGAACGTAACCGATTTACGTTCAAGTGACACGGTAACGAATTACGCGAAATAAACTACAAAACCGTGTACGCGCTAACACAATGAAGGCACGCGACGACTGTCGGTTATTTCACGGCGCAATACAATACACGTAGTGATCGATTCATTTGTACGTTTACGATTGTAAACCGGTTCCATTGATAAAATTTAAGATATACTTGTCGTGACTGACTTCGAGTCGTCGATGTCCGACTATTTTCGCATTCGACTTATCGCGACAAATATTGCATTTGAGCGTGTAGGAATTTCCCCAAAAAAATTCGAGTTATACCGTATACCGTATATCGACGTCGATTCCGGGGTTGGGGGGATGCGGTTTTAACCCCCAAAGTAACATCGAAATGTGTGTTTTATGACGAGCCGCGTAGAAGTCGTCGGCATACGGTCACCGACCGAGACGGGTTCCGGTAAACTTTTGCTCTCCGGATTGGAAGAGACGACGTTCATATCGTCTTCGAATACGCCTTATAAGCGAAATCTAAAAGGAAAAAAAAAAGCGTGCCGTCGTTGCGTCAGGCGTTAAGTGTGCGCTAAGATTTTCGAATAACGCGGGACGTCCCCGACCGCGCTCATCGCGTGAAATCCGAACGTTCGCGTTGCGCAATCGTCGTCAACGGAACGACATTGACCCGTGGCAAACAGTACGAGTGGAAACATCGCGATCTCCGGGGAAACTTCGTTTTTCTCGTCTCGCCGACTGCGTCGTAACGAACGAATTAATTTTTACGTTCGACGATCCGCCATTTCCGTTCCGCGTCGGGTCGGACGACGCGCGTTTCGTTCAGAGCGCCGCGGACGAACGTGCCGGGTACTCGGGTGACCCGGACGGTCATCGACGACCGGGACCGTGCGAATGGCGGCGAGGTCAGGTTAGGAAACGGCGTCGACCAGCCGTCGGGGAAAAACGAGACTCCCGATCGATTCCCACGTGGATTGTCCGCACGCGTCGTCTCGCGTCCGTCGGTCTTCCGCGATGACGATCCAAGTACGTGTCGTCGACACCAGGCGATTATCGTTGTCATCGGTCGTTATTAAAAAGTATACGGATTTAATCAAAACTTCCGTCGTCGGTTCACGGTCGTGAAACTTTTTAATTATTAATACGTCCCCCCGACCCCGGTCGCGGTGTTCGGCGTACATCATACGCGGATCGTCGTCGGTCGAGCACATAACAATGGCGCGCGAACAGAAACGGGTACCCCGAGTACATTAAAATGCAAAAACGTGATATTCAGGTCGTTCGTCGTCGTCGTCGTCGTCGTCGCGCGCGTACACGAACGCGGATCGTGAAACGGAAAAACGAAAAGTCGCACACGGGGAATTATCGAACGCGCGCTGTGCGACGACTAACGGCGGGCGGGGGACTCGAAGCAAACACGAAAAAGAAAACCTAAAACCCGTCGTGCCGCGTGAGTTATTGCCGGCTCGCGTAGATCTGCGCGCGGATAAATGTCGAACCGTCACGAACCGGCCGCCGTTTAATTGGTCGCGTAACGTCGTTCATTCAGAAAACGACGGCATTGGTTTTTCGCGCACGCGATTGCCGGCAAATACCCCTTTAGTAGCACACGTCACCGCACTTGGGTCCGCGATTTCGTTTTTAGGGACTCGCCACCGTCTTTGGGACCGGCGAGAAAACGGATATCGTCAAACTTCGCGACGCGACCGAGTTAACTTGTTGACTGTAAAATGTTCGTTCGAAGTCAACCGGACCAAACAAAAAAACGAAACGTATCGGACGTACTGCACGCGGTCGCGGGACAATTGGTATGCTGTACAAAAACGCACTCCGTCTGAATAACGCGTTGTTACAGTTCACGAACAACGCCGGGAGATTAATCGTCGAAACTATTTTACGACCCGGGAACGGACCGCGTGTAATGAAAGGCCCGGCTTGTAGGAAACTTACACTCCGTCGTCTACTACAGCTCCGAGCGAGCGTCGGCTTTTCAACGGAAACGAATAGAAGTCGCTAATTCGTGTTTCGACGTTTTCGTAGGAAAATTCGAACTTATTTTCCCGGCCGCGCGTCGCGTTCGTCAATCCGCGCCAGCCCGAAAACGCACGCACATATATATTAAATTCGTCCGACCTATACTCTGCTCGTTAAATTTCAGTGTCATTTCTCCAAACGCACAAAAAAACGAACCTACAAGACGTTCGACACGGAGCCCACCGGTAATCATTCAATCGTTTTTTCGTTTTGTTTCTCGTACGGAGTGTTGGGCATGATTTTCCGGGATTCGTTAGGTTTTTTTTTTGTTTTAATTTTATTTGCTCGTGCGCTGCATACGTTTTTATTTATAGAACTTGTTCTCGACTCGGGCACACACGAATATTCGCGTCGTGACCGCCTCGTCTACTGTACGAGCGCGAAAACTGCAGTTCGTTCGCCGCGATGTCTATATCATTTCCACCCACACCCCCCTCTGTACGGTTTTTCTCTATCCCGGCAGAATACGTGTTACAAAGTGGAGCGTCAACATAAAATAATCGTTTTCGTGTGTTAAGTGTTTCAACGGATTCCAGAATAACAACAGAATAAAAACATTAGTAATAACATTCACTTGTTCACAAACTCGAATGTTAATTTTTAAGGTCGCGTTCAAAAGACATAAACTAAAATAGCGAGTGTAAAAAATGCACGCCGTATAATATTTCAACGTGATTTTCAGGCGACTACGGACAATGTATGATGCGAGTCCGGCGGTGATTCTTGTGAAATGAATTTCAACGGCTAAGACTGTAAAAAGTACTTCGCGTGATCGTGCAAACAACGGAAATATAAACGGATACTTGAAACGCAAGACTTACGACGGAGACATGCTGCTGGCCACGAACGAATTAAACGATGATGGATTGCACGAGACGACGTTTTCAACGGGTTTTACGGGAACGCGGTGTAACGTCCGGTCCGTCGACCGACGGACCGCGTTCATCTCGAGCGAAGTAACGTAGCGCGTAAGAAAAATGAAAAAACGAAAAGACCGTACGTATCGTCAACAATATAGTTTGGTTTTGCGTGAGATCCGAAACGGAATACGTGACCGTACGGTCCGGAAACAACTACGTCTCGATCTCGGGTCTCATATATGTACACGAGTATACATGAATAACGTTGATCAGTTGATCGGTGACGTGTGAGAAGTGATTCGGCAAATAGCCGATTCGTATATCAGTACACGTCTTGACAATAATGATAATAATAAGGTATTGTGAGATAATAATGATAATTTAATCTACGAGCATGGGGATACACTATAATTTTAACGTTTTCTGTCGGAGGCGAGCACATGTCGTGATATATACAACAAGAGCACGCCTGATAAATTATTTGTCGTGGCACCCGACTGTTCGATGTTTGTTTGTCGACGTTTCCAAAACGTTTCGTTGTTGTATGATTTCTATTGTGAATCGTTGCTATAAACATTATCTCGTAAATACATTTCGGTTACGATCGATAGAGACTATTGTAGCGGTGAAACTCGGTGTGAGTTCATGTGATTATTATTATTGAAAAAAATAAAAACCCCGTTGTAAATACGCCGCGAACCGCAAAAACGTTTATACAGTCGGCGTTAAGAATAAATTCAATTGGTTTCTGATTTACTTCGTCCGTTGCAGACGGACGCGAACGGAACCGACGCGTTTCGTAATATCAATTAATCGTTCCAGGAGAGCGTGTGTCGCCGTCGCCAGTTTCGTGGGCCGTAAGTTTTTTACGACACGCGTGTTTCGACGTGATCAGTCACGTAAGTCGTGGGTTGGGGGGGGAGGGAGGGCGCAATTTCACGCGAATAAAACGGACGAAAAAAATTCTGAATCGTTTCAACGTCGTTCGGTAATATCGCTTGCGATTCAATTGTAAAAAAAAAAAAAACCGTATTCATCACACGACTATTACACGGTGTGTAGGGTTTCGAATGCATAGGTACGTTTAAACGGAATAATCTTTCCGTTAATTTACCGCGGAGTGAACGATCGAGAACGAATTGTGCGTTGTCTCGACACGATGGTCCGTGTGTGCGTTGGGAAATCGTCGAAACGCTAAAAACGTCAAATTATATTATCACGGATATCGGTGCGTGTCCTACAAAATTATTATCACTGCCGAGAAAATTATAAGTTTACCGGAGCGGGTTTTTTCCCGGTGTTCTTCTCTATCGGTTCGTGTTGAAATGACGGTTACGTACCGTGTGATTCGAGTTCCACGTTGAACGAGAACAAACCAACAGAAAACGCATGATAATTCACCGTGTCTATTTTGAAATGTTTTCCCGTACCGCACACACATGCACGTACATGCTTTTTGACAACGGCCAATAAAAACTAATAGGATTTTCTGTCGTTCATACGTTTAAAAGTTGCACGCGAATATTTATCGCGTCTTCGTTAACAATTTTAAACTCGAACATTATCCTAAACGTTTAGTGAGACCGTTTGTACGGCGAGAAAAAAAAAAGACAATAAAGTTTATAAGTACCAGGTTTTATTGCTTTTTTTTCACTAAATTTTCATAGTTTTTTATGCGCTCCGACAGTTTTAGGAATTAATTTTCTAGAATTATTTTTAAAAATAACAACAAAAAAACCCCCAAGAAAAACGTGTGTTGCTGCTTTCTTATGTCGAAGGGTTTCGCCTGCGATTGTCTGACGACAATACCTAAAAACTACAGCGGCTAACCGGATTCACGGTCAGATCGATCATCGGCGTAACTGTCGGATCGAAGGGAAGGTACGCATTTGTTTCCGTAGCCGATTTTCACGTTTTTGATTTCCCGCGTTGTACAGAAGTAATACCGGTGCCGTTGCCGTCCAACACGAAATAATCAACGTCAAACCCTAAACCGGCTGGTCGTCGGACGAACGGGGAACCCGGGCGACCCAACCCACGGTACGGAGTTCGTCCCGGGGGGCATTTCCGTGTCGTAGACCGACGACTTGGAGACGGCGGTTCGAGGTCCGAACGCGATCCGAAAAACCATGGTACCGTCACAACCACGGTAACCGAACACGGTTGCGTGCAACGGCGTTACGGCCCGAACCGTGACCTAACGCTGTACCCGGCCACCGTAAACGCGTCTGCCTCGGTATTCGATCCGGACACACGGATAGGCGCGCGAGGCAGTCTGTCGCCCGACGTTGTTGTCGCGTTTCGAAAACCGAATAGAAATGCGTATCGGTCGCGCTATGAAAACGTGACAGACGTGAACCGTGCGTTGTTGGGCGTTGTTGGGCGTTACGATTACGGGAGTTCGAATACGATTTCCTCAACCCACGTCGGAGAGGAAACGCGACCAATACGGTCGAAAAACGGGAGAAACAAAAATACCGTGTTCACAAGAAACCAAAAACGATATTCCGAAACGATATCGCGACGGGGACGGGGGACGTTGGTGGCTGACCTGTGCCGCCGGAGTGATGCGCGGCGTGCCGGAACCTGGACGCGACGTCCGCCTGGACCGCGCCGAACGACAGCTGAAGCCCGTGATTGAGCACGTGCACCATGCACGCGCACGCGACCACCACCCAGCCCCATCCGGACTCCGGGTAATAGTGCCGGCGCAGCAGTCTGCCCACGTTCGCGGCCGCTTGTCGCCGTTGTTGCTGTGCTGCTTGCTGTTGCTGTTGCTGCTGTGCTGTTGCTGTTGCTGCTGTTGCTGTTGCTGCTCGTCTCCGGTCCGGACTTCCGCCGGTTTCTGCGCCGGTTCGCCGCCGCCGCCGCCCGTCTCCTCTTCCGGCACGGTGCACAGCATCGGCCACGACCGCGATCTGGACACGACGGGCGCTCGACGCCGTTCGCACGGGCACGCCGCCGCGTCGCACGGAAACATATCGCGGACCGTTTCACCCGACGGCACGGTCGCGGCGTCCGCGGCGCGCGTCGTGCATCGCGGCACCGGGGTCGTCGTCAACGGTGCCGGTGACGGTGGTGGTGCCGGTGCGCCGCCACGTGGAACACTGACGCGGCGTGCGGCGACGGCGTGCGGCGTGCGACCCGATCGCGCGCCGCCGCGTACCGTCCGGACGACGCGACCTACCGCAACGGTTTTGCCGTCGCGCACGTAACCCGACTCCGGATTACGAAACGTTTCTTCGATTCACGCGGTCACTCGCGATCTCGTTCGACGATCCCGGGCGAAACGCGTCCGACCCGAACCTAACCTGTCCCCGTCCCCGCGGCAATCGATTTGTCCGTTAGTTCGACAGAGTCGACAGAGTCGTAAGCGACGGATCGTGCGTAAGACTCGCGAGGGCGTTGGAAAATTTCATTTTACGACCGCGGCCCGAACGGTGGGTTTTTTCGGCGATTTCTCAAACAGATTAAATATTTTTTTTTTTTATTGTCGTATCGTTCGGGACGTACGTGTTTTCGATAATTCCGCCGAAAATATACTGTCCATAAAGATACGAATCGTACTTAACCTACCCACATGATATACCGTAGTTTTTACAATCTTCCGAGTTATGGATAATATACGTCTTGTTCAATTTTTATTATTTCGTTGTTTTTTTCTTTTTCTTTTTCTTTCGATTAGATTTAATTGTTTTACTTTGTCCGCCGGGTCCAACGATCAATTTCAATGACGAGTGTTTTAGAAGCTATATAAAAAGAAAAAAACCGCTATAAAAATAAAACAATAATACAAACGATTTTGGAAACGATATAAAACACCGAGCAACGTTCACAATGTATTTTTCGCCTCCGACGTACCCAAAGTCGACAAACGTCGACTGTCCAACAAGGCCGCATTTTTTTTTTTTTTTTTAACTTTGTCTGTGTACTGCGATTTATAATTTTTTAGTTTTTATACACTGAGAGTGTTTAAAAACAAATTAATGTTTTTGATGCCCCCCCCCCGTACCCCGTACCCCGAAATATTTTTCTGCGCGCGGCCTCGCCGTCCCGAACGCCTGCAAACCTTCGACGTCGGCGAGAGGAGCGGGGGAACGGCGTAAAGACTGGCGTAAAAAATTTGATTGCGTATTATATAAACGTTCACAGTACAAAAACTGTTCTGCCGCCATACCCAATATGTTTAATTGCCGTTTATCGTTATTTTCTGTTTGTCTGTCGTCGGCGAGTCGTCTTCGGATATACGCTTATTACATCGGATTTGGCGTGATTTCCCCCCTCCCCCCCCCCGGGGTCGTCGAAAACCCTAGTTCCGCCTGCGTCTGTACCTACGGTATCCACGGTACGAACATAGCGTTTCAAGACGGTATCCGGATCGGCCGATACGCGGAGGCCGTTTTGCGGTTCGCATGTCCTGGAGTGACCGACGCGCGCTCGTTACGCGGACGACCGTTATCACGCGCGGTTATCACGTACTATGGCTAGGTACGCCTATCCTCCGGTATCGCTAAGCTTGCGCGTCGAACCAGGTAACCGATCCCGACCGTGCAATCTGTCCGGGACACGCCGTGCGCCCGTGAACAAAGCGATCGGTTTTCCGCGACCACCGAACGGACGTTTTGAAGTAACACGTGTCGCTGAAAACCCTGTGCCGTTGACGGGTCAGGTGCGATCGCAAATCCAAGCGAAACGCTTATATTCTCGACTGTTCCGGTCATCCGGTCAGCAGTTTTCACGTTTTATTTAGACTGCTGCGGCGGTTTCAATTCATTGGTTTCGTATCGCTCGCTCGCCGTCCAGCTGTTAACAGACACGTGAAATCGCCCCCGACATTCCGGGATCCGTTTTCGATCGCACCCGTCCGCGCCCGTAATCGATCGTATTACACACGATTGTTTCTTCTCGGGTTTTTTTTTTCCACGGGCTTAGGTTATGTAAGTCCTTCGTATAACGCGACGTCCGTCCGTCCGACAAACCCCGTCGGGTGTTTCGTGTTTCGACACACGCCGCCGCCGCGATCCGCAAACCGGAAAAACGACCGCGTCTCGTTCTCCTAACCGTGTTCTACGCGTATCACGATGCGTTATGTAAAACGGACGGCGTTTCAGGTGCACGGCGAGTACGATAATATCGTGAACTATCGTGTACAATGCATTATTGTCCGCGCAACAATGCGTCCGGTCGTTTGTATGTATGTATGTATATATTTTTTTTTTTTAATTCGTCCGTATCGCTATTATTTGCGTAACGGACGCGAAACTTATCGACCGTAAACATCTCCCGTCGATTTGTCCACGGACTCTACATGTATATATGCGTTTTTTTTCGAAATTTAATTTTAAAATTACACGCGTACCGTTCCTTAATACGTACGATTCATGAATACCCGTGTATTTAATCTCGCGCGGTTTTTTAGAATTTATGATTTTTATGATTTTTCAATTTTGGGAAATATTACCCGGTACAAAAAAAGTGACGTCTCGGATTTAAAAAATACATACACACATACCTCCGTGTCCCGTCCTTAGATTTGATCAGGGTGCACGGGTTTCGAACACACGTGTTGCACGTACTTCACAACAGAGCGACCCGAGGTCGATAAAAAATTATCGAAAATCCGATCCATTCGGTTGTCGCGATACCGTGCCGAGGCAAAGAGACCCGTTTTAAAATCTGTCGATCAGTCGAATAGAACGTTGTCCATTCACATTACGATTGTCGCAAAACCGTACTCGCCGCGAGTACCACTACAACCGTTCCGCGGCGAATCTTGCGATCCTAACCGCGAGAGCCGTTCAAAACACGCGGTTACGTTTCATCTCGTGTATATTGATAAATGTACAAATAGAATTATGCAAATATGCATTTCCGAACGCGCACGAGAATCGAAAACCCGTTTCGCAATTGTTATTGTTTCGTGTTCGGTTTTTTCGAAATGGACTTAACGAGTGCGCCGTTTTACGGTCGCGATACGGCTTACCGGAAAAAAAGGATCGTCAAGAAATGATTAACGCATACGAGTCCGCGTTAAGTGAGACATTTTATGTCTTTTTAGGTTAGGTTTTTTTTTCTGTAACGCTTTTCCGTGACAGTCGTGGACACTTTTTCGTGACGGTTTTTTACTGTAACGTGCCAAAGTAAAGACATAAAATGTCAAAAACATTGGCCCGACGAGAAACGCGTAGTCGTGCACGCATCGCCGACGTGTGTTTAAAACGGGACTTAGCCGAGACGTGACTTTTCGTCCGCCCGAAGAATTTCGCCGGGCGACGAACGAAATACGATATTCAAATCACCAGAAGTGCTCCTCCCCCGTCGGCCGTGAATTTTCTTTCGCGCGCGACAACGGCGTTTTATTTGGCCGACGTACCGGAACGTATACCGGATGATTCGGAGTGTGGCTCACACGAGCATCGCGGTTTTCCGTCATAACCTATAGGAGCGAATCGTAAAGTTGGAAAAATAAAACCCCATTAAAGTACGTCCGTTCTATTGTTGTTGTTGTTGTTGTTATTCGCCGTTGGAAAGCAGCGACGGAACCGTCGCGTTTTGAAAAGACGATTCGGCTTAGAGGGACCTAAGCTCTTAGGTTCATGCCCCGAAACTATTTTTGACGGAAAAAAGAAAAACGTACACGTAAAAACGCTTAACGCTCGATCGGGGTTTGTTTTTTTTGGCGACACTTTCGATAACCGACGACGAACAATTTCCCGTCCACGTCGAGTCGTCCGAAATTCGCCGTCCGAAATTCCGGAACCCATTTGCCGAGATGAAGTTTACTCGGCCACCCTGTACACGGGCGTGTTGTTTTGCACGACGGACGCGCGCTGCACAGTATTCTCCGTGTGACCGTGCATAAATATCACGGAGGCAATAACTATCCGGCGTGTGTGCGCGCGTGTGTTTCCGGTATTATGAACGCAGGCGGAAAACTCTGAGTACGGTTATAAACACCGAGTGCATCGTAATTTTGTTTTTCGTTTTGTCTCGCGACTGTACGCCGCTGGTTTGCGTCGAAAACGGTGCACCTGCTGTTCGCTAGTCGACGATTTACATATTTTTTTTTAAACGTCGACGTTTCACGCTTTACTTATCTATTGTTTAGAATAAAAAAATATATTTATAAAACGATTTTAAAATCGAACAAAAACATAAAAAAATACGATACGAGTGGAAAAATAACTTCGGTTCGTCGTTTTTAACCGTTGAGCGAGTATAGTTTATTTACTGTACATAATTGTTTTATTTTCTAAACGCTATACTTTAGTAAGTGAATTTTATTTTTAATTATTCGTAATAATTGTTTTTTTTTTTTTTAGAAGTCGTTATTTAAATATTTAACGGATTTATAAACCAAACACGAATTTAGTTGAAAAACTTTGAACGAAATATAAATATATTTTCGTTTATCTAATGTGTAAATTATTATTTTTGTAATATTTTCACCATTTTTTTTTTTTTATAAGAGAAAAAACCGCCACCGCCTAGCGTCTAACTCTAACGACGCCGTAATTACTTGAATATGGTTTGCAAATTATTAACGAACAACGAATTATAAATCACTCTACTACGGACATGGTGTTGAGCTTCCAACAAGACATAATATCTTTTATTCAGAAACCTATTTATATATTATCATTTAAACGAGTGTTCGTTAATATATATAAATATTTGTATCTAGGCAAACGCGTAATCACACGGCACTAAAATTTTAAGACATCTTCTTTTTTTTACGACGATAAAATACATGCACACGGTGGTCGAATCGGGGGGGGAAATGCGTACTCCGGAGGCTTACTGCTTAACACAGTCGCGTCCTGAGTACATTTTCATAAACGGCGTAGGTAGGGTCGAAAAGTTCATCGCTGGCCGTCTGTCGCGTTCGCCGACAATTCGAGCGTGGAAAATAAGGCGACGAGTAACGACTGATAACGCGGAGCTCGTCTCGATTCAGAGAATAATATAAAATGCATGCGTGGGTGATTTAACCGCGTTCGTGCACTGACAGATAGCGCGAGAAAACCCCCAAAGGCCGTGATCGGCCTCCGACTGACGGTAAATATGTTATTTCGTCGACATAACAGCATTGTTTTACGTTTCGTCGGCCGTGGAAAAGCGAATCCGCGTTCCGCCCCCGCGTATAATGTTCAGAAAACAAAATAATAGAGGCACGCTCAAATATTTTTGAAAGAAAAAAAACACGGAAGGAATACTCAGTCCTCCTGCGCATCCACAATTCAACCGCTGCATACATATTCATTGATTGGCTTTGACTGCATTAAACTCGTGATGAGCAAATAAAAACATCATCAATGCGATAGTAACTAATTGAATTGTTTTATACGAATTTGATATTTTAAAAGCAAAACAATTATAAACGATATACAGAAGTTCGTTTGGTTCGGAACACACCGAGTTGACTAGACGAAACTTATTATTTTTATTTAGAACTATTCGTAACAAAAAATAGAGTTTTTAATCGGTTTTTTTTTTTTTTTATAAACATATTGATTTGTCGCGTTGAAGTCTTGAGAATTATTTATATGTTTGAAAACCACATACGTGCTATGAATAGTTCAACCGTGTTCAGTATAAACATTTATAATTTTATTGGCTCACAAAAATTATGCTAAATGTTTTCATCTAGTTTCGTCGACTCCGTTCGTTAATCATGTAAAAAATAACGTATAACTTAATTATTGCGGAAGTTTATTCTTTGAGCGATTTATGTGTTCTGCACACGAACGATTTACAGTGACCAAAAACTTATGAACAACTCACCTAAAATAAATTACTAAACAAGTGAAATTATTAGTAAGTGGTTTTGTTTTTGGAATCGTTTATTGTAAAAATGAAAAACTATTATATACTTTATAAAACTTAAAAAGAACGGAAACCATTAAAAAAGGATTTGTTTCGTGTTAAACACGATCGTTTTCGTCACTGAGTTCGTAATCAATATTGATTTCAGGTATCTCTCGTCGTAGCGACCGCCGGACCGAGATCGTCATCTGCGGCGTAAACTGGGGGGGGGTCGCAAAGGTATATTTTTGCGACCACGTGAAAAATACAATACTAGCGCTGAATATAAAATTATTATTTCAACGTCATGAGAACTAAGCACGGTATAATTATCGTACAATTCGATTGTAACGGTTATCACGCGGCGACAATTTCGTTTATTTTGCAGCATGTCGTTTATATTGTAAGTCGGTGAATATTTCTAATTTTCACGTGTGATTCGAACTCATTGTGTATTGTTATGCTATTGCGATTTGCAAACATGATCGAACGCCCTAAACGACTGGTGTTCGACTCGATTCGTTTGCTTTTTTTCCTATTTGTTTTACGTTCGACACCGTTCGTTCACTGTGCGCGGGTGTGGATCATCGCGTAGCCGATGACGAATCGATTTTCAAATTAATCTACGCGACCCTTCAGGATTTGGTTTTGGTAGGCCTTCGACTGTACGATTCGTCCCGTCCCGTGTACGCGTGATAACGATGACGATAACGCCATCGGGAAACCGTTCGTACCGCCGGGAACGCGGTAAAAACGACGAACGACCCGATCTTACGTAGAGAGAGGATGGCGATTTCTGTTGTTGTTTTCATCTGCGATTAAAAAACGCTGCGCACACTAACTGTTTTCCGATCGGCCGGTCCGTCCGATCCGGACAATGGATCCATTGTTTTATTTACGTGATCCATTTACACGATACCGCGCGTAGATGTGGTCTACTAATAGGGACTTTCGCGTTCCGTTTAACGCCGAGGACGGCGTCAGTCGCTTTTAAATCCACGCCGACCGAACGGTTAACGATATCGTCCAATAATCGTTTTTTTATTATTATTATGATTATCGGTTCATTAATTTGGCGGTCGCAACGCCGTTGTCTTGTTATCGTCGGCGCGCAACGCGAGGAGACGCGTTAGAAACGAACGTTTTCAACGATCGATTGAAAACGGGGTAAACGGAATTCTCTCCGCCAAACGAACGTCACGTCGACCGTTATGTTATCATCAAAAAGCATTTAGACTGATGGACGAGAGCGGTACGATTGTCCCGCTGTCGAAAATAACAGCGCTATCTGTTCACGAGATTCTGGGGTAACTTGATCTCGCCACGCGCGCACACAGAGAGTTCGTGAAAACGTTGACCGTCAAACGCGCTAAACGGAGAGAACAACAACAAGAGGCGTAAGTACATAACCGTGATGTCCGTTCCTCAGAAAACCCCGAACTACCCGAACTAGACGGTGTCAAAAACAAACAGTGTTATACATTAACGGCGTTTCGATTTCCGCCTCATGGAGGGGTTTTTAGTTTGGCGTCAGTTTCGGTCGTGGTTGCGAGCGACGCTACATTTTGTTTTATTCGCCGACGTACAGACGACCGTAACAACAAACGTTTCCTGACCAGTATCGTACTCGAGCCCTTTCGATCTGATATTCAAATCGCGTTTAATCGCTTTGTCGTTTTAAGACGTTACGTATTTGTACGGAACTCGTCGGAAAATATCAACTAACACTTTTTTTTTTTTTTCAACCGATCGGTTTTCAACTGAAGAATATTTGTCATTTTGTTTCTGACTCATAAAAAAAATAATAAAAAAAATTATCATCTTTAAAACGCGAAACTCTCACTTTTAAGTTTTTAGTTATTAGATTGTATAATCGGATAATATCACCCATCTCCTCGCTAAAGGAAAAAATCGTCTGAGCCAACACCACAATTTACGTTTATCGTAACTATACGAATGCAAAAAAGCAAAAACAAAAAAACCATAATTTTATTATGACTTCATGTCCGATATTTTTTTATAACGAACAGTGAATTAATAAAAATCATATACACAATCCATTATTATTTACATGAATGTGTGACTACCGTTGTTCATTAAAAACGTTTTACACTTTTGAAGCATGACGTCATTCCGCGACGAAAAATAAATAAATTTCCTGAGTCTTGTAATTAAATCACAACGGGGGGTTCTTATCTCGTACACTTTTAACCCGAGCGAAGCAAATTGTTGTTTCCTGCACAGGTTTCTAAAAACGCAGTACAACATAAAAAAAAAACAAACAACAGATATCTCTTCATAACGATTTGTGTTTATTTTCCTCGTAAAAGCGAATGCTAGCCGCGAGACTCCGAGATAACGTATCGTCCGCGCGCTAACATTTAGAAAACACCTGCTTTTGTTTACGTTCAACTTGACGACGATTTTTTTTTTTTATAGCCTAACGATTTGAAAGTATTTTAAGCCACAGACATCCCAATTGCTGTCAATTTCCTCGGGAAAACAGAAACAAAAAAAAAAAAAAAAACGTTTTCATTCGGATCGGGTTATCGAGTCCAGCCACACTAACCAACGGGCCCGGGATATTTTTATCGCGGTCGTGACCGTACAGTCCCAGACGAATTGATTTCCAAGGAGATATATCGTTCGTACATTCCGACGGGAAGCGTTATCGATCGCAAACGTCGTGTGCACGCCGCCATCAACGGCGTATCATTATCGGCAACAACCGGCGGCGTAGATTTACGGCACTCTAAAAAAGCTTGTTGTTTTCCATTAAAATTTGCGGAATATCGTTTGCGCACAACACGAAGCTAAAACGTAATATTCATAGACGCGAATTATTATTGTAAAATGTTTACTATTTATTTACTAAAAATTTCATTCGTTCAACGACGTTCTAATTTTTAAGAGTTCCTACGAACCGCACCTAGAAAAAACTCGTATCCACGCCACCATGGTTATCAGGCGGAACGCGGCGGAGTGGGCCGAACGGAAACGATCTCGCCCAGCTATAAACGGTCGACGTCCAAAACCAATCACTTCCCGTTCCGACTTGTCCGTACGACTCTCGTCGACTCCGAGCGACGGACGGACGGACGGTCGCGTTTCGTGTAAACATTATACGAACGCGTCGGGCGCAGTGGCGTCATTTCAGTTCTTGAGACGGGGTGGCAAAAGTTTTGACCGGCCCACACAATGTACATTTGTATCGAAATACCGCACAACTCGGTTTGTCCTTTGCACAAGTCCGAAATTGTGTAAAATCGTGTGCGGTACAGCCACCGTTGACCGCGTGAACTACTACCGCGCTCCGTCTATTAGTATAAGACGTGTACGACCGGTTCACAAAAAACGGATAATAAAGTTTAAGCGGCCTTCTTTAGTCCTACTCTCCGTCACTGCCCCCAAAATAGCAGTAACTTGTTCCACAATGTTATCAGTGTAGAACCCATTACTTTATTTATTCTATTAATCTACGATACCGTAATCGAGGCGGATTTATAAAGAAAAAAGTTCACTTTGTTCATAATAACTAATATAACGAGCTCGATGTCGGTCACCGGCCCACTGTTAACAAGGGGGGGGGGTGCAAATGCCCACCCTGCCACCCCCCAAATGACGCCCCCGGTCGGGCGCAACGGGACCTAGACACGACAGCGCGAGGTTAGGACATGCGTCGTCACGTTACCGTCACGCTACGTTTCACGTGAACTTGGATCGCTCGTCGGACATCGCGTCTGACCGGGTTCGCGAAATCAATATCGAAATTATCGGTTTCCGTTTACGATCGGTTATAAGACACCCCCCAGTAACAATGTAACCCGCAAAACGAGTCGAACGTCGAGAACACGTTCGCGGTCGCGTACGATTCCGACGGTTATGCCCACACGAGTTCATTCAAACCCCGTCGCAAACGTTCCGAAATCGGCGAACAAACGATTGTCATCGAGAAAATCACGAGTTTTTGTGCCACTCGTTCGTTCCACCACCGGAAAGTTTTCGTGACACTTGGCGATGACAAAACGTTTCGTCGGATCGTTCGTCAAAAATTAAAAACGTTCTTCGTCGTCGTCTAATTACACGCAAGAATTTATCAAGGACAAAAACGCCGAGACAAACGCAACCGGGGACCCTTGGATTTCGGTAAGTTGTTTATGGTTACGGTTCGGTGTTACCGCGAAACGGTACGTATTTTTACAGGCCGTTTCCCACTCGAGTGAGTCCGTCAACGATCCGTATTCGAACAATGCCGATCGCACGTGACGTGCAAATCCCGTTGAATCCCGTCCAAGACGTCCGAGGACACGGGTTCTACACGTCATACCGTGGAAATCGTCGGATCGAAAATTGTAAAGTGAATCCGAAACCGACCGAAACACAAGTCAACAGCAAAAACTCTAGAAATTACGTATGCATAATATTATCCACGCGATTATAATAAATCGCGTGTCGATCAGTATCGATTAAGTTATATCATATCGGTTTTTTCTAATAGTATCATTTTTAACGTTATTTTTGTTTTGTTTATTAGCGAATTAAAGTTTATTTCGTTCAAAGATTTCTTCGAGCAAATTTGTCGACAACGCCTTTGTAGGTTAGGATTTTTTTTTTTTTTGTATTTTGTACGAGAGTATGCTATTTTTAATATAGTCAAGCTGATGTGTCTTGCCGATGACGTTGTCGATCTCACGCGTGTTCAACCTATTCAACCGAGTGAAAATGAAAAGATGCCTCTCTGTCCAGTCGACTGCCGACGGCTTCGATTTTCGGGCCTCGCGTAGTCATTTATTATTAAATATATTTAATAAACGATATTCTACTGAACGGACACTGTTCGAAAGCCGTTCAAAGCGTTTTAATACAAACCCACACACTGGCAACAACGAC
Source organism: Schlechtendalia chinensis (assembly GCA_019022885.1). Lineage (NCBI taxonomy): Eukaryota > Metazoa > Arthropoda > Insecta > Hemiptera > Aphididae > Schlechtendalia > Schlechtendalia chinensis. The sequence goes on from CM032341.1 coordinate 2,981,110, forward strand.
GTCTGAATCGTAGAACATATAATCAAGTATCGAATACGGTGCTATTAGATATTATAATAATAAATACGTCCCACACGTTTTGCTCTGAATTTAAAATAACGAAACTATGATAAGTTTATGATTTTGATACGTACAATCACTGATCACTCTTGCAGAGTACTAACGCGGTGTTCAGTTATCGACGGACTCTACTTTATACACACTGAACGGTGGTTTACGTGCCTTTAATATTTCAATCAGGATTTTTTATTTTCAATGCTTTATACAAAGGTTTATCAATTTCATTATTTTTTTAATTTATCCGTCTTCCTGTAAGCGTTTTTGTTGAAAATATCATTCGTTTAGTAAGACTTGATGTTATTATGTATCTGTATTCGACGACGATATTTTAATACGAGACGATGACATTTCATTTTGTATATTAATGTTTTTTTTATAACGTGATAAATTAATTATCGTCGAACGAAAAAAATGGCAGTATTTCTGTTTAAATATAATTGAGTACCTACCTGCCCAAGGTTAGCGTTTTAAATATTATTAATTTTTTTTGCAGGTGCTTCGTAGCAATTTAAGTGATGAAAACAATTCATATTTTTAAAAGCTTGGTACACGTCAAAAATGTTTTATACCGTTCTTTATGCTTTGAGTCAGTAGCCATTTTTTTACCCCGTTTCTTTTGAATTATTACAATAGTTTTGAACAATATCATTATCTCCTGTAGAATGAAATGCGTTACTTAGCATTCAGGCCCAAAAAATACGGTTGTGCTTTTGCAAACAATGTACATTACACTTTTTAGAATTGTCATGTATCAAGTATAAGAGTATATAATTCGTAAATCGAAATTAGTCGACTTATCCACATTATACGTGTTATACGCTCGTAATATCCAACTCTGCTATTATTCAGTGTTTTGTGTGGCCCGACCACTGTAAATATCGGAATATCTGAAACGGTTCGTTTAAGTGGTTTGTTTGACGTGAAAAAATCAATAGAGCTTTATAATTTCAGCTTGGTTCGGAATTATCGGAAATATTGATAAAAACGTGGTCACGTACGTAAAACGTATTCGAAATGTCAATAGCTCGTCGTACATGTATTGTATCTCTGTCATTGAAAACGATGAACAATTCAACAATTCGTACTATTACTGCAACTGCGATCGGTTGAAATAATAAAAACTATTTGTTCTCGCACGACTGATAACGCTCATAACGAAATAACCCAAATGTATTTTAAAGATTAAAATTGTCCCCGATTAAAAATAATAATTTAATTTTCATACGAATTAAAGCTTACAGTCGCTCCGAAACCCTTCACGACAACGTAATCGAACGACAAATAACTTTGTCTAACACAACAGTTATACTACCGATACCGTCTACTGAAATATACATATATATATATATATAACTCGGGATATTCGATACGAGTATGTATTACTCGTATTATTATCATCGTTGTTATTATTCGGTGTAATTAATTTATTCCGAAACGTATCTGACTTCGTAATTATGCGTACAAAATCAGTCACATTACGCAGCCTTCGTTTCATTAGCCTTTTTAATAATAAAAACTATTATAAGATATAATAACATTTTTTTTTTTAACGTCGCATTAGACATTTTTCGCATGTACCGTATTTTCATTAATTAAATGATATAATAGTTAAGACGTAGAAAATATTATTAGAGGTTTTAAACTGCAACGCACACGAATCACGCGCTGTAGATAACATACATTTTTAATTGAACGGTTTCTCCGGAATAACGATATATATTTTTGATAAAAAAAAAAAACTGATACGATGTGTCTGAAGACGGTCAAACGAAGCCTTCTGGAACTTTAATAAAAATTTTGTTAAAGTTATTAATATCATGACGGTTGTAGGTTATGTGTTCATATTTTTTGTTAGTTCTATTATTTTTGAAAAGATGCATAAATCTTCGTTTCCGGATGATCTATTTAATAACGTTGATGGAAATAAATTACCGTATTTTAAACGATGTGATCCCTTATCCTGACACGGAATATTCGAGTTACAAAAATAAGCGCATGTCGATGGTTCAATATTAGCGTAATGTATGACTACGCTGTAATAATAATATACACTGTCGTATATTGTTATAAATGGTTCAATTTTTTCGTTCGAAACATCATTAAAATGTTATTATTTTACCATAGAATGTAAGCGTATGTTACAATTGATTTTTGTATTTATGATTCTTTTTTTTTTTTACCGTCTAAAATTACATTCACAAACGATCAGTCATATAAATATCTAATGTTTTTCGTTTCAAAAGAGTTAAAAAATATACATATTTTCTATAAATTATTCGATTGCTTTTTCGCAACACACATTTTATATTCTAAATTAGATTACCGATGATAATTCGTCGTGATCCGTGACGTGTCACGATTCAACATATCCCATAAAATATCTAAAAGCAATTTCTATGTTTATTAATTATTTGTATAAAATACACGTTACAATATAGTGAGTTTTATAGTGAACATTATGACTTTATGAATATGTCTTTAGATGTCAATAGAAATTATTAATAAGAAAAAAGTCAATAATATAGTAAACTATTTTTTAAGTAAATTGAATACACATATATTCAATGCATACAATTATGGAATCTATATAATGAATCGATATTTATTAACAAAAATCAAGTGTTTATTTGTTTTTGTTTTTTTTTTTTTTTGAGACGATTGACCACTAGATATATATTTATTAGAAAAAGAAATACTCAACTTCATTGATAAACTATATTTTAAGTGAGACCTAAAAGCACAAAATTGCAATTATAGCAATAACAATTAATTGTCAAATCGCTATTTTCTTTTAAAATGCGTTATAGCTAACATTATAAATAGTAAAAATTAATATATACATTACAATTAAATTCGTTTACGTTTTATAATTAATATTATTTTTAACACTTCAGAGTGTATGTAAAGTAATAAAAAAAATTGTTTTGTGGAATTGTGTTTAAACATATAAAAAATCATAATTATATTCGAAACCTTCCAATTTTCATGATATTTCAATTAATTTCAATAATTATTCTTACAAATTTGGATATAATTATATAGTTTATTCATTAATATTTAATATTCCTTATTGTTTTCGAATGTTTTTAATATTTAAAACAACTGACGTTACTATTCGTTATGATTTTAAATTTACTTCATAAATTGCCAAGGAGAAGAATGAAGCCTTCTCATTCCCTCCCCTCCACATAAATACGATGTTGATATATATTTGAATTATTTATTATAAAATAAATAGTTATGACTTTATGCAATAATTGAATTATACTCGTAACAAATATATATAGAAAAAAAAAATAATAATCTTGTATTCGCAAAATATAAGATGTGTTAATTCAGTTATTCGATAATTATTTGAAATAAAATTTTCTAAAACTATATACAGTTAAAACTCTACGCGTAGTTTGACAATTCAATTAAATAATTATAATTTTCAATAGAATAACTCGCTGTTTTTATTTGGAACTATTTGTCGCCTTCGTTATTATAATAAATCCTATTCTATCAATTTAATCTTATGATAACAAGTAACTATTAATTAGTTAAAATTTATCATTATGATTCATTCTATAAAATATAAAAGTTTTATTTTTTTTTCTATTCAGAATATAGTTATATATATAGGTTTAAGTATAATTACAAGTAAATTTTCTTTAATAAAGGATAGTGGAAATAAACTAAATTATAACAGTATGTTCACTATAAGTTTCGATAAAAGCGGTTTAAAAAAAAAAATACATAAATACGTTTCTATGATTATTTTTCTATTTATAAAAGTGTTTTATAAAACACTTTGTATTATCATTATAGTGTGCGGAAAAATTGAAATTTTATCTTCGGCGATAGCGATATTGTTACGAACTACGGAGAGCTAAATATTATCAATTTTAATATCGTATAAGTACTCGGAAATAGTAACCGTCGAGGAAAACGCGATTTCACGGGGAAGTTCTAAATTAAAATCATGCTCTCAAGCCATTCGAATACATTGTACACTCCGCTTTCGCGTTGTTTATTTGTATTTTCAGTGCGGAAATCCGTAACCGTGAGTTAATTTCCTTCGAAATGACCTCAATCAAAAGTTCTATCCGGTTCTCGTGTCTGTTTATTTAACGCGCGGATACGTAGAGGCGAACACCGTATTGATAAGGGAAAAAAACTTTTCCGTGCTTCTCGCAGGATATATATTGACAAATGTGCGCAGCAGTACGGTTTTTTTCCCCCCCCCCCCCCCCGTAAAACACATAAATTCTATTAAGATAACGTACAAGTTTTTCCAACAGTCTAGCAGTCGGTTAGAGAGGTTTCCAACATTCGTTTCCGGTTTCTCTAACCGAGTATAACGACTAAAAATAGGAATTTCCCCCACGTACGTAAAAAAACGTTTGGTATGTTTCGGATAACGCGCGTAACATTCACGGCAAGTCCCCGATCTCTTTTCTCCGGAAAACACTTATTGTTATACACCGATTACACGTGTACACGTATAATGGGAATTTGTAAAATCGCCGTTTCAAACACGCGTTTACACCTCCATAACACACTCGTGCACTCGATGCACGTGACAATTTCTATCATTTTTTGTAAACGCGCGACTGGTTCGGTGTATGTACAGTAAACGTTACGGACAAATACGTCTGAAACGTTTTGAGTTTGTGCGTTTCGATCAAAAAAAAAATCAAATAATAACGTGTTTATCGCGTCTAATCATTAGTCCGTTCGGGACGATCGCGACGCACTTCGACGGGTCTCTCTCGCGTACGAGGAAGTTATTATAAATAACGACGCGCCGTACAATATAATATTCGCAACAAGTGGTCGCGAAATATTGTCTCGTCGTCGTTATTTATACTCGCGGAATATCAAAACGTATATTATTCGGTAGCAGGTACGGCGAGTGGTTTTAGTTAATTTATAGGCCCGAGAAAGAACACGTATATGCAGAGCCGGAGACGGAGTTTATGCGTTTAATTTGGCCGCGGGGGTCGCCCGCCCCCGTTTATTCGTCCAGACGCGAGCCGGGTGTTGAAAGCGTATGTTTATTAAAACGGCTACCCCCGTTTGTCGCGTACATTCGATGCACGTTATGGCGCGCGCGCGCGCGTGTTTATATTATTATACCGTACGGGTCGTGCGTGGTATCGCAGTTGTTTTATACCGAAAACAATAGCGCGTTCGATCGGTTCGTTTTGTGTTCGATTTTTTTTATCGGTTTTGAAACCTAAACCGTTCGTGTATTAATTTTGCCGTATTCAATACGTACGCCGACGTAATGTGCACGTTTTTTTTCCGCCCCCGACGCCTGTTTCCGTTATCGTTACTGTCGACGACAAACGCGACAAATAAATTTTTTAATTATTTTTCAATAATAATAGAAAACAACAAAAAAAAAATGATCCGCTTCATTTCGCCCTCTATAAACACACTACATTCGCTATATAGTCTGGAACAGGAAGTAATGTCTTTGTCGTCAGTGTAGAACGTGCGTGTGATAAAAAGAAGAATAAAAACCACCAGCAAATGCGCTTTACGCCAGAGCTGAGCGTTTACTTTTAACCCGACACAGCGTCGACGAGTTCAAATTTTCAAATTTAAAACCCACTCAAATCACGCGTCGTTCGATATTCGTACGGTTTTAACTGAATTTCCCTCGTTCGATCGGTAAATCGTTAGAATCGATTTTAACTGGACATAAATATTTTTTTTTTTATTTCGACGCAGTCAAACGAAATCAATTGATCGTAGTTACCGTATCGAAAACATTCACGCGACGCGATCCGCGCGTCGTGCTCGTACCGATGGTAGACTACAAATTCGATTACGAGTAATGGTCGTTGATGACTTTGCGCGCGGCCAAAGGTGTGGCGGTCGTACCGTCGTGGAGTCGCACAGACGCGTGTAAATTACGTTTTAATATGATAACAGTGCGTACGCGTACGTCGCGCAAACGTTAGTCGCAAAGGTTGACTGTTGACATTTCGGTGGCGCCCCCGTACTAATGAGATTTCGCGCGACAAAGCGCACCGACGTGGCCCGAGAAATCGGATTTTCACCGACCCGACTACTGACCAGGTTACAACGTCCGTCGGCCTTCGCGCGCGGGTAGTTAGGTTAGGTTAGAATGACATCAAAACCCGATTTATACGGCAAAGATAATTTTGACTTTTCGTTATTGAAACAATAGTACATACGCTTGTTTTGATACGGAAAACCGTGAAGCAAAAGCTACGAGAAAATCGACGGTGAAAAATCTACCAGACGTCAATCTGTCGCCACGTAATTGAAATTATCTCACGGCGTTTTCCAAATACCGGTTGCCGTTCGCCGACCTAACCTCGACCGTGGTACCGATGACGGAGATGTTGGGAATTTTTTTCAAATAAATCTTGTGCGTCTGGAACCCGCGAACCGTGCGAGCGGCCGACGAACGACCGTGCGCGAGAAAAATACGCGTCGTTACCCGGTGGACGTGCGTGAAGTTAGCCCCCCGAACCTAAATGCTCCAAATTTTTTTGTAACCTCATTATTTTGATTTGTAACAACTATTCGTAACCAACTTTTTAGAATTTGTGACCACGCCGTTTTCGAGTTATAGCAAGTTACATTCGGTGGTACATCCGATAAACGGATTATTGAAAAAACTCGGTCGTCGTTTTACAAAACGACCGCGTTAACGTTTAAAAAGGACAACGGCGTACGGTAGTGGCGAAACGACGGTCGTCTTTATTCGCGGTCCCGGAAAATCCGGAAACGGTATCCGGAAAGGTGGGCGGAGGGCTGTCACGCCGCTCGTCCTGTCCGGGAAATTCGTCCCCGCGTAGAATTCGTAAAACGTTTCGAGATACACGTTTTGGACGTTCGCGTTCTTGAATTTTTTTTTCTCGTTTTTTTAACAATGCGGACGGTAAAAAAAAGGAAAAGCTCTCGAACAGGACCGGTCGTGACAGAACGATCCACTCCGCCGTGCGCGGAATCTCGGATCGGGTTCCGACCCCCAACCGGGGAAACGAAATTTCGCCTAGTTCACTTTCTCAGACGTCTTGTTTGGCCCACGGAGACTGTGCGTTGTTCGTCTCGCTGTGCACGTCTCAACGTGACGTCACGTCGTCTGTATTCTAATGGAAAAACGACTGCGTTGTCGTTTAAACGAAAATCGTTACTCCGGAAGTGCGTCTGCTTTTCCGTACGCGGGTAATCGAATATCAATTTCAAACAAATATTCACGTGACGTTTTCCCGTCGATTACATTTTTGGATGCCGTATTACGACGAGTCCGTCGTTTCACTAGCAAGTCCATACAACTGTAGTCGGAGCGATTGCTAAACTACAATAACAGAACGATTCATTTTGAGATAGAACAGTACGGATAGTATTCGATTTGAATCAATGGACGTTTAAACGACGGCGTGTTAGAAATTATTCTCATCGGGTCTATTATAATATTGTTGGTTAAGGTAAATGAAAATACTGTAACGCTAAAATTACAAACTTATATAAAAACGTTACTCGTCAACGCATACTACAATGCTTTAGGACATTTTTCGGAGATACAAAATTTATTTTTATTGGAATTTTGAGTTCTATCGTAAAATCGTAATCTCGGAGTAGCTGTGTAATAAAATTCTTCAAACGATTCGTATGAAATAGAATTAAATGTTCTAAACGATGTGTTTCGCCGAGAAAAACTACAGATATATCAATTATACATACGGCAAGTTGAAAACTATACCCGTCGAGTTTTCAAACAAGAACGAATTTCTAAACGAAACGTTTCATTATCGAATGTTTTATGGTCGGCGAGTTGTTGAAAAACGAATGTTGATTCGAATTCAAATTATTTATCAGACCGGAAAAAGAAAAAAATCGTCGATTTCAAAACGTGGCGAGGTCGAAACAAGGAGCGAGTCGGCGCAAGCAGAATCGTTAGTATCGTTTTCAGTTGAAATTCCGTGGATAAGAGCGCATGCCGAAAGTCGCGGAACTCTGAAACAATTTTTCTCGTGTGGCGATTTAAAGGGCGAGCAACTTTCACAATTTTCGGGATTTCGCGCGTTTCAGACGACCGTTTAGCGCGAGTGCCCGTACGTCCGTCGGTCGTTACCGGACCCGTTGTATATTATCGACGTCCGCGTCGACGTGTTGCGGCATTTGCGGGACACACGACCCTAGCACCTGACGTCCGTGAAGTTAGCGGCGCAATGTTAATATTTTTCAATAAGACCTTTCCGACAAATGTGTTGGTCATTTGTTGGTCGTTGTTGGATAAGTCCCGAAATTTGTTGGACATTTTTCTAAAAGTTATAGGCTTTTTTTATTTTGCGCCGCTAACTTCACGCCAGCGACGCAACTTCAAAAAAATCCCAAAAAAACCATCCAACATTGTTGTACTCGATTTGTTGGTCGTTGTTGGAAAGGTCCCGAAATTTGTTTGATCTTGGTTTTTTTATATAAGTTTTTTTAAATGCGCGCCAACTTCACGCTACCGGCGCAACTTCAAAAAAACCATCCAACGTTGTTGTACTCGATTTGTTGGTCATTAAGAAAAATCGAAAATATAAAAACGTTACTATTTTCAATGTACAACTTTAGAAGATATTCAAGAAGCACATTTATTATTAATTTATACATTAATTAAAAATAACGAGTATACATAACTTTTAAATTTATTTGGAATCAGATTTTATATAGAAGAGTGTAGCGTGAAGTAGGCGGCGCATTCAAAAAAATGTATATAAAAAAAACTAAGGTCCAACAAATTTCGGGACCTTTCCAACAACGACCAACAAATCGAGTACAACAATGTTGGATCATTTTCGTGATGTTTTAGAAAGTTTTAGGACGTGTAAGAGTATTTTTATGTTGCGCCGGTAGCGTGAAGTTGGCGGCGCATTTAAAAAAATTATATAAAAAAAACTAAGGTCCAACAAATTTCGGGACTTATCCAACAACGAGTACAAATTTGTTGGAAAGGTTTTATTGAAAAATATTAACGTCGCGCCGCTAACTTCACGGACGTCGGACGGAACCGTGTCCGACACTAAATCAATACGGGACCGACGGACGCGCGACGCCGTGTCGGTTAACACGTGCGTTTGACGGAGCGACCTATATCGCGGACGAAGTTGAACGTCTGACGACGACGTGGCGTACGACGGATATTTCGCGAGACGACCCCGGAACGACCGGAAGTGCCGGTATCCGACGGGGAAACACGTGGAGATTTCCGCGAGAACTTCCGCCAAAGGTGCGGCGGCAAGGGTAGACCGGAACAGAGTCTTATTGAGTAACTCGTCCAGGCGCGCAGGTGAGTGTGGTCTCTGAGGCGAATCGACGATGCCGAGGCGGACTGGAAAGTTTGAGTTAATGGTACGTCGCGTTTCCAAAAGCCGTCGTACGAAATCGATACGGCGCGACCCGTCAGTTCGAAAGTCTTCGCGTTAGCTGATCTTGACGGGCTATCGTTTAGTAAGTTCGCGCGTACGTCCTGATAGCGCGTGTTACTACCGCGGGTTCAAACGATGTGTACTACAACGGCGTTACACGCGTGTTGTTTCCGTCATTCGGCCGTCTTGCCGATGAACGTCGCACAGTGACGAACGCGTGAATGTGAAAAATTTTCAAAACCGTTTTCGCGATACGTGTGATTTCCGTCTCACGGCATCCGAACGAACGGAACGATAACATTTCACGCGGTCCTCGGCCTCGTCGTGTACGCGAAACCGCGTTTCGGACGTCGAGATCGACAAACGGAATATCGGCAATTGATAACGACGTGTTTTACGCGCGGACGACGTTCGTTTTCACACGACCGAAATATTACGTTTCGCCGCCGGTGTCGTTTTCTCGTGCGCCCGTCGAGTACCGTTCGACAACGATCAACGCGTACCCGTAAAACCCTGTCGATCCGTCCGACGTATGATTAATGGACAACGCTGAAACCGTCGTCGAACGCCGAGGAAATTCTCGTCGACCTCCTCGGTGCACGTCGTCTCGAATAAACGTTTTCGAAACGTACAATATTAGAAACACGAGCGCGTCCCGCCGCTCGCCGTCGATTGATTATTGTTTCACCGAAATCGGTCAACGATCCCGTTGGTTAAAACTCGTGTCCGGTTATTTACTGTTTGTTTGTTTTTTAAATCAATCGATTGATTTAAAATAGCAACGAAATGTCGTGAAGATCTTCCCTTGAGTTTCGTCCGTAACGAATCCGTAATCGACGACCGAAAATCACGTGTCGACTCGGCTTGACGGACCTGTTCACGGTTTACAAATCGGTTTTCTCGCGATCCGTATTAAATGTGTGTGTGCGCGTGTAGACAACGAATATCATCACGGGATAGGATTGACTGTTCGCGAAGGACGGTCGCAGTCGTTTTATTGTTCCGTGTCCGGCGAAACACTCCGGGTCGCGCGAATCGTCCGGTCCTCGTTGTACCTCGGGGACCCGTCACGCGACTCGGGAACGGTGTCCGCGGCGCGGCTTTGCCGTAACGCACGTCTGACTGCCATCCGCCGACGTAACCGCGTGGCAAATCGATCGGTTAGGTTAGGACCCAACCGAACGCGTTTACGACACTCGTTGACCCGTCGGCCGTATCGTCGAGAACGTGGTCCGCGACGGTCTCAATGACCGGCGGCTGTTGGGAGAGTTCGTCGGACGGACGGAAACGGCACACTCCGGTGTCACGAAAAAACCGTCCGACCACGTTATTCGCCTTCGCCGTTAGTCTCTAATAAAATAAAAAAAACCGCATCGCGCTCGCGAAACTAACGTGTTTTTTTTTTTGGTAAGCACGCGTTTCCGAAACACCGCGACCATGCTCATACCGTACGCTTAAGCATACGAATACGGCGGAACGGAACGTCGAAAAGTTTTCGCAATATTTCTGACCCGATTTCGAAACACGACGGATTCAGGACTGTTCGCTAAAAATAACGGCCGGTCGAAGATGCAGACGGAAAAAGTTTTTATTTTCTTTTTTTTAATCAAATATTTGGAAAATACGACCGTGGCCGTTCGACAAACGTACACGGACCGTCCGTGCGTGCAAACCAAACGGCCTGGAACAATATCTCGGGAACGCAATCGCCATAATTATGTTCATCGTCGTTATTGTTTTTATTAAAAACCGACCCTTTTCCGTCGAACGACGCGTGGACTGGCGACGACGACGACGTCGAGACTATTGTGTCGGCCTGAGAATTTTTTCAGCGTGGGACGCGTCACAAAGAACCCGATAATTCGAGTTTATTTTCGTACCGCTTCCAGAAAAATAACATCTCAAGTGTGAGTATCCGTACGTGTTGTCTGTCGCGAGACACGGTTTTGTCGCGTAGGTTTTTAGAAAACTTTTAATTTCTCGCCTCCGCTCGTGTCGCGCGACGCGCTTTTATTGTATAATTCGCGCTTGGGATGTCTCCGGGATTTTTCGGTAGACCGTCATAATTCATAAGGCGTTTTCGTTCGAATTCGTTCCGCTTTCGGTTCATCGGCGAAAACAATCGAATAACATTTGAGAATAGAAGCAATTCACTAGACGACGCTAAAAACACACGTTCGTCTTATTTTAACTATATCGTCGCTTAAGCGAGTTATATTCGTCCGATAGGAAAAAATAAACAACCTTACCCCGTAACCGACTACAAAACACACGCAAAGAAAATAGAATCTTTTTTTTTTTACGTCGGATAAGAATTATAATCGATCTGGACAAGGTTTCTAAATAAGAAAGCGTAAATTCTCTGCCAACAAACTAATTATATGTCCAATGTCATCAAACATTAATCTACATACTGCAGACGTAATATTGATTCGGGCAATCAAACGGATAGTATAATAACAATGTGATTCGCGCGGGATGTTCGTCCGTTTTACTAGCTTCCAAAAAAAAAAAAACAGATATTTCCGTCTTCGTGTTATATTCGATATGTCGTTGACACTAGTCGCACAAAAGATCACAGAGTCAGCATTCCAAAAATTATTTCCATTCTACGGCGTCCACGCGTGATCATAAGTTTTTAAATTTCAAACATTTTTTTTTTTTAAGATTATTCTATTAACAAAAGCATTTACTGTCGAACGTTCACCGTACAAACAAAACCGTTTGATTTTTAGTGTACATAATTTTGTTGTCGTTTTTAACGATTTACACGCGTGAATAAACGCGTATACAATGTACACTGTTATAGTTAAAAATGAAATCGTCAGGAAACACAGAACTATATTTAACATACGTTCGTACGAAATATTGTCCAAAGTCTTAACCCGACTTAACCTGCGTGGCGATAAAAACCGAGAAAACGTCGTAAATACTATTTGTACTGGGACGATGAAATAACTACCTCCACACACGTTAACGTAACGTACGAAACGGCTGGCGTTATCACAGTCGAAAATAATATAGTTATCTGACAGTAGTTTAACAAAATATCGTGAAAAACGTTTCAACTGTACAATAAGATAATATGTATTTTCACTGTTAAATTGACACAAAAAAAAAAATCCGAAATTTCAATTAACAATCCAGTTTTTTTTTAACGTAACACTCGTCAGTCTTATACCCACAACTGAAAATAAATACGAAATTATATTTTATGCATATTAATATTTAAACTATATATTATAATAGTTTTAAACAACAATATTTATTTTGTTTTCGAGTGAAAACCCCAGTCTCCACACGATAAAGGCAAACAGCAGTTATATTTTAGGCATATACTCATTACTGGACATATACACACAATGTGTTCACTTAATTCACGTACCTAAATCAATACTCGTTATTATTAAATAAGAATAAATTTATCAGCTAATGATCACGTACAGTTATGCATTTTTTTTAATCTGAAAACATTTTCGATTACTTTTCCCGTCGAAAGTTTAGTTTTAGCGCATCACTCCTATTCTCGCCTTTCAGTAACGCGAACCAACATAATAATGTCGATGCAATTAGTTAATCAAACAACTTATAATTAATTATTGAATGCGTTTTTAACTCGAAAAGAAACGAATAACATTGCTGAGTGAACTCGAGTGTAAGGCGAATAAAGTCAAATTGTTTGTTAATTCAAATATTAAACTCGTTTTCAGTTTTGCCTGTTATTTTTGAAATTATGCAAATTATTCAATATTTAACGAAATCAATCGTGTGCTTTAATCGTTTATTGGTTTGATTGAAAATGTTACCTAATCGCTTAAATTATATTTCGCGGCTTAACATTTCAAAAATAACGTTTACGCATATAAGACAAAAATACAATTTTTATAATGATATTATCTAATTCGTTGTGGCGTTCGATTCATTACCAACAAATCTATGAAATTCGAACATACTTTTCGTGCGAACAGTTTTGAAATATTAAGAAAAAAAAATAAACGATACTTTATACGACGATTAATCCACTCGAATGGGCGTGTTAGTAGTGCTTTCCCGATATTAAAAATGCTCAATTCGATTTTACTCGCATTTTAAAACATTTCTGGGTGAAGTTTAACAGTTTTTTTTACAATTCTTTCAGAAACTAATATAAATTGTGTAATCTCAACCTAGTCGAAATGCTATCTTAGTACCATAACGTCCCACTGAATGCCAATATGCATTTTTATACTCGAAATTTTTTGAACAATTTGACTAGGTACTTCAAATATATATATAATACCGTCTTTTCTAATGTTCTCGCCGCGTTGAAAAAGTTGAAAATAAGACGGTTTTCATGGCGTGTTTAAAATACATTTTATCTAGTTACTTTTTTTAACGATACACATAATCTTGAATATCCTTACCGGGACGGAAGGAGGGGGGGGGGTTATTATCCTTTAAACCGAAATGTTATATAAAATAGTATTTATATGTATTCTTGAACGAACAAAATGTAGAAAAAATTGTATAATATTATTTGATTCGTACGTTTGTTCTTCATTCGAGTTTCGTTCTTATATCGCTAAACATGATCATTCTTACAATTTTTTAGACATTTAGTTTTTGCGTTTAAAACTTGATTACGCGAATAGTTCATATTTTTCCAGAATACTTCCAGTTGAAATACACTCCGATTAATGTACTCGTTAAAAGATTTCACATGTAATTCGTTTCGCATTTGTCTAATCTCTCGCCCCAATCCTCAGGTTAATAATTTTGCGTGTCCCACAATCCCCGGCAACCCCCCTAAACGTCATAAACGTAATTGATTCCGTGGCCTGTTCACAAACTAATAAATTAGATAAATAATTTAAAAAAATATTTATATAAATGTTTAAAAATTCAAAAATTCTAAAATCTAATGTCATTGGTAGGTCAACTCAAAATTGTCAAGTTATAGTAATTTTATTTTTATATTTTCTCGTCGTTCGTCCCGCGTATTAATTGTGTCCGCAAGTACAGTCTGTATAATTTCTTATAAACAATAAAAATAAAACATATATTTTGTCGAAAAATCTAAAAAAAAAAAAAACACCCCTAAATCAATGTTTTCTCATTCTTGCTTACGCGCGCGTTAGGCTATTGCTGGCATCTAGTTATTGATCGATTGGCCAACTACGATCGACTCTAAACAAAACGTCGCATACGAAGAACAATAATTAAATAACAAACATAACATTACGCACGGCCATAATATAATAAATGTGTATACGTTTACAGCCACAACGGCATTAAAACGCAGACGCAATAACCATATATCTTAACGTAAAAATTATTAGAAATGGCTGTACATCTTCCGCTCCCGTCACGATTTGGTAAAATAGTCTTGACTTACCGATACAGTACAACCGATGTCGTTTCAATATATTATACACGGTTTATGCAAAACACCGCGGGTACACACGTAAATATTTCATACCGTATAATATAGATTTTTTTTCTTGCTACAATTTTCTGGAATTATACGTCGTCGAACAATGAAAATTATACAATTTATTATGGCGGAGCTGTGATTTTTTTTTTTTGATTTTATACGCCGTTTAAAATTATCACTCGATAAAACGAAATCGTCCGCAGTTAGTTTTCCCTGCCGCAAATATAACTGGATAAAACTCTGTCTGGTATTTATTCGCCATTAACGGGCGGAGGAGATCATATTTAAAACTCATGGGTTAGCATCTGAATTGGATTTCATACGATCGTAATGTAGACTGCAGCCTAACTGGTTTCGATTAACTGCATCGATTTTACAGCATTCGTGTAAAACCCAACAGAACAGGGCAGCACTGAGTAGGCCGATGTCTGACCCGGAGTCTGAAACCGGAGGATTTTGTGGATATTCTGTGCGGTCCCGACAGAAGTCTGACACCAGACGACAACGCGCGAAAATAGACAGAGGAAGGCGCGCTCGAGGATGGTGGAGGATTATCTCGGAACGACTGAGGAGCACGGACGTGTGACACGACGAGAAGCGGGAACGCGATTGCAGACTCGACGGGTTTCGCCACCGGGCCGGGAAGACGCGACAACACAGCAAATCGAATTACTTGTAGCCGCACACGAATCCGCGCGCCTCGTCAATGCGAGGAAAGAAGAGGGAGGCCGTCCCGCTCCCTTTCTCGTCTACGACCCGAGCGTATTGATTGTTAAACTGTACTAATTGTGTCTATGACAATTTCTATTCAAAACGTTCTTTTAAAACGGATGCATTTATTTACACGTAGATGAACGAAACAAAATAAAATGCGATGTTTTAGTAACAAATTTCAACGTCCGTTTTACATCCGTTTCGAACTCAACACGTTTGAATTAATCAACAAAATCACAACCGAACATTTACAATAACAAGTTGTGTACGATTTGATTTACTCGTACTTTTGTACGAGTAAAAACTTCTGTTTTGTTATCTGTTATCTAAAACACGTCATATACAAATAACACCTTTACACTCGTGTACATTTGAATTTTTTTCCCGCAAAATGTCGTTTTACTACGTACCAGGTTTACACATTGTATACGACCCAACAACACAAATCAACGAGTAAAGGTTTTATAATTAAAAATGTAAATCTCAACCAAAATATAGTTTCTATATTGTTTTAGGTTACATATTTAACAAAGTTCATTTATACATATTTAAATATACGCATTTGAAGACGTACCACTTTAATATATTAACGGATATTTCATTCTAATGATTCGACAAAAGAAATATTACAGTGTCCAGATCTTTTGGTTTCTATGCACAATACTATGTATTTTAAAACTAACACGAAATGCAGATAATTTATGTTTCAAACCGGATATTACGTGTTTTTATACTGGAAAACAAATTATTTATCTGTTTTATTGGGAATTATATTTAGTTTTTTCCTCAGAAAAATAAACGAGAGATAAAATGAATTCAATTGAAAACAGGGGAACGTATCTAAACTACCATAAAATCAGAGAAAGTGCCGAAGTATCGTTTCAAAATAGCATCGGGCCTTGTGCTCAAACCCGGAAGTTTTTTCTATACTTTTTTCACGTATACACATACGTTGTCTAGATAATGGACGAAGAAGATAAAAACCGTCGTTTATAATAATTAAAATAGTTGTCGAGTCACAAAACTTTTATTCTTCTCGCCATGTCTACAAATTGTTTTTCTATCTAATCACCGAAAACATTTCCAAAATGTTTTTCTCCCCTCAGATCTAATAAAAGTTAGGTCGATATTATTAATTACCTGTTTGAATGGAACAAAAAATTATTAATCATAAATTACGTTTTAAACATTAAATACGGTTTTTATGTAAAAAAAAATAAAACGATAATTACAACAACTTTTCCACAAAAAATTCTGCCAACGTGTTACTATACGTTACTCGGTAATGGAACAATAAATAATTGTTATTTGTAAGATACTAAACACTATTACTAACGGTACTTTTATATGGAAAACTAAATAAATATATTTTTAATATTTCGAATAATAATTTCTTTTTCAACAGAGTTTTGTGAAAAATCGGTAAAAATAAAACACATTTCGTACAAAATTTTAAAAACAACAGTGTTTCCGAAACTCGAAAATAATTAAAATCGTATATGCCGTCGCGAATATTTTATGAATAATAATAATTTCCACCGATATACTATTAATAAGAAAACTAAATAAGGATAAAAATGATGCGTATACAAGAACGTACTTCATTGAAATGATAATATACAAGTTGTTACCGTGTTCGGTGCAATGCGCATGCAATAATAAGCCACCGACGTCATCAATACGCCAAAATATATACAGTTTCTTGTTTTCGTTGCGTAAGAAATCATGTTTATCACAAAAAAAAAAAATGAATCAATTAACAATGGTGATAATAGTAAATCCAAACTCGTATTAAAATTAAAATATACGCGGTACGTTTTCAAAGGCACAAACGTACACACGCTTAAAATAAAATTCTAACGTTATAACCGTTAGACGGGCGAAGTGACGAATTTCAATAACAATAATAATATGAAATAACAAAACAAAACACGTCTCCGCGCTCGATAATAATTCACGTTTTCATTTAAACATCGGGTATAATAT
Source organism: Schlechtendalia chinensis (assembly GCA_019022885.1). Lineage (NCBI taxonomy): Eukaryota > Metazoa > Arthropoda > Insecta > Hemiptera > Aphididae > Schlechtendalia > Schlechtendalia chinensis. The sequence goes on from CM032341.1 coordinate 2,998,666, forward strand.
AACAGAACACCGGATATAATATAACGGCGCGGCGTCGTCTGGATTCGGAAAAAGTAGGTAATCCAATATTTTTTCATTACGGTGGCAAATGGGACAGAGTGAAGAGATAACGAGAAGAAATCTCCGTCCGCCCAGCGAAATATATAAACAATCTAACCGCGGGCATAAGAATGAATTATTTTGTTTTACACCCACGACCCCGCGTCGTTGGGGACGAAAAAGAAAAAGGAAAAAAACGCTGCGTACGGTTTTGAATGGCGTAATATTCAATCGAGTCAGAAGATATCGCCGAGTATTCGAAAATCCGTACAATACGGAATTTAAATCGACTTCTTTTATTCACAAGAAGCGTGAAATACACGGAAAAAGTCGGTCGGCAGCAATCAATCGTTTCGGTTTGGTCCCCCGGTTGCGATTCATTGTCGGCCGACGATCTAGTAGATAGACTTGTCACAATAGAAACGGAAAATTATTAATACGATCGGAATCGATCGTAAGCGCGTGTGTATCGTACAACTGGCCTGACGCGAATTCGTGTGACCATTTACCGGACGAAGAGAAATCGGTTTCTCTCTCTCGAGTGGAACAAACCGAATATTTAATTCTCGTTTAAGGAAAAGTCATTTTGTTCGGGTTCAATAAGTCGCATGACATCACTCAACGTCAACACGTTTTATACGCCGAAATCAAATGTTATTGGTTTAATAACGTGCCGTCTTTGTAAATTGAATTAAGAGTGACCAACTTGGTAAATGACAAAACGAAAATATATTAGTGCCGTTCGATTAAATTATTGGACAAATTATGCATTCATAAAGATTACTGTAATTTTTTATACTATCATAACGTAATCATTTTTTAAGCATCCAAAATGTTCATACGTGCGTAGACACATGAAACATTCAAATACTATATTTACCCACAGCAAAAAAAAATTTTTTTAAAAAAATTAGACGCACGATTGTTACGTTTTCAATGCGTATTCGGGGGAAAAGGTTGAACGTAAAAACCTATGTTCCATAAACAATTATGATTCTGGCCTTGAATTTTTCGATTCAAAGAACGGTTTTTATAGCGAGAAGCAATACAAATATAACATAACATAATAATATAATGTAACGAAGAACAACAAACGGTTTACAGATTTTCCGTAAGCTAAATGAATAAATTGTTCATCGCCAGTTTTCCCGCAGATATTATCGTTAAAACGAACGTGTTCGTACTGCGTGAACTTGGGCACGGATGCGTTCAGTTTTTAAGAAATGAACACGAACGTAAACGTTTTTGGTTCGTTCGTTGTCAAGTCAACTTCCATGGTTATAATTTATAAATTATAAGTTCATAACTAATATTTTACCGTTATACGTTAGGAGTTGAAAGTTTTGTCTGACAAGTGCGCCATATTTTTATCGAAAAAACGAAACGTTTCCGTAGACGGGCGTTATTTACGTATTTTCATTAATTTGTAGTCCGTAGCTCGTGGCTCTTTATCTATCAGACGGAACACTTTAAAACGCAACGTAATTAGAATAATACGCTACATACTCCACCTTGTTAATTCGGTTTTTGATTTTCATCACGGAATTGTAATTGTTGAACCATTTGCCGAACAGTGGGAATTTCTTAATAATTGATGATTTCATGTGAAATTACAACCTTTAGTTGAATAAATGTATTTTTTTTTTTTTTAAAATCTGTGCACAAATCAGAAACGTTTATTTTATTATTTTATAATATTTTGATGCGTGTATAAACTTCCTACGTTTGGTCAACAGTGATCGTTAAATTTCAATTACAACATTAATATCGACAATATAATTTACTCTTAGGTTTAAACTTGAACTTGTTCGTTTCAAAAAAAAAAAAACGTTCTCATCGTTGTTGTCAGTAAATAAATGTGAATGATAATGCCGTTTTCGTGTAAATTTATTGTTTAGGTAGCTTTATACATTTAAAAAAAAACGTGTCAACGACTACTACTACGCAGGTCGTCCGAATCGTTGTTTCGAACTGTGATCAACCGTCTCCCAATACCAATTTAATACGCACCGTCCGCGAAAATATTTAACAAAAAAAAAAATATATACATATATATATATGTATAAACATATCAATCGTTAAAAACTTTTGAAATATAGCGTACATTTACTATTACTTCGTTGTGATACGGAACACGCACTTAGCAGACAATTCGTGAACTAAAACGATAAGTTTTTCATTATGCCGTTCGACAATACGAAACGGTTTGTAAAACGTTCGATTTGTACAGTGAAAATAGTATTACACGCATTAGTCTAGTAAATTCGTATCTCTCGTTTTGAAAATAATGTTAGAAACCTGATTTCATCGTCCAATAAAAATAGTCTTAAACGGTATATTGTATATTAGATATGTCGTTTCGAATAACTATACATTCCATAACAACAGAAGTCTATAAGGCAAACATGATGTATATGGATTTAGTAAGGTACATATGTGAAAACACACTAGAAAATTGCATAAGTAAGTGTTAGAAATGAAAAACATTGATTATCAAGAAAGTCGTTCAGTAAAAGTCAAATATATGATTGTTTGATTCATGAAAGAACAACAAAATATAATGTTAAGTCGCATACAATTTGACGTACGACAATATAGGCCGAAATTATTTTTGGACTACGAATTCGTGCTAATTCTACGACAAACTTGTTTTTAGAGTGGTGACTTTTTTTCCCTCTTTTCAAAAATATCGATCGATCCTAAATCGGTAGAACTGTTGACTAACTTTTCTTTTCTATGGGTTTAACCACGCGATTTAAACGTCAACATTTCGGAGTACGGACAGAACTTTTTTAAAGGAATTATTTTTCCAAACCGATTTTAGTGGAATACTATATTGAATTCTGTATATATCATGTGTATAAAAAATAAATAAATAAAATAATAACATAACATTATATTTCTAAAAGTGATTTGACCTATAAAACGATATTAAATGTTTATCAGATCACGTGTCTGCACCAAAAAATATTAAGTTCTCGAGTTGTCATGGAAAATATATAATATACGTATATATTTCTTTCAAATAAAATCGATGACGTTTTTACCTTCGATTGGTATGCTTTATTCATAGCTCCTTCTCAAAAAATCACATTAAAATATCTAAACTTGCATTACAGCCGAACAATCAAATAATTAATATTTATGAATTTCCATTATAGTTTTGTAGTACATCAAATATAATCTACCTAATGAGAATGTAAACATTTTTAGGCTTTATACTCATAACATAGAATCTATATAATACTTGAAAATGTAACACAATATGTAATGAAACATAAATGAAACGTTGAAGTAAACAAAATTAAATTAAATTTGTTTTCGCATAAAACACCAAATACACTTCACTCGATATCATATTTTTCTTTTCAGACACATTTTAAAATGTAAAAAAATAATTTATAACAACCAAACATTTAAACTGTACGAAAGTTCATTAAACATGAATCAATCTTCATTTTTATCTGAGCTTTACAAATTTCTTTTTGAAATTAAATAAATATAATGTACACCTCGTGATTTCTTAAAGCTGTTTTTACTTATAATACTAGAATTACATGAGTGTAATGAAATTTATTCAAAAAGTTGAAACAATCCGTCTATATATATTCTTCTTCGAAAATCTATACATTTAGAAACCCGTTTTACGTATGAGACAATAATATAACCATTTATACTTGACGGGCATGTTATTCTTTAAGTTTAGCTCCATTTTCCAGCAAACGTGATGGGCTGTTACTAACGGGAAGTTTTTCATTCCTTTTGACAATGTTTCCCAATAGATACGAGTATAAGCATGATGGAAGTCCGATATAAACGGGTCTCGACGGACTTCTAAACTAACTCCGACGAAAACAATGCGTATGATGTTCGGGATTTTCGGTGGGAAAAATACCAAAAAAAAAGGAAAAATAATGTAAGTATTATATATATATATAATTTTCTATGGTATATATCTGCCCTTTTATATTATATTGGAATCCATATAAAATATAAAGTTGCCTTGGAGACAGAAAGCATATGGTTCCTTTAAAAGCCATACACGCTAACATTTCGTGGGCAAATAAATGGTGTTGTTTTTCGTGCACCAAAAACAAAATTTGTTTGAACACACAATAATGTCCCGCGAAATTACTGAGCAACTTTATGTGAACACATAATAATAAATGTATATCTTTATGTTTCTGGTCGCTTAAGAGTCTTTATCGACAAAAAAACAACAATTTGAGTATATTGAATTTAACCAGACTATTGCATATTCGTACCTTAATACATAATTATCGACTCAACATATCATAGACCTCCAATTTCATTTTCATAAAATTATGTATGAATATTTGCTAAATTAAATCGTTCGTAATTAGATATTTAAACGTTTAAGAAACTGTATATTTAATACTTAGTTTTCTACAAATGTATTAAAAGAAAAGAAAAACGTTTATTTTTCAATTTTTATTTTTCATTTTATCGTTTTTTAAATGTGTTTAAGTGGCTAACATCAGAGAGGAAAAAGTATTTTACAAAAAAAGTTTCTGTCACGTACGCACTGTTTACAATGACGTACATTTAAACTTTTACATACATTTTGTAAACATGATTTTATGAAATATTTCGCAATCTTGGTTAGCAAAAGCGTTGAAATATATTTCATATAATAATATATTAGAATACATATTTTTACGATGTTAAGTACATATAAAAAAAAATACGTGAGTGAAGTGAATAACACTTATGCATAGTATTTTAATATTGAAAATAAAATGTTTAAGGTTGTAATATGTTAAACTCAGAAGTGGAAATTCGTACTTAGCAGTTGTTCAAATTTTGATCGATAAACTTGAACATGTTGTACCATGTCTCGCGTTTAAGGGACGAAATTCATAACTTCAGTTCGTTGTTAGTCGATAAAAGTTCAATCGGATTATTTTTTTAAAAAATATGTTTTAATGTACGCAAGTGTATACTCGAATACTCGTATATATCTATAAAAAAAATAACTTAAATGTTTAATATATACACTGGTATAATTTTTTCGTTAAATAACAATTAGCGTACAGTTTATCGTTTTTTTTTTTAAAGGTAGAAATTAACTATGAATTACTCTAAAATCACTCAGTGAATCGATTTGACATAAATTTGATTATCGACACTAAAGCCACCATCGCGATCGGTGTAATTATCTCGTATATCTAACTAATGCGAAGCAAACAGGCCTTTAATTATTGCGAAAGTGTTCAACAACATGATGGAAACATTATATCTACGTTAACATCGATTTTTAATCAAAGCGGTTCGTTTGCCAATAAATGGGTCAAACTGTTTAAGTATATCGCTTTTATACGTCGCTTATGTAAAACTCGTAAAAACTAATTTCTAAATGATAAATCGATAAAAATATCAATTGAAACCTCATCATTTCGAGATACATAGATCATGCCAGTATTCGACCGTAATGAAATATGCAATGTTACTCGTAAACTCGTAACACGTACAATGAGATTTTAATTTTTGATTTTTAATGTAAATACTGAAATTTTGTATTCTGATTGGCGAGAGAAACCTATTGAGATATCCTATTGGTTTTATAATGACTAGTGTTTTTTCACATTATCGCAAAAATAACTTCATCCGTTACATTATATTTTGTAGATTGGAAATTAAACACAAATCGAATTGGTAGTTTTTCGGATTTGCCGAAAATTCTGGGAAAAAATTTAAAAAAGCGAACGGTTTTTTTTCTCGTTTTATTTTTATCTTACATTGTAAAATATTTTCTTTTGACTTTGCCGTCATATGTTCACGCGCCCAAAACCGTTGTTGTGATTTCAATGATTCGCCTACTGCCACATTCAAATGAAAATTAATAACATGTACAATATAATAAAATGAATAATTTTTAATAAAATTATTACAAAATTCTTTGGCATTCGTTACATGACGTTCGTATGGTACTCAAATTCATAATACGTATATAATAATCACTAAGTACATACAAACAATTAATTTTCAACTCGTATGATACACTAAAAAAATAAATACCTGTACTTTAAGATGTTTTAAAATCGTATTCATAAGAATTTAAAACAATTTATGCGTATTTATCATTTTCAATAACTCGACAATCAGATAATATTATATTATAAAGTTTATATTATTTTCGTAGAAGCGGTCAAACGGCTTGGATGTCGTGTACAGACGTGTATAAAATAAAAGGCGAAAAATTTCATCCAGATTTTATTATGAAACTTGTTTTTGTTTTGTATATAATATATATTTTTTTTTAATAAATAATTATGTCCTTATTTTGCATATTGAATTACATAAATTTGAGAAACTTTTGACAAAATTAAAAATTGCTAGTAAGGGTATACTCTCGTCATTTTTATAATAATTTCAGTCGTCTCATAAACACGTCAAAAATTTTGTTAATAACGCGTAATCCGTAAAATATTAACACACTGAGAATATCTCGTTAACTGCCGTGTCTTGTCCAAAATACATTTCCGTTTTCAACAATGATGATATATGTACATGAATAATTAATTTTTATAGATTCGCAATGTAATTATTCATTATCAGAGCAACAATACAATATGTAATCAATAACATGATAAAATCTATGCGAATAATGTCCAATGGAACAAATAATTGAATAAAAAAAATTATCATTAAAAATGTGTTGATTTTAACTATTGATTTTCTTCAAACTCGCAAAGTTGAAACCCGTAAGAAAATTTCTAAATATAATCTTTTTTTGTTTACGCAAAATCGTATAAAAACGTAAATGAACCGATTGTACGTATTACAGGTTAGCATCTCAGATTAATTTTTCTAACTTTAATTTATTAAACTTCATAGATAACCAAACCAAACTAAAAAAACATTTTTAGCAGCCGTTAACGAAATAGAATTGTACAATAATTGTTATGTAATAATAATAATAATTATTACGCACACCTATCTTGAATAATAGCATTTTAGAAGAGAGGATAGTACGCACTTAACATTTGTCGTTTGTGTGTGTTGTTTACGAAAAATGTCTGTATATCGCATAATATTTTCACTACGTTACATATTACAATTCCATATTATATTATTTACTTATATGAGCAAAACAAAAGTAATAGACGTTCGCAATTCCTTAAGAATAATATACTCACCGCGTACGGAAAATTATAGACAATTTTCTTCTTTTTTTTTTTTTTTTAACTAAAATAACGTTTATATAAAATAAGGTTAGTAAGTAAATGTTATTGTTAACAATAGTCCTATTCCGTAAAATAACATATTATACGAAAAACAATCGTCGCGTGGTATATATTTTTATGATTTAGCCGTATTTTTTTCTAAAGAAATTCAGCTTGTTTGTATGCCTATACTCGTATATTATATATGTAAAAATATAGCGTTTTCTCATATCTGACGAACGACCGTCAAGCCTTTTGGGCTTTCATTCATTTATATGGTATTTCGTGCACGTGCCTTGTCTCGTCGTAAACGCGAGTACATGTCGCGTTAAAATTTTACCATAAAACGGCACGTAAACATGTAAAAATCCATTATTCTTTTCGTTCTCCTCGTAAGATCTCAAATTCTGAATTCGTGATGTTTATCAACAAGAAGAAAACTCTTGAAATCAACGTCATTCGTAAGAAAACACAGATCGTATACGATTAAATCATAACATACCTACACACGATTTTAATAAGCGTCACAGGAAAACGTTTAAAGTAATTTTTTACTTTTTTATTATAAAAAATATATACGTTTACGTCCGTGGATTCAACTGTACATGACAGTACTAATTTACATTCTAAAACTCAACGTACATACATGTTCAAATAACCTTAAAATCGATATATACTTACAAGTTTTTTGAAATATATATATATATGGAAAATAAATCGACTATATGATATGTGACGGTGAGTAAAATATTATTTTTCAAACACGGATATTTATTTTACTACTGCGTTGATCGCAGCATATTTTCGCAGAAAATTGAAATGGCGAAAGAAACCGTCTATATCGAAGCAAAACTATTATAACGTATTGCCGTAAACCCACAGATACTGTATAATAATAATACGGAAAACACGACACAATGGCCCGGTTAGCATATATAAAATAACACGTTGGAACGAGATAAAACAAGACGTCATTGAAATGGATCGTTAAACACGAAACCGCGATAAAACGTGTGAGATTCGCACGAATTGCAAATGATTAATACGGATAATCTTGTCAAGATCATAAATGTAACCGATGATCGATTTCGAAAAATATGAATGTGGAATAAGGATTAAACGATGGTTGTTTTTTTTTTTGCATTATCGCGTAATATTCTCGACGACAAAATATCACACTAAAAATGCACCGTTTGTCGAATACTCGTGGATTATTCGTTTTTATCGAACACTTAATAATAATGAGTGATTACCACATAATCGCCAACTACCAACATATTACCACCTAACTATATACGACGCGTTCTCGGCAACATCTGGTGTTTATTATTTGACTGTAACAAAAACAACAAACGTTGTCCGGATGTGACTACAAACTTATTTCGATCGATTGACACTGCAAATTATTTTTCGTCCGTTTGGTGCACGCGCAATACTTTTACATGCGATCCGTCGCCGAAATTCGTATCCGGAAAACGTGCAAAAACGACCTCTGTCCGTTGGCCTCACTTGCGGTTTTCGCCATGTAACCGTCCGGGCTACCGTTCTCCGGCAGTACACCGAATTCCCGTGCGGTTCGGTCAGTAGCGATTTACATCGAACTGCGGACGAGTATAAGCCGACACGAGACACAACTTACAGAGCATTGTACTCTCGTGGGAAAATAATAGGTTACACCACACTCTTGACATTTTCCGCGTTTACTGTCCCCGACGGATACTGACACGCTGTCTGCAAGCCTAAATGTCTTGTCCACCAATCAATAATTGTTTTCGTTATTAAAGTTCAACAGAACACATTTCAGGTAACATATTTTCTCGTTAACACGTGATCCGTTCGATCGGGACTTGGTCTGAAAAACAATTTCATTCTATAACCTGTTCCAATTCGTCTCCTTAAAAAATGATGAGAGATTGTTTTAATAATTTTATTCCGTTTTCGTTTTATTTTCTAGTAAATTATTCTGGCTATTTCGATGTTATAATAATAAGACAAACGCGGAAGCTCTACATAAGGATCTATCGATATTTGTACTAGTTTATATAGACGTAAGATAAGTAAGTTTTTAATATTAACTATTCATAATGCGAACGCAGAAATAAAGTTTTTCCATGAACGCAATATGAATTAAAACATGAATGATACTCTAAGAATTATTGCTTGAACAATTTGACCTAGAACTATTACAATCGAATTAACCGCAACTTCTGACAGAAATTTAAAATTGAACTAAGTTATAATTGCGTATTAAATATTATTTTAAGTTTATAAAAAAAAAAAAAATCGCATACGTCTGTATTACTTATACTATATTTCTTGTATTTCATCTATAATTCAAATATCCAATAAAAAATCCATGTTTTTCAGGATTCCAACATAAATAACTCATTTTGAAAAAATCTACAAAATGAGTGTATATCTGAAGAACAATGATCATCAAAAATATGTCATATATTTTTATTATCTTGCCTGAATATTTATCAAATACATACAACACAAAGAATTACATATTTGTTGACCAATTCATCATTAAAAAGAATCGAATAGTCCAATAAGTACATTTAACATTGTGTGTGCAGTAAAAATATATATAATTTGAAAAATATATATAATAGTTGAACGTAAAATTTAACATAAACGCATTCTTATATTTTGGTATGTTTAGAATGAATACAGCCCCAAGAGCTGCAATGATCTTATTTACTGGTCAAAACCTGCATTGACAAAATGTTTATTCAAAGTTTCTAATCATATTTTTTTTTATTTAAAATTTTAAACTTCCTTTAATATTCAAATATGTATTTAATTAATTTTTTGTAATAAAATAAAAATTGGTCATTTTTTAAAGTTATTATTGTGGTTAAAAGACTTTTTTTTATGGCATTATAGCAATTTTTAGAGCATTTAAATCCGGGCCTAGTAATAACAATTAAAATGAACAGCCGTAAAGACCACCGCTGCTCCTGTAGACACGTGCACTTACAGCCGGTATACGCGCGACGCACGGCTACACCACAATTGCCTATCCGGAGCGCCGTGTTACCACATGCCCGACACGCTCGTCTTGTCGCGGTCGTTTGTTGACATTTTTTTAATTAGTTTTAAGTATATTATTTTAAAGTGGAAAATAAAACACAATTAAACGTCATAATAGCAGGTGAAGTCTTCAGGAACATATAATAAAAATTTCTCTACGCAGACAATATTAAGGAGCGACGGAGATTTCGTGGAGTGGCGGTGGACGACGTAACATTTCTCATTTCTAATAATGTCCAATCTACCGCCGTGTATCACGCCGTCGCCAAAAAGGTCAAACGTTATTCACACTTTAAGTCTATCGTCTACATCACACATATTGTTCAGCGGCTACTGGTCGAGTACGATGGATCCACATTGTTTTACGATTATATTTAGTTCGACGTTCTGCACGTTTAAACGTACAGGATCCATAAACGTATCGTATTATTCTCCGCACTCTATAATCGAAACGACTACATGTTCATTCATATCAATACGAATTTATTGTAACAGGATTGGCCGAGCGCGTTTGTCAACGTTACGATTATCGCTAAGATCGCTCGGCATACAAGTAAATTAATATATATTAATATATTATCGTGAATTCGCAAAAAGATTGTGTGATTTCTTTGGTAATGAAAATTGCCACGATGAAATGTTAACGCCGTCGCGTTTCGAACGGGAATAAGATGTGGAAACGTTGTGCGTTGCGACCGTTTTGGATAGCCGTGTGTATATGTGAAAAAAAAAATACGGAAATCCTTCTCGACCGTCGTTTTGCCGGGACGTAACGACAAGTGTCTCCGCGACAACGGGCGATCGGAAACGATCGCGTGGAGACCGCGCGCTCACCTGAGTGGACGGCCGGCTGTCCGTACTTGTCCGTCGCGAACCTGAACGTGACGGCCGCGGACAACTGGAACCCGTGGTTGAGCACGTGCACGACGACCGCCGTGGCCACGATCACCCATCCCCATCCGCCCTCCGGGTAATAGTGCCGCTGCAGGGTGGCCCGCTTCCGGGCCGACAGCGGCCACGTGCCGGCCATGGCCTTGCCGCCGCCGACGCCGCCGACCATCATCGTCATGTCGTCCGTGACCGCGGTGCACGGCCCGTCGTCGGACGGGCCGTTCTCCGCGACGACACGGCCGCCGTCGCGCTCCAGCCGGACGACCACCACCGGCCACGTGTTGCTACGCGACATCACGTTCATGTTGCCGTCCAACTTCATCGCGACGGCGGCGGTAGCGGTCATTTCTCCGCGGCGCACGTCTGCAATCACAAGCACGCCAAAACGTCATCAAAAACGTAACCCGTGCAAACCAATCGACACACACACACACACACCACGAGCCGGCCGGGTCGTGGGACGGAAAAGTTCGCGTCGATTATCAACGACGTGCGTGCGGTACTACGAGGTTGATGACATCGTGATAACGTACGAGGAGAACAAAGTGTTCGTCTTCACGATCGAGTATCGGTTTTTTCGATCGGATCGAAACGATACAAATAAGTAGGTTAGGAACGCTAACCGTTTTGCGTTTTCATCCGTACGCTGTTTATTCAACGAACGCAACCGAAAAAAAGTAAAAATCGTTTAAACAACCCTACGACATCACCGTGTTTGTAGCGTATTATTGTCGTTTCGAAATCGCGCGTATTTTCGACGTCGTACAATGATATTAAAAAAAATAAAAAAAAAAATTGTAATAATAGTATAGTAGTAATATACGGTCAATGCGCGATTTTTAAAACGTCCGGATTAAAAACACGACCGGCAAATATATTTTGTCGATTGCTCATAAGAGCTGCAAACTATACAGTGTACACGGCGTACACATTAAAAGAGTCGTAAACTTAATCTAATGGATGTCGAGCGAGTATTTATAATTAAAATGACAACAAGTATTTAGTCCGAATGCGCTATTATGGTACGTGCTGCCGTCTTCCGTTTCAAAAAATTTAACTTGAACGACTCAGCTATTCTTATTTCTTTAATGGAAATCCGAGAGACGGATACAATATACACTCTGCAGGAACTGAACGGGAATATAGCAATAATAATTACGAACTACTTTTTTTGTTTCCGTTTCCGTAGCGCGACAATTGAAATTTTGTTTTAGTTTGTGTACGGTGTTATTATTAATATCGACAATCTCGTCGTTTTACATTTCAACTATAATCGCAGTACGCCGGACGTGCACTGTAAACGTAACGTTTTTTGTTGGTCTTCTGTTGGCTGCTTGTGGATTTAATTGCGGGTGGTGTTTTTATTTTGAACCATTCGTACTGAAATTACGAGTTTCTAAATTTACTCCGTCGTTATAACTCGTAAGGTTAATCATATATTTGTTTTTATTTTTTATTCTGAGTATAACACAATCAATACAATGGTAGACTCGTAGACGTGATGAACAAACGCCCAGCGACGACGCTTCGACGTGGTTATCAATTGTGTACATATTAATATTAATGTTATGCGTATATTATTCTGAAATGTAAATTCGTTATTTTTTCCCTCAACAGTACACTGTACTAACAAGTAAGATTATTAATTAATTTGATGTCAGAAAGTCTACAGGTCATTGGGTTTATCTTGCCAGATTACCGGAGGGGGGAGTTAGAGAACGGATTAGAAATGAGAGAGTTAGAATGGTTTACGAAAAGATGTGTAGAACAGTTTGGCTACTCATGTAGGTATATGCAAATCTGTATGTAGTGTTGTGTTTGAGATCTGTCTGGGGAGGGAGGGAGACGGATAGTTCTATTCTGAAAGACCTGTATATTTTGGGTGTTGGATTTTTTAAGTAATACATTTTCGAGAGTGATTTTAGATTTAAAGTGACGATTTGAGGGTTTACCGAAGATATTTCAGCAAAACGAGAGTCATAGATATTGTGATAATTTGATCGAGTGAATATGTTTAACCCAGTTAAGTCGTCTATCAAATAATATCCCCATGTATTTAAATGCGTCGGCTCAGGAATAGATTCATTATTCAATGAAAATGGCGGAGGATTATTTTGTCTGAGAGTTGTATGTAATGATTTAGAATCGTTCATTGTGATCCTCTGGCGCAAGTACCGAGGGAAGAGAGTATGTTCAAATGATTTTCTATCGAAGTAATGACGGTTAAATGACTTTTATGCGTAAAATAAATCGTTTCGTCATCCACGTATTCTGCTACTTGTGGTGCCAAGGTATGATGTTTAGTAATCATCATGCGAAATCATGTTATTTGTGTGTATTTTTCAATTAGTACTGATTTTAATTGAAGACGAAAATTTTATGTAATCTATCGTCGAGCTTGGAAAATTCCACCTCGTCTTTTTCCTTTCTCATTTTCATGACGTGAGAGCCACATCAAAGTTTACGAGACTACTCTCCGCGGAGTGGTGAGTTCCGTGTAAGCATACTCACACTGTAGCCGTACATCACGTTTACGGATTTAACGTTAAACGTAAGAATTAGTTCTCGTACAACAATTATTAATACAGCACACAATTGAAAAGAAATCGATTCAAAAGTAATCGTTTCCGTTTAAATCTCTCGTGGAAAATGTTTCTCCGAATTCCCAGACGAATCGGTTGCAAACTCGTCTAGAATTTGTAAGTATTTCCCATTGCCGATGACGTTTCACGTTTTACGATAATGTTGGATATTCGCGATCGTTATCACGATTTACCTTATAAGACTGGTTGTCGAGAACATTATAATTTATTCGGACGGCGATATGATATATTGTACGTGTATAGGAAAACGAACGCACGTGTTTTCAACTCATTTGAATATAGACAATACGCTATTTCTCTGTACACATCGAGACGGAAGAGTAACAATAATGGGAATTCATAGCGACTCATCTATGCGAAATTACGTCGATGTAACGTTATGATGTACGATTATATCTACCAAAATATCGATCGATCGTATTATCAACGTGTAAACAAACGGATGTAGATCGATCATATGGTTATAACATATATTTTACGGTTTTGTAGGATAAACAAAAAATGAAACACACGCGTGCGATACGGGCAGATGGGCTTTTTTATTTTTACCGGGAAATATTTATTAGAGTCCATCAGGCCTTATTTTTCTTTTATCGTACTATACATACAAAAATGTATTTTAAATTTTTATCCTCTCCAATAAGATGTATGGCAATGGTCTAAACCTATTTATATATTATAGTAGACATATATTTTACTCGAAAAGGTTGTTATTTCAAAACTTAAATCATATATAAAATAAATATATATATATATCTTTGTTTTTATATTGTTTCTTCGTGTTACTTATCACAATAATTATCCATAATGTAAATTTACATTTATCGACTATTCATTAAAAGTAATAAATCAAATTGTTTATAAATAATTTAAATTGAGGACTTATCCACATTTTTTTATAGAAACCCTTAAGATGTTTTACATCATTAATTTATAATTATTATTATAACCACGTATATTAAACGTTTTCTATGTTATTTGTGTACACTTTTCATATTTCTACTATAAATAACGTAATTTAATGCATACAAAAATAAGATGTTTTTTAAGGGACTAAAATTGTAGAACAAAATTAACCACGTTTCTAATACTTAAAAAGAGACGTAACAGCGCCCGTAGAAGCTGATTATTTAAACTTAATCCGACTATTTATTGAGTCATGTTTTATTTTTGGTATATTTATACATATTTCACCTATAAAAACGTAATTAGAAAATTTGAATTAAAAATTGTTATTCATATTGCATAATATTATGTTACATTGCATATGCATAATACCTTGATCATTGTTTTCAATACTCGTGTACCTTATGACTATATGGACTATTCAGTCACACTTATTGGTGCAAATGTGAAAGAAGGATACTTTAGATCATTATCTCCATACTACAAATAGCTCAAGATTAGTACTCAATGTAAATATGTTCAATGTACATGTATGTATATATTTCTAATTGATTTTTTTTTAACGAAAATCTAACATTAAATTGTCCTTTGAAAATGTTTACGGTTCGTAACGGAAAATAACAATGAATAACAATACTATCCACACTTATTACAATACACTAATGTTGTATTTCACATAGTGTATGAAGAAGTGGAGGGCCTCTCGAAGCTCTAAACATAATACTGAACGATGAGGTAACCCACAGCGAAAATCCCGAATTCCCGGTTGACTATCTATATTTGCCCACGCGTCACGTATGGGTTTGAATTTCCACGTGTTTGCACGTCTCTTTTTTTCCATACATTTTTTTTTCATTTCGTCGGTACAAAAGCACTGATCAAGTTCAACGGATTTTTTCAGAACGAAAAGATAAAAAAAGCTTGAACAAGCATTATCGAGTTAGGGTCAACTTAAGTGTTGAAGGTTCGAATAGTTCGAGTCCGCTGTATATAAGGCGGACTTGCGCGTCGCCTAATCAAACAGAGTACCGACTATTGGGGATCAATATCGTTTACTATATTGTAATTTCATTTTTCCAAATAGTTCGAGAGGGCAATTTTTAAGTCATTTATCTTGATAATGCAAAAAATTCAAAAAATACGAAATATTATCGAGAAAAAAAAATTGTAAGTAAAATTTTAGGTGATTTGCTGTATTACAAATATCAAATTTCAATTCCGAGAGGAAAATAAATTTTAACAAAAATAGCTGTGGACAAAAATCCATTCAATATCAATAATAGTCTCATAGAAAAAAATTTTCAACAATAAAAAAAAAATGAAAAAATTTTATTAGTTAAAACTTGTTTAGTTCTTGCGAAACTTTAATCATTTTTGTTTTTTCATAAATAAGTAAACGAGTAGGCAAATAAATACCTTTATAAATCAAATAAAGAAATTTGATAAACAATATTACGTGAAATTAGGGGAACAATAATTAAGTACCTACCGCGTAGTATTTTTGTTTCAATCAAAATAGTAATATTCATGTTTAATCGAATTTTTACAAGAGTTTTAAAAACGAAATTGAGTCGTTTAGAATTTGATTTAAATTTGTCGCGCATTGTGGACGAAAATGGTTTATTAATATTTTCACTTGTAAATTTACTGTGTGCTTAAATGAAATGTTTAGCTCGTATAACATTTTTATGTGTGAAGAAGAGTTTATTTCAGTACCCCGTGCACAGATGACACACATATATAAAGTGTTCAGACAACGCGTCAAACCCGGACATTTATTGGATCGTTTATTGTTTAATGGTAATATATATTCATAAAGATAAATGCCATTAAAATAATCCGTAGGCCGTTTAAAAATACTTACTCGTAAACTACTCGTATTTACTAATAAAACTGCCTAGAAATGTAATATGACGTATTTCTTTTTCATTAATCCATTTATACACTACAACTGTGGAAATAACTTATATACAGTTATTGTACTGTTTGTATGAAGGCGATTTTTATTTTTTATTTTTTGTATAAATATGTGTTTTCTTAATTCGAATAGACTAAACTTTAGACACTTTCAACTCTCTAAAGGATTACCTCTTTAAAAATTAATTGGTTTTTAACTAACGGTAACTAACAATAAAATAAACAAATAAAGTAATCATTATTTTACATACTTAACAATTCCTATTTTAAGTTCTAACGATTTTAAAACAAAACGTTCTATGAAGTTTCTTAAAACGAAAATCATATCGTAATAATTGTTCTCCACTTATGGTTTGATCGTAATTATTTCAACATTCAAAAGTACACATGTACAATTGTATACACAATTTTACTAAGACGTTTACATTTAAATAATATATATTATAATAAATTAAAGTAATTAGGTACAGTTTGTAATCAGTGGTGTAGACAGTGTCCCGGGACCTCAGAGCTCAGGAGGCTTTGGTGGAAAACAGGAAAGTGATCTTTAAAATTAAATCATATAAAATAAAATCAATCATTTACTGGGCATAATAATCTTTCGATTGAATACACGTTTTATTTGTATGAGTATAGACTGCAAAATATTTGGTTTTTTCAACTCCAAAAATGTTACCAAACATGGAGCAAATAGCTTTGTTACAAAAATGTGATCTGTTTCAAGGCAAATATTTCAATGTAATTGGATCAAATTGTTCACTTCAGTCTCTCAATGTATACCATACAGTTCTACCTGAACTAACTGAAATGTACACTGGCCATCAATTAAACAAAGAAATTAAAACCAAACTTAGAGTGCTTGAATGTGATATTTCAGAAGTGTACACTGCAATGTCGTTATTTGACACTATTCCCGTAACTACTGCAGGAGCTGAAAGGTCCCTTAGCAAACTAAAAACTATTAAAAGTTATCTAAGAAATAGTACCGGACAAGATCGACTCAAACATTTATTATCGACTGTAATCGAAAAAAGGCCGCAATTTAAATGAAGAGTTAGATAAATTTGCAAATATTAAAGCACTAAAATACTGTAAATTTGATACGTATTAATTACGACGAATCTCATTGTTAATAACCTATTTTACCTTTTTCCTTGAATTTATCAACTATCTGCCTATTATGTTTATTTATGGTTCCGTAGTAAGTATTCTCAGCTGAAACAAAACAATGTTACGTATGTTTTGAATTATGATAAAAATAATATTGCCACTGTGTGTAACATTGAATTGTCGATGGTGAAATAATTTTTCTTTTTGTACACGTTATTTTTCCAGAATTAAAATATAAAACGTAAACAGCGCATAATTTGTGAAGCGTTAATATGTTGAAACAATAAATATATGGCAAACAATATTTGTATTATTTATTTCGCGCACAAATATCATGAGATACATTCGTAAATTCGTATTAAAAATGAAAATTTTATCGCAAATATATACAGGCGAGAAATACAATATTATTGTGTCCAAGTTCAATACAAATTTTTGAGTAAATAGCTGTTCGCGGACCAAATGATATGCGATACGATGATATATTACATAATAGAATGTGCCCGAATGCAATATACACCTACAGATCAATATCGCGGGTTTTTGGGATACGCGCGGTGCGACATATTTGATCATTCGAAATGAAAATATAAACAGTGTATATTACGTATGTTTATAATAATTTTCAAATAAATTACTACTGTATACACAGTAGAATTTATAAAGAATTATATATTTGAAAAAAAGGTTTTCGTTAACACGAATTTTGTGACGTTGCAAATCGATTAAATATTAAAATATATTATTTGTATAAACATAATAATCACATAAAAATTGGTCATGTAATTAATGTTTAAATGAATTTTTTTTTAGTATAAATTCATTTGCTGTCAACATAATTAAAAAATATTACAGCTTTCGATTTATTTATTATATTTTACGTCTTTCACAATAGGACAACCTTTGAGTTTTAACAATTACAGATTAATAAATTACGATTACTTGGGTATATCAAAAGTCATAAACTTATACGATTTGGCAATAAGTTACTTATAGTGATATTTCGATTTAAGCTCATTTTTAGACTTGTTGTAATAGTTATCTTGTCACACAACTTTATGATATATATATGCATATACTTAAAACTTGAGTACATGCATAGCTAAATATAAAGTTTTTATACAAGATATGTATTATACAATCTGGAATCATTTGAAACGCTTAACGACATTAAATATTGTTTAAATTAATCAAATTTCATTTGTAAATTTATGCATTTTCGGATCTTATGAAAAAAATCTATACTTATTGTATACATTAACTTAAACGACGAAAATAAACGATTTGTTTTTTTCATATAAAATGAGAAGCCATCAACGTTACATAATGTTTTCGGTTTCCTGAAACATAAGTTACAACCATCACAATTATTTGAATTTAACTATTTAAAGAGATTTTGCCATAATTACAAAGTACTCAGCCTTCTTTGAGGGAGGTAAAAACTTTCGGATTTCAGATAAAATGTTCATCCTTATCGCGCTAAAAGGTCGAATGGCACTCGGGAGAGCGTTTAACTTGTAAATAACATTAAATTGCATTCGTTTCTCGATGTTTCAAATCAACATTATCTCATAATCCAATGTGCAATAAAACGTTTCGCTTTCAAGATTTAACAAGATCTTTAGCCGAACAAAAAACTAAATATATACATACATTTACGACGACCGCGAATGTTCGGACGAATATTTTTCGTTTTAAAAGAAGTCATGATTGTTTTCACGGTCAACATATAAATAAATATTTAAGACGTTTTAAACAAATATACTATTTTTTCGACAAATATTATCAAATGTAAGACTTTCGGTTAATAATACAAATATAATTAATGGAAAAATTGGTTTAGCAAAACCGAAGACAATATATGTATATATAATACTAACCAGAATAACACATGAAATGTAAATACCAAATATACCAAATATAAGAATATATTCAACTACTTAATGTATAATTCCGTTATAAAACAATATATTACCAATAGTACAAACATGTTTTTAACCTATTACACATTTCATATTTCTTTACAATAATTCCCATGTAAAAGAAACTTTTCCACAACTTCCACGGGGAGATTTAATTTTTTTTCTGATAAAATCGATCAGCGTTATACATACGTACATCTTATCATATTAAATGGTTTTTCGAATTTCAATCTATATTTATGATAAACCTGGTGAGCCTTTGGTTGATGTAATTTGTTATTATAGGAATAATAATAGAAATACGTGTTGCGTAAACTGAAAATTTAGAACACGTATAAACACTAAGTAAATATACAAATATATATATACATATTGCCAACTTATTCTCAAATGATCAATAAGAACAGAACTGCATATAATAATAAATATAAATTAGTATTTCATAAGCTAAATGTATATATTGTTGTAATACATTTACTTAAATTCCTTAAAAACGTTAACATTTTAATTTTTCGTATTATTCTTTATTCATAATAATACATTAAGTAATGAAAACTTTTTGCTAAAATTTAATAAATGTTGATTCTCTCGCGTAATATTTGCGAAATCATTTCAGTCGTAGTGTAACTTTCCTCAACCTATTAACGCCAAATTAAAACTTTGTCGGGGTACCTGAAAAAATTATATAGTAAAATTTAAAATGATGACTTGGATTTTTCGTAAATATAAAAACTTTTTTATTTTACTTATTTAATGGTACTTGTATATTTTATAAAAAAAAAGTATAGGGTTTTATTGTACGTTTAATAAATATAAAAGTAAAGAAATAAAAATAATAGAAAATAAATTATAAGAAGTTATTGTGTTATTCGCTGACGACTAACCATCAACTAAATAATATGAAATTGAAAGTCTAATTGGCACGTCGATACGTAAAAGATTTTAATATGTTGTATTTTAAAAACTAATAAATTTGGTTGGGTTAAGGCATGAAATGGTGGGTCGGCCGCAATAATAGCACACACTGCAGGCCATCTACTCGTGATATTACACTATGCACTTGCAATATTAAACATTTGTGCACACCAATGATAGTGAAATACAAGCAACATAACACATAGAGACGTACAACTGGTTATCACCAAAATTACGAATTTTCAGATCACACACACACGTAATTCACAATCATAACAATAATCGTTTTTCCCGAAGGAATTCGTTTACGAATATATATTGCAAAAAAAAATATCAGCTCTTAATGTACGAAATAACTTTTAACTTTACTAAAATCTAAAACGTGAAACACGTACAGGAAGAAACATTCCAGGTCATTCGTGTAGCTTCAGATCGCCATGTTTTTAATGTAACTCTATCGATCTATACATCGTGATCAATACACAATTTATTTTGATACGTTACAGCGTCCACTGTCCACTGTCCGATATTCGAAATAGATAAAGAGTATTATACTGTTATCATTTTACATGTATCAATACTGTCAATACATATATATAAATATTTACTACATTTTTTGAGCTGCCTATAATATGTTACCTGTGTATGGAAATTATTTTTCTTGATCGATTGATGCCGTTCGATACAATATGTACTCGTATACTGTTTTCACAGCACGTAATATTGTTTGTGCGATTTAAATATTAATTTCAGTTTTTATTTTCCCGTTCATTCGAAAAACGTTAACGTACTACCTATCAATATAACATAATAATCCTTTTTACTGGATGTATGTACAGTAGGTATTTGTTTTATATCATATTTGAGTATACTTGTAAAATCTGCGACATACGTAAGAAAATTCAGATTAAAATGTATTCTTATGTCTGTCTAGTCGTTACAGTTTTTTACTATAAAAATTATACAAGAGATTGAAAAAAAAAATTTATAATTTATGTGCTTTGTTAATAAGCATTCCAGTATCGTTTTGTTGGTAATTATAATAGCACAGTCGAAAATAATTACTGTTATTTCAAAGTTTTACTACTGATCACTATTGATTTTTCAATGATGTAAACTTCTCTTTGCAAAGTATAGAAGCCTATGAATATATTTTATAACTTACGATTCGTCTACTTCTAGAAATTAATTTTAATTATTCAAGTAAAAATAATAATAATTATACGTAGGATATTTTAATTAATTATTTATCATATAAAGGTAAAAAAATGAATTATTGAAAACCAAATAAAGAATATTTCTGTGTAATTATAGAAAATTCTAAGGGAATTTATTATTTATCATGATTTAGACTTTAACAAAAATACTCAATAATAGCAATAATACCTTAAATAAATCGACCATAAAGATATTTTTAGTTTACTTTAGCTGTTTCGTTTCTATTTAAAATAATAATATTCGTGTTATTTCAATAAATTATTTACCCGTCTATTTTTGTGTTACACGTACGACAAATTATAAGAAATAAAAATCGAAATGACATAATTTTGAATAATGATCAGGAATTATTAAAATAAAAATTTTCTGAAGACTATTTCCAATCTTATTCCAAACTTGTAAAGTATACAAAAAAGTATGAAAAAAATACTAAGTAGGCAAAATAAAATTTTCGTTTTCAAATCTCTTTGAAGTGAATATTATGTACATATTCGAATTTTCTAATTGTAAAACATTGACCTGGAAATTTTGATATCTTTAAAAAATGCATTCAAATCCAATATCTGCTCGTACTTATTACTTTGTATTAAACATTTTTATTAAAAGCGACTTTTCTTTTTCATAATTATAATACATTACATACAAAATATTTACTAATAAAATCGTATATAATTAGAGTGACAACTAAAAATAAGTTACGTAATTTAATTTCATAGTCGTTTTCAAATAATTACTATTATTCGGTAGTTTTTTTTAGATTTCTTTTACGGTTTTTATTTAAAATATAAATTTGTATCAACATATTATCTGAAATATTTGATATTGTTTTAAGTTTTCTTCGATTTCGAGTGAAACAACTTGATAATTCAACAAAAAACATACTTATTTTTACAAATGGTCCGTTTCTTATAAAATACGTTTTTCGATCAACACCTAACCTCAGCTAAAGTTGAAATACTGCACAATTTTTAATCAATACGGAATGGAAATTCACGAAGCGCGTCGTTTTCGAGAAACGCACAAATAAAACTCATTTCGTATTATAATATGTCTTCAAATCGTCTGACTCGACAAATTCCAAGTAGATACCTAAACCGAACTTCGCTCAAAATCGTTTTTCAAACGCGACTATTCGACGTTGTTTCCAAATGTTTAAAAAAAAAACGTTATTAAAACTTTACGTAGCTCCATTCATCATAAGAATACTAATTACGGTAATATACTCGGTACATTTCGCCGTATAAAAAACGTGATGATATTTAATGGTCGTATTCCATCGTACACACACGAAAACCATTTGTGAACGCGCGCGGTGTAATTGAACGGTCGAGTAGAGGAAAATGCGCGTTCGACGACGATTTCAAAACTATCGAAAAACAGACATTTCGCGCAAAGTAGCAGCTTATTGATAATATTGATTGAACTTGTTTAGTTTTCCAACCACACACTTGAGGTTTGTAGGTGCATTTGGAATTCCAACGTTAATTCATACCGAAACGAAAAATGTTACGCGTTAATAAAGTGAAGTTAAAAAGTCAACGCATTTTTATCCATGTGAGGCACGTTTAATGCGTTATGCGCTTTCGTAAATATCGTATACAACTCTGGAAATGTTCCATTCGAACGGCCTAACATAATATATTTAGAGAAAACGACGTGTATCCGACAGACACATCATAACGCGCGCGCTTTCGTCCGATCAAGAAACATTGTTTTCAAACAAAAAAAACGTTAACAGGGCTCAGAGGATCTTTACGTAGTTGCATATTTGTAAGGAATGCGTATTCATTTTAAATCTAATTCGATGCAAATGTGTTTCGCGTTATCTAGATTCCGTTTCCGAACAATTTTGTTGCATTATTTTGCACATTTCATCATTTATATTCAAATGGAAGACAAAATTGCTTATTTATATTTATTTTATAACACTGGTATGCGCGTTGATTGCTGTACCTACTTGTATAATATAATAGTGCGTTTGTTGTTATAAGATGACCGCCTGGAAATTACACGGCCGCTGTGCTCAATTTGCAAATGACGTATTAATTCTGACCAAATGAAATGTTTCACATACCCATCTTGTCTTTGTATTATCGACTATTTTGTGAACTGTGAATATTTTTAACAATTTTGTGTGTGTACAGAAATCTCCAGACGGTCTTTCTGTACATATACTTTCCCGGTGCAGGCGTACAGCGACATTTGTTTTTATTTTACGTCACTAATTATTTTTAATAATTTCGAAATGCCAAAAGATGAAAAATCAATACTTTGTCGATTAAAATCTTTTGTTTCCCACTTTTTTTGAGTTGGGTGACAGTGTGTTTTCAATAGTTCTCAAATTTTATTTTGTAAAATTTGTGAAACGAAAGTTAATGTAAACGGCGTTCGACAGTTCTACAATAACAATTTCTTTTCATAATATTTTTTTTTTGTTTTACACTGCATATTTAGATGTTTTCAAATATATAAATGCATATTTTTATAATTTTTATCGCATATTTAAGTACATATTTAGATGTTATTGCATGTTTGAAAGCATATTTTACTATTTTGAAGTGCACTAAACGCCGAGCCCTGTTTGTAACAGATAGCACCTTTTCGTAATATATTATCCACTCAATGTCACGACCCTTCAATTTTTGATAATATGTTTGAACGCAACTAGTCACGAAAAAGCGATTACAATCATATACGACTACACAGTAAAAAACGCATGTGAAATTCATCGCATAATTACACTATACAAATTGCAAAAAAATTTAATTACTCGACGTTTTTATTTAAAAATAAAAATCGTTAAACCTAAAACAAAACAGTTAATTTATTATCGGTTAGGATTTAATTTCTTAGTGAATTTCTCCAAATTCGTAATTAATTCTAGACCGAAAAAAAAATTAACGATATATTTTAACTCAATTATAGGAATAAAACAGTTGTTGTAAGATAACCTACCATTGGGATGAAAAACAAACGCTATCCTTACGTTTCAAAACTCTGAAGATCTGCGATTATGAAAACCCGACAATGAATCTGGTATAATTTGATTGCCTTACAAGTGTGGAACTGTTGACGAGTAGATGGGCACGTCAAATAAAATAACGAAACGTTGAATCAGTTTTGAAAATGTGAATTCACGTTATGAATCGAATGTCCAACTGTGTTGCAAGAAATGCACAGCGTTTCATTAACGTCACATTAGTCTGGTGAACAATGACGCGTGTGTTGTTTGAACAATTTTAGGATTGACCGTACGTGCGAAAACGGATTCGTTGCTTAAAAGCAAATGCGATCTCAAGTGGCGAGGCTTTCACAGTACTTGTTTACAATACGACGCAAAAATAATCAAAAAAAAAGTCGTCTCCGTTCGGCGTCAAATAACGAAATAATAAATATCGTATTATTATTATTTGCTCACTTTGTATTCTCGTGACCGATCACATGTTCGGGGTACGTGTTCGCGGTCGTCCTCGCGCGCGTTCGGCCAGACGACGGTCGACAATACGCAAGTGCCGTGGACGCGCGAAAGTCGGCCGGCCGGTCGGATCCTTATCCCCGGGGTCCGGTGTCGAATACGATGACGCACGTGCGCCTAACCCACGGTCTGCCCGAACAATACGTGTTATCGGAAATATTATCGATTATTGTTATTGTTATACGATCGTTGTCGTCGATAACGTTATATTGTCCCGTATATGCCGATCTCGATCGGACAGTCCGGTCACGTGCGAATTTCGGGGATTTTTTTTGTTTTTCGTAGCACCGCGATTTCGCCGGGATTATAATCGTCGAATTATTATTATTATTATTATTATTATTATTATTATTATTATGAGAGTTTTTTTGTTTTCCGCACGCACGCACTGATATCTATATACGCGTTCGTATTGACGAGCGCGCGCACGGACGTCCGAAAAACACAAAAACAAAATTTACACCGACACTCGAGTTATACGTTTTTTTTATTGCGTTTTCACGGGCGGCAAACGACACGTGTGAACCCGACGACGGCACGTTGACCACTGTCGCAACTTTCCCAACGGTGCACTTGTTGAGCGCCGTCGGAAAGTTTGCGGGGAAAACGCTGTCGTCGCCGAGCGCGTTCTATTCGTGTTTACGCGTTTGCTTGTAATGGGTAACGCGTGTCGTCATGACCACTCGGTGGAAATCGTTTTTTTTTTTTTCGCCAAGAACTATAACCGTTCTACAGGACGAAAACGGGGTTTTTTATATTTTATTTTATTTTTTTTACCGCTGTTCATTAAATTACATACATGCACGGACGATTTTGCACGAGACGGACACTGCAATTTAAAGTCGTGTAGTCTTGCATACACAACCGACCACCTAGCCGCGACTCGAATCGAACACAAAACCAGGCAGAAACCGAGTATATAAAGGATAACAGGATTCGGTATTTTTTTCAAAGGATATATATGACACGGACATAAATATTTTATCGCATAAAATGTGGAAAAAAACGTACGTACTTTCATTCGCGGCACGTGTCAGAACTCGGAAAAGACGGCAGCTCGGCCGAAATGCCGTTTAACCGAAATCTTTTCAATAGGACTGCATAAAAGAAAAACCGTTTATAATAATACGCAGTGTCGTACTATACTAGACGGCGTCCCTGTAAACGGTAATAGAGAATTGGAAAGAGCCTACACGATTATGTTGAATCCCAAAATATTGACGTCCCGCGGAAATTATACTATATAATACGTATACACGACTATGATAATAAGTGTTTGATATGAGTAGAAACGTTCTTGTCCTTTTTTTTTTTATGAAATATATCCACGTGTGTTCGTTAACTACGTCCAACGGCGCTGTTAGAAATATATAAAATAATTAAGAAGACTAGACTCGCAATATCAAGAAAAATTATTTTAACAATATATATATATAAACAATTAGAAAAATATTATGTCATTGTTATAAGTAAATACGTAACTGAACACAAACGAAGGTATGGCGCATTATATGATTACATAATAATATAGAATGATATTGTATTTTTTTCTCTAAAGAGTAAATTTCTCAAAAGGTTATTTTTCTGGCGTATAAAATTCAGTGAAATTTGGTCGTTTCTACGGATATACTATTTATACTTGTATAATTATTAGACGTGAATTTCGTTGTTATAAATATATATATATATATTATAAATACGTTTTATTACACAAATTAAATGGCCAAACGATAAAATAATGTGATATACATTTTTAGTGGTCACTTAATGAATTTCATATAAATTCATCACACAGAATATAAAAAGAAAATAATAATTTCAATTACACGAAAAAGCCATTTAACTAAATGATTACGACGTAAATAATAATAGTATTTATTTATATACAATTTAGGGACGCTAAGCTTTAATAACACTGTTGTGTGTATTTCTTGTTCGGACACAAATGTATTCGCGAAAAACGTCATCCGTTTATTATAATAAATCACATAAATCACACGTGATAAATATTCGACTTTTGGCTATTTTTTTTCCCCGGCACTGTTATCGTAAAACGTAAAAATCACTTATAATATTTATACTTCTTGAAAGTCCAAAAAAAAAAAAAACGCGGTGCAAACGCGGTTCCAAAAATAATCGTTAATTTATGTATATTTTTTTTTTCGTTTTTATACGCTATGGACACGCACCTATTATAATATACATAGTATGTAACAATTATACACTTAAAATAAATATAAATATACGAGATGTACTTTAAAAGCACGACTATCCCCATACACGAAAACGTCGGATAACGTATATAAAAACGACGCGTTGCCCTCGTGCGTGTCGATAATAAATAAAATTATATATATATATATGTACAACGAAATTCCCCCCGCAGCGTTCGCGTAATATTTAGGTATTAGTTGTATTTATTTATTTTATCGTACACTCCATACCGTGGAAGCAGTAGCAGTAAATTCCAGATTTTTGTTGGCCGCTAGGCCTACTGACCGCACACCTTCTATTAGCGCTGAGCGCTATTCAAGAGGTGCGGTAGATCAAGACATTGCCGAAGCAAAGCCCAGTGTCGTCTACGGACCACCAGCACCGGACCTGGGCCCGTACCCTTTTGAGCAGAAGGCACAAATCGTTTCCGATTCATGTGGGTTCCCTCCCTCCCACTGGGTCTAGTGGTTTTTTACTGTCTAGCGTTTGTCCCACAGCCACCACGTTGCAGCCGAGATAGGCTCCTCAACCTCGCGGGGGCACTGCGTCCGGAACGGCAAGCCGGTCCGGCGTACAGCGGGGCTCCCCCGCTCCCGTGGTACCGACTGGGTTTTAAGTTGACGTTGGCGGGTCAACCCGGAATCATATCCCTCCCACTATTCTAGCTTCCCAGCCGGCTAGTGGTGGGCCTATGGGAGCAGTAGCAGTTGGAGCATAAATACGACGGTAAAATTAATATTATTATTCGACCGCGCGATTACGCGTACCTGTGGTCGGATCCCGGACTGTAGTTCCCAAACGTTTACGTGATCGTCAGTGTCATCGGCTTCAAACGAAATGTAGACAATTCACTACGTTTTCAAACAATCCGGAAATGTTTATCGCCATCCATCCGTTAATTGTGCGCGTTTTTGCGATTTTTAAGTTCACGAACAGCGTGTCGAAATCGGAATTTTACCGAGACTCGTGATACGATACAAGTAACGTGTGGTGATCAGCGCTTAACGCGTGCCCGGTGGTACGGCCGATCAAAACGTTTTCAAAACGGTTGGACGTCGGCTGATGATGATCCTCGTGTGGAAATAGTCCAACGGGATTGTGGGCCCCGAACGGACGTTCGACTGTCCGAGAAATCGCGGAGGATTGATAACATTTCGGTCGGCCAGTGTCACGAGGTCGTAAAAGATAAACTTTTGTCCCTCGGGCTGATGTCGCGAACTGGAACGAATCCTAAAACGTCTGAGAACTGTTGGGCAGCGCGACCGATGGTGAAACGTTCGCCAAGCCAGTCGTTACGGGTGACGGTTATGACGTCGCGAACAAAAGTCCAATCATCGCGGCGGATCGGCGAATTTTCATCAAGATCGGGGAAAAAAAACATGTCAAAGTCACGTCGACGGTATTCCGCGACACTCTGAGAAGTTCGATCCATCGCGAATTTCCGCCCGAAGGACAAGTAACGTGGACAACGTAGTTGCTTCACAGTTCACTCGTGATTTTCACGTGAAAAACCACATGATCGTCGTGCTTCCCCGTCCGCCGTATTCTCCCGGCTTGGCTCCAGCGGACTTTCGAGGACAACATGCTTCGATAATTTGTACGCAAGCCCCATAAAAAAATTTAAATTAAAATTCGGGAACTTTTTCCGACGACCTCGTTTACAGTACATTGACACTGCATGGAATACAGAACTGCATGGCCTACTGGGAATTGTTTTCGAAATAAATATAACACGTGTAAACACGTTATTAATACCATTTACAACACAATTTTTTTTCGAATTTTTCTATTTCAATAGCGAAGAAACTGAATATTCATGTTACATGTGCATAATTGATCGTTTATAAAACTAAAAAACGACCTGCAACTTATATATCATTATACTTATGATATTGTATCGATCATAAATATTTTAATGATAAACGAACAATATACAACAACCTACACTGACGTCGGAAAACTTTTAGAAAAATAAATTAATTTTCGTATATATATATATTATTGTGCTATTATAATACTCGAAAATATATGTCAACGAAAATCTGTTGTTATTCATGTTATACAATAAGAAAAAAAAATAGTAATTTTTAATTTATACTTGTATTTTAATTAAATAGTTTATAGGTAAGACTATCGCAATTTTATTTATAAATCGTTAGTAACACTTTTCAACAAACCAAAAACAACAAAATTAAAAATTAAAAGAGTAACACGAAAAAACAAATTTTTTAACCTTAATCATTTTTACCCTTTATTGAATATGATCCGACTAGCTGAGTTTTTTGTCCTAATAACTAAACAAAAGGGCGAAGACAAAATTCAAATTTGTTTTTCCCTGGAAAACGTGTTTCCCGCAACTCGACAAAAATTCTATCATAAACCCTTACTATAATTATCTACATAGAGAACTGAAAATTGTCCATGACGAACACATTTCTCACATTTTAGCGCCAGTGTTATAATAAATAAAAACAAAAAACTTAATCATTTCAACTTTATTTTTAATACATTTTATATTTACACTTGTACTTTTTTTTTGTATTAAAAAAAAAAATTTATTGGTTTTTTAGAATTTGCTCGAGCTGTATTATCAAATTGGTAAATTAAATACTTAACAGAGTCTTTATCGTCTTTGGCTAACACCATTTTCTTCTTAGTTATTGAACTAATTCTACTTTGTGAAATCATCATTGATTTGTCCGATTCTCTACAACTAACAATGTAATTTGCATGGCAAGATAAAGGATCGGCTGAAATTAAATTAAATACAATTAAAATATAATAAAAAACATTGCATTCAAAATCTACTAATTCTGACCTTCATAGACTAAGAAATCTCCTCCAAACTTCACACCGCAAGTTAGATAAAAACCTTTTGACCACAAATCTTTAAAAACTTTATACCTTAACATTTCAATATTCGTAACGAGTTCAGGTAATGGAACTTCAATTACATCTGAACACAATTCATCTGTAAAAATTGATAAATTATACATGTTGTGTGACAATTACAAGTCAAATAATGTATAAACTATTTAAGAAGATCTAACCAAAATGTATTATGGCATAAGGTGATATATCGAGTGGCATAATCTTGTTTACTTCTCTGTGCAGTTCTGATACTTCTTCACAATTTTTATTCCCATTAGCTAATATAGTATTTATCACTAGTTTGCTAATGTCGTTGGCTTTCTTGAGTGCAAACTCCATTTTCATTTTTTCAATATTTTCTCGGTCTTGACTATTTCTTAATAATGAATTTCTTTCGCTTGGCAAAGAAGTAAGTACTGGATATTTAACAGCACGACCGATATTATTTTCAACTAGCAATCGAACTTCTTCAGGTAACAGAAGACAAGGAACACCATTTTGATCTTCTCGGCGTGGTGTAATCGGTAACGTTCCAACTAAGCTTCCCAAAATTCGATGTGTTGTACGTAAGAAGTACCAATCTAGATAATTAATTTGAAAATCATTTATAATAAATACACAGTAGGTAATTAACATTCAGCTATTAAAATTACTAAATTAATTTTGTAGATCAAATATGATTATTATTTTCAACTGAGATATGCATACAATGTAAATAATTCTATAAAATATAATACTTTAGTAATTATGATGTTTTTATATTAGTTTTCTTGAATTTTTAAATGGAAATAACCTTACCGTTTGCATTCCAAACAAACCCTTTATTACTGATCATGAGTATATCAATAACATTATTTTCAGTATTATCAGAGTTTTTTTCACTCATTGTACTTATCCAATAAAATAATTATTCAGAAAAAATCAAGTATAACGAAAAATTTGTATTGAAATTGACCACTGGACATAGATTATGATTCAAAATGTATAACATTATATTGGGTAAATTAAAGTTTGAATTTTTAACGAAGTGCAATCGTCTAAATCTGTGTCTAGTGATTTTGAATGTTAAACGTAAGTAAACGATTCAACAATATGATATATAATAACAAATTCTAATTATTAATAATATCATTATTTTATATAAAAATAACTATAACTATAATAACAATAATATAATAATCGAACTGTTTTTACATTATACTGCAATCAACAGTTGATAAAACCGTTATCAACGTTATCATAAAATATTAAAACAGTGTGACCGTTTTATTAAATATAAAATATCACGTAGACGGTGTGACTGGTTAAATTCAAAAAATACCGCTAACCGCGACCGTAGTTAGTAAAACATTATAAGTCGTAAGTGGTTACAGATAGTACCACAATGTAATCACTGAACGTACATGTATGTTTTTTATGCGCCTACAACCGTTTATTTTTTACTACAAAATATTGATAGTTGTGTTATAATAAATGTTTTATTCAATGTCTGACTGACTGATGGCATGTACGCGATACATGTGTTTTTAACCCAAGAACTAAGAACAAAATTGTTCAAAAAGACTTCAAATTGCTTAATCAAATAGTTATGGTCGTCGACGGGTCATCTATTCATTTTTTTTGTCGAGAGAAAAACTTTTCGTAAATAAATAACCAACTACCAGTTTTTTATTAATTAACGATTGCTTTTATGTGTTACCATGAGTTTTACTTCGACCATTCGTGTAAAAGAGAAGATACGTTATGATATATATGCCCACCGCGAGCAAAACAAACAAATTCTTTTAAATCTGAGGCGAGGTGTCGAATTCGAGGAAGAAGACAAAAATGATGCGTTTAGTATTGAAGACATGCAAAATCTAGCGTTGGAAATTAAACGTAGAAAACGAATCACTGTCAAACATTTAAAAGTGTTAAAACACGCTTTGCTCAGCGGTCAAGAATTTATTTTAGGGTTTTATCAAGTTCAAGGAGCTATAGATTCCTTAGTGCATTACGCGTCCAGTAAATATTTATAACTTCTATACAAATAGCTTGATCTACTGGATAACCAATGTATATTTTCATTCTAGGTAAAAATGAAACTTTACAATTGGCAGCAATCGAATGTTTTTGTAATATGGCTCTGGGCGATAAAAAAACATGTATCAAATTAACAAAATTAGTTACCCGTACTTAATGATTTACATCAATAATTTGAATTTTAACATATCGGTAAGTTTAATTTTTCATTAGGAGTATTTCATCTATTCTCTAGTATTGGTTTATAAACGTTTAGATTTCTATGGTCTTTTTCTATTTTTTTGAAACATACTTTAGAAAATACTTGCCACCATAGAATAGATATCAAAGACAATTTATTGAATTGTTAAATTCAGACTTTTATATATTATACAAAATCCAATTCTTTTAAACTGTGTTGGATTTAACAAATATTTATTAAAGTTTAACAGATTCTTAAAAAATTAATAACTTCATACAAACAAAATATCAATTTATAATTGACTCGTTAATTGTATCAGATGCATGTGGAATTCTGTATTAACAACCGATAATTTTTGAAAAATAATAATATATTTGTTTCTGTTCCCATTATATTTAAACATTTATTGTTAAAGTGTTACTTTTGTAGTCTATGGCCATCTGGACTCTTGGAAATTTGAGCGATTCAAATGAAGATTCGTGTAAAATGCTTCAAAATCAAAATTTCTTTGGTGCACTGATTAATTGCTTGAAGAATTCGACTTGTGATGAAGTCATTTCAAATACCTTTTATGCCTTGAAACTTTTCTCAAGACATACATAAATCACATAGAGTAAGACAACATTATTTTATGTTCAGTCACCAAATATATATTATTGTATAATTGATTATGTGTTTGTTATTAGGGCTGGAGAACTAAATGAATTGCTTCATGTATGTTTTGAACGTTTGAATTCGTGGAAAGAATCATTTTGGATAGTGTATGAAATTTCTTGTCGTCAAGACTGTGCTTTTCTTGATGAACACCTAATCAAACGTTTATTCTATTGCATACATACAGATGATGATATTATTGATATCAAGTGTTTAGTAGCTGTTTTAAGAACCTTTGGCAACATTATAGCTATGGACACTAGCGATCGTTCGGCTAATGAATTTATAGTTGGATTACAAAATGAAGGGTCTGTTATAAGGAATATTTTGCTTCAAAATAGACACATAAATCTGAATAATGAATGTGCCTGGTTATTAGGTAATGTTTTCAATGTATTAAAAATTAATGGTTTCAATGAGAACGACTGTTCAAATATAAAAAAGTTTGATGAAGTTTGTAATTACCTTTTTGTATGAATTCTGTGATATGCATAATTAATTGTTTTAATGTGATGACAAATTGTATGTATTTGAATTATATATTGATTTAATAGTGTTATATATATACATTATGATTTATTTGTACGATTATAAAATATATTTAAATAACGTCTTATACTACAAACATTAACTTTCAGTGTTATCAAACATTGTTGAAATCTAATTGCAACCCCTTAGTGCTTGCCAGAGACAATTTTAGAATCGCCATAATGACCAAAAAAAATTGTAATAGTATAAACGAAGATTTGTTTAACTAGTATCAAGAAAAAGACAGGTCAATTTGTTTTTTTAATTCCATATGCCAAAAAATGAAAACTGAAATCTATTATTATTACAAGTTGTGGCGGCTAGGTTGACATTATTCAAATTCGATCGAGTAAAATAACAACATCAATTTTGTTTCGACGTATCGTTTGTTGCGAGTACCTAAGCCGAATATACACAATGTGTTTGTACACGTCTCATCGTCCAAACAATAAAATCACAATATATTGACGGGTTGACTGCCACGATATTTTTCGAGACATTTGAGCACAGACCGTACTTACAGATATTTGTGTACACTCCTTTACTTACCGTTCTCGTTCTGGTGTGTATTTCATTGTATACGCGATATTTTACCAAACCAGTGTCGTGTGCAGAAATGAAGTTTTTGCCAATTATTGCTCTAAACTTTTTTGGATAGCATAAAAAATTTCATTAGCGACCACTTAAATGAATTTATAGGCAAACCTAAAATAATATGTATTTTAATCTCTAAGTGTAGTCCGAAGTAGAATTTAAAAATTGTATTGGACGTTTTTCGCATCAAGTCTTGCACACGCCTGAATATAATTATAATTAGAATATGAAACGAGTACGGTGCAAAATATTGAATAAAAGATACATAAACTGAAACTACCCGTTAGTATGTGTAACTCTCGTAAGAATTACTTGGCAAAACCATTAAACAAAAATGCGATTTTCTATTTTATTTTGGCATCGCAACATGTTAATAATCGGTTTTCGCGGATTGGCAATTGTTAATGAAATATTTATTCGATTTTGAAATATGCATACGCAGTGTTTAATTTGTTTCCCCACTTATATTATTGGCTAATTTACATTTAGCGTTGCGCACATGAGTACTTACGTAGGTACTAACGTTCGTTCCATCGCGGATCGTGTTTTTATGGCCCTCTATATTCATGAATTACCGTAAACTAAAATATTATTTTTGCAGGAAATTGGATTTTCTTTTTATACGTCTAAAATATCGTCCAGTCTTATTTTTATAAGAAATCTTTAGAAACTTCTGAGATTTGAATTCGTACAACAATTATTTTAGTATTTTCAAACAATTTCAACGTTCGGATTAAGTTCAGTTATAAAGGTCCGGAAAGGGTTGCTTGGAGAGTTAACGTCTAAACAATTTTTAATAATATCAAGTAGGGTTTAGTTAAATTCGTGGAAGGGTGGCGTTTTGTGAAGAGTGTCGCGCCGATTTTTTGTTTGTTTTTTGCTTGTTCACCATATTAAAAACGATTGATTTCTCCTATCGGGGGGGGGCCTGCAAATTGTAGAACTGCCCGACAACATTTTTGAAACGTCTGCGCCGCTGGTCCCGGTACGTACGATCGGAAAACAATTATTAAACCGAAACGTATCACAAGTTCTGGAGCTGTAAAACCGATTCGTCGCCGCGTTCTGTTGTTGTTATTGTTGTTGGCGGTGGCGGTGGCGGTGGACGATTTCCCTCAAGGTCTGCCGTCCGATTTCGTATGACGTTGGCAAGTGGCCGGGGCCGGGGAGAACGGTCTAAAAATACTGATATATAATGAACGTCGCGCGGACACGGCCGACAGAAAACTCCGTACCGCGGGCCGTGCACAGTGCCCCGGTGTCCGCAAACGCAACAGGTGCTCGCGCGCCGAACATGACGACCGTATTCGCCCGCATAGCCAAGTTCTCCGTCGCCTACCCGGTCACCCGCGGAATGGCTTCGTACGCGGTCATATGGCCGGCCGGGTGTCTGTTGCAGCAGCTGGCCTTCGGCGACGAACGGTTCGACTTCGCCAGGGCCGCCCGTTTCGGGCTGTTCGGCGCGTTTTACGTGGCGCCGACGCTGAACGCGTGGCTGACCGTCGCACGTTGCCTGTACCCGAAGAACGACCTGCGCAGCGCGATCATAAAAGTGAGACCGGCCGACCGGCCAGCGCGGTCACGACGTTCCCGCCGACCGGCATATTAATCCCGTCGAATGTCCTTCGCGCGTTTGTTGTTTGCACCAGGCGCTCTTGGAACAAGTGACGTACTCGCCGTGCGCGATGGTCAGCTTTTATTTCGGCATGTCGTTGCTGGAGGGCAAGACGGTCGAGGAGGCCAAACGAGAAGTGGAGAAGAAGTTCTTGCCCACGTACAAGGTACGGTCGTTAGCGGTTTTTCGTTTTTGTTTCTTCGTCCGTCCCACAACACCGGTGTTTTTAAGATATTTCTGCTTTTCACCGTGTAACGATCAATATGTAGCTTTAACTCTAGTCGGGCACACCTTCAAACATGACGTAAAATAACTCAACGGATAAGAATTGTACAGTATTATAAAAGACCCAAGGGAGGAACTGTTTTTTCATCATTTACCCAAAAATTGATTTTGAATATTTTTATGAAAATTGTCCAATAATTCTTTTTAAACAACTATAACTGCACTATTAAATCAACAAAATATTTTCATATAATACAATCCTCAATCGGTAGTTCAGTAGATATCTGCAATACTCGACAACTATAACTAATTAAAGAGTAGAAAATAATCATAATTGATTTTGTTCTATTATTACTATAATATATATGCTATTATATCGAAATCTTAGCACGGACATCTGCACACACGCTAGAACCGTTAACTGTAAACAACATTTCCAGTAGCTTATATCATATATTAATTAAATATTCATCAGTTCACTAGAATAACAATCATTGATACAATTCTCATCGATTGATATCACTTGCTACTACACGTTATGTTTTCTCTAGTTAGAAATGGGGAGCCATTTAGTGGTTGTAATATACTCATTAGACAAAATTCTTACAGGTGGGCGTTGTCGTTTGGCCCGTGCTACAAGTGTTCAATTATACAATGGTTCCAGAGAAAAATAGAATTCCATTCGTAAGCTTATGCAGTCTAGCTTGGAGTTCATTTTTAGCTTACATGAATCACTGCAACAAAAAGAACGATAACGAGCCACACGCTAAGTGAAGATAAAGTACCATTCCAAAAAAAATTATAACCGTGTAAATATTATTACATGTATATTAAAAAAAAAGATAACTGTAATATAGGTGATATCCAATAACTGTATGACCGTCATTACTACTTTTTCCTATATACTTATGGTTCTGAAAACATTGAAACCCGTCTGTGCAGTACTGATGAGAACTCCAGTAATTTGCGGATGCCAATGAAGTTCTTTAATGTGT
Organism: Schlechtendalia chinensis; assembly: GCA_019022885.1. Lineage (NCBI taxonomy): Eukaryota > Metazoa > Arthropoda > Insecta > Hemiptera > Aphididae > Schlechtendalia > Schlechtendalia chinensis. The sequence continues at coordinate 3,035,784 of CM032341.1, forward strand.
TCTTGTCCTTGATGAATAAATAAAAGTTGAGGTGGAATTTCCTATATAACATAATTTCAAATTCAATACATTTACAAGTTTTAAAAGTTTTTGTACAAAAATTAATTTCATACCTTAATGTCATCATTGTCATTAGTAGTATCTCGTTCAACGGCTAAGTCCCAAATTGCTATTTGATCATCATCACCACCAGAAGCAAACACGGAACTATCATCTGGATTCCATTCAACCGTTGTTATAGCACTGGTATGGTGTTTGAATACAGCTAACTCACTGCCTTTCTAATTGAACAATTAAAAATATGTTAGATCGATATATTAATATTCAACACATTACGAAAACAGTAACACATACTTTAAATTGTCTTAAGTCCCAAATCATAATTTTCCCATCATCACCACCAGAAACAATTAACGGTTCTTTCTTATTCCAATTTATAACATTAATATCATTATCGTGAGCGTTAGCAACGGTTAACATATTTGCTTTGTTTGGTGCTAATCGCGTATCCCATATTCTAAGTCTAAACAAATAGTCAAAGCTATAGAATCGACTTAAATAATAATATTATATTGATGTAAAACTTACGATTTGTCTACAGAACAAGAGGCGAGCATATTAACTTCAGTTGGAGACCATTGTAAATCTTCAACAGATTCTTTATGTCCATTTAACGAATGCAAATTAACGACCCAACCGCTTTCATTTGGTTTCCACACGTGAATATTTCCTTTACAATCACCACTGGCTAGAAATCCTAATAGAACACATTTTGATCAAAATTATTAATGAATAAAATGAAAATTATACTGAACAAGCTCAAAAATAATTGTAATACCAGGAGACTTGGAAGACCAATCTAGAGGCGAATCCTTCATCTCTGTGTCCCGTAAATGAATGTAATGGTTTATGTTCAGACAATACTCTCTTAGGAGGCTGTTTACCAAACTTTTTTTTCTTTTCTACATTTCCAATTTTACGATTCCTTTTGGCTTTTTCAACTTCTTTTAATTTACTATTCAAATCATAAATGCTTACGATTCCCTTTTCTGACCACACAGCTGCAAAGACTTTGTCTTCAACTGTAGTATTCTATAAACATTTAAAACCAATACATTTTTTTAGTTTTTACAAAATCATTTGAATAATGTTTACTGTATTCTGTATATTCTATATGTATAGTATGCTTGGCTTAACTTTTCAGTAGGAATGGCTCATTAAGCCACTTACAGTCAAAACATAAATTTACAAAAATATACAGAATACAACCAAACTTATGTTATTACATTTTACAATATAAATATATATATGTGTGTTTCAATAACTTTACTCTAATTCTATTAATTGTGCCGAAATGAGGAATTGACGACATCTGTAACACTGGTTGGTCATTAGATTCTTCATCACTACTTTCGGACTCGACATCTGAATCATCTGATGAACTACTCTTGTCGTTTTTTAAATTATTCAAATTAGATAACTAAAACACATAGTAAAATATAATGTAACAATTTTTATACACCCTATATTAATATTCAACAGATATTGAATGTAATATGTACCTTCATAACAATAATGCAATTATCTTTCGGTTTTTCTGCTTGACTTCCGGCAACCAAATACATGGAATGTGGAAAATCACTACGGTTACAACCTAAGTCGTCGGCGATTACGTCAAAACTCAAGCACGGCAAACCTAAGTATAATATATAATATAAGTTGAACGATTAGGTATAAATATTGAATGTAACATTGTAACGTACCAGAATCAATGTCATGCATCATATGATAAGCAGACGGATCGAACACTAACGCTTCGTCTTCTTCCATCTGATGACCAGGTAAATATACTTGCCGCGGTTCTTTCTTGGTGACAGTAGACGATTCGCCGTCATCATCGTCATTGTGGGAGTCGTCTTCATCATCATCGTGCATTTTGCTTTCGACAATCATTTCGTCTTCAGACATTTTTTTTTTTTATTAAGTAAATTTGTATTGATTTTAAAAATAAATATTACACGAGTCGCCAATTATTTTTCGAACGCTAATTGTGTATTATTCAGCTTCGAAATTTAAAACGCGGTAAAAAATCAACAAAGTAAACCACGTGGTACAAGACAACTTGAACAAGAACACTAATAATGGGGACCAGTGGAGGCTTAACAATATTACGTTTGTATTTGCCGATTAGTTATCAGACGTTAGCGTTATCATATGTTTTGTAGGTGTTATCACAGAATATAGTTATGAACTGTGATTAAAGCATAGAACATCATGTTTCTACGACAGAAGAGAAGCTCCCCCGACATTTTGAAATCGGTAGAAAACTCCCATTATTCTATGAGATTTGGCTACGCTGTTAATGAAGCATGTTAACAAGATAATATCGATATTCTGTGACATACGCATTTTTAATGTAAACATAACAACGTTTTCGCTTTTGCTCTTCATCCCTTGCAATTAACCAATATGGTTTTTTCCCTAATCGATAAATTTGTGATAATAACAGAATAACTTGGTTAAATCAGTTCAAAACAATTTTTTGCGTTTTATTTTGTTTTAAATTTAATATTTAAATATTAAATTATTATAGATCTCCCCATGGGTCATATGATGTTTAAACAATTTTTAAATCTTATACCACTTAGTGACTGTTTACTGTATGCTCTAATTTGCATCACGTGTCATTATTAAAAAGGACTTTTGTCCACATACTTAAATAAATAAATAAATAAATTTGCTTATGTCTACACATATTTATTATTATAGTATAATAATTATTGTTTTTTAACAATTGACTTTTTATTTGTCAAAAATTTTATTATTTCAAAATATTTAAATGTCAAATTAGTGGCACCAACCATGCACTAACGTATTATTCATCAGTGTATAATAATAAATATGATGGAAATCAGGTCATTTTTTAATTTTTGTAAAGATCCAAAATATTCTTGATACAAATGTAAATAAAACGCAAATCACATATGTAAACGCATACGCTATTTCTACTTCGGTCAGCGATGTCATCAAATCAACAGCGATTAATCGTCTTTCACTATTTTTGCTTATTACAAGGCAGTTATTCCGCCAACAGCAAATCTGGATAACATTTACAAAGCTAAAAATTTAATCTGTGCTTAAAAATCCAGTGGAATGGAAGCAGGAAAAGAGAATAACGATAAATAATTTAATTGCCTTCGAAGGTACACACATGTCTTCATTTCTCCAATTACATTACATAAGGTGGTTTTTTCTAACTATACGGATCACAAAATGCCAAAGCTGTAAGTGCTTTTTGATGTCCTTCGTATTCACGTTCTATATTGCCAGTTTCTACGTTCCATAGTCTTGCCACGCTATCTGATGAAGCTAGAATATACATGTATAACATAAAACAAATTAATGGTCAGAAAATATAACATTTATCAATAACAATATGATAAATAGTTTTTTATCTATAATATACTGACTGCCAAATAATAATTAATACAATATTTACATTGATATTTTTAAATACTTGTAAATAAAACTGTTTAAAATTTAAGACTTTCTTCTTCTATTAAAGCATAACTGTGAAGTTCGGATACAATATTAAACTAATTGGAAAAATCGGAACTGAATGTAGAAAAGTGGAGGCACCCATATCCTTCAATAGACCCTTGAATCATACATGTGAATAAAAATTCATATTTCTGGAGTTCTTAGCCTTTCACAAACATGATACAATTCTGTTTATATATTATATAACTGAATTCAACATCGCTCATTTGTTCGAAATTGTTTATACCAGTTGATGCAGGTTTATAAAATATAGTTATAAAATGAAAATTATAAACTAGATAAAGTCAAATCTAGAAAATATTCTTAATATCTTACTATTGAATACTAACGATTTTTATTTCAGATATTCGCATTTCACATAAATATTATAAATTATAATCAATTAAACAATCAAGAAAAATAGAAATTTTGATTTACTAATAAATAATAAAAATTAAAAAATTATCATTTCAGTGGAGACACTAGTATTTCACTATTCTGTGGAGCCCTTCCAAAAATCTGGGCTAAAGGGAAATTATTAATTTGTAGCGTTCACTTGAAACTATCAACTTTCAGTACTTGTACCAAAACAGCTACAATGAAAGTTATATTCATATTAATTAATAATTGAAAATAGATTAAGTTTACCATTTTTGTGTCTTACTCTTAAAACATAGTATATATAAATGTTAATTGAACAGTAATACAATACCTGTTAATAAATGTTCAGAATCATTGCTGAATGCTGTATCCCATACCCATCTCTGATGTTCATCTTTCAATTCTTGCTTCAAAGAAAAATCACTAGTTTTCCAAATGCACGCTGTTTGATCAGCTGAAGATGTTACCAATAATCTACAAAACAATATTAGTTAGTTTGTCCAATCTCAAGTAAACAATCAGTTTTTTGTATTCTTACGTTGAATCAGGACTGAATTTACAGTGGAGAGCATACCTCCTGTGAGCAATCATTTTGTGCTCTGGACTGAGCCTAGTACCATTGCCATTAAATTTCCATAAATAACAATTTCCTTTATTATTTACAGAAGCAACATAGTTTGCACTAGAATCAACAGCCACACATTGTATGGAAGCATCGACTTCGGGTATCTAAACTTAAAATAGGCAAATTTGGAATAAAAAATAAAACTCGCAGCATGTAAGTAATACACTACACTTACAAGCTGTTCATTGTGATCAGTTTTCAAATCCCATAGATGAAGTAAACCAGACTGATCACCTAATATCAATTCGGCTTGATTTGGATGAAGACATATACTAGTAATAGGTGCATTTGTTTGGAATATACGTTGACATTGTAAATTTCTAGACCTACGCAAAATATAATTTATACCAAATATTAAACTATATTAATTTATTGTACCTTAAATCCCATACACGAGCACTACAGTCTTCCCCACAAGTAAACATCCATTTACCATCCTCATGGAATCCAACACCCGTAATGTTTTTCGAAATGCCTTCATAGTTTAAAATTGGATTTGGATTGCTAGAATTCAAGTCATACATACGAATGTGTTGAAACCCTACAAGTAGAAATGAACACAATTACACAAATAAATACAAGTAATAAGAAAGAATTACTGACAAAATTACCTGCAGCAGCTAAAAGTTGTCTATCAGGCGTTATTTCCAATGCATTTACTTGCTAAATAATTGAAGTCAAGGATATACTATTCACATTTTTTATTTGATATATAAAAACTAATTTAAAATCGTGGTGGTAAAATATGATTATTCTTAAACTTCCATATATTATATCTTCATTCAATGAACATGTCACTTGAAATACAATGTTAAATACTCAACAGGCGTTCGGAAAAGTATAAAAACACGTATCATACACATTTTTATGATATATTCGTAGATTTATCTATCTAAATGTGAATGCGATTAGATTCAAGCAAGTAGCTCGTTAACCTGTACAATTCATTTTACGCGAATTGAAATGTCTGTACAACGACGTATTAAAGGATACAGAATCTAAATGCGTTAAGCTTCTATTGCAAACTCCAGTATTTGCATGCCACAACTTAATTGTATGATCATATCCTCCGGTAGCCAACAGTACCTTTTCAGTCAACGCGTTGTCTACCATAATTCAAAAAAAAAAAAAAAACGATTAAACGACTTGTTATTCATCAACCGGAGCGATAAACCGAACGAAACATTCTTTGGCCCGTTAATATATATTTGCATTACTAATTATTACGTTGTACGAAATTTATCAAGATACTCAAAAACGAATTGTATTGTTATTTTAAAACGTGAATCGTTTATCGTACCTTCAACGTTGTTATCAAGACGTTATCCATACGTCGGTATTCGCTTTACAAGTCATCCATTTACGCCGTTTACGTGTCCACATCTGCGCCATGGCCGCACTGCATCGGGTCCGAACGAAATCGCGGGGTTACGACCGCTTTACGACGTTTGCTCGTTTGCTTCGTAAAAAAAAAAAAAATGACGGTTTACACCAATTGAATAAAGTTTTCGTGGAGCGGTGGTGAATCATCTATAAGGCTTGTAAATAAATCACGGCCGACGAGTAACAGTGTTGCCCGATGTGCGGAACGTAAGCGTGCCGCGACTGGTCCGCCATATTATCTCTTGGTTACTACCGGAGATCGTGGTATATACGCACAATCTCTCTGCTATGTATGTACGTTTCTACGGGTGTTACGCGGACCAGAGATAATACACGACAATTGTTGAGGATTTTTTTTCGTACGCGGATGTTACTTTCTTTCTGAATCTTCGTGTAGTTTTCAATGGTTTTTGTTATACTTGTCCGGTCGATCGGTTAACGGCCAGCGGTAAATTGTTTTATTTTCTATTTCCGACGTTCGCACAATGATCGTGTTCAAACGCGTTGAATTTTCGTGAAAAGAAAAAAGAAACATCGAATTTAACTAATCACACCAATATGGCTAATAAAGGTAAATTATACAAATATAATGGTTGATAATGCTTACGACAATTGAAAGTGCGTGGAACGCTGTGAAGATACGAATTGTTTTCAATTACTATTAATTTATGTTGGTATTTTTTCCAATAAATTGTATATCCTAGTTTAATTGAATGCTATATTAAATTCGTAATTGATATGTAGAATAAATATCTATTGGAATTATTAATAATTACTTGTTTAACTAATCATCACTAAATGGGAAGATTAATTTTTGAAATATCCAAATAAAATAAAAATTGTTTATTTGTTAACATTTACAGGAGGACCGGAAACTGAAGAACAAACCAGATTGAGGTTCCAGGTAGAGCTTGAATTTGTTCAATGCTTGGCTAACCCAAATTATTTAAACTGTAAGTTTTTGTTCTTTATAATAAACTTTACTAACATTTTTTCAAAGATTATTTTTTAATTATTTGATTATTTAGTTTTAGCACAACGTGGTTATTTTAAAGATCAATCGTTTGTCAATTATTTAAAATATTTATTGTATTGGAAAGAACCAGATTATGCAAAATTTATTAAGTAAGTACGCATCAGTTTTTATTTAAAATATTCGTTCCTTCATGAATCGACAATTTCTGTTGTTCTAGAATATTTATATATTTGTAGATGTTATTGTAGTAATATAATTTTAAAAAACTTAAAAATCAGTTATAAGACTCATACTATACACTAACATTGATATATATAATTCTAAATTAAATATACTTATCTACCTATATTAAATAAATAAATGGGAATAAAATGTTTCACTTCTTTTTATTTAGACAATTTTGTAATTTGTTACCGAATTATTATTTATTAATAATAGATATAATTTTATAATTACATAATATTTCATTTTATTGATTATTTATTATTATTAATATTATTTATCTATTATTTTAGATTATTCAAAACAAAAATAAATTACTTTTTGGATCATATTATTTTAACTATTACAATTTCATTTGTATTTATTATAATGTTAATAATCATAAAAATAGCCCTATTATTAATCATATCATAGTTGGTCACACATGTGGTTATAAATCATGTGGTTCGGAACTAATTTGATGTGTCCCAAATGTAATCATATTTTCATAGAACAGAATATAGTAGATTGTGCATAGAACCCATAGACATTATAATTTAATTTTATTGAAGAACGAATATTTAAATTTAACAAAGGCTATATTTTTTATAGTAGTAAATCAAATATAAACTAAAAAAAAATGGAAAATTCATATTTTAAATACTTGAATTTATGCTTTCTTTTTTCACAGGTATCCAATGTGTTTGTACTTTTTAGATCTCTTACAACACGAACCGTTTAGAAAAGAAATAGCTACTGCTATTTGTTCAAAATTCATTGATGAGCAGTTGCTATTAATTTGGCAACATTATACCAGAAGGCGAACAAAATTGATTCATACTGCATACGAGCATAATATGAACATGATGAATAAAACAAATCCACCGAATATTGGACAAGCACAAACCAATGGTACAAATGGTATTATGCCAGCCTCTATGCCTATTCCGAAAGTGATGCCACCTTAATTGTAAACTCATTAATGGCCTATCCATTGTCTTTTGATATTTTTAATATACTATATTTATGTTTTGTTTTTACTTGTATGAAATGTTTATTACATAATAATGTGAATAATACCATCAATTTCATATATATATATATATATTCACTATACGAAAGAAACTACTCTGGTTGTGCCGACTTGTGCGGAGGAATGGCTGATGCAATCTGGCAGTGTCATTTCTTAAAGTGAATAGAGTATATATCAACATATATTTTATCAATGAATCTAATATGTAATTTTTTTTAATTATGGGTTGTTTATTCTAAAGATAAAAACTAAGTTATAATAATTTGTATTATCATATATTCATATTGTCTAATTAATTTTTAAATAAATACGTATTAATTATCAGCGTACATTTCATTTACACGTCACATCACGATATATTTTCTGATATACTGACTACATAGACCATATCAAACGTTCTGAAAGTAGATTATGTCTGTACTTTGAATAGGAGACAACATATTTACTGGTTTCAGAGATTTAAATATTAAAACGAAGAAGTAAGAACTATGTATTTTATAGTGACCATCAATAACATATGTATATATATATATATAGGGTGTTAAATAATTTGCTTAAAATTCATTATAAAAGTATTTGTTATTAAAAACAATATACAATGATTACCTACCCTGCTGAGCTGGCAACTTTTACTATGATTGCGATAGTCAATACAGGGTCAAATCGAGAAACATATGTCTACAGGAAAAGAATAGACTTCTTTTATTGCCAGTGGTTTTAAAATATAAGTAATTAATAATGGTACTGGTACGATGCAGTTAATACATTAAACTAATACCATAATGTTCATGTAATAGGTCAATTAGGTCTACACAATAAAAAAAAAAAAACTAACTCAATGATGCATTTGCGCGCAGATACAATAAAAATATTCACATCAACAGGAATTTCCGATGATCCAATGTTTGGAAGAGGATAAAAAATAAACAAAAAACGTATTATTTTGTGCTGTACATTCATTGTTGCGTTTAACACACATGTTGTGAACCCTTTGTTAGAGCTAGTTTATGTATACGTTTATCATACATGATGTCTGTAGAATATAAGATTATCATTATGCTACATAAACAAATTAGATATAATACGACCAACACGGTCAAACAGCTGTGTCCACACAAGTCGGTCGTAAGCAAGCCGTGAGCAATCGAACATTCTAGTACGACCCGTAATTGTTTAGTTGAGAAAAATAATAACAATCTAAAACAATTTTTAATAAAATTCAGAGTTTAATATAAGTGATTCTGTAAAATCAAAGTGTTTTTCATCAAATGGTGCCAATATAAACCCGTACCCTCCAATTGGTAACAACAAATATGAGGTAAGGGAACGTAACACACGATAATTCACAAGGGGCTACAACATTTTTGGCGTGGTATTAAAAAAAAATTCGAAAATATATGCTGAAAAAAATTGTAAAAAAACAAGATTGTCCTGCCACCAATTCAATCACTGGGTAATAATATTGTTAACACAGAACACGCTGAAAAATTACTGAATGACTGAAATTGTGTCGAGAGTAAATTATGACTTTATTTCAAATAAATTATGGACTATACTTAAAAAAACTTTTTTACATTAAAACTAATTTTAACATATACGTTAAGACTGTTAAATTAACAGTAATATTTATGAATTGTAAAAACAACAAAATAATTGTTGTATGTTTATATATGTATAAATTATGTATTAATGTATGACACAACAATTTAAATATGCCGCCATTGTATATGTTCCTGTTATAACTTTTTTAGGTTAGGTTAGTTATATAACTGGTCTTGTATGTAACAACAAGTTAGCAAGGTATTTGGTATTTATAGTCTCTGCAAAACAAGCGTCTGTGCACAAGATGAACTAACCTTAAACCTGACCATTGTTAACGATCTTAAGCAAATAGTGTTTGAATTTAATAATAAGTTTTGTTATTGGTGTAATTCTAAAACACATTAATATATATTAACGATATAATTATATGAGGTATACGCTACTTTCGGTTTTTATAAATTCAAATTACAAAGTTTTAATTATTTATTTAAATATATATAGTTTGCAGTAATTTAGAAGCCCAGAATTATTTTTGCATACTTAAGGTAACTATCACACAATCTGATTACATCGGTTCGACAGATAGCCTGACTAAATCGGGTATTGTGTACAGACGGCACGACTGCCACACACGATCCGATTTAGTCAGATGGTATGGCCACTCGACAAAATCCGACAGGATTTTAGTCAGTTGAAAAGTCTACATACAACTTGATATGACATTTGACATGACCAAATTAACCTGTCGGACCGACCGGATCAGATTGTGTATAGGTACTTTTTAATAGATTTTTAAACATGGTTGACTCTACAAATGATCCTAAGGAGATGGAAAACAATTCTATTTGCACAAATAAAAATTTGGATGAATCTGTTGAAATTGATACTGCAGGTATGTACATAAAATATATGACTCGTTTTCAACACAATGGTGTGAAACCCGAGCGTAATGGGTATATTGTTTTTAGAAGCATCCATGCGTACATATGAAAATGATTCAGATTTTAAGGAATTGTATAAAAATTTATTATATTCAATTGAATCATTTTCCAAAAAGTTAAACCAATGTGAACCTCTTAATTATGACCTTCTTAAGGTAATGAATAAGTATATATAAATAAAACAAATTATAAATGTACATTTTGCTAAAAAAATATATTTGTTATAGGAATTAGATTCATATTTACATCATATAAAATCAAATGATTATATTGGCCCTTTAGTATTTGTAGAAGCTGCTTTATTGATTAGAAATGTTATATTTATTTATCAAAAGAAAGTTGATCAATATGTTGATATTATGAAGAAACTTATTGGAAAATTCCGAGCCTAGTAAGTTTAAATATTATTCTTTAAACGCATTATATCATACTCTTTTTTTAATATCCAGTTCAAGAACTTGACTTCTCAAAAATGTACCTATTATTTTCTTTAGTTATCAATAAAGTTATAAACTGCTACCTTATAACTCATCTTCCTTCTGAATTTTATTCGATAATGTAGTAGACCGTGAAATGTAATTTTTGTATATATTTTCTATTTAACAAAAATATTCAACATTTGTTTTTTTTTTTTTTTTTTTTTCTTCCCTTAACATACAACTGTTTCAATTCATAGTCATTAGTTATTAATGTATTGATATGATTCAATTTTTTTATTTAAATATTATTTATATTAGTCGAATAAATCAAAATACTAATGCTGATATAGAAAATGGAAATAATAAAAGACAAAAAAGAAGAGAAGAAAAACAAGTTAAATTTTATTCTTCTTTTGAACCAATTAAAGGACACATTTTTAGCACGTGTAAGGTTTTAACTATTATAATTGTTAACTTATTTGTATTTTATTTATATACCTATTTATTTTGTTTATCTAGTGAAAAATTATGACTGCAAAATAGTAAATTTGAGTAAAAAACAACCTTTGCCAAAAATTGTACTCAACGCCAACATTAAAGTAGATAATAAGTATAGTCAATTATTGCCCTATATTTGTGTTGGAAATGGAGAAAACATTGGCAAAAAATATGACTATATGTATGAATATAATATAGTAAAATATTTGATTGGATTAAAATAATTACGTATACTTTTCTATAGGTTAAATTACCCTTTAAATCGTGATTTGGCTGTCAATGAAGAATTTGATTGTCATACTAATGAAGATAAGAATAGTAGAACTTCTCTCAACAAGGACACTGTATATTATTATAATGTTTATAAACTGAATTTTAAATAGAATATATTTTATAATTAAATATTTATTATTATTTAGTTACCCACGAATTTAATGAATGTTGATGAAACCAATGCTGATGACATGATTTTGATTACTCCAGATCCATTCATTTCTGATCATAACTTTATTGATGAAACTTATGTTATCAATGCAATATCACTAGAGTGAATAAATAAAATTAACTTCAATAAAACTATTCACATTTTTGATACCTGAATATATTTTTCAGTCAAGAAGATATATTGAATGCCAGTGAAATACCTGTATCAATTGATAATGACGACTGGAATCCTACTATAAATCCAAAGCCTGATACTTTTCCAAATATTAAGATTAAGTCAAAAGTCCATAAAAAAAACGTAAATATAGAATTCATTATAATGCACTAATTTTATTTTTTTAATATTATTATTATTTGTTTTTTTGGTTTTGTTTATTAAGTTTTTAAATAATAGTTGAAAACAGATTTTTATTTATCAATATGATATGGACTAAGTAAATAGTTATAGTCTTTTGAAAACTAATATTTAGGCCTGTGCACAGCTGCGCTTTTATATTTGAAATGTTTTAATGTATACACGTCATAAAAGAGATGCATTTCACTCTTGCTGGTGATGCCTATATATACAATATAATCAAATACCCTCTATGAATGATACACATGTAGCTGCATAATATGTTTTAATTTATATTTATTAAATTATCGCTGGATATTTTATACTAAATACTATAATTTTTTAATACTGTATACAATCTTACTTCCTAAAGATTAAAAATTGTGTATTAAAAAAAAAAATTTAATACTTTATTTTTATTCTGAATAAATTTTCACATATGTATTTGAATAAATATTCTGTTTTCTTATTCACAAAATAAAAGTATTGTTTAATAGTCTGAGTACAAAAAATGTTTAATATATTGTTTCTCTTAACAATTTTATTTGATTTTATAAATGTGTAGGATAGTAGATTATGGTTACCAACTTATACAATTGGAGAATTGCTTTGTCAATTGTTGCGATTGAAATCTGGTATGTCTGTCGATCCTGAATTTAGACAAGTTATCAATGGTAGACAGAAAGCTCGGAGATCAAAAATTGCCGAAAAGAGAATTAAATGTACAGGTAAATGCTTAATTAATAGAATTCTCTACTTAAGTTTAAACATTAATATTTATTATTTGTATACATTGTTTCTTCTTCTTCATTGTTTCTATCCCAGCTATTTGGTGTCAGCTACCTGTGTCCTAAACCTCTACTTGAAACAATTTCCCACATACTAACCTAACCTACCAAAACTATATCAGCAGCAAATATCATGCTCCGTGGTACCTCCTCTTGTATCTCTTTTGTAACTTCATCCATTACTACAGACAACAGGCAAGAGCTTAAAGCAGATCTTTGGTGCACACCTACTCTTACCCTGAAATCCCCTGTTATTTACACATACTTTCTTTGATACTAATACATAATCCTTTAAACATAACCTCTACTACATTAATATACATTTTTGAGACTCCTTTTCTCATTAACGCCCACTTTAAAACTTCTCTCAGCACTCTGTCATATGCTTTCTCTAAATCTATAAACACCATACAAAGTTTTTTCTCTTCTCCCTATACTTCTCTACTGTTTCACACAAAATAACTGTTCTATCGTTGACATTCCAGTCATAAAACCAAACTAGTTTTTAGTTACTGATGTCTCACTTCTTATTCTCTTATCTACAATCTTTTCCCAAATCTTTATACTATGACTTATAGTTTTATGCCTATATAATTTCCACATTTTGTATGTCTCTTTTGCCTTTAAATATAGGTACCACAACACTTTTTCTCTATTATTTTGGCATTTACCCTCTACTAGCACTTTATTAAAAAGATCGTTCAACCATCTTATGCTTACATTCCCTAACATCTTCCACACTTCCACTGGCACTTCATTTGGTCTTGACGTTTTTTTCTTTTTCATTAATCTCACAGCCTTCCATACTTTCTTCTCACTAATTAAATCTATTAGATCTTTGTTTTTTGAAATATCCCTTACAGCCTCTCTTGGATACTCTTTATTCAGTTATTTCTCAAAATACCCTTTCTATCTCTTTTTCATATCATCATTCGTTAGCACCCTCTTATCATCACTTTTTATACTCCATACCTTTTGACAACCTTGGATGGTTCTTTCTCTACAAAATTCCTTGTCATCTCCTTTTTTCCCAACTTATCAAACCTCTTAAACTTCGCTTTGCTTACTGCTTACTGCCTATTTATATACATTGTTTAGACAAAGAAAAACAACAATATGATCGTACGTTTTTAATAATTTAATTATTAATATTATCATTATTTTAAATGAAATTAAATATAAAAATCATTTTTTTTTTCTTAGTTTTTGATGAAGAAATGGATGAAAAACTGAAAAGCGGCGGTATGTTATAATATATTAACTGTTTAAAAGTTAATTTTTTAGAAGAAAAAAAATTGTATTAGCTTTCATTTAGAGATACCTGGTTTTAAAGGATTTGACAGTCCAAATTTGAATGATGATTTCAATTACAATTTTGATGAACGAGAAAAACCATTAGAAGATAATGGAGACAATAGAGACAATTTTGAAACGTATCAAAAAAATGCTATGGATATGAAAAAACATGAAGAATATCAATTAGAAATCGTTAGAATTATATTATACTCTATATTTCTTATACTAAACAATTGCATTAATATTTTATTCATACTTTATTTTAGATGAACGAACAATTGGAAATGCGGAAAAGAGTTCAAGCTTGGCATGATAACATTCGACCAATTTTAGAAGAAGAAGAAAAAAGAACCGAATTCGATATACATCAGTATGGAACAGAAATGTTGAGCTGCTTTCAATCGATAGGCGAACAAAAATCATTTGAGGATTTAGTTGGAGGATTGAAGGAAGAAGAAGTTGCTCGATATTTTTTATCTACTTTAATGATGGTAATAAATGATTAATGATTATTTGATAATATGTTTTATTAAAATTTATGTTTTTCTCAGGCCAATACATATAATTTGAAAATAAATAAATCTAGTGAGGATTCTAATGAAGGAATAATAATAGAATTTTTAAAAAAGGAAAGACATCATGAGGAACTCCAAGTTAATATTGGTAATCAAGTGAATCGTGATTCTCTCTAAGTATCCGTTAGACAGAGTTAATTATTGGAGTGTAAGCAGACAATTTTATATAATACTATTCTTTATTTTATGTATTTATTAGAATATTAAGTTTCAACATTATTATATTTATTATTATAATATATATATATATTATTTTTTTATATAAGTTCCAAATAAATATATAAATATACTGTAATATTAAATAATACAGTATATTCGAAAAATATTTTTTATAACAGGTTTTTAATTTGTTGTTTACAATTTAAATATAATTTCATTTTTTATTTTGTGTTGTCATTTCTATTGATCCTTATAAAAATATTGGATTAAAAGTAATTGTAATATACAATCATCCAAAAATGTAATCAAAAAGAATAAGATGTGTATTATAGTGTACACTGAATAAAGTGCAAACATAAGGAGACCAGAGCATCAAAGAAGTCATGCCTTCAAAAAATTATTTAGGACAAATTTACATTAATGAAGAGAAAATTGAAAATATTACAACTTTAAAATTTTTATTATTATTTGAACCAAGATCTTGATAAATATAACAAGGTGGACATGATAAACCAAAATATTGATTTTGAAATGTTACATAATAACAATAACTTCAGTCAGGCTATTTGTGTAGGTTGAGTTTATCTGTATTATATTTAAAACGGAAAAAAAACAATATGTCTATTTGTGATCCGAATATACCATTTCATAATTATGTACAAACAGCCACATAGGTATAATAAATTCTCGATTTAACGCGTCTTTAAATGCATAAATGTAGTTTTCTAGACATTTGCATTTTTTCGTTTTGTTTAAACAAAAACAATTTGCTTTAAATTGCGTTTCTCCAGCACCCACCATCACCAAAAATTAACTTTTCTCAATTATTAATATGAATTTTGTACGTCCGATCTTATAACTCTCGTCAAACCTTTTACCCTTCAAAATCTGATTTTGGTATACAACATTTCCCTATCCTTTAACGCGTTATTCCATACTAAACTCCGTGAAATCTATTTTGTTGAATAAATTAATAATTAATTGAAATAAATAAAGTAGGTACTTACAAAAATAATGTTGTGTTAAAAATTTGTTTTCATTATTTTGCTTGGTAAGTTAACTTTTAATTTTATGCCTGGAAACATGAATACCAAATACATACGTGCTTATACGTAATAGTTTGGAATTATTGTTTTTTAAGGATTTATTCATTTTTAAAATTATATATAAATCAGTCAATTTATTATCGTATTTATTTCCGTTAAACTTATAAACTATCAACAAAGTATATTTGTGTATATGTACATTAGTCTGTAAGAACCGGACTTCATTACGAAAGGGTATGTAGTGTGTACGTATTCAAAACTATGTATTATTATATATAATATAATAAAACTATATTATTATATAATATATAAGGGAACTTTATACGCTTTTATGACTTATTATAATCATTTAATGATAATAAATTGACCGAGTGTCAAAAAAAAAAATGTCTTTGGTTATGCAAATGTATACACTACACGCGTTAGAGGATGGGGAAACACTGTATACCACAATCAGATTTTGAAGCGTAACAGGTTTGACGAGAATTTTAAGATCGGACGTACAAATATATTTTAATAATTGAAAAAAGTTGATTTTTAGTGATGAGAGAGGCTCGGGGGAGGCCCTTCTACATACAAAATTCGTTTTTCCTGATAACCGAGTGGAAATTCATACTAATTGCGTACTAAATATCTGTATGAAAAAAAAAAATTGGAAAAAATTTAACGAGTGGGGCTGTGGAGACGTACGTCATTTATTATTATTTACGTATTAATTATTAACGTTGGAAACTGGGAATTTTCGGAAATATTTGTTATCTGTTATTTAATTATTATTCACTTTATGTACAATACGTTTATTCCATTACGGATATCGTATTTAATCGTTTAATTATTGCGATTCACGACATAATATACATGTGAATTATTGAACTGTGTATTATGTAATCATTAAATTTTCAACTATTGTGGATTATACACATTTGGAAAGTTTTGTTAAAGTACAATCGCCGTCTCAACGACTTAAAATTCTGATCCTGATGAATCATCCGTGGGTAGTTTACCAATAAAAAAGCAAAAACTTGATGAGTCACAATCAATTGCAAATTATAATGCGAGTTTTATCCATTAATTATATAACATCAAAATTCTACCAGGAGTGTTTTGATCGTTACAGTCACATCTTGTTTCCGATAGCAAATAGCATCTAGTTGGTACTTCAGAGTGGTCATTTTTCGAATTCTAACTGCGTAGAAACAATTAAGGAGGTTGTAAATTTTTTCCGCGTACCCAATAAAGCAGCTCAGGTTTTAAAGTACCATATAATATCATTGATAATATCAATGCGTGAGTGCAAAATAGACACGGCTTCTTAAATTCTATGAAACACGTCGGATTGAGCACTTGGATTCTCTCGGTTTATTTAATGACGTACACGAATATATTTGTCCGTCATCGGAGGATGGGAATGTCAATAGGAGCTCCATTCATAGTGGTTTCCCGTTATTGCCATCGTTTATCGTAATAAATACAATATTTATATATAAATAATATTATAATCCAAACGCTGGACATGACTTCTCGGGGCGTAGTAATACACTCTGAGAGCCTAACAAACAAATGATAAATAAAAAAAACACTAGAAAAGAAAAAGATACAAATACGAATAGAATATATACAGTGCGCGACAACAAGATAAAGGCACAACATTTAATCAAATAAAATTCTATATTTACTTCATGGAACTAGTTATTATTAATACAAATATAATTTATAGATTCTATGTACTGGTAAACTTCAGGTTGTACCCAAATGATAGCAATATTATCTTTTTTTCTTGATCACAAACTAATAAACAAAGATTTATCGATGAATTTATTAGGTTTTGTTGCGACAAAATTATAAAGGCAGTCAGTTTCGTTGCGTATTTAGTGATTGTATGATCAAATTATACTTACGTAATACTTCTACTATACTTAATACAATCTAACATTATATACTGTATTAGCATAGTTTGTATAGTGTTGTTATTAATTATTAAATAATTTACCACGGGAAGAGCAAAACCATTATCAACTAAAAAACGAGGAAAAATTACGGCATATAAGGAATGCGGACTTTCAAATCGGGAAATATCGCGTAGACTAAAAAGAAGTTCTACGGTTATACATAATTTTGTAAATTTTAGCTAAAATTATAATTCCAAGAAGTCTACAGGTCGACCGCAAGTATTAACTGATCGTGAGAAAAGAGCAATTTTAAGAGTTGCATCGAATTCTGCATTGTCTGCTAGTGATATTCTCAATCAATATGGTGTGAAAACTGGTGTATTCGTAACGTACAAAGACTATTAAAACGCACACCAACACTCATTCGAAAAAAACTATTACGAAAACCACCATTAAACGAACGTAATAAAAATGCAAGATTGAACTTTTCAAGAAATAAAATGAATCGGTCAAAAAGATGGAGAAAAGTAATTTTTTCAGATGAAAAAAAATTTAATTTGGATGGTCCTGATGGATTTTCGTATTACTATCACGATTTAAGAAAAAAATGAACGTATAATGTCAAGACGTCAAGTGGGAGAAGAATCTATAATGATTTGGTGAGCAATTGGTTATAAAGGACGAAGTGAAGTTATTTTTTTAGATGGTAGAATAAATGCTTTGAAGTATAGAGATCTCCTTAACACCCAAAAGTCATGTTTTCGGCAAATAGCAGGAAGAAATTTTATATTTCAGCAGGATAATGCGCCAATCCATAAAATTATGGTTTGAAACAAATTCTACACCAATATTAGATTGGCCTGCACGATCTCTAGATCTAAATATTATTGAAAATGTTTGGGGACTACTCGCCAAAGAAGTTTATAAAGACGCCAAACAATATTCTTCAGTTCGTGAGTTGAAACATTCAATTTTAGATGCTTGGGCACTAATTTCCCAAGATATTAAAAAAAAGCTTTATGACACAATTCTGAATAGAATTTTTGCCACTATTCGTGCTAATGGAGGTTCCACTAAATATATTAATATATTAAAATTATGTATATAAACATTAATAATTATAATAAATGTTGTAATATCGAATAGTTTGTTTGTATACAGATAATTGCCTTTATAATTTTGTCGCAACAAAACCTAATAAATTCATCGATAAATCGTTGTTTATTACTTGATGATCAAGAAAATAATATAATATTGCTATCATTTGGGTACAACCTGAAGTTTACCAGTACATATAGAATCTATAAATTATATTTGTATTAACAATAACTAGTTCCATGAAATAAATATAGAATTTTATTTGATTATAAGTTGTGCCTTTATATTTTTGTCGCGCACTGTATCTCCTGTCGGCGGCCAAAGCGACTGAAAAGTTGCGTCGGTACGCGTGCCTGTAAACGATTGTACGGTCTTCGTGGAAAAGACGAAATCGTCCACGACAAAAACCACGCCGCGCGCGACAGTCACAACGCGCGAACACTGAGTAAAACCACAGATTGAATCACAGATGAATCTAATCTGTGGTAAAACGTTGTTCCGTTTGTGTCATAGACATATAATATATAGACCGCGATTAGAGAGAGAAGTAAGGGGCAAAGATATGTGCGAGAGAGAAAGAGCTATAAGAGGTTTTTTTCATGGATGAATAAATTTTAATATTTATTTTTTAAGTTTTTACTAACAAACATGATATAGAATATATCATGATAATAAAATATAAAACTAAGAATAACATAAATATTTACAATTTAATAGTCAATATATTACAATTTGAATACTTTTATGTTATAAAAAAATTATAAATTTTTATAATGCTTATTGATGTCTAAAATAAATATTTACAATTTAATAGTCAATATATTACAATTTAAATACTTTTTTTAAAACAAGTAGACATTTTTTATAATGCTTATTGATGTCTAAAATGTATTAACTTTGTGTAAAATGTTCTTATTTTTTCATTAATGGCGTTTGTTGAAGAATTAATATGATGTAGTCTGACTGTGATGTATATATTTAAGATTATTTTAATAAGTTGTATTAGATGATTGTTGAGTGGTTCTTGTTCCAGGAAATGACTTGATAATGAATAAAAGTATTTGGATATATTGATTCTTTTCATATATTCTATTGTTATTTTTTGAACTACATTAGATTTATCTATATTTTTATAATCTCTTATTACACGTTCTGCTATTTTACATATTTCAATGACATCAAAACTAGGTTTAATTAAACCACCTCTATTTTTTCTTAAAATAAGCGTTGAAATATTTTCTTCTGATTCTAACTTTTCTACACAAAGTTCACATAAAATAGATTTTTTAATTTTATGAACCACAAACCCTGAAATGTAAACTACAATATCATTTAGAAATGTACTATGTTGGTAAACTGCTAATATATTATCTGGTTCAATTATATCAGTGCCTGAAATGCACAACAAATCTAATAATTCAGAGTCCTTGTTATATATTGTTTTCTTTAAACTTGGTATTCGGAGAATGCTTGTGCTATCTAATGCCATTGCATTAGCACTAGTCGGACATTTTAATTCAGCATTTATGATGATGGATTTGTATGCTGCCTCAAACTGTGCCACAGTTGGATTATTGTTAAACCCGCCTTTAGCTCGAATTGCACCAAATAACATTTCTAAATGATCTTGATTGAATTTATAACTCAGTATAAATTTCAACCGTTTAGTTTCAATCCTGTGCATTGCGTGTGTATCAGTATCACATATTCTGTGATATCCCTTTAAAGAAAAACAATTTTATTTTATCATCCATGAAAAAACCTCTTCTACGTCTGTCTCTCTCACACATATCTTGGCTCTAGTGCCTTACATGTATTATACTGGTTGTTCGCGGTCTATATATTATATGTCTATGGTTTGTGTTATCGTCCGAGATGACGGCGATTCTAGGCGGTCGAATTCAAAAATCATTTACAAAGTTTGGGCGTATCACCGATTACGATGCACGGCTGATAACACCGTTCGTTATGGTGATACGTGTGGGGACGGCTGTTTACTCGGTCCGTCCGGTCACACGCACAGTTGCCCGCTCACGACGTGCGATATTTAAAATAATCACGTTTCGTTTTGTGCTCGCGTGTCAGACGATTCCTAAAACGTGTTATTTCGATTTGTTGTTGTCGTTTTCGTTCCAAATCGATTCGTTACCAATGAATAAAGAATATGCTATAAGGCACGCCGTCACAACGTTGTCTATTGCGATCGCAGATCACCAACAAACGCCGAACGAAAATCATGTGTCCGCCTGTTTGGACCACGTTAACAACGTATTTAATCCGCTGTGGATTAGAAATCAAGTAACGGTCGAAGCGTTTTTGTGATTTATATGATTATGTAATATTATTCGGGATAATTTATTAGTGCCATTTACAACTAACACTTGCCTATTTGCGTATTATTTGTTTTAAATATTGGATCGTAACTTAACGTAAACTTTCGTCTTCTGTTTGTTTTGCAACAGGATGATGTTCTGTGTTTATTTCAAGTGTGTCAAGAAATTAGTCCGACCGAAACGAAACTAGTCGGAAAATGTTGTAAACTACTTGTCAAAGTATTGCCAAAACTGGGTTTAGGCGAAGAAAACCTCTTGAAACAAACAATTATCTGGATATTATCATGTATCGTCGATTTGAAAAACCGTGAGTGTCATTTTGAACAAATCGATGGAATTCTGTCATTTTATGTTTCCGCTATTCAAATGTATGAAAACTTGAACATTAATGATAACAAAGTAAATTATTATTTTATTTAAATATATAGTTAATATAATATCAACATTTATTATCGTTTTCTGTCTCGGTGTCAATACATACAGAAAACTATACAAGATGATCATTTTCGAGGGCCTTTAAATTACTGCATCAATATTGTCAGACAATATTTTTTTTTTAATTTTCTTTTTTAAATTTGTGGCTTTATTATTATATATACTCTGTTCAATATTAGAACGATAAATGTGCCAAAGAAAATCTGACGACTTTGCACATCACTCATAATCACACTTATCGAGTCCTATTCAGCAACGCTATTTTGTTGTTAAATGATATTTGGCCAATTGCTGGAGCTTAAAGTTAGTGTTCTACCATATAACAGGGTATAGTTTTTAAATTTTTATATTAAAATATTTTATTTAAAATTCAAAATTGCAATTCTTCATATTTCGAAAACATTTTCTACAATGATTTCATTTCCATGATTCATTTTCTTCAATGATTTTCACATTTTTTCAGTGACCATTAGGTACATTGAGACAGTAAATGAAATTCATCTTGATGATTTTAAACACAATTATATTATTGTATAATATGTTTTAATACCAAATTATTATTTTTTTAGATGAAAGCTCATATAACTACTTCATTACTACCATTATTATTTTATAAAATTGAAAATAAATCTGATGATCGGCAGAAAAATATTAATATACTTACTTACATAAAGTTCTTAGAAGCCAGTGTGGTTATTTTGAAAGATTATGAATATTTAAATACTACTGGAATAAATATAATTAAGTTTATTGAACAGTCAATCAATCACAATAATTATGTGCAACCATATGAGTATGAAGTAAGTAACTAAAAATAAAAACTGTAATTAAAGTTAAACAAATTTGAATAATTTTAAACATATTTTTTTTCTTATTACAAATATCATTATAAAATATATATGCAACTAATATTTAAAATTAAAAATAATTAAGTTCAATTATTTTTTTAGGTTTTAAAATATGCATTTCTTATTTTGCTACAACTTATTGATCAGTCAAAACAGTGGACTAATGAGAATTTCAATAAATTGCTACCAATAGTTTTATTATATTTAAGGTATGGGTTGATTTTTAATCAATCCAAGTTTTTTAATGATTTGCTACCATCTCCTATTGTTCAATGGGAAAATCCATCAAGACTTAATATTGTACCAACTGTAAGTTCAACTTTAAACCTAAACTCTAAAATTTTATAAAACATTAATGTTTACTTTTAGGTTAATATGACAAATAAACGTCGTCAGAAGAAAAAGAGAATTACAGAATCCAAAAATAAGGTACCGAAATTAATTACTTTTTCAGTAGATGATGAAGTATTAATGAATGTAAGAGATTCAGATTTTTCTGAAGATGAACCTTGCACATCTAATGTTACTGGACGTATTATTATAGACATACGTTTGTTGGCAGCACAAACCATGAAAAAGATGTTTACCGTAAGTTGTAATTGTTTAAGTTGCAATTACATTTGTAGATTATTCAACTTGACAGTAACTCAATTTCAGATTATGGAAAAAAAAAAGTTGTTAGGATACTTGTACTCAATTATTGATGGCCCGATGAACATTCAAAATTGTTTAATATCGGAAGTGAAAAATTCTGTACGAGAACCTTCTTCTAAAGTGCGTGCAACTGTTATAACTGCTATTACATCAATTTTTAATGGATCAAAATTATATTTTGCCCAAGCTCAATATAGGTAAAAAACTATGCATTTCAAATTAAATAATCATCAATCGTATGTTTTAATTAATGAATTTATATCTATAAGGGAGAAGAAGGGTTCATTTACCACATGGTCTGAGACTCTTGCCGATTATATAATTACAATACATAATACACTGTTAAAAGACTTTGATATGGAAACCTATAGTGTTCGTCTTGTACTCTTGCATTGTCTTTCTACGGTAATTATTAATACACCGTATACAAGATTGAATAAATGTCTTCTTAAGTCAGTATTAGATGTTTTATTCATTTATACTAAATGTGAACCTTGCGGTTAGTTATGTTTATTTTTTAATCATCTATTTTTCTTTAGTGACTATATTGTTATAATTTATTATTAATATTTATTCTTAGAAAACTATCTACGAATAGGAGTTTTTCGCTGTTTGTCGTCTGTTTTTAATTCAGAATTACCAGATTATGAAAAAGAATTTTTAATAGAAAAAAAAACACATATCATAAATTTATGTTTATATTTATTTAAGGTAAGTAAGTTTTCAAGAATATTTATCCTCATATGTAAATAAAAATTTTTTTTATAATTATTTGTAGTAAAAATTTGACAATCCAAAATTTAATTATAATTTATAAATGTTAACGTTTAAAGTAAATGGTTATATATAATGTCCAATTTAAAAATAAAATTTTTAAATATACGAGTAGAGTACATTTTGCTATAGGGTTTTTATAAGGACAATATTATTTTTATGCAATAATTATGTTTATTTCATATCTTTATTGATTAATAGCAATTTTACTTAAATTATAATTTATTTATTGTATGTATCTGTTTTTATATTTTTTTTAACACAGACTATTGATTACATTTAATTTGGGTTATCGATATATCAATAAATTGTAATACTTTATTTTCGATTGTAGGAAACTAAATTATTTCTAGAAAGTGATCAAGATAATACACAAATGATTGTAAGGCGTCAATGTTGGCAAATATTAAATCGCTACTGTAATCATTATCATGGTTTGATTGAAAATAGAATGTTGATCAATATTGCAATTGAGGATATGAAATGCACCAAACAAAATTTATTACGTAAAAATGTTCTGTTGTGTTTAAAACAAATGTCAATAGTGTCAGAAGGTTAGTGAATAGTCAAGTATTTGTTATACTGTATACAAAATTATTTGTAGTATTTTGATTAGATAAATTCAAAACATTAATGAATATGTATACTTTTAGGAGATGATTGTTACAAGTCAGCCAGATTAGAAAAATGGAAGTTAATATTTCGGAAATTAATACCACAAATGTTTGAAGAAAAAGATCCACAAACCTTACCTATTCTTATTGAAAGTCTATCCACTATTGGATCAGATGGATTTAATGAACTCGATGTATATATTTTTAAAGTTTTTATTCAACATTTAGTATGATACATTTAATGAAGTGTTTATTTTTATAGGACGAAGTAATTAATACTTACTGTGATGACTTGCACACATTTGTCACATGTACAAATCAAAATATTCAATCGGCTGCAATATCAACGTTAGGTACACTGATCAAATATGAAAAACTTTCAAAAGTAAGTTAATGTTATACAATAATCTTTTAATAATGATCAGTACATTTATATGCACTTAATTTGTAAATATTTTTCTAGAATTCGACTTACATTAAAAATACTATAGATGGTTTGCTTCATGTATCATCTGTAAACAAAGTAAATTCAGTTCAAGAAAAATTGGCTTGGACGTTAAACTGTTTATCTGAAATATTGGTAGAAAACTGGTTAGTATTTAGTATACATACTTTTTTTTACACTGTCGACTTCAAAATAGAAAAATTAAAGAGATATAGTGAGAGGGAGCATTGATTTAATGTTACTCTGCCGTTAGATTTGACATGTCTGTTTTTCCAGTTAACCAACATAACTAATTTAATTGTGTCCTTACTGTCCATTTACTGTAATTTTACATTTTTTTTTTTTTGTAAATTTACATTCATTCAAATGTTTGATTTTTCAAAAAAATATATCATTGATAAAAGTTTTAACTCCGTAATATGTTATCTATTATTATTATTATTATTTACATTATTGTGATTTTGTATAAATGTATTCATATTACATGTGTTTTTATTTATTTTAGGAATTTGTATGAAATAGAAGATTGCAAATTATTATGCTTGGTCAAAGTTGCGCTTTCTACATTGGATCGTAAACTGGTAATTAAATATGAAAAACCGATAAACTAATGGATAAATGTAAACCATATAATGACAAATATTGTGCATTGATGATTGAAATTGGTTAATATCAATGTTTTAGTGCAAAGCTTATGGAATCAGGGCATTAGGCCTTTTGCTGTCACTAATTGACCATACTGATGTCCCTGAACAACAATTCAGCCAATTGTTCCAAGATTCTATAGACATTTTAATTAATATCGCCAATGAAAATGCTAGTATGAAAGTTAGTTGACGGTAGTAATTGTACAGCAAACTATGTATACAATTGATATTGAGTCATTAATTTGTATTCTGTTTTAGAATCGATGGAACAGTTGTAATTCTCTAGGCATTCTCTACCAGACGAATTCTATTCAAAAGTTACCAGAAGCTTTTAAAGTGAATATAAAATATAGCATTGTACAGTGTTATTACATTTTTAAAAATGTTTTGCGTTTTTTAGAGCAACGTATTTAATACATTGTCGACATTAATTATAAACTGTTGCAACTTTAAAGTCAGACAGGTGGCTTGTTCATCTTTAATGTTTAATCGACGGGATCTTTATGGTAACAATTATACAAAGATGTGGCATAGATTGTTTGATGCTTTTGAAAATTCGCAAAATTTACCAGATGTTTGCGAGTATAAGCATCAACAAAAACTTGTCAATCAGGTTTGTGCGACAAATATTTCAGTACACACATTAATATTTAAACAGCACTTAAAACAATTCATTTTGTTTTACAGCTCTGCGTGTTATTTTGCAATTTGTGTTGTTTACTAGAGTCATCAGATATTAGTAATTTAACATACTTGTTTGACTCACGACTTTATGTAATTCAAAATGAGATGGAAAAATTTTGTAATTTAAATGACATTTCAAATTATTCGGAAACATTGGCAGCAACACATAATCATTTGCATATGTTGAAGACCAAATCGCTCACGTCTAAACAAGTTGAGATTGTGAACAGCTTACAGAATGTATTTCACAACTGTTAAATGATTACCCAATTTCGTTATTCCATCGTATATTATTTACAATTAATTTTTTAATTTTAAATAAAGATATAAATATTTCTTTCTATAATTCCATTTTTTCACATCACATAATATATATATAGTATATGGATGAATTTGGCAAGCAACAAGACATTTTAGACAGATTTTATTCAAAAGTAGCGATGAAACAAGAGGATAATGAACAAAACAAACTATATGTAGTAATATTCAGCCAAATAAATTAATTTTAACTAGACTTTGTCCCAGACAAGTCAAACTTTGTGCTGTTTCCACAACTACACGGTGAGTGTAGTATGACCAAATCTGACTGAAAATCAGATGCAGCCTCAATATTAAGGCTTATAAGATAAATGTAATGTATTAAATATAAAATATACACAATTTAGCTATGCCTCAAATCATTTGTATCAATAAGTTTTAACATTTTGTGACACAAAAAACCAGACTCGAGGTATACTAAATTGGTAATATTTATATTGCAATACACTTTCACTGTACAGCACAAATTTATTGAAATTATTATTTTAACAGATTTCGAGAATAAAAAGTAAAAACTAATGTAATTTATACAAACAATTATGTTTATTAAAAAAGAAAAGAAAATATACAAAAAAACAAAAACAAAATCACTTTTCGATAATCACACAAAAATCACTATACCAGACTTAAAATAATATTAATAATAGTAAAATCTAGTCGCATATTAAATTCAATACAAATAAAGCACCTTAATATATTATATTGATTAACTCAACAATAATAAAACTAATACAACCATTTTGAATGAATAAAAGAAACTAAAATATTATTAAAAATATATATTAAAAATAAAATCTTAAGACTTCACACAAATAAAATGTATTATACCCTGAAATTTTTTTTTTAGGAGAATTTATACAGAATTTGAATGTAATTTTGGTTAATCGTCTCGGTTAAGCATTGTTGTATCAAACATATTTATTTCTTAAGAAATTTGGAATGCTTTACTACATCAAAATATAAATAATGTAATTTATAGTTAAACATACTAAATTGAAGTATTTATTTTATATTCAGAGATATATTACATTTAATAGTGTAGTTTAAGTTTAGCACGTTTACTATATATTTTATACACTAATATTGTGATATTATTTGAGTTATTTTTGTCTGGTAAAATAAGTCAGGTAACAAAAAAAAAAAAAAAAAATACAATAATAATAATAATAATGACTTGTACAAAACATAAGTATTGCGTAACATTAAAGAAAAAAATAAACAATAACAAAAAACAACTTAAAATGCAACAACTAAAAAAAATTAATACAACATAATTTGTAATTGTAACTGGTCAAAAGTTTGAAATTAAATATAATTATATTCCTTTTTGGGAAAAATTAAAAATAAAAGATTAATTTTACTATTAAATTTTTGTCATTTTGCTATTAAAGTATGTCTAGTCTTTTAATTTACAAAGTTGATATGATTGCGTAATAAATTAAAACACATCTAATATGATATCGCTGCTGATTAAAATGATTTAATCATTATTTATGAATTATAATTACTTTAGAAGAGTTAATTTTTTTAGAATAATATTTTTGTAATTGTTACGTAACTAATACGAATTATGATTATAATGATAAGAAAATGATTCACTTAATATGTAAAGAATATAATGTTATGAGAGTTTTATATTAACTTATGCTAGTAATAAGAGAGTGAAGACATGACATGTTATATAACCTAAATCACACAATAAAACCAATAGCTATCCTCGTTCATAAGAATAAAAAAAATCATATGCATGGCAACATGGAAATAAAGCGTGCAGTCTTATAATTAAGGCAATAACAACCTCATTTTGTCGTGTAAATATGACTAGTAATTTTTCGTTAGTCAAATTTAAAGAAAAATGAACAAAAATTTATAGTAAAGAAGTATTTGAGATTTTAAATATTTACATTGTTTATAAAACAAACAAAAATTAAAAGAAAAAACCTTGCACAAATATATCAATTAATATCTAATAGGTTTTGGAGTTTAGTATAAAATTTAAGGGATGTGATGTTAAAATTTAGTATCAGTATGTTTATATTAGACATACTCAAAATTAATTTGATTAGGGTGAATAATTTATTGATATACGATAATCTAAGTATGATATAGTTTTTATATTGTAATAATAATTAATGTTTATCAACCATTTGATTAGATTGAAAATAGACTTGAAAACAAGATATGAATTAAATTAAATTTTGTGTAAGTTTAACACAAATTAATATTATGAAACAATATTTAAATTCAAAGATTTTACTTACGTACACACAGTAAAATCAATCTGAAAAAAGATTTGGGTTTCCAAGTTTTCGTTTTATAAAGAATTTCACATATGAAATTTGATTTTGAGACTAAAAATGTTCCATTTTATTTGTCTGTACAAAATGATTTGTAAACTATAGAAAATAGTAAATACAATGAAACTATTTAAATTAATACTTAATTCACATAAAATATTAAAATGAAATGAATTAACCCTGTAGATAATATTATGATACGTATAATGAATATTGAATGTGTGATCTCAAAAAATAAAATTATTCTATGTGTTTTTATATATGCTTTCTATTAAATATTTTGTCATTATATATATGTATGTATTAATAAGCACCCTAAACTTTGAAGCACCTTTTTAAATATACTATTAGCTTAACACAGATTAACTTTAATAAGGGCTTATAAAATAATTTCACTAAACTTCAACTAGACTACCTGTTGTTTTTAGCATACTAATGACCTATCCTATTTTATATATAAAAAAGTATGGGTAAAAATTGTATAAAAAGATAATTATTAAATCATTTTGAATTAGATACCTTAAAACAAAATTCTAATAATATTAATTCTTAAAGTTGCTGGGAAACCTTCAATTGTTGTATTATATTAATAATGTATAACACACACTCACACACACACATAAAATTATTACTTAAAATAAATATCTGAACAGTATCTATTTCATTTGATTCTGACTCAAAAATTAGTGTCAGTATATTCAAACCTTAGCTATGTTTCACTATATCCGGGATTTATAATAATATTTGGTATTAATTCGATTCGTTCGACATCTTCACTGTCTTCTAAGCCTAAACAATTTAATCAATTGTTACATAAAATAAATACAAAATGTTAAATATAATATTTTTGGGTGTTTTATTTAATAATGGTATCAAATTTGTTATTATATATAATGATTATATTATACGGATTGCAGATGCAAATCATAAATTTATTATGATTAAATCTTGAATTTTATCTATTATAAAAACCCCAACTATTATAAAAACCAACAACAAAACAACTCTGGAAGAAAACCAGAATGTTTCAAAACAAAATTATTGTATGTTACAAAAAAGTGTGTATTATAAGTGAATAACCAATTATTTCAAATAATGCATTATTTATTATAGTATTATATTTTAAAATATTTATAAAATTTAATTACCATGATACTTAGGAGAGAAGAAAGAATGAACAAAATCAAAATTAATGATATGTATAGATTTTCCTAAAAATATATGTATTAAACAAATATTAATTAAAATGTTAATATTAAAGTTTTTAAATTTTGTTAAAATTGGTATATTTTTAGTTAATGAAAAAATAAAATAATTAATAAATATTGTGTAATTATAATTTGTTTTCATTACAACTATTAAGTTTTAATTCTGAGATGCTTTTTATAAATCAATAAAAAAACAATTAAATAGGTAGAATTAATAAACATTAAAGAATATATATATATATATTGGTTTATTTTAAGTACTTACTTTTTTGCATTCTATGGTCTTTGATAAATAAACAACACAATGCTATTCCAAATATACTAAAAGTACTCATGATAACTATTACTGCAAATGTCCATGCTCTGGTATCGAATGTATCAATTCCTTCCAAAAGGTGTTTTTCCAACTCTAAATACACATAATATTATATAAATTACCATTTTACCGTCAAAGCTATAGAAATAAAAAATAACAATGGTTTACCAGTTTCTGTCATGTCGCTTAATGTTTTAGTAGTCAATTCAGTTTTTTCACCATTGCCTATTTCATTGCTGGCCCAAATTTGAATTTTATAAATTGTATTTGGACATAGTGAATAAATTTCTTTTTGAACCTAGCAAAACAATAATAATAATAAAAATAATAGTTAGAAAATGAAAATTGGAGTTAACTAATTCTGAAGTTTCACTATGAAACTCACTGCGAAAATAATGTTTAAAGAATAATACAAAAAATTTTATTTAGATACACAGTATCTTCTTTAAATAAGCATTTTTACCTTAGACGGATCTACTTGGACAATAATCCATTTACCATTTGAAATTTTATCATCTATATCTTTGTATTGAATTGTTATATTAGTAATAGGAGATCCACCATTATTTTCTATTTGTTTCCACGTAATGAGCATTAGAACAGTATAAGGTATAACATTCACATCGATCATGGACCCAGGTACACCTGGAATAATTTAAATATTGTTTAGATTCTTCAAAAATAAAATAATTTATTTCTTACTTTTTGGTTTTAGTTCAAATTTGGTTAATGGAGCATGTCCGACATAACTATTAGCAGCTGTAAGATCACACATATAAATGCCGGCATCTGATGTATCAAATGACGAAAGAAATAAATCTCCATTTTCCATAACTTTAGCTCGGCCAGGTAATTCTTTATGATTCATTTGCCACAATATATTAGAATTTTTCATACTGTTATCACCACATTTTAATGTAACGTTTTCACCAATTTTCGGAAACATTTTTATATAATTATTATTTATCCCATTTATATCTAAAAAAAAATATAACCATTTGTAGGCATATTATATAGTAAACTGGTACATACTAAAAAATATTTAACATTAATATATTTGATAGTATATAAATGTAAATAAAACAAGTAATACCGATGAAATAAGCAGAAAACAATCTAGTTTTTATTTATGGTTACCTGCTTTGTTTTATTTAAAGAATAATCATAGTTTTCAATGAATAAGAAAATGCCTAGAATGATTAATCCAACATTGATTGGATTTAGTTGCAGGCACTGGCCTAATTTTATTTTACTATGCTCGTTGACCAATTACAACATTAAAATGGGTTAGTAGTTTGACTAATGTCTTTCAAATTACACAGTATTTTATTCAACTTATACTCGAAATAAAAAAAACCATTTTAAAATAAAATTAATTCCATACGTAAATTGATGTCAATTTAACGGTAAAAATATAGAGATCATAATAGGTAACAACATTAAATAATACTTGTTTTCGACAAGTACCAATGTCTCACACTTATTTACAAAGTTCGAGTTAAGGAGATATTCACGGTTTTAAAATACGCGCGTGCGTAATCTTCGGAATACGAAATGTTCAAACGGGGCACTGGGTCGCGCGTAGACGAAAGGCGTGCGCGACCAACGAAAATAAACACCAATCCATACTTACGTGGAACTGGAACGAGACACACGACGGAGACGCAGAACCAAAAGCATCCGTTCGACTTGTGATATAACATGTTTAAATACGCATTTTGATACTTTGCCAGACTAAACACGATCGGGGTTTCGACTCGACGTACGACGACGATACAAACGTCGCGCGAAGCGTAACCTATCCACTGGAATCGTTCGATTTTTATCGATCATTAAAAACAAACAATACCGAACGAGAACCGAGTAGAGGAATAGGCGTTTGGACCTCCTAATTCATAAACGGTCAAGACTCACGCGCGCAACAACGTTACGCCGTACGGTGTTTATGAACACGAATCGTTTCGAGGGGTCCGTGATACGAAATCATCAATATCGATAGACAATCGCCGCGTCGCAAACCGTAGATAACGAAACGCACAATCGATCGATATTACAGCGCCATTTTTCATTTACAATTAAAGTACTATCAAAATCGTTATAAACGATATAGTAGTCACGGCCAAGGATAATGTCTCTTCGTTCGTTTTCAACGTCTACATTTGTTTTATTCGGCACACAGTGGACGAGCACAACCGGTAGGTAACCGTTAGCGCGGTATCATCCCTTAATCTAACCTTCGCGCCAAACATTCATTTTTAAATCATCGTTAGTACCAACACGAAATTCGTAAAGTTCGAATTAATTCCGATTGTGAGAAGAAAAAAAAATATTTATTTGTATGTACGTACAGATTATCCACATGTGTCGAATGATGTCGTTACACAGAGACAACGAAATAGAGTAAGGACAGTTTGGCGAAAAATACTCATCGATCTTTATTCTGGCACCAGTTTGAAAGTTTTTTTTTTTAACACTGACCATTTGTTCAGTGTGAATATCTCGTTTATATGTTTACCATAACACATTAGAAATGCAATGTGACAAAACAATTAAATATTCAAAAAATAGTACTATGTTTTTCTCTTATAATGTATTACTTTTTCCTTTATTACAAACAGAAAATAGTACAGTTATAACTTAAGTCTAACATTGAAAATGTTTAAATGATTTTTAACATCTAATAAATCACCGCTGTCCACATAAGAAGTCTGTAAATCATAGAAAACAGATTAAGGTGTTTTGTAAAGTTTAATTATTTAATGAGTTTAATAATCCAAAGTGGTTTTAAATAAAATAATCTATAAAGTAACAATTTATAATTGATATAATACATTTTAATTGAGTATTTCTAAAAAACTTAATCATAATTGCAATACAAAATAGTAACTGAAATTCTATATAAATTGTACTTGATAAATCCAAAATCTAATTTATGTAAACATATTATTATTTAAAAAATATCAAATAATAAATCTTAATTTGATGATTTAAATTAATATCAAGAAAAATATTCTGTTAACAGCCAAAAAATGAACAGAATGTCTAATATTTATTCAAGGAGAATGAGAATCATGATTCACTTGATTACCAATATTAACTTGGAGTTCTTCGTGATGTCTTTCCTTTTTTAAAAATTCTATTATTATTCCCTCATTAGAATCCTCACTAGATTTATTTATTTTCAAATTATATGTATTGGCCTGAGAAAAACATAAATTTTAATAAAACATATCAAATAATCATTAATCATTTATTACCATCATTAAAGTAGATAAAAAATATCGAGCAACTTCTTCTTCCTTCAATCCTCCGACTAAATCCTCAAATGATTTTTGTTCGCCTATCGATTGAAAGCAGTCCAACATTTCTGTTCCATATTGATGTATATCGAAATCGGTTCTTTTTTCTTCTTCTTCTAAAATTGGTCGAATGTTATCATGCCAAACTTGAACTCTTTTCCGCATTTCCAATTGTTCGTTCATCTAAAATAATATATGAATAAAATATAAATGCAATTGTATTAGTATTAGAAATATAGAGTATAATGCAATTCTAACGATTTCTAATTGACATTCTTCATGTTTTTTCATATCCATAGCATTTTTTTGATATGTTTCAAAATTGTCTCTATTGTCACCATTATCTTCTAATGGTTCTTCTCGTTCATCAAAATTGTAATCGAAATCATCATCGTAAATTGGACTGTCAAATCCTTTAAAACCAGGTATCTCTAAATATAAAAAAAAAAAAAAATGAAAGCTAATAAAATTTTTTTTCTTCTAAATAATTAACTTTTAAACAGTTGATATATTATAACATACCACCGTTTTTCAGTTTTTCATCCATTTCCTCATCAAAAGCTAAGACCAAAAAAAAAAAAATTATTTTTATACTTAACTTCATTTACAGTAATGATAATATTGATAATTAAATTAATAAAAACTTACGATCATATTGTTGTTTTTCTTTGCCTAAACAATTTATATAAATAATACATATTAATGTTTAACTTAAGTAGAAATTTTGATTAATAAAACATTTACCTATACGTTTAATTCTCTTTTCTGCAATTTCTGATCTCTGAGCTTCCTGTGCATCATGGACCAGCTGTCTAAATGCAGGATCAACAGACATACCCGATTTCAATCGTAACAATTGACAACGCAATTCTCCAATCGTATAAGTTGGTAACCATAATCCCCTATCCTTAAAATGTATAAAACTAAATAGAATTGATATAAGAAACTATTTCTAACATTATTTGTATTTAGACATTTTAACAAATTAAGTATAAATTAACTACATTGACCCAACATATTACTTGTTAATTCGATTTCAGTAATTTTTAATAGGTTTGCCTACGAGTGTTTTAAGATTATTAAGAAAAAAATCCTACATTACATTTCTCATGTTACATTATATTATAAAATTACAAAATGAACTTTTACACTTTATAAAATAATAAAGATTATTATCTATAATTGAAGATACTAAACTGTCAATTATATGCAGTGCTAACACAATAAAATTCCTAAACTTTATTTCTGTGTTTTTGTATAAAATAATCTCTGCATATTTGCAATATGCATCCTTCACAATGGGAAACAATTTTTCTAGATTTGTTTTGTGTTTTTAATCTCCTAACATTTTCCGACAACAGCGCAAATGTAGCTTACACATTCTCTTTTATTTACTTCATCGCCACTGCTATTTTCAAAAATATCATCGCTTATATTATTTAACCAATCTATAATTTGATTATTTATGTGTGTGATACTAATTTAATACACTAAATTCACTAGACATCAGACACCAACTGCTTTATAAACTTGTTATTTTGTAAAAATATCACAAAAATACATATAAAATAATAGTGCGATAATGTACTATTTAGAACTGATATCTTCCAATTGTATTCTAAATGTAAATTTAGCCAAAACTATAAAACAATTTCATATTTCCATAAATCATTTTATAAACTTGCCTTACAGGCCATGTATTTTATTTTCATTTGATCACATGTAATATGAAGGTTTTAGAGACCCTAGGAGGCAATAAAAACAAGTATAACATGAAATATTTGAAAAACTCTACGTGGCGATATTGACAAGTCCCATCGTAGGATCTACATGGGGTCATAGTTAAAGTTATATTTTTTGTACTGGCGCTTAACCTGTTAAGAATACTTCTGTTTTGTGTTCAGAATATTTATTCAATTAAGTGAAAAGTTAGGTTTGTATATGCATAATTTGTGATTTTTAGAATGTAACAATGTTAACTTTTTTTTTTAGTATAGACAAATGTAGATACATACCAATTGTCATTGATAAACATTTAATCTATGTGCGTGAATCTAATGTATAACAATAATAATGTTTTTTTTTTCTTTTTTAAATTTTGCTAAGCAATTTATTTCTACAACTAAAATATTATACAATATATAATTAAAATATCATACAATACATAATAAAATAGATTGAAATATACAGAACATAGAAGAGAGAGAGAAAAAAAAAAGTTAGATCAAAAAGCAAACTTCTAGAATAAAAGAAATAATTTTATTTATATTTTCATTTGTGGAATTGAGTATAGAGGGAAGGTCCAAAGATACGTTTTATGATTTTAAGAATGTGAACAAAATTGAACGTTTATAAGATAGAGAAGGACAGTGGAAAAGAATGTGAGGGAAATTACAAATACTTCCATTGGAATGGAGAGTGCAGAGAGGAGAATTATTTAGAGACAGCTTTATATGAATGAGAAGGTAGTAAGGAATGTCTAACACGTAGGCGATTAAATTGGACAATAAATGCTCTAGATAATTTAAGATTATCAAACCAAGTCTTTTTGGAGATCTTGGGAACAATTATTTTAAATTTGGAGGCAAAATTAGGGGGTAATTCATTTCATTGAGACCAGAGTTTATTGATATGTTGACGTAAAATAGGGATAAAATTTGATGAGGGAAGTTTAGAAGGAGATGGAAGATTGAGGTTGGAGGATTTGGCCAAGAACAATGTTAACAATATTCAAAATTATAGTTTACAGTATGAAGTATCTAGTTAGAATTTAATATATATAAATAAAAGATACATGTATATCAGATGTAGAGGGTTTTTGATTATATTGTATACATAGGCATCAAAAGCAAGAGCAAAATACACTCCCTTCATGAGGTGTATACATTTAAACAATAGAAATAGAAATGTGCAGCTATGATACAGAACTAAATATTTGTCTTCAAAAAAATATAACTATTTAGCTAGTCCTTAACATATTGCTAATTAAAAATCTATTTTTAAATGTTATTTAAAAACTAATTGAACAAAAGTAAAAAAATAATGATATTCTTAAAAGAATAAAATCAGTACATTATGATGAATTCTATACTTACTTTTTCTTTGTGCACTTTTGACTTAATAATTGGAATATCTGAATAAATATCATGCTGTGGGTATGTAACAGTGGCCCAGCCATCATTATCAATTGATGGAGGTATTTTACTTGCATTCAGTATATTTTCTCTACTGTAAAATAAATTAATTTCATATCAAAAATGTGAATATTTTTATTCAAGTTAATTTTATTTATTTACTCTGGTGACGTTGCTTTGATAGCATAACCTTCATTAGTAAAAGTTTGATCAAAAACAACTGGATCTGGAGTACTTGAAAGCATGTCATCATCAGCATTGGTTTCATCAACATCCATTAAATTCGTGGGTAACTAAATAATAATAAATATTTAATTATAAAATATATTCTATTTAAAATTCAGTTTATAAACATTATAATAATATACCGGAACAGTGCCTTTGTTAAGAGGAATTCTACTATTTTCATCTTCATTAGTATAACAATCAAATTCTTCATTGACAGCCAAATCACGATTTAAAGGATAATTTAACCTACAGAAAAGTATACATAATTATTTTAATCCAATCAAATATTTTGTATTATATTTTTACATGAAGTCATATTTTTTGCCAATGTTTTCTCCATTTCCAACACAAATATAGGGCAATAATTGACTATACTTATTATCTACTTTAATGTTGGCGTTGAGTACAATTTTTGGCAAAGGTTGTTTTTTACTTAAATTTACTATTTTGCAGTCATAATTTTTCACTAGACAAACAAAATAAATAGGTATATAAATAAAATACAAATAAGTTAACAATTGTAATAGTTAAACCTTACATGAGCTAAAAATGTGTCCTTTAATTGGTTCAAAAGAAGAATAAAATTTAACTTGTTTTTCTCCTCTTCTTTTTTGTCTTTTATCATCTCCATTTTCTATATCAGCATTATCATTTGGATTTATTCGACTAATATAAATAATATTTAAATAAAAAATTGAATCATATCAATACATTAAATTTTTTAATTGTATATAGAAAAAGCATTGAAAGAAATGAGGGAAGAGAATATTGGTGGAATAAAGATAGGTGGAATGTTTGTACAAATGCTTATGTTTTTCTGATGATATTACAGTAATTGCAGAAAATGAAGAAGATTAATCAACATGTTGAAAAAAATGAACACGCTAAAAGAATATTACATGAAAATAAATCAATGGAAAACTAAAGTACTTATATGTAGCAAACAGCAGATATATGCAAACATATTCTTATATCACAAAATTTAGAGAGAGTTCAGAATTTTACTTATCTGGGAAGCAAAATCACAAGTGACAAAAATAACAATACAAACATAATAAGCAGGATAGCACAAGCTAAAGCAGCCTTCTATATAGGAGAAACCTTTTTACCACAAACATAGTAAGTCTGGATATAAAAAAAGCACTTATAAAAAGTTGTGTTGAGTATGGCTCTATATGGAGCAGATACATGGAACATATTGAAGGCCAGGAAATCCAAAATAGAAGCCTTCAAAGTTTAGTGTTGAAGAAGAGCATTAAGAATTTCATGGACTGAAAAAGTAAGGAATGATAAGGTTCTTAGAAGAACAAGAATGAACACCCATAAATCAATGTGGAATATGCTAAGAATGAGAAGAAAAACGTGGATTGACGACACTTAATACGAAATAGTACTTGGATAACGACAGTAATAGAAGGAAAAATAGAAAGTAAACCAGAAAAGGGAAACTCAGAACAGCTTTTTTGAAACAAGTGATGGAAGACATCGGAATTAAAACATATAGGGAGTTTAAAAGAACTATAAGTGACAGAGATAAATGGAGAGATATATCAATAATTTAACTAATGTTTGGATTGTAAAAAAAAAAAAAACAATTAATACATTATAGACCAAAAATTAAATAAGTAATAGAACATTCAAGCTAATGATTATGAATTGAAACAGTTGTATGTTGAGGGAAGATAACAAAAAAAAAAAAACATGTTGAATATTTTTATTTAATAGAAATGATATTTAAAGAATACTTCACAGTCCATTTCATTATTGAATAAAATTCAGAAGGAAGAAGAATTACAAGGTAGAAGTTTGTAATTTTATTGATAACTAAAGAAAATATGTTACATTTTTTGAGACGTCAGGTCCTTGAACTAGATATTAAAAAACGAGGATAATAAAATGCATTTAAAAAAAATAAGATTTAAACTCACTAGGCTCGGAATTTTCCAATAAGTTTCATCATAACATCAACATATTGATCAACTCTCTTTTGATAAATAAGTACAAAATTTTGAATCATTAAAGCAGCTTCTACAAACACTAAAGAGCCAATATAATTATTTGATTTCATGTGATGTAAATATGAATCTAATTCCTGTAACAAAAAAACATTTTTAGGAAAATGTACATTTATACATTTATAATTTGTTTTAATTAGATATATTTATTCATACCTTAAGAAGATCATATTTAAGAGGTTCACATTGGTCTTTTCTTTTGGAAATTGATTCAATTGGACGCAACAAATTTTTGAATGCTTCATCAAAATCTGAATCATTTTCATATGTACGTATGGATGTTTCTGAGGACAATACACCTATTAGGTTCATGTTATTTACTTATGCAATTTTGTTGAATATGAAGTCATATAATTTATGTAGATACCTGAAGCTTCTATTTCTAAATGTTCTTTTAAGTTTTCTTCCACGTTAACTGACATTCTTCTATTCTTACAATGACGTGTTGAATCAGCCATATTTATAAACAAATATAGGTATATAAAAATATTTCTGAAATTTTTAAATTACTATAAATAATAATATACATTTAAAAAAGTATTTAAATAAATAGTTTATTAACATTTTATAATTTGAATATTTAAAATATAATAGCAACCCCTAGATATTTTAATTGTATAGGTAATATACAAATGTTTTGCTAAATCATAAAATATCAAAACTAAAGACTAAACTATTTTTAATTATTGTTTAGAGCTATTCATTTAAATAAAGAACTTCAGTCAATATACCTTAAAATATTAATTTAATAACTGTTACAACAAAGAAATTTGATTTAAAAAATAAATAAATAGAATCCAATAATGCACGATATAAACTATATACCAAAACTACTTTTAAATAAATGTTAATTTTCAAACCAAATTTGTGTAATTATGTATTCATATTTTCTAAAATAGTTACAATTAATAAAATTGAAAAAATGATTAGTGCTATAATAATGTGATATACAGTGGTCAGTAATTATATAAGTTATATTCCATATAAATTATTTTCCATACGAATAAGTAAAAGAACTATAGATATTTAAAATAAAACTCAATTTACAGGTATGAAGTATGACTTTCAAAAAGGGGACTAAAAAGTAAAAAGTTAAGTGTATACATTAGTGAAATACTGGAATTCAAAATATAAAATGGTAATTATATTTTATATAGTTCATTATTGTTCACAAAGAACAAATTTGTCATTTTTGCAGAGTGGGACTACAACTTTTTTCTACTTGGTTTTTTTAAATCCATAAGAATAATAAAATAGTTAACCTGTGTGTACATCTTTTTTTTTTTGTATTAATATATAATAAAATATTTATGTTTAGTATTTATAGTTTTTTCAGAAGATTATTTTTTATTTTATAGTATTATGGTTCAAATCTTTTGGTTAAAGAGACAATAGGGAAGAAGTTAACTAAAGGCTTGATGTGTAACGTATAGTATATCCCTTGAAGGAAATGGATTAAGGATTAGTAGAAGATTATTTATTATAATCTTTGGGAGTAAACAGACATGTCTTTTAATCATTCAAAATTTGAATAAAACTAATAAATATATTTAAAAACACAATATAAGTATTTTTTAACTTCATCAAATATATTAATTAATATATATATATATATAGATATACAATTCATAGTCATAAATTATATAATGAGAATTTAATTAAATCACCAATGACAATTTAGTCGTATGGCAATCTTCTCTAAAATTAATAGATGATTCGCATATAGTTTTAAATTTCTATCTAAATCTACCCATTTAACTCCAACTGCATCATCTCCTGCATGAAGTTTTAACATTCCCACGTGAATACTTTTATCATCATGAAAAAGGGTTGCAACGGTCTCCATCCAAGCATTATCTGTGTTTCTAGGATCATCGATATATCCTCGAAAAATGTCTATACCATCTTTAAATACTTCATCAATTTCTTTTTTTATTTTTACAACATCTTCGACAGATTTATCAAGCAAGTTCATTGCTTCTTCCATGAATTCTCTCTTCAAAGTGGTCGAAACTACTTCTTCACAATCAACCATACCACCGGTAATGCCCATTCTCCAGAATCTTTTCTCTGAATAGCAACAAACTGAAGGATCTGTTTATGACTTTTTTCGTTGAATAAATGTTCATTTTCAGATTTTTTCCAACGAGTAACAATTGGATCAGCAGCATGATTTGGACCCCAACGTCCTAGAACTCCCCGACCAATTATGCCGGTTCGGCCACTAGGGTTTAATGGATAACCATTTTTGATTTCATACTTTCCGAAGAAACTGATTCTATTAACATGACCATCCATAGAATTCCAATTGGGTTTGAATTCTGGTACATTCAAGTTTAGATCAGCCCATGTTTGACCAATAACACATTCTGATGTAAACATTGTTGGACTGTATATGGAATATGTAGAATTCCAATCAACTTTATCATCCGGTACTGGGAATCTAACAATTTTTCCATCTGTTCGAGGATAAACGCTGTTTCTACACTTAACGTGAAACATGATTTTGTTGAATATTTGCAACAATTCTAGTAACAATAAAAATAAACAACTCAAATTGGAATTTTATTTTAATTCATAAACATTGGATAATGTACTTAAATAAGAATCTATGTGCACATGGACATATGAACGTATGCAATTTGGATCCATTCCACAACCAGGTGATTTTGAGATGATTGAAATTTTCTGATTTTGGCTCCCCTACATAGGCTGTAAAATTATAACTCTGTAAATAAGGTTATTTGATATTTTTACCTTATATTATATAGACCCATTAACTATTAAAACATGAGTCTCCTAAAGATCTATCCAGTAATACCAAAAACTCAATATCTTAAAAATTGTAGGTTGGATCCAAATTGCATATGTGTATGTATATTGTATATGATATAATATATGATATCATACAAATTTAAAAGCTATGATTACCAATTGTTGTATGAATTAGATTAATAAATTAAGACATTAAGTAAATAATAATTACAACAAACAAAAATTCATTGATCATAAAATAAAAAACAGATGTTAACACATTATAATAAAATAAGTACCAGCCTCTTGCCCATATGGCAATGATAACACAAATATAAAAATTTATATATAATAATATAAACTAATTTAAATATAATACTTATTTGACAAATCAGCAAATAAATATGATATTGTGAAATTATTAACAAGTTTATTAGATATTATGTATCATAATTAATAGTACACTTGTAACTTGAATGGAAAAAAGAAGAAATGATATTAAAATTAATTTAATCACTTATGTATTTTATTTAATACAGAATGTTTTAACCTTTAAACCTATTTAATTATTTTATCATTTACTGCAGTTAAACCAGTGATTAACTTCACACAAAAGTATTG
The DNA here is from genome assembly GCA_019022885.1 of Schlechtendalia chinensis. Classification (NCBI taxonomy): domain Eukaryota; kingdom Metazoa; phylum Arthropoda; class Insecta; order Hemiptera; family Aphididae; genus Schlechtendalia; species Schlechtendalia chinensis. Next base: position 3,078,576 of record CM032341.1, read on the forward strand.
AGATTTTATTTTCATAGCAAATAATTTTTTTATTGAGACTATATTAGTAATATTGATATTTATTACACATAGGTAACTACAAAATATTTGAATCGAACGGAGAAAATAATTATAATTTAATAATAAATATACATTTAAACTAGGTCTAAAATGACACTTCAGTTGAAGATTAGCAATAAAATTATTTCAATCAACATAATATGGTTACGAGATAATTGTAGGTAAGTAATGATTAGTTATTATTAATATATAAATTGGCATATTGCATTTTATTATTTTTAAATAATAATGTAATTACATATTTCATTTAGGTGTTCAGAATGTTACGATCATGATAATAAGTGTAGAAAATCAACAATTCAACAATTTCTTGAAATGATTGATATTAAAGTTCAAGATTATATATACACAGATAATAATTTATGTGTCGAGTGTTAGATTATTATACTTATAAATCACTTTTTTTTAAATATTTATTCAACAACACATATCTATGTATTTTTATTATTGTAGGGTCTGACGGTCATAAATCTGTATACGACACTAAGTGGGTAACTGACATGTGGTCAGGAAACAAAATAAAAATCGAACCATACAATTGTTTTGGCAAAGATCTGGGTAAATTGCCTGCAAAAGTATCCTATAACGATTTAATTTTAAAGGAAGGCCAAAAAGAATTGGTGAAATCCATTTTAAAATACGGTATAGGAATTGTAACAAATGTAAGTAAAGTATTAGGTGTAATAGGATAATCATTATAATCATGCATTATTTTAGCTTAGATCAAAATTTACCCAATTAGATAAATAAAAAAATATTTTTTAAATTGATGATGCCAAAATGTAAATCATCATTATTTCGAAAAGAATTTTACAATTTTTGTACTATACATAAATAAGTATATATATATATAGGTAGAGCCAACGCTAGAAGCAACAGAAAAATTAGTCAGATTCATAGCACAACCTGAACAAACTATATTTGGAACAATGTGGGCTGTTGGATCTACGTCTAACCAAAACCATAAAGATCCAGCATATTTAAGTGGTCCACTTATTGTACACAATGATAACACATACTTTTCTGAAAGTGCAGGGTAACATTTTTGTAAATGGCGTACAAATTAAAAAAAAAAACTCAACTTTATATTTTAGTCTTCAAGTGTTTCACATGCTAGAACGGGATATTAACGGCCAAGGAGGTCTGAGTACTATCGTTGATGGGTTTAAAGTGGCAGAAATATTAAAACAAGAAAACCCACTACATTTTAGACACCTTACTGAAATCGAAATAGAATCTGAATACGTAGAACCCGGTCAACATTGTAAGTGGACTGGACCTGTTATAAAAATTGATCGTAATACGAACGACGTTTACCAAATAAGGTAAGTGGATAATTAGTTAATTTATTCAAGAAGGCACAGAATTCAAGTACCTAAATGTAAATGTAATGAAAACATTAGATTCAACATAAACGATCGCAGTCCATTACCACCGTCGGGTCATATCAATGAGTTTTATGAAAGTTATGCTCACTTTGTCAAAATATTGACGAGAGAAGAAATGTATTGGGCACATTGTCTGCAGCCAGGAACTGTAGTGATTTACAACAATTGGAGAATGTTACACGGCAGAACATCATTCTCAGGAAAACGATATTTTGGAGGATGTTACATATCAATGACCGAGTTCTTAAGCAAAGCTAGAGTATTGCAATTAATATCTTAATTTGTATAACTACCAGATAGAATGTATTATAATCGATTCATATTATTTTAGAAATACGCACTACCTACAAACAAAATAAATGAAAATATACTTACAGTATTTTAAGTATAATGTTCTAATATAAATTCTATATAAATTTAAAATCAAACAATATCGAACACTGTATAAAATAATCCAATGTTATAGCTTTTAAGTAAAGAAACACGCATGTTCATGGACAAAAGTAAACAGCTCCGTTACGAAATCACGTTTTATCGTTCATAATACAAGGAAAAATTAATCGGCCAGTAACTAATAATAACGATGGTATTATCATTAATTGGAATATCAAATAAAAAAAAAAAAAAAAATACCGCATAAACGAACGAACATTAAACACAAAATGGATAAACAGTGTTAATTCACGGAACTCGATTATAACCGTTAACATCGTGCGAGTAGAATTCATACGTACAAGAATTCGATAGTATTTCGATTGTCTGTATGTGTTTTGAAATATCATTTCACATAAACGCGCGTTGGGTCCGGACGTTGAGTACGCGTCGCGTGTAATTTAACGTATAGACGAACGCAAATAGATTTGTCACGACGCATCGCACGTGTTTACGTTTTCAGAAAACGTAAAAACGAATGGTGGCGAGTGATTCCCGACTATCGCATACAATCGGCGGCGGCCGATTAAAATATTTTCGATTGTATCGCAAAACGGCGCGCGACGACCGATAAGAATATTGCGCACGCGCGCGACAGACACATGCGTGGTCTTTGTGTGTTTAGCCGCGCGTTGCGCGCCACATTTGATAAACGACGATGACGTTTGCCGCCAATTTTGTTTGAAAAGTCACGCCGTCCGTGTTGTGGCGTCTACGCTATGATCAGACAGACCGAGTGTGACTATCGATCTGTGCGCGGTACCGAAATAACAATTTGCCGGTGGCGTACCGTGCTACCAGACACGGGGACAGTGTCTACCCGGAATTATATTTCAATAATTTATTTAAAATATTTAATTTCAAAATTACCGATTCGGTACAATCGCCAATGGATAAACCGGATTTTATCGCCAGTTATCGTTTGTTCCGTCCGATCCGTCGCGTAACACCGCAATCGTTTTCGTTCAGGTATAAGAGCGGTTCAGGCAACGTTTACGTCGAGACAAGGGCCCCGGTGCCCTCACGTATGTTTGAAAGCAGCGGGTGGACGGTGCGTGCGCGGCGTTTGGGAACACGCGTTACAACGTTTTGCCGTGAGACGTGTCTCATTCGATATTCCGTGGGAAGGGGCGAACGTACCTCGTCCCGCCGCCGCGCCGTATTCGAACACGTCCTGTCTGTCTGTCTGTACGTAAGCTTGCTCACTATAGCTATTGTGAAAAAAAATGTTACGCGACATTAATTATCGATTTACCACGTTTATTGACAGGGTATCGATGTAGTTATTTAGTAGTGATATTTTATAGTGATATTTGGCCGTTTGGATATTTTACAGTAGTACAATTTAGTAAATCACACTAAAATAATAGAATAGTAAAAAAATTTAAATTGCACAGTGACATTATGAAATTTGTTGTTGTCGTAGTCACGATGTAAAAGACTAATAAGTAAAGTGTATTACATATTATTTTATTTTAATATAAAGTATATTAGCAAAAAAAAATATTTGTAGGAAAATGAACAGTTGAGGAAATTGAATTGAATTTTTGAAAAAAAAAGGTTTTTTTTGAGGATATAGATAGTGGAGGAAAGTGTCATGACGGGTGAAAATCTTTTTGTTTTTTGTACCCCCTATAAAAAAGTTTCACTTCAATAATATCTATCGTTAAGAATTGTTAAAATATCGTTAAATTAAAATAGTTAACAGCTCTAAATACATTGTTAGTGGTCAGGGCCGTTATTGTGTTTCACCGTCGTTGTTTATATACAATTAAACCCTCAACAATTATTGTGATTGCAAAGTTTCGGAGCTTCGGCAAATATCACTGCAATAACTCCAAAATGTAATCGAAGTTTACATAAACAAATAATAATTATGGATATGAAATTAATAGTGATTGACCTAAAAGTCAATAATAATTAAAACAAAAATGACTATTTTATAATTTTTCAATAAAAATAAAATATTATTAATTGAAAATAATATTATTTGGCTATCAGATATTATTTTTAACCATCTCATGTTTTATCCACAATAAAAGTATGGAATACACATAGCGTTATTTCAGTTATGATATTGATATGTGTGATTGTTATAGCCGGTCGGGGCAGGTACTTATCAAACGATGAATTTAAATGTCAAGTACCGTTTATTCGAGTTGTGCAGCTAAATATGTACGTTATCCGGACAAGGACCGCGTTAGAAGGGGTGGGACCATTTTCCTCCACTATCTATATCCTCAAAAAAAACCCTTTTTTCAAAAATTCAATTCTATTTCCTCAACTATTTATTTTCCTACAAATATTTTTTTTTGCTAATATATTTTATATTAAAATAAAATAATATGTAATACACTTTACTTATTAGTCTTTTACATCGTGACTACGACAACAACAAATTTCATAATGTCATTGTGCAATTTAAATTTTTTTACTATTCTATTATTTTAGTGTGATTTACTAAATTGTACTACTGTAAAATATCCAAATGGCCAAATATTTTGGACAAATAAAACTGAATACTATATAAATTGTGTACACAAGTTTGCTGATACTAATAAATTTAATATTTACTTCTTATTTACTGTGGTGTACAATTTAATTTGTTATCAATTGGTCTGTGGAAGAAAGTGAAATAGATTTTTTTTCGGAAGAAAATGGACAGTGGTTAAAAATGGAATCTGATTTTTAGAAGAAAATAGTTACGGCCGTTAGAAGATTTCGGATTTTAGCCGTAATACATTATAATATATACATATAAGTATTTTATAAATTATAATGTAGTTAAGATAAAAGTACGAATAATTTGACGAATTATAGTGTCATGTGGAAGACCAACAATATTATTGATACGTTCAAGAAAACCGTTAATATGATAGTAGACGTAGTAATATTTTCAAATCTCATAGAAATAATTTTGAAAAGCACGCGGAGCGTTATACACTTATGTATACAAAATAGAAATAACTGACGTTCGTAAAGTTAAATTATGAAGCGAAAAATTGGGTCACAGAGCTCGAGGTATGCAAGGTTATAGTAAGTAAACATTTATTTTTATTTTTTCAAAATACATATTTTATTGCTTATTAATGATTTCAGGAGTTAGAGTTAATAGATGGTCGTTATTAACACACGCAATAAGAGAGAGAGAGAGAGAGAGAGAGAGAGAGAGAGAGAGAGAGAGCTGGTACATTTTTGTAGTTTACATTTTAAATATATATTTTATCCTATACACGGGGTCGAATTGGAATAAGCGAAAACTAGGAGAAAATTTCCCTACGGACCGTTTATGTTGTTATTATGGCGTCAAGTCGACCGCGACAATTGATAAATATATTACAATTTCTAATCTCATTTTGAAACTATTATATATGAGATTATTTATAAAGACGTTCATGCTTATGTCTTTCTAAGTAGATAATTTTGTAATATTGGATAGTGGTTAAAAATACGAGTTTAATTACCTAAATATAGCAAAGCAAAAATTATGATGAAATGCATGTAATATTATATATGTATCATCGTCACTTAGTACTTAGACACATGTACTTTATAACAATAATAATATTATTGAAATTAAAAATATAATGTATTTCAAAATGAGAATCTAAAATTATAAACAGTTTCATTTACATAACAAATAAAATAATCATTTCTTCTTCTTCGTTTTATATTATAATAAACAGTAAACCATAGATATAGAATAATAATTATATTTTTTTTACTAAAGACCAATTCTCAAAAATATAAAATTTATGACTAAAATGAAAACGGCTTTTGAAATTTTAAAATTTGATACTAATTTTCCATTCGCAAAACGTAAAATACAATAACATACATTTATTGAACAGCATTAACAAATACAAATGTATTTAAATCTATTACATAACGTATCTAAATACGTAACATAAAAATAAGATTTACTGAAAGTTTGTACTATGAAACAGATTTACCGCAAGATATTTTACGAATCAAACAAATATTAGTATATTATTATTATGTGTTTTAAAACGGGTCATGTTGAAATTGCAGTTCAATATTATGAAATACAAAACAATAAAAGTGAGTTATTAGAAACACGTGAAATATTAAAGGATAGGCAGAGTCGGATCCAGGATATTTTGTGCCAGAAGCTAATAAAATAGTTGCACTCTCTAAAATCCTTATTTTCAATTCTATAAGACATAATAATGTGTAAATTACAAGTGAATGATATTTAATGATTAAATATTAAAAAAAAATGGAAATATATCTCATACATTACACAGTTTCACAGTCGTCACCACTACTTGAAGACCGGATCAAAAATAAAATTTACGATATTACGATAGTGTGTTTTTCCTATTTTTAAATTTAATCTGAGTGATCTGATATTTGAAAGAATTCAGATACAGAAATTTAAGTTTCCAGTACAATTAGTGAAAATTAGTATATAACGAAATATACAACTGAATCTGAACTATAATTTTATCACGAATCACGAATGTATAATATTATTTTCATTTTTTCTTGGGGTTTGTTTGGAAATTTATCATAGGTATATACATTTTTTTTTCTTTAATAAATTTCAAGGCGCCTTATTAATTATTTCAAGGCGCTAATAATTAGCATACAGGGCAAGGATATCCAATTGCCCCCCCTCCCACCCCATAGATCCGGTACTGGGGATAGATATTGTGCAGGAAATCGGACATTGACGACGATGTATTATCGTTCTATTAATAGGTTGATTACGTAAATGATGGATGGCAGACGAGAAAGATAACGAGAACACGAACGGAAAGAGGCCCACATTTATATTGCATTGCATTTCAGAACATGATTGCAGAAAAAAAGAACAATCACCTGTTCGACACGTAACACGCCGCAGTGCTACATATATTATGCGCGCTTATGAATTATGTATTACGCATGTTTTTTGATTTATGATGTCTATGCAACGGTTGTTCGGAGTATCGTGTAATTGGGAATTTACTCGACGGGAGCAACTGTTTTTTCTATGGTGTGTGTTGTATATATTGTTCACTGCGATGATTTAATTCCATATAATATGTATGCTGGAAATAAACCCTTGCTTTAAAATTTAAAATAATCCAGGAAGCATCGACGCCACACATCACAATAAAACGATGAGTAAAAAGAAATTCGACCCAAACTCAATACAGCGTCTGTATTGGCTAAATTTGTCGTATTATTTGCGTTGCAATGTCGATATTTGTCATTTACCTTACACCTAGTTTACCTAGCCTCCGGTTTTACTATATAATTAAACATTATGTCTTTTTTTCATATTGATAATTCTTAAGCCGATAAAATCGATTGAGATAAAAGTCGATAATTTATTACGAATGTATAATTTCTTCTAATCGACATTAACTATGATTGCGAATTTTGTTGGTATATTATGTAAACTATCTAAATTATACATGTATTTGAATACGAGAAATTTTGAATATATATTTTTATAGCTATATAACTGAGTAACAATAATGGATTGAAAAATTACAATTTCAATGACCTTAAATCTAAATTTGAGAATTACAGAATTTCATATTATTTTATCTACCGAGAAGAAAATAAATGATCAAACGATAAAAAGAAACTAATTGCACTGATCGCCAAATTATTTGTATTGATTGTATCAAATATTTGATTGATATTAATAATTTACTAAATTTTAATTACAAAACATTATATATATATATATATAAAAAAACATTGAATAATTATTATTAAATAATGATACAATATTTTTATTACGCTATTCATATTTGATTTATAATAATATTTATTTTTATTTTATGCATTTTTACATTTTTACATCTTTACATTGTTTCAATTTTTTCTCTTCTAAATATATATTCATTAAATTGAATACTCATGGAGTTGTTCGGGCTTAAAATATTGTAAAATCCTCCTGAAACAGAAATTTAATAAGGAGTAAACCACTGCAGTTAGGCCGAATTATTTTTCTTTTACAAATAAATGTTTAGATAAACCTTCGATTATACCAGACCAGTTCACCACCGTTTAGTAATAACACTAATATGATATTTTTGTTAACAGTTTTTTTATAACAGTTATTTTTGTTTACTAGTTAACAGTCAGTCTATATAGAGATTAGATACTTAAAGCGATATTATATTTTTATAATACTTCTAAAACATAAAGCAATAAAATAAAAGTAGTTAATATTCGTCGTTTTTAATACCCGTAAAGATCATTTGAAATTCTTAATATTTAATAATATATTTAAAGAACATTTGTACTTGTGATATGAGGAGTCTAGTTTCAATTTGTGCAACCTCCAATTTTCATGAAAAATGAGATAGATATCGTTTCATATTCGATTTTCAGCGATGGATTCAAATAACTCAATATTTTCGAGCAAAATGGTCAAACTCCAATGTATTTTTAAGCTTGAAAATTAGATTTAGTTTCAAAACGTACAATCTCCTTAGACAAGTATGTTTCAAAACGTATAATCTCCTTTGACAAGTATGATTCTAACATGTTTTATGCATTATATTTACGTGTAATATCCTGTCGCGACTTATCACTAAGATAACGCGCTAAATACCTTGTGCTATGACGTATATGCATGTTACATTAGTATTATTGTCATTCGTGTAAAGTTGATCAAGCCGTAGATACGCGTGATTATGATAGTCACCTGAGTTTGTTGTGTTTGTGTACTTTGTGTAAAGTTTAATACAAAAATAAAGGAAGTTAATATAACTATTAAGAAAACCAGTTACGAAAAAAGCAATGAACGTTAGCAACATGAATCTTACCAAAATTCCAGTTTGGAATTTCTCAGCACTAATAAGAAAACTGATGTAAATAACCTATTAGTTACTCATTATGGAATTATGTAGAAAAATTATCGCGGTTAAAATTTAACTTAGAGGGAGATGCATTACTAAATAATGCTGTTGAGGAAGACACACTATGTGAACATGTTATAAAAAAAATCAATGTTGTAATTTATTAAATTGACTTACTTATTAATCTTAACTATATTTTTATTTTTAATGTTTTTATGTATATAAAAATAATTATGATCAATAACTATGATCAATAATTATTAACGTTTTTAGTTTTTTGTAAACCTTTAAATTAAATAAAAAAGAAATAAAGACATCTAATAATCTTTAAGTTATTATTAAAGCGAGAAATCTCCAATTGTTAGCTTCATACTGTACAATCTCCAACCAAAATCTTGTCCTTTTAAAAGCAAAAAACTGGTAAATCGTTTTTTCACAACTATATAAATAAATTTAAACGATCAGTATGGAAAAAAAACGTTTTTTTATTAAGTAACTCGTTTTTTTGGTTTTTGAAAATTTAGCGAACACGGAGATTGTACATTTTGAAACTAGACCCCTCAAATATACGAATACAACGTTGCCGCCGTCTCGTATTACTAATACAACACGCTGCTCTTGTACTGCCACATTTACCCACAAATTAGTGAACTCGTAGCTTGTGGCTGTACCGGAATTGCATATTTGGCGCGCCGTGTGATTTTGTAAACGTTACATTACGAAATACGTCGATGTTCGAGCCGCGGACAGCGTTTTTAATAACACTCAATTTTCAATCAAAAATCGAACAAACCACGTTGAACCACCAAAATATTCGTATTTGTAGCGAATAAAGCGTTTGGAAAAAAAAATATATATATATTAAGGTTTTCTCTGTAGATTAATGTTTGACGATTAGTACAGACCATTAACAAATATTTTATCCTATAAATATTAATATAAAAAATAATAAAATTAAATATCAAAATTAAACTATATATAGGTAATAGGTATTTTAAATTTTGATATTCTTTTAATATATAATTATTTGTTAGATTATTTGCGGTTGTTAGAAACTGAATATATTTTGTTTTATTTTGCAGTGAAGTTGTTATATAATTGTTAATATTGTACTATTGATATTTACATAGCCACGTTAACAACAATATTGTTTGTCTTTAATAATTTATCATAGAAATATACGGATTTTTTTTTAAAATCGCTCTTTATAGGATTTTTTGTTTTTTTGTTCTTTTTGATGATGTAATATTTTACTGTTTAAAATTACTATTTGTTTTCTGAAAATCGAATTATGTATATTTGCAAAATAAATATGAGTTTTAAATCAATTCAATTAACGATGAATATAATACCATTAGTATTATTAATATTTCATTCTGTATTTCTGTGTTCAGAACGATGTATCTCGACGTACTTTACTTTCGTACTTTGTGTTTAAAATCCTGCACGAAAATGGTTTTGAATACTATCGTTACCTCGTCGAACTCGTGTAAACTATATATGTGTATAAATAATAATAACGTATTACATTAACTAAAACGTGCTCTATTTTCCACGGAACACGGGATGTTTTTAATCAATACATAAAGCAACATACTATATACTATATGTGTGTACATAATATATATATGATATGTGTTATATGAGAATGTCATCATTTTTAGCAGCCGAAATGGAACGGTTTTATTATCAGTCGCAAACGAGTTTACGGACTGTTATACGCGGATCGACCGATTCATCGATTCCTGTAAGTAACCAGTAATAGAATCGTATATTGATTTTACATCACAATCTATCGCAGTCTATCTAATCATATATCGATTTTTATAAATAGAAAAATACATAGTATTGTGTTGTAATTGAAATTTTATAAGCTGACGTAACGGATAATTTAGTTTCGTCATGCTTTGTCAATTATTGTTAATATTACAATGGGAATAATACGATAGGAAGGTAATAACTAAGTTTACCTTTACAACAGTGTTGTAAAAATACTGTTCAAATATTTAATTAGTATTTTTAAACACTTTTTAAGAAAATTATTTTAGTAATACCCAAAGAATAATTAGTTTATCTTAAAGTAATAAATAATGTAAATTTAATACCAGTAAAGGGCCAGTTTATATTATTAAAAAAAATATATTTAATACTTGTTTTATTTTAAATTATTTATCGGTCACTCGAAAATAAAAGTATTTAAGTACTTGTATTATAAATATTTTACCACACTATGTTTAGACTATGGATATAAGTACATTTATGAATACGTATAATAAATTCGAGAATAAATAAATTTAACCTAAGTAGGTATACAGTATATTCAAACATTATAATGGCATACGCCTGTATCGGTATTATAATAGTATTTACTATTTTGTGTTTACAATACGTGTGTGTATATATATATATATATATATATATATATATATGTATCTATACAAAACATGTGATAGTGTATAATGCGGAATATAATACTATAGGATACGTTTTCGACTTATAGAAATTCCAAACATGACGTGTATATAGTATACATCAATTCACTCGACTTCGTGAGTCAATCAATAAAGTTATGTTTTCTCTATTAAATACGTCTAAAACAGAAACGATATTTTAGATTTTCCACGAAGCAAGAAATGTGTAAGTATTGCATGTTTTTTATGTTATAACCTATCTAGTCACCGGGAAAAAATTAGCACCCTCGTCCGTCATGAAAACAAGTTAAGAATTTCTATTATTATATATGTAATATTAAATAATTAGGTGTTAGTTGATTATATTTATTTATTAGATTTAAATATCAATTAATTTTTTTTTATGATAAAATTTTAAAAATAAATAATTTTGTCTAGGAGGTAACAAGCAGCATACTTTATTATAGTATTGATTTTTATCTTTATTATAGTATTGAACATTTTTTTTAGGTTAGGATATTTGAGTCTTATCTATGAACGTGGAGTTTTTCATTATCTAAAGCAAATTGTGTTATAAACAAGTTATAAGAATGGTCAATAAACTTTTGGTGTTGTTCACATTCAGTACATAATTGACAATGTCAGTAAATTTAGAACGACAAAACCATTATAATTCTGAGGATTTAAAAGAAACCGCTATCACTTTTCTGTATATTAATTATTATTTTTATAATATATATTCAACATTCAGCTAAAGATATTCACAAAACTACCAAATCTCACATGTAGTTGGTTATTTCAATACCATACACCATTATATTATTCGACGCTGTATTTGAAATGGAGTTTAAAAATATTAAACAAATATATTATGGACATTGATTTTTGCTTAAAATTTTGAAAAAACAATATCTCAAGGATCATAATACATGTCTTGAGGTAGAAACGCAACACAACTAATATGAATATATTATATTATTATATATAAATATATTCATTGCACCATAACATGTTCCAATTGTGTGTGGAGTATTCGTTTAAAATAACATTAATTTCATTATATTAAAAAACGCAAGAGTTAGAATAATTTATAAGGTGTTAATACATTTATTATTTTCTGTCGAAGTGTAATTATATTAATAGTAAGTAAGATACTTTATATCGTTTTCGGATCTGTCCATCGATTTCCTGTAATAATAATAATAAGATTGAGATAAATATATAGTAATAGAAATATGTGATCTAGATTTAACTATTGTTTAAGGGAAATATTAGGTTGAAAAAGAAATCAATATGTATTATTAAATAAAACATGGATCATTTGATGTATGATTTCGATAGGGTCGGCAAATAATGATCATAATATTCGCATTATCCGTTATAATGATATTATAGCACAATGTACTGTATAATTTATTTTTATAGGGACTTTTGTATCATGTCGCCCGAAGTCATACTAGTGGTGTCTGTTATATATATATGATAGTTATTATAATTTGATTAATTTCAAGAGTAAACGAGTATAATAATTATGTTTCATTATTAAAATAATTATAGAACCGAAATTATGTTTGAATATTTCTTTGACTGAAAACTAATGTACATTTTAATTTAAAATAAGAACTTAATGTTTTACAAGAAACAAATCATTTTTAAATTTATGTCTGTAGTGTTATTTAATTTAAAAATATTATTAACACCAGAAAATATAGATAACCTATGTTTACAAATGTATATAATAAATTACTCTCGTTGGATATGTAAGATACCTAATGTTCCAAGAATATATTTTGTAACTATTATTTTATTATATATAGAAACAGTGTATTAGCGAAATATGTTCTGTATAGCTAACCTGTGTTCATATACTACGCAGTTAAAAAAAAGTCTTCTAAGATGAGATTTAATATTAATAACTTTTAAAACTTTTCTGAAGGGAAATTATTTTAACTGTGTCATTAGTGGCAAATTCAATATTTTAAAATTACGATTTATTCTGATTTATAAGACAGCATTTTTTTATTAAATAGAACTATTTTTTATTATAAAAGTTTAATGATGGTTAAAATATACTTACAAGTACGTATATTTTTCAAAATTATGATTTAAATAAATGTATGTAATATTACACTACATTTATATATATATATATAACATTTATTATCTAGTATATGCGCGTTAACGCGTTATATGTGTAACATGTGCAAGTCTATTATCGAACGTTCGTAACTTAATATGAATATTCATGATAAAATCATTAATTTCTTGAAACGACGATGCGATGTACCACCAAATAACGTTCTTCCAAACAAATGCGATTTTTAAAATTAGGTATTAAATTATTATTATTCCGAATTATTTTCGAACTATATTAAATGAAACCATTTATATTGAATATAACGTCAATACTTACGATTTGTATTTATAAAACATAAAGTCACGTGGGAAATAAATCTCAATTAAAAAGTAATCCCATTCATTTAAAGCTTTATTACGTTGGAGTTAGTGTTATTATAGAATATTCATTATATTATATAAATATTTCATATTCAAATACTCTAGCAGCGTCCAACCAAAAAATACCCCACTGATTTATTAGTATTAACTTTTAACAACTACCTGACAATTAAATATATTGTCTACAAACATATTTATTGTAACGTTTCGTAAAAAAAATAATTTAAATTATCAAGTGAATGGATTAGTTTCACAATTAATTTTATATTTCAATCCATTTTATCCGTCGATAGTTATATAAATGTAAATTAATCGGTGGATTTTTTTGTTTTAATTTTTCGTATAATCAATGATGTCAAGGCTGCAGAGACTTGGGTAAATGATTTTAATTTTCAATAAAATATTATAATATATAAGTCACACATACAAATCACAGTCATACAGATTATAATGACTTGACTGAAAATATCTTTGACTGATAGCAGATTTTTAGTTTTTGCAGTTTCTCAAGTATAACAATGTTTAATCATCGATTTAACTATTGATTATATTAGAGATTTGATTAATTAAATTTTTTTCCATAAAATTATTACAGGAATTTAGTTAGATATATTAAGTTTAATTATTACGTACTTACCTATATTTAATATAATTATCTGCTGCGCCGATGTGTGGACTTATAAATAAATGATTAATAACATTTTTAATTGGACATTTTTTCAACACGTACATATTACATATATACCTAGTACATATATCTTTTTATCATATGTGCTTGTATAGATAAACATAAAAATAACATGTAATGATAAATTGTTTATTACCGTTAGTGATAATAATCAATATTTTAAATAAAAATTAGTTGTACAATAATAATTATTGTAAATAAAATTAGAATAAATAATATCTGATGTTTTTTGAAAAATAATTTTATTCGTAGTATATGTATATATAAATACATTACATTTATTTACATTGCATTGAGATTTAATGAAAAATAAATAAAAGTAAATTTAGATAAAACAAATAATAAAACGATATCTATCATGATACACAACAATGATTCGAATATTGTATTGGTTTTTGGTTCAATGAGGGTGAGTTAAAAAAAAAAAAAATATATATATATATATATAATATAAATTATAAAAAGTAATAATAGTTAATAAACGTTGTGTAAATAATCTAAACATAAATGTAAAGTTATTAGTGATAAGTGATAACAAATGAGCTATAAAATTATTAACAGTTATAAAACGCATACATATAATAATTATAATAATATCATAATAAAATACTTACAACAATTAATAAATATACTATCAATAAATTTGTAAAATATAGAGTTAACAGTATTAGAATGTTGATATTCTTAAACAGGAATAATAAAGATATGCCTCATTTATTATTATAAAGAAGTATTTAGGTAACACCTATTATTTCGTTCAAATGTTGAGTTGAAACAGACGTAATACCGCAACAATATAATCATTAAAATGATTTTAATGGGATTTAATTATTTATGATTTCAAATAAAACATGTATATTTGCAGAGTTATTTATTAATTGTTTGAAAGTGGAGAAAAACTACATATTACAATTCAGGCAAATTCCGTACGCAATCGTAATTTTATTAATTTTTTACTCGCGAGATTATTTTTCCCAAACAGTTTCATAACAAGTAGATTTATAAAGGGTTTTTAGTATTTTCCTATTTATTTGTAATGTTCATATATAGTATTTGTATTTGATTCAGTGCTATTTATATTCGAGGTGTTAATTTCGAATTTTGAGGAGACCAGTATTATGATTTATAGTTTCGAAAAATTTCATTTACGTTTAATTTAAATTCATAATTCTTTACTATAACTAATTATGTATCTTAATATGGTAATCGTGTATAATATCTCTCTGATTTCGTTTTATACTCGACCGATACATATAGGTAATCACTGTTTTATACTTTCAACATTTGTTGAAGTTTTCTGTAACAATTTATCATTTTGAAAATAACATATTGCATATTAAAAATATTACGAACATATTTTGGTATAAGTGTAATAGATGATTTTGCATTTCCGACGAATTTACTAGCTGTTTATTTAGTTGCGTTAGGTAATTAATTTAATATTAATTCGCGTCTTTATTATCTATTTATTTTAATTTAAACTGCTGTGTTCTCTTATTACATGATTTATTATATTTAATAATGAATTTTAATGCTACGGTTTCATTACGGCGGGTGTAATACGTTTATAGATGTCATTTTAAATCCTCATTAAGATGGCAAAGAAAAAACCAATAAGTCATCTTTATTGTTAGTGAACTGCCGACGGTAAGAGAAAAACATATTTAATTTACAAACTCAAAATATTCGAATTTTAAACATAACATAATACGTTAATATTTATAATATGATAAATTATTAAATTGTGTTTCCAACTAGGTATGTACATATCACATTTTAAAACATTTTTTTATGGTACATGCGTTATGGGAAATCGTTTAATGAAATGTAAAGTTGTACGAGATAAGGTAATTATCCGAAAATTTCGTGTATTTTTAGATTACTTTTGTTATATTTATTTTAAATAAAAATGAAATTCTATAGAACTTGTGAGGAATTTCATTAGAAATGACGAGTTCTAGAATTAATTTACGTTTTGGATGAAAAAAGTAAAAACTTCCTATGGTATATTAATTGTATGTAATATTCGAATATTGTTTTTCTTAAAATATATTTATATTAAAGTTTACTCGTGGTAAATTGTATAAATCATAATATGTCACTAAAATTAAGTATGTGTCTTTTCATGTTGATATTTATTTAGCTAGTTGTTATTGAATTCATATATTTATAAAAATGATGTAGTTTCTGTTATTTTATTAATGTGAGAATCAATAATACTGAATACGCTTTATGATAGTGACTATTTACCTTAACATACCAGCAATAATCATAAATCCCTTTATATATTTACATTCATTTTCGTGCTATAAAATTCGTCTGACGCAAAAATCGTTTTCAGATCGACTATTCTCGAGAGAACATCAAATCGGGTATGTTGAAATATTGATAAATATACTTAAAATTATACAACACGGTTCGACTGATACGTAGATAATTAAATAATATATATGTACACACAATAATTGAAAGTTAAATAAAATAAATCATAAACTAAAATAAATTCGAAAGTCTTTTTAGTTTGATTTTGCTAAGCTCATTCTCGGGCCAGCAATGATCCCGACTGTTAGAAACAGTACATTCTTGATGTGACGGGATTTGCCGGCATTTGGGATGAGTAAGGCAGCCGGCTGACCGTCGCCCTGTCGCCATTTTGTCATCCGTAATAGTATTGTGAGCTGTCATTCCGACACAGACTTTTAGGCGCAATACCTTCGTTCCCAAATCTCACCACCTATCAAACAGTTAATTGTTGATTATAAATGATTTTCATTTCAACGATAAGATTAAAAATCATTTTATATATATATATTATATATATATATATTATATATTATAAACAATGAAACAATATCTATCTATTTAGTTAAGGAAGACTAATATGCACTTTTATAAGTCCAAGATACATTTAGACTGAATAAAACTCATAAAAAATTAATGAAACATATTCATTTTATTATAAATAAAGCTCTGAAAAACCAAATAGTAAACATTTTTTGAAAGATATATATATATATTTAATGTAAAAAAATGATTTTTTTATTTTTATAAAAAGAAAATAAATTTGACGTTTTTCATTAGAATAACATAGTTTTTTTGGAGTCATGATCAATTGAATTTGAAATTAAAACTTAATAATCTAATGGTTGAATTTTGTCTTTAAATACATCTTATAACTCTACTTATCATTATTCAAATACGATATTTAAGTAAGTAAGTAGAAAAAAAATTACAGTTTTTTCACGCTGAACTGACAATATATATATAAATATGTTATAAGTATTTAAAATACATACATTTTTTAATTTGAAGTATTTAAAATTTTTGAGGGTTTTAAAATTATTTCTTACATTTTTTTGAAAAAAAACTCAAGTATTGAAAAATACAAGACACAACTATACTTCTGAGAATTATAATTCTATAGTCGAAATGATAGGATACTAAGATCAAATCTAAATAATAACGTCCAAGAAACGAACGAACGAACTAACGAACGGTCATTAAAATTTAGTCAAAGTCACCTATTGTAGAAGTTTGTTGTCATATTACTTTAAAATATTTTACGTTTAATACTTTAATATCATCGATATCTAAGTAGAAGTACTTTGGGTGTATAGTTAGAGAATCAAGAGTGATCGTACAGTATATAATAAACATATTTTATAGTTTATATGGTTAAATATAATTAATTTTCTAAGTAATATAAAGTTCATAGAAAAAAAATCTAATTTGATTTTTCAAAACTCAGGTATTTATATACTCATTATAAAGTTTCAACATTTTCTAGGAATATAATAAATATGAACGGTTCAAGTTTCAAGTTGGAATTATTATAGCGATTCCAAGGAAGAATATAAAGGTATATAGTTGGGAAAAATGTCATAATTTAAAATTTTATTAGAGTTTCAAAATAGTTGTATACAAATCGTAATATATTTCCATATTTACTTCTATTTTATTTCTAGTAGAAACTAGAACAATCTACGTCGTATTTTGTATAATTTCGTTGTTTATTATACGACGACACAATATATGGTGTCAAGTTAACGTTAGATCACCTTGTGTTGTGAAAATCGTTGAAAACTTTTTTGATGACATTTTGTCGAGAGTATCTTTTTGTTCGCTATTTAATACAACATTTGAAATTTAAGTTTCAAGCATTTAATGAGGTTTATTTATTATTTCATCGAAGACACATTCATAAATATAAATAGTTAATATCAAGAAAAAGTTCTAAAATCCTATTCCAAATTGATGAACGGTGTTGTTGTTTTTATTAATATTACATGTATGAGAAGTTCCTATAGTGTAAAGAAAGATTGAGAAGAACTATTTTAAAAAAAATTTCAGATGACTAAAACTAGTTTAAAAGGAATAATTTCAACATTCGTGTAAATACAATCATATTATGTTATATAATGTAACGTATATATTGATGGTGGCCTCCATATATAAGTTAAATTTATAATACGTGTACATTTTGAAATAAAGTTAATTTATAAAATATGCTTATAGATTCATTTCTACATGATTTGTGATGCATATAGACAAAAAGCGTTATATTGTACTAAGGAAAGTCTGTTTTCTAACGCCAAGACAAATTATATACGTTAATACTTAATACGCTGTTGATCGAAAAATACTGATGTGTACACATATTAAAACACAATTATATCATTCGTATGTTATCAGATCAATGTTTAATAGTCGAGTTGGCTAAGAATATTGAAATGAGTTATAAATAAATTGATAATAATTGAAAAAGAGGTAAACCAGGTGAAACTTAATTTATTTAAATTACGTTCTTTATACATAAACGAAGTGGAATTTATAATTTTATTATTAAAAAATCTATTAGTAAACCAAGACTGTGTGATAATGTGCGCGTACAATATTTTTAACTCATCTATAATGAAACCTGACAGTTGCCGCTGACAGTATTCATTATTATTACGTTGACCGTATTCATCGTGTAATTTCTCGAAAGCTCATTTAATGTGTTTAATACATTACGTTGTATTATATAAATACAAATTGTATAACGTACATTTTCCGTTTGTATTACGTATTCAATGAAAAAAGATGGTACGTAAGGGGGAGGGGAAGGTGTTATTGATGAAGTTATTAAGTGCATAACACTATGGTAAACCGTCGCAGTTATTTATTTTAACAAGTTAAATCAAGTTCACCCGTACCTTTTGTGTGAGCGTAAATGTATACAGGACTATTTTCTAGTAGCTGAAACGTCTGTGCTCAAATATTTGGGGGTAAATGTGTTATTCGCTTAGATAATCGGGACGGATTTATTCACTTTTATGGATAAATTGAATTTGCATACATTATTACGCGCGTATGCAGTCGAGTCTTCTTACGGTACAGGTTTCGTGCCAAACAAACATAGTTGATAAAAAGTATGCTTTTCGACCATTTTACAACGACGAAATTGTGTTAGTTTTAAATTAAATAATAAATAGAAAAGTATAGATTAATTTTAGTTGTAAGTTTTTTCTTTTTTTGATTAAAAATGTTAAACCACTGTATTTTAATTTAAAGGGTTAAATTTTGAAAAAATAAATAGATTATGTAGGTATATAATTTATAAGGCGGGGTATAAAACCAAGGGCGAACAAATTATGTGATCATTCTCTAGTCCCTCCTATTATGTAACAAATATAAATAGTTTCTCCGCTTTGGGAAAAACATTCTGACAATATATTCGACGAATATAAATATTTGAACTTTTGGATTCGCTTAAACGGGTTTAAAAATTAAGAATTTACAATACTATTGTTCGTTTAATTGTGGTATGTCCACGTTAAAATTTTTGTAATTTCTCCTTCAAATTGTTTACGTTTAACACAATAATATAACAACATGTTTTAGGAGTTTGTAACTCAATTTTCTATTAATAATAAAGTTTACTTCGCTCGGTGATAGTTGTTGCGTTGGTATAACGGTGATGGGAAATTGGGTAATATCCGTCAGATCAATATCGGCATCCACTTCGCTAATGTTATCACCGAATGCGTTCGGGTCGATTGACATGTCGTGGTTGGCGTTTTCGGACTTATGTTTGTTGTTCAAATGTCGCCTGGAACGCTGCCAGACGAATTTGGCGGCCACAACGCACAGTATGGACAACAGGCCTCCAATCAATCCGCCACCCAAGTATAAGTAAAATGTATCTTGTTTTTCTAAAAAAAAAAAAAAAAAACGTATTTGACATAAATACACGAAAAAATATTATATTGTTATTAATTCTTCACGGGAACTTTACGAAGCGTTGAAAATGTTAATTAAATATTAATTCTCAATCATCACGTTGATTCTATATATTTTACGAGTTATATTATTATATAAACGCAAACAAAGTGTTATGTAGATGGGTAGTTTCTCACCAGTTTTTCGAAATCAAAAATTAGTAAAATCATTCGTACCAGTCATGGGCCTCATGCTAACATCGAATACTCTCACACACAGACTGTTCCAGTGTAGGCCTAACGGATAAAATTTGAGATTAGAAGACTGAACGCTAATTGAATTGATGTTTAATCTTATAAATGGCCATATCATTTTCAATGTTCTGTCTATTAGTGATTGATATAAGATTTTACAGTAGTATATTACGATGATACTTTATGCGTTCAAAATGTCTGGATAAAAACTTTGATTTATTATTTTATTTTTTATTTTTTAATAACGTACAAATGTAAAATATACACTTTTAAGTTGTAATAAAAGCAAATAAAATTTCTTGTCAAAGTAGTTAATACTTTTAGACATCTTGTTGATAATTTTTTTTCAACGATTATTTTAATCAGTTTAATTATTGTTTTGTTTACTCTTGACTACAGCGTCAGAGTAATATATCAAAATATAAAATATTTATAAATATGTGAATATTCGGTAATTAGACAAACATCTTAATCAAAATATGCTCGAAAAACAATAAAAGTTTCAAAACGATTTTTCGAACCATTTATTATTTATACATAGACATATAATATTAATAATTAATTAGAACTAATCCACATTTTTATAATATTTATAATATTTGTTGGAAAATATTTATATTTATTTTATTTATATTCACTTTGGTATGTTTTATGAAGATAAAAAGATCACATTTTCATATACACATTTTAATTTTCATATTTATTCTGATTTTTACAATGAACAAGTTATGTTGCTAAGTTGTTTCTGTTGTTTTTGTATATTTTGGTTTCTTTTGTTTTAATACGATTTTAAAATTCTTTATTTTGAAATTGTTGTGCATTGATATTAATTATTAATAATAATTGATATTATTCATTTCATATCTTCATATCAGTTCTTAGGTATATTATTAATATATAAAGTATTCTTCTGTCTTTAAAATGTAACTTATGTATTACTTTTACTTTGGTGCTTATTTTAATCTTAAAATCTTTTGATCAAACATAACTAGGAATTTCACGTATACCATTTAAATTTTAATTACGTTCTATTTACTATATTTTCAAATTTCAATAATTTAATTTATTTTGGTATTATTAGGGGAAATATTATAAGTAACGAGTAATAATATTATGTGGTTTAATATTTTATAACTTCCCAATTATAAATAGTTTAATGTAAT
This sequence comes from Schlechtendalia chinensis, assembly GCA_019022885.1. Lineage (NCBI taxonomy): Eukaryota > Metazoa > Arthropoda > Insecta > Hemiptera > Aphididae > Schlechtendalia > Schlechtendalia chinensis. The sequence goes on from CM032341.1 coordinate 3,100,457, forward strand.
TTTCTGTACGTTTAACTGATAAAAATTAAATCTTATATTTTTTATTATTACTTTTATTAAATAATCAAAGAATTATAAATAAATATTATTTTTTGTAGCTTGTAAATTACCTAACCGTGTTTTTAGCTAACACAAGTATAACTTATACAAGACACCGTCTACTTTTGTATATACAACAATATTTTCTTATTGTGAATTAGTAAAAACTATGTTAACTACATTATTTATATACCAGAAAAGTATGAAATCTTTTTTTAGATTTTTGGGCCAAGAAAGGAATCTATTGGTTTTAAAGTTATGTGTTTTTATTTTATTTTTTCGTGGTATTTTATTATTTTTTTGTGCTTAAAAAACGTTCACGTTTTGTACAGTTTTATCGATTAGAAATTGAGAACAGATGGTACTAAAGAAAAAGTCGTATAATTTTTTTTGAATTTATATCGGTTTTTTGTTACAATTCAGAAAATAATAATTCTAGACTTTCATTTTGTTGAATTTTTTTTTGGTTTAACTTGTATAGCCGCTTAACAAATCTCAACTATTTGATAAAATATGTAAATTTGTACAATTACTCATTTCAAAGACTGAAAGTTTTAGTACGAGGTTTATTGCATATTTTCTATATCTTATATATATTATCTGTATATTATCTATCATATTTTAATTAGGTACAGTTATACCTTAAAATTCTTTTAGTTTGTTAAATAGCTTTTAATACGTAACATATTAATTCACCTTATCATAAACTCATATAAATGCATAGGTATTTATGTAGTTTATGTTTATTGTTTTCCCAAATTTAATAAAACCCGAATGTATTAAATAATTAAACATTATATATAGTTTAAGAGTAAAAATAAAACTAAGCAAACCAATTATAAATATAATACAATTTAATATCTTCATTATATTGAATTTTCACTGAATACGAGATATACGAATAATAGTTAATTAAAAAATTGAGTTTCCGAAAATTGATATTTGATCGAAGTTTCATTTTATTTTATTATTACAGATTTATTTTTTTATTTAATTACGGAAATAAATAATTTGACTAGTTTAAAAAAGTTTTTTAATTTAAAATGTTCGACACGGCGGTATTCTTTGAAAATCTTTTTAATAATCTGTTGTTATTTTGATAATGTTCCACGATTTAAACTGGTATCATACGAAACTCTACTACATATTACAATAATACGAAAAATGAATTTAATTAAAAAATTACCAATTTTCAACTATCTTATTGTCATAAAACCAATTTTTCAATTAGTTGAGTTTTACATTTCATTATTAACTTTCATCCGCGTTCGCCGGCACTTTATCGACACCTGCGTAATCATTATCATTTATCACTTACTGTACATAATTTTGTAAGTCATGTAACCGAAAGTAATCAGGTTAGCTAAGACGCTAGTTGAATCGGTCGCGTTGATTGTGGCAATTGTCTGTGTCAGATTCGACGTAGATTGTTGATACGTACGCCGGGATATCGTACCTAATAACGTATAGATAACACGGAAATCATTTGTCAATAATTTGCTACGTTCGTCTCCGTCCAAAAGCGAAGGTTTCTGCGTTCCGTTCACGGCGTGATAGTGAAAATGACGTTATTGCGTATACGTTATACGCATAACATCAATACACACACGTGCCAAGTTTCTGGTGACTTTAAAGCTGCGTAGCGCGCGTGCATAAATACATTGGATATACATGTAACACTATGTTATTTTATTATTATTAGTATAATATGTTTGTGTGTGTAAGACGTGTGGTATAAAATTCAACATTATTATATCGATTGTCTACCGTGACGAAAATCAGCATAAATTAGTGCATTGCAGAGTTAGTGTCAAGCCAAGTATTCATAAAAACCATTAACAAATTGTCTTCTTATGAAAGTACATAAGAAAAAAACAAGCAAAGATAACGGTCTCGAATCGAATAATGTATTTGTACAAATCGCTGAATAAACCAATGTGTATATTTTATTTTATTCGAGATTATTTAATTCAAATTACTTATTTCATGACATTGTTGTGATAAAGTTGTTTTTACATTTATTACTATTATTGTTTTACTCGTTTTAAACAATAATACGAGGAAAGTATAAAATCAGTTTCATTTCAATTAAGATAATATGTCGTCGTAGACTCGTTATAATTTTTTTTGAAAAAATAATTTTTTATAAAAAAAAAAACAATGTCATTCGTTATTGTAGAATAACACAATGTTTTACAGTGTTATTGAAAAATTATAAGAATATACGTGTATTATTTTTTATGCTCGTTTTGTTGTCATTACAACGTTCATCCAGTTGACCTGTACAATTATAAATGTATTTAAGAGTTTTTACGCATAGAAATATTCAACACGGTTTAATCAATAATGATTACCTGTAAACATTCAATAAATTCATATTATGCTTCTTATTAGATTCGAATATACGAGTATAACCGTATAAAATTAACTAGTTAAAATAAAATGTTAAAACGTCAACCCCGTTCACACACAGTGAAATATGTATATTATCTATATATTCGAAATTAATACAGGAATATTTGAGAGTTAATTATTTTGTTTGTTTTTCACGATGAAAAGAAGTATTATTGTTTATACAATAATAAATAATAATAATAATCTCAAAATCACAATCGTCATATACTAGCTACGCAGGGCTGGTGACAAGACTGATCAGGTATCATCTTTATAATCACCCTTTAGAATTTAGAAAAATCGGTGGATTTACAAATGTACGGTACGCATATATTTTACTTAATTGGTTCTTCGGAATGTACCTAACCAAAAATCAAGAAACTCGCATTTGTACTTACCGCGTGAACTTTCGAAATTAAATTAAAAAATAAAATCGATTGTTTCGTTGAATTTTAATATCAATATTGATATAAATCGAGGATGGATCGTGACCATAATATGAAACGGCTACGTTATATGGCTTAGAAAATAATTTGTTATTCCATTTTTTTTTTTTTTTTTTGATACCTGCCTAATTAAAATGCAGCATGTTTTTTATTTTTCATAACAAGCACTTGAATTAAAATAAGAACTCAACAACATGTAAATGACAACGTGTATTACGAGTTCAATTAGGCAACGTTAGATCCTAATACTAATGAGCGCGGTGACATGCAACTCGTGCCCAAAGTGTTGTCATAATAAAACGTGTCAAATTTGTAAAATAATATTATTGTTATTGAAATGTTTTATTATTTTTAAGTTTTTAAATCCGGCATGTTTTATATATACATAATATATTATCAGTTTTTCTGAACTTAGGTTAAGCGCCTACTTAGTACGTACGAAGAGTACAACTATGTAACTTAGTATGCGATGTAATGAACATGGTTTTGCTGTATACATTCAATCTACACTTTCTGTTACAACAAATATGTCTTTTATAAATAAAAAGTACATTAAACGAATATTATATACAATAAATAATTATAACAATATAATTATTATGTTGTGAATACGGAGTAAAAGACAAATAAAGCTAAATAAAATAAAGGATCGAGTTCTTGATTGAAATATTAAAATCGATCAACTACATTGTTGAAGACAACATTGTGCATTATTTGCGTTCTATATTACTAATCATCAATCGCGGGATAGATAAATGTCGTATGAAGAAAAAAAAGTTTCGATGAAAAATATGAGATTAATTCACATGTATATACGCATAAATAAAAAATAAATTTTTACAATTATTACCTAATCTAAACGAACTCATCGAAAACACATCCGTAAGTATCATTAGTGAGACATGTTTACAAATACTTTCAGTTATATAAAAAGTTCAAAGTTCAAGTTATATATATTTAATAAAATTAATTAATTTAAACAGTTTTATTTTTTTCAGGTACAATTATTATAATACAGTTTGAATTAATTTTTAAAACTAACTGCTGAGTATTTCAAAACAAAAACGTTATATTATTATGTATTTATATTAAACATTGTATTTACAAAGTAAAACTCTGAATGATCCGGAATATGCGGTTTCAAAATAACGATACATATATAAACATACGCTAACACGAGATCATAATTTTGAATTAATAAACCTATTCGGCAGACATTCCGAGTGTGTATATACATTTTGCATTACCAATTCGAGAACCATATCGACACTTTCACATTAGTTTTATCGTTGCCGCTAAAAATAATGGCAGATCAATAATAACGTTCGTGCTTACCTAGTGACGAACTAGACGAATTACCGTGCCCGACGGGATTGGCGGCTGACTCGTTGTACCTGGTCCTCGGGTCGTTCGCGGGCGGGGACAAGGACTCAAACGGTTGAACCGGAGCCACACCGGGATTGTCAAAGTAGTCCAATTCCATTACAGTCGGTTCGTCGGAGTGAGCGGGTTCTTCGAATTGTTCTTTTAACACTCTCCTGGGCACTATAAAAAACCAATACCGGAAAAATGTAGATTAGTCTATGATATTATATTAGATATTTATATATTGTTAACGCGGTCTTAACACGTTTTTTTTTTTGCATTTATGGTTCAAATGGGATCATTCATCATGAAAAATGCCGCTACAAATGAAATAGACTAGTACACTCGGAGGGGTATTAAAAATGCCATTTTAAATACGATCGATATTTATTATAGCTATACTTATTTTTTATAATGCCTATAAAATATATAATGATATACACGATGTATATGTATATGTACGTGGAGTGCATGTATTCGTGCATTATATGGATGTTCGTTTATGTCGTATATTCGTCTACGAGCGAGTACCTAATTACTTTCGAATAATTCCGATTTTTTACGACCGGATTTATCGGTACACGTTTTATCGAAGGAAAACTCACTATTTCGCGATAGTATTTATTATAAATGATTATAATAAAAATCGTTTAGTGAAAAATTTCCTCAATCGATTATTTAGCGTGTCATTGACGTGGTACGAACAAATGTATCAAATAAAGTATTTAAATGATTGTTCTAAAAATTATTTCATTTGATTATCAACACAATAATATATAGTCAGTATTTATGTATGAATGTAAACGCGATCTAGGTCGACGAATCATGGTTAAATTCGTGGCCGAACAGTATTCATCGCGGTGGTCAAAAACCTCATCGCCGAACAATTCATCACGGGATGAAATGGAGAAAACGCGTCCTATATATTAGTATGCTTCCAAATATTTGGACGAGGATCATTAAGCGTAGATGCAAACTCATCGTGTTAACCATCCGCAGAGATGATATCCGCTGTTTGAAAATTGCAAAAACTCCATTGTTTTCCATAATATATATGTATATATATATATACATTTATATATACCGTTGTTATTAATTTTTGATACCATCATTTACATAATATCTAGCGCTTTTGCACATTCTAATATTTAGAATTCAGGCGTGAACGGAGAGATTTCTCTCTCACAACTTCGCCTCTTTCTGTGCGTAGACGTCCACTGCACGTTTTCGCGGAGTACTGGTCACATTTCCATATTATCTTCCCGTCATTTCCAGGTTTTTCAAAAATGAATAAAGATAGCTCTCGTATAATTATTTTTTTTCTTCGCTTTCCTTACACAATAATGTTCATATTTTTTTATTAAACCATTTATTATATGATTGGTAAATATCATTTAAAAGTAAAATTACTAAGATCACTTCAATATTCCACTTAAATTAACGATCTGTTACAACTTTGAAGTTTTTGTGTGTAACGTACGTATTATACATTAGTATATTATCGATACTCGAATACATTATTTTAAAAATAAAATAAAATTACGTGTTTTTGTGTATGAGTAACACAAGCCGACAAGTACTGTAAGCATAAATCTATAATAATAAATCTATATTTTATAGTGTAATATTGTGTGTAGTAACGTTAACTGTTTAATAATTTTGAGTAATTATAATTTTAAAAGTACGTAAGACTAATTAATATTAGAAACTGCATACAGATAACGTTTTTGTTCAAAAAGTGTTTGTAAAAATACAAGAAGTAGATAAGAGACGTAATAACGATAAATTATTGATATATGTTTATTAGAAAGTTAATCATCAGTTTTTTATATGATAAGAGATCTAATCTTAAATCGTATAATTACCAAGTATAGTTTCATCATTATAAACGTGCATCAATAAATTTCTCAACTGAAATAATTTGAAATTCTCGCAGAGATCAAAATAAATATTTTATTTGTTTTATTAAATAAGAAGAAAACTACTAGAATAGAAAAGTATATTGTTTTATACAGGCCTAAAAGACTTAAGAATTGACATAAGTGACAGGCAGTTATAATTTATTGCTAGAAATTTATATAAAATATTGTTTTTAATAATAGAACCATATAGATTTATCTTCTACAAATAAAAACTGAGTTCTTTTAAAGTTATTTATGTTTCAACATAGATATTATCAAGATAACAATTAATTTACTTAATAGTATTAATATTTATAGGAAATGATATGAGTTTAATTTTGTTAAATACAATCGAATTAATTGAAATAATGGTAAACTGAAAGTATAGAGCTCATTGTTGGCAACAAATTATGCTTGCATAATACAATTTAAAATAGAAATATAAAATAAATATAAATATACACAAATAAATTCATAATATTAATTTTTTTAATTTATTGAAAAGTTAATATTTGTCTAATTATATTAGAATTATATTAAATTAATATAATTTAATTTTCAAAACCTATAAACCTACGGAATCAAAAAAAAAAAAAAAATACAGATATTTCAGTCTAAAATCCTCCATCTCACAATCAATGTTTTATTACGCAATATTCATTTAGTTTATATATGTGTATATACTCGTCTATCAATAGGTATGAACAGTCATCGTTGTAGCAAAACAGCATTATTATGTTACGTGTCGAAATCATTCACAACATTATTATAATTATAAAATTACAAAATTGTTATTGTTTTCATGTAGAAAAATTATACCAAAACGTGTCCTACTCTTTAAAAATACTCGAAATGACAGCGCTGTATAGAAACTTCATTCGAAATTTAATGGAAAAAAAAAGAGTTGAAATTATAATTAATTCACGTCAAAGTGCTGTTGTTGGGTGACCCTTCGTTCAAAATAACACGCTTGTGTAAAAAAATAAAATAAAAATTGTATTATTGTAATAAAATACAATAAAAATACATTTACGGCTAGTACTAATAAATGTACGAAAACATATTTTGTTCACATTTTTCTTATAAAACCGTTTTTGATAAAACGTCGGAATAGCCACAATGTCTGTGAAATCGAACAACATTACGAAGAAATGAATATAGTTTTCAGAAAATATATTAATCTTATATCAAAAACTCTATATTACAAATATTTACTAACAACAAAATCAATAACTCAAAAACGTGTAACGTGTTATTGATACGAGTATTGTATAAATATAATATATTATATGTGTATACGATATATATAAATAAATACAGACAGTTAGTCTTCGAACGTGTTGTGGCTCGAATTGATAACAATTATTACTGAAATATCGCTTTACTGACAAATTTATCAGAGAAAAATTGAATAATATTATCTATTAAAAATATTGTGGAGATCAATAATGTATGGGAGCTTCCGATCGTGCGTGTAAAATAAAAATGTAAAAACAAATTACTTCGTACTCGAATTTCATTAAATCGAACATATATTGTACACCTATCGATGCGTATTACAGAGTAATAGCACGGTCGTCGTCATTAGTGTAAACAATATATACCATATCTATATGATATATATATATATATATATCATATTATCAAAACGACCAACTATAATTATATACGACTTACCACAGTTATAGACGACTTTCAAGTACATTCTGGAGGCGGGTTTACAAGGGTTGCCAAATGTTGCCGCATCTGCGGCTAGCCTGCAGTTTCTTTTGCCGTGACATACGTTCATTACAGTTTCCGTCGCGTAACTCACTAAGCACGCTTCAAAACAACGATAATTACATAATTATTGTAATATTTTAATTCGCAAAACCCGTACAGATATTTTAGTAGGTTAAGACGAAACAAAAAAAAAAAAAATATTAGTGTATATAATTATATATATGTGTCGTTGTCGATATAGTCGTGTCTATATATCTTATAATAATATTACTTTCTTCGGGAACGCCTTGCGGCTGCGGACACTGTATACTCTCGTACTCCGTCCGGCCATAGCTAGCCGAAAACATTGCTAAACGGGAATTCGGATTACACTGTAAGTTGACAACTTCATTTTCACACGCCACTTTGCTTCGAAACTCGACTGTGAACGAAACAAAACAAAAAAAAATTGCATTTCGTCAAAACCATTTATGTAACACGTTATGTTGTTACTATAAGTTGTGGGTAACGATAAGTAATATTTAACTAATTTGTGATTTTGTGTACGTTTGTGCCATTTATGTTCACATCTGAGATGAATATATATATATATATTATTTTTCATATATCATAAGTAAAAGACAAATAATAAAGCGAATATGCCAAGCTAAAATAGCATTTAATCGAATAAGGAGGTTTTTACTTCTAGAAATATCAGCATACATATTAGAAAAAATGTAAGTATGGAGTATAATGCTGCATGGCAGCAAAACGTGGACAATCGCTAAAGAAGAACAGAAAAGAATACAAGCTTTAGATTTATGGTGCTTCAGAAGAATACTCAAAATAAGTTGGATGGATATGATAACCAACGAAGAGACATTCAGAGAATTTCAGAGAATAGAGTTTTATGGAATAGTATCAAGAAAAGAAGAAATGAGTTGATTGGACATGCACTGAGACATGGTGGGTTGCTTGGATTAATCTTAGATGGGCATATGGAAAGTAAAAATGATAAGAGAAATCACGTTTGGAATATATGGAACAAATAATGAGAGACCAAGGGATTTATCAAGATACGTAATTTTGACGTAGAAACTGAAAGAAAACAAATAACAAAGAAGAGTGGAGAATTGCTACAAACTAATTTCAGGATTGAATACGGAAACGAAGAAATATATTCGTCACGGACAACGTTTTTTTGCTTTATTTTTTCAGTTTTTTATTATTGACATATACTTTATTGCTTTTGTGATATGAAAAAGATATTTCAATTATACAGTAAATGCAGGTTTTAACACAAATGTTAATACGTATAATATAAATAATAGTATACTTGTTTTAAAGTAAATTTCATCATCTGTAATATGTAAGTATATAAGAATAAAACACGTGTAGATTTTATATAAATCGCCAAATGGCATTATTAGCTGAAGTGGAATAAAAATAAAATAATAGTTTATAAAAAAAAAAAAATGAACAACAGGATACAGAAATTAGGTGTTGAACATTTGTCTCGCTTTGCTTATCTCAGTGCAACTGTGTAAGATATAGTGTTGTATATTATTATTATAAATTTGAAAGGATAATAAATGATTCAGTTTGATACCTTTAAGTGTTGATATTATTTTTCAATTTTAAGTATACGTAAAAAAACAAGTCGAGAATAAAGATTTTCAAAAATGATTGCTTATAATGTTAGAACACGATGAAATCAATATAATTATTTTATATTCAAAATCATTGTGTTTTACCTATTTCAATCGTTTTAAAATTATTTAAATTGTATATGGCTATAAACAATATTATTGAAGGAATTTCCAGATTTCAAACATATACATCTATGAATTTATAATTACTCTGGTAGTATAATTTCTAACGTTATACTTACTGAGAATTTGAAAATTAATCAGAAGAAATGTATAAATAGTTATAAACAATAACCTTGTTATATTATTAAATTTATCTGTAATTCAAATTTAGCAGTGAAATGGTTATTATTATTATTATTTTATCTTTTTTCTAAACCACATTCCCAATTTCCGGTCAACGTATATTCTCATTTGAAATTTGTAAGTAATTATATCCTATTACCTTGATAAATGTAGGTGTTGTATTAAATTTAAGATTTTAATTTTTTTAATTTAAAAATGTCACTGTTTTTTCCAACTTCATTCATAAAATTTGATATACACCTGGTGAATTCATAGAGTTATTCAATTGTTTGAAGAAAAATAAATTCAAAACTAAATGGATTAAGTAAAAACAAACACTTTATTAGAATGATTAATAGTCGACGAGTTCAACATAACCCAGCAAAAAACAACCATTATTAAAATAATAACAAACATTTAAAAATACAAATAATTTACTGTCCTATACTTAAGGTGGGAGTAATAGAGCTAGACAGCTTTTGTTTGTTTTGAGAAGCGCTTTTGAATTACAACTTCATTCCTACAAAACAAAATATATATTACGTATAAAAACGAACACTAAAAAAAGGGAAACAAAAGCAAGTTTAATTGTTAATATATATATATATATTTATAATATATGTATTATATATACATTTTTTATATACATAGTTTGATAATTTACAATAATTAAAAATGTTTTCCATTATTTTAACAAAAATTGAATTTCTATTTTACCTGTTTTGTATATATTCTAACATATATACATATATATATATATATGTATATATATATATGTGTGTGTGTGTGTGTGTGTGTATGTGTATACATATATTAAAATATATACAAAACAGGTAAAATAGAAATTCAATTTTTGCTAAAATAATGGAAAACATTTTTAATTCCTGCAAATAATCAAACTACGTATATAAACAATTAAAAAATATCCAATTATCATGATCGTACAAATGAAAAAGTATTTATCCTACATTTATAGCAATTTTTTGTATAAAAGAAAAGATACAAAATAATATGAGGCGTGTATTAGTAATTACTTCAACAACAATAATTTAATAAATATACAATCCAGAAATTGAATATAATTTATTATGAACAAACCGATTTTTCAAAATTAAATTTTGGATATTAAAAAAAAAAATAACTATTTCAAATAGATATTTGGAATAGGTTTCAAACACAATGCACAGTGATTACGTTTATAGTAGAGCAATTAATATTGTATGTAAATTTATTTTGTGTTAGCACGTTTTTATCAAAATGTTTTGTTTTATTGTTTTGTTTTAAATTATGTATGGTTAACGAAATAATAGTGCCACACCACCGTCATCTTGTTTAATTGGTTTAACAACAACTGGGTGACTTGCTGTGATTCTTTTGCCCATCAGCCGGTCAAAAGTGACTATTTCTTATCACATTATCGTGTCGGATTTTTAAATATTTTTCACATTTTTTCTCCGTAGCACTACCGATTTCCGTCATAATATTACTACATCAACAGGCTAATGTCAGTTCAAGTTTCAAATTACTTCAACTATTTCTTTAGTTTAAATATTGATTTCTTGACGAACGCTTCATTATGTAAGTACGGTTATTCCAGTTGATTTCCAATAGAATTTCTCAAGCATGATTTGACACGTCTCAATGTCAAACACTTTTTCGACAATAGAAATCGATAAGGAAATGTAGGGATAATGTATAGTTAACTATGGGTTAATGTTTGGAAAACATTCAACACTTTAAAAATGTATCAAACAAAGTCGAAAATCTAAAATTGACTTTAATTTCGTTTTAACGGGTAGTTGCGATAAAAGGAGTTTCGTTAATTTATTATGGAAAACATAATAATTATTATTAAAAGTTATATAACATAATATATCTAGACTATAGTCAATTTAAAAACAAAGAATTTCGGGAATATTTGAAATCTCAAAGCGCTCCTTCCAATGCCTTACCTAAGCACCTAACGATATATGGTTTTCAGGTTTTTTATGACGTCAAAGTTAAATACTTAATTATTCTGCTGTGAAGATTCATCCGATTTTAATTCTGTTGGTTTTATTGATCATCTAATGATAAATATTCTTACGCAGTAAAAAATGTTGTTTTATGTAAGCTAGTTTTACTTACGCACAATTACATTTTTTTTCAAATGGTAATTTCCCAACTTCGACTAAAAAATTATTTTTCGCGTTTTGTTTTGTTTTTCATTTTTATACAAATTACAACGGTGACACCGACTTTTAAAGTAAAAAAACGATTAATGCTTGAATTTGGACTTTAAATATATGGAAATGCAAATAAAATAATTTAGACTATGAAAAGCGTTTGTGAAAAATTTGTATTTTTGTACGTGACGCGTAGAAATGAAATAGACACAAAATAAAAATTATTCAAAATTAAGACTATTATGACTCGGCAATTTGGTTTTTTTTAACTTATAAAATCAATTCTGGTATAAAAATACGAAGAGGATCAATTATTAAATAAATTTAGGATAATCATATGAAAAAAAAATATATGCGTTTGCTCAAAATTAATTTTCACTCCTGAAAATGATTAAATCGTGTAAGAACATATGTAGTGTTAATATTACGAGCAATGGTAATCAATAAAACAAACAACATAAAATCGAATAAATTCGCGCAGAGTAACTGCATTTTTCCGTAATATATAGGTCAAAAACAACAGTTTTCGCACATACGTCGGATTACCGTCGGAGTAGGGGTGTGACTTAAGTCCAGCGTGCACTTTATTAGTCCGACGTTGTTTCTTTTTACAGTAGATACAAACATCAAACAATGTAAGCCGTTTTGTTACAGCGATTTTTTTTTTTTTTGCTTTACCTTTAGTTTTCAATCACGATTCTATTCGTACTTACCAAAACTTGTCCGTAAAAACGAAGTTATTGGCTACTACGATATATACGTATATATTACACATTTGATGATCGTACGTCAATAATAAAAGGGGAGATTTACCGTTTTTGAACAGAAATATGAAATCAAAAAGCTAATGTATTTTTAGATTTTTTTTTTCTTAGACAGAATTTATTCGACATGAAATCACGCCATTTTTATAGGATTTACTACATATTTATAAATAATATTTTATAATTTTTTATTCGATAACTCGCTAAAATAAATCTCAAATTTATGGTAAATCAAAATTACAATAGTTCGGAAATTAATTTAATGATATAATATGCGGTCATTAGAAATCCAACAAATTAATTTCAAATTATTTTTAGTTGCAAGTAGCATTTAACATTTAAAATGGGAACATGGAGAGTGATTAAAATAATGAAAATGATTTCGGAGATGGATGAAATGGATAAGTTGTATGGATTGTTTGACAAATGAGTATGTATGAATTTCATTTTATAATCATTTTTAGATGCCGCAAAAACAAGAACAAATGCGCTTTTGAGTTTTAAAATAAACGATTTTAGTATAAATGTATAAATGATAAATGCATAAGTCGAGTACAAATAATTAATCAACAAATATTACTTTTCATCAAAACTTTATACGTGTACATGTATGATAATATACATATATTGTATATGTTCCGAGGTATTACGTAATATAAATATTGCTCTGCCGATAATTTTTTTTGTAAAGTCGAACAAAGCAGTGACAGTGCTAGGCGGTATGCATTTAAGTACTGTCACGAGATATTATTTACGCGCGTGTAATATAAATTTGTGTTCAACTGGAAGTATTGAACATTGTGGCAATTGAGTTGCTCACAATGACGTCATAATTTGTTTTTGACTACAAGTAAAAGTTGGTATAACTATAATTATTAAATTCCTGAAGGTTTCTCAAGGAGGGATTAAGAATGGAATTATAGATAGACTTGGGATAAAGGAGAAATGCGTATTGGAATTTAATCACTCAACACTCTCAAATGTGTAGGTACACCCAAAAATTTTGCGTTCTTATTTATGTATTTATCTCTTTCCAACAGCGATTAAACTATGTCGTTTACATTTAATTTTACTGTTTTCCGTCATGTCAACAACATGCATAGGTCAAAAATACTTTTTATCACTCTTTTTTGTGCGAATTTAGAAAACGCAAAGAAACAAAACAGAAAGTTTTTCTTCGAAATTAGTTGGAAACTTAAAGCTTAAGTTAGTAAAGTCTCAAATCTATAGGGATTCGGAATAAATAATGTCACGTCAATTCACCTATAAAATTGACGAGTGACCTATTTTCAATCGATTAAAGTAATCCATGAATTGACAATTTTAATAATGTAACGGTGTTTATACAGATGCATTGTAAGTAAACATTAATTTCAACGATTCACAAACTATTTATTTAGAATATATATATATTTATAATTACTTCATACCTCATATATATTTTAGTATTGTAAATTAAAAATTCTATATGATATTATTATTATTTCAAATTTTAATGATATCGATTATTTCCGGTTCTCATGTCATCCAAGTTTTTTTGTTTTCGATGCTAATATTGGAATATTCAATAATTGCAAGACTCATAAACTTTATAAAGAATTAAACAACAACAATGCCGTACCAGATAATCGAAGTATACAAGAAAAGCATTTTTTTTTTTGAGCATCGAGATTATTTTTTTTTTAAAACAATGTTCATATACATTTAAAAAAAGTGTGTTTGGGGTGTTTTTAGGTTTATTTCATACTAATAATTCCCTATGAATTGAATTTTGGCACTAGATATTTATTTCAATGTAAATAATTACGATTTATCTATTTTAATTTGATTTTTATCAAAACCTGACAACTATGTGTTCCTAAAAAGTCAAAATATGTGTAAATCGTAATTATTATAATATAATTTTTATGTAAACAAATATATATATTTTTATTGTAAAAGATTCGTACAATTCAGATTATACATATTTTTTATTAATGTTTTGCTATTATATAATCTTTTTTAGATAAATAAATTATATTTATACGATATATAATGCAACTTATTTTATATTATTAAATAATAATTCACAAACACTTTGGCAGGATTGTAACTGTTAGCAAAATATATGTCTTATGTAAAGTTGTTATGACAATTTTCCCGTGAAGTCTGAAATAAGTGCAAGGTGAATATCCCAAACAAAATTCACAGACGTTTTTGACGTTTTAGACTGCAAATAGTTTGCAGCACGACATTTGTGGCCAAACGAAATAAATCTCACCAGCTTAAGCCAATAATTCAATATACTTCCCAATAACCTATGATAAAGTGGGAAAATCCGTTGAGATGGTAAAGAGGACAGGCGTACAGGTCGGCCACTTTATCATAGGTCCAATGTCGTGGCGATACGCTTATATGAGAATTTATAGATACCGTAGTTGGACGTTTCGAACAAAATGTTTAGACCAGCTTTAATATCGGCATCATAGGTTATAATTTATGAGCCGCCTTATGCAAATAAACTCGTCGAATTTCCTTTCCATGGGAGCGAAACAGCGGCAAAACAACAATTATTTCAAACAATAATATTGAATCATATTTACGAACGTAATGTCGATTTGAATAATTATCAATAAATACAATTATATGATACTAGATATGGTTGATTCGCAATCGCATTTATTCAGTTCATCTCATATATATATATATTTAATATCTCATGTATGTATGTATACATATATATACATATATATTATATATATATATATTATATATATATATATATATTCTGTCAATAAGAACACGTGATCATCTATTATAGTTATATAATTTCTTAGGTCAAATAATTTTGTCTTATAGGAAACTTTAAGAATAACTACTGCGGTTTAAGCCATAATTTGCCAAATATTAATATATATAATTAATAATTGCATAATAACAGAATAAATCTTTACCGCTTTGTACATGCATATATTGTATAGTCGCGTTTATTGTTTGTTAAACATTTGAACCGTCCAACATCTCAAGTATATGGAGACAAGGGGTTCCGCAGATGAGAAATGGTGATATTTAATTTTGATTAAATTAATATTCTGATATAGGTACCTGGATGAGGGGAAGGATAACTCGGAAATAACTCGGTTGATAATCTTGAAATTCCACCGGTGCATATTATTTTACTATCTGCGTAGCCTACTACCACCGGGCACCGTCCTCTGCGGCCAATATAGGTGAACGTTATAACATTCTCAATGCACATGGTTATATATAATAACGTAAATTATTCAACCAAAACCCGACGTGTGTTTGTAGCTATCATCTATCCTCCTCCTCCCCACGCCCAGAGGCCGTATGTGTTCAGAATGTAAGTTTATGTAAATCTCGGACCCCAGTGGTGCGCTATTTGGTTCAAGTGAATAATGCTCGATAAGTTTTCCTCGGTATGGAAAGGATGTTCGTCTCGCATAATCTTCTCGTCATAACAAAAATCAAACGGATTATACTGGAAACTTTTCCGCGTAGATTATAATAATATTACTATCTACATTACAGATAAGTGTGCCCGTCTTAAAAATATAATAACGACCGAAGTTTTTTTTAGTTTTTTTAACCAAACTCAACGTACACAGAGCATTATTACGTTCTATTGAAATTAAAATTAATATTGTTAAAGTTATTTTCCCGTTAGCTCAATAAAAAAATCATTACATTAATAAAAGAAATAAAAAAAAAAAAGATGATTTTACGATATTTTTTATTGGGTAGGATTTATTGAATTCTTCGATCTTCAACTACAATTAGTGTTATTTACGTATTTTTAAAAATTTTTATACGGTCAATATCTATTATTTACCATATTCCATTATAGTAGGGAATATAGGTACAACGGATTTACTTTGTGCAGAGTAGTTGAGAGTTGAACTTTTCGTATTGTTTCAAATATAAACTTAATAATTACATTATATCATTAATTAAACTGTTCCATGTAAGTAAATTATTTTAGAGCAGTCTTAAATTAAAACTTCTTAAATTGAAATTGAACTATTTAGCCATTTATGATGTAATATTGTATGCAATCGATAATAATACTTTTATCTTTTAATATTTTTCATGGAATTACAATATGATTCAAAATACAATATCCGAGTTTAAGATTATCACCATTCACTAATCGGTTATGCGTTTGTTTAAGAGAACGAAAATCAATTTCTATATTTATTATTACAATTTTATTTATTGCATTGCAGTGTTACCAATTAAAAATTATTGATTTATTTCAGATTTTCTTTATATTTATTAGAGTTTGGTGCTATGTCTCAAGAGACTTGCTAGATTTGTTATATTTTATGATGTATTTTGTTCATTGAATTTTAATTTGGTTTATTGCCAAACATTATTGAAGATTGTTTGCTATTAATGGTATTATATTATTAGCTACGTTAACTTAATCTTTGAAATTCGGACAACTAAATATTATTTGATCATATAAATTTATAAATATAATGAAAATATACATCTGAGTAATAACTTACAAAAACTATCGTTCAAAATGAAACAATGTGTAACGTTTATAGGTAAACTATTCAATGAAATATCAAATTCGGAATTACACAATTAAATAAATGTTTAAAAACGTTGACAATATATTTGAAATGTTCAGAATACCACATGTTAAAATTGTATGATGTTAAGTGTTTAAGCAATAATAAATAAGAAAATTAATTATTCGAGTAGATCATTGGGTGATTATATTTATTAAATATCTAAATATTCTTTGTGGAATATTAAAATAGAATGCAATACATTAAAATGATACAAATACATATTAAAAAAAATATGTAATATTTCAAATTTATGTGTACACATAATCTGTTATTTCGAATCAGAATAAAAAAAAATAATAATACATAAATATATTTGGAATATTAGTTTCTTAAATTAGTTAAGAAAATTATAAACGGGTTGATATTATATTTAGTTTTTAAAAAACTTAATTAAAATTACATTCTTAGCACATACAAATTGTTATAACATTATTTACAATAAAAAAATAAAATAAAAAATAAACGAAAATGATTACAACATACTTTATAGGCACCTAAATAGATATTCAATAAATTCATTATTGCCATTAAAATGACGTACAACTTTTCATAATTAATACTAATTTATTTAATAATATTTATTTCTGAAAATTATCTATAGTATATTTTAAGCAAAATAAAACTACGTAATTTTATTAATATTAATATTTATTCGTTTCATATCTTTACATTTATTGCTATAAAATTGATGCATGTAGGTATATAATTTATGTAACTCATAGTTTTTCATTAAGTTAAACTTTTATTTGCAAGAAAAAGTTGGAATATTTAAAATAACTCGCGTAAAAAATAAAAATAAAAAAACAGCAGTTATGAATTATTTTACAATGTCGTTGTAAAGTCATCACTAAAGTAAACGGATTCACAAAATGTATGCAACAAATAATTGTGAATTTAAGTAATTTATTTTCGTTAAATGTCATGCATAATAGTTTTTACTATTTTTTTGTTTTAAAATACATATATTTTAATTATCTCGTGATTGTTATTCACCTATTATTTATTTTTTAAACTTGTATTTTTTTTTGTATTCAGTAACGTAGTCAACATCGGCGTGCTCAGATAATTTTGGCAGGTCGTGAACCTTATTATTTTACTCGTCATAAAATTATATTGATTTATGTGATAGCTATAATATATATATATATATTTAGTTTAAACCACATTTTAAAGGAAATATATATACATATGTATTGTTAATTGTCAGTGTTATATAACTTAAATGGCCAAATGCCGTTATAATTTTGGTTTTTGTAACGACTCAATAATTTATCATAATTCATGTTTTTGAAAATTCTGTGGTTCGGCGAATAAAAACATTATTGTTGGAAATTATATTTCACAGTATAGATATTTTTTGAATGTTGAATATTTATTTAAAATGCGATAGATACAGAAATACTCTCCGATTTTCCGGTAAGTAGTGCACGATAGGCACTACCCGTGAGCATTCAAACAGTAGTTGAAAAACGACGAATACTAATATTTTTTGGTAAACACAATATGTGTTTAATAGTATGGTAAAAAGAAATTAATAAATTAAATATGAATACAATTTTCCATTCCCAATGACTAACTAGAATTTCGGCATTCATATACAGCCCATCTCCATTCTGGGCAGTAAGGAAGTTTCCCGGTGGACATCACATGGTCCTTAAATTATTTTTCAATTTAATATATTATATTGTAAAATATGAAAACGATAATATTTTTTAATTACATGAGTGCGCTTTTATCCCGAGTGTTTTTATCTTAATAAATTGTTATTACTTACAACATTATGTATATACGTACACATAATCGATTTGTTTTTACATGAAATTGTTTCATGCTCCAATTTTTACATATAACACTAATTTCCAGTAGAAAGTTGTGCCTAGTTTGTGCTTTATAGTTTTATAGTATTTGAAATGATTTTTTTACTTCCTCAGTATTTTCCTTAAGCATAAATTGAAAAAGGCAATAAAATTGTCGACACATCTGATTTTCATAAAATCGAATTTGTTTTTCTTTATGTTGTTATTCCAAAAATAATTATGCGAAAAACTTGAAATTAATATCAGTCATTTCCAAATCAAATTCAAACTGCGATGAAAATCTGAATCAATAAATAATAAATTCAGAAATCATGTGTACATTTTCCTTTTTTACACTGTCGCCTATTTAAAATTCCCTCGAGTGTCCATTTGATCCACGTC
Source organism: Schlechtendalia chinensis (assembly GCA_019022885.1). Classification (NCBI taxonomy): domain Eukaryota; kingdom Metazoa; phylum Arthropoda; class Insecta; order Hemiptera; family Aphididae; genus Schlechtendalia; species Schlechtendalia chinensis. The sequence goes on from CM032341.1 coordinate 3,119,947, forward strand.
CGTTATTGTACGTGGATTTTATGATGCTCGACTAATATTTACATGTGGCGTACCTAATAATAAATTGTATTTGTCGGATTTTCGACGTTTAAGAAATGTACTACTCGTGATCACTGTCGTGATCATATTCGTTGTTAATTTTTTTTTTTTTATCTTCCATGTATTAAAACTGATATAATTATTATTTAATTTATGAATTCTGTAGGTATGAGCATAATAAATTTAAGCCAGCAGTATTAAAACAAGCGTAGTCATAAATCTGTGAATGGTGGTTGAGGCGACGGGTGAACGAATAAGGGGTACGGCAAAAGAGAGGAGCACGTGGTGAAGGTAGGGGAAGGGTTTCCGTCCCGTGGAAAATGTTTATTATCCGAGTCATAGATACATACAGTTTTAACAATGATCCGATTACAAAACTTTCCGGGTTTGAGCAAACGATAAAACGAAACAGGCATCGCGGTATTTTTGCATAAACGTCACACATTATACGAGCAAGTGTGTCGTTACACACCCGATGAACGCCGCGTCATCGGATTCGACAACATCGACGTACGAAATTTGGCACGGTTCTTTTCTTCGAATTAAAAAATAAGCAAAACGATAGTTATTGCGGTTCAACAATGTGAAAACGAGTCATCGGAATGTTTATTTTAAACACGAATTTGAGCGTAACACAAGTTTCTGACGCTTAACGTAACATACATTTTGTTTCGTGTTATTAAACTCAAAACTGTTGATATTTTCTGTATCAGCGGGTCCGTTCAAAAATAATTTCATTATTGCGCAGTTATTAGTTTTTTTTTTTTAGTTGGATCATTTTTTTTTACAAATAACAATAACTAATGGTTGGACGTTAAATATATACAATTTTCAATAATCACGAAAAATTAAATTATATTCCTAGAAAGTAGAAATCGCATCAATTGTTTTTTCATCAATAAAAACATGTTAAAAATTATACGTGAGATTTATTAATTATACTTAGGTACCGGACAATTAAATGTAATGAATAATTCAGTAACACACTGTGTTCCGTATATGACCAGCAGCACGTAGTCGGGCTATTATTTAAAGGAGAGTCAAGTATAGTCAAGTATATAGTTTAGGTACCTAGTGCAATAGAATATTATACAAGTGTTAAACAGTATTACATTATTGTCGTTACAACATTCAGTAAAAATATAAATTCGTTTTTATTTTTTATTTTAGTCTATAATTAAATGTATCCAAATGTGTGTTTATTAATCACAGTTATTTCTTATTATTCATCAGTAAAATTACGACGAAATGGTTTTGAAAATATAATCATCAAAGAGTAGGCATGGCAATCGATTTTTCGGTAACGATAATATACGCGTCTATTTCTGGAAATACTTTTAAATGATTACCGTAAATTCCGTTTGTTTGCGATAAGTATGCAATTAGTAATTAAGTAGAAAATATTAAATTTGTTTATATTTTTGAAAACAGTATTTTTTTAATTTTAAATAACCAAATGATAAACGGTTGAATTTAGAAAACAAATACATTGTAATTGTTCAAAAAGAAACTAATGGAAACACTGTACGATATTTATAATTAAAATTTTTGTCACAACTGACAAAGCCTTTTAAGATAATTTTTGATGTTGTTTCGACGATTACACAGTGACAATAGATGAATAATGAATATTCGACAGTTGTTTTGAAAAAACAGGTGTCACACAAAATAAAATGTACAATTTTTTTTTTTAATATTTAGGTTTAAGAAATAAATTTGATGCCATGTTGTGAATAATTGTATTTATTATTGATATTTTTTTTTAATAGGGAAAAGGGACACATTGTCAAAAAAAAAAAACCGAGTGTTTTTCGGGATAACAGTACAGTTTTCCCTATAATATTGTACATCTGATCACTTTAGTTATACAAGATATAATTAAAATAAATCAAATATTATTATTGAAATTAATTAATTGAATCTAATATGTAAATATAATTGTGTTTTAAACTTGATTTTAATTACATTATGACCTATTTAACAGTGTAATTGGATATTCGAATTTGTTGATAATTATTACTCTGCATCGACTGCATTGATTTAAATCTCTAAATGTCACGTTGAATCCATTTTTACTTTTTAATATAATATATAAAGAACTCATTTTCGCTATACATTTTAAATATTTTATTAGACATACGAAGTACTTATGAAGATAGTTGTGTTAGTCTTTACGAGTTGTTGACTAAATAATGTTGACTAGAATAATGCGTTTCATTTTAATGCATTAACTGGATAATCAAAAGTAAAATATTAGTTTCATTCAGTGCGCATTTAAATTAACTAAGTTAATTAATCGATAGCAAATTAGGTTAAATCGTTGAGTTAGAAATTTAAATAAAAATTATCTTTGTAATTAACTTTTTATTTAAGTTTTTAACTAGTTAATGTTTACTTTTGTAAATTAATATACATGAACGGGGTATTAAGTGTAATTTGCAAATATAAAATATTCGTTTAAACAGCTCCAGAAATAAGATTCGATTTTTCCACCGCAGTATACTATCACTTAAAAATATTTAAATTTAATATTACAAAAATTGTTTCTCATTATATAGGTTTTGTATAGAACGTGCTTTCTACAATTTACAAAAACTACTTACTCGACGTCGAGTTCTACGGCGTTGACTGATGTTAGAGTAGAATTAAATTGAGTTATAGTTTAGTGTTGGAGTATAGTTGAAAATTACTTACATGGCCGGCATTTATAATCGACTTGAATGAACTTTGGGTGGCCTGGACAAGGATCGTATTTACCCATAGATGGCTGAACTCTGCATTGCTGTTTTTTCTGACACGCCTCCACCACAGTTTGTAACAGTGAATACTGTAATAATACAACAATAAATTACCTCTTTAATAATTAAAAAACAAAAAAACTGGCTAAAATTTTCAGTATTGTAATTGTTAGGTAATATCGTGTTTGAATATTTAAATATCAAAATAGATTTAGAAAATACAAATATTCGATTACAATTTTGAATAAATTAAGAGTTTTACGCACAAAATGTGTTCGTCTTCCACTACTAAAGTTTTATTTATGGCAAATTTAAATACATTAATTGCATTTTTCATATTTAAATATAATTTCCTTGAAAATAATGAAATCATTTGATAATTTGTTGTAAAATATGTAATAAATATATACATTGACTAATTTTCAAAAAATTACTAGACCTTCAAATACTTCCTCCGGCGCAATTCACCCTTTAAAATGTACGCATTATTATTATATAATTATAATAATAATATATTTATTATAAATAACATGGTAATAAATTGATTAGATTTTTAATTTTTATAACTTAAAATCAGGACTAGTAATTATATATATTAAATAATTCTTTTTTTATTTTTCGCTTTCGTGTTTACAATTACCTATCTAATTTAATCTCTCACGAGTAGTGTATTCTATAATTGAAAATCGTGCGCGAAAAAAATGAAATAAAAATTGTTCCGTATTATACACACTATTGTGGTGGAATAAATATTATATGTATATACCGATAATGACATTTTGACGTTTTTTTTTTACGAAAAATCTACCAGTTGACAAATTCTTATGTTCGATAACACGTACGATAGACGTTTACACACACACACATACACACACACGCATACGCATATATATACAAAGCGATTACGTGTCTAGTAAACATTTTCAGGAATATTTCTAAAGTCTTTGAAACGTCGAAATAAATCACAGGTCGGCTAAAAATACAAAAATATATGAAATAAGAATTATATTTTCTTCTTTATTGTCAAAAACATTAAAATTATATTTTAAAACGATGTGTATATATAATAGTAAATACATAAAAACATAAATATAAATAAAATACGCTTTTATACACGTATCAAATTTAAAAAAAAACAAAACCGAAAATGTTTATCATTGATACAATTAAAATTCAATATAAAGATTTTAATCTGTCATATTCCAGTAAACAAGTAGATAAACCTTCTATATATTTACTACACATTCATTAAAAAAAATATAAGATTAATGAGAATCTGTATTTTCTGTATCGTGTTATTATGCAAAGATTGGAAACGAAGTTCTCAAAGATAGAGTTTTAAGTTGTGCTTTTATTCTTACCGCCCCATTGCACATTTGTACCGATGTTATCGATTTACGTTGACAAACATTTGTATTTTATTATGGAAGTAATGCAAAGATGTTGATAATAGATGAGAAAAAAAATTGGAAAACTTTCGTATTTTATAACGCAAAGTGCATTTGTACTAAACAATAATCGCTGTTAAGATAATATATGGTAAATAATAATAATATTTTTAAAAAAAATGTTTAATTTGCATTCATTAATCATTAGTTTCAGAATATAAATGCTTATTTATTTACGTTAAACTATCTATGGTTTTATCGAACTAATTTATTAAACTATAAAACATTTCTTAAAATTTAAATGCCAAACATCAATTTCTTTGGATACTGTTGTCTTATAGTTGCTTCGTTAAAATGTGTACATCTGAAAACATTTATATGTTATATATATACGAATACTTATGTCGACACGATAGATAATATCAGTGTTTATTACAAAAAACAAAAAGATTTCGTAAACCGCCAAATAAAGAGTCATTTACAGTTTTCACTTAAGATATTGCAAAGGCAATTTCGCTACATAACAGTTTTCATTTAATTCAACAAGTAAACAGGGTGACAATAGCGGTTAATTTAACTGAATTTTGCTATTTTTCAGATTCTTGTGAAAAAAATTTTGTTTTAAATGCCTTGAGAATACCCATGCTGAAAATACACAATATAACATATATACTTTGCGCGTCTTACTTATCACGATGCGCAATTAAAATTTAAAACGCGTAATTCGAATTTACAAAATAATAATAACTTTACGTTGGAGGTATTTTTATTTTCATAGGAAATTAGGCGTCGACTTATATAGGTCGTGTTTTAGGGTTACAACGAGTTACAAGATATTGTTTATACAGACTTTAAATGTAATAATTCATTTTATTTACATACTGTATGGGTTTTTGTTATACAATTTTTTCTTCTTTCGGGTTTTTCTTGTGAATAAAATCCACGGTGTTTCTCGTTCAAGCTATAGCAGATGTTTACATTGCACACGGTATGTGTATTCACATGTATTTTATATTAATTAAACTTATGTGTCAAAGTCTTAATTAAATCGTTGTTTGTTATACAATTAAACATAATAAAATATAATGGAAATAAAAAAAACCTATGATAATTTTAATGAATTGGCGTGTACCATTGTATGTTGTACACAAATAAATGAAATAACATTGTATACCTACAATGGTTTAAGTACTCGCAATATACTTCCATACACATTACACATAGTTAATTAAACAAAACAATTGCGGTAAATGGTTTATTTTAATTACGCATTAAGCTATACTAGTTAACAATAGAACAATTGAAAAATAATTACTTCAATAATAACATTATGATAATCACACATAATAAATGAAATGCATTTACTCGTATATTTTGCCCATGCGCGTTGTTTTAACGAACGCTTAAAAAACCTATGAAAATCGTAAATTTGATCGTTGTTGAACTATGTGAATATTGAATATATTTTTAGGATCGTATTCATTAAATTTTTATCGGTGCAATAAAATTAATTGTATTTTTTTGTTAATTTTTATGCCGTTTATAATATTTCGTTGTACAATCGAAATACGAAATATATATTGTACAACATAAAAATGTTTTCTTTTGTTTTATTTCAAGCCAACAATACAAGAAAACTACTGGAAAAATCGAAAAACGTGTTAAATAAAGTACCAACTAGATGCAATTTGCCCCTGAAAAGTAACGCACGTCAAGATCATCTGAACACTCTTATCCTTCTACAAGAAAAGTGTTCACATACAAAAAAATAAATATAAAAAACGCATCATTGTAAAACCAACACATACTTCGCTTCGTCCAGAATCTAAAATGAATACCTCGTATATGTCACGCAAATATTTTTATTCATACAATATCGCGCATGTCGTGAGAAAATCATACAGACGTACATACAAATATATACTATTTATGCATATGATCAAATATCAATTATACGTCCAAAGTAATTTTGAAACTTTTCTTGAGTTATCCCTAAAACAGTATCGATTTTAGTTTAAACGTTACATGAATCACGAGACGATGAATTGATTCAAAATAAATTATAAGTTTGTACCTTGTACTATAGGTCATCATAATCCTGCACCGACTAAACAATATTTCAAAATTGTCGGATTTGTTTGAAATCCAACTACATATATATAGTCGAATGTTGTGTAAACCGTACAAAACTGACATCAAATATATATATGTCAACGATGTATTTTCTACTATTTATTTATTACATAATGTTAAACCAAGAATGGCAAAAGTCGAAAAGAAAAGTAAGTATGAATTTGTTGTTTAGTGCATTTGCTCAACAGCTATTTGGTACATCTTGATACGTCCGGTCACATGTCAAAATAATACGAATTTCTCTCACGTAACGGGTACTTTACGATTAATTTTGGTAAATAGCCAAATGTCCGAACTTCGAAATTCGACCGTAACATATAATATATCGAATTAGTCCTAATAAGATCAACTACGATGGATATCTCAAAATCAACCTCTGATGTGCTACAATTCACTACATATGGGCACTTCATTCACATGCTGCTACATGTCGCAACTAGTATATTATTCTCGTAAAGCATTCCGAATTTCGACCGTTTTCGTTCAGTATCGTTCTAATATTTGCCATAACATTATGGAAAATATAATTTTACTTCCCGCCGCCTATGAGATGCGAAATGTAATTCGTTTTTTGTAAGTCGAAGGAAATGGCGCAGCTTAAATACATCGTCGGCTATGTACTGTTTACGATAATATAGTAATGAGTGATAGTTGGTTTGTGATTGGTGTAGACAATTTAAAACAGACGCACAGATGTAATAAGGGGGGCCGATTACGACCGAAGATGTGGTTCATCAACCTGACCAATTTGTTTGAGAAAACAAGCGTTTTACGATTTCAGATCTTTTAACAAGATTTTTCGAAATTTCTCGCAGTACTCTACACAGAATAGTGTCTAAAAAATAACTTCTGCATGATACGCGCGACTACACTATTGTACGCATAAAAACCTTAGTTGAGGAGGTCAACTGGGATATTTTTGATCACCCACCATTTGGAACTAAGTGATTACCACTTCATTCCAAAAATAAAATGGTTCATTGCATTTCCACATTTTGCAAGTAATAAGGAACTTATGAATGGAGCAAATCAATGGCTCAAAACACTGGCGGCTCAATTTTTAAAAAGAGCATACAAAAACTCACCAAACCAAAACCACGTTACAAAAAATGTATAGAGTTAAACGAAAACTATGTAGGAAAGTAATTTAAATGTTAATATAATTATTTTATGCAATTAATCATTGTTTTAAATTTTTTTTTAAATACTTTTCTCTTCGGAGATTGATTTTGAGATAGCTCTCGTATAAACAAGGATTTTAAAAATACACTTTAACATTTTATCTAAATTGCACACTTTAACCGCTCCATTGTTTAACGAGAACAAAGTAATTAAAAATATTACTATGAAAGTACAAATTTAATAATGTAAAAATTAAAAAGAAATTAACCAAAAAAAATTCTTTACGAGGTAGCGACTATTACGACAATTTAAAATTGAATAATTTAAAAAAGTGGTAAATCATAATTAAAATCATTTAATTACGTTAAATTAAAACTTGAATGCCATATGACAGAAATGCAATTTATAAAACTATTTTCAATTATTTGTGATTATAAGAAAATAAATTAAAGAAAATCTTAAATTAAATTGATTGTACAATAAGAAATTATCTCAGATTGGTATTTTAAATATTTTCACAAAGCAACTTTTTATAAGTTATAAATAATAAAAATACAATTTTTATCGAAATGATAGTTTATTTTAATTGACTTTTTAAATTTCATCAAAAGGTTGAAAAATGATACGTGTAATCAACAAATTATTTGAATGATTTGTTCTTAGTGTTATACAAAAGTGTGGTCTAAACGATAAGATTTAAAATTTGTTCTTTTCAATTTTAACAAATTACCTACGTGTCTTGTTTATACCTATACATAAATGAGTACAAAGATGACACGTGAATCATTTTCGGAAAAAGTTTTTTTTATCTTCAATTTTTGGAGCATCAAAAACTATGCCGTTATCTTCTTCTCTCAATAGTGGTGAAAAACGGTTTATCAAAACAGACGATTTGGGACAGGACAGACATTTACAAAATTTTGTTTTGAAAAACCGAGAGTGCAATTGATAAGTTAACTGATTTCATCATTGACAATTTGTGCTTTACAACTATTTCTACAAAGATTAAGTAACATTACATTATAATATTCGCATTATTTGTATTACAAATTAGTACATACGGATATTATTGTTATTAAAACTAATATAAGCATATTAAATATATATATTTATAAGATTTGTTTATATCATTTTTATGATTTCCTAGTTAAAGTTTATTAAAAGAAAATGAACATCATTCAAAAAATTGTTATTAGTATTCTTTATTAAATATTTTAAACAATAATCTGTTTTGTTATAATATGCACGCTCGGTAATAATTTTAAAATGAATTTACTACAGATTTTTGTCATAACGTAATCTACTATTATGAAATGCATATTAATACAATAGTGATATTTATGTTATTTGATATTTTAAACAAAGCTATTGATTTTAAGACGTGTGCTTTATTATTTAAAAAAATTTAAAGTTAAACAATTTTAATGTTGTCATTGCAGAATCTATATAAATGTCCTGTACCCATAAATTCACACATAAATCATTTGAAGTTCGTGTTTATAATAAAACAATCGAAGAAATCACGATTGTATTTAATTATGTACCCATTATAAAACAACTACAGCAGTCGAGAAATAATAATATAGGTTGAGCTTTAACAACTCGAGAGAGTACTTCAAACGCAAAGTTGATATAAGGTGTTTTATTTAAATATTGAGTATTTCTAAAGTAGCGAATATAATTTGTTGTTTTTATTAGAGAACATTTAAAACTTGCATTAAGTTAATTTATTGTTCTTAGAAATAAATAAATAAATAAATAAATAACTTATGGCGTGTTTTAATTCTAAATGTAGATGCCTTTAAATAAATGTTTATCATTTTATCAAGAACCTATAGGAATGTTGCAACTTGAATTTATTTAAATTTTATGTATTATATATTTTGTCAGTTATAGAGAAAAATATAAAAAATTCAAAATAAAAATTATCATTTCCGTTTTTTTTTTAAATTATTTTTTAAAGTTCATATTATATTTTCTTAATCAATATTTTATATATGTCATAACATAAGCAAACAAGTTATAAAAAAGACATGTTTTAAATCGATTAAAATGCATGAAAAGTTGGATTTTAGATTATATACTTTACTGAACAGAATAAAATTAATTAAATGATTTGATCTATTTGACATGAAATTAGTATATAATATACGCAAATATAATTACAATATATTATATGTTGTAAATTGCTAATAACTTATGTAAACTATACGTTCTAGTGTTCAACTATGATCTATTTTGAATTCGGCTAAAATAAATTATTAACTCTCGTGATATATTGTATTTGACAATAAAACACACAGATATATAATATATTACTCACCTAATCACAGTTTGTGTTTCGAAAAACAAATTATATTTAAGATTTTAATTTATTATTATACGAACACGAAATAGAAAACATAATATTTGATACTCTATTCCTGTAACATTTAAAACATTTACATAATATAATACAATGTTAAGAATATACGATTTCCAACGTAACCTAATTTATATTTCTTGATTTAAAATTATTGTATGTAAACGCATTGTTTTATTTTTATGGATAGTATTTATAGGTTTCCTTTGACGATCTCTACAGACTGTGATAAATTGAATTTCATTAACACAGTCGTCGTATTGCAGAAGTAGTGTAATAGAAATAAGTATTTTTTTTCACAACGAGTTAATCTTGTGACCTTTTGTATGAAGTTGACATCGAAAAATGAAGTATACATGACTTAGGGTAGTGTCGTCAATTGCGACTTTCTTCCTTTTCGACACTACGCGATGAGAATTGCTTTCTACCCACAAATTCTCAGGAGTGACTGTTGTTTAAGGCAGCGCATTTAAAACTGGCCTCTTTAGTAGACTCGAAAACGTATCATTTGTCATAATGTTATCTTTTATGGAACGAAATGTCACGAAACTTCAGTTCGTATTTCGTTATCTTAATTTTCAGAAAATTTATGCTTACTAATGACGATATTTGTGATGCCGTGTAATACAAGTACGTAGTGTCTAATTAAAAAACCGACTGGATTTGAGATATTATCTTTTGATGCCCACGAATATATTTGTACGGAGTCTTACAAGAAATTTAATTGGCAACTCGCGTGAGATTTTCAACATTCTATTCAATTTTACCCGATAAATCCATACTGGGGTAGCAATTTATGCGGGCTCTTGTTTATATGTGTGTATAAACGAATTACAACCCATAAATCTTTTTAATGTTTATCTACTGTTTATATAGTTCCTGACTTATTGACGATAATAGATTACTTTTGAGCGAAGAAAAAGATAAGTAATATTAATAAATAACATTTTTAAAATATGTCATCGAAACATGGGATCTACGAATCTTTCAAAAACGTTCATCAAATAACTACCAACGAGAATTTGTCTATACGTAATATATTTTTACCATGGTTTTATTTTGCGGAATGTGCTAACAATATTGGTTCATATTTCGTGTATAAAGGTTTTTTTTAATAATATCAAACGTGAAAAACTATAAAATTGAAAAAGTTTAAAGAAAATATGATGAAAGATTGCTTGACGACAAAAAAAATCACTCTATCGTTTTCACTAATTAAATAAATAAAATAATATGCTAAATTATGTTTTTGTTCGATAATTAATACATTTTTATTTAAAAATCTGGAAGTGACAACCAGATATATATATATATATGTTTATATAGCGTTGTTATTGTGATTATATTTTAGTTTACAAAAATATTAAAAATATATATTTTATAATAAATTTTCACCATAAAGAGGTTTTAAATAATTATAGTTTTTAATTAAAAACGTAGTTGAAATCATTGGAATGAACATTTTAGGAATATCAAAGAAAAATAATAATTGCTAATACTTTCAAATTAGCTAGAAAATAATTGTTAACATTATCAGTAATATATAATTGATTATTATCTGGTTTAAATTTAATATAATTGTATACAAGAGGAAAGTTCTCATTTTATTTCTCTTTTACATTAAACGTGGTATATAAACTTTTGAGTAAATTCAAATTGTTTTCACTTTATTTATGTGTTTTTTACCGGAATAGGAAATTATTCGAAAAGAAGAGTTTTGGATGTGGAGAGCGAAGAGAATTTGTTATTTTTGTCGCTATTTAATTTTTGACAGTTGCTTGTTACAGTGATGATTTTTACGTTAGAAAAAGTTCGCGCTCATATTTTATGTTAAATAATAGTAGTAAATAAATAAAATGATTCAAAATCTCACGAAATCTAGGGTATAAGTGATAAACCAAAGTTTTATAAATAAAACTTTTTTTAATCCCGATGATATAATAATTCGCCAACAAAATAAACAAAATGATATAATATCGTATTGTGTTTATTTTGAAACGTCTTCCTGATAAGATATTAAAATGTTAATGGTTTTATTTATTGTGTCAAAAATAGAAATTGAATAGTTGTCGTTTTTTTAACGAATATATTTCGAAGGTCGCCATAAATTAACGAAAGATATTTAAAATACGTTTGATTTACAAAATATTATAAATTATTATGTACAATTAATAACGAGTATTTAAAATAAATATACATTACGATACTCATTATATTATACGCGTGTATTATTTTCAGTCGATTTCGATATTTGTCTTCCATAAAGTGATATCAAGATGAAAATCTTCAGTCACGTACAAGACATACATAATAGTATACATATACGTTGTTACTATTATATAGATGATACGAGAATTATATAAACTACTGGGATAGGATTTTATTTCGATTTTTATCGAAGTCTGGATATACGTTAAAACAATGTGTGTTGTTTGGTATTTTTGAATTCTACTTGCTTTCTAGATAAATATATGTTGTTTTTTATATATGAACTATGTATCTATTTTAACGTACAAGCTTAAAAGTTCTTACGATGGGCGTTTTGTTGAACGCATATAAAAACCTAGCGACGAGGTAAGGGAGGAAACAAAGGGTACGCGCACCCATGTTTTAGCAGTCAAAATAATTGTATAAATTATTTATGAGCCCTTTTGACATTTCTTACTTTGAACGCGAATTTATTGGCTTTACAAATAGTTTTTTAATTTTAATTTTTTTGTTTTTTTCGTTTATTCAACACGTTATATTCATAAAAACTAGAATATAGTAACTGTTAAAATAATATTTATTTTTAGGAAGAATTACACAAGTGATAAAAATAGTTTAACAATGAATGTGTTTTAACAATGCTCGTATAATCTTGAATCATTCTCTCTACACGTATTTCAAACGTGACTTGGTAAAGTATAGTTATAATGAGTTACGTTCACAATTTATACTTGTAATTTATAGTATTTATGAGAAATAAAAAAAACAACTTGATAAAGAATATTTTTAAGTCCAATTTATTTTTTAATACTGTTAAAACTTTTCGGCACATCTAACAATATGTTTAATGTACTGTAATATTTATATTATTATTTTCAGATCTTTTCACGGTACAGCGTAAGGCGGTTGATACTTGTATACGATTACTTTTAGCACATTACACGGTTTGGATGTTCCGTCTTTGGTGTTTAGTTAAAAATAATTCATTCGGTAGTTACGTACATATGTTGTTCATTATGTGAAAATAGTATAAAATATTATAAATATAATTTAACTTTTACAGACGGCCAATCTTACGAACGATAACCAATACAACAATTATAACGAACTCTAATCCAAAGAAAATCTTATTTCAAATGTTCAAATTAGCATATTAAAAACATGAATCTGATAATGTAGAATAAATTTAATTAAACATCTTTTTAAATCGTATAAAATCATATTTTATTTTACATTAAGCCATAATAATAATATAAGCTCATGTAATCAGTAAGAAATATACAAAAAAAAAATATTTATATATATATATTTATGTATATATAAATATATTAGGTTGTCGTCTTTAACGAGAGTCTCGTTAAATTAATTTGTATGATTATATAATAATTTTTATTATCGAATTAATATTCATTTAATTATCGTGATATTTGTTGTTTAATTGACCTTTGACCAATATTTTTCAACTATAATCCTCTATTACAGGATAAGTTATGGTAGTTACGATGAATAGCACCGTATCATTTACACGGCTAAACTTTTGTAACAAAAAGTTGACGTTGTAAAAGTTCAAACTCCAAATGATTTATTTATTTATTTATTTATGTATATGTGTGGTATGTGTGTAATGTATTAAAGTTTGAACCACACGTTGTTTAAGGCATATTTTATTATACAACTAACCCGGCAAGAGAGGTTAAAAAGGGAGATAAAGCCATCACAGTTAAATGGAAAATTACGATCGTTTTTGGTGAAGAGAAAAAAACACCCAAACAAGTTGAATGGATAGAATTAATCCCTTCTATTGTTTGTGGTTGAGTAGTGAGAGAGAAATCCATAGTTACTCTCCGAACAACAATAAATGCAAAGCAAAAATATGTGAAATCGTATATACCACGAAAACAAATATTGTAATATTGTATATATGTAAATAATGTCATTTATCTCGATATCGAAATCGAAAATAATTTGTTATTGTAAAACCGTAAAGTGAAATAAACAATACATAATGTTTTGTTTGAGAATGTGACTCTCTCTGTATAAATGTCTAAAAATGACATTATTATATATACACGTAATATATACGTTTCATGGTAATATATTTTAAAATTATACGACCATTAAGTGGGATTATATATATTTTATATATGTTTATCACAATATTATTATTAGTTTTATTAAATATTTACTTGAAATAGTGTTTTTTATACGAATTTAATGTATTTTTTAATATTCATATTTGTATTATTGAAAATATGAATTTTTAATTCGTAAATATTATATTTTATTAATGTTTAGCAATATGCATTATTTGTGACGGTTGATAACGGTGGCAGGAATACCGTTGAATAGGAGTAAAATAAAACAGTAACAAGAACGGTACGCGTTACTAGCTACTATATATTTTTATACGACTAAAAATATTTGCTCTTAAAAAAATGAACGCGAATATAAATGTAAGAAAAGAAAACACTTGAATTCCCGACAATGCCAAATGTTCGCGGTAATACGGCTACGAACGTACTAGCCGAATATATCGGTTCGACATATTCAGATTGTTGTCGTTCGTAAGTCATCGTATTTATAATTAACCGAATACCCCTATTTATAATATCCAAATACGATTTGCGTGTAATCCATAGCCGCTGCTTAATTACCTAATCGCAAAATCGTAGCATTATAAATAGGAGTATTTCGCTATCTATTACGTCGACGTACCGGCGGCGAAAACACTTTGCGATCGCGCGTATTGTATTTACGGCGTTAAAGTATTTTCGTCAGCGTTTCGTGCGGAAAGGGATGGACAGTTGATGATTATCATCGGCTCGGTGGTGGAAACGATTCCTTTACACATACACGAGCCGTGTCATATTGTCTAACTATTATAATATTGAAATGTAGACATAAAACAAATATATATGTATATTATTGTATGATACAATTTATCTATGCCAATTTATATTTTATATTATAAAATATTTTTCGAATACATAGCAGACATTTGTCTAAATTTCAGAGAAAAAATGACTGAAAAATCACTTTACTTACAAATACTTATTGAAACACAATGAACAATATATATTTAACAAATAATAGAGCGTGGCGCTATATATAACAATTACTTTTATCATTGTTTTTACGAACACAGTATAATAGGTATGAATATTATATATTATATCCATCATTATATATAATACCACAATTATTAAATAAAAAAATTTTTTTTTAAATTTTTTTTCATAATCATAATATGAATATGAACTATTAAAAGCAAATAAACACAAAACGTCATATTTGTAGCTAGTTATATTCTAGATTTTTTAGACACTTCGTGTTAAAATTTAAGAACATAATATATACTTCAATCTGTTGAACGCGGTCTAAAGAAACTTGAATATAATTTATTTCTACAATATATATGTACTAGTTATAGTAGTATGGTAGCTAAATGCCGACAACTGTTTTATTAGTTTTTTGAAAATAAAAATATTAATTTTTAACATTTCTAAAAAAATATTTTTTTTTTTTTGTTGAGAAAATTGTAATATGATAATTCGTTGATAAATTAAATATAATACAATACATCAATAATATAGTTTTAGGTCAGAATTTAAAATTCAGTTATATAATATGTAAACCGCTATTTTGCACGGTTTTTACGTACAATAAAATATTTACTTAAATGTACTTGTTTGACAAATAATAATCGTTAGAGAAAAAAACAGATGACTGGCATATGAATTAGTTAATTTAATAATACAAAAGACATATAAATCAATTATTTTTTTTTTTTTTTTTTATGATTTCATATATGATCAATTTATGTTTTTATGCTTCTCCAAATGCTCAATAGCGTATATATAGTGAATAATTTCTAGAACATAAAATAATACTAAATTTTAACGACAGTAAAAGAATAATAATTAAATTTGTGCGTAAGCAAATGATAATAATTAATATAATACCTGAAAAAAATGTCGCTGTGTAGAACTATTTTATTTTTATGATAAGTACGTACCTACATTAGCTTTATAGCTTGGCCGTTTTATTTTATCTGTTTTCATAATATGATTATCCACCACTACATTCGTATTTACCACTACTAAATATATAATTCGAAATTTCTCAAAATACATTTTATAAGTCTAAATAAAATACACACGTTTTACATGTGTTATAAGTACACCTTCTCAACCGTACAGATAACAGCTCATATGTTAGATTATATAAAAATGACGCTCACACACAGAAATGAAGTATAAATTAAACATGATTATTGATTACGTAACGTTGTAATTTATTTTTTGTGTCCATTGGCCACCGTTGTATTTATCAAAGATAATAATTATATTCATGTTTAGCAAATGCGATATTAAAAATTCCAAATTTAAAACGATATTAAACATTTAAAATTTTTCGTTAACGGCTTTAAACCGAATATGGCACCGTTTCTAAAATATGAATTTCATAAACAATTAAAAAACCAATTAAACTTATCAGTTATTTTCATCGGTATTCGACTTTGAATCATGTTCAAACAATAAGTATACATTTATTAAAATACACGAAGAGATAACATATTTCTGGAGGTAACCCACGTGGTCATAAATATAAATTATTATATTCGAAGCCGGTTCATGGGAAGGGTATAATGTCGGGAGTCGATGTACGCTCTATTGAATTTTTCTTCTTTTCTTATTTTCATAATAATTAGCATAAGCCTTAAAAGTACGCTCTTTCAATAGTTTTGATATTTGTTTATATATTTGTATAATCTATATTTTATAGATTGTACATTTTCAACAAATAAACATACTTTTAAAAAAATGTATATACTATTTAATATAATCATTTTCTAACACTTAATCAATGAAACATTTTGTTAATAATGTTTATTAAAAAAATCGTAATACTTTCTTATCATTATCTCACAATGATTTAGATTAAACAGTGTGGTTAGAGATAGACGTACAAGTCGATAGCGAAAAAACTTAATACATTCACTGTCCACGTATCAAAATTAAACAAAAGTTATTAGTCTCATGACTCATATATGGGTCACGTTACCATTATTTTAATAGTCTGTGAATCATATTTGGTTCATTTCAACCTTTTATTTCATAGTACATTTATTTTTACGAACTATATAGTATGAGTATTTTGATAGCACAGCTAGACTGACGAGATCATAAGCTTTCTAATGATATATAATTTGCCCCAAATAAATAAGCCAGTACTAGTTGAAATCAATCTAAAAAAATGTATTATGAGAAAAAAGATTACATTATTAAAGTTAATTATAATGGATTATTATTATATTTTATTATTATGTATTAATTATTTTATGTTTATTATTATTAAAATGTTACAAGTTAATGGTTTTTGTTAAAACGACTTATACAGTAAGCATGATCACATAGTTTGCATTGTAAATTAATTTTTTTTGCAAACCATTTTTCATTTCTTTAATGTTTAGGTCTTTCCATCTAGACATTCTATTGATTCATCTAATTGGTTCAATAGATAATTTTTGATTTGCGCACTGATTTATTTCATTACACATTTAAAGTAAAGTATCATTATCAATAACACTGAAAATTACTTTAAACCATTTGTAGAATTGCTTAATATTATTTTGCATAATAAACTAGCTGACTTATCAATAAATTTAACTCCACCCAAATTCAAAATATTGTTGGACCAGTCATTTTCAAAAAACTGTACAACCGGCTTATCATTATTTATATCTTCATCGTTGAATCGAAATAGATTGATAATTCTTCATCGTCTATCATACATTTAGAATCACTGTCACTGTCATAATTTTTGGATTCTGTATCACTATATTCTAATTCGCGTTCACTTTCAGAATCGTTAGTATTGGTTAGGTTCTAAAGTAGTTTTAAAAAAATATAAGGTGACGACATAGTTATTATAGTAAAGAGATTGGGCACGCAACTAATTCGTTTTATATTGAACATCAGATATAAAGACCAACATAATATGAATGGCTATACTTGGAAATCACATTAAAATAAAATTAATTTAGTGTGAACCATATGGGGCATGGGCTATAAACAAAAAATAATATTTATACCAAGTCCATGAACCATATATGGGTTACGCTATTTCTAAATACAAATATTTTTTTTTATCATTGTGTACATATTAAGTTTATTCAGATACGGGAAATATAATTTAAAATAAATTTATCGAGGTGGACTACAGCATACTATTTCTAAGTTTTTAATCAGTACTAATGCAATAAATACGCCATAAAATACCTAACCACAGTGAACGTGTTAAATATATATATATATTTGTTTTTTTTAATTGAATATGATCTAGATATAAGAAGTTAGATTATTTTTTTAATGTTATTTGAATATTTAATATTTTTGTCATTTAAAAGTTTTTATATCATGTAATCTTTTGTGCATTATTTTGAGTGTTATTTTGTGTTTTAAATTAATTCGTTTCTACGTATTTTAAGTGGCTTACACGAATTGGGTGACTGTTGGCACGCGATGCTACACATAGTACAGTATATACTATCTTCCTTTGTGCATTTATAATACAATACAATGGTATTGGCGTCGTTTCATTTATTTTTAAGGGTGCAAACTTATTTAAGCAATCCAATTTTAACCTTTCACCTGGCCATTTTCAAAACCATCTAACCTTGCCATCACATTTTTTGACTTTCATCCACAATTAAGTAATATCTGTATAACTATTAAATATCCTTTTCAATATACACTCGAACGCTAGTGACTAGATAACTTGGGAGCTAGTAAATCATGGTAATAATATATTATTAAAAATGCAGTAGAGTTGTTCTATTCCGTAATATAAAACATAATTATTCTAATATAATTAATGTAGATTAAGACTTATCATTTTGTGTACCAATAGGTACCGGCACCGGTAGCTATTAACATTATATTGTATATGAAATTAAAAATTTTCTATTTTTATGTAACAGCACTGTCATGATAATGATTATCATCTGGGCATTTTAAAAAATGTAAATATTTAAGTATATCGACGCGCCAAATCATTATTTTGGTTAATCGTGTTTTTACAAAAGTCGGCGTAGCAATGTAATCGAGTACATTTTTTTTTTAGAAATATTGTCGGTCACGGCACTCTGGACAGGCAATTATAGTACAGTCACGCACCGCGGATTTAACGGTTGTGGGTATGCGTGATGGCGGGAGCATTATAGCGTCAACCTTGCAAATATATATTCTATATAATATAATAATAATAATATCAGATTATTCAAAGAAATTATTGCGAATTTTTCACTTTTGACAAGATTTCGTTGAGGCTAAAAATACAAAATGTGTTTGAAACATTTTTATTAATCAGAAAAGTGTTAACAGAAAAATAAGCACATGGTAAAAATTGGTAAATTTGGTTACAAGACGAAAACGATATCGTAAAAACTGAAAAAATTGTCCAAAATCCATCAAATTTTAGTTTGAAATGTCGACTCGATAGCAGTAAAGATGATATGCAAAATGTAAATACAATATTTTGAAATCAGTATCGATTACAATAAGTTACGAATTTGTTGAATTTATATATTTGTATGACTTATTGACATTTATTTGACATCAAAACATTTAATATACATATTACGAATACCGCATAAATATAATAAATAAGCGATGATTGTAGTGGAAGTACAATTAATCAACTATATAAATAATTGTACATATCAAAATATATACATACACATATATGTACGTCTGCAAAATAACATAATTTACAATTTATAATATGGTTATTATTCTACAGATATCTTGATTCTACATAAGCTTATAAAATGAAAATAACGAAAATCGTATTCTAATCTCAAACATTTTATCAATTAATCTGATATTTGGCAATTTGTTAATTCGTTTAATTCCTCAGCATACATTTTTACCATGACATTGTTGGTTTTAAATGATAATAAATTCTCAATATTCGTATTTCTAGTGATGTATTATTGCAGTGTATACTTTTATTATTAACCGTTTATCATATATTTGTCCGAATCATATGTGCAATTGATCAGAAATTATATATTTACATTTCAGGTGTTTCAGTGTTTTTTTTTAATCGTAAATTTTCATAATTTATATGCCCCCAAAAATTACCAGTATGATAAATGTATTTGTTAAATCTAAATAAATAATGATTTGAAATGAAAACTGTACGTTTCGTCTTTTATGAAACATTTTGTTCTTGACAGTAAGACATAAAAAAGTTGATACGAATTTTGATTTTCAACCAGATTTTATTAATATTACACATGCCAATTTATTTTAGTTCCCCGCGCAAAATGTCGAAAGTCGTAAATTAATTATTATTATTTTACCACAACTTATGGTCTTTTTAACACAAATTATGATTTATGTACTAGTAAGTGAGTTCTGATTAAAATCATTTTTTGAGCATGGATAGCCTAGTTGCCATCGAAATGCATTATTATACAATGCACGATTTTAATTCACTTAGATGGTCAAGTCCACGTGTAAAATATAATAAGATAATATTATATTAGCATTAAAGAGAGGATATTCTTATATAATATAATTATTTTAATCAACTATATGTAATTTGACAAATATTTGTCTTTTTTTATTGATATGTTATACATATGTTGACGACCAGTTAAAAATAATTTAAAAATATTTTGATTAGTGTATTTTTTATTTATTTATTTTTTTACTTAAATATTTATACAGTTTTTCTGTAATTTATTTTCCAATGTTTGACAAATAATTTTATTTCCTACCGGTTTATTCTCTCTCGTTCTATTTTCTCGTTATTGTATATAAACTGATTTACAATCACATATACGATTTATTTTCATTTTACTCGCGTCATCGAATCAATATTGTAATGTAAGAACATTTGTTGTTTTTTTTTATTATTTATTCGCACACGTCGTTAAATATATTACACAGTGGTACATTAAATTCATCCGATATACACTATACTACAGAGTTATTGTGTGTATCGTATATTATATGAATCGTTAGATGTGATTAATCGATCGACTTCGATTCCAGTAAATCGTGGTCCGGGGGAATGCGATGGAGGAGTTTACTACATAGATTTGTGTCTAATTTTCAATATTTAAAAAAAATTATAAATTGTTTATATATACTAGATGATAAATATTTAATCATACAGTTACCGAACGGTTAATAATTTGTATTCGGTCATGAACATTATAATATTGTATTTTATTGACGAGTACTTAGATCAGTTGTAGTTACTAAAAACAGAAACAAAAAATAATGTCAACGTATATGAGTCATATTAGACCAGAATAAATGAATTTAATTGTTATCTTACCTATAGGTATGAGTCATACATATGTACCATATATGTGTCGTTTTTTTCAAAAGATTAAATATTAATTTTTAAATGAACGATTATTTATTAAAATTTTTATGATACATGTATATGACACGGCCTGCTTAATGTGAAACACGTCATTTTGTGATTTTAAAAACATTTTTATTAAAAAACCAGAGCTCATAAAATCGTGGGGGTTTTTTATTATATATTTTTTTGTGTACCGAATAAATCGCGAATGAACGCAAAAGCGAATGGAACATGTTTTTTCAGATTTTCGAGTATCGTACCGTGTTTCGGCCATATTATGTGTCTATGATTTACATTAACGATTTTGTTATTATTTATTTACCTGCAAAGCCTGAGGCCAACTACAACTGTTGTTGAGATTAGTGGATAGTCTTGTGTCCGAGCAAGGTAACGCCAACGAACCCGGTGTGTATTGAGCCGATTGCACCGAGATGATAGTTCCAGTCGGACAAGTGAGCGCCAACGACTGGGTCTCGCAACCCACCCTGTGGTATGTTCTGAGCGTGCCGGTCAATAAAGCTGCGAAACAAAAACCACAGGACATTAATATTATTTAATTTGCTATTTTTTTTTTGTTTTGAAATTTTTAACACGAATCGTTAATATATATTATTGCGTCCGTCGCAAAGTAATGACAGACGGTCTAGAAATAAACAATAACCAGCGCAATGTACACACACACACACACACACACACACACACACACACACACACACACACACACACACACACATATATATATATATGGATTATGTGGTATTTATAGAAAGAGTGGCGCGTTTCGAGAGGCGTTCTCCCACAGGAGCAGAGGTATACACGAACTTTTGCGTGCGACGTATCAATATTTCGGGCGTTTCCTTGTTATTTACCTAATGGATTCACAAGCCCAGGCCGGGTAGTGGGGCGGGGTAGATGGGTCATAGAGTGGAGTTATGCCATTATGCTATTCTTTATCGCGCTCAGTTTCGTTTCGATCCATTTTCGCCGCGCGGTTTCCGTTCAATTCGTTCGGTCACACAATAATGATTGTGGCGAACTTGTTTGAAGAATTGAGTATATCATACAAAAAAAAAAAAAATACACGTATACACGTGTACACAGCATATCATAAACTTACTTATACCAACAAGTATAAATACTCTTCGAGTGAGTTATAACTGTGCAGTTGCCGCTGTGCGCATATACATATAATATGTATATCGTGTGTACACATACACTCGATAATAATTTCATTCATCGTACACGTAGACATATTATAAATAAAATTATATTCAGTTTTCACAGCGTATATTTTTTCTTCCAAATATTACAACTTGTAGTTTATTATGGCTATATGATTTTATTTTAGATTCCGAGTGTGGCGAGAAATGTATTGGTTTTATAATGATGCGTTTTTCTGGTTTTTTTTCTTCTTCGATAAACATTTTTGGGGGTAATAAAAGTGTTTCAAAAGTTTCATAGCATACAACCACCCATTTTATAAATATTTTTAAAGAATTCAACGCGGACTACCACTTGTAAATTTTAGAATTTCCCAGAAGTTTTCCAGAAAATTGGAGGAAACATATCGAAATTATTATAAATCTGTCCATTTTTTTAAAAATAAACTTAGAACTTAGAACCATTTTACAATAAAATGAACTATAAAAATAATCATTTAATATTAAGTAAAACAAATTTTAGAAAACATGAATTATTTTTTATTCGTTTTGAAACAAAAAAATGTTTTATTAAATTAACATGGTGTAGTTTAGAAGTTGTTTGATTATTTACATTCCTATATTTTAATTTGATAATATAGTTACTACAAAGGGTTTGTATACTTGTTTGCAAATATTATTGATACGTCAAACAATATTGTAAATGTTTGAAAGTTTTTGTGTAAAAATTTTGTCTAACGTACAAAAAAAAAAGCGTTCATAATTAAAATATCATTCGACTATGATATTAATTTAATATCCCCTTAAAAGATTTTAATAAAGGATTATGATGTAAATTTAACTGATGAATAAATCATTATCGATGACAGCTATAGTAGAAGGAGGGATCCACGATAAATACTCGCAGGATTACACAAACTCACATTAGCACGATCTTTACTGAAATGTCGTGCATTATATTATTATGACTTATGATAAAATAATAAAAATTAATATGAACCGGCACTGTTTTTACCTCGACTACGTTATTTAACGAAGATTAATTTAATTAATTCTGAAGACAGTTTGTAAATTAACGTTCGGGTACGTTGTAATTATATATTACTATATACAAACGGTTTTTATCTGTCCACGTTTTAGTGATAGTTACAATTTTTTCCGTGACTCGTTTGAAAAGTATACGTTCAAATTCCAAATGTATTTATTGTTATAAACAGCCAAAGTATAGATTTTGTTTAACACACTTACTCGAAAATAAATATCAGAACACTGAATTATGATATGTATATTATATAATACAAGTTTTGTTGTCTCTCAAGTTGTTTTCATTTATTTTATTGCATTTTATAAATCATTTTTGTTTGTCAGGGTATTTCAGTAAAAGAATTATGTGTTTTTAATGTTTCTTACATATTTATACATGGGTTTGAAAATCGAAAAAAGTTATTGTTTCTTGTAGACTATAGATTTTTTTCTCTATTTTAATATCCGTCCAGAAGTTTTGTACAAATATTGTTGTACATTTAATATTCATCAAACATTTTAATATTCAGATATATCGAAACTATAGTCTAGATTATCGACTATATACGTTCAGTGTTGATTGGTATCGAATTCATTTTATTATTACATTATATTTATATTTTTGATTTTTTTGTTTTTACAAAATCCACACAACAAATAATACGATATTCGTTATTTTTTCATTATTTTATTTATACAAATCCAAAAAGTGACATTATATACATTTTGGATTTGAAGAGTACATACTTATTATATATTTTGAACATCACACAATGGCATAATATACACTGAACACATAAAGTATACCGGTTACCTTTTGTGTCTTAAAATATTATTTAACACGTATACATATTGAACGTTTATATTTATTTCGAATAAAATGTTCGAGTTAAATGTTTAACTAGAGCTGTGAAAAAAAAAAGCATTTGCTTAATGGGAATTCATTGTTATGACAATAAAATACGACCACTAGACAGGTATTTATTTATAAAATAATATCTTAAATAAAAATTGTTGTTTTCAAAATGTTTAACGCGGAATTAAGACGACGAAGTAGGTTTGGCAATTCTTTTGGTGATATATTTACGGCGACAGCGGTCAATATTCATTGTGGTTATTTAAAAATAATGTTGCTCAAACGAATCTGCCAATTAAAACCATTTTCTTTCTTCTTTGAGATTTAAAATAATTAAAGAAATCGATGGGACATTTTTATTTATCAAGGTATTACTGTAACCAATAATATAAAGAAAATAAGTTTATCGTGTTTTCAATATTTATGTTAAATTACCCTCCTACCTCAAACTAAGTACAATAAATATCGATATTCGAATAAACATCGAAATAAATATATAAGTACCGATGGGTAGGATATGAACTAGTACTTTACATATTATAATATATACTAAACTTGCCTTTTATTGATTTATTTCGTTAGACGTGTGTTATAAATTGCATTGATCGAGTTAACAACAATAAAATATACAGAGATGCGTGTAATAATATCGATTAAATTATAATCTGAAGTGAAGCAAAGAAGTCATGTACATTTTTCCGTATTTAATGATATTAACCATGTTTATTTTATAAGAAGTACTTTGTATTTTGTATTTTTATCATTTAACTAAAAAAAAAAAATTACATTTACTAAATTATATTCTTTAATTTTGTAAATAATATACCTTTATTATAAAAAATATATTTATTTTTGTTACAATCATGATGTGTTTTCCTTTGTCTTTTACCAAAATATACACTAAACTAAATACAGAGAAGTTAAAACAAGTTAAAAAACGAAATAGTTGATTTAAAAAAATAATCATACTAAAAGAATATTTAATTATAATAATAATGATTAATGAGAATATAAAATAAATCAATTTTATTTATGAAGAATGAAAAAATGACAAATCATTTAAAAAACAAAATGATTAAATCGTTCGTAAAAACTAGAATTACGAATAATCTCATTATATTATGCAATAATTAAAATATATTTTATGCTAACTTAACCATATACTATTGGAACGTGTTGGATACACAGACAAAACACCATTATAATCACGTAGTAAACATTTGAAGAATTGTGTGTTATATTATTTTGTCGATTAATATTGTATTTAAAATACACGTACTAAAACGAAGTCATAAAATCAAATGAAAATGACTACGTACATTTATTAAATTAAGAAGAATCGAATTATACCTATAAAGCTTATACCCATATTAGTTGTGAGTTTTGTCTACATCATTATAATCTTAAAGACACTAAATTTTATTTTAATTTGTTCTTTTAAACTTAATATATTAACTTTTGTTATTAAAACATTAACGACACAATTATTGCGATAAGCGATACAATAAAGAAACACCTTTTTCATAATCCGTATGTTATTATTATTATTATTATTATATTCGTAAAAATTATCAGATATTACAATGATGATTTATACATAGTTATATACTATAAAAACTTAATAAATATATATATATGCATATATGTGTAAAAAATATCAAAATATGCTCAAAAAAAAATTTAATTTTAATATTTAATTTTAAAACCAAAGTTTCATATTAGCAATACTTTACGTAGATATACAAAATATCCACTATACATATAAACTAAAAAACAAAAAAATATGACTGGTCTCAAATACATTACCTTGATTCCGAACGCGACAAAGCTATACAGTACATTTTTTTTAAATATGCAAAAAAATCATAAATTTCAATGATAATTACGTATAAATCGTGAACCATTATTTTACATTACATAGTTTTATATATGTTAGGTAAGAGAATATTTTGTCAAGTTAAAACAGAACGCTGTAGAGTAATTTTTTTAAATATTTAGAATATGCAAAATAATAATGCACATACAGAATTATTAGGTCGTGAAATAAATATTTAATACGTGTTATATAGATTAGTTGTATTTTTATTTTACCAATCAATAAAAATATACAAAATCATCGGTTCAAGTAATAAGATTACATGTTTAATTCAATTTTTAATTTTTTTTTCTTAAATACAATACTAATTGGGTATTTTTTTAATATTTTGTTATTAAATACGATTAATCAGAGTGTTAATATATAAAACACTGATCGTAATTTATAAAATAAATTGTATACATAACTTGAATATTTCATTTCAAAAAATAATTTGATTTACTTATTCGTGTTTTCAATATAAATAATTTTATATAAATAATATTTTATTGTATTAAAATATAAACGCAATATATTGGAAGAGAATTTTTACCGTTGGTGTTAATTATTTGAAAAAATGAACTATAAATTAAACTTGAGAATATATTTTTATTTATGTCAATAAGGCGTTACTATAACGCGTATAACAATATTTATAATATTGATCAAAATTTAGCATATGTTTTTTTTTCAAAACCACAGTAAAGTTTGTGTATCCACACGATCGAAACTTAACAAATTAAAAAAAAGGTTTGATTTGAACAAATAAATTATCATTGTGAAAAACCCCTATTTGTTTTTTTCTTCATTATTTTTTGGAATCCAAAATTGTCTCCCCTTAAAATATGCCTGGAAGTGTAAAAGTGTAAAGCAATGAGGGTACGTTTATAGAATCAACTTACGCATAAATGTGTATATATATATATATTTAGGCGTGGTCGTTGGACTAATAATAATATACTGTAAAATGTTAGACATGAATAAATTGTGAACATAATTTTAATAAGGGTAATTATTCAAAGAATATTTTATTTTTTTGTTGAATAACTTATTGCAATATTATTACCGGGTGAAAGTTAAACGATTGGCTTACAAGAGAGAAACAAAATTCAATTCAATTATTTTAGTATTATGTGGTTCACACAACACTAAACATATGTTTTCGTTATACCTATACAATAGGTATATTTAGTCGTCTGATATAAATCTTTCGATTTATAATGTTTTTCTAATTTTTTCATCTCACGACAAAACGTTGATATTAAAGCTATATCAACGGTTGAATATTTCTGATATAATAGATTCGAGATAATTAAAATTATTAAAATAATAAATAAAAATTATTTGTTTAACGTTAAATCGTTATAATTAAGCGTAAAAGATTTTCTAAACTATTTTATTTATATTAAATGGTTGCTTCGAGTAAAGCTTGAAAAAAGAAAAAAAACTTTGTCAAGATATCATTAAGAGTATTCTTCAAAATTGGAAAACGAAAATACCTCATGTAAAAAAAAAAAAACGATTAATGTGGAGAACCTTTTCATAATTTATGTTTTACATAACTGTATGTCCAAACAATATATATTTAAAGCGTTTGGTGATTTACATTGTCCAAATAAAATGCACTCATTAAAATACATTCTATTGAATTACACGATTAAAAAAAAAAAAAATATTATCATTAAATATTCGTAAATAAATGTTTATCGTTTTGTTTCCTCCCGTGTTTCGATACGGGTACTTTTTTAGTACGTATTATATCTATATTATAATATACTAAACATTTCGGTGGATTATAATAGGCGGAATCTCATTTCGGCTTATCCACCACATAATATGTATTGTTTCGGTGGTCATAAACCAGACGACACGAGAGTCTACTCAGTCCGGCGGGCAACGGCGTTAATTAAATAAATAAAATTAAAAACGCCACTCCCTCTCACGGTGGAAGTCGGGATTTTAAAAGTAATTTATTGTGTTACGTCTCGTATTATTATTGTTCCCGTACACGCATCCAAATATATTAAACGTATTTTATTACAGCGACAAACTATCACGACCACAATACCTACCTACTCATTTTTTTTTTTTGTAATGCATATAATAATTATATAAAACGCAAACGCTCGAGTATAGAAAAATGAAAAAACAATACACTCCGACGTCTATATTGTAATCACAATGAACTGTGAGTTTAAATTTAATTTAAATTTACTCGCCCGATAATTAATTCGTTTTTTTCCAGTAAAATAAATTCCCACGCGGTTTATAAATTTCATTAATACGCGTTGTTTTTATTCATATCATCAGAGAATTTTTGGAACCAACCTAGGATCCTAAAAAATATATATCTGCTTATTTACTTTTTTATACTACAGTTTTTCACATAACATTATATAACGCATACGTTTGTTCATTAATGCTATAAAATAAACGTACATAAACACGATACAAATAATAATATCAAGAATACGTCATTTATACCCAAGTAGATTGCAGACGAACGGAGCTCATACCGTGATAGGAATATATTTTCGTATAAATGGTTTATTTTTTTATGACATTTTATTCATCGATAACGATCGGAAACAAGTTGCTACACATAATTTTGACACATTACGCAGTTATCATGTTGTATTATGTGATATTTAAAATGTTGATTAGATTAGTTATCATTAACGATCGGTACATATTTAGTGAGTAATAAATAGAATTATATTTTTTGTTTTGTGCACACAATCCAAACAGTGTTGACGAGTATTATACGAGTTATGTATTAGTGTTTGAAACCGATTTATTTTTAAATTTATGAGTCAGAGATAATTATAATAGTAATAATAACAATTCAATATATAATAAATTGTATTTGAATATAAGTATTTGTAAGACATTGTTCTTATGTACGAAATGTGGGCTGGGACCGGGATAGTTGAGAAAATATATAGTAGACCTGTATAGGCTCTTTGTAATCCTCTAAGAATGTTTATAAGGCGGCAGTTCAGCTTAATTCGGCGATGCATAGAATTTATCTCTCTTTTCTTTAATTCTACAAAATGAACCGAAGAATATATTAGTTTTAATGATGTGTTATTTCTCTTATTTTGTCCGTTAACACTTTTTCGTGTAAAAGGAGTGCTAGGATGATCTTGACATGCGTTACTTTCTCATTACGAATTGTGTCTAGTTGATACTTTACTTAATACTTTCTTCGATTTCCCCAATTGTTTCTTTATTTTTAACGAAAAACGACCCAACAAATAAAAACCGGTAAAATTATTGACATATTCGTTTTATACAAGGAGAGTTTTCGTATTCTTCAAGAGCTTGAAATGTTATACAAACTTATATAATATTTTAACAATATTTCTCACAAATTATTAATGATTAATTAATGGTACTCAACTAGCGTCCCTTAGAATCGTTTTTCGAATTCAATGATTTATCATTGCTTTCAAATTCAAAATAATAATAATAACACTATAATCTCCGTCTAAGTAACGCACTTGAGCCGATATCTCCAGCACCCGTAGCTCACTAACATTTATTTTCAAGTTAATATAGTTAATTTTGAACTCGATTGTAGATAAGACTCGTAAGTTGCTCGACGAACTGTAATACGGTAACCGACATTGTTTCTTTACTAAACTACTTCATGTAATAACAGTTTTCCGTACTAATAAAGACAATTTATTTTTATTGTGATTTTTTATTATTTTCCTGTTTCATTGATAATTCTATTATTTAGAAATTTTTCTTGCATAAAAACTTTAATAATTTATATCGTTGTTTAACCAATTGGTGACGCTGTTATAAAAAAAATTCGACCATCAACAAATTGTATATATTGATATGATCCGAAATGTAACTATCTGATCTACCAATTGTTGTATTAAGTAAAGACTTAACTTATTAACTTATCTTATTAGTTAGGTTAATAATGAATCTTATGTTTTAAAAATCTCATTATTCATATAATTCTATTAAAATTAGTTATTCAATATTAATTTAAAAATAAATCAGATAATTCGATTGTATATCATCATTGAGTTACTTATTTATAAAAAATAACTGTTATTATTACTTTATTTTTTAAATTCAAATATAAATTTATGTCCTTGTTATTTATGGACAGCATTTATGCTTCTAAATATAGAAGAAACCATAACACACGATATAATTTTTATGATTGTGTATATGTTGTATGCGCAAACTCTTTGTGCTGATACAATTCCTCTCGTGTTTTATTAAATATAAATACGTAAAATAATCATTTTATTCGATTCAAAAATACATTCATTTGGAGACCACGGAATTTACGAAATTTGTTTTCGCTTTCTGGTATGTGATAAACGATTTGGTGTGAATGATTACCATCCTTCGGATAAAAATATTATTAAAATACTGAGTAATAAATAGAGGTTATGATTTTTAAGACGACTGTAATGTGCAATATTTTCATTTAAGTAATAAAGAAAAATATTTCGGGTATTATATAAATACATACAAAAAATAACGATTGAATATCGTATTGTACGTCGATTTCTAATTTTATGGTACATATAAAAACAATATTCTACTAAAAAATAATCTAAAAAATGTATCGTATACAAATGAATATATATAATATTATATATTATAATTAATAAATTTATTAATATTACGTATTAAATATTTAAACGTTTTTTTATATTTTTTTAACAAGACAAAAAATAAAAGAGAAATGACGAAGTAAAATGTATAAAAAAAACAAAACGGATACAATAGGATTGGATTATGTATAAGGAATGTCCAATAAAAAATAAATAAATATATATGTCAAAAGAAATGTATTTTTATATTATTTTGATAATACTTTTTAAAGAGCAAAAAATAAGTCTGGAAGTTATTATTAATGTGTCATTTGTTTATGTTTCACAATAATAAATAATTGTGTTCAAAACAAAGGGAAAGAAATCAAGAGAGGACTTAAATCGTTATTTAAAATTTTTGTTTGCTCACTATATTTCAGATTGTATTTTAATTGAATACTATAAAATCGTTTAAATATATATAGAATATAAAACGGTTTTTTTTCATTTCGAATTATATTTTTAACTGAAGAATCACAGAGACTTTGCGTTTATGCTAATAATATAAAGTTAAATATATAACCATTTGAAACCGGTCATTATAGTCATTAAAAACCGTTGAATTCTGTAGGAAACAGGAATATTATTATACATATCGGTGCTTTATTGTGTTAGGATATCAACAGGAAAGGCATAAACGGTCTGAACTCGGCAATAAGGTTAACCTTGTGCTAGAAATATAAATTGAATACCATTGCTATCCGTAAATTGCGTTCGGTACTAATCGTTATCTTTAATCATATGAATAGTATTATATGGTGTCAATAAACAGGAAATACAATATTATCGTTTTGGTCAGATCTTTGTCAGATTTTTGAATAGTAATATCACATGTTAGTACTTCTGATCGAAAATTTCATAATTAATACAAATGTATTTTTCATTATTTGACAGTTTATTTTACATTTTGATTGTATATAATACGTATTTGAAATAACACTGTTTTTTTTTTAATGAGAAATACTAGAAACATACAATTAATTGTTATGATACTAAAATTTGCATATACTAAAATATACGAAAAATATTTATAAATATAAATATTTATTGTGATTCACGTTTTTGTAAGCGTTTAATAGTTAAAAATTTTACTAAAAAATCAACAAATGAATATTATGTGCGATAATTATACTATTTAACAATTAAATAACGTATTGTTTTTAACTAAAAACAATAATATTTCTAATAAAAACGATTATACAACAAGGTCGAGTATATTAGTTCAATTCAAATAATTTGTAAATATTTATTACGTTAAAGTGAAAATTGTTTTGAAGCATCCATCGTCCAGACTTCTAATGAAAATATATTGCTCGTTTTACCTACGAAAAATTCGTTTGCACACTGTAAATTGTTACGAACAACAATGAATAAGCGAATCCAAAACACTATTATGAATTTAAACTGTTGTTTTTGGCTAATGGATGTCTGGTGGGTACACGATTATAATATGAATTTATCGCAAACAGTTAGCTAGAAAACGCGAGAACGATTGACCACGGCACTCTGTATTTATAAAAAAAACACGATTCACCGAAGGACTCGCAAAAATTAGATTGAAATCGTATCAATGCATATTTGTCGTAGGTAATGGCAGTGGGGATTTTATCGCATAGTAAAAAAAAAAATTGAAAAGCAAAAGACAAAAATAAAAAAACCGTACCTAACTGCTGTATAAACTTTTGCCGTATATACTTTTAGGAAAACAAACAAACAAATACATATATATATATTAAATAATTAAATTGTATTTCGAATAGACGTATCGTATTTTGCAAGTATAATGCTATTGAGGTAAGACTTAGCGATTGTTATTTGTTTGGAAGTGGATGTATTGTAATCGAGGCTTGTATGTACCGATGAACGACAAACGACACGGTGTCGACCGAATATTCGCACATATTAACAGCGAATCGTTATACATGCCTATATATCGTACACGACACTATACACTTTCCATAATGTATGTATTATTATCTCCTACCTCGGCATCGTTGTATAATATTCTCCATATAATGTCGTCGGATGAGAAGCCTACCTACATGTGACACAAACAGTACGTAACCACCGGCTTTTAATATTTGCATTTTGACTGGTGACTCACAATCTTTATATACATGTCTACTGTTTAATAACACTTATACGTATTACTTTATGTGTTTGTTATATTTTAATAATGTGAATACGCAATGCAAACACGTCGCGTAAACATATAAATGTATAAATTACGGTCCGAGCGCGAGAGAACGTATTTATTATTCTGGTACGAACGAGTAGTTTTAGTGAAATATGATTAATGACGAATTAAGTCGTTGTTTTTGTGGTTGTTCTTTATTTTTGTATAATGGGAAAAAACCTATACATACATATACTGCATCGAATGTAATTATACGATTACGCCAACTGCGAACTCAAATATATATATTATTAGTATAGTCTAGATATTAAAATGTGTGACTTTGCAAATCAAAAGTCGAGTTCATACATTTACATTTATCCTCTAAATATATTCTATAAACACGCACGCCATTTGCTGATAGCAAATGTATTGAATTATACATATAGTTAAAATAAAAAATAAAAAAAAGAATTCAAAGAATAATATTTATATTAGGAAGTATAACAAGTGTATTTTATATTTTTAAGAAGTATAAAAATTGAAATATGAAAAAAGTTGGACAATATGATAGATAGAATAGTCGAAAAGAAAATTACAGTCAATAATGACAGTTTTTAACATCTGTTTTTCCTATAGACATTTCTGTAAAACGATATTTTTGTCTCGTATTTTATTTTTAGCGATGAAAAACGCATAAAAAGTAAAATACAATACGAAAATATAGTCTTCAGTTACGTTATTCAATTCGCATCAATAAGTTATATTTATTTCAGTCGGTTTCTATAATATATTCTATAAATCGGTTTACTAGGAAAATTATTTAATATTATTAATTTAATTAATAAAATTGCATGACACTGCAGTATGTTATTATTGTAATAAAATACACTAAACAGAATTATCGGTTTAACGATTGAGTGTAACACAAAAAAAAAAATACCTTGGCACTATGCAAATGCTATAAGTCGACGATAACGTCAAATTTATCACATTTTCAACCTAGACTGTAACTTCAGCCATATGGTAACAGTTTCAAAAAAAAAAAAAAAAAAAAAAAAAACGATACACACGAAAAAGAAGATTGATAGATGGACAACGGTCGTGTAAGTTTGGTATCCGAAATGCTTGTTACCTACGTCATGACGATGATGGGGCAAAGGCTGTTTATATATAATACGCGTATTATAAAATATTATAATCGACGGATTTCATCAATATTCATATGGTTTTAGCTTTATTGATATTTGTGTTTAAAAACAATAATTTTTAATTGATTATTTGTATTTTTACTTATTTTTAAAGTTTAAACCACAGCGCTTATAATATAATGCGTGCACACGTAATATTGTATACGGCTCGTAGGTATATTGAATAATTATTATTCTGTTTACATATTAGACCTAATAATCTCTCGATTTAATTGTTTGTCTAAGTCGTCTAAACAAACTTTGATGCGCTCATGTCAATGTTTGAGAGGTGTATTTACTATATGCATTCTGTTTAGAATAAGTATTATTTTCTCGCGAAACTTTGCAGTGTGTTCTATAGTACAACCTAGTATATACGTAAATATATTAAATATATTTTGTAGGATTAAGTTTCCCGACTGTTATAAGCTTACGTATGTTCATAACGCTACGTAATAATTTTCGAAATGAATATATCTTGTATAACGAATTATTTTCCGTTAAATTTAGTTAGCGATGTAAACGTATTCATATATTTTCAAAATCTGACGGGGATTAATAATAAATCAATTATTTATTTTTGTATAATTTCCTTCCCTTTCTCAAGCCCTCCCCCCCCTCAAAAAAAAAACAAAAATATTTTTATTTTTCATGTGATAACATTTATTAACGTGGTGTATATTATTTAACATATATTTTTTATTATAATGTGATTACTTGATAAGAGTTTATTATAGTGTATTATATATTATATTTATTATATGATCAATAAAAATATATTTCACCGCAAATTAATATTTGCGGTGAAATATATAAACTTTTTATTACTATTACAAAAAATCACCGTTCAAATAAAATGACTACAGATGCAAGTATTACTGACAATTTTATTAATTTATATAGACTAGGAAATTGTATAATATTACAATTGAATATGATAAAAATAAAAGATAAAAAAACTCGCTATAAAAACCCATTAAAAATCATTTTTAAATGTGATAATATTGCTTTCAATATGATAGCACCGTAAACGCACTTCAAAGTACCTATTTCAACTACCCGCCGGCCATCGTTTTCCACTTTAAATGTCGCTACGTTGACTATACATATGTTTATGCTGATATTGCTTTTAGCCTAGAACCATGTAATATTATACGAAAAAATAAAATACAGCGTGGATTTTTATATTATAATAATCCGTTTTAAAACCCGTCAAAATAACACGGACGATTATGCTTTCAAATAAACCAATATCAAAAGTAAACCCAGAAATGTTTTAGCTTATCATATGAATACTTATATATAGGTACTATAATAAGTACCTACCTAATAATATTGAATTTCAAGAGTGTTTTTATCTTTAAAAAACCGTATTTCCTTCGGTATTGTTATCCGCAGGAAAGGATATGATTTTACGATTTCGAATGTGTTTTCGGAGAAATCAGCATATTTTTCTCTATAAATATATCGTTCATTGATTTGTCTTAATATTGGACGGGTGAAAATTTGCAATATTACTTACGAGATGGAGTGGAATGGTGAACATACAATGATGACCTAAAGTAACAAACTACTCTACCATAACTAATTCTTGCTGATTCGTTGATATTTTGAATGGCGTATCTAAAGGGTTGCTTTCATCGTCCTTATTAATGAAACACCAACTATCGGTATTCATTAAACGAAGTACCTCCACGATAGTTGCAATCGACGCAAGTGGGAGGTCAAGTAGATAAAATATTAGTAATAATATTTTTTGAAATATAC
The DNA here is from genome assembly GCA_019022885.1 of Schlechtendalia chinensis. Classification (NCBI taxonomy): domain Eukaryota; kingdom Metazoa; phylum Arthropoda; class Insecta; order Hemiptera; family Aphididae; genus Schlechtendalia; species Schlechtendalia chinensis. The sequence goes on from CM032341.1 coordinate 3,155,919, forward strand.
GAGTAGTAGTTAGAATAATTTTATATAAAAATGTTTATAATAATTTCATTGTAACAATATAAACGCGATAATGCGTTATTTTTTTTTATTTTTTCAAAAACATGTGATTATAGGTAATACTGCATAGTAATTAACGATAGTTCTCCACAACAATATCTACGTTTTTAATAACTTTGGGGAGGACCGCTTAGGTTTTACAATTTTTTTTCGGATAGAATCCGTGAAATTTACATTTTGTGGAATATAACTTTTCTCGGTGTATGGTTCTATTATTATAGTGCACATTGCACCGTCAACCGACCACAATTTGTAAGGTGGTTGAAAATCATTCGCTAGGAAACTATATTTATTTTGCAGTGCACTAACATCATCTATATGTATATAGCGTCTCTCATTTTATAAATAAAAAAAAATATAGCGTCTAATAAAATGTGGTTTTATTATTGTCTACACTGTTTGTTTAAGCAGCCCATTATTTTTATAATGCATTAAAACATAGATAATTTTTATTTATATATATATATATATATATACTATTCGAAAATGTGTAATAAATAATAATATTAGTGAAAATTTTTTGTTTTTTTTTTTTGTTTGTATACCTTATAAGCTGCTTAAGCACGCTGAATTAATATGTATGGGCAGGTTAGGTTATACAGCCATTATGTTTTGCTCAGGTCAGGTAAAAGTTGTAAAAAATATGCTTACGATCGAGTTTTAAACAATTCATTATAACGTGTAGGTAATTAATTACGAAAAATTTATTGAATGATAGAATTCAATAATAAGCGCAATCACTTAGATAAAAAGAGGAATATACGTAAAAAATGATTTATATCGACTTATAGCGATTTAATGAATTTTATCAATTTATTATGTGGCTCTGAAAGTGCGAAAAGCGTTCGGCTGATCTACGAACTTAAGTTATCGCTCATCTAAATATCACATATTCTCCACTATGAATATTTACTACGAACGATCATAGTAAAAAAGCCCCGAAATAAAAACGTAACAGTATAGCACGTTTATCCAAAGCATTCGATTTTCCTCGGTGTAAATGAAATGAAAATGATTTATTAAATTAACTTAAAACAATTCTTGTGAAACACATATCCATCGGAAATGATTTAATCAATACAAATGACGGTAGACCGTGTAGTGGTGGGTGACTAAAACGAGTAGTACATATAGTAGGTACCAACATCAATATATAAGCCGTGAAATTAAATAATCTCGACTTACGAAAAACTTGAGTTATTTAGATGTCACTTTCCTGTCGTATTCCGCCTCACACAAATACAGTGTATCATATATTTTGACAACACAAATACGTCATATGTTTAGTTCGAGTGTACACAAAATGAAATTAAAGAAAAACAAAAATGTGTGTACGGACATACTGTCACGTATGTAAAAAAAAATACGTTTTCTTATTTTATAACGACGTTGAATTCTGTACATTTTTTTCTTTCTCTTGTGTATTTTATACGGCATGCTTATAATACGTTGATAACTGCACAGTACACCCGTACTTGTTTTAGTGTAGTGGTACTGCACGAAACGCCACAAAAAAAATAAATAAAAAATAAAAAATTATGCACAACGTACTATTACAATTTTACAAATAACATGGTAAGTAACACACGACGAACACTAATTGAAATGGCGTCTGTTATTATATTATAGCAATTATTCATAAACTGGTACTGAGCTTTTTGTATAATTGTGCTTTTATGATTTTTTCTTCGAATTCGTATCGTACGCAAGCTATTTCCTCCTTGCACACTCTATGCTCTAACGTATGTGTAATGTAATATTTTTGAAAAACTCAAACGAGAATGAGTCTTAACAAATTACTCAATGTTTTCGTTATGAAGAATAATTTCGCATAGATAATAGTAATTGAAACTAATTGCGTTTTTTTTTTTTTTGACATCGCATAGAGTTATTATATTTTTTTTGCGAAGTTGCCTTCCAATCAACTATCTAACGATTTATTGAAACTCGAATTCTCGAAACATTAAAATACAAAGTATTAGTCATCCTAAAGGACAGTTAAATTGTTGATATATTATATATACAATAGTATATAATATATATATATATAAATATTTAATATATATTATTTACACAACAGTATTATACCTTGTAACTACAATGCCATAACTGAAATACTTAATGTAGGCACGTTTTCTGTGATCCGACCTAACCAATGACTACTTATGTATATACTTATATAATAACATTAAACTATATTTGTGGAGAAAAATTGTAATAAGATCAAATTTTGTTCTTCTAACTTTTTCGCGGCCAGTAAAGAGTTTATGATCAATCACAATGTTTTAAAATCACTTATTTTTTTAACACACTTCTTTGTAAATTCACTGTGAGTCGTATATAAATTTAACTAACGCAAGAAAAAACCAGTGTATATCATGGATTTTAAAGTTACAATAAAGTTTACAATTAATAGCGAGAATATTCGGGTAAATTTTTGAAGGATTCTTGTATATAAAAATAAGCTTATCCTGTTGTGAGAAATTACTAGTTTATTTTGATCCCTTGAGTTACGATTAACTTTGAAAGTTGTTAGGGAGCAACATCGTTTCAGATTTGATATGTAATTTGTGTAAATAAGCATGTCTTAAATGTTCATGGTTAAATTAGGTTAGAGAAATTTTTACGAACACATTATTCGGATTATTGGTTGTTTAATCTTGTTTAAGTATTATTTTATATTACTAAAATTATTATATTATATTATTATTATCTTGTAATTCTGTTCACTTATAAATAGACATTCAATAACATTTAGGTTTTTTATGAATATAATTATTAAGTTTATATAATATTGATTTTATTAAATGGGAAGTACATGTTGTCGAATAATTGTATTAAACAGATGAGCGTGGAGATCCACTGATATTTATCATAAATTATGCAGTATATAATATTATGTCTTGTTAGATGAAAAAGAGATTAAATTTCATATTTATTCATACAGAAATAATTTTTATAAAACAATTTAGATTTTTTAAATATTATACAAATTTACGACGGTATTTGTTCAGAAACATATTGTAACATATTCCATATTTAATAAAAACATATTTTCTAAAATCGGAATGAATTGTAAAACTTTACAATGAATGCATTCTTAATTTAAATAAATAAAGATTCATTTTGAGTCGTCGGTAAAGAAATACTATATTTCTTTTCCACTTTTTACACGTGTCCGAGTCAATTACATTATAGTTTAACATGTTATCGAAAATAAAATTTAAAAAAAAGTTGAAGATTTCACTTGAAAGAATAAAATAATATTGTTGATCCGAAATATCCGAAGCCTGGATTACGTTTTAAGCAAATGAAAAAATCCAAAACTACCAATATTCGAAACGAATATGTCGACAGTTTTACCGGGTTTTTTCGGGGTGGTTTTTCCTCGTGATTTAGGCAATTACCAAAAAGTCGAAATACGTATCATGTAAAGAAACAACTATATACAATCTGTTACCGGAAAGTAACGTATGTCAAGATCATCCGAATACTCTCGTTCACTACGAAAAAGTATTCACAGACTAAAAAAAAACAACGCATTATTGTAAAGCCAATCCATTCTTCGTTTAAAATCTATAAAAATCACCTTACACTATATATGTATTTATAGAATGTTTCTACCTTATCTTATAGAAATTGATTAGATTGAGTGGTTTTGTCATTAAATATGTTCTATTTAATACTAAACTATACTTAATTTTGTATTTTACACATGTTTCAAAGTTTATTATTTTATTATTTATTTTTTTATTATTTTTTTTATTATATATAATATCATAGTGCCCATTTATATGATGATGCAAAAAAAAACTAATGAATTTTTCTTACTTTTTGTAAATCATTATATGTTTATGTAAATATTTTAGTTATATTAATAAAACCAATTAGGGCGGAGAAATTAACGAAACAATTTTCATGTAAAATATAACGTCAAATATTTTGGACATAATAAATAAAAATCTGTGTAGTGCTATTTATTTTCAGTATGAAAATCGGAAACAATAAAATAATAACGTTGAAACCGTTTTATTATTATTCCGCTATAATCAGAATAATCTAGTATTAGCACTCTAACGTAATTCTTTCAGTTAGCACTGACCGCACTCAAATCGCATAGTACCGTATTGTAAATACGGGTTGTTTACAGTAGCAACTGCATGTAAATAAATTAGTTTTTTTTTATACACACGAATAAATTTTGTACGTCACATATGCTTGTGATGTAATGACTGAACGTAGTTGAACTTTAATATAAATATTCACGCAATCCGATCAATTTGTTTTATTCTTATACGTTCAATTATCATTTTTAAATTTTATTAATTCTTATCAAACATATCCATTTAGCTTTTGTAAATTATAATAATATAATTTAGTGTTTAGAGTTCTCCTTCAGAAATTAAATTGAAGTCGATTAAATAATGTTTTGGGTAGAGACACGTGACGACAAAAATTTACTGACCCGTCACTAAAAGACGTTTCGCTTTATTTAATTAAAAAATTGTTTTCAATTTGTTAACAAAAGTATTGGTACTCGGAAATCCGAATGCCACTTTGTTCAGAGCTGCAAAGTGTTATATATAAAAATATTTACTCAAAATTCCAATTTTATTCAAGTCCATTTAAACGAATCGATTATCAACCAATTTCGCAACCATTTCGCACAATTCATCGCGTATTTTAAAAAAAAAGCAATTCAGGAACTTTCTTTAAATAATATCGATTTCACGTTTTTACGTTATTGTTTATTTATTTATTTGAAGATTATCGGATGTACATACAAACAATTGAACAGATTTTAAATATTATTGAGTAATAATAGAAAAATTACCAAATACTAAACAACATTTTCATTTAATATCCTAAAAACTTACAAGAACTATATACGACCACAATAAACAAATTAAAATGCATCTGTACTTAATTGAATTATTTTTTACTGAGTTTTATGAGTTTAATGAGTTAATTTAGTTTTAAAATTTTATACATGATGAAGAAAAAATAACAAATAATGTCTCGGAATATTGTAAATAGCGATCGATAGAGAATAATTTAATAATATTTATATAGTGATTATTATAAATTCACGAGTAAAACAAAATTTGTTGCAATAACTGTAAAATTCATTTTTAAATATTAATATATAAGTTCGGTTATCAAATATTTAACCGTACAAATTTTAACCACGAGCGTAGATGTTACAGAATATTGTTCATGTACAAATAAGTAATTATGTTGGTAAATGAAGATTATTTTTTGTATTTTTTGTTATGTACAATCTTACAGTTAAAATTATATAAATTTAATTAACAAAAAAAAAAACCGAAAAAAATAATGATGATTCGTACTTATTGCTTAAAGCTATAATTATATTTTTTATGGAAACTGTTATCAAACAACAGCTAAACCAAATTTATCTTGGTAAAAGCATCCACGTTTATACTATATTTAAAAATACTAGGGTTTTTTTAATACAAATTTGAATTAAAATATATAACAAAATTTCTAAAGTATATAAACGATTCTCTATTGTTTTTGAGGAGAAAAATTAAATTATAGGATTAAAATAATTTTAAAACTAAATAAAAAAGTGGTTTGAAAATTCGTTAATCGTCTTATGGAAATACTTTTAAAAACAGACACAAAGTTGTATATGTTTATTTTAATTAAACATGTTTTTAAATAACTGTAAAATCGACCATCACAACACTCATTCAATCATTATGATAGCAAACGTACGTGGGGAAGACCTATTTGACGGTAGATGATAGCAGTGGTTTGTAACCACTTGTTGCAATGGGATGATATATTTAATTAACGTAAAATCAACAAAAACTCTACAAAATATAATATGAAATAGTAATTACTAATTGAGAAAATACATTTTTAAATGTTAACAAACTAGTTTGATATACTGAAATTAAAGAAAAAATGTTTTTTATATTAAGGAAAACGCACTCATAAAGAATTCCAAAAATTTTAAATAATACACTTCAGGTAGAATTAAAATTAAAATTTGTTTTCATAATAAATATATATTACCAATTTTTTAAAAATATTTATGATACACACGAATCAATCATAAACGTAGTGGCGTGTTTATTGGCTAGATGATAAGCATATTCCATTTCCTTCACCTCTTCCCAATTTTTGGCAAAATATTCCATAAATTTATAATTATATTAAACATGGGATATTTTTGATATTAAATAAAAATATCGAAAGAATTATGGATATCGATAAGCGAACGAATATTTATATACAATAATTGTTCAACAATTATTGTTTTAAAAATCTTATAACTAATAATTAACATGTTTAATTGAATATCATTAAAAATTAGAGGTTTTCATTACAAATATGTATCGTGTATACACACACAAAATAAATTTATATTATATTAATTTACTTTAAACTGTTTTTTTTAATTTATATTTTACATATCAATTTTAATATATAGTTTATCAAGAACAATCTAGTATTTACATATTTACATTTGTTTTCTGATAAATACACTTTTCTAGTATGTAATTGTTATTACTAATTATGTATTCATATATAAACAAGTTCCATTGATGTTAAGTACTATTATACAAGTAGATTTAGTATGTAGTTAAAAACATTTTGTATTCAAATATTATTTAAACTTTAATCTTTATTTATAACTCTTTGATATCTGTCATACTTATTACATTAGTATTAATGAAACATTAATTAATCATTTTTTTTTATTATATTATACAAACCGGTATATGATATTAAATAATGTTAATTCTATAATTTTATTAGTGGTAATATGGAAAACAGTTAAAATTAAAAGAACGATTTTATTTCCCCATAAATAAACTTATCTAAATAATGATTTCAACCACACTTTAGTGAAAACTAATAATTTAGTTTCAATTGTGATCTAAATTAATTATTTTACTATAAAGTGTGATGCTTTATTTTTAACTTTAAGGAAATACACAAAAGAGTAAACGTGAAGTTTTTTTATAAATATAAAAAAATTAATTAAAATATTTTAATTTATTAATCTTGTATTAGTACATCAAATTTTAAGACAAAAATTTCAAAATAAAAAAAAAACAACAAGATATATTTATTAAGAAGTTGATTGAAAAATATATAATATCACGTCTATAAAATATTTCGATAACGATCTGTAAAACGTTGAAGTCAGAGAGTATTATTCTCAAAACTATAACGAAATATCCACAATTTGCATATATTGTATAAAATATTATTTATTCGTTTAATAGTTTGTCTTTTTTCTGCGATTTTCTAAAAATGATATTCATGAATCGTTACATACGTACGCGTCAAGTTATTTACCTGTAATATTTCAGCAGTAAGTAATGTAAACATTTGTGTTAAAATACAATTGATGAACTTGGATTTCGACCTAATTATGGCAGCCACTTTAGTAATCTAAACTTTCGATCGACACCGCTAATTTGTCAACATTTTCTCAAATTGAATTATTAACTTTTGCGCGATGAGTCTAAAATCAATTTCAGTTTATTAACTGCATATAACCTAACCATTCTCTACGAGTCAACATGCTTTGGAGAGATTCCAGTTATCTGTTCCAATTGTTCAATCCTATTATAAAACTCAATTCTTTTCATCTACTGCTTTCCTAAAAAAAACCGCGAATATCCCTCTACGGGGTTGTTTTTGACCATTTCCGTTTATTGTTGATAATTTTTTTTTATTTTTTACTTTTTTATCACTTATTGAATAGTCTACAAAATAACGAAATAGGTTTCCTTTTTCGATCATCCGCCTGAGTAAGACACAATATTGCAGAGTAAATAAAAAAATATATATTCAATGGATTTCTCTACTATTACATATTTTTTTTCAACAAACCAAAAATGTTATTGTTAAGATATTTATTTTTTATCGCTTTTGCATAGCCCTATAGTTTTTGGTTATTTTAAACATCTAAATTTCACGATGTGTTCGAATCACCCAAGTATTTTTTTTTTTTAGTCACGAAACGTGGCTAATATCTAAAGTATACACTTAAAATGCGTGTAAATTGTAATTTCAAATATTTTTGCATGAATTGTTTTTTATTTCAAGTGCTAATTATTTATACAGTCGTAAGTTCAACAATACGTTTACACTGTGTAGCAAAACGTTAAATTAATCAGAAAATCAGTCCAAAAATTTCGGCAGGGGAAAAAGCTAATGTTACTACTTAAAATAATTTCTACAAGAAGATTTGCAAATTTCGATCTCTTTAATATTTTTAAAAAAAATATAATTATTGACGAATAACAAAATTTAAGTTATTTGCGGACCATTTAAATGTTTTCTTAAATCTTTATAACAACGCGTGATACCAATTTTACGGATTCCGACAAATACTTTACACTTAATGATTGTCGTTTAAATATATTATATAATTTACACCAACGTAAATCATTACAGATAAGTGATGACGAAAAATGATATGCTTACGTTTTGTTTGAATAAACTGTAATTGTAATATTATGTAAAAAACACAAATATTTTTTATTTTTGAAAATATGATTGTTGTTTTGTTATTCATTTAAAAATATAGTTTAATTTATTTAGAAATACTCAGACTTTATTTCAGGGCGATTTTGAGGGGCTTGTGTAGCTTTAGGGGACCTTAGTCAATAAACTAGAATTTCAGTTCTAGTTCGTATGTATAAAATAATGACATTCAATTTTATATTGTTTTGTAAAACTTGAAAAAAAATTAATAATTATATTTTCAAAAAAGGAATCGTTTTATTTTCTTGTACTGGGTCGGGTACTACATTTATTTCCGAAAGTTAATAGTGTATCATTGAACCAAACACAAGGCACGTTATTAAATATATAGGCAGTCATTAGTATGGGATTTCAAAAACGTTTTACGATACAAACGTATTTTTCTACGTTTTTGAAATTAGATAAAATAATAAAAATATGCAAACATTTTTTAATAAAATATCAACCTAATAATACCTATGGATATCAAACGTTTCACTGTGATTTATTAATTTTGTTGTTATTAATAATTGAATAATATGCAAATACATGTAATATTAATGAATATGTAAATATATTAAAAAATATGTAATAATATTATTATATTTTTTGTAATCACGATTGTATTACATATGTATAAAACTATAGTAGTTGTTGATAAAATATAATTACTCTGAACATTGAATGAACATTATATTTATAACATAATGAAGCATATCGCATAGATCTCATTGCTTTTGTACGGAGAGCATTGAATCTTCGAACCTTATCTTAATGCGAATCGAGGGTACAGTAGCCGGTATACGGCCAATTTTCAAACGAAATCATCCACACCTACTACTTATTTAAGAGAGGGTTTGATAAACACAAATTTCTATAAACATTTTTGCGAACATCACAAGGTAACATGTTTTTGCTGTTAAATATAATAGATGCTGTCACAACCAAAATGTTTATGTGTATTTACGATGTAATATGATTTTTTTTCTTTATGTTTAGCGATTTAAAAACACTATAGTAGCGTGAACGATTCTATTATTCGATTCTACATCGAATTAGGTAGACATTAGTCTATCTAATATAAAAATGTAGACGAATTTAATTATTTAATTGACAAAAGCTAAAAAAATAAATGTCGAATATGATTTTCAAAAACAATTACATTAAAGTCATCACACAAAAATTAAATTTTATCATCGACCACGTAAATTACAAATTTTCTGTTTTGATGAAAGTTAGATTGTTGGATATAATATCATATTAATTTGAATACGTATTTTCTTTATTTTTCTTATTTTTCTTATTATTAATATTATTATTATTATTATTTTTTTTTTATGAAATTAAAACGAAATGAATTATTTATTTGGAACGTGAACCCCACATGCGCGGTTTTCATATTTCGGAATGCATGTAAATGAATAATATCAAATGGAAAATGGAAAATAATCTACAATGGCAATATAAACAATATCAAAAGAGATATGGTGATAGATACATTATTTATCTCTGTAAATTTTTTTCTTTTTTATCTATGATAATTCAATTTCCAACCGAATTCAGAAATCCGTCGCTAAAAATATTATCGGTCCGTTTACATCGCAAAGAAAGAAAAAGAAAATTGATAAATCAAAGTCGATGTATATGCTTAGCAATGTCTTTGTAAAATTTTCGTCCGATTTACTAATTCCAAACGTATACGAAATAATAATTTCATTCGACAAAGTATTTTGTTCAATTTTGGTTATTTTTTCAATTTGAAAACGTACCGAAAATGTATTCACAGTCATTCTTACGGACCAACTTACGTCTTATATCAAAATGTGTCCAAATTAACGTGTCTTTATTGCCATTTTCATAATATTAAATTTTGATCGAAACAAAAAAGTTGTTGGTTTTACACAACGATGTGTTACACTTTTTTTCATCAGAACGTTTTATGTCTGAATAGTAACACAACCAGAAATATCCCCTGGGGAGTCCAAAATTATATTACAAAAAATGTAAACATAAATAATCATGTAAATAATAAATTTATTTTTTATTCGTGCAATTGTGTAAATAATAAAATGGAAAATTTGAAAACAAATTATAAAATAAAATCCAAATGCCAAATGTCTAAGTCGCCAAACGATGTTTCATCAATTCATCAATTGATGACCATCAATTATTTGTATTATACAAAATTATTATATTATTATATTACCAAAACGAATAAATATTTTTTTACTGTAAAATATAATTAGACAATAATTAAAATTACCTTACACAATTTTCCACTTTAGAAATACTCAAGGGGAGTCTGGACCCGGGGCTCCCTTCCCCTTAATTGTGTGACTATGTCTGAATATCAAAGGATTTGAAAATTTTTATAGATAGTAAATTTTCCTGAAGACAAGTGCTGCGATGCATTACGTGAAAATCGGTACCAAAATATATTTTGGCTAAGTTTAGAAAAAAAATCATATAATACATAAATATACGAGAGTGTATAAATATTGAAGAGGCATAACATTTGAACTGAGTATTTTTTTTTGTCATAGACAAATTTGTTCGTTTTGTATTTCTAAAATATTTACCCCGATAAATAATTTTGTAAACGGCTCGTTTTCGGAAAGCACGTCATCATTCAGTTTTAACCGTATTACTTTGTAGTTATATAATAATATAGACGGATTGACGATCATGCTCCTAAATATACGTCAATTCCTTTATGTTTCTCATACCTGCCAAAAGTAATTATGAACAATATTATTCTCAACTTATTTTTGATTGGCCATATATGCTATACCTTCGGGATAATTGATTATAATAATACACGTGTGTGTGTGTTTTTCACGTGTATTTGGCGGCCAGCACATGACATCCGCGTATGATGTTACGTATCTTACATATTTTTTTATATTTTCAAAAGACTTTTAGACACTCGGGTGGAACGTTTCTGGAAACTATGTGAACGGAAACCTTCTACGGCGTTGTTTGGCTTTTTGTCTCAGATTTAACGTCGGTCCGTGCGCCTTTATCTCGGGGTATAATTAGACGTTGGCAGCTTGACTCCGGTCTTCTACAAACGTACCTGGTATGTACGTTGGTTTGGCATAAGTTTCAAAGTCGATTACAGTTTAATTTCGAATGTCCCATTAAGTCGTCAAAGACTTTTAGCAAATCCTATACCAGCGTAAGCGCTACAGACAGACAATAAAGTATTAGAAACAAGTATGGAAAAATCATTCCGTCGCAAAACACAACGTTTGGAATAAAATAATATTTATTGTCAAATAAGTCCGGCCGGCGTGAACCGAGAACGAAAATTTAATCGAACAACCGTGTATTCAGGATCGATATGAATCGTGCTTAATGAATTGAACCCCGAAGAGTGTTGAACAAACGTTTTATGGACGTTACGCGCGGACCTAATTTATTGCGGGATGAAAATTCCTAAACCCCATTACGGCGTTCGGTGCTCTCTATTATTGAAACGATCGACATTTTTTTCGTATATGGAATTTGGCGAGAGTCGAATGGGAAAATTAGTATTTCGTATTATCGGGTTTCGTGACGACAATCTGTCAAACGAATCATTTACGACGCAATGTCGAACGGATCATTCGTGGCATATATCAAAGACTAACAAGATATTGTACAATATAATACGATAATTGCGTGGTGACTATTAATTCGTGACACAGTATTTAATACTGATACCTGTTGTGAAATCACAAATTAAAATCACCGTAGTGATATATTATTCACATAAATGTCATAGACGACAATAGACGTTTTTATAAATGAACTGTTATTTTGTAGCTTTTATGAACATATATTTTGAAATAAAACTAACTAGCGCCGTTCCAATGTTATACATGGTTGTAAAATTGTTCGCAAAATTGCCTTAACATTTCAAAACGATTTCCCGTTTAACATATTTTTAGATCCCTTTATACGATACTGTGGTATTTTTAAAAATTATTTGCTATAGGATTATTAGCAATTTACATTTTGTGTTTTTATTCAATTAAGACGAATAATGTAAAACTCAAATTTATTGCTTTTGTAACGCGGAAAGATCATCTATTGAATTGTTTCGATTTCAATAAAATAAAAAAAATTCAAAACAACTGTATTATTTGTTAATTTATTCCCCTTATTGGAATACCAACTTGCCAAACTAACCATCAATTCAGAAATATTTCCGAACGTTTAATATATTTTGGAAATGTTTATTTGAGAGCAAATAAATAGATGCAGTTATAGAAATATTTCTTCATTCAATACGGGTTTGTTGTTATGTTTCACAAATATTTTTCCCCGAACATTTCATGTACAATAACATAAGAAGTAAGTAAATTAAATAATTACATTTTGTGAAAAGATCATCGTCGTAAAAATTAAAAATTGATTAAAAAACAATAATTGAGAATATCTATTGACTTATATATATATTTGAAAAATCTCGTTTTTTTTCTTGGGAATTTATCATTTTTATACCTTAAACATTGAATGACACTATGCGTAAATATGAATTCGTCATTACGAAGAGTTTAAAAATATTATTGGGAAATTAATCAACTGATTGTTATTCAACATTATTTATTCATCTACGAGACTTTTTGCCTTTGACAAATGAATATCAAACAAGACTCGAGACCAAAACAATATTTATTTTGTGATCGACGTTTTCACAAAAACGAAGTTTGTAACGCAAATATGTATATCATATATTTGACTATTCACGAATAAATTCCTTAGATAAGAAAATATTTTCACGTTATTAAAATGTTTATACTCGTTTTATAACTATATTGTAATGTCATATTGTGAAAAAACATTTAATCTATGAATATTCCAATTCGAGTAAAATTACCCACCTACGATGTTGGTTATTATTAAAAAAAAAAAAAATTAAAAAAGCATATTTCGTTTTTTTATTTGTGTTGTTTTCAGAAATATCCATGTGGTGAAAACCATTTCCGAAAACCACACAAATAAAAAATGTCCAATCCATGAAAGGTTTAATAAAATTATATTTCGTTTTATCGTGCTTTAATAAACTTAAATTATAAATAATTATTTCTAATTCGACAGCAGACGCGTTTGAATGATACACATATTATTTCACTTTTGACTATAAAAGATTTATATACAATTAATAAAATCTTTTCCTTGTTCTCATTATTTCAAAAACGAATTTATATAACGTATGTATCTCGTACGCAATAAAAAATTTAATTAAACGTGTTAATAAATAACATGTAAAATTCAATGAAACATTTTGTTTCGTGTAACGTACACAATTTGAATAACCCTGCAGGTACACGCATGATATCAACTTTAATAAGAACTCATAAAGTTTGGAATAATAAAATCACTAAACAACATGATAGGACGTGCATACATTTTTAAAGAGGACGCGTGGAACAAAAGCAACCAATTTGTCAAAGTTTGCGTGCAAATTTATTACCTTTCACCTTTGTGGAATGAACAATATTAATAATAGAATACATGTAAAAAAGGGTTTGTCGACAAGAGGTCGAATGTATTGAAAAACGCATAAGTTAGAAATATTACGATACAGTGGTCCAGAATATGAAATATTAACGTTTTCCGAATAGGTACAAAATTAATGATATCTATGTGTACTTTTTCATAAATAAAACAGTAATAAAAATACACATGTGCAAATAAATATACAAATAAATATACTAATAATTAAATCTTTAATTAAAATGTTCAAAAACAATAGCGGATTAGGTACACATTGCTGTACGATGACAATTTACTCGCTTCGTCCGCCAAGGAGTTAGAGTTTTGAATTTTTAATGTTAAAATTCAAAATAATTACGAAGTGTTGCATTCGAAAAGACTATTTTGAGTTCATAGCTCAAATTACTGAAGTATTTATTCGGTATCCTTCTCCTCAAATTGAATTTCAAATTAAACGTTTTTAGTAATTTTTATCAATTAAATTACAAATTGTTACTAATGAAGTCAAAAATAAAGTTCAGAAATGATAAGTTTATATTGTTTATAAACGTATTATTTGAATCATTAATTTTTTAAACAAATTCTCGTTACACCAAATAATATGGTTGTCATCAAAAAAATAATACCAATAAAAATAGTAAAAACTTTTAATTTAAAATAGTAAAATTCGAAGGTTCAATAAATCTTGTGAAAGCACACTATGGAAAATTAATGTAATTTACGTACTGTTATTATGGCTGGCTTATGTAATAATATGCAATATACGAATAAAAATTTGAAAAAAACGATAAAAGAACGAATCACACATTTTTTTTTTTACTCGAAAAAACGTTAGAAGTTGTAATATTATTTCCTCGCTATTTTACTCGAATCCATTTATGAAGTTTTTTGAATTTTATCCTATTATATTTTGTTTTTCACTGCAGTTTATTAGAACGGAATACGACCGTAAAAATGAAATGAAATAAAATTATAATAGTTAAAAAATGAAATAAATAAATACATTCTAACACTCCAAAAATAATAAGGTCCTATATTGACGACGAATCTCTTACATAGGCGTTTCTGATCCTCCCAGTTATTGCTTAATGGTTATTTCAACTTTATTTTCCTTATTTTTTTTTTCAGCATCGATCGTACAAAATGATATAGTCGCGTGGATAACAGGGAAAGTCGCTAAACTTTACTGTATATTATTATCTCTGTGCCCTAGTGTGACATATACTAAAGATATATAAATATGTATGTATATACGCGTAGCTGGCCAATTAAACGCTTATGTGTAGTAGTGGCACTTAGAAAAAAAAATTATAAGTGTATACTAAATCATTTTGTTACGGCGGCGTTTCACTGGTTTCTTTACTTTTAAAATTACTTTTCGAAACAACGATTATAAATAATGGTTTTTTAAATTTTGTAATTGATTTGTGTACGCTAATGCTGACAGATAAAATATTAATTATATATTGTTTACGTATACTTACTTATAATAATTATTTAATTGCTTGTTAGTAATTAGTAAAGAATTTTTTTTTTTCGTACATTTGAATATGATAGTTATAATTCTAAAGGTTTTCAAAAAATAGTATTATTTTTTTTTTTCATATGGTAATTATTTATAAATACTGTAGTTAACATATGAAGAAAGCTTAAACAGTTCAGTATAACCAGTTCAACACCAAATCAACTCTTCGCTAATACATTTTTGTCCATATGAATACATACATACAAACATATGAATGAAAAATTAATATTTCCATAACTTACATTTAAAAACAAACAAAAAACATTTTCGGTTGTGTAAACTGCGATACAAAACTGATTTAATCCAATAATAACATTATTTTTAAACCTTCGAAAATGTTAGCAAAATAACAACATTAAAACGTTTTATTCGTTTGACAAACAAAAAGGGTATTGCAAATCTTAAATATATATAAATGCATATTTTTTAAAAACTATCCAACTTTATTTTAATACTTAAAATAAAATTAGTTTTAAAATACAATAGAGAAAATAATTTCACTGGCACTGCAATAAACGGTGGCTTTAATATCAGTGCATCTGACAGAAAACTGGAACGAAATGTGACTATATATCTTTATTAGTTTTTAAGCGAATTAAAAAATACCATATATGGAATTTCTGGGATATACTCGTATTTAGTTTTAAGTATTTAATTTTAAAAGTTTTTAGTTCTAACTTCTTCAAACGTATATTATTTTCAAGAGTTAAATTTGTGAATGAGTTATGAACACAATATAATGGAATTTCATTATTAACACATTTATTATACAATAAATAATACTATAATAATAATGCTATACATTATATTATGAATGTTGATAGAAATAAATCTACTTGATGCATAATAACATAAAAAATAATTTGTTTGCCGACCATTATCTTAGCAATATAGATAAAATGCATGTTGATGATTTTATTTTATAATAAATTCCATTCAGAAAACGGAGCAAAGTCACTATCTTAATATTCTTAAATGAGATAAACATTAATAAAATTAAAAACACGTTCTTACCTATTTGTCATGCGAAAAATAATCAATAGAATGAGCAAACAATACTTTAATTTTATTTTTATACGTGTCCGTCGATTTAAGTAGACGACGAAACAAAAATAATAAATTATGTAGATATTGGTAATATATGGTTTAGAAAAATTGTTAAAATTGATAATAAAATCCGTTTTATTAATTAGTATATTATTAAATATATATACTTAAAAAAATGTAAAAATTCTGTCAGTGCATTATATTGAACGGATCTCGTACGAGATCAATACTTTTAATTATAGCATGATTAGAAAACTAAATTAAAATAAATCGAAACTCAATTTTTCACAAGAGCTCAATTGAGGCTAAACAATATGAATGTAAATAAAATAAAATAAAAAGCAAGGCAAGTCAAAAGTGCTGTACATTATTGGGTAGGGCAAATCATTGTTTCAGGCGGATCATTAGGATGAATGTGTTGAAGTTCAAAAGCTATATTATTGTTATTGTTGTTATTATTTTTAATATGAGAACAATGACAAATCGTCGCATTCGGAAAACCGTTCTACGTTGCTTTATTTAGATGCTCATTTTAAAAAAAAGTTATTTATAAAAAAAATCGGTTTGATACATACATAATAAAAAAAAAATATCAAAAATCCCAGAATTTTTTGTAATTTTTATTTTAAAAATTTGTATTCGTTTTCCTTTTTTAAAACCATAATGCCTGTTTCACAGTTCAGTAGTAGTCGGGATCAAACGTTAATCAATGATTACGTTACGGTGATACATATTTAGATAACTTCAGATAGAGGTTTAAGAATATATTTTATTAACGAATAGACGACAATTGTTGTTTCCACGTAAGTTGAACAATGTCTAATCCAATCGTACAGAAAAATGGGCATTGTTGTTGTCGTGTTACATAATAGTTTTAACGGTTAGCACAGCGACGGGATAGAGTGCTAATACTGTGATACTGTGTTATGAGCTTAAAATCAATGGACGAATTTCAAAGTGAATTCCGCGTACTATATATATATATATGTGTGTGTGTGTGTGTGTGTGTGTGTGTGCAATGTTTTGCAGTCATACGTAACGCACCAATCTCGCATAATGTCTCAAACGGATATTAGTCGTATTTCATTCGTATCTAAATCTTCGCCGCAAGACGCGATATACAGTGAAATACGTACCTACATATATATTTATATATACATGCGCACTCTTAGGTTAACGAAATGATCTACAAGTTCTCATCTTGTTAGGGTAACGCCATAGAACACGGTGGTCGTCTAATTAATATGCCTGTCTGTAATAGTAGTCCAGACGTTTAATCCCAGTCAGACAAACTCGCGCCATGCACACGAAAACACATTCGGCTGCGGCTGGAACCGGCGGCGCGGCGACCAGAACGTTTATGCGGTTGGAAGTCACGGACGAGAATTTACAAGGAACGGACGCCAAATAGCGTTTCGGGCGATAGTAGTACGCGCTGTACGTGTATACATATATGATAGTAATACGTGTTGTCGTTTTACACGCGTGTGCACTATGTTCATTATATATATATATATATAAATACGTATATATTATATGTAGTTTAGGTGCTGACTATGAAATGTACGTGTAATCGTGTCGGTAAACCAAAGATGCGCCGGGTTCGAATAATCACATTTCCTCAATAGAGACCGACGGCCACAAATTATTGAATTATGCCGGTCCGGATCAAATTATGGCAATGCCGATCGATTTTATTTCATATGATGACGGTAATGATGATGAAAATATACATTATCTGTACATAATGTCTATCAGGTGTAGTTTAACAATATATTGTGCTGATAAAATCTGCGTTCTAGAAGACAGACAACGTTCTTAATACATTCAAGTTACACTCAAGTTTATAATAAATAGTGCGCTATAAAAATTAATGGGGCGTTGAAATTAAAAACACGTATAGTTTAATTGATAAGACACAAATAACTTTTAATATAATTCAAATTATAAAGTCAACTCTTTTCAAGTTTTTTTCGTCAAGACAATTTAGAAAGATAAATCTTATCTAAAATTGCCGTTGAATTAATATTCTACCGTATTACGCTGTCAAATATTCGGAAAGTTTACTAAAGTAAAATATACGCGTATAAACGATTTTTTTCAAATATTTTGTAAAATATACCTTAGTTCGTTTTTAATTTAAAAAATTAAGTTTTTTCCCTGGTTTCCGACCAATATTTATATGCATTAAATAAACAATTTTCCTTAAAAAAAAAGTTTAAATGTGAACAATTTGCATATATGAAAAATTTAATTCCTTACTATTCTTATCACTTTTTTTAAAGAAAAATATATACCTTTTATTTTTTTAATTAGTTTATTAATTATTCTAGTAAACACTAATGTATTTCTCAATATAATATTAATTTTAATAAATATATGTAATACGCGTTATACTTTTTCAAATGAGAATACATAGTTTATATAAAATTCATTTTGAAATTTCTATGCAAGTATAAACAATGTTACGAAAATAGAAATTATTTTATGTTTGTGTGATAACCGGGTACGATTTAATTAGGCATTATCAATTCGGATAATATTATTTTACTAGATTTCCGAGCTATACTTTGATTATTCAAACGCCAATAATGTACGTAAACATTTCGTTCGGTGCTCTGATTTTGGTTACCTCTGTTACGAGTAAGCGCGCTTAAAGTCTTAAATTTACCTATTTCAAAAACGTTTTTTTCAAATGTGACCGTTATCGTGCTTTGGGTTTTTATTTTTTAGACGTTGAAGTCAAACCATGTACAATGCATTGTTTTATATATTTATATATATATATACATATACATATAATTTCTTAGCGATAATACATGATTAAGTCCGTATCAAGAATATTTTTGCATTATTGTATTTTTATTGTATTATTGGTTAGATTGTATGTTCAATCTTATGTGCGTTAGAAAAAAAAATGTCGCTTATGTATGTGTGTTGCTGAAATGATTGTAAATATGATCATTCGACTAGACAACATGTCCCGAATAAATGTAAGAAACATTTTCTCAACGTCATTTTTTAATCTAAGTTGGACTTTGTATAAATATACTTATACATACATATTATACAGTTAGTTAATTAAAATTTATATTGTAAAAATATCCACTCAAAGATGAAAAATAACTTAAATCATTTAAAATTTTGTATTCTTAATTTGTAAGTAAATAATTATCACAACAAAAATAAAATTCTAAAATTTATTAGTCTTCACAATTTATAACCGAAATTGTAAGTATAACAAGTATTATAAGTATAACATTTATAGTTAGGTTAGTCTATAGTACTCTAATCAGACATAACTGAGGTCGGCAATACGAACATAACATTATAGAGTCCTACAACGACCAATAAGAGTAAGAACTTTTACAGTAAAACTCGATAAGACGTGATGACGGTTTTCACGCTGTAGCGAAGTTATCTAAACACATCATACGTTTTATAGTATAATAACTTTCTTGCCGGTGTCGTTTATATGTATGAATTCGCCTCTTAACGGCCATTTTGTGGATTCAATAATCATACTAAACGTCTGTTTAGTTAACCGCGCGATATTTCCATAACAGGTTCAACGTGTTCATTCTCGATAATATGACTATATCTCTATGACTGTTATGATATTGATTGATCTTCTTTATATTATCCATTTCGTTGATCCATCGCACTCGAACTGCTGATAAACTATCGCAAAAACGATGTAACATTGAGAATTCAGAATTAAGATAATATCGGCATACGTTTACGATTATTTTCTACTTGCACGCTACTTGTTGGTTGCGCAACAAAATAATGTACGTTACAACTGTACGACACATAATAATGTCTATTATTTGCGTGCGTTACTTGTTTTAAAATTTCTAATTCAAATGTAACTTCTATATTTAATAACATGACTATTGTCCACCGTTTTATTCAATAATTTCATTTATTGCGTTCGTTTTATGCAAATCAAACAATCCGAAAATCCTTAGTTTATATAGGCAAATAAAATTGAATACAATTACTCGAATAAAATTAAACCGTATTAATGGATTAATTCTACCAAATTGTAGCCTGCCCTGAATTCCAACCATTCCTCGACTGAGATATTTTTCTCAGTTATTATTTTAAACTTTTGTCCAATTTAACAGTTTAGGCGATTTCTTATAATTATTTTGTACAAATTAGTGATTGCGTTAAATAATAATCAACATCTACGAGCAGACCATTTTTTACTCGTTCAATAATATAAATAGTCTTAACAATCGACAGGTTAGGTGCGTGATGATAAGTTTTTATTTTTCATCGTAAATACATATCGCTAATAATAACCCACTAGCTATACCTGTTATTACTAAGATTGATTGGTTCGTATCAATTAAAACCTGTACTCTTCATTGCGATTAACTAAAGTGTTATAGGTCTTGACAATTGATTTGAAAAAATTATTTTCGATATTAAAAGGGTGTCACTTATTATTGTCTCGCGCATTTTCATAGCGTAATGAAATATTTTTAAAAATGACTACGGAAAACATATTAAGTCTTACAGAAATTTGAATCTCAACGAAACGTGTGACAGCAAAAACTGATGTTAATTTGTTTGACGAAGTTTCCCATTTTATATGTAAATGTTTGCAATTTTAATCCTAGATTAATCATTCTATATTTCAATATCATATACATATTTTGAAACCCGTTTTAATGTGTAAACTTTTCATTAAAAATTATTTTTTTTATTCTTAAAAGGTCGTTTCAAGTTAGAAAAACAATACGAGCATAATAGCAACTTCATTCACTTTCGGTTTTTAAATTTGATGATAATATAGTATTCAACAGTGTGTTGATGCTGTGGGAAGGTACTTTGAAGGTGACAATCATTAAATTGTAAAATTTTAAAAATAAATAACTTTTATTAAAAAAGTCTCGTTATTTTATTGTCACACCTCGTATGCCCATCTCGAATATGATAATTTAGTATTCTTCTATTCCTGGCATTCCACCCAGAAATAGTGATCTTCTCAACGCGCTAAGAATATCTGCTTTGTTTTAGGATTGAGTCTCGCTCGTTATTTCGATAGCAACGCCAACCTATTGTACCGTAATTATTATAAAACTCGCTTTTGAAAAATCAATTGTTATGTTGATACTTACTTTACCGAGTTTAATATATTTTAAAATGATTTGATTATGTTGCTAATATTATAGTGTACGCTATTTACTAATGAATTAATTAGGTACAACACAAAAACCTCATATTTCATATATGATTTGAAATGAAATAAATTAATTATAATTTCAAATAATTGTAATTGTTTACGATTTGTATAATAAATAATGCGTATGATTAAAAAACAAACATACAATTCAATATTTTCCTTCTTACGCTTAAATGTATACATAAAATAAATAAACAATTTTATTGTTTCAACGCTTTATTTTTAAAATTAAAAGGTTATCATAACATCGGCACACGTGGAAATCAAAATACTAGTTAGATATTCAATATTCAATCTTAAAGTTGGCACGTATAGCATAACGATATTATACAAACAGACACTTCATGGATTTAGTTTTTTGTTGAACATGTGAATATTTAAGGCGAAAAATACTAAAATTGTCATTATTTAGGTCAGTAAACTGTTCAGGCCAGAAAAATAATCAGAATGATTATAATGTTGAGTTTAAGAAATTTGAGATTAACGAAACAAATCTGGTATAACACAATAGTATACATAAACAATAGCTCAACATTCTTCAAAAAATTTGTCCTCGTTTAAGGACTATGCATATTCCTTGAACCTGAAATTGTCCAGAAAAAATATTATAAGCCAATAAGCATTATTATTATTATCACTGAATATTTATACAAAGGATAGCTCTATCAATAGTAACATCAAAACGAAAATACACGCTATTTCGGTTAGAAGTATTTCGAATAATAAATTGTTCTGTCCACGCGGCTCACGAGTGCATTACATAAAATTTTTATTTACTACCATAAATAGTTATCTGAAAACATTTAGACTTGACTGCAGTGTACTATTTTATTGGCACTATGCATTGTGTTAAATATTTTTCTTTAAATACATACACACATGTATATATATATATTATATTCTCTTACGTTTATGTATGTTTTAAATCAAGTTTTATGCAGCCATTTGGAAACATGACTCGATAAACTAAACTGTGTGATATTGTTTATTTATTTTATTTATTTATTAATTTTTTATTTATTTTTTTTTTTTTTTTTGTGAAGTACGTTTCATATGCTTTAAAATAATCGAATTGTGTATAATTAATTAAATTATTGAAGTCAACAGAGAGACGAACGTTGCCATTGGCCTCCGTATATGTTTAAAATTATACTTGGCCTTAATGAAGGAATGATAATTATAATGGCCTGGTAAAATTGTGGTTTCGTTTTCATTGTGTTTTCAAGTTGGAACGAATAAAGTGGGCTAAAACTCTTAGGGTAGTCGAACGACATTAAACCCCTGTTGTGTAGGAGGTATTTGTAAATTAGCGATCCCAAAGGTATTATAACGAATCGTTTAATATGCAGATATAAGTTTATCTGACTATAAATGAAGAAATAAATTGATCTTAAAAACACTAAAAAAAATTTTTTTCGATTTAAATGGTACAAGTTTATACCATGAAAAATCATGGGCAAGTGATAAACAAAAACTCGGATTCTGTAATAGACATCATCATTAAGTTGAATTCCAAACGACAAATTCAAAATACATCTAGGGCTGAACGAACTTTCACCCGTGTTAATATCAAAGTGTTCATTATATATATATATTTATATTTATATATAAGAAATAATTTTAAATCTGTTTATGACGTCATCCAGAAGTTATTGTGTTTCGATTTCGTAGTGAAATATTGAAGAATCCAATAACCGTATTTATATAAAAGAATATGTGCTATAAAAGTTCTGGTAATGCGCAGCATCTGGCTAATCTTTAAAAAGTATTTTGATTGTTTTTGATTTTGAGTGGATTTCTGAGTTATACTTAATACATATTTTATAGGTATTATTGGAAATATATTTCTCATATTACGACTAAATACAACTTTAATAGTTATTATGCGCAAAATAGTGAAATGTAATATTTTGTTGTTGTTATAATAACATATTATCGTATTTAAATATTACATTATTTCATTTGATGATTGAAACAGAGAGTAAAACACGTTAAATGGATCGTCTAATTTGTATTATATACAAAAATGAAAACCACTTTCAAATTAAAATGTGTGCAGGACAATATGAATTATTCATAAACGATTGATAATATTAACTTCAGATTTATTATATTTTGTTAAGGGGACATATAATGAAAATGTAAATTTCGTACATATTTTTTTAAAACATGTTTTTAAAATACGGAATCATTTAATAACATTAAGTGTAGACAATAAGTAGGTCAAAAAATACATTAAAAAATAAATAAAGGACGTGAACACTGTTAGTTTAAATTGCCATCGAAATTTTTGTTCACGATCTTTATGGAATCCCAGTTTACGGGTCTGAGGTTTATCTAGCACTTATACCGTGCACTTTATAGTCGTATTTCCATTTTAATGATATTCTAACTTTTGCCTAAATAGGTTGTCTACTACGTTTGATTGCAGGTAGACGCACGGCTTGAATTTCAGATTTACAAACATGTAAATATGCTTGTAATATTATATTATGGAGTTTATAATAAAGTAATTCATAATTATATATAACCGTTGACATTTTATTTGCTATTTTTAGCGTAAAACTATTATACGATTATTTATTTATTTATTTATTTTTTAATAAAATCTTGATCAAATATTATATACATAAATTAAAAAAGAATAATTTTACTCATACTTATTACATGGGCAAAACAAATAACTAATATCTAAACGGTTTATATACCTGATTTATGTTGACTTTATCAGTACACACATATAAATACAAATTATAATTCATAATAATACACTATAATACTCTTGAACACTAAGAAATTATATTTTCCATTTTATAATAAATTATCTAAAATATGTTTTAAACTATTTAAATCGAAAATTGAAAAAAAACAATTTTTTTAATTAAGCAAAATAGCATAATCATGACTTACATTCTAAAAAAAATAAAAACTTGAAAAAATGAAGAACTTTTGACTAAAACATAAGCAAGTGAATATGTTATTTTTCAAAATTAATATTACATAACATGATGCGTTATAACTTGGCTTTTTGGAATTTAATACCTCTACTAAGGTGATGAAAAGTGTTGAATGTTTATTTAGTAGACTGATATTTTGTACACATAACGTCCATGTAATATTATGAACCACCTAGTGGTATACATATATTACATAGTTTACATATAAACTATACATATTTAAACATATTATTACGCATTAGACGTGAGTAAAACTTTTCTTTGCTAATTTTAAATTGATTTTATAGTTTATTAATCTACTGACGACAAAAAAAAAATTATATACATTTATAAATGTATAAATATAAGTATTTTGTAAATAATATATTTATATTTATGCAAAAAAAAAAAAAAAAACGAAAAATATGTTTCATTCTTATATAAATCTACAAGTGACAACGATCATTTAATTAAAATTGGTATGTTTTGAAAAATACGGTATACAAGTGCTAGGTAAACAAGTCGAATGTTAGTACACTTATATGAAGTATAACTTGGTTCATATACATAGTGTTGATGTACACTCAAAAAGTCTGCTGAAAAACCAATAATAAACAAATTTACTTTATTATTTGAAATAATGATTAATTGAATTGTTGATCATTAAAATTAGTTTTTCCTAATTATTTACGACCTAATACTTCAAATCAAGTGGGTGAACGAATAAACATCTATACAATACAGCAAATAGATGAATAAGATAGATTTCTATTATGGACTTCGGTATTGGGATTTAAAAATCTATTACAGTTAAATATATTTAAATTCATTTCTATTACTCGTACACTATAGAAGTCCCTCGCCAATACTTGTTTATTATTATTATTATTATTATTATTATATATATACGTGTTTATGACATTCTCAATAACACAATAAGAAAGGCTGATTTTGTAAGAAGGAACTGTTGAACTGTGAAGTTTGTAAACCATTATTTTGCTTTTCCTTTCTGTTTCTCACTCTCTCCTCCTCTCAAGATTGTACGATCAAACAATATAGAAATATATTATATGGAATCTTATTCAAGTGGGATTAATTTCTAAAACAGAGAGTATACGGAATTCTTTCCATTTATGAGAACCTTAGTGCATAAAATCAATAGTCAGGACGTTGGTTTAAAACACGTGTCAAACATCAATATATTACTATCGACCTGTTCCACGCATTAAATATACATGTATTATTGAACTGTTAAGAACTGATTGTTCTTCTGGAACCTATTAAACATATATAGTTAATTATACAAGCTACAAATCAGAGCATTAAAAGGCCATTGCATCTCATTCCATTCATTAATGACCGGTGCGGCCAGAACTATTCGGATGTTTCCGCAAGTTCATTAATTATACGATAAATTGAAAAATATACGTTCGTTTCATCGGGACCTTACGTTAAAACGTATTGCGCGTCGTACTTATAGCGTATTAGGTAACTGTAAATATTGTAATTAATTATTTGTTAAGATACCGAACATTTTCCTCTCGGTCTGTACCGCAATTCTACCTTCCAGGCGTCAACAAATAGATAAATAAACCGATAAAATAAATAACAGCCGTATAATAATAATAAATATCTGACTATTGGAGTACAAACAAACGCGGTGGAAATCCGGAGGACACGTGTGTTGATCGTTACTGTAGTTCTCACAGACAACGCGTGAACAAAATCGTAAATCTACACCCAAACTTCAATGGTGGAGAATATGGTCTATTATTTCTTTCGAAGGGAGGCGAGTGTTTTTATTTATAACCGTCAATTCCTTTAAAACTGATACCACGAGTCTTCGAGCATTCGACTGTGGGGCAGACAGTGTACGTTTAAATTATGTTGGCGGGAGAAGACTTTTCACAATTTTCTTTTACAACCCGTCCATATTTAATGTTTTTAAAAAAAAACTAACTCATAATAAAAAAAAATTATTATTATTCATACGTAATATTCCCTCAAATGTACGAACGAAACGTTAGCTGTGTTCACATATGAGCGTTTTAAAATCGTTAATAAAAAAAAATAGTTCCATAGGATATAAATATTGAAAATTGTTCTTTTGATTTGTAATTTGTCATTATAAATAATACGAATACCGCGATATAAATAAGATAAAATCTCCTTCATACATTTTTACAATTTAAAACTATTCTAAAAATACTTTTGCCGTGAGAACATAATACATATCCTACATGTTTATTTGTAACTTCGGATATGGTTACTAGGTGTTTCTGTGAAAAGAAGGTGATGTGAAAGTTTAAATGTATCTGTTGTATTAATATTCTACGACACTATCGTATCGTATTTATTTTTAGTAGTTCGTGACTGTCATATTTTTAAGAGATAGAGATGAAAAAATGTTCGCTGAGTGTATGTGTGAATATGTTGATGAAATCTCGCCCTTCCGTCGTTTTACTTTGTATGCGTACAAACACGTCATATATATTTTTAAAAAAATTATAAACTTGTACACTGAAAGGTTAAAAAATAATAATAATAATGAAGAAAAAAATATTTCTCGATTTAGTTTCGTACTGATATTCAAGGGAGTAGTGTAACATTACAATTTCACTACATTTTGTATTATTTAGTTCGAGTCTTATAGAGTTAGTGCGAAAATCTAGTCACTTAACTAGCGCCTTTTAATTCATTATTGATTTATATCGTTTCTTAAAAACGTATCTATGAATGAAAAACCTCGTTTCATTGTGTCGTATCTGCAATAAATTTTGCTAATTTACGTATAATCAATTGCTAGGACTCGTGCTTTGCTTCACATGTGGATTATATGGGTTTAAACAAACTGCCTATTACAATTGATGTCACTCAGCTGATAGTGTGTGATTTATATAGTTTAATTTTACTTGTTTTCATAAACTGACCACCACTTGTTACGAGATTGCGTTTGCTTTTGCGCTGGAAGACAAACGCAGATCATCGTATCTAGAACACAAGCCTATAAATATAAATTAGAAAAATGTATTTGTATCTTTACGACAACATTGTTCGAGAGACTGGTGGTTAAGTGGTAAGTGCATCGAGAAATAGTTAGCCGATTGCTTCTTAACTGAATAGGAATAGATATAAATATCAACTACGCATTTACATGCAAGTGCGGAGAAGATAAGTTGCACTAGTGAAAAAAGTAAAGGGGAAAAATAAATACAGGAGTATATGCTCTCTACTACTGCTGCTCAAGTGGAATACATTAGATTTTCAAAACCACAAATTCATATTTATACTGAGCCGCATACCTTGAGGTTATTATTCCCAAGTCAACACGGTGCAAGTGTATGTTTATCCGAACGGTGGAATCGATCGCAAGTGGTATGAAATGCTTTTTAACGCGTATTAAACGATGAATATATTTTTTAAAGGTATGTATACAACATTGCAAAATTTGCATGAGAATAGACACGTATAATTTACCCGTTATCATTTTTAAAAACAAAATTATTAATGTTTATGTGATAATTACGTTACATACGTTGACATACAAAAGCAAAAAGTACAATAAAATCATTTAATTTATACATACACACACACACACACACCTACACATACACACACACACAATATATTTCTATAATAGAATGAATATTAATAACGAGAGATAAGTTTTTAATTAATATCTAATTCAAATGTTCATTTAAAAACGTTCACTTTAAATTCAAAACTTTTTTCATTTCACTGTTTTCATTAATCTTTTTAATTAATACGAATAAATTATATGTGTAATATATTTAAACCATTTTAAATACTGTTTATAGATTTGACCTAAATATACCACTAAGTTGGTTACCACCTATAGGCACAAAACATTATTATTAAATATTACAAAGTTTATTTCAGAATTAATATTATACATTTCTTAAATACTACAAAAACAAACTCGAAATCAATAACTGTTCTAAAAAATAAAATTGAATTAAATTATAATTAAAATAATTGAATGTATCGAAATGTATATTATACTTCTAATTATATTGTATGGAAATATTTCATTATTATCTCTATTTCCAAAACTTGATTTAAGCACACTTAATCTTTATCATTATTTAAAAATGAATTTTAATATTCAAAAAATAAATTGAGGATGAGCACATAAGCATATTTTCTCAAAACTTAGTTTAGTTACACAGTCCGTCATATGGACTAGTTTTTAAAAGAATTTTGAGAAACGCAAAAAATATATATTTTTTAAGAAGCTTTTTAACACTTAACTTATAATTGATTTTTCATAATGAAAACTTTAAATATTTGTATATCATAATATTTACTGCACACTTTTGTTTATAACGAATGTATTACGTTAACGCCTAGATAAAAAATAATTTATTAAAAAAAAGTTGAAAACTCCTAATATTTTTTCGAAAATTAATTAATTCCAAGTCATTTAACAAAAACCATTTATTTGGATTCAAACAACGTGAATTAAAATAAATATATACCATATAGTATATATATATATATCTCAAATTTGATAGAAATTACATGATTATTTAATTATAGTTATATACAATTGTTATTGATTTATATATTTAATTCAATGTCAAAACATTGTAATTGTTCAAATATTCATTAACTGTTTCTCAGATTATTCATAAGGAACTATAATTATTATAATATTGGATGCACTGGTCAGACTTCTAGGTAAACTTGATTACATTATTCAATTTAATATTTTGGGACAAAACTAGCAATTAAATAATTCACCTTCGTAAGAAAACTATCACGAAATAAAACGTACCAGAAAAACGTTTAAACAATTTGAGAGGATGTGTCCAGATATACGTTTTTTATTTATGATTATCGTTAATAATTTTGGTGGCTGTAGCGTTTTTCTCGAAAAATTATCTAACAAAAATTTTAGACATCCATAATCCGAAAAAAAAAAATAAAACATTTGTTTTTATTCAGATGACGTTATAGTATGCTCGAACATATATATGCAAAAGGATTTTACTAATCTAAAAAGTGTTTTCGAAATGACAGTAAATAGAAAATGTTATTGTAATCCTAACGGCTTACATTCTTAACGTGATCGCAAAATCTAAAGTGATGAAAGCACTCAAAAGCATTCGAAAGATAACCGATTGGTGTACGGATTTGTATGTGCACAATCTGTTACCGCAAAATTAATTATAAAACACATATTTTCGAATAGTTTTACGATTATGAATAGGTCACCTATTATGGTTTCATAGAACTTAAGAAACACGTTGGATGACAAGAAGTTGAAATTTCCACATTTTCAAATAAAATGTTTTAAGTGTAACCACTCGAAGATTTATATAAGAAATAACATTTCATAGCGTAAATATTACGTCTAGTATGTAGACAGCAAAACAATGGAATGATTATGTTTAATACATTTTAGAAAATCATATTTTCAATCGGGTGAATATAATAAAAAATAAAATCTGAAAGCCTACAGAATAAATCGACATTTATTTATTTTTCATATTTTTCTTTTTTTACAATGTAATAATTTTGCGTTCATCCATTTAGGTTATTGTGGTATTCTACTCAGTTTTGCTTGGTTGTATAGCGGAAAAATTCAAACGATTTAATGTAGTGTAAAAGGTAGAAAATAATCGTAGGAGTCCCAGAGCCGTTCGAAAAATAACTTTTTGCTCAAATATAAAACTGACACGGTTCACCGAACTGTTAGTCGATATTCCATATCGCGACTATGTACACGTGTATTTTGTGTATACGCATAATAATGTAATAATATATGTGATCGCACCAATACAAGACAGTTGTGCATTAATATTCGATTTTGCATACATATAACAGAGTAATTTGTATAAAACTTTTAAAAAAACATTTTTTTTTAACCGCGTTTTAGTGTTTATAAGTAAATAATAATAGATTAAAAAAATCATTAAAAATAAAAACGAATTAGGAATTTACGTCCCAAACTTCCACAAGAACGTCGGGGAGTGATGTTAAAAATTTGTTGACCAAATTGAACGAACTGGATACATTTCAACAAAACGTTGAGATTGGTCTTATTGAAATTTCAACGATTGCATCGGCGTAGTGCAAATATTTGTTGAACTTTTTACACGCTTTCACATTCCCCGACTTGTTTGAATAGCTTCAACTTTTTCAAAACTTTAGTTCTCTTTTCCTAAGTGGTAATATCGAACTTTGGCCACCCTACGCTTACACATTACCATTTGTTTATTTTATTTTGAAGATTTTAAATAAAATTCGATTTTATAATGATATGTCGAATAAACACACCCGTGTTATTTATATTTTTTATATATTGTCATCGTAATAATATATTTCACGTGAGAAAATAAAAACACGGGTCGCTTAATAGTTAATTCTATACATTTTAATCACGAATTTTCAAACTAACGGATGCATCTTTAAAACAATATAAGTATTTTAAGTTTTAATTACGACGAAGTTTATTAATTCAACTAAAATTATCGACATTATGCATAGTTATCAATAAATTTATTTAAATAAATAATCATTCTTATCGGTAGACTATCAAAATCCAAAGTTTGTTCTTTCATACAATATACTTCATTATTATTATTATTCACTTTCATTATTATTGACATTACTTAGAGTATGTGGACAATGAACATTTTAAAAATTACTGTTTATATAATTATTTCAGATTTGTGATTATAATCATTTATTACAATCTTGCGCCGAGATGAGTATTTTAAGGTGTAATACTAATAAATAAGCAACATCCAAGTAGCACACCTATTACAGTGGCTCATCCAAAATTCGAGTAATATCGGTTTTCTTATTATTATCGTTACTATACAAAAACATCCAGAAGCATAAAAATACAAGCAAATAAATAAAATATTAGTTACGATTTTTTAAATAGTTTTTTGATTAATGTATATTTGTATATATATAATGTATATTGTATATATATATATATATATATATATATATATATGTATAATGTATATAATGTATATTATCAATGGTATATTTGAATAACATTGTAATGTTTTTTCGATTATTTTATTCGTATATATGTATACAAAATTGAATAAGTAGTATATTGAATAAGCAATAAAACAATCTTAAGCCCTGTTGGCGGCAGAATAAATAACATAAATATATTTAAATGTATTGTAGACAACATCTTAAAGTAGACAAACTGCACAGTTCCTTTCGAAGGGAATAAAAACTTTTTTGTTCGATAATACTGTTTTCCCAGTGCAGGTACGCAGTTTTATTATCAACTGATAGAAAAGTTTTAAACGATTCAACCAAATAATCGGTTTTAACCTTTCTATTTCTCTTTATTTTTTTAAATACTTACATTTAGCTTAAGCACCTCGGGCACAATTCTGTTAAAAGGTTTACAGTGACAAAATTTCACGTTCATTTTTATTACGTTTCTTAACCAACTCTCGTTAATCGAATAAAATAATAATAATAATAATAATAATACAGGTACCTACACTTAACATTTTCAGAGATATTATAACAAAATTCAAACAATAATATAATTATATAATATGCAATTATAATGCTATTTGTAATTTATACGTAAAACAGTTAAATAAAATGGTTAAATGGTTTTTGTAATCTTAAGTAATTCACTCATTTCAATCTTATCTCAAGATTAAAGTTCATTTTTATTTTCACGAATTTCACTATTAGTCTAAGAGCATTATGCGCATTATTTTTATTTTTAACACACCAAACAAATTCAACACGATTTTATGTACGTAGACGTTTCTCAATCCACGAAACCGTATAACTAATTGTTAAATCGGTAAATTACAAAGTAATGTATGCTATAATTTATTTGTATTTTTCTTTGTGTTTTTGTCGCACATATAATTACGCGAGATTTTTTTTTTTACTGTTGTTATTTTTACGTTTTGTGTAAAAATAAATAATTATAAAGAATGTAATCTAAAAGAACACTACAGCACTTTGCACCCTAATTATTTTTTCGTCGCACGACATGCTAGTTTCAATGGAATTCTTCTATTCGCCGTATAGTTTTAAAATATAAACAAAAGATGACCTATATTTTAAAATAGAATAAAATTACTCGCTCATAACTATTTACTTATTAATTACAGTAATTATGAAGCACGTACAAATGTCTTGTGCATTTTTTTCGTTTTTGTTAATATTTGAAGTAATATAATAATCGTTAATAAACGATGTAAAAAAGTTTATACTGTACGAAAATTGTAACTCTAATCAACATTTATTATTATACACTTGGTCATTCTATTCTTGTAAACGAAAAACTTCTAATTTCGCAAACATTACTAAAGGATATGAATTTAAGGGTATGACAACAAAGTCTTGCGGAACTCTTCGTGAAGAATTTACACGCATCAAATAAATTGGTAGCTAAAAATGTTGGATTTCTATGTATAGACTTAAAAACTTATCGTTCAACCTAATCTAATGTTATACAATGAAAACTATATACACGTTTTTAAACGTACGTTATTGGAGGCTATATCGTTTACTAATTTTACTAATTAAAATCGTTTTCAGTACAATGTGAATATTAAATATTATTCAATTCTATCGATCTAAACCGTTTATTTATTAAATTTCGGTAAAATGTACTTTTCTAATTGATAAAGTTCTACGAGTTCCAATCGCAAACAATTAACGTTGTACTCTAAAGGTATCTGCCATTTTTTTTAAACATATTTGTACAACCGTGAAGTTAGATTGTCTACGGTAGCATTGAAAATCGAATTCTGTAATAAACTGTAATATTGTCGAACGTTGTTTTCACCGATAAATAATCTGCGTCGATCTGGCTATCGTTATAGTCATAAACAATAACCGATATATACAAACACCTCTTACGTACAAGATAATAATTGAATAAGTTTACCATAAAACAGTGAACGAAATAAATGATAATTATTTATAATCATATTATTGGTAGTGTTTGGACTGGTGGAGGAGGCGTGAGGAGTACTGAGTGAAAATATGTCAACGTTCATCTTCTAATTTTCCTACATGGAACGCCGAGGACTCGTTTTTACTGTTATTAATTTTATTACAGAAACAAAAAATGATTTCAACATAATTCTCTTATATATTTGGTGTTAGAGCAAAAATGAAATCGTTTTGACGTTTTATATTATGTTTATAACCTGTAGAAAAATACAATTGTATTTCGACGGCGTGCTTAAACTTCTGAGCATACATTAGTTGTTTTAAAATTTCCGTTCGTTTATTTTTTTGCCTGACTCCAATATGTTCAGAGTTAGATATAAATGGATGAAGGAAATGAAGATTAAATAAACTGTCTAAAACAAAATTAAAAACACTATTGTAAATCGTTATTTTTATTACTAATTTTTTTTTAATAAAAATAAGGATTATTAGTTGGTTGAATCAATGTAATACCAAATGTGATTATAAAAATTAAGTGGTGGTTAAAGTACGGTTAAACAAATTACTCAAGCAAACAATTGATTTTGCAAATCTTAAAATGCATTTAGATTTAATTGTCTATATCGGCGAAACGCCAAAATGTAAAAGATTTTCGTAATACTGTTGCACCAAAATACGACAAGGTTTAGTTTTATTTTATTAGTGTTAAAGCCGAAATTATTTCGTCACATCAGAAACACTTTAAAAAAAGATAAGAAGCTTGACATTTGAGAACAAACTGAGTACATAATATAAACTTTTCGAGAACCCTTTTAAGCTTGTACGTCAATTTATTTTAGCTAAGAAACAATATGATTATCGAAATAACAATGATGATGATGATAATAATAATAATAATAATAATAATGAAGTAAACGCAAAAACTTTAAAGCATATTGAAATCAGAAGTGAAAATCTAACTGTAACAAGAATATTCGAAAGTATTGTCTTAAATGAACAATATTGACCAAGACGAATAAACCATGCGTATAAACGCACCAGACGTACTTGGAGTTTATATTCAGCGCGTAGAACGGAAATGACGTTCAAGACGTTATATTGATGATGCGTTCTAGACGCATCAAGTATTTATTTACTGTTTCGTCACAACATATCGATATTCTACAGTGGACAATGATATGTATCACTTTGTTCGAGACGATGTATGAGACCGAAAACGTAAATCGTATTTGAATGGACGGGCACGCTAATTGTGCAATACTCGAAATGCGCACGCGCATGAAACGAATACACCATACCTACGGTCGCGATCGAATACGGTAAATATCGTTGAAAGCCGTTCGGTACGGGCCAAACAGCAGAAAAATACAATAGCCGCGTAAACAAACTCCGCGCATTCTATGTTTACGATTCCGGACAAGTCTTGATCGAC
The DNA here is from genome assembly GCA_019022885.1 of Schlechtendalia chinensis. Lineage (NCBI taxonomy): Eukaryota > Metazoa > Arthropoda > Insecta > Hemiptera > Aphididae > Schlechtendalia > Schlechtendalia chinensis. Next base: position 3,191,039 of record CM032341.1, read on the forward strand.
CGGACCGCGTGAAATGCACGTGGACGGCGGCGACGTTCGTTCGTCGTGACTTAAATAAAAACGTTCGTCCCTAATTGCCGCGGTCTGATGGGGGTCTAACGTACGCAAACAACGATCGATCGCGAAAACAAATGTCTCGGCGCTCGTCATTTCCAAAAACGGGATATCATTCGCGGCGCGGTTTTGTCGGGGAACTGGTGCGCCGCAACGAGTCCGGACGGTCCGGGCGGACCGAATCGTTACACATTGCGGGTCCGCCCGAGGCACGTGCGGTAAAGTACCGGTGTATTGTTTTTAGGACGTGTTGTGAACGTTTTGAAAAATACGACTGACCGATACGGCGTACGATAAATATAATACCGTCGCGACGACCGCGATTTTAAACACGCTCTTCGGACGTCGCCGGAACGTGATCAGGGCCGACGACGGGATCGGTGTGACTCGGACGCGTGTCGATAACGACGCGTGAGAAACGGCCGGTCGTTTTGCGACGAGGGCAAATGGGCGGGACGTTATACTTTACAACGCGTTACACGTGTAGTGCGAAAACGTACGCTGCCGTTTACCGCAGGAATAAATTTTTTTTCCCCCGAAAACCTCGCGAGAAAATCCCTGAACGGTTGCTGCGGTCGATTTCGGTTGAACCGGAATGCCGGACGAGTCCGAAACCTCTAGCGATAATCACGTACTGTACGTAGTTCGGCCACGCGTGATAATCGTTATCATTCGTTTTCGATTGCGACCGGTGGTTCGTCTCTCGAAAATATCGTGTTCGTCTGTATAGGCAATGATTTTTAAATTCGATTTCGCGTGCACGCCACGACAAGACGACGTGCCGCGGTAGAGGCGCTCTGGAAAAATATACGCGAGTATACGAATAACGATTATGGACTGATGCGGTCGGAAGGCAATCGCATGCGATTAGACCTGAACGATTCCATCTACTAGAAACCGGACTAGTCGAAACGTCACACACGAGTACCCAGATACGGATGGTATGAGAAAAAATATTTGCGAGAAAAGTTCTTTCGTCGACTTCCATTATAAACGACGAGCTCGTTCATCGGTATGGACGTTACGTCTAATAATCACACTATCAGTGGCGTAGTAGTAATGAGGGGACCCACTTCCGAAATATGCGAGTGTTTAGACAAAATTTTATCAATATACTGTGTTTCTAATGTATTTTCTAGTTCGTACCAAATCGCGGGTGCGATAACTAATATCAAACTACCTATAGCTATATCAAAATGAAACATTTTTTTATTTTGATTTTTCAACAAAAAGATTAACGTACGCGGAACATTTCAAAATATATGTAATACAATGTCGCTCACGGGCGTATCGATAACGGTTTTTGAAAATATTCCAGAAATTATTCTTACATATGTACAACTCATATGAATACTCGTATTCAATTCTCCTCCCTCGAACATTTTTCTTAGTATGCCACTGCACACTACATCATCGTTATATTCGACGGTATTTTGTAAATCTGATTCGGTAAATTTTGTCCAATATTCAATGGTTCTTAAACGATTTTTGTAGAAAACAATTTTTATTTTGACGAAATTTCATGTTTGACGAAAAACGAAAATCTCTCTCTCTCTATTTATATATATAATTTCTGGTGAATACGCGCAATTGGTGTGTGCTGACTGTCGCCGGTGGTTGTCGACGTACAGAAAAGTGCGAACGTCGACGAGTCGATTAAAAACGAACAAAATGTCATCTGGCGAATCTCACCGGTGTTGTTATAAAAACGAGATTTTTATATTATTTTCGTCTCAAAAGTTACAATACCATTTTAACGTATACCGTTTAGTGTTCGCCGTTCAACGTTGACAATATTGTATTAGTTGACGATGTCGAGTCATTTTATTGCCCTATCCAATAGGGTTTATAACGCGATTTGTTCGGTTATAGTATATATGTACGTTTGTACGCGATATTGTGCGAATACTTGATAACGTGTACTTTGTCCCGATGACATTCCTCCTGTGGCGATTCTTTGCTACTAGTCGCAAATATAAACAACGAACCGTTTAGAATGTATATCGATCATCGTTGTCTCAACCAAATCTACACATGTTATAGTTGATCGTACACTGTTCATTTTAAGTAATTGTTCGCCGTCAAAAGATTCCTTAAATCGATACTGGACCGAATTTATAGTGTCCATCGTTGTTATTAACTATTAAAGAACGAAGGAGAAGCCTTTTACGACAACGAATCATTTGTCCGCTCGCGTACAAGCATGCACAACAATGGCCGGTGAATTCAAAAGTGCTGAAAAATCGATAGCCTGTTAAACAACGATTTACCTGTAATCTATATTAACAACAGTATACTAAAGTGCGTGCCATCTCGTTAAAAATAATCGAGTTTTTGAGGCTGTGAATTGTAGAAAATTACGTAAATACTTCTTAGGTATATTTTATTTCAAACCTATTAAGACTGTAACTTTAGTATTCTAACGTTATAATTGTGTTATTAGTCAGTTATTTATATAAATGTTACAATTCTTTGTATAATTAGGCAATCACATCATGATTGAACATTTTCAAAACAATTATGTAGATATTATCAAACGTATTTTATTATACGTTGTAACAAGTAAAAAGAGATTTTCACTTTATAAAAAAAAAATGAGGCCACATTAAAGTTTGATATTTGTTGATTTTGCACAAAAATACAAGAAATATATTTATATATGCCATTTGTTATTTATTATTTATAATAATTTGTAATCGTGTCACAGTTTCTTTAAACCGGTGTAATTTGAAGGATAATATTTAAAAATAAATAAATGATATTAAATGATATTATATTTATAATACTTTTAAAGAAATATTTTAGTTCAAAATGACAGTAAATCAGCGTGAAGGTAAAAAAAAAAGAGGATTAAAAATTAGTAGAAATAAGCTAGTTCATAAAACTTGTATAAATGTAAACACGGTGAACCCAGTCCAAAACATTATTCTCGGTGTTACAAATGTTTACCGGCGTATTTAGACGTGACGATTTCATTCTTGTCGGGTATCCGAACTTAAATAAGTGTGCCAACAAGATTATAATTATATATAATAACAACGGTATATCAAATATGTAGTTAATATGTGTTTAATACTTTTCAAAGAAACACTCCTGTTTCCTAAAATAAAGAAAAATATTTACAATGCTGAATTCCATATTGTAATTTGTTTATACAGTTACATGTTCTACAATCGTATTATTTTAATACCAAGACAAATGTTTTAACGTTAAAACACTCGTGACGGGTGAAAATGTATTTTAAATAATATTATTCTCGTCCCTAAAAATTAAAAACCGCATAATAAGTAAGATCGATATTTCTAAACGAGTGGTTTTAAATATTATGTACATTAGAATAATCAAACAAACTCACGTGTCTTAAATATTTATATGTGTGCGTATTATTTAAAAACTTGTTACGTTTATACGAGTAAGGTCAATAAAGATATAATCACTTATTATTTAAGGATATATTATGTGGCTCACTCCTACAGAAGGTTATGTCTACAAGTTACAATATTTGGAAAACTTATTCACCCATTACCATTGTGGATTGTAAAATCGGTATTTTGACCAACACCTCCACAAGTTTTTTCCCATGACGTATTATGTAGTGTCTTTGTGACATCTGTTTTAATTTTAAAGCAGTCTACTCATTCTTATATATGTACACAATATAATTCGTAACATTATGAGAACTTCAAGGTCTCAATATAGCTATAAGAAAATTAAATTAAATAAAAATAATTACAATTAAAAAAACAAACAACAACTATACATTAAAAATAATAAAAACAAATATTAAATCTTTGGAAATAATTTTTGTTCTCACAAGAAATTAAATAGCCGAATTAAGAAAAAAAATTATTTATTGTTCGACGTTATAATTAAAGAAAACAAATACAACCGACCAGAGTGATGCAGCTAAAACTGGGCACCAAGACTGATACTATATTGGCAATATAGCCGATAGTAACTATTATTTGATAATAGAAATGGGACAAAAGAAAATTAACACTTAACGGCCGTGTTAGAAACTTCGAGTTTCCGTACGTGATTTATACGTTTCAAATAAAACACTGCTATGTCATAATACTGTTACGTTTCCTAATCTAATTCCACGCAACTACAAATATTGTCAAATAAGAGTTCAACAAAAATCGAACAATGGTATTGCCGTATCGGTTACTATAGCAGTACGGGTTTACAACAAACATGCACAATAGAAAATATATAAGGTATGAAAACGTATGTGTACATGTAAACACAGAAAACGATATATGGAAATCTAAAATGAATCAATTTCTTATATTTGTTTCATAATCACAACAATTGATATACTTATATAAACATTAAAATACATGATAACATGTAATTTGTATTACCGAATTCATTCATTTCCATAGTATATACCAATATTAAGTAGTTATTAACATAATACAATACACATATATAGTCTGATGTTAATCAACGTATCACCTTAATAGTTGTTAAAGTATAAATTACAGTTAAACAAGTTTTTTTTCTAACTTTTCCAAAAATTTTCCAACCGAATGTCAGATACACTCGTTAAAAGCAACAATGTTAATTGTTTCCTTTGTACGAAGCAACAAAAGCAAAGCTTTCGAACAATGAACTCTTTCATCGTAACCATAATAATAAAGTAGATCAAATAAATACCTAACCTTCAAGGGAAGAAATTGATTTGGCAATTCTATAAACTAAAATTACACATGTATTCCGTTTCCTTAAACGCAACGAGTTTGAAACGTATAATCTAATAATTCTATGAAGCAAACTCATTAACGAACTATGATCATCTCAAAAATAACTTGTATGCGCATCAATACAATTGCGTCTTTCTAAGGGAACAAGAAGTTTTCACTTCTCTCTCCTATCTCATAATTGAAGAGTTACATGAAACATTCTAAATATTACACAAATATTTAGTTTGAATTAACAAAATCGTAAATGTCAATAAAGTAATTAGTGTGAACAAAAATGTAATTATTAGATTTTATTTATATTTTTATGCATACTTCATATCATATTCGATTTATAATGATGTGTTTTTTCATTTTGTACGTGCGTACTTTTTCGTATAGAAAGGGTACTCGGATGAAATTGACATGTATCCGGTAGAAAATTATATTTTATTTGATACGTCTCCCCATTTTCCCAATAGTCATCTTATGAAAAAATTAACTAACATTTTCAACAAATTTCAAAAAACTGGTAAAATCGTCAACATATCCGTTTCGAATATGAGCAGTATTTTTCATTTAAGATCTGAAAATTCAATGACAGTTTAAACATTCAAGTTTCGACAATATTTTAAACAAATTAAAAAATCGTTTGTCATTACTTTTTTTGATGTGTGAAGTTTGAATTTCAAAAAATTACAATAATAAACAGAGTTTCGGTCAGATTTGTTTTTTGAAAGCAGTGATTTATCGTTGCTTTTAAATTAAAAATAATCATATAACTCTATCAAGTAGATAAAATTATCCACTCAAAGTATTCACAGTTCGCTAGTTTTTTTTTTTTTTTTTGAAATTGCAATCTATAATGTTTTTATACTAAATACTCAAATATCAATCGATTTATAATAGGATATATTGCACAATAGTGTATGTTAAAGTGTTAATCAAAAGAAATTTAAAAAGCAATTTTCAACGAGAATAGCTAGCCTAAGAGGTTTATTATCGGTTAAATTAAACATTTTCTAACTATTCGTACATACTTAATTTGTTCTTTCCAATCAGATAATATTCGTCTGGTATATTTATAACGATGTGTTGAAAATTTTTGGAAATTATTCGATGAAAATATAAAGAAAAAAGAGTAATCAGTTATTATCAGTTATGATGTTAATACATAACAAAGTACGCGATGATCCATCAAATTGGTTTAGACGTATAACGTTTCCATTACGAATATGATTACACGCGCAGCAGAGTGATTAGAACGCAACTTAGAAACGCAAGTACCATATTTAGGCAGATCGTCGATAGCGATAATTTATTATTAAACAAGTTTAGTTTTGGTATTACACGCGCAGGGGAAAAATATCAGATTGCTGGTCGACCACAATTAGTGTGTTGAGCAAGGGATTACTGTAATAGATCCTGTTGAAATCGACCGACTGTGGCAACGTTTATTCCCGTCGTGTACCGTCGATTGTTTGTCATGTGGGTTTCGATAAATTATGAAAAACAAAAATCGGTATTATAACATAATGCAATTCCGCTCGATATGGATATAGTGCGGTTTATGAAATTGCCACGGGCACCGTAGGCGGCAAAACGAGTTATCGAGAGAAATAACAAAAAGAAAACCAAAGCGCTACAGATAACCTATATTGTTATAGTCTATAAGTTTATCCGTTTTTGTAAACGGCGCGTTATTTATTATAACGATTGATTGTTCTTGGTCATCGAACGGTCGTAATATTTGGTATCGACATCGTAATAACACGGTGTTGATTCTTCGTACGATTATTTTCCTTAACGAGAACGGATTTCGCGTGTAAACTGTTGCGAACAAAGATGAGATGTTTATTTTCCATAACGAACGAACATATATATTTTCGGTTGAAGTGTATTTATGTGCCTAATTCTTCCCTCCCCGAATGCCTGTTTTTCTAGAAGCAAATGACGATTGTAGCCGGTAATTCATGCATAACCATCCGTAATGTCGTATCCTGCGTGATAATTATTGCAAGAATTATCGATTTGCAGCTAATCGAAAATATAAAATAATAACAATATGAATTTATAACTATTAAAAATACAAATACCAAAAACATTACGAGCGTCTAACATTTTAGAATTGTTTGCATGTTACTAGTTTACAACCAGAACAAAAGTAAGATTTTTATTAAATTTATAATAGATCATATAGAATACAAATTGTACTGTAAATTAAAAACCAAATTGTTGTACTGTTACTTTTTGTAAATCTTCATTGAAATCCCTAATACATGGATACGTTATTATTAAAAACTTTTTGCAAAATTCAATATCATCAAACAGTGAGACATTAGTTTTAAAACAGTATTAAAATATCTGAACCGTAAAGTGTAATACGAGTTGTGTAATGAAATGTGTACATCGTACATATACTGTAGTTTTAATGCGAATTCCATTTACATATAATTTGCTTATAGCTACGAAATATTACGAGTCTTTATAGAAATGTGAAAAAATGCCGAATACAGAAACCGTGCAAGTCTATTCTAGCTGATCGCATAAAAAAAGATTTTCTACATTTTGAATTATTAGTGTTCAAAATTGAAAGCAGCGCAGGTCTTATACTAAAAATATAATCGCATTCGAAAAACGATTCTTGAGCGAAACTAAGTTTACTAAAGTGTTTTTAAATTGTATGCGCTTGTGAAAAGTTGTTTAGTAAGATTACAAGAACGAACTGGAAAAATTGTTCGTCCCGGAAAACGAAAATGATATCGACCCACACGATAAAAATCACTCGCTTCCGAATTCGTTGCCGAGAAAACGATAATAATATTATTATATGTATATTTCCCGAATATTTTAATTCATGATAATACTATTGTTTTCTTAAATTATGTGTTTTTTAAAAAAATTATTTTATCTGATCACATGTTCGTGTAACAAGAGCGATCGGATGATTACGACATGTGTAAAGGCCGGTTTACATTTATTAAAGTAGCCAAATTTGTGAACCACAGATCAGTGGCACTTTGATGCAACCACAGATGAATACGTTAATACAAACAAATTTTACCCTAACAAATTTCTGTTCTAATCATTTATAAAATAAAAATAATATATACATATCACGTATTAGAATTTTGAAACATATCGGCACGAATCGGACCAAACGACTTGTACGAGTTTGTCACTGGTACGTGGGGTGTGTTTATATTATCAAAGTAGAATGCGTGCCACGAATTTGTGGCTCACGAACGTGGCTACGATATTATCATATTTATAAATATGAACCGGGCTTTACGTTCCGGTAGCGAATTGTATCTAGTCAGTATTTAATTTGATACGTTTCTCGATTTTCCCAGTCGTTTGTGTCGATTTATTGGTTTTGGATTTTTTTAAGAACTGAATATGCTATACATGACTGTATGCATGTGCATGATAGTGTGTCAACAAACTATACATATTTAAACATTATTTTATTTATTGATATTTTAACGATATTTATCATATTCGTTAATTATAGTAAACTACTAACGTGACTCAGAATCGTTTTTCGAATACATTGATTTGTCGTAGGTTTCAAAATCAAAAAAAAAAAAAAAAAAATAGAAAAACTCTAAAATCTCTGTCTGAGTAACTCGTTAGAGTTGATAACCACAGCTATAATTTTCTTTTTCTTTTTTTTCCCCCAACGAATTATTGACGATTGTTGACGGCTCAACTGACGGTTCACGCGGCACTCCGGCAATTACAGATACGGCCGCGCGCTACGGGTCTACCGATTTGCAAGTGTACGCGGCGTAAAAACGTCAACCGGACAAATTATGTTGTTACAAAAAAAATCAGAGTTTTCTCGAAAGCCATTGGGAGCATTTCGCTTTTGACACTTTTCGTTAAGGCTAAATAAAGTGTATTTGAATTTATTTTTATTGGTCTGAAAAGCGTGTGTATAAAAACATCATATATAATAAAACAGATGGTCGGAAATTCGGTAATTGCATTACAACAGAAAACAAAATGAGAGATATGCACGGGATCTGTTATTTGGAATTTAGATATACATTTCACTTTACTTATCCGCCAATTGTTTCTTACACTCAGTATTATGTTGAATGTACATTGTGACAAGAAATAAAATATTATATTATAACTGTACCGATACCGGCTCACAGGGAAGAATTTCTGGGTTGCCTATTACGCTAATCCGCCCACCGCCTCGAGCATTACGTAGTATTATAGACGTGGTTTAATTAACCTTTTATGAAAACGTCAAATACTAGTATCCAAAATTATCACAAGTATTGACTGTTCTCGTATACGTAATGTGAATTGAGGTTCCTACCAGTTAATAATAATAATATGTTATTAAAATCACAACTATGGTTCTAGTCATTGTCGTTTCATACGTCAACTGAAGTTATACTTTTTATTTCTCCGCATAAATATATATACTTTTTTTAAAATAATAATATCTAGTCCCAAATTCCGCGTCCCTAAACCAACATAAATAATTAATCTTACCAGAATACACTTAGAATTATTTATGTAACAAAAAGCTTTACGGCGATGAATCCAATAAAATTGTGTGTATTGAATTGACGGATTTTAAATTAAAACATGCTATTCCCGTTTAATTTTAAATATATTATTTTTGTACATTTTTTATTAGTATACCATTGTTTTCCGACGAAATAACTGTTAATGTATAACGTTGATCCGGCACAAATATTCGATGATTTATATTGTAATAGTCTACTTAAAACATTTGTTGTATCTCGATTTACGAGAACTCTGCACTTAAAATATATGAAGAACGTTTGTTTATGTATACATGCAATTACAAATATTGTTACTATTGTTTCACTATAAGGTTATTTTTATGTATAACTTATTAACATAATGGGTATTTAATTTAATAATAAATTTGTTAAAATATAATATTTGAAAGTTCCATTTTTACATTAATCTACATTTCGTTTTTACATATATATGTATGTCTGAAACACTAATAAGTCATTGTCAACGTTGGCGATTGTTTAATATTTAAATCATGAAAAGTAAACAAACACCCAAAACGTATATGCATATATTTATGTTATATGCTCAATACATACAAACGGTAAAATTATAGTTAAATTGTGAGAGATAAGTACTATTAATATACGCACGTTTTATCTTTGGAGACTCCTCGGTCGACCATTTTTCAATGTTTTTGTGCGAGATATTCGCGTATAATACACTGTCCGTCGGTAGTATATTTCGAAACGAAAAAATTTCGGTAGCCAAAATAATGAGATTATATTATTATATCACGGTTGGCTATTGTACACACCCGAGGTATATAAAATGGGGAATAAGAGTAGATGTAGCAGTAACTTTGCCCATAATTTCTCATTCGAACCAGAAACGCCGGTGGTACCTTAGGCGGCGCTTTTTTTTTCGTTCACCCCGAAACCCAGTTAAATTTAAACTAGCTAATACCGAGCGATATATGACAGTTATATATTGCAACTCGTATATCAATTTGATTTTAAAAAATATGAAACTACTAAAGTATTTAAACGTATTCATGTTCGACGTAAAATATTATTAGTAACATCAACTACGACAATAACGTTTCAAAATGTATTATCACTCGATTCACACACAAAAATAAATAGTATGTCTAAATTAAATATATTATTCGTTACAATGAGATGTATTCGTTGTTGGCATTTACAACATTTAACGACCTGTATTGTGCGTGGAATTATTTCGTTGTTTGAAAAAACTTCTTTTTTTGTTTTTTCATTACGACATTATTTCTTTTTACGTCAGGCCTAATATTACAGTTACAACTACAATTGTTTATCGGTATTTATATTATGTTGAACATTTATTTACATTACGGTTTTACTCAAATCTGCATCGCAGCAGCGCATTTACTGCGAAACATTACAGAATAATCGTAAATGTCGTGGAATCCATCCCGAACGGTTTTTATCTAGATATGTTTTAAACGTGTGCGCAGCGCGAATGTCGGCGAGACAACAATTAACGGTAACCGTTTATTTGTTAGCAATTTTTTCAATATTTCTAGTTTAATAATAGAAATCTAGCATGTGAAACGAATAAGCAAAATATTAATATGTATATATGAAAAAGTATCTCGTTATTACGAAGTAATACTATGTGCTTTATGTAGATATGTTATTAAATATATTAAACATTTAATTCCGTGTTTAAACATATTATGAATTTATTTGTATGATAAAGAATTCTAAATATTAAAAGGCGACGAAAACTTTGTGAAGGTCCTGGGACAGCTACATCCTATCTAATCGTTAGGTACTTGCTAAGCCAAAACGACGTGAAAACTAAATGTTATACATACCCAAGAATAGCGACGCGTAAAGGTTTGTCGAGAAAAGGATTTCTCAGAAATATTCTAGCGATGTTAAAAAAAAACCACTTGCTTTATTAGTTTTTTGTTATTTGTACTGTTTATCAATCGTCTGACCAAAAACAAAATATTAATGAAAAAATAAAAAAGACATCGTCGAACTATATGTACGTTAAAATTAAAATAAGTGAGTTCTATTAGAGATAGACACGTAGTAATCTGTGGAAATATATCACTGGCAATGTTTATAGAAAGCTTAAACGAGATGATAGTGTTTTATTAATGTTATCAATGAATCATAAGAATACATTATAGAACCAACTATCCGACGAAGGATTAAGTTATGGAAACCTCTGTGATAAATATCGTAATTATTCTATCAAACATCAGAATCGGTATACCGATACCTTTATAATATCTAGCATTTAAAAATTATTGTTGTAAATATAGAATTATATTATTAATACAATCTTCATTAATATTCAAGACGTAATTAAATATTTCAGAAATAGATTACTAGAATACATAAATATGACATGACTTGTACATATAAAAAAATTATATAAGAACACTGTAATAATAAAACAAATATAATTCAAAAAATGTAAATTGATTTTATACTTAAAATGTTTTAACATGTATTATTGTTTTAATAAAAATGGTTGCTACTGAGAATCTTGGATAATATACTGTTGTGTTCGAATTTTTACTTAGCTTCATACGAATAAAGATAGCAGTTCGATTTATGTGCGTCCAAATTCGCAATATAAATATAAAGAATGGAGTACAAATACAAAATAAAGGTTTTTTTAATTTCTAAAACGTGAATTACTGTTCTTAAAATTTAAATTTTTTAAAAAGTTCTATACTAGTGAAAAATATAAATAATACGTATAGTTTATATTACCTAGAATAAAAAAAATTCAGACAAATTGATAGTTATTGTTTAAAAAAAAATATAGTATAATATTTATGTATTTCGATGTAATGGTTCATTTTGCGGAACCAGTCGTAGAACTACCATATTAATGAATACAATAATTTTAATTTTGGTATTTTTATAGTATATAGTATATACATTCAATATTGAGTATTAATTTATTGTTCGCTGTTAATAGTTTGATAGAAAATAAGTTAATGAATGTTTGTTTCCATATTGTGCATAAACAAAATATAACGAATTGTGTAATTTTTAAACCAAAGGAGTAAATTAACACGTAAACAACAAATTAATTTCCTTCGCTACTTCTCGATAATTATTTGGTATTAAAACAATTGAAAAATAAAAACTCAATTAAAATTAATATTTTCGGAAACAGTGGTTGATTGACAAATGGTGAATTCACATTATGATAAGTGATCATCAACATTGTAAATCTTTAAACCTTCAATATTTAAAAATGCTACGCTGACTAGAATAGATTTTATTCAATACGAGACTGTTAGGAATTTCTTCGTTTTGTCTACAGTCATTAAAAAAAAAATCTTCAGAGAATTCGCTAAAATAATGTGTTTAAAGTAACATCTGTTTCCAATTTTGAATCAATAGGGAGACTATATTATGGAACTTTTTGAACACTATTTTGTATTTAAAAAAAGATATTTACAAACAAAATAATACACATTAGTGTAAAAGCTACATAACTCCGGGAGACCGTGAAAAATAATCGGGAAAAATATATTTTACAAATTAAAATATGTTTCATTTAACAGCATACAAACTAGTTAAAAGTACTCAGCAACGAAGACAATTATGAGGAGAATCCTTGCTTACGAAACGCTTGCTAAGGTGAATCTAAGTTTTCTTAAAAGGACAATATATTAGAGAAGAGTTATGGAAAAGCCAAAATATTTAAGCCTGGTCATTACTCTTAAAAGTTTTACAAAACTGTTGATTCGTGCTAAAAATAATCTTAAGTCATACGATGTCATTCCAAAGTTTAAGATAAACATGTTATGTATGTGAGCCGACAAAAATGATTTTATATGTATTTAAAATTAAAACTATTATGTTGTCTATGAAATAAACCTATAGCTACTTATTACACATATAACAATGAAATGATTATGTAAAATTTTAAATGTTAATGTGTATAAAAAATATATAGTAAATTATTTGAAATCAATTATATGTATAGTCTCAATGATTACCTAAATAATAACAAAAATATTATATTTCAAAAAAGTTCAAAGATTTCCTTTAAATGTTTTCTTGAAGTTTGTTAAAACCTATTGCACACATTATTGTTACTTCAATCATTTTCATGTTACCGCTTAGAACTATTGTTTTCTATGAAATATATAGTAATAAAAAAAAGACAGCGTATGACTGTAAAACTGCTTTTCATTATGCTATAAAAATTATTTTCAACTTTCCAATATTAAAATCAGTACTTAACGCGTTGTTACGGTAAAATTATTAGGATTTTACTTATATTACAAATACGTACTATACAATACCTGCGTGCCTTCGCGATCTCATTGGATAATGAGTATACGAATTTACCTCACATAACAATTGAACTCAACTCTACTCAACTCTATTTAAAATTAAAGTTAATATATACGTATAATGACACAGAAGTTTATGTGATCATTTTCGGTTGTGTTACATCCTTTGTTAGTGCACAACGGGCATTAGAATACTTCTATATAAATGCAAATATCGCGGAAAGCCGGTTGACTTCTCTTATTAATTAGTGTATTTTATCAAGTAGAAAGTTTGAAGTAAAAGTTTATAATTGTTTTCAGCATAGAAACTGTATACGTTCACAAGAAAACTGTTTACCAATTTTTCGGTAGACATACGTACATCGATTTCAATGAAAAATAATAACGCACCCTTATGATAAGTAAATGTAATTTTCGCACCGACAACTTTCATGTTATTATTTTGTGATGCTTTGAAAATTTAACATTAACACATTTACGAATCCGTATAGACTTAGGCAGATACTAACAAAGTAATTTTCTAACACATTATTTTATTTATAACTCAGCGTGTTATTAATAAATGATATATATATATATACCTATTTCGTTTGTATCAAATTAAGATTGTTATATAAAATATATTTTACGTTTTTTTTTTTTTTTTTTATTAAAATTTATATTTTTATTTTCTAACGCGTTAACGGGTAGCTTTTGTGTTAATTCAGCAAATAAAACGTTCAACTAACACATACTCCAATAGTCTGGTAAGTGTTGTTTACGAATATATAGTTTAAGGTAAAAGATATAAAATGAATAATATTCAAATATGTATATATCATATTTAATTACTTGACCCGGTTTGAATAAAATGATTATTTTTACATTGAATTAATTGATTATATTTTGTACTTACATTGGAACTCAATATAACATTGAAGCGCCTATTTGTGTATAATTTTTTTCGTAATAATTACCTGAAAACAAAAAACCAAATTATACATTATCTTATGCAGTCAAGTACATGTACTGTGTAGGGTTGTATAGATTGAAATAAAAATATTCTAATTACACACTTGAAAGTAATGGTGAACCGTCGTTTTCAAATTATGATTCTGAACAGAGCTCGGTTTACTAAAGTATGTAGCAGGTAATTATTCGTACATCTAATCAATGTTCACGGTATCACACGTGTCATAAGCTGAAGTACAAATACAAAAGAAAAAAAAAATTTCTCAGGGTTGTACTATGGTCATTAATTTTTTTTGTGCCTGTAAATGAAGGCTGTACTTCAGATAAGGTAGTTGTTAGATTTACTTTATTTTTTCCTGTTTGAAAACTTTGGTTTTTTTTATTACATTTCTTCATTAAAAGAAAAAATTTAAATGTTTATTTTCGTCAGTCCTCAAATATATTTATATAACACACTGGTTGAAAACAACTATACATATATGCAGTTTAAATAGTGTTTGCGTGTAGTACTGAAATATTTCAATTATTTTTCATATTTTATGCTTTTCTAAAAATATTTCCATGTTTACTATAGAGTGGAGCACTAAATCAATGATATACTCCCACATTATTCATTATTACTTTTTAGTATTTGGTTTTCGGCGTAACACTGTTTTTAGAAAATTCTAAAAAAATATTGTACTAGTTACACCTAAAATTGTGTGTAATAAAAATAAAATTTATTGCATCACCGCAATATTTTGAATGACAATACAATTATCACCAAAATAACATTTCAGAAAAATTCCACCGTTTTCATTTTCAACGCAATATTATTGTATTTCATAATCTGTTGATAAATATAGGCTGCAATTGTGTACGGTAACGGAATCGGAGGGAAACGCACAAATCAGTATACTGTTTTTGTTATAGTTCAATAAGCGGACCATTTATTATTTATGACGAACAATATGGCTTATCACAAAGTTTTATGACAAAAATTGAAATTATCATAAATGCAAGTGAGACGTTACGGTGCATAAGCGGCTACGAACTGGCTTTTATATCGGTTCGGGTTTTCGAAACTAATTGTATCTTACAAAGTTTCAATAAAAAAAATACCGATTCGGACCGTCGTTCGTAGCTGAATTTTAGTCATCCTAATATTATATTCATAATAATCGCGGGCGGTCCGAGTGCGGATATACCTGATTACACGCGATCGCAATTATTTCACTGTCCGAGTCGTCGGCGGCTGTTAATGACCTATAATCTATAATAGCGACGGAAAATTATTTTTTCATCTGCGTTCGTCGCAAAACGAGACGATTATTACAGACGTCAATGTATGTATGAATTTGCAAAAATATTTTCATTCAAATCTCATTGTTACCCATTTGTAAATCGGTATCTAAAAATAAATTGACTCTACACGTCGAACATAATACTCTCAAAAGTGCAATCGTACGTCTCTTTGGTACAGCGTTCGTTTTTTCATACCAAGTCTTAGAATGAATTCGATTATATTTGTATTTCGATCTATAAAGTTGTAAAACAACGTTCTTTAACGTTTTCGAAACATGACCATTTACTTACGGATAACAAAAACAAAGTTATTATGTTCGTTGTCAAATCATTAAGATCACTGACAACATTCATAAAATGTAATATCATTAAATATGAAAATGCATTCAAAGTCAGTATTTTCTATGACACGTTAAAACATATAAAATTAACTTCTCAGTTCGCAGTGTAAAATATCAAAGAGTTCTATGAGCTAACAAATAATACAGTGTTAAATAAGTACTATAAATTATGCATTCGTAATTTGCATGTTTTCGCCGTAATAATTATGTATAATAATGCACCGTAGTCATTACTATTGTTTCCGAAGTATTTTCCACCTCTCTTCCTTCATCTGATATGCGGACCATTAACTTTGTTACATCATTGTTTTGACAAGGTGAGTAATTCTTCAAAATCGGCAATGGCTGACAGAATAAGACCGGTTAAGTAGTAAGCAGAATTTCTTCTTTTTTTCAGCTCATTAATTTCTAAATGCTATACAGCTAGCATCTATCGAACAAGCAACTGAAACACCAGTTTTCGCCCGTCTGCCAACCACAGACAACTTAAAACATAAACTGATAAATCTTTGCAGAACTTGGTAAAACACAAATAACGTTTAATCGAAGGCATGCCAAAATATTATTGTTTTCTTTTGAACACTTTCCGACTGAATAAGTACACTATAACATATAGCTACTATTGTTTGAATTAAGAAAACAAATGTTTATTGATAAATATACTCAAATATCTACATTAGTGAAATGTTATCGCGTAGCGTTTACTCAATGTCAGATATATCATTAAAATAACCATAAAATAAAACAGAATAATTATTATATTATTAATAATTTATAAAAATCGTATGTACTTTATAAGTAAAAAACTAAAATTAAAAGTTATTATTATTATAGGTATTCATTTTCAGTTATGATCATTGTGGGCATTTTTTATAAAACACGATTGAAGTGCTAATGGATATACGAAAACTATAATGAAAGTTCTAACTAAAAATTAATATCAATAATGCCTTAAAAGTAAAATTTTATATTTATATTTTATTTGTCGATCGTCAGTGAAATATCACGTTTTTTTTTTTTTTAGAAGAAAAACTTGAACGAAGATTATTTTTGGACTCGAAGAACTGAGTATATTTACAAAGCACTCAAAGGACTACATTTACCATGCAAACATGAATAATGCAATCAATATTTCGGATTCAAGAAACCTTTATTATTGACAATGGAACAGATGTCTTGTGATTACTGAATTGATAACATATTATTGTTTTCCAAAATTTTGTTTCTGCTTAGTAAAATATTATCGAGTTCGTACAGATTCATTAGAATAATAATAGGTGTTCGCTTAAATAATTTCAAAGTGAAAACATACACTTAAAAATTGGTAATTATTTTTCTCGTCAATTAATTTTATGAGCATCATGAATATTTACACGGCAACAACTGTTTTTTTTTTTATAACTAACTCGTTTTGCGTGATATTGAAAGTTTTGAAAAGAAACAGTTTCCACACTCGTGCCACTAATCTTTCGTAATTAAAAATAAAAATACAAGTATACATGATATTTAAATATAATTATTTTCTGTTCGAAAAATAATAATAAATTATAGAAAAAAATAGACTATGTCACAATAGTTACGACAAAAAGTTATCTGCGAAAAAAACGCATGTACACTTCATTTATAACTCGTCGATCGACAATTATTTCCATGTAATCAAATATTTTCAAATATTTAATAACAGTGTTTATGCATTTCACAACGCGAATTAGACATACGAAAATGGAAAACAATCTGTACTTGAAATGCACGTACCGCGAACGTAGTAGCGTATGATGGAAATGGTGATATACTACGTCTGCCGGCAATACGCGGCGTATAGAGGTGTAGCTGCTTTCGGAGGTATCGACGGAACTCGAATAAATCCAATAAGGACGGCGTTATTGCCGTACGGTCGTAAGGCCTGCACGTGTCATCACGGCTGAACACGGTTCGAATAAAGTCACGCAAATAAGTGCCGAAAAGTATAGGGGACAACCGGAGCATAGGCTAAAACCTATTTTGCGCTGTGCGGGGAGACAAGTTGATGATTGTTCACGAAACACGAATGTCAGACAACCGAAATCGTTGTCGAGTGTTATACGAGTTGTACTCAGTTATGGACGTGTGACAATAGTGTAATAATCATGAACGTGATTCTGAATCGATAAACGAAACAAACGTTCCGTGTCCTTATTCTCAAACGAACCTCCGACCGATATGTAAACGATTCGTTTGAACTTTCACACACTCCAATTGGCCCATGTAATAATAATACTAACACTTTAAACATTAGAAGATTTTCATATTGGATTACGTGGTATTATTTTTTTTTTTTTCGAGTAATTTATCGAGTGTTTCTGGAATAAGTGAAAGACTTTTCAATCAATGGAAAACTTTATACACCATCAGAAAAAATATACAATTTGTTTCAATATTAATTTACGATTTTTTTTTTATATATTCTTACGAATTAAATATTATTGAAACAAAAAATATTCGTACTCACTTTAACGTTCTTAACTCAACCATTTTCTGAATATCTACACTGTAAAACTTTTTTCTTTTACTAATTAATCTTAAAGTTGTAGTTCTCGATGTTTCGACAACCAAAGAGTTCTTAGGAATATAACATAACACTAAAACTAATTATAATCAAGGATTTACAGTATATATATATTTTTCTATTTAATAAAATAGATTAGTATTTTGGTGAGAAATGATAGTTATAAATTCATATTTCCAATCCGAATTTAAAATAACAACAATCTATTTTCAACAGATCATTAAATCTTTCAATGTTATTTTGATCAAATTAACGATGACCATGATATTGTCGATTATTTGGATAATAAGATTTTACGTAGATTTAATGAATCATCGTTGTTGTTTATTATTAAAATATTGTGCGTGAAATATAACGTAAATGGAATATATTTAGTTATTTTTATGTTACGTTAGCTGACATGAATTACGTAAATTAAATATATTTTTTTTCTTCAGTTGAAAATAAAACACTTTTTAATTGTATAACATTAGTTATTGAATTTTCATATTTCTCGTTGTCGGACGTCCAACTACTATATAACTGTGGTACAGTTGTTTAAAATTTATATTTTTATTCACTGTTGCATTTCCACACGGTCTTAGATGTTCTAGTAAACGTTGTTATTATTTAACGAGATGTTAATGAATAATAAATAAATTAATATTTTTGTGTGTTCTTGTCTGGTCTTCGTGACGTCTCTGAATCTTTCAGAGAGACAAGTTTGTCAAGACTTTTCATTTAACACAACATAAATGTTGGGTGAAGGTAAATGTAATTCCGACGGTAAGCCTGTTCAAACGATTTGTATTAAGCAGCAGTCTCTGGGGGCCAAAACAACTTAATTTTCAAACTTAAATCCAACATAAAAAAAAAAAATAATAGTATAGTGCAGTAGTATTAAAACCCCAATTTCTTTCTTATTATACGAAGTGATTCTTCGAGGAGATTTCACTGATTTTTGTCTATTTGTTTCTAAATAACAAATGTTCTTATTTTTAAATTGTATTTAAATCGCAAAGTAAGACAATACATTTTCGAAAAAAAGGACTAAGTAGGCTTACTACAATCGTTTGTAAGGAAATACTCAATAAAAATGTTTTTTCTTTAATCTTATTAATACCAATTCCAGAAAAAACCTTTTAAAATAAATATTTAAAAAATGTATTTTTTTTTTTTTTGTACATCCGAAAAAAATATATGTGATAATAAATGAGAAAATATGAAGACAAAAATGTTTTGTTTTTAAATTATTCAAATAACCTTTTCTTAAATGTTTTGATTCTCAAAATATTGAATACTAAATATCAATGTTATTATTATCGTCTTCACTGCCGTCGCTATTATTTATCTATTAATATCCGCGCAAAGGTGTAAACAGCAGCAGTAGAGTGAATGATAAATTGGTTATAGAAAAAAACCATACGACATCCTGTCGAGGACGAGGTCGTTTATGGCACACATATAATATTATATGTATATTGTTTAATATAACATTAAATAAGTTTCATATAAATCGAGAAATACATTTTCCCTGGTTATAATTTCATCACGTGGTATATAAATGTCAGAAACCTAAAACATATTTTTTTAAAACTATATTATTTATTTTTTTAAAATAAAAAAAGAGTAAAATAACATTATGAATCAAAACTTAACAAAAAAAAAAAAAATAATAATAATAATAATAAATAAGCATTGATTAAGAATATAGGTGAAAAATGTTACGTGGACTTTTTTCGTAAGTACGTCTATTTGTAATGACTTTATAAACTGTATTCTACGACTGACGAAGTTAAAAGTTTTCACGCTTTTGTTTTCTATACATTTACAAAAGTTTTGCAATGGTCATTAATCATAAGTTAAAAGCAAAATGGCGAATTATTTGACCCTAAACTGAATATGATAAAAAAAAAAAAAAATGACGTGTAATATATTTCTCTTTGTATTTGTAATTTATATTTTCACAAAAACAACTAAATAATACTCGAAATATCGCGTATTAAGAATTAAGATTCACCACATACATTTATATATACACGATCAACAAATACATTAGGTTAGAAACAGTACAATTATTAAAACGAATTTTTTTTTCTGCTTTGTGTAAATCGATATTTTCTCATTGCTTTAGCGATTTATTTTTAATTCTCCTACTAAAAACATATATATTGTTCGCATTTATAATATAATATGTGTGATATCATATTTAGAACATTTTAATAAGACCCAATATTATACTAATTGATAGTACTAAAAATATTTTTAAATGACCTTTGCTCTCAATTGAACTTTATTAATCGAATTTTATTTTCTTTGTTAAGCTTGAGAATATGACATCTGTTGCCACTGGATTTTATCAACGTACATTAAAAGCAAAAAACAACGACTTTTGAAAGTTTATTTAACAGATGTTGTATTTATAAAAGCCTAAAAATTCAGTTTTTACTTTTTGTTCTTTACAGATTAAAACAGTATTTTTAATAACAATGTAATTAAAGACAATACGTATTATTAAATGAAACAATAACAATTAATACATTTTATGTGTTTTATATAAATTGTTTTCTAAAACTAATATGCACTAAAATTTCATTACATTATAGTATAAATGACAAAAAAATGTATATTTTCGATTATTATATGTTTAGTTTAATTGAATCTTTGTCAATAAGTTTCCTATTTCATTTAGTGTATTCATTTTATTTTTTTTAAACAAAACTATTTCATTCGATACTTGAATTTTTTTTCATAACATAAAACTTATAAGATATAACGAGTAGAATTAAAATGGTTTTTACCTATAGTGTAGCATTTACATTATGAAATAATGTCGCAAAAAAATAGTAAGTAGGCGGTGAAATTGTTTTTTTTTTCAGAAAATAAAAGTTCTTTAAAACTATTGTAATAATAAATGACTTCATTAAAAATTATTATGGTAACAAAATATATACCTACATAAATTAATCAAATTAAAAAATATTACAGTTTTGTAAAAATCGTAAAAATTAAATATGTAGTAATATAAATAATTATTGTACATTCGTTCTTTAATTGTACAAAAAAATGTGTGTGTGTGTGTGTTGCGTGTGTGTGTGTGTTTATGTGTGTGTGTGTGTGTGTGCAGGCATGCAGTATTTTATTGAAAAACTAAAAATAAAAAAACAGTTAAAATAATTATATCCACTTAGCATGATCATTTTTATAATGCAATTAAACTCCTTTTCAAATTTAATAAAAAATTTCAAAATATTTATACGTATACATACCATCAGTGTGGCTGAAAAACTTAATTTTACTTTTATCGATTTCGATGGTCCTTATCAATACTTTTTTTCCTATGCTCAATTTTTCATAATAGATAATTCTATGTAATGACTGTACATAAACAAATATTGTTTTATAAAAGAATGTTAATGAAAGTTTCATTTTCTTCGTACATCTATATGAACAGAGCGGAACTCGCGCAACACTTTATTTCCTGAATCAAAACGATAAATTTGGCGATTAATATAAAACCGAATAACATACATTAAATTAATAAACCATAACAATACGGGACGGAACACGATTATCCGTAGACGCAATGATGACATTACCTACTTATTTGTCCCGCGAGTTGAATGTACGAGTACACGTTTAACTGCGCGAGATGTACGAGAATTGTCGAGATGGGATCATAATATAAGTCGGCGTATAAGGGACGTATCACCGAGAGCATTACACATTCAAGTCATGCTAAGACATCATGTCCTGTTGACTGCGATAGAAAACTTCGGTACCGGAACAATTATATGAACGCACGTTACAGAAATATCTTGGCGCGTAGTAAGAACGAACAATAAAATACGAAAACGGTTCAACACCAAAATCGTTTTATATTGTTTGTTTTAATGACATACTATAAACATCTACGTTCCCGCATACTGAACACTATTATTCGGCTTTTCCCGTTACCGGAATAATAAACCGATTGTCGTTCAATAAATATGTATATAATAGTTCGAAACGTCAAGAAATTATAATAATTAATAAAGCTAATGATGTAGTGGCACTGTCAGGTGGTGACACATGCCCCGGATAGCCAATTTGTGTACGCAGCTTAATTGTGTTTCTAAAAAAGAAAAATGTTTTGACTATGAATTTCCCATTTGCATTCGAAGTGTAAATATTTTTATTTTAGAGGTAACATTGACAACTATGATAAACATACATTCACATATTAATTGATATGATCAATATTTGCCAAATGCCATAATTTTTAACCGTTAGTAGTAGTCTATGTGTATATATATTTTAGAAAAACATAATTTCCTGATTAATTTCATATACACAGATGTTAATCGATCGAATTTGATCATTTAAGATTGACATTTTGCAGTGAAACTAAAATAGTTGAATTTTTACTTTAAAGTTATATACTATAAATATTAGAAACTTTATGTTTAATAATTTGTTATTTAATATAAAACATGTGTCTTACTAGTAAATATTATTTATAACGGTGCCTATCAATGTTATTTCAGAACTATTTAAATAGTTTTAATCTTTTTATTTTTAAACAAATTATTTCATATTTAATAATTTTTAACGTTTGCATGTTTAATAATCAATTACATAATAATAATAATTATTATTATTACTTTATAAGACCGTTAAAAGGTCTTATCACATTTGTATTGCTATTTTTTTCTATTTTATTATTATTATTATTATTATTATTCATAAAATATACTTAATTATAATAAATTTATATAAAATCTTGTAATTTTTATTTTGTTATTGTCTACTGTTACATCTGTCTAGTCATGCCATCCAATATAGTTATTACTTATCGATATCTAATTTTTTTTTTCGTTAAAATTGTAATCAACAAAACTGAAATTTCAAAACAATACATTTTACTTAAAATGGTATTCTTGGGGAATTTCACTGTTTTTTATTAGTTTTTATTTAATATTTAATAAAAAAAATGTATCCCATTGGTAAAAGTGACTCGTCTAAACTAAAGTAGATTATCAATCTGTTTCTAATTAATTCCCATTGTTTGTCATTTATTACTAGATTGATTTAAATTTGTTTCATACATTTATATAAAACACGGTACGTGTTATTATAACGTTCCGTACAACAAATAAACAAAGTATTATGAAAAAACCTCATACATTTCTTAAAATAATGAATGGTAAACATTTTTTTTTTTTTATATCATGAACAATAAACAGTTAATTACTAATAAGCTTATATTAAATTATGTTGTATTTAGTAAGAAAATAAGCCATGCACCCTTTCCACGTAGACACAGAAAGCATTTGTACAGTTCCTGGAAATTATATGACTTAGAATATACAAAATTAATTGAAATAATAAAAAGAATTACTGAATGCTATAAATTTATTATTTAGTACACTTTCGAGCCATTATTCTTTATTATCATACGAGTTATAAAACACATTCTAAATTTACGAGGCGTCTGATATTGTAGACTTATATATGTTACGGTAAATGGTCTTATAGTGGATTATAACGTTATTTGCTGAAAAAGGCGATGACGATTCTCATGATTGGCTAGTTAATTACATTAAATAACATTAAATCATTTTATGAAATGGATAATATTGTAATAGAAGGTAACAATATTTACTGGATATCGTCGATAGGTTTAGAGCGAATATTATCGTTATATTGTATCATAATAAATATTTTATTCTGATGAAAAAAAGAGAATATTCATGGTCAAACTTGAAATATACAAAGTATTAAGTATAATTTAATTTCTAAAACTAAATTTTACCCTAAACAATTCAAATTGCAAGATTTTAGTAAAGTCAATTATGTTATTTATCATAAGGGGATAATGAATAACTCATTAAACAAGATTATCGATTTTGGGTGTTAAGTGTAATAAACCTATATTGAGAGTACCATAAACAATTACAGACAACTTGACAGATAATTTAAGACAAACTGTCGATTGAGTCAGGTTTCGACGTGCCAAGAGAGTATTGTGATATTAGTATAATAATATGACGATTATAGAAACAGATACTACGCGACAAATTTTAATGAAAATATTAAATTAATTAATATGAACAAACGGGAAGACAATAACGCTTTTTTGTTAACTGGTGATTACAATGAATATTGATTAATATATGATTAATTTATTGATTACCTATTAAACGAGTGAAAAAATCGAAAATATATTTTAAACCAATTGTTGAAAAATAATCGATGAAAGACTATTGAGATTGCCTAACAAACAATAGCAACTAACTTTTATTACCGGTAAATAACGTTATTCGATATGTCATTTCATTTACCGCACATATACATAAATATGTTTTTAAGGTTGGGCAGTGGCGTCATTTCAGTTTTTGAAAGGGGGGAGGGCAAACATTTTAACCGGCCAATTTAACGATATTTAAATAATAATAGAAATTCAATATTTTTTCAGTTAAAATCATTATCATTAATGACTAGTAAGTATTACCTGAGATTGAAGTTCTAAAGTTGCTTTTCTCATAACATTAAACATGTTATAAATGTTTTGTGAACAGCAGTTGGTTTGAGTGGCTGCACCACCTTTCGATTTTTTTTTCATTTTTATTTTTAGTTTTTACGCACAAAAAAAAAACCAAACAAAAAATTCCAAATGTGATCAATTCTCAAACGACCCAAACAATAAACATGGAAACCACCATGAATATTAATTTGAATTAACATTATTAATTTACACACTGTCTTTAATGATAACTATTACCATGTTAATTGAAAAAACACATAGCCGAGGTAAGTTATAACCACGATTGAAGACCTTATAATCATGGTTTTAATCATACTTTTGAAAAAGTTTAACTGATATTACTTTATTTTACATCCACCGTTTGTCATGCGATTTGTTATTACCTTACGTAATAAAATCTAAGGTTATTACTATAAATTAGTTTAGAACATTGACTAAATAATAAAATGTATTTATTTAATGGGTAGAATAACTTACTCGTATTTATACCTATTTAGTATTTACATATAAATACGAATCATATTGGCGGCCCATAACTAGCTCGAAACCGGCCCACTGATTATAAAGGGAGAATGCTACCCTATCCCATCTCGAAATTACGTCACTAAGGTAGGTTTTTTTTTTATTTTAGTTTAATTGTTACGAGCTTAATATTTAATCACATGAAATTTAACGATATTAATGATTTTTAATATCGTGACATTAAGAAAATAAGTATAAGTCGTCTAAAAAAAACATATAACTTACAAATTTCATACGTGCTATTTATGTACATGATTTTGCACGGTTTTTGTTATACAATTAAAAATTTAATTATAACTGCGTTTATCAAAATTTACAGTAAAAAGAAAACAATAGACATGTTTATCGTTTTCATATGAAATGAGTTTTACTTATAAGGAGAACTCATCAACATTGATTAATGAATTTACAATGTGACAACAACACAATATCAAAACGTAAACGAATTATGTCAACCAGTGGCGAATTTACTGGGGGTTCTAGGGGTATTAGACCTTCCTCCTGCTAGACGCACTGTAGTGATTCATATTCTAGTACCAAAAATACTTTTTTATATTAATTTGTTGTATTTTTTTTTTTTTTGATCCCCCAAGAAAATTTTTGAAACTTCACTACTGATGTCAATAATATTTTACTTAACATAATTAGTGCACGTGAATTTGTTTTCGAATTTAGATGTAATAAAACTTGGACATTTTTAGATAACCATTAAACTCTAACGTTTTAATTTTCGGTTAATGTTTAGTTTTATTTATTCGTCTAGTCCCACATACAATACAGACATAGGCCATTAATATTATGTTTACGTTCGTTTAAATACGTTTACGTAATATAAAATTGCAAACGTTTTTGTATTTTCAACATATTATCATAATATAAAAGATTATCGAGGTAAACGAAGGTTAAATTATTGTACTTAACTAGGCTGATATAATTATTTCGGCCACCACGTTCAATATCGTTCTCGCGAATCGGAGATCAGAACGTGCGAGTAAACGATAATGTCAAAACATATTGAATTTCACCGAATAGAATTATACTGAAACCAAATAGGACTGAACTTTAATTAAACTCTCAAACTT
This sequence comes from Schlechtendalia chinensis, assembly GCA_019022885.1. NCBI lineage: Eukaryota > Metazoa > Arthropoda > Insecta > Hemiptera > Aphididae > Schlechtendalia > Schlechtendalia chinensis. The sequence goes on from CM032341.1 coordinate 3,217,832, forward strand.
CTCGAGAATCACGTTCGCTATAATTTAAATTCGAAATGTTGGTTTCTTTTAATTACTCGATTACTCGCTTTCCGTGGTGAAGGATTGTATGGCAAATCGATGATTTATATATTTATTACATATGTTTCACACGTATGAGTTTCTCTAAAAAATTAGTGGAAAGATTTATTATTAAAAGTTAAATATTTCGTGTGTCTAATATAGAATAATAACAAAATAAACAAACTAGATTACAATCGCATTCTGAGTATTCTTCGAACTCGATCGTAATGTTTTAACATCAGAACTTTAAAAGTAATCAAAGAATTTTTAAAGCAAAATATTAAGTTACAGTTGAAACTTTTGAATCAACAACTTTCTGTATATTATTTTTAATATTTCATAACCAATATCCATAGTACAAAACACGAATTTATGCCCGTTAGATGTTCCGCCAAAGTCTCTACGACAAAACAATCTAATAAAAAGTATATATTTCCATATTATTGAAAATTTTTATTTTTATGTTTTAATCGTAAACGTAAAAATAAAATGAAGAAAGTGTGATTACAATCATATAAATATAAAGTGGCCAAGATTATAGAAAATTATTATACGCTGTTTATTTATATTAATACAGCTGAACAAGACAGATTAAAAAGAATGACGACGTACTTTACAAAATACACTTTTTCATTTTTTATTTGCTGATTATTATCCTTTAGTTATAACCAAATCAAGTAAAGTAGTTTCCATTTTACGAGTGTACAAATTTCCGAATCGATTTAGCAATTAGGTTTTAAATGAATACGCCAGTATTTTATTTCTTACATATTATTGTAAAACGGTAATATAATTTTATAATAAAATAAAACTCGGATAAAACTACACCTATGATTAAATTACGGAATAATTCAGAGTCCAAATAAGCGAAGAAAGTAAAAACCGATTACAGTGCCTATACATTGTCTTGAATGCTGACATATATTGTTTATACTATAAATACTCACTACATTATTTTAATCAAAACATGTGTTTAGAAAAACTATAAGAAATAATGTAATACTCAATACGAGAAAAAAATGTAAATTGATTTTAAACTCAGGATCAAAACTAATAATGCAATCGACTAAATATTAATCTAATAGAATAAACAGTAGAAATAGAAGTACAAAAAATTTAAATGTTCAAAGAAGTACAATTTTTGTTTAAAAGCGGATAAAATTATCATTCTATAAATGAGTCACATAACCAAAACCTAAGGAGGGAAATATAAATTGTAACATACAACTTTGAATTAATCATAAAAAAAGACTGAAGGACTTCACGAAAGAAGTTTTATAAAAAAAAAAAAATTAAATGATGATGGATAGATGTAAGAGACAATGAAAAACAAACAAAAAATAAGCTAAGAAGTTAAGAATTTACATATTAAACGATTGGCGATGAAAAAGAAAAAACTATAGGTACTTACTAAAAATAGATAGGTCATATTATAAAAAGTAATTTGAATTTTATATAATAACCAAAACAGGCATCCTTCTCAGAATAGAAAAACTAATGTTTTGAGACAACCACGTAAATTGGTTCTATTACATACATATATGAAATCATTAAAGCGATAATTATCGCATTAAAAAGCGACTTAAAACAATGATAATTAATATTTTCGAAATAAATTTTTATATAATATATATGAATGATGAAAGTCAATTTTGGTTCAACTAAAACATAATTTAATAATAATGTAATAAGAATATAAGTAAAAGTTTAACATATTTGCGATATCGTCTCTGACGTCTATTCGTTATTTTTACTGTTTAAGTAATGCACACATCAAACAATTATTAATAAAGATGATGTAGAACAAAATTAGCACTAATATGCGAAATAGTAGCTTTAGTGTTTTAATTATTATTTCGTCTCGTTTTTATTTTAATTGTTGTCTGGTAGATATAACCATATGAGTTTATATCAACCTAAACAATGAAAACTAAACATGAATTAAATTTTTTATTCTACGTATATTATATACTGTATTAATTTTACTCGTGTTGCATCGGTTTTTATGTTTGATATCTTTACTGTAAATTAAAGAGAACGAAGACCTAAATATCAGCCCAATATACATCACTGTGAATAAATAATATGAATACGTTAACGGTCTCAATATCGTACAATTTTCCCACGAATAATAATACTGTTTACTGTTGCCTAGTCATCTTATGTATTTTCAGCTATTCCTATTTATTTTCAGATATTCCAGTTAGTTCTCATTGATATTAAGTTTTTATACAATATTTTATAGAGCGTAAAAGTGGCGGTCTAACATTTCGCTCATTTGGACGCAAGATGACGTTGAATTATAATTGAATTGCCATTATAAACTTAAAAGCAATGATAAATAATCGAATTTCAAAACGGTTTTGATTCGAATCTTAGTTTTATATTATTTTTTTCGTTTTAGATTCCAGTCGAAAAAAGTATTGGTTTTTTTAAAAATGATGTGTTTTAGTTTGTCTCTTATCACTTATTCGAGTTGAACGAACGGTTTACAAGTTTCACATAATCATTTTGTATATTTGAAATCGAACGCATACAGTAATTTACACTAGTTTTGCCTAATCTAAGAGTATTGTTCATAGATGTTTTAAAATTGTTTTTCTGTTGAATGATTTTGGTATTTAAAAATAACCTACTTTAATGTGCCATCTGTGTCTCATTTTAATCGACAAAATGTTTACATACAACTTTCACTATTTAAATACGAAAAAACCCCATTCCGACATTACTAAAACAAACATAGTTTTAAGACCAATAGAGTATAGTTTCCTCTGCGTTCTAAGACTAAAAATACATGAATGATTTTTCAACAACAATACTCGTATATACGAATACCAACTGGATTTCGTGAAACCCGGAATTAATTAATTGGAGAGGAAATCAAATCAAATTTTATTCAAGTTGAATAAAATAATATAATATTTAAAAAGTATTTTATAATACCTGTAGAACGTTTAATCTTATATAATCTGGATAATTTCTAACGAGATGAACTTGCTCGAAGAAAAAATCGAAAGCTCTATTTGATTGATGACTGATTTAAAAAGCGATAAAAACCAGGACACGTCGATGATTAATAATAAACCGTTATAATTCCACTCTTAATGAAAAGTATTTTTTTTATTTTTTTTTTGCTTACCAAAAATCCTTGAAGTAAAGACACTCCGTTGTCAATGACAGCATGCTAATTAATGTGAATCTACTTCTCCTCGCTACCCTTTGGGAGAAATTCGATTAAGGGTTTCTACTGTAGAGAGTTTTCAGAAGAAAAATCATTATTTGGTAAAGATTAAAACGAGTTACGAAAAAAAAATTTTTACTAAATTAATCTATAACGAAAAAAAGGTGTTTCTGATACCATATTTATAATAAATAATGAAGTTTACGCAAAAACTTGCCTCGCATCTAATATTGTTGACTGGAATTGTGTTTATGAATCTATCTTACACATAATAGAAAATTCACACTTTGAAAACTCAATAATGGTAAAGTTAACCTAACATAACCTACGACGGACAAAAGGAAAAGTGTTCAATATTCATAATATAGTTTGATCCTAGATAAGTAATTAAAAGTTTAATAAACTATTAGCGTTTGCAATTTTTAGTTTTCTAAGATTTAAGTCATTAACACTCACTCCCGTTTTTTAATTGTTAGGTTTTAATAAAATTAATTCGCGAAAAATATGTGAAAGCACAGAAATAATATTTATTCGCTTTAAAATATATATAATATATATTTAAACATAGATTCATGAGCAACGACAATGATATTTTATGTATTATTATTTATATTTTTCAATAATTCGTTATCACTCTCGAATGTGATTGACAACTAAAAATAGAATAAAATGAAAACGTGCGTGTACTCTCGTTCGCCTCAACATAAAATAGTCTCATTCAATATTCTAAATAATCATTACGTTCAAAAGACAATCCTGAACGAAACTCAGTTGAACGTAATATATACAACAATTTAATTTTTTGTTATTAAAACAATATATAGGTGTAATAAAAAAAAATTGCCAAAATACATTGAATATATAGTGTTAGAATATTGTTACAGATTAATGTTGCCACGGAACGAATTACTTCATTGAATAAGATGATTCGATGATATGAGCTAAAATATTTAGACTAACAGGTTTAACTTGCTTCCACTATGAAAATTATTGTACATCATAAAATGTTGGTGTTACTTTTTATGAAAAATACGTTATTTAAAGTTGTAAAAAAAGTTTTTAAACATTATTGCTTTGAAGATTATTGATTAACTAAGATCCAAAAAGTAATTACTTTCATACATAGGTGTACTAGGAAAATACGAAAATATACTAATATCAAATTTTATTTATTTATACATATATGCAAATAAAATCCGTTTACGTTTATGATTTACAACAGTAGATTGCGGTTGAAAAACGAACATTAACATAAAATCATCAGTAATAATACTGTACATCCGTACATTTGTACGTACAAAAACAATAGTTTAATTTTTATATCTCATTACACAAATAATACAACTACAAATCACAATAAAACAAAACATTGCGATTTCCACATCAAATACTAGACGTATATGAAATACACTTGAGTTTGTGTGAGTTTTTTAGTGATTTATTATTATTTTTATTCGTATATGATATGATATTTCAATTTTTGTTTACAGTTACTGTTGATAATGGAAAGTATATGGAGCGCAAATAGTATTACTTCGGATTATATTATTTTATTGTTGACGGTTTTGATTTTAAACACGTTTCGAGTACGCAAAATTGACATAATCTACTATGGATTTTATTATTTTATTGATTATGATTTCATATACTATATTTGGCACGTTTAATTTTAATATACATTTAATGTGACGTCAATGTAAAACGCAATGGTGCTGTAGTTCGTTAAAACGTACTTAAAATTAATTTTGATATAATTTAGGAATAAAATTAAATCAACGTGCTAAGTAATTCTATTGCACATTTATCATCATTCATAAATCGTATAAAATAAAATCAAATAAATAAATACAAAAAGTCAAGTTTTGTAGTCGTTCCGTCAGATAAAGCGTTTAAAAGATAGTAACTTTCCATGGGCACAATAGCGATCTCACGCGAAATTACAATCGATAATAGTGCAAGTTTGAAGGTAAAAAAAATATAACCCAATAAGCTTAACGAAATGTCCGTCTATTAAACTAACAAATAACAAGTTTGTAAAAGAGACAAACATCGAAAAAGTCTAAAGTCATCAAGTTTAGTCGTCCATTTTGCTGTCACCTATAGAAACCGACGTAAAGAATAGGAATAGAAAGGATGGCCCTCATTTCCATAGCCATATTTTCTACTGTACCGTTTTACATTTATTTGACGTTGGCGTTTAGGTTAGGATTTTCGATACAAAAATGTACGATAAAATATGTATATATAAAAATAAAAATAAAATAAAGCGTTATTATATAGTTATACACTCGTGTGTGTTGTAACGCGTTGTTCACCACATGACAATCATAGTTGCAAATTGTAATTTATAAAAAAAACCAAAAGATTTAATGCAAGACGATAAAATCAAATAGTTATGTCCGTGTTATGGTTACAATGTAAAATTAATATAACCAGTATAAGTCGAATTTTTTTTCTTCTGACCACACTAAAATGTTGAATAATGTAAAACGTTTACAACGCGCACAAATAACCAAAGATAAACATTGTCACAATATTTCAAACGGTAAAACATCATCAATAGATCGTTAAAAACTAGTGTGTAAATTATAAACAATTTATGAACATTTGAACAAACCATGCTCACACGGACGAATTATAAGCGAGGAAACGCAACAAATGTTATATAAAAAGGCGGCCCACAAGTAGTCTACAACCACAGGGCTCCGAATAGTACCGAAAAATTATAAAAAAATCTTCATGCTACATAAAGTACGAAAAAAAGGATAGTTATTTTTTATAATAGTCGGTCGAACAATAAACAGTATCCATAATTATATCTGTACGATATACTATTTTTTATTATCCTCGACCTGATCTGATCACATATGTGATTTACATTTGATAATTTGATTTGTTCTTATATCTTATTAATAATTAATAATGAATAATAACTTTTTTTGTTGTTGATAAATTGGGTTTTATACACTGTATAGAATTCTTATATTCCCTTAATGTCGCAATCTGTTCCCTTCTCCTCTTCCTCTTTTTTCAAAAAAGTTGCTATAGTATGCAATGTTATTGTAAATATTGCAAACGTGAGCTACGGTTAGCTTCAAGAAAACACATTTCAGTACTTTTGCATTTATGCAATTTATTCGAATAAATATTCATATAAGCTTATGTATAAAAACGTTACTCGTTATATTTGTTTTTATACAATATTTATTTAAAAACTTAAAAACATATGTCCATAGATGTTTATTTGTTTATTTTTTACTTATAAAATAGTTATGTTTTAAATTATATTTGGGGAAAATATAAATATCCGATAGGTTTCTAATCTAAACCTACATACCAACAGACGCCTAAAGGAACGTCTAACGCGGTCGATTTTCTTTCTATATTTACTTTTATACGCTGCGCAAATAGCTCTGGTGCGCGTTCGTTGCAGTGTTATATTTTTATCATTTCAAAATTTCTGCATTGTAAAACGAGGAAGACAAACGATAAAGGCAAAACACCGAAATATAATACCATTACGGAGGGCATTTACTTTTGGGAACCAAGTACACTGTATGCGGTTTCCGTTAAAAACATCGGAGACAGAACAATATTTAATTACCATAGGTAGGCACACCGTTATATTGTGTAAAATTCCCCGATTTTCGTTCCCACTGTTCCGTGCATGCGTGTACGCAACGGTTGTTAGGAAACCGACGGGAAGGAAAACTCGGCTATTAATCAACGTATAGTATCGTATCCCGAGATGAACCTTTTTCCCACGAACCCGTTTCCCTACCCGCTCACGCTGGTAATATGCTTCTATTTAAAACATTCGTGAGATTTACAACTTTTGAAATTTACACCGTATAAAAATAATAAAAAAAAGTTTATAGGACAGAAAAAAAAATATAGTAACCTTTTGAGTGTTGTTAAAAATAAAAAAGAGAAAACACATCTAATTGTAATATAAGTTCAAAGTTAAACTATATTTGAGTTCAAATAATAACGTTAAGTCAGTTGTTTATACCTATGGAATTAATCCTAATGTAATATTTTCTGTGTTTGTTTATTAAATAAAATTAACAATTTATTATAATCACTATCTAAACCATTATATAAACCACTATATAAACACTATATAAACCTGTTGATGGAAATCACACCAAATTGATTAAACTGACCCGCGGATTTCCTTCACTTACACTTAGAGTTGTACGCTATTTGTTAGAAAATGTTAAATATTGAATTTTAGACAAAAACAAATTAATTGTTAAATAGCTAAATAAACAATTCTCATTATTATATATAAATATAGATTTTTTTTAATATTTAATAGGATTTTATATAATAATAAAGATGTATAATTCAATTTGTTATTTAAATTTTTAATCAAATTACATTTTTCCATCCGTTTTTAATTTTAAATGCATTTTACAAATTGTTTAAAGTTTTTTCAAGTTAAAACATTTTTCTAATGAGTAAAAACACCTAATAAATATTTTAAAAATTTAAAATTAATTTTGTTTTTAATTCAATTATGTATTTTTGTGTGTCATAATGTATATGGTGTTTTTATCGTTTCTACATTTTAGTAAATTTTTAATTTACTTTCCCTACGTCGAAAAAATATGTTAAATTACCGTAATTGATAATGCCCAAACAAAATTATTGTAGACCAATTTCACAAAATTCCTTATGGTATTGATATTTATAGGACTGTAACCGCATTAAATATGAAACCACACAATTATATTTAATAAATTTAAAATTTTTATATATTTTTGTATTTATTAGCAATCCTTTTAAAAATACTCGACCGTTTTAAGAGTATACTCCATTATTAATATTTTTATATGAATGTGGTAAGAAGACGAATGACGTCATAATTACGAAAATAGGATTAGATACACATAAAAAATAAATGGCTTATTAATCATCATTAATTTGTATCGAATTTACTGTAGGATAGACTTATAATATTGTCTAGTATAAGTGGCTGAAATCGTTTGATAATTATTCTGTATGAGATATTCTCTAATTTGAAAATTGAGGTTATTAAACCAATTTTCTATATTTCATAAAATATACATTCATCTAGAAAATTAAAACAAAACAATATTAAAAAAGATAAAGATATGAACTATACAAATAAACAAAAACATCTTAAAACATTAATTAGTGATTTAGAAAAAAATAGTTATTGGGTAATTCCGTCAAAATGAAATAGTTAAATAACTACGTCATAACGTTAAGTCGTTTATGTTGAGATATTTAACAGAACAATCTAAACCGGTAAAGACGTATAAATAATTATTATAGATTTTTTACTCATTTAAATTATTGATATCTTGAAAATTGAATAAAATTCGATTATTTCAGTGTGAAGTTATACGGTGGCTTATACAATTCAATTCAAAGAACATGAATGGTTCTTTATTACATACAAAAAGTCTTCGGTTTTTAACAAAATGTTTAAAACAAAATTCAGATCCAATTATATGACGCGCTCATAGAATGTATTAAGTACGATTTATGAGTAATTCGGTATTAAATACGATATATTAATACGATTGGATAACAAAATATATTTGCTGAAACATCTTTAATATTTTATTCAAACATCCCTTCTAGAGTTATATTCGTAGAGTTATTATTTTTGTTGTTTTTCAGCATCATATTGTTGAATAACATTTATATAATCTATATTTTGTTGTAAATACGATAACCGGTATAATGATCATCATTTTAATTCAAGGACACAATTAAAATTTAATGAAGTTGGTTGTACTGCGAACGACTACACATTATTCATTTGCTACATCACCAAAATAAAAATTAATTTTATCTTGATTAATTAATAGTAACTCTCAGTGGTGTATTTTAGAAATTCTTCGTATGGTATCCGGAAAATATTTTATCTAATATATGTAATAACGATTATATATGGTCCCTGTGTGTAAGAAAGGGGAGAATTTCTTTTTTTTCTGTAAAACTTTACACAATTAGTATAACAAACATTCTTATTCAAATGTCCAATCTAATAATAATTATCAATAGACTGTTAATGGTAGACAGTTAAATTATTGTTCATTGATTTATTGTTTACAGTTTTAGAGAAAAGGGCTTTAATTTTAATGTGAAACCGTCAAAAATTTCTGAACCATTAAACCACTTTTCTCAATTAATTGACATCATAGTCAAACTGTTAGGCATTATGCGAAAAGAATACGACTCCAACACTGTATACGCGTAATGGAAATCTAAACAGTATCGCGGGTCACTACGATCAGTGAGGCAATTTACGCTACGATAAAATAATATTTCCAACAAACTTCGTAACGCATGAAAGTGAAATGAATATTGATTAGGACGCGTATGAAAATAATTAAAAAAGATAAGGTAATCACCATAATTATTTTTAATTAAATAATTATCGAGGGTCGTAGGTAGGCATTGAACAAGTATTAATCGACAGTGATGTTGTTCTACATAGTTTTTAGATAAAAATATTAATTAATTAAAAATAATACTTAATATAATGTTAACACATTAAAATTTACATTTATAATAAAATTATAATAAAAATTACCTTTTTTCAGTTGGAGGGTATTTTAACCCACAAGACCCCTTAAAAATACGCCACTGTGCACTCCAAATTATTCATTATATGCATTATTTACATGAATATAAAAATCATAATAGACATAATTTCAAATATGATATAGTGTACACATTTTATAATTTAATATCATAGACGATTAAAATATAATCAAATTAAGTTTAAGACCGATACGTTAGTAGTGTAACTATTTGAACAACAAAACAGAATATTTGTGTTATTAAGTAAAACACTATAACATGACAAAAACTTTGAAAAAAAAATTGTGTTATAAAAATTTAGTTTTGAAATTATGTTAAAAGATATGTATAATGTATTTTGACTAATAAAAGAAATAATGATAATGACAGCAATCAAAACAGTACTCTTTACTCATATTAAGTTCGTTGTTTCTACAATAATCAATGTTGTAATATTGTCTAATAAAATTCAATGTGTGACCAACATATCTGAAACTGTACACACATTTAAAAGAAAAAACACATAAAAAGTTATTTAACTGATTTAAAATCGATATAAACCAAATATTAAAGACAAAGATATTTCTAGAATTTAAGGTCGATATTTATTGACAAATAATTTACTAATAAGTGACATTTGTAATGACCATGATAACGAAAACCACAACAGACGAACATGACAAGAGTATACGTGGTATTTTATGAGCAGTGGTAAAACCTGATGGTGATGGTGATGATGATGATGATGATGATAATAATAATAATAATAATAATAATAATAATAATAATAATAATAATAATATAGAACGCCTAGAACAAAAGCGTATAAGGCTGTCGCAAGATAACGGTTTAAGATCAGATGGTCAATACAAGTAACTATCAAAAACACATTATTAAGGATGGGCGAATACAAGAGGTGTAGGAGATCCATAGGAAATTCGAAAACAATAGAGCATGTAACTGGGGCATATGGCCCCACCTGGTTCAAACTGACTACCTGCATCAGCACGTCCAAATAGTTAATATTGTACGATGGAGCCAGAGGGCGGTGGAGTACAAATTTGTTAAAGGACCATGTTATTACGAATACAAGCCCAAAACTGTATTAGAGGCTAGTAATTACAAGTTATATTGCGACACGATCACCACAAGAGATAAAACGGAGCGAGCAAACAGACCAGACATAGTTGTGCTCGAAATGTGCCAATAAAAAGGCATACATATAATACGCATATTATTCGTGAAACAAAATTGTTAATAAAAAAAAAAAATCGTTGAAAAAAAAACATATACGAGTATATAATGAAACACCCTCAGGGAATTTAAAGAATACGGTAATTGAAGAGGATGTGGGCGGTGTCGATTGTTAAATCAACAACTGGAGTGGTCTCGGAAGAATTGCGGGAAAATCTCAGAATAGTAATACTTACTGAAAGCATATTAATGATGAAGAAAAAACTATCGTTTGAATACACCAAGAATTTTCTGTAGGAGTTCAACCTTATAGATAAAAGGTAGTTCGAAAGAAGAACGCTCATCCAACAATATCACACTTTCACAATAAAACAAAAATAGTGATAATATTGATATAAAATATTTGAAAAATAGGTACTGCTATAGAAATAACCAGTGATCCGGATGAATTTAAAATAGTTTTAACGCCCCGTTTTAATGTTTGGCCGATAAAATGCCATTCAGACGAATAGAAAAATCGTAAACTTATCCAATACGGTAGTCATAAATATTATTTATTACGCAGTTTGGCAGGCACTTAACTGGTTTGAGATACACACATTTGGCATTGGTTTTAGAGATACATAAATATGTAATACACGTTTACAGGAGAATAACAACAATCGGATACAGTAAATTTATATTTATATATATATATATATATGTATTTATTTATTATATATATATATATACATATGTTTGTATATATTTTTCAATCAATATACATTTATTTAAATACAGTAAGGTATTTATATAATAAATATATAATTATATATATTAATTTAATTATTATTACAAACACATAACTTGTCAATATACAGCTAAAATATATCTCAACTGAATATGATCATAATCAATATACTTGGAAATAAAATTATAACACTTACTCATTATTTTATAATTAGTACCAAATTCTACTTGAGTATTGATCGATACATCGAATTGTCAATTTGGTGTGATTTTCGATTGTATAACACTTAAAATTAATTCGTCGTCATCACAAGACCGTTTATTATATTTTTCAAAATTTATACTTCAAATAATAATGTATTAAAATGGTTATTTCATTGCGAATTGAAAAATGATTAATGAGTTCTATATTGTTAGATAAACTCTTAGACGGCATTTAGGGATTAAAATAAAAACATACTTTGTTGTCAAATGTACACAATAATCTTTCTCCGAATATTCGATTTAAAAATGGTTACTAAATCGTTTACGAGGAGCTTAACTCGAACATCACAGTATCAAGATTTTCCAAATCGCAAATATTCAATGCCGGTTGAAAAATTGGTCGTTGAATTATATTTGATTGTAATAGTAGGACATTAAACGAATTTTCAAGCGTGTCATCTATCACTCAACTAACACGAACCGTTAAGTTTGAACAAACGCCATGCAATTACATTTTCAAAATAAACAGGACGGATTATTGTTATGACTAGTGTTAACACAATTATATCGTGTGTAAGGTGTCAGATTTGAAATTAAGAATACGACCCTAAAATGTCCAACCAAGCGAACCTTTCTAAATTTTCGAAACGAAAACATTTAACAACTCCTCGTAATTAAAACACTACCCCCAAAAAAATGTGTACATATTTTCTACTAAACCCAACCACCATATTACGGTGACGAAATCGGTAAAATAAGACATTGTCACATCGGAATGGCACACGCATTTATTGCATAATTATTAGTAGACTCAAGAGTTTTTATAAACACGTGCAACTTACAACAACAATTATCAACGTTTTCCAAATACTTCAAATATCTTATCAAATACAAGTAACAAATTGTTATGACTTTAAACCGAAATATAAACGTATTCACATTTTTTCGTAACTCTATTTTCAATTCGAAAAGTCCATATAACGTAATAATGCACTATAATTTAAATTTCAAATAACGTTTACTCTATAATACTAACTTGCATTCCTATACCAACGCAGTGAGATGAAAACCCGACATTCCGGTATTCGTCTTTTCGACAAAAAATTTCAATTTCAATACAAAGTTACATACAATAATCTAATAAATCTATGTCAATAAATTCCGAAACCTAAATTCGATTTTTTTTCTCTTTTTTTTAAAATTGGTGTTATACATACAAACAATCTGAGTACTGAACGGAACCATATTTTGAACACGATAAATTGTCATCGGTTTCAAATTTATAATCGTAATAATAAAACAATCACTATTACACAAACAGGTGACTACAGCAAAACATGCGTCAATATCTAGTCTCAATGGTATAACCAGGACAACCTCTGTATGAAGGGAGGGGAAGAGAGTCAATAAAAAAACCCTTGAAATTACATCATTTTTTCTCTCAATAATTTTCAAGCAACATAACAACTGTCGAACAAAACGCTAATGACTGAATTTCACACAGTACTGAAATAAATTACACAATCGGATAATTGATTATTATTGACTTTAAACAAAAATAATATAAAAAAAATGTCAATAATGTGATTGAGAGGGGGGACCTCTAGTCTATTTGACCTCCTCTTTGGTCACTGCTTATTGTTTGAAAATTTTCGATTTTTAATACAATTTTGGTGCAAAACTATTATTTGTGAAATAATTAAATCCAATGTACCACGTGTTAAATTATATTACTTGCAATACGTCTAGTAAGTACAGAACCTCACACAATAGTTTAAAGTAGTGGTCTAATACATATAATAAATACTCCTCTACTCGAAATAAATCATTTAAATTATTTAAAATATATCAATTAAATAACACGTTTAACCAACTGATTTAAAATTAAACTAAATGTGTTAAAACATACATAATAAATGTAATTGAAAACAAACAAATTCAGTCATGATAATATGTTAAAGTAAAAAACATTGTTCAACTGAGCTATAAATAGAAATAATTGTTTCCAATATAAAAAATTACAAAAATATAAATGACTAACACACTTTAAATATTGAGACATGTAAGACTTCCGTTCGGTGCTCTTTGGATCTCGATAAGATAGCGATAACCACCTAAATCGCTCACTAACAAAAATCCCAGAACGGCTGTCGCAGGTAATCTAATTAACGACCAAACACCAAATATAAACAACGACACATTAACTGAACGTCAACAACTAAAGATCGATAAACATAATTATTCAATCACCACCCCAACAAATTCAAGTGGAAGGAAACAAAAATGTTTTGCCTCACCAAATCGTTTCTTAGTACTATTTCAAGGTGAAGACGAGCATATACCCATTACTGCCGATAAAAACACCAATCACACATTAATGAACCACCTATCGGTCTAGTGGAAAAACACGACAATCTATCAACTATCTATGTAAAAGAAACATTAAATTTCAGTAACCTCAGAAACGAAACTTCTGACATTATTGGACGTAATAGTTTTAATTGCAAATCAACTATTACATATCGAAAAATTAAAGTAGATAGCCCCAATAATTATAGGAAACTCATACACTTTTTAAAAAAATAAAACGCAAAGTATCATCATCATTTCCAACTCCAATCTGACAAAACACTTAGGGTAGTTATTAGAAACATACACCCTACAACTGATATACTTGAAATATCTTTAGCCCTTAAAAAAATGGGCTTCACCATAAAACAGTTGACAAATTTTAAATATCACCAAACAAAAACATCTCTACCGTTATTCTTTGCCGACTTTGCTCCTGAAACCTTAAATAAAGAAACATTCAACATAACCTCCCAACTCAATATAAAAGTCAAAATATAACTTTATAAGCGCCATCTAATTTCTTAGTGCTGAAACTGCCAGAAATATGGTTATACTATGGAATACACTCCAAAGCCATATGTACCAAATCACTCGAACTTCCAGCCAAGTGTCTTTTCTGTAGTGGTAGCCATCCTGCAAACTAAAAATTATGCATCATATACAAAGAACTTCAGCAACGTCACCGTCAGTCACTCAACTCAAAACCAAACATTCAACAATAAAAATCCATGCAGTTCTACAGCCGACCAACATTTTATACAAGTACTTATGATATATTTTAAATTTTTTAATTAATTTATCAACTATTGTACCTATTTGTAGTACCACCAAAATTAAAAATACGGTTATAACTTAAACTCGGCCATTATACAGTGATAAAATATAAGTAGAATGAATGTTTGACATATAACAAGCAATATTATATATAATATTTTGTATGCTCTAACTTACTCTTACTGTTTTATTATTGTACGGCGATAAAATTTAAATGCAGAATACTACTTTTTTTGGAAATTACATATAGTATATATTCAACAATTTAATTGTATATTTTTTTTATGTGTACAAATAATTACAAATTATCAATATTTGGGGAGTGTTTACAGTCTACAAAACAAAAAAAAACCCATCGAAAACTATGAATTTTCATATCAAATGTATTTCTGTCTACCAAATAATATAAACGTATACGTAGTATGTTATATAAATTTCAGAAGTATATTTTTTGAACGCAAACTTGTCAAACTTCACCATATAAATTAAGAATTAAGTTTGAAACCATTAATTATATCAATGTTGAAACGTAATACCGTGAAAAATATTTGTTTAATTAATGTTACAGTTTATTAATTAAAACAGTAACCATAGTTGTATTTTCTAATGGCATCGTTGTATGACACACGTATAAGTTACATGATGTTTTGAATTTGTCTGCGTATTTTCAAAATATTTTACCACATAACGCATCAAATATGCAAAATGAAAAGTCCAAATTTTGTTCGATGCAAATTTTTCTTTTGTTGTTATTTTTAATGTTATAACTATACCGCAGTGAATATTAGACAAAACAAACTTGATCAAAGTTAAAATGATATTTACGATTTCCACGGATCTGGAAGCGTAAAAAAGTTCTTCACTAAACGGCATGAATTCCGTATAAGTATTCAGCATACCTCAACAGTTGTCAATTATCGAACCGACCGGAAGTAAAAATATTTACTCGGAAGTTATACATTATTACATTAAATAACGAGGGTAGTGCGCGTACTTAAAATGTCGATAAATAATGGCGGTGACGTGTAATACAAGAACAGGAGCCGAATCTAGCCTACAATAGACCATGGTACACAATAAATCAACCGCGAGTTTCCAGCTAGCATAATAAATATCCGGCTCAGAGGAACATTGCAGATGTCCCCGGCCCATAAATCCCATCCTACCCTCTGTCCGAATAAGGTGCCATATAAAATAAACTATTTTCCGTGCAGATATTCGCCAATAACCTGACCACCAGTTCTTCTTCACACAACACGCTTGGCATCTTTTTTTTAAAAAAAAAATAAAAGACAAATTGGTTTTTTTTTTTAAAGTTCCACATTATTGAAAATATGATATAAGGCGGTCAGCGCGATATATTTCGAAAGAGAGAACACTTTGCACGCTTTTTGATTTTCATTGTATTACACAGTCTACAATATGTATAAAATGGACGATGAATATGGATTTTATTACTTTAATTTTTGTTATTTCATACTTCGAGAATTCTATGAACAAAACTGTTTTTAAATTATTATTCTCAACAATGTTTTGCATAAATCTAAAGACCACTGAAAATCCAATTAATAAAATAATTAATCTAATAGTAATAATTATTTTAAAATACTTAATATACCAATAGCAAACAATAATTTTCATATTGACTTTGAACTATTTTAATTATAAAATACATATTAGTATACATATATATTATTAAATATCAAATTTTTCTAGTCTAAAAAATAATTCATTTCTTATAATCCGTTAAAAATAATTATATTATACTATTGTTATGTCATAAAGAATAGGTTGCATAAAAACGAAATTATTAATGTACTTACGTGTATAATTATAAATATCGCCATTTCAACTTGTATGTTAAAGATTTTAAAAAGTAAATTACCTGAAAATAATAAAAATAAACGATTATTATTATTTTACAATTATATAAGTAATTGTAATTTATATTATTCGAAGTACATTGCAAATATCTTAAAATTTCTTGACCAAAAATTATGTCATGAGTCAATTAGATATTGTAAAATATACTCGATTTTGTATGATAATCTTAACTAATTATTATTTTAATTAAATTTGGTACAATGTAAATATTTATACACTAATATTATCCTAGGACTTAAAATTTGAGTATTCAAAGTTAACCGTATTGTAAATATTAGGTACTTTTAAGATTACTCGAAATGTTTAAAACGACTTTAGCAAACTGAACTATGTTCAGAGAAGTTTTTGAAATGCGATATTTTTTTTTAATTTTTTTTTTTATGTAGTATTATAACTGTAAAACGAATAATGCTATTAATAAGTTCTAACGAAGGTTACGAAATTATATTTATAGCCTACACTATTATACAAACTGTAGAGAAAAAAAATACTAAAAGAAAGATATTTATGGAGCCCCCAAAATCTTCTCGGTGGCTAATCGGCTTAATTTGGTCATATGGTTGTCGTTTAGCGACTTTCCCCTCTTGGAAATATCAAAAGATCTTAATATATACGTATACATATTTATACCGCAGGTAATAATACCGGCATTTACCGGAGGGGACGTGGTGGGCGGCCGTGCAATTTATTGGGGATATCGAAATCTTACGCCACCGACGCAATGTCTGTATATATTCTTTCCCATTAAATATATATTTCTCTCTAACCACTTCGCATAAATCGAACTGTTAACATAAATTTCATGAAGCACACAAATGTGATATGAATGAAACCTACTTTTTCGGTTGTCTAGCTGACGGGAATACCGAATAAAATACAAACTCAATGGACACAGTGAAAATTTACACAATTTAAATGGGAATATAGTGTCTATTCCTGTAACTTTATATATTTTTTTCTTTTCGTTTCTTTTTTATCAAGCTCACGCCAAGACCAAGTGTGGTGCTGAATTTAAAACGCATATAGCACACTCATATATAACAAATATATATTGTGCGCATGGTTTGTAAATTTGTTTAACGATCGGGTGTACAAATAAAAGCATAGCTAGTTAATATACGATTTTACAAACGACAAATATAAGTATTATACCATGTACATTGACATTATATTTAAAATTAAAATAATTAACATTACTGAACCAACACAACAACAAAAATTCTGATATGAAAAAATCCATCGGGT
Organism: Schlechtendalia chinensis; assembly: GCA_019022885.1. Classification (NCBI taxonomy): domain Eukaryota; kingdom Metazoa; phylum Arthropoda; class Insecta; order Hemiptera; family Aphididae; genus Schlechtendalia; species Schlechtendalia chinensis. The sequence continues at coordinate 3,236,001 of CM032341.1, forward strand.
GTATAGTAGACGTAAAAACAATTGATTATAGATTTAAACATTAGATATTCGAAAATTCTTCACACGTAATTTTGGAAATGAAAATCATTAAACGATAGGCACACGGACTAAAATAATTATCGGCCAAACGAATTCCGAATCTGAGGAGTACGGATAGAATTCGAATATAACCATTCAACCATTGCAAGGTAGCGAACACTCATCATATATTCTTATCGTTTCATTCTCCACTACGCATGACAATCGTATTATTATGTTATAAACTCGAGAGCTTCTATACAGAATTTTCAAAATTGGTCGCGAGAAAATACCTTCTGTATCCATTTTACTTTCTGATCGACATTGAACAGTCATATGAAGTTTTCCAGAACATTTTCGCACTAGCGAAACAAAATTTACGAAATAAAAAAAGGGCAAAACTTCACCGGACAAACATTAACTCAATCGCTTTTGGATTAAAATATCATTTTTTAATGTTACGAATATCGGTAACGATATCGTTCAAATTAAATCACGAAATAAATATAGAATTTATAAGAATATTGTTTAAAAATCAGTAAACAAATATAAAAATATTTAAGTGCAACACACCGAGAATTTTAATAAATTCATAAACATCGCCTACGATATTATAGGAATAGGTTAATTTTAAAAAATCGATACAGCAATAAAATATGTTTATTTTAGTACCAGTTGTCTGTGTTCCTTTTTATAGATCTCACCGTCTTGCCTTTTAGTATTAAACTTTTTATTTATCCGGTTTCATAACTCTGTATGGTAATATATTGTGTAATACTTTCTAGAGACATACATATACAAGTACCAATTTTTGAATTTCTTTATATCGCAATAGACCAAACAACAAACAGCATGTTAGATATTAATCACACATTACAGTGTCTCACTTCACGAAATTTGGTACAAAATTGATATTATGAATTATAAATTGGAAAACTCCAAACAGTCATACGACTAAAAATCACACACAATAAATGTGTGAATAACATTTTCCACGTTTTGAAAATGCAAAAAATAGACAAATAAATATTTTTAATTATTAAAATATTGATGAAATATAGTTATAATATTAAAACGATTATCAAACTGTTTGAATTGAAAATTTTTTTAGTAAATTAGAACAGTCTGTTAAACCATAAAAATAGGAATATAATCTTAATATGTATGAACGATAAAATAAGTTCGTAACATAATATTAAAATAATATGACTATTTGTTTCTTTAAATATTCGCGTTTTAATTTATTATTATTATTATTTTAATGACAAAATTATCATTTGTGTGAACAATATTTTTCATTTAGTTTTACTGAAATCAACCCGAGAAAGTATAAACCAGTAGATAGTTCTTGTGTTCGTGAAGCTTCACAGGTCACCATGTAGAAACTACTGTAATAAAATAATTTATTCAAGTAACATCGCGTTAATCTAAATAAATCAAAAATACGCAATATTAATGGTATCCTTGTACGATTATTAAAAAATATTATTTAACTTTTAATTCACAAAAATCTTTAAATGTTTGAGATTCCATAAAAAAAACATATAAATCAAGACAAAAATCTTTTACAAAACTATTGGAGTTTTTTTTAAATACATTATTCTAAAGCCGATATAACTTACTCTTCAACTCAAAATCAAAAAACCGTTAAGCACAAATAACATGCAAAAAATAAATAATTGGAATTAAAAAAAAATATTTAATCCAGTGTTAGACACTTTAATTACGCCCGACTAAAACGGGTATAATATAATCTCGTGAGAATTGTTTTGGGTGTATATATAACTTATGCAAATAAAATAATTTAACATGGAATGAAACAAAAATGAATTTAAGCAAAACGTGTTTTGATGAAAATGTTGATCGTAGTTTTATGGTTATTTTTGAGAATTTAAGAGAAATTGTTCATTATCATACCAACATCAAAATAAGAACCGATACACAATTTTTATACTATAAAATAAGCTACATAAATCTGTTGAAGAACGTTTTCTAAAAAGCTTTAAATAAATAAAGCTAAATAAAACACAAATTATTGTCAACAATAGCTTTTCTATTCCACTCATAATTAATATAATTAAATTACAAATGGTTTATGATTTGTTAAATTACTATTTATAAACAATTAAATTAATAATAACCAAATTTTATGTTGTTACATTATATATGCAATTACTTCGTTATAAAAATTAAGCGTCTTAAATATTAAAAACTAAGGAAGTTCTTTATCTGGAAAATGCAAATATTTATTTAAACATTTAATGCTTAAAAATAATGTTTCTCTTATAACTCATAATTTATTAACAACGATATCGTCTTCTTTACGCGGCTTTTAGAGGCCATTTAGGCCATTACTGCAACACACAACTTCTTCCACCCATCTATCATGCGTGACGGTTACCATACTTCGTCACCACATTCACCTCAATACTATTCCCATTTTACGACACAATTTTGTTTTGATCTTATCGTAGATTTTTCTCTAAAAAAATTCTATCTCACTGTCTGTATAAATAATTTATCCGATCTCCAAATATGCACGAATATTTTTTCCTCAAAATATTCCTACCACATTAGGTTCTTCGAAAGTCTTCAAGTCGCGTATTACGTTTGGTTTTATATTTTTGTATGACGTTTAAAATTTTCATAATTAAAGTTTTTTAAAGAAAAAAACACTGTTGTTATAATTTTTCTTCACAAAAAAAAATTCAAAGTAGTAAATATATATATATAATCAAAATTAGCGATGTATGTGAATACACAATTTCTCACTTCACAACAGTAAGTTTTCGAAATTTATTAAATGTGGTATAAAATAATATAATATATATATATAACTTTAAAAGTTGTATTAAGTCTTTATATATATATAACCTTAATAGTTGTATTAAGTCTTTATATATATATGATGGATTGCATGCATGGGTGGAACACATGACGCGTGTGACATGAGTTGTATTCAATGTGTTTAGACTACATGAATTTAAGAAAATCAGATTACTTGATAGAGCTGCAAATTACGAGATGGAAAGACGTTGTAAACAAAATATGAAAATAATTAACTGAAATGCCGCGCCTGAGTTGGCGTTTGAAATTTTAATGGGAAACAATGAAGGTGATAGTGCATGTCTTGCATGTCTATATTATAATACGGTGAAAAAAATATAGCTTAACTAGGTACAATTTACATTTAAATAAATCTGAAATTACCTTATCCTTGTCAAATTATACTACACTTGTAAATTTAATACATTTTCTTGTAAGATACGTAGAAAATAAAAACTAATTGAAGTTTTTAAATAATAATTACACAGTCTGTCGAAAAACATAAACGATGACTCATTAATAATGTCGTCATTGATAAATTTAGTTGGTCAGTTCACTTAATAATTTTTCAAATAATTTTTCGAATTTAATAATATATATTTAAAACTATAAAAAGTAAAAAAATTAATATTCAACATTTTACATACATATACTCGTAAAATGAACAAAAATTTAAAAAAAATTAAGTTACGCCTATAAAAAACTAAAATAAATAATAGGTAAATGTTTCGAATTCCACAAATTACTTTTCTGTGAGGTACATATCCAATTTTCATTTGAGATAGAGAATTTGCATACATTTTTGGAACAATTCTTTAAACAGAAATTGTGTTAAAGCATACGAAAGCCACTTAAATACGAAATATCATTGTCTATCCGATAGTTATTTCGTTCTGTTTAAAATCGTATAACATATAAAACAAAATAATAATGATGTAAAAAATAACGTACAAACTAACAATTCATCTCCTTAATAAATTTCAAAATTTAATCGTTTATTTATTTAAATTGTACTCAGAATAATTTGTATGAATGAACACGTGTCATTTATTACCACAAAAGGTAAAAAAATGCAATTAATTTTCGAGATCAATTTATAAATATAAACAATTCAATTACACGTTTTTATAACATTTATTTCAGTGTTTATTTTCATTTCAGAAATTTTATTTGGCAACATAATTATATAATTTAATGTACTCAATTTTCGACTCAAGGACGAAACCTAAAGATTAGAAACTTAAAATTCTCGTCGTGTATGTTTTTGTTTATTTGTATTGTGAGCACCGTCAAATAAATAATTCCAACATGAAAAGATATTCTCTGTATGATGAAAAAACAATGTTCACGGTCACAAAGAAACACAATTATTTTTAACATTATTATATTGACTTTTTCACAGAAATCTAAAATTGTCGAACCGAAATCTCATTATATTTTATATTTCAACGTATCAATTTAATTTATATACGTGACAAACTTGTAAATAAAACGATGGTCTTCCATCATTCGCCAAGTACATCGGTTATAAATTTCATAATTATTATTATTTTTTAAAAAAAAATTTTAAATCTACTCTGTAGTTTGACATTTTGTCAGAAACTACTAGGAAATTTAAGAAATGTACCATCTAAAAAGTTTCTACTGCGTCCAATCTGCAGTTTATTAGGTGTTATATGAAACTTTCGGAGAAATTTTTTGTTTTGCAGAAAAAGAAATAATAAGAGCCAAATAATGAAACAAAACATTATTGTTATAAAACCGTTACATTTTTCCTTTCGGTCAGGATTTACAATAATAATCGACAGATATCAGATCAAAAATAAGACACATTGAGATTTTAGATATTTAAAAATAATAATAAATCATTGTATTCGAAAAATGATAAATATGATAATTATTGTCTACGTGTTTTACATTTGAAAACTATAATTACAAAATAACATTTTAAGGTCTTACAAAATTGTCCATGTCTAAGACGAAAATATCAATAATTTTATCAATTTTCTTTTTTTCAATTTTTTGGTTGTTTTGAATTACGAAAAACTACTTGGAAAATCGATAAAAGTGGAGAGTGTCGGATTGGATACAATTTGCTAACCAAGCAATATTTTTACACGAAAAAGTTAAAATGTTTAAATAAAATAAACACTCGTTTCGGTTAGAATCTGAAATACAAAATTAAACCGTCGAGACTTGTCAAAATGTGTCAAAAAATAAACAAATTATATCCTAGTATAAAATATTCACAAAATATTGTCAAAAAAAAATCTAAAAAAAAAAAAAAACAAACGGTCGACTATTTACATTTCTTTTCTTGTATATTTATGTTCAAACCGTTGTTAATTATCTGCAGGAAAATGGTTTCCTACTTGAGGTGTACGAGAAATCACTGTTTTGCATTTCCGACGTCGTCGTTGCTCGCAATAGAAAAGCGGAGGAACATTTTGCTACTGCGTTTCCGAGCCCATGAGCACAGAAACATCCGGTGCTTTTATTCGCGTACTGCCGGGTTTTCTTTCGCGTTGTTCCCTCCTCGAGCAAAACGAATAGAGTGTACACGTCGACCCGTAGAGATTTTAATAAATTCAACAACAACAACGCGTTTTCAGCACACTCGTCCGAAACAATGATTGACCTGTTCGTTGTTTTGTCTCTGCTTTCGTTATTCGTTTTCCGTGTAATGCGGTAATACTTGAAAATATTTTCGCTATTAAACCATATCACGGGCGCACGTTGAAAACGACAGAATAATCGTCTTATTTACACATTACATTTTTTTTTTTACGTAATAATTATAATGTCTTTTTCTTTTCTTCTTTTTTTTAATACAAAAATTTACGAATAAATGTACATAAATATGTGTGTAACTACACGGACGTTTATCTAGTATTACAATAATTTTCGTGGTTTGAATAACCAATCATATCGACCGCAGTGGTTAACCGATTTACATTAAATATAGTCCCGCGAGAATCAACCGCATTGACACGGTGGAATTTTATAGATACCATTAATACCATTAACTAACCAATAAATGCTTTGAATTTGTAAATTTTCGTGGGACAATGAAACATTCAATACTCAAAATATAACGGTTCGTACATTATATTATCGTAGAACAAACAGTGTGTTCCGGTAAAACAAGTGATTAATACTACCCAATGAAACCACGAAATATATTTTTTAAATCTGTGCATTACGCATACATTACAATAAAAAATCTGCTTATCAACACTTTTAAATAATATTTTTATAGATTTGATAATGAATTTATATTTCTACGCGAACAATAGAATTAATGTCCTGTGAAATGTATATATTTTAAAAAAGCATATATTTTTATGCTACAGTTTAAAAAAGAAGTAAAAGGTTCTTTTATTTATTGTTATGAGAACATGATGCGTGCGTTTATCTGACAACAAAATATTACAAAATCGTGTGCGCAGAACATTTATCATTGTGACGTTACGATTAAAATCAAAACACCTTTAACCACTGAATTTTGAGACAAAAACATTACGTTTGTACGTTCGCCGATTTTCCACGATATTATAGATTTAAATTTACATCTATTAAAACAAACTTTGGAAATGAAGAATATCGTACTTTAAAATTAAATGTTGAAAAGAAAAATCAGCAAGAGAAAACAAATGGTGTTTAATATTTAAATTTGATTATAAACGATAGAAAATGTGTTTAAACGATAAGTTTATATTCAACACTATAATATAAGTCTTACGAAAGTTAATTTTGCAATATTACTCATTAGATTAACGGAGACGGGCATCGCAACGCCCTTTATTTGAGTTGCCTTGTAAGTAGTAAGTGCTACTAATAAGATTTCTCAATATCGTACACTATATTTCTGAATATTTTGATAAAAATTAATCGTAGATCATAATATACATTTTACTTTTTTGTATTATACAATTAATAAAAATAAATATCTGTTATATCGTTTTTAATATGAATATATTAACATTTTATGAAAAAAAGTTTAATGGATTTTAGGCGGAATAAATTTTTACGAATATGAATAGCTACCGCCGCCATTATTTTTATTGTTACACAATTACATTCTATAATTTATATTTATATTGTTAGTGATTGGCATGTACATATTTAATACATGGATAAATATTTGAAAATTTAAAAAATAAACAAAATATGTTTAAGATTAAACGTCTATAATAAAATCGAAAAAAAATTTTAAAACGAAAAATATCAATAAAATGTACGTTAAAATAAATTTTTAAGACAAAATTAAAATTGTCATCGAAACAATTTGGATAATATAATATTTTTCAAATTTTTGTTTGTATGGTATACGTTCCAATATGATTTGCCTGTAACTTAATTCAATGGCGTTTTAAACGCTGATCGGTATTACGGTAGCAAATATCATAATAATATGATAAATTATATTACACATTTCGATTATTTCCGCAATAACCCGAATTTTTCGGAGAAATCACAGCATGGTCAGTAAACGTTCAAGTATTTACTATACATATTATTTTGTACGACAAAAAAAAAAATAATAACAACAACAATAATACGTTCTTCGTTTACTTTACAAAATGACAGCTTGTTCGTCAACGTAACTCGTCGATAATAATTACAACAATAAATCCATATGTTCGAGCAATAAGTGAACATCGAAAATAAAACACAAGTGGACAACAACACATGATCTGATCATCTGGCGCCAGCGACCTATCAATAACGTTCAAAAGTCATACAATAGCAATGTGTCGATGCGTCGACGACCGGTTCACACGCGCGACGAACGTTCGCGGTTTCGCGTAAAACGAAATAATAATCCACGAACACGGTTGAACACGTCAAAAGTGCGCGCCGATAGCGTGTGACATACGAGACGTGTGCGTTTGTAGCGTGTAGTACTGGAAACGGCTAATCGATCGCTCATTAAAAACCGGATAGGATTTGTTATTGCTGGCATCGACGGCTTCTTCGTGCTGAAAAGCGAGACGAGTCGCGCTCGCGATCCGACGAAATTATTTATGCGACGTGTGTTGCGGCAGGTGATTACGTAGCGTGCTTATTCAAAAACAAAATACGTACACGCCGCTAGCGATTTCAAATTAAGAACGCGGCGTCTTGACGTATACCGTCGACATTTGTATTTTGATATTCCCCACACACCCCCCCCCCCAAAAAAAAAAACACACCGATTCACCATAAAACAATAATTAAACGGTTCGACTCCGATAGCGAACGAATCGTTGTCAAATATTTCCGATCGGGTAAATTACATCTTATTCCGCTTTCGATTTGCAATTGGACAATGAACCAAATTAACAACGGAACGTATTAGAGCTTTTTTAACTCAAAGAAGAAGAATACACGTATTTTTAAACTTAAAATTTTAAACGATTTTACGGCAAATTTAGCGAAAAGTTTACTGTAGTTGCAACGCTTTTCACAAGTTTCTCGAAAACTATTGATAATTTGCAAAAACGACTTCTTGATAGTACCATCTGCGCACACTTCCAAATCGACATAGGGGCTATTTGAAACTTTCGGATTACATTTACAGCGCCGAAAAGGGGTTTCCGAAACAAAGAAAAATCGTCGTTGTAAGACCAATTCTCGGCTATTCGGAATTCGATATAATGTAATATAGATTATTTCTCTAATCTGACCATGAAACCAATATCGATCTCAGAATTTTTGATTCTTTGAGAAATAATTATAAATAAAAATAATTTTTTTTTTACATAAATTTTTTTATACAAACATTTTTTGGATTTACATTGTGAATAAACCCACTAAAGTTTTATGCCCTAAACAATACCGCCATACAGGCCAACATAAATTAACATGGATACAAACACATTTATTAAATTCCGAACTTCTTTAAAACACATTTCCATAACATGAAAACAATTGTTTAATTATGAAACGTTTTTAACAAAACACGATCGTTAAACGTTTGAGTGTTCCAATAATTGTTTGACGTAGTTCAGTGATAGGCGAGAGAATCCAAACGCAGAATGAAATTTCATTAATATATTACAACCTAATTCGTGTAGCATTCGCGGTCTGTTTTAAATACACGATTCTGATACGTAGGTTTTAGTTCATATTAATAAACATAACCACAATAATTTAGGAAAGCCTACACCGGATTTACGACACTATTGTACGTAGGGGAATACGATAAAACACAAGGGGTTTTATTACGGGTGATACTATCCTAAATTTCATTAAGTTTGTATTTAAATAATTCCAATTAGTATTGCCTTTATTTTCATCCTGATAGTGTCGTAAATACCGTTTTAAATAAATACGTAGTTAAAATAATAACAAGACGTTAAAAACGATACGCGATTTTACGGGAAAGCGATTATTTAAGGTGGCAACAAAACGACTACTTACAGATATTAAAATACTGTGTACATTTTTACACGCCATCCTTATTCACGGCGATAATGAAAGTTACGATTATATTCTCATACATGAGAATTTCTCTACAGCTCATTTTATCGACAAATACATAAATTACAAGACATTTAAATTTAAAAAAGTGAAATTAATTCAGATCATTTCGCAAAATGGAAAATATATTCTCGCAGTCCTTTAGAGCTATTGTCGATATTTTTGCTCTTGCTTGGACCTAACATATCATATCCAGTCCCATCCATCATCATCTTATGGTTGTTGATAGTTATTTTTTTCGGTTCTTCCTTATTTTTATTCCGGTGCATCATTAATCTTATTTTTCTTGTTCAGTGTCTGGGTATAAAAAAGTAGCGCTGAGGGATAGGACTGATGAAGGAAGGACTGGAGAAAATAAATGTCATTTTCAACTATTTTCACCCCTTGCACTAGGCAATATAACATCCCGTGCGACTTTTGACCTCTGCGACGTTCAGTACACCTACCATTACTTTTTTAAATAGCTTTAATACTTCCTGTATCTCGTTCATCAAATGAATCACACTATGAAATGCACATAGTATTGTAAATTATTTATGTGCGTTAAAAACAAAACAAAACAAATATAACAAAATATATATTAATTTAAAACTTTTTTTTAAGAAATGTATAAATAAACATATTATATCCGAGATTTTATATCTTTCTTTAAGCATCGTTCTATTTATAACTTTTATAAATATAAATTGTTTTCAGTTTGTAAACGTTTGTTAAAAAGTAGATATACGTGTATACAGAATGATCAAAGTGCGTTTAACAAAAACATATGATATAACATGATATCTCTAGTTGAATAAATAAATAATTTTAAGTAAAATCAAATTATCTAACTACGAGTATGTATACCTAAAATATTTATTGAATAATTTAAATAACCACAGCATAACTCACTGGAATTGTTAGTAAATAAGGTAAACAAAAATGCATGAATGAATTTATGAAACAATTTGTTTAACGAATTCTATTACCTAAGTTTGCAGACAGAAAACTGGACATAATAGATAATGTCTCTTTGCTTACGCAAATATACAACGATAAACAATAAATCCAATTTCCTAAGATAATCGAGCATAAATAATTTGTCAGTAAATTATAAATTGTTTTGAATTTTTCTCAAAATATTAATCTGCATTGTTACAATTACATTTTTCTATATTAATAATTCATTAACATTTATAATAGTAACATTAAGAAACAGAAAATGTGAATAAAATATTTAATTCAAATGTAAATTGATACTAAGAAAAAAATGCAAATTCGAAATAATTAACACATAAAAGACTAATATATTGTTAACCATTTTCAATGATCTTTCTTTTGATTCTTTTCAATCAATTTTTGGTATCACAATTTTGTAAATTTTCCCCTCCAAGTTGGCAAAAACAAAATGCTAAACATCAATTAATATTTGATCAAATTTATTAATAAATCATTTTAAGAGCAGTGTAATAAAACTCTAAATCAATAAGTATCCAACATGTTCAACATATATAGCGTATATAAGCGTATATAAGTGTATAACGCGTATATATCTGATACTATGCATGATCTATTAAGAAAAATTAACGTTATTAAATGGGTATGATAAAAATTCATATATCAACCGAACGAGAAAATTACAAGATAACATATATATATTATTTGTAATTTTCCAAATCGTTTTCATCGAACAATTTTATTTTTGATACATTGAAATTTGAAATTAAGATCCAATTATTGTGTTTGCGTTTAATCGCATCATATTATTAAAAATACAATACATGCTAAGTCACGTGTGTCTTACAGTAAAAAAAGACGATGCAAATATTATAATGTGATTATTGAATACAGTGCGTGAACTTTAATATTTTAAGATCAAATTGTATATGTACAAAAAAATATCATTGAATGAAATTAAAAAAAATTAAAAGTATTATATAGTTTGAATTATTTAAAAAAAAAGTCCCGTGTATCACAATAATTAATTTAAATAATCCCCGAGCATTTTTTACAAAAACACCAGTTGTAGTATTTATTATAGAATGGATGATACATCTAAAACTTGTTTTAACATTTTAACAAAATAATACTATAAAAAATGGGTTTTGTTTTTACAATAATTTATTATGTGAGATATCAAAATTGTTTATTGATGCATTGTCTGCGAAAGATATTTTATAGATTTCCGTTTCGTTTCGTTTACAAAAATAACAAACAAACTTTTTGTCCGGTTAAAAAACATATCCTGCACGTGTGTTGGATAATAGAAAAAAAACATTCGGGGCTACAGTTAATCTACCACAACGGTTGTTCCTTCGAGTTGGCACGTTACGCACATCATCATGTCTTACCGCACTTGACGTACTACACGGAAATTAATGTAAGAGTCACTGGACTTTTTCCCCCGGCGATAACCGGAAATCACCACGTGTTAAAATATTACTCATTTAATTCTTAATGATATATGAACATGTATGGTATAAATTAATATTGTATTAATCTGAGCGATTGGGTGGTCTTTTCAGAATTCTATTTAATATAAAACGAATTTAATCAGAACTACTCGTACTAGAATACATGACAATACAAACAATAAAATGATAATAAAAATGCATCGATAATAACGAGATTATACATTTATATCATAAATGATAAATATATATATATATACATCATTTCAGTTTTAATATTCCGATACTCATAATGGGCAGTGTTGTATTTAGAATTTTGTTGCCTCCCCCCAACATGACCTCCTTACTGCGTGTAAAAAAAAATGCTTTACCAAACAATTTTCTGAGACACAACGCCTTCCCTTTTAAGACATATATTAATATTTTATGTAAAAGTAATAATAAATAAATTATATAAATCAGTATTATGTTAATGTTTAAATGTTTATTTTTAATGTTTACAATGTTTATAAATATAAAAATATAACATACAATTCATTATAGAGTATATACAGGAGGTTAATGCCTGATAATATTTATTTTCCAAACTGATATTTGATTTTCATTGTACACAAATACTTAGACATCTTTAAAAATAATAGATATATCGAGTACAAAAAATAAAACTTGGCATTATCGTAGTATTCAATTAATTTAATTAATGATTTCCTTGCTTGAATTGAGAACATACGCCATGAAATTAAATATTATAATAAACGTATGAAATAATGTAATCAGAATGATAAAAAAGCAATGTACACGTTATCACAACAAAATATAAGTAAATATAGATATTTTTAATTTAATGCTTAAATAAGTAGCTGTTTAAAAAAAAACTTACTGTATTAAAAAAAATCTCTCTCACGATTCTTGTTTTTTTACGCATCGATTTAATTTTTATACGTGACAAACGCTTGAATAAATGGATTGTTTTTTGCCACGTTCATCGAATACAAACGATCAACAAAGAATTTACGGTTAATGAAAATAAATATTTTAATAAAATGTATTAAAAGGTTCAAGTTTTAAGCACGTGATTACACGAATAATGGTCAATTTCAGAAAAAAAATGCGTTGATAAGTGACTGTGATGCCCCTGCGCGAGATAGTCCGATGTTTGTGTAAAATCATATTATAACAGGTGGTAGTGTCGTATTAAATCTTTTTTAATGTGTTTAATTCTCGTATTGATCTTTAATTTTATTGAAAGTAAAAACAGTAAGTTTTGACATATTTTTTAGGCTTTTTTTTAAGATAAAAATAAAGTCACCAAGAATCGTTTGTGTATACTTGTTACAAATCATTAAAATGTTCACATTGAAAAATAAAACCTATTATATTTTCGTGTATTCAAACTTTAACGATTACACACAATTATAATTAAACTAAAACTCGCATCAAGTTTAAACCTAAGCAAACCGTATTTATTGTTGTAGCTTAACTCACAATTCGTGTACTCTCGTGTGGATGATGACCAAATCCTGTTTTTTTTTAACAAATCACTTGTATTATAATTTAAAGACGTTATAAATAATACAGATACATACTCCTCATGACAATTTATTTTTAAACGTTTTGAAGCATTTAAATTTACTGAGATAATAATAAGATAGTATCAAGTTTAATGTTTAGTGAAATCTTAAACATGCATATATAAACTGAAATCGTAAAATACGTTATTTTTCATCTTTTAATTGACATTTTTTCGAAGTACTATTAATACTCGTTATATTTACTTATACATTTTAACATAAATTACAAAAACTATAATTGTTAATAAATATTAAAAAACTAATTTGTATACATTTACCAATTTTATTCAATCATCACATCTAATTTCATATTACTCCCATTCGATTATTGATTATTATTAATTTATTAATCTTTTTCTTAAGCGTTTATTTTATCTATTTATTTAATATCTAAGCCGATATTCTTTAAATGTTTAACTATTGTATATTACCATAACAAATGTGAATTTAAATTAAATAATATTACATGTGATGCAATATTTTAGTTATTTTTTCGTTTTATAAGTAGCCACTTTAATTGAGTGTTTTGACAATGTATCGGAATAAATCACGTGTTTCACTTAAATGTGTCGGAAATGTCATTTTAGGCGAAAAATTAATATCCGAAAATATATTAATAATTGTTTGATTATTATAGAAACATTTTCGATAAAAATATTTTTCGAAAACGTAATATTTAAAATCTTAGTACAATACACATTTAATATTGGAGAACATAAAAATATCATCATAGACGTGTTCAAGAGTTTTAGAGAGCACGATAATCTATATGTTTATAGTACGTATTGATACTTTCTAAATTATAAATTATACCAAATATTTGAAAATATGAAATAGCGACTGTATTAATACATAGTTAGTGACTAATAGATACCATTTTATAAAAAAATATATAATTTTTAAATTTTAAAAATTTGTATGTATATAATCTCAATTCGTTTTGAGGATTTCGAAGGATTTGTATTTATAAAATTATTAACTATGGTTAAGTGCGCAATCAATCACAGCTCAAAATTTCAAATCCATCTTACCTTTCTTACGTATATAGTGTCAAATAGACAGCAGATGATATCATTCTGTCCTACTAGAGGTCTAGTAGTTTGACACATTTTTAAACGTAAAAAGAAACTGAAATCCAATTATTTGTTAATTCATATATTGTTTTACAAAATTATTTTTAAGTCGGAGTTTTTATCGTTTGAACCAATCCTATTAGGTTATTTTTTTCTTATGCCAAAATACTGCTATATAATTCGCTATTATAAAAAAAATACATAGCTATCTCGTAATTTACAAAACTACAACAATTTTCAATATGAACTATATATGCACTATATGAACTATAGCAAATCATCTACCAAAGTTTGTTTGATATCGATAATTTTAAAACATTCAATATGATTTCCCTATAGACTAACAACTCAATGAAATATTTTCTTCAATTTTTTTTCTAACTCGATGCAAACATTATTATCTAAAACTTTTCTACTTTTTATTTTTTCACATACTCGTTATGGGTACATCAAACATTCGAACAATATACCACGTGTGTCACTCGCATGAATATATTCGAAACAACAGTTTATTGAATTTAAATTAAAACATGTCATTTATAATTGAATCCATGGAAAAATATCGATTTTAATTTTGAATAACATTATGGCTGGTGTGACTTACCTAAATAACATTTGTAGTTTTTTCCAATTCCTTTGTCAAAAAAAAAGTATATCATAACTGTACGCTATTCGAATTCAACCAAAATTTTGAATGTAGTTAATTCCAATATACAGTTATAATATTCCAATTTTGAATCGCCACGTCTTACACATATTAATATTTATAATGTATGATTGTGTTTTAACGTTTTCATACAATTTATACACTTATATATATTTTTACACTGAAATTGAACAGTTTCCAAAACAACAATGAGTTTAAATCTATGCCATTCTCAACAGCTTTAAATTAAACATCACACATATTATTTTCTACGCGTTCCTTTTATCTTTGTACGCCTACTTACTTACTATTGTATTTGAATGTTGCTAATGTTCAAATTCGAAAAAACTTAATTAAATTGTCCGTTTTAACACATAATATATATTTTAATCAGATTATGTGTTGAAACAATATAATAAATACTTTTTGTTATTTACACAGTTATTATAATATAAAATGATCATGAAAAAAAATATCCATAATGACAGTTCTTAATACTATTATGTATAATGCAATGTTAAATCTATATTTTTCATGTTACACGTGAAACCTAATCTGAAACTACTAAAATGATTGTATTATAATTGGAATGTGTTAAGAAATAACAATAAATTATCAAGACTACAATGACATTTATTATTCTTTTATCAGCTATATAAGAAGTGATTAAATAATTTTATAGCTATATAAAATGTGAAAAAATATTTTACGCACCGAAAAGATGAATTAATTTGCAGATCAAATAAAATCAAAATATACATTCCATTCCTACCTGATAAACTATTATTTCAGAAATATTATGAATTGTGCCAGATAATGAAACTTAGAGCCCGCATTTCAGATGACAAAAGTTTGACCAAAAGTTTAGCTGGAGTATTGAGTTCATTAAAATATCTTAATTACACCACCTAGACTAAGTTAAACATTCGGTCCATTAACCAAAATCCGTCTTTACGGCTTTGAAAGCTTATCGCATAAGTAGTAGATACGTGTACACGTGTATTTTCAAACATTGTTTATAAATAATGATATGATTTGACTTTCAGCATGTTCAAATAACTTGAATTATCATAATGATAATAATACGACAGTAACGTTATATTAAAATATGTCTTGCACAATATTAAATACACTGAACACGTACAAATTATGAATTTAAAACACTTTCGTCGGGTATGTTCACGGTACTGCACACGGAAAATAATAGTTTTTTTTTTTTAAATCACTTTTATCGCGATAAAATTCGAAATAAGAAATCTAATTTTATACATTTTTACGTTAGATTTAAAGGGGGATATTTTAATCGAAATGTATTATAATTCTTTAGTGTAAAATTAAGTTATTTTTTAGTCAAATCAATTTTATTCAAATCATTTATCGATACACTTTTGAATATTTTGATTTTGTTACCTTAAAAAAGTTATAGACTAAAACGCGGTTGCAGTAAATATTTATTATATGTGATTTTAGAAATAACCACTTGATTACAGTTATTTAAAATAATTTAATTCATTTATTTGTACATTAAAGTTGTTAGATAGGTACACAATGATTTTAATACTCTCGATTCAAAAATATTTATTCCATGTGTCCTATGAAAAATCGTTTGTATGTAAACTTGTGTATATACCATATTAACTTTTAATTGTCAACCATAAGTATAAATCTCCACAAATTGTATTTATGACTGGGTAGCAATTATTATCATTCTGTGGTCAAATATTTCTATGTTATAAATTATAAATCACATTTCAAATTTCAAATTTTGAATGAAGTGAGGAAACTGTTGGATGTACAATAATATGTTATAATTTTTTCATTCGTGTGCTATATTAAATATTTTTGGGTAAAAAGAACGCACCAAAGTTCTATACAACTCTTCAGTCATAAATTATACATTTTCTTTGATGGTATTTTAACACTAAAGAAAATTGTTCTTTTATTTTATAATATGTAAAGTCTTTTTTGTATATAATTTGTAGTTTTAAATATAATTCAGACTAAAATACATTTTAATCAGAACCCGTGCCATTTATTCACATTTATTACTATGTCTAAAAGAGATTGAAGTTCAGTACTTCTAAATATGTTTCATGCGCACTTGAAATTGTAAACATTTTACATAAATGCAACTATAATCACATTAAAATCAAATAGGATAACACAAATATTCTGTGGCTTATATCTCGTACGATTAAGTTTGTAATGTAGACGTTTGTTTATTAATAAATTTGAAAAATTATGTCATATAATTAAATTGCTAAAATCTGTTATGAAAAAATCTATCATTGCACTATTTTATATCCTTTTTAGAAAAATAATTGAAAAAGTAAAATGTTAAAAATCTCAAAAAAATCTGTACTTAATATTTCTAACATAACACAAAATTAACTTAATTGAAACATTAGTTAAGGGTTTTTGAAAAAACATTATTGTAACCGGCATTTTCTCGAATAGCTCAAAATCTAAAACTAATACATTTTCTCAGTAATATTAATACAATAAATTGCGAATTCAACCAATAAAAAAATTTATTAAAGAGATTTTACAAAATGTGTTATATAAAATCAAATCATGAAAACAAAATAATACAATTTATTTAGAAATCAAATAATTAAACTATTAAATAGCTTCCGCGGTGTGCTGCAAAAAAATGCTTATATCAATATTCACTATTCGCTATAATTATTTTTTTTTTAACTAAATTTTAATCAATAACAAAATTGTAAAACATAATGAATAATACTGAGTAACATGGTATGGAAATATATCACTGCATAAGTATTAAAAATAATAATGAAACGATCAATATTTCTTTCATTTGAGATTTTCCGTTAAAAAAAATTATATATATATGATAGAGTTATTTCTATGAAAAGCTAATCGTCTTACAACAATACATTTTTCAAATTATAATGCTCATTCCCTACCACTTACAGCTCTTTCAACTATTACATCATATAACGAATGTGTATAATTATATTTTGATATTTATTCACTGCAGAATTATTACAATACTATGTCCGAAAAAAACATAAATTGATTTATATAAAGTATAATATTGCTATTTTTCTACTAAATGTAATGACATATATAAAAAAGTATTTTAAAAAATACGCGACAACCGTTTATTAAATTTGTAAAACCTAACAGGTATTTTTATAATTTGATATGTGTTATACGTAATTCCCAACTACTATAATTCACAATTCAAATTAAAAGCATAATTTTTGAAATAAAATAAAAAAGTTGTATTTATTTAAAATTCATTAAATAAGTTCTTATAACCTTATTTTCATTTGATCGTATCATTTACAACGATTAATATATTTTATAATTTATACTGAATTTAGTGAAATGTTAGTTTGGCGTTTCAAATCTCAAAAAGTCAACATTATTAATAAATCGAAAAGTGTTCTCTCAAAAATACACTGTATACGTATACTTAAATTTGCATTTAGATTCCTCAGGCTTTGAGTTATCCGACCGGTTATCTTGAGAAAATATATCCTCGAGAATGATTGATTTTTAGAATATTGGTATATGCTGGATCTATCGAACACATTTAATATAAAACTAAATAAGAATGTTTTATTTTCAGGTTCGAATCGTAAACTTCACTGAAAAATGTTTCGAAATTTCATTTCGAATTTTACAGCGTTCTTGACGAAATGATCGGATTCATTAACTTGGTCCGTTCAGAATAGAAAAGTTTTTTATTGGGATGAGGGGTTGGGCCGCGATAGATTAATATCTCAACTCGTGAAAGTCTGTGCTCAAAAAGCGGTTAGAAATTACTCTGAAAATCCCTTTGCAACAACTATGCACGCATAACGATCAACACGATGTAAACTCGGATGAAAAAGAAACTATATAACGCACCTAAAACTGGGGAAACTTCGTTATCACGTTCGCGGAGTTACTGAAACACGTAATACTATTATGACCGCAGAAGTATTAGGTGCGTGTTCAACGAAATGATCGAAACATAAACGACCGGTGAAATGATATCGAAGAACATGTCAGAGATTGTTGACGAACTAATGGCGGAAGGTTAAACGAATAGATATAATAGTCCGAACAGATAACGTTTATTGCGTGGGCAACAACGCAACCGAGAACCGCCCTAGAGACGTGCGCTATTAAAGGGTGGTCCACGGCGGTCTTGGGGAAAGTGTATGTATGATGCTATTAACTTGAACGCGGACGCTATTCATCATACGACCCCGCTGCCGTGAAATCGTGCTAGTTTTTCGCGCTCCGTGTACCCACCCACCTACCTACCTACCTTTCAACAACCAACACTTTCGGGCAATACGTGTTAATGATGCACGTACACGACGTTAAAACAGTAACGCCGCATTCCACCACAATTAATAGAGCGTTTAAAGGACAATGGCGTTACTTACTCCTAGGCGAGATAACGAAAATATTATTTATATGTATACATACGGAACAGAAATCACTTCGTTACTGAACGTAAGACGATTTTAATATCGACAACGAATGGATATTGTGGGTTCTCGTACTGTTTTTTTTTTTTATGCGTTCTGTGATTCGCTCCAATTTTTCGTGTTTGGACATTCTCACTAATTCTGAATAAATCAAGAAAACTATCGATTTTATTTCTTTGATGTTTGATTTTGGTTTAAATATCGTTTTTAAAATAAACATTTCAAGTCATGTATGTTTTCGAGAAAACCTGTTTTATTTTATGTATAACAACATCTTAGTTTTTAATTTCAATGAAGAATAATTTTCAAAAACCATTGGTTTACAAATTTTGTATATATTAATTAATCGAAATATGTAGAAGTAGAACAGGGTTCTAGAAAAATAATTATACAACCTATAATCGTTTTATCTATATATCGAAATTTTTTTTAAAAAATATATATTTCTATAGATTACTATTTATAACTCAGGCGTTGATTAGGTTTGATAATATTTACAAATAGGATAAAATATTTGGAAATATAATCATTTGCAGAATTTTAATATAAATTTACAAATGGAATCAACTGAGATGTATCCAATAATAAGTGACCGTGTTACAGATTTTACGGAAAACAGTAAATCAAAATGACATTTCTAATACTTAAACGTATCAACTTTAGTTGATTATAAACTAAGGAACCATTCACCTTGACGATGTTAAATTAGATGTGTTTAATTTTCAACTAAATAGTTATTATAAGATATATCCATTATTATTTGCTTTTTGTATAAACGTTGTTAAAGACTAGCAAGAAGTATTTTAAGTATTTACGAAAAATTTCACCATAAATTTATAAAACCAGTTTTTTGTATGAAAACCCCAAATAAATAATCAAGTTTACTTCCCAAAATAATGACAATATTTTTGACCGGTTGTTTGGCACTTATGAAGACACATAATATTAAAATAAAAAAACCAAACGAATTATTTAATTGTATTTTCTAGTTATAAATATACAACAATTCGTGATATACAACAATACGGTCTATTATAATCTTGGCTTCAAGTCAACATTAACTTATTTATAAATAAAAATGTCTTGTTGGGAGTGTAGGAGTTAACTAACAAATATTTCAAATCATTTTCACCTTTTTAATAATGATATGTAAGTAAAATAAAAAATAATAAAATTTGATTATTAAATAAACAATAAGACAAATAAATATTATATTAAAATGTTTAAGTATACGATAATGTTTTGATCATTAGTATTCAGGTGAACTCCTTCTTCAAAAAAATGAAATAGCAAATAATTACAAATATCCATATAAATAGTCAGTCATCATTCATTTAATTTCGTTTTAAATATCTGGCTCTATGTAGAAAAAGCCAACCAATAAAAAAACGTTTTTTAAAATTATTATCATAAACTCATTTGTCTGAACTTTTACCAAAAAAATAAAATAAGAAAAAGTTTTGCATTGTTTTTATTTCAACCTAAAATTAAATAATCCGTGAAGATAAAACACGAGTAAAAAAGTGTATCCGAGTTAGGTAAATACTAGATCATCCTTCATTAATTTCAAAATAATTACTAACAAAAGACAAGCAAATGTTGGTTATAATTTATTTGACCTTTCTGGAATAAATTGAATATTAAATATTTAAAATACAACGTCAACTGTACAGCATATCATAAAATGATGAAAAAGTCTTTGTGCCTACCGTTCCAATTATGATATTATATTCTATATAGACGCAGTAGTATTATCACAAGTATAATACCATCGTTATGATAATAAACTGTATGATCGACGTACATAATATTTAATAAAACATTTCGAATATTGATTCCTTACAAAACATAGTATTTATTATTCATTAAATTAAATATGAAAAAATTGTCCAATCAAACAAACCGAATTGTGTAAAAAGAGAAAAAGAGAAAATTTTAAGGGAATTTCTCATTCGACGTTCAAAAAACAAATATAACTCGGTCTGGAATAAAACCGCTAATGATTATGGTACTCATTTCGACATACATAAAAAAAAAAGCTCCGGCTACAACAAAAAAATCCTGGGTCGCTGAACGTTCTGATTACGTTTCAAGAATATCAATTATTGTTGTTTATCCCATTAAAGTAGAATATGACGAGTTGAAATATGTATATTCAACGAATACTGCCGAGTGACTAAAGTAATAAAAAATCAACGTTAAAAATAAACAACGGAAGTAAAATTTAAAAACAAAAACCTCCGTAATTAATTTTTCAAAATTAGTTTTAATTTTTATAAATTATGAAAAACATAAAATATAATTTACAAATTAAAAAATTGTTATGTCATTCAACTTTTTCATTAAATTTTACTATTGCCTATTTCTTAATTGTTATTATTATGTTTAGCTGCGAGAATAAAAACCCCAAATTTTGAATTTTTCTTTTATGATACATAATATTAAAAAATCTCCAACGAAAATAAATATTGCTACCTGTAATTACTAATACAAACAATATTTATTGAGTACAATAAGTACGTGGAACGATTAACCTCGTGTTTTCAATAAAAAAACACGTAGAAAATCAACATTTTATCCAAATATCTAACACTAAATAACATGTTTTTAAAAACTAACTAAATAAACATTTACAAAAAAATTATTTGCCTACGTGTTATGATATGTATATGTAAGCAGTGTTTATATGGAGCCTTTTGACCGTCAACCGATGATTCGGGAACGGTTTTCAACTTTTGCATACTAAGTAGTAATTTACACGCCTTACTTAACCCATCATTTAAAATTAATAATAAATATTTTCCATTGATTCTCTTCACATTATATACATAAACGCAATTCTCAAATACACAATGTCAATAATCAATAGACAGTTATGTGAGTTTTGGTATCGAAAATAATCAATTTCATTCCAAATGGCAGTCCGTTTCCCAATTATGTAAATATCGTGTAGATACGAGACAGTGTACCATAACAAATACCTATATATTATGTACTATATAAATGATTATCTAAACGGAGTTGATAAATAGTAGATTCAACTAAAAACAAAATCTCTGTTGTTAAACACAATAGTTTACTAAACTCCAATGGTTATAAAAGGGACAAAAACAACGAAAAATATTTTTAAATAATAAGAAAATCGGTACCATTTTTTTACCTACATATAAATGGAAAATGTCCACGGTGAAAATAAAATAATACTATAAAGTTATTTATCAGTAATTATTATTTTTACCGTTTATTACGTACATCAAATACCATTTGTAGAATATAGAACTGTCTATAATACCGGGCACGAGAGTTTATACGTGTGTATGAATAAAGGCAGATTGGAGGGTTTAATTTGAGTGGAACTGCGGAAGGGACCACCATATGGTTTTGAAATATAGGGTTCACGTAACACACGTGTGGAAGGTCGATTCCTAATATAATATACATGTACATACTCTTTTTGATCTATACTTGGCACACGCACCCCATTAAGAAACACACCTTTTAAATTCTACGCGTTACTAAATACGACTGGTACCTCGCGGGCAAATACTAATATTACTGATCTACCCTGTCACAAATAATTTGAACAGCAAATGTATAATACAATAATAATGCAATTACATTGTTTTAGAACGATTTTCTGTGCAATTTGAAACAAAATGCAATGCTTTTATAAGCTTGACAAGTTATAAAATATAATGCTAACGGCCAGTTATCTTCTTCGCTTCATCACATTTTTTTATGCAACTAATATCTCAAAACTAGTAGTAGAATATTTTTGTTTCATAGGTAACTTTTTTCTTTTTTTTCGATGCAAACGTAACGAAAATATGTAACGGAAGCTAGGAGTGTTATGTTACTATGAAGTTTATGTTACTATGTTCGATTATCTACGATTATTTAATTATTTTCATGATCAAGTTATTTTTATTATTTCTATTTGATGCCATGTTTCTGCTCCACTCCCTAATCTGCCTCCACCCACCCAGCCCCAGAATCAGATTCTATGCAGATAGATATTTACATATAACGTAATAAGTACCTACTAACTAAACTTTTTGATTTTGATTTTTTTATATTTCATACAATTACACTTATTTGAGTAAAGTGTTATGAACCACTATAAATTATAAGTTGGGCACAACTTTCATGTTAACAAAAAATAAAAAAAAAGTCATGCAAGTTTTCGAAAAAATTATGAAAATCTACTAAAACATTGTGAAATTTATTGCATACGCGTTGAATCAACAAAATCAATATTTTACTTGTTTGGAACATGATATGATTTTGTTAATACGTTTATTATTTTGCACCGAGGGTAAGCCATTGGTTTCGACTAGTCGTGAGGACGGGTATGTTGACCATTAGTACGAACTATAAATAAACACCTCTTCTGTGTAGTCTTATATTATTACTTCTCCATTAACGATGATTGCATCAAACTTTTAACAAATCCATTAATACTACTCGTGAATAACCCAACGAGTCGTTAAATGTTTTATATAACCGACTGTCATTATTTATATAATTAGAATACAAAATAATAAATATGACAATGTTTTTAATTTCGGAATGACATGATATTTTGTAGATACATGTCATCTAAATTAAACAATTAACGGTTTTACATTTTAACATTCTTGGAATAAAGAGAATTCGCATTTCTTCGCGTCTAGCAGTATTCTTCTCATTGTTCTTTTTTCCTTTATTTTTTTTTTTTTTTTTTAATTGTAACATTTCTGACACGTGAAATAATTTGTATGTACCATTTATAGTTACGTACTACGCTCGAGGAAATTATCCGGTTCGTTATGTTTGCAAAAAAAAAAAAAATGTATGATAGACGATATTTATGGTTCTTTTGGTACTCGCAACTTTATATTAAAAAAAATTTTCGCTTTATATTATTCTTAGTTCATTGAAATAATATAAGAGTTATCCTAAATGTAAATGTTTGGTACGTATTTTTGTCAAATAAAAATATTTTAAAACAAAAATCATGCAATTATAAAAAAAATAATAATAATAATAAGCTGAGAAAGGTAGTTAGTAAAAGAACATTAGTAGATGCAGATCTAACGACAAACAACCGTTTTACGATTCATTAACGTGTTATAATATATATTTATTTCACATAATTTCTTTACAAGACCAACAAACACATACACGAGTTACAAAGAAGTTTGTAACAAAATAACTAGGTAATTATTTGAGCATAGCTAATTAAATTAAAAACCATAATGATATGTTGAAACTTTAAAAACGACTCAGCCTAAACTCGGCGTGTTAGCGTATTTGTAGATAAAAAAAATAATACTTTGTCTCCACTTCAATATATCAAAGTTACACAGTTTAAGTTAATAATACTTTCTTTGGTGAGCACGTCATTAAAATATAATTTTTATAAACATTCTTTTTTATTTTTAAATTAATTAATTAAATAATTCAAATTCTTTACTTGAATTATACCGTGCAAAAATAATGTTTACACAATATATTAATGAATTATACAACTAATTAATTAAAATATAATAAATGTTGACATTAAAACTATATAAAAAAAAAAAAACAGAAAAAATGATTTATATTTCAACGACTAAATCGCCCAATTTAAAGTTTTCATCAACAACATTAAAACACTAAATAGTTATATGATTTTACGTCATACGACTATGTATACTTATTATTCATTTGGTACTCAAATGTTCTCAAATTTCTTCTGGAACTTTATAATGCAAATCAAAAACATGAACAATAATTTAATGCTAGATAACTTTTTAGAATAAAATTAGACGTATAACTCAAAACTCCCTACAAATAAACAACTGAATTTTAAATAAATTCAATCAAAATCTTATAAAATGACTTTTATTACGAAATTAAACACCTATTCACTATTTTAATTTAAACAAAATGCCATTATCTCAAACGAATTTAATGATGTCAAAATTAACTATTAAATAAAATAAATATAATATTACATTTGTATGCAACACGTTGACATTCATACATTCAGACATTTTTCGTCACACGATATCTTTTAACGGGTATGTGAGCTCCAAACTATATACAAATTATCAAAATTATTTCTTAAGTTATATTCTAATATTAGATAAAAAATATTGAAAACGCCTCCAAATAATAATTAAATCAAATATTAGGGTAGATTAAAATATCAACAGGTTGTCTTTTATTCGATTTTGAGAAGGTAACTCTACTACATATACCAAAAAAATAAATAAATCGTCCTTCTATTGAGCTACATACGGAATAAATGTATAGAACTAATTATACGCAAGTATTTAACTAACTTATATATTTCCAATTTTTCGATTGTTTTTTCTTTCTTTTAAATATACCTCAAAAAAATTAATTATTTTAATAGTAGACGTGAATAAATATACCACAACGAAAATATTTTAAAATTTAATGGTGTAAAAATTAATTAAAGTGTACCAGTAAACCATTGCAGTGTTCATTAGAATTTTTTTTATTTTATTCGGAAACGGTTATCGCGGTTTCAAAACAAATTTAAATTGTGTTAATTAAACGGCTGTTTTTTTTTTTTAATTTTATCAACAATGAAGAATTGAAAAATCTTCAAAATAATATTCAAATTTGATTTTATAATAAAGCTTATAAAGCGTATCCATTCCAAATGTCGCCAGTTTATTATCTGTGTGTTGAAATAATAAATACGAGTATAGTTTCACGTTGTAAAAAATGATTTCCGGGAAAAAAACACGCGCTTCATAATAGCGTATTAACATACGTTAATACGCTATTATGGAGTAATGTCTATATTTCGATAATAGTGATGATAAACAAAAAACGGCCAATCTAAACGTCACCGTGGCTGCAAAATAGTCGGTGTCGCTCGTGCCTACCCGTACGGCTTGCAAGACAGACCGCACACGCGATGAATTTATCGGTTCACGCGTGAAATCTTTATTCTTACCTACACATCGTTGTTGCGCTGTTGGTTAGCGAATTTTTTTCACGCGCAATACGAAAACATTGAGAACATTTTCAAACATAAACGTATACAATTAAATTTTAAAATTTAAATTAAAGAGTCTATAGGAAACTGAAGCGCGACAAAAATCCGAAATAAATAAATTATAACGTCATGACGGACAAAATGCTACGCGATTTTTACATGCGTACACCCAAGTCAATAATTACTCGCTAGTACGTTACCATACACACGTGCGCGCGGGCATTAATTTATACTCTCTGACAGTGTGTCCTAAGTACGTGAAATAACAAATACAACATTCGTAAAACGAAAAACCGTGGACCGCGATTAGTATTCGAATGAAACACACATCTATTTAAAAAAAAAAAACTCAAAATAGATTATGTTTTCCCTTCAAGATCAAACTATAGTCCCATCTAGAAACCCGGCAACGGATAACATTAAATGTATTACGTCCTTTGCTCTGAAAGTAATTATCAATTATTATCGAATATCAGTTACCTACAGTTTTGATCCTATTGCGGACATTGTATCGCTTTATAGCATACACCATAATTATGTGACAAACAGTCGAAGGAAAGAGCACAAACGGTGAGCGTCTCCGATAATAAAATTTATCAATGCCGTCATTATAATTTACATAAAAAATGATATACTTTTATGTTACTTTTATTAAACCTCGAAACATTTAAAAAGAAAATAATAATAATTTGTATCGTTTTCGTCGTTGTTCCTACGATAAGTTTGTCCATCAGGGTTTTTATTATTACTCGTTAGATACAAGTATCTGCATAAAAAAACTTTTTGATGTGAAAATAAATGCATTTAAAAGAAATTTAAAGAAATATGTTGCGTGAAACCAAAACAAAATACTAATATTTACATGTACGTGTATATAATGTGTATAACGATATTTTAGTTTTTATTTTTTGTGATAAGTGCATTCGGTGTAATATATAAATCTACCAAAGTGTTATTCGACTATTCTAAAATAAATACTTCGCCATACTATAGTATTTTTTAAAAAAAAAAGCATGAAAATAAAAATGTTTCTAGTAAAAAAATATTTGCACACCCTACCCCACCTCAATCATAAAATTAGTGTAATTAACAATATGTAAGTACATATTTGAAAAGAGGTGGGTAATTCAGCATATTTGAAACGAAAATTCTGCATACTTGTGCATTTGAAAATTAAAAGAAACGAAAACTATACATAATGTTGTTAAATATATTGTTGCGAACGTTTTTATAAATATTCTTGTACTAAATGTACTCGCACGATAATTAGTCTATACACGTTATCCGCCTGTTATTTGTCAATTGTCAGTGAGAATTATTTTTTTTTTTTTATTAAAATTGTTATTTATTTTAGATTTTAGTTATTGAATTTTATCACATTTCATCCGTATTCAGAGTAATGGACGATTAATTCAATTCGGACGGTAAAAAACAGTGTAAAATTTGTTTTTCTGTTTATTTAATATGATGCGACATTAAAATGTCTCAGTCGTAACGTGTTGATCTATCCAACGGAGCGGTAGAACGTCTGTTGGTTACTGCAGTAGGTTTGATGTTTCCTATTTTTTCGAAGTTTTTATTCATTATTTCCAAACGAATGTAGTTGGCCAACACGTTTATCGTCCGTGAAACCTAAACGGTCGACGTCCCTCGCTAGACGTCTAATCCATTCCCACACGACAAACCGTCGGGACTCCAACACTCGTACGCAACATTGCGTTGGCTTTAAACGGACCGGCGAAGGCCGCACACGGAGGAAGTATACCTAAATTATCGGCGACGGCCGTACGGCGGAACATCAGCAACAGCAACACCCGCTGCAGCGTCGCCGTAATGATGCGGCACGGCTTCATTGCCGCCGTCGTCGTGGTCCTCCTCCTCCTGTTCCCGTTCACGGACACATCGCACTACGGTTTGTTTGTCGGGGGGGTTTTTTTTTTTTTTTTGGGGTTGGTGGTTGGGAGGAGAACGGGAACGAAATCGTGCGACGGGTCGCGAAGTCGAAGCCGAGAACAGGAAAAACAAAAAACCCAGTAACAACAACAACAAGAACACGCGTCTGTGGCCGAGAGTCGAAACAATACGCGCGGACGGGATCTCGACGGCGCGGTCGACGGGCGGACGGCACGAGAGCTGCGGGAAAACTGACGGCGCGCACCGCACAGCAGTACGCCACACGGCCGCCCCTTCCGCCGCGCGTTCCGTCGGGAACACTGTACCGGAAACGTAACGCGACGCCCTCTCTCTCTACCCCGACGACGACGACGACGACAACGTGTGTCCCGTCCCTGCCGCGGCCACCCGGTCCACGCGGCCGACGTGTGTGCGCGCGTATCCCGTCACGGCCGTCGACGGTCGTCTTCGAGCCGCGCGCGTGCCTGGCAACGACGCTATCCGCCGCGTCCGGCACATCGCATTACCCTGTTCGGTCTTTGCCGGCCCGCACTTGGACCGTTGGCTTTTCGCGATTTTCCAACCTGGTTACGGATTCTGTGCGCCGGGTAGACGCTAACGACTAACGTTCGAACGGAACACCACCATCAAGGGTCACTGTGACAAAGTGGTTGGACCGCAACGTTTAGCACGTTCGGGCGGGACGCGTGCGGCTGGAAATTCACGCGAGAGACCGCCTTTGGCCTCCCAACGAGACCAAACGTAGAAAAACATTTATCCGGTTATAATAAGCTCATTCGCTTAGATGTGAGAAAGAGTGTAACTAATGATTTATCCCAATAATGTCTATCATCAGTTCAAAAAACGTTGTGAATCCGATGGATAAGAATGTATATGAAAACCACTCGGATCAAAAATGATTATCACTGTCCAACAATTGACTGGACAGTCGTGTAGTCGTGTATGACTATTAGTATAATTAAAAATAATGATCTATGTTATTCTTTCACGAGGACATTTTATTAATAATATTGAAACATTTAAAATGTTTGTAAAATACTGAAACTCTCTTTATTATTATTATTATTATTATTATTATCATATTAGTAATGACAAATTATAATATTCTTCATCATAATTTAAATTGTATTTTCATATTTTTTTAGTTATACAAATTTTCATTTTCATTTACTAAAATAATATATGAATAAACTTAAATCTGATTACATTCAATTAATTGAAAATTACACTTTTTTTCCAGTGAAGTTTACAATTTATACCGAAACGTTTTCATTTGATTAAAACAGATAGTCGCATAATAGGAAAAGCCTCGAAGTTTAAAATAATAGAAATAAAATTGGAAAAACAAGTAACATTTTGGAGTGAAATTATGAGACATTTCAATGGGGTTTGTGTTACTTCGAGTTTCGCGTTATCGAGTTTTAAAGCTTCTACATTGTATATTCATAATATTTTAATCATTTAAATAACTTTGAATAAACGTTATCGTTTACCCTCAAACTTCAACGGCCCGACACAATAATAAGGGAAAAATGAAATACAAATATAATATAACATAATGTGACGGTAAATGTAAATAGCACTCAATAAAACAATGAATACAATATAACTACGTGTTTATACGGGTAATTTGGTTATAAACACTAATTATATAATATTATACTTATACTTACTACTTATATTTTCATAGGACCGTAACTGCGACCAGTTTGTTTTTCGTCTTATGCAATAACTATTACTGAAATATAATTGTTTTTAATATTTAAGAGTTTCAAATATTTTTATCGAACTTTCTAACGAAAACTATAATCAATAAGTTATAATGTTGTCCATTAATAAAACTCAATTTATTTAATATTATCTAAGCATTCAACGTTGATACACAGTTATATTTTATACATATATAATTTATTATTACAATCTTTTTTTTTTTTTTTGTTAAAATTACAAATATTTGAAAAAGGTCATAACTTATATTTATATAATAGTGACTTTTATTTACAGTTTACTTATTTGTATGTCCTTTTAAATCGTGAGCGAGTGTATTGGTTATTCAATTTGGTTTTTTTCATAGTAAATATTTTCTTTAGATAATAAAGAATAAATATGCCAAAAAGATTTTTATATTCATTTATTTAAAAATAAATTTGAACGTTAGAAGGGTCATTTTCTTTGAAATCCTCGCTGGTTTTCATTAAAAATTGGAGGAAACGAGTATTTTCGGCGTACGTCTATGGAACTATTTATTCATTACAGCATATCTACATATAGAATTTTTTTTAAGTACCTAGTTGTAAGTAATACACATTACGACTATTCATTCCAGACAAGAAACTACACGGTGTAAAAACTTTATATTATTTACTACATGGGTATGAGTAGATACATTTTGCATTATAACAAACAAATTGCGCAATCATGTGAATAAACATTTATGTCACACATGGTGTGTTATTCTTGCTACTATGATATCCATTACTGCACTGTCCCTAAAAATACACAAGCACATAACATTTTGACCACTAAATTCATCGTCTATCTATGTATATATATATAAATGAATCCCTATTTCCCTTGGTCACGCCATAATTTGAGAACGCCTTTACCGATTATCTTGATTTTGTTTTTTTTTTAATGAAAGAATATATCACGGAGCAAGTTTTAGGCTTAATTTCAATTCTATATGTTAATTGAGTAATTATATATATATATATATAATTATCAAGAAAAATACAGTCTATTTTATTTGTAATTTTGTCCGCTGTGTTTTTGCTTTTGTAAAATGGTAGTCAAAGAGCTGAATAATATTTCAGCCTGCTTTTACATGAAAGAGCCCAATCCGACCTGAGCAAAAAAGAAGCTGTATTCGTACAGTAATAAAGGTACAAGGCCTATGTCAGGGCACAACAGTTATTAATATAGATAAGGTTAGATATTAATAGATAATATTATTATGTTTAAAAACTGTGGTATAAATAATTCGCGTAAATATCTTAATTCGTTTAAATAATTTCGCCATTCCTCATGTACTTTCGACAGCACCACCTAACTAACCTTTCTGCAAAACATGTATTAATTCATTCTGTAATTTCACTGCGATTTTCTTTGTATTTGCGCCACCAGATAATCGTTTATATAAAAATCACGTCTTATCACAGAACAA
The DNA here is from genome assembly GCA_019022885.1 of Schlechtendalia chinensis. Lineage (NCBI taxonomy): Eukaryota > Metazoa > Arthropoda > Insecta > Hemiptera > Aphididae > Schlechtendalia > Schlechtendalia chinensis. The sequence goes on from CM032341.1 coordinate 3,267,518, forward strand.
GCATTTGGATAATTATTACGTTCGTCATCAGCTAGATTAATATATTATAATAGCTATATTAATATAAGCACAGAACAGTCTTATGACTACACTACTACTATTCTAAATTAGAAATGACATTTAGTAGATTGTATCACAGAGTTAATTAAATCTATTCTATATTTAAAACCAGTTAATCATTGTGGCCCATAATGAGTGATGAAATAATCAAATACAAAATAAAATACGTATACACAAAATATTGTTACCAGAACACTGCACAGTCCGGAAATTTGCGATAAGTTTAGTACGGAATTCAAAAAAGTGAAGTTGTCCGCGGACGAAAATGGGTGGTGGAGATTTGATTTTGATTTGATCCATTTCCATGTTTATGTTAGTTTGATTTGTTTCAGAATCGATTTGATTTTTTTCAATATTATTAGTTTCATCGTTTTCGTTGTTGAGAGCTGAGTATCTATTTGTTGATGAAAATAATGATTTTTTTTATTCCCTGGTGAATCACCAGAGGAGAGAATACGTTTAGATTTGGACTTGGCCATTTGAAATTCACTTTCGAATGAATTCAAAACTGTATCATCATTTGAAACGCTCTGTATACGGTTTTTATTTGAGTTTGTATTGTTGGATATATTTTCGCGATTAATATTAACATTATCACTGCCAATTTTAGGTAAAGTAGACATCGCTTGTTATCGGGTTACGAAATAAAGAGATTACGATAGCCGCGACTGTGACAGTCACGGTGTCCGTTATATGTATAAGTAAACCAATTATAATTACCAAATATTTGCATATATCTAAATAAGAATTAATTTGTACATCTTGGGGAAAGTTTCACTGAAAACACGTTTCCTTGCTGCATCCAATGATAGTAAAATCAAAATTTTAACGTAAAAAGCATTTTCAAAAAAGATAGTTATATATATATATATATATATATATATAACAATAGGAAACATGTGTAGCGGACGGCATACGCAGCGCGAATGAAAATATTATTTAAATAATTATTTTAAAAGCTTATTGAAGAGACTACAGTTGACTGTGTTTTAAGGAAAAAAATTATAGACAATTTAACATGAACCCTTTTGAGTGATTAGTTAATAGTAAGTTTGTTACAAGTAAATGCATAATGTACATTAGTGTGTGTGAGACGTATAAAATAGAACAGTCGAATTCGGTCTGGTTTCTTTACTTAATTTATCGATCTGGTCCAATTCTGTTCTTAATTAAACTTTGTCGATTCAATTTCGGTCTTTTTTAATTGATTAAAAAATAAACGGTCCAGTTTGGTCCGGTTTCATTATTTATTTTATCAGTCCAGTCCGTTCCTGGTCTTAGTTAAACTTTATCGATCCGATCCAATCTATGAAAAAACAGACCATGCAAAGTTCTAGTTGATACTTAGCGATTATTTGTACAGTTTACACACATTATATGTATTGACATAAGTAGTTTTAAGATCAAATACTATTTTTTCAAATGGCAAACTTTTAAAGCTTCCATTTTTACCGTGGCAAAAAAAGTTTACACATAAAAATTTAAGAATTTGTAAAACTATTAAAATATTTAATTAAAATAAAATTAATATGTTTAATCATTTAGCGACATAAGAGAACTTTTTTATCACTTCTCTGTGGACTCTAACGAAAAAACTTCTTTAGACAACTTCTCGTCGTTCAAATAAAACAAAAATAAAATTATCCAGCCTAACTCCAAGAACAATTGAACTTTCTTGAGCCAGATGTAATGGACAACAATAACAACGATCCATTAATATCAGACTTAAATCATAATAAATATGATGAATATATAATGTTAAAAGTGTGAAACGTGGAAGAAATTAGACTTTTAGACATTAATAATGCAATTTGAAAAATATTTATAACATAATAATAAAATTGCATTATAAACATTAATTTTAAGTTTAATATTCCAAAAATTAAATTCTCGTATTGGAGCAAAGTAGTGTATTCTGTCAGTTCCAGAAAACGAGTAAAGTTATTAAAAATACAAAAAGTAAAAACAAAAAAGCCATGGCAGTAAACTCTTTAAGTATGTATCACACAATTATAATATGTACAAGGTGCGGCAGAGATATCTACTACATTTTAAAACGCTGTAGCGCCATCTGTGTTCAACCTAGAGAAATAATCTTAGTCGCGTTAGAAAGAGGAAGCAAGAAGGTTTTTTTATATAATCATTTATTTTGAGAACCTTGTAGTTTTAAATATAATGTCATCTAAATGATGACCATGATTTTCACAACAATTGCGCATATGTAAAACGAAATTATCGAAAACTTTTTCTAACATAGTGGTCGGAATCGCTTCAAAATGATGTTTAATTGCCGTTTTAAGTTCTTCTAGGTCTTTTGGCTTGTTTTCATAAACTTTTGACTTTAGGTATCCCCAAAGAAAATAGTCACAAGACAAAAGATACGGAGAACGCGACGGTCACACAATCGGCGAATTACGCGAAATTATTTGGCTACCAAAAAGTTTCTTTAAACAATCCATCGTGTCGTTCGAAGTATGGCATGTAGCGCCTTCTTGCTGAAACCATGTTCGTGTTAATTTTCGTCGTTTCTTCAACTCTGGTCGGATGAACTCAGTAAGCAGCTGCTTGTAGCGATCCCCATTCACCGTGCCTTCGAAGAAGTAAGGACCGATTACGCCCCACACCGCAATCCCCATCCACACCATAGTCGTAGATCGACTGGGACTTGCTTCAATTGCTGCGCGCACACGAGAAATGGTAGGCGTCGTTACTCACTGACTTCGGAAGACCCGACGGTTTTTTTTTTTTTTTGAGCCACTGTACCACACTCACGAAAGTTTTTAACCCAGAGATGTAAAGATTTTATTGTAATAACTGGAGTTGTGGGCCCTAATTTGAATTCTTTTCGGAAATCGCGCACAGTAAGTGTATACGAATCGTTATTACAAAAAACCCGTTTTACGGCGAACGCACGTTGTTGTACCGTCCAATCACCCATGCTGGCTTGTTACTAGCTCAAATAAAACCTTTTTTCCTCTTTCCAACGCGACTAAGATTATTTCTCTAGGTTGAACGCAGATAGCACTACAGCGTTTTAAAATGTGGTAGAAATCTCTGCCGCACCCTTCATAATAATTAAAATGTATAAATATAAAAAATATTAACCATTGTTTATATGAAAAATACACGTTTTTAATTAATTGAAATAATATAAATAATAAATGTTCAAGGTTCTCAATTTAATATTTTTTAAACAAATAACTACAGATTGAAATCATTGTTTAATTGCGAATAACGAATAGAAAATATTACATTTCAATTTTCAAAAGAGCATGTTTCAATTCCAACCAGCGGAAACACAACACAGCAAATTATATACTATTATAGTACGTACATAATGCAAAATATTTTATAGATATATCTTACCGAGGATACAGTTTAATAGAAGACATTAATATTACATTTTTGAGTGATTGTATACATTTCAAGACTAATATGCAATGTCTGCAGATATATATATATTATTTTTTTTTAGTTTACTTTAAACGAAATCAATATTAAAAAATAAAGTGTTACAATATCTCATGTAATAGTTAGTTATCGTAATTTAAATTCAAATTAATTTCTCTCGATATTTTATTTATTTTTTTTACTTCTAATAATATTTCATTAGTAAATATCCTAATCTAAAATCAGATTTTTTTTTTTATTAATATATTTCAACTCTTTAAATATACTACAGATGTTATAAATATCACGAAATGTTTTTACCAATTAAATCAACTACATTTATCGTATATAATTGCATTTAGCAAATTGTTGTTGACATCATAGCATTTTTTTTATTATACTAATACGTAAATTGTACAGTTGTACTTTAAAAAAAATCCAATTAAAAACATAAAATTATCACGTTAATATATTTTCTCATAATGGAAAAATCTGTATTTTCAACTAATGGAAAAGTTAAACCTATTGTCATTTTTATGACAAAAGCGAGTGTTGTGAGAAGACGCAAAACAATCATTATTTGAAAATATCAATATACATAGAAATAGAAAGTATTCCAAATACACGTTTATGTTTTCTTTGTTACGATTGCAATACCCGAAGAGCATTTCATTCTTCGTATAATCCAATAATACTAAGTTTTTTTTAACCTTGAAATTCGTAGATCTTAACGTGCTCTAAATTCTTTATATAATGTTCTCAATAGTCAAACAGATTACCCCGAGTCTTTAAGTGAATTGTCTTATATGTGCCTCTATTCGCATTACCAAAGTAGTGGTGCAACTGTAGAAGGTGAGCGCTCACGTTGCACTCACTTAATACCCACGTTACGTTAATCTTCACGGTGAAAATCATCCTAATTATGAAATTAAATCACCAATAAATCGAGATGTGTGATCTGAATAAAAAATGTGATCGTTGATATTCTTAAGTTTTTTATTTTTAGTAATATACCATTTTGACCCACCTAACCTAACTGCAACAGGTGACAAAGTAATTTGTAAATGACATATTATATAACAACAAAAATATTTAGCTCGGAAAACTATCCCTCCCCATTCCGGAAATAAGTGTTATTGTCGTCGAATTTACAAACAATATGCCTCACAAGGGACCGCCAGAACTGCTATTGTTTCGACAATATCTGAAAATGAGAGTTGACGCTCTACCATCGTCGTCCGCCCATGTCGATTAAACTTGAGAAAATCATCGTCAGAAACAATATCTTCTACCACGTTATGTGTTACAAACAATTATCCTTAAATTGATGTTCACCGGATTACCGTAAATCGCGAATCGCCATAGGTGGTAATCTTAATTTTTAACTCACGAAATCATTTTTCCGCACGCAATAATGACACAATCCCATCCAAAATGGTCAGCAAGAAAATAAGTGCACATGAAACCGTGCACATTAAATGATAATGTCCCCAGATCGACGGCGTACGCGTTGGTCGAGGTCGCCCGGATTTGGTCGGGCGACTACTAATAGCAGCCAATCGCGGTGCCACATTCTAAAGGTACCCACATAAAATCAGTAATGTAGTCAAACGTGGTCCACGCTCCATTAGTGAAAACAACAATAAATGAATCCCGCTGTCCCGTTATATACATAGTAAAAGTCTACCGAGAATTCTGATCGTTTGCCGAGAGTACAAAAATATCGATGGGAAACATGCCCTGTAAATATCACTCTGTTTCTGGATATCGAATAAATGGAAAAAAAAAAGATTTTTTTTTTTCTATAAGTTTGAAAAATATGGTTTTAAACCCGAGACTTTGCACCCGAATTCATTCGAACCCTTGACACCAACAAAAAAACTTCCGTAAAAAAAAAAATCCTAAAAAAAAAAAAAAAATAATGTTAAAAGCCCATATAATCCTAACAGTCTCGAGTAGCGTAACGCCACACCCGTATTAACCACAACCTGCATAATATAATGTAGTTGTAAACGACCGGTTAATCGAACTCGAAAAAAATAACACATTATTTGGGTTGGGATAATTGACGTTAGTAAAGAATTTATTACTATTGACTAAAACATACTTTTCAAAGGTACGTAAGTCTGTCTTACATATAACATTTTGCATGGGTCACCGGCGAACGAGGGAATTTTTTTATTTTTTCGCTCGTTACAAATTTTAAATGTGTTTATTTTAATAACAACTTATTCAAAACTATTAAACTTTTTTCAATGCGATTAACAATAAAAATATTACTGTAGATTCACTCAAAAATTTGTATCTATATATACGTTTTGTTACTTTATATACGCACAAAATAATTTTTATGTAAATAGGTAATTAAGTAGTTCAAATTTTATTTTATTTATTTTGTACTATTTCTTCAACAACGCTTTATTGGATTGTAAATAACTATTTTTAACTACTAGATATTTCTGTGTTTATGTAATAAAATACTATACTATATATAAAAAATTGATATTACGATTTCGCAATGTGCATGAAAATTTATAATTATTCTGGTTAATACGTATATGCACATATACGAACGTCGTGTATTCCCCCCCCCCATAAGCTATAATATTTAAATACTCTAATCTTAACCTACAAATTGTATTCTTATCATATTCGAATAATTATAATTAACCGACAATTTTGATCAACAACGTTTTGCAATTACAATGATTAATTTTATTATTATTGTTTTCGAATTTAAAATAACTCTAAAATAACCTGTCGAGTAACCCTGCTCGAACTGACATCCACAATACCACAAAATTTATTTATATTGAAAATTGAAGTTAAGTACAAGAAATAAAACATTTTTAATAAAAACTTTACAATACTCGTGTAACATATAATGTTTTACATTTTATTACATAAAAATATTACGTTATAAATGTATACGTTGGTGCATAATCCGCGTGTATGCTATAAAAACAAATAGTTTATAATGTCTTTTTTTTTAATTAAAAATCCTTCAGTTACTCGGTTCAAACAGACTCGATGATCAGTCAATTTACCGTAAACACACAAATCGACCAGGTTTTACAAGCATAAATTTTGTACTTTTTCCACATTATAAACGCTCTATATGTTTATTTCAATAACAATTTAGATCCATCCGTCCGTGATACACATAAAACATAGCCTATGGCTTACCAGGAAGAAACCCTTTATGACAAATAGGTCACTAAACCCATTTTATCTTGTGCTCGGTGAAAATTTACACTACATTTCCATTACCCTGCTACACACATCTCGGTAAAATACACAGAATGGATTTCCTTCATAGACATCTAACTATAGAATCAGACATTGTAAACAATCTATTACAACAACAAAGGGTCTTATCATTATCAATTATTTTGGATATGGTAATATAATATTGAAAACCCATTTTAAACGGTACCTATATAAACACGATATACTCATAATCTGGAAATCAGGTAGAGGTACTCGTCCTATTTTTTCCACCTCAGGTCAAATTATTTTGTTATTATTATTATTATTATTATTTTAATAACTTACTTATAAATTATTATTTTTTATTTAATAACAATACTACTTTGAGTATCTTTGTTTATTTTATAATTTATGTTCGGTTGGAACAGGTATCCGCTTCAGTTACTACTATACAGGCACCAGCTTTTTTAAGAAGAACAAAATATTACAACAGTGTAACTTTTTATTAATCAAGTATATTCAAAAGCTCTCACTATGCTAATTTCAAAAAAATTTAAATCTTAAAGTTAAATTAGTAAAATAATTTTCAACTAACTTAAATTTACATGGTGATACATTAGATTAAAAGTAATAAATTATATTTATGATATTTCCTACCTACTTAAATAATTTGATTACTTAACATTTAAAAAAAGATAAGTGTTAAATATATATATATATATTATATATAATATATATATATAATTTATATTTATTATTATATGCTAATGCATTAATACATATATACATGTAATAGTTAAAACGTATTTGTGAAACACAATTTCCAATACCAACAGTAAAATAAGAGCATACTAAGTATACTAAGCATGCATGAATTTTCTGTGAAAAATATTTGATACTTTTATCTATAATAAATATATTTGTAAAATCAATTAACATATATATTTTTACCTTATTTCGATGGTAAATATAGTACCTATTATAGTTGATAATTATATACATCGAAATCGAATACTGCTGGATTCTCTAGAAACACTTATCTATCTAATCACTATCTAATGAATTAAAAACAATATGAAAATATATTAGTACTAACTGTTTAATTTATAGAATAGTTCTCAGTCAGCATTTATAATTTATAATATATATACTTAAACATCAAATGTATCATATGTATGTGTCAATGTGTACACATTTATATCCTATTCTCCTCTCCACATTATCAAACCTTAATTGCGCCACAGCTATACACGATTAATTGATTACACCCTAAATGGCCTTTGTGTCAACAAGCTAATTTAGTATACCATGTATGTAACCACTTTAACTACAATAATGTTTTCGTTACTCAAACACATCATATATATATATATATATATTACTTAAAATGTAAATCGACGTTTTTTCTTCGAAAATTTTTCAGGAGATTCAAAAATCACATACGTGTAAAATGCACATATTATATAGTATTCATAACAATACCGAAAATAATAAATATCAATCTTTGAACAGTCAGCAAATAGCAGTGGCCGTCATAAAACCCTCGACACAAATGAACTAATATGTTCAAAAAGATTCAAGACAAAATAAAAATCTATAAAGTTTTCAGTAGAACATTAATGAACAATAATGGCTTATAGTTGTATACACGATTTCTTTTATATTTAAATGGCACATCATTATATTAACACATATGCTTCTTCTCGAATTCCCGTTATATTAAAAATAAATCGGGTTAAATCTTTTTCATTAAAATCATAAAATAAAGTACATTGTTTAATAAAATTGTAGAATGTAAATTGTAGACGACACAAGGCATGAATGAACGCATGAAATGCTCGAGTGCGTTTTTGCTCTTCTTAAAATACAGTGAATATCACTTACAACAATCCCAGTTATATGAAATTAATTAAAAATCCCTTTCAATTTATTATCAACGCCGATTTTATTTGTAAATATTCGTTCATAGACGTAACTTAAGTAAACGAAATATGTATTTTTATTAATGGGTTTAAATTAGTTTTAATTAGTTTATTATTAAAAATTAAACTCGTAAATTTTTTGAAAACACAACAATTTTCCGCTTTTTAGAGTTAAACAATCGTGTATTTCAAATCTCATTATTTGCATTGCTATAATACATCACGAACTTGATACTTCGATGATTGTCTGACGCGATGCGCCAAACTAATCAATTTATTCAACTGTTATATGTAATAACAAATTTACTTCGATCATAATAATAAGTATACGTTTTCTATTGCGTGTATACACGTTGATAGCCTACATCGTAACGAAACGAATAACACTTGTTTTATGGCACTTCGTGATAACTAACGTCAAGTAGATACACTATAGACTATATAAACATCAACAAACTACAATTAAAAATATTAGTTTCATGATACTGCTTAAGTATACCACGAATATTTACCAATTTGAAATGGCGGTGTAGTGAACCGTTTTATAGTACTTCTATCCTCAAACACGTGTTACATTCTGTAAACAGAAAAAAGAAAATATATGTTTTAAATCTAATAATCGGAAATTAGAGAAAAATTAACATTCCTTACCCGTCGAATATAAATGGTCCCTGTTTAGAATAAATCGTCGATTACACTTCAAAAAGAATAACCACTTCACGCCACTTGACCTCTGGCAGAACACGTGAACACGAGTAAGTGTCCTTATTTAGAAAGCAATAATTCAAAGTTATGTAGTATTTCGATTGAACTACGAGTTTAGTGAGTGGTCCTTAACCGACACGACTCAAAAATTGTAATTTCTATGAGTATACAGATTAAGTAATACACATTTAATATTCGTATTGTCAACCTCTAATTATGAAATATTTCAAATGTCTAAAAGTTTCGATATAGTAGCTATAACATTATAGTTTATCGTTTATTTTATTTTAGTGGTTTTTTTTATTTTCCTTTCGACGTTAATAGTTATTATGTATGCTTTTTGAAGTATTTTTAATCAATCGAAATTCCCCTCTACCTAAAAACACATGTACATACACGAATTCATTAAATAATGTAACATTCGCCGTCGTTGAATAAAACGAGTCGGTAATAGTACTATAATGACGACATGACGTTTTTTGAAATATTTATTTTATATGCGCTATCCAATTATAATTAATTGGCAAAAACATGCCAACCGCCAGTAGAAATTTTCTAGTTTTCATAGTTAGTTCGTTTCCGTTAGCCAAAGCAAAATGATAACCGGTATAGGTTTTTTTTTATTGTGGTTAACAGCCTACATAAATAGTGCAGACGTCCCTGCAATTGGTAAGATCTTATATATTTTATGAAATTAATGCAAAAATATATTATGTTTAATATATTCATACATACATTTGTATTTTTTAATAAAATATTAATTTACATTAATATTAATACCGAACATGAATTACGATTTCAAAACAAGTAATCAACATTGTCAAATAATTTAATACTGCAAATATGTAATCATAATCCATAATCGGTGGTGGATTAACGTTTAGGTCAATAAAAATAATTACTCTAATACATTTATTTTGGACTTCACAGAAAATAGTGGCGAAAATTAACATTTCACAATGTAGTTTTCGAAAAGATCGGTTATAACAAAATTATACTGTCACGATGTCTACTTACAAGTGGACCCGCATTGCGGGGCTGTAACAAAATTGCTTAATTGGAGCGCCGTGCGATCGTCGATCGAGACGCGAATAATTTTTAATAACTAAGGCTCGAGGGTGTTATTACATTTGCAAACATTTGCAGTTGCATTTGAGAGTGAAGATTACATTGTCCAACTGAAGTTTTCGTTTCTCGAGCCGGACAGACTTTCCAATCTATTTTGTCTATTATAACATTATTACATTGAATAATAGCTAATAAACAATAAATTAAAAATATTTAATCTCGAAGAGTTACTTACCCACAAAATAATGTTATACAATAAGACCCCGTTTAAATAAATAAAGTTTACACCGCATTTTTTATGTATCTATTCCGAAATCTTTAGAAATCAAATTAAAAACTTTAAATTATCATATAAATTATTTACTGTTACTGAATTAATATAAGTAATGAAAAATGTAGGTTATATTATACATTTTATTTAAATACTATTCACGTATTAAATTGTTTAATGAATACAAATTAAATATAAATGATTTTTTTTTAATTGAAAATAAACAATGTTAACTGTAAAATTGATTGGAGTTAATCAATATTATTTCCTTATAACGAAAATAAGTAAACTATTCGAATATGCGATGTAAATTTGTATCAAGCGTAGAGCCGTATAATCTAATATTTGCAACATTAAGAAAATGTATATATACATCATATATTTACTCGCGGATAAGAATTTTCGAGTCTAAGCTGGTTATGTTGTAATACAATAATCTGAGACCAGAGTATACTTAATCATTAATCATTGTACAAAATTAGTGTGATTCGAAACATTGTCTTGTCTGAATTTCAATAATTAATGGCATTTAATTATGTCGAATCAATATACAAATTATTCCAAAATATTCCCGTTATATAATATTCACAATACAATGTATATAATTACAAAAATATTATATTGTAAAATAATAATATTATACTGTTATTTTTTGAGAAAAAAATAGGAAAACACTTACACTTGGGAAAACAACTGGAAAAATAACACTCATATCTTCTTTGTTTTTATTTATACGTAATTACTTAGTTTTTCTAATTCCCAAATTGCATGTAATATTACAGGCGTACTAACGCAAAATGAAAATGACACGAACTACATTCAATTGCAGTCCATATCGAAAGACTACGGTGTATCAATCAATTCTATTTTGAACGAACCGTTGCACAATATAACTAATAAATGTATGTATACTTCAAATTTAATTAATAACACAACATTAAAGCGACCGTTGAATAAACGCGAACACTGTTTTAGTCGCACGACAGATTTCAGTTGTTTTTAATGATTATTTGGTGTCATGATAATAATATAATATATTGTATTATATAAGCGTATAGTTATTTATTTATTTATTTATCTGCGATTTTACGTATGAACAAAACTAGAACGTTGAGGAAATCGTTTTAACTATCTCCCCAAAAATAGTACCGACATAGATGTACGTTACAAATAATAATTGCGTAAATTAAAAATTAACATAAACGCTTAATATTCCAAACAGTTTGCGATTCGTCCAATAACATATTAGCGGCCGTTGATCTTCTTAATCCCGCGTGTAGACCATGTTGGAGAATTAGTAATGCTAATTCTATGGCCTATTTTCGGACTGACTTTTCGTACATTCAACCGGTGATGCAACTGATTGAATCTTACGTCATGTGGTTAAACATGACCAAAGAAATCACATTCGTGTTCACCAATAAAAAAGGTAAAATTATTTGTCTATCGTTTTTTTCGAATATTGAGTGGAAACTATTTGCCAGACGCGGATCAAGCAGTTACTTATTTGACTTCGGGAGAATCTTCGCTGAGAGCAATCGTTTTGTATCGTCTCACGTCCAATGAAATTGAACAAATTAAGAATACAAAAATCGGTATTAGACATGTGGCTCTGATAGGAAACGACTTGGAAGAACACTTGAAGACGGTTAGTACAAAAACAATTGTGTTCATAACATGTTGTTTTAACAATCTTTATTTTATATTTTGTTTCCCATTAGATACAACAAGAGCATTTGATAAAACACGAAGAATCGTGGATAATTGTTACCGATAAAACGAGCGTGTTAGAGCTCGAACCGTCTGCATTAACACTGGTGGAATTCACGTCTTGGAAAAACGGTCACACAGACGGAACGACGCGGGCTAAAACGTTGTTGGAATTTATTCGATATTTTCTGGATCGCATATCACTAAATCGTCCAGATTTCAATTGTAACGCAAAGCCCGACGACGTTTCTTTACAAAACCTGCAAAAAGAAATCACAAATATCATCAACTCGGTACGTGACCTCGCCGTATATTATCTTTAATGTTTTGTAGTTATTGTTCGCGTTACTACGTCTGTGTATAATTTAATACGAAAGTAATTAAACAGGTGAAATAGCGTTTTCGTACAATTGCATAATAAATAGATAGCATATACATGCATACAATGACTGAATATTTGAATCGTTGTATTTAGTACGGAAATAAAAACGAATTCCACTACAACGTTGACACGGGTTTGGTGACATTTAACGACCGAGCGATAATATATAAAGTCAGCGAGACCGGTATACTCAACCAACTAGGTTCATGGACCATAAACGAAGGTCTAGACATTGAATACGCCGCGTCGACAATCGTCGGCACCCGCCGATTTTTTAGAGTCGGAACTGCAAAGGTCAGAACCGTAGTGACGTGATTAATAATTATTTGACTAACCGACCAGTTTTACTGCCCAAAGTCTGTTCCCTGGACGTTCGAAGAAGACGACATATGGAAAGGCTACTGCATCGATTTAATCGAGAAACTAGCCAAAGAAATGAATTTCAAATACGAACTAGTCGTCAAGAACAAATTCGGTAACCTCAACTATACCACCAACAAGTGGACCGGGCTGATTGGCGGACTGGTGGAAGGCGTGAGTGGGCGCGCGTAAGATTAACGTTAAAACTCGAAACACCTTACTGTGCTTGTTACAGGAACTAGATATTGTAGTGGCCGCATTGACAATGACATCGGAACGAGAAGAAGTAATCGATTTCATCGCACCATACTTCGAACAAACCGGAATATCCATAGGTACCAAGTATACACTTTGATCGCCCTCTCCCCCGTCCCAATCAATACGATTTTTTAAATTTGTGTTCCAAACATAATTTTACGTTAGTTAAATGTCATACGTTTATCGTTTAATCATATCATGTGCAATTTCAAATATTAAGTTTTAATTATCATGTAATTAGATAATGATAATACATTTTTCTTATTATTCATTTTCTATTCTAAAAAAACTATTTATTTTCAAAAATGTACTTTAAAACGATGTAATATTGCAGTGAAATTAACAGCGAAAAAATCGATTATTTTAAGCCCGTTGAAATTATTTCTTTTGAAGGCTCGTTTTCAAACAATAGCTATAATTATATTTTATGCGAGAATTTAAGCACTGATATTTTCACAACAATATACGTACAGTTTTCTTTTATACTTGTTTAAAATGCAAACATTCTAATAAAAACGAGTCTAACACATTTTCACAAGAATTGAAATACTATAAAATAATCGGAACATTTCATTTTTCTTAGTTTTAACACGCCGGATACGCGGTAGACATATTATTATCAGTAACGTATTGAAATATGGAAATAAATTTATTATAAAAAAATGTCATTCTTCTAATACGAATATTAGATTTTGTAAAAAAAAAAAAAAAACATACCCATAGACTTCTACGCGAGCGTGTGAAACAGACACGTGAAACAGGGACCGTGCGAACGTCAGGGACGTCGATCGTCCGACGACGTCACATTGTTTGTTCTAGTGATCAGGAAACCGTCGAGAAAGACGTCTCTGTTCAAATTCATGACGGTACTGAAACCAGAAGTGTGGCTCAGCATAGTGGCCGCTCTGACCGTGACCGCGTTCATGATTTGGCTGCTGGACAAGTATTCGCCGTACAGCGCGCAGAACAACCAGCCCAAATACGAACAGTTCAGGTACGCCGCAAATCACGCGTGCAAACCGTGCGCGCCGAACCCGATTTTAAAAACGCCCTCGTGCCCCGACGCCAGGAATTTCACGCTGGTCGAGAGCTTCTGGTTCGCGCTGACGTCGTTCACGCCGCAGGGAGGCGGCGAAACGCCGAAAGCCATCAGCGGCCGCGTCCTGGTCGCCGCGTATTGGGTGTTCGTCGTCCTCATGCTGGCCACGTTCACCGCCAACCTGGCGGCGTTCCTCACGGTGGAACGGATGCAAGTGAGTCGGACGGTCCGGACGCGTTTCGCGTGTTCGCGTTTGACCCGCGCGACGCGCGTTTTAATTCGCCCCGCAGACCCCGGTACAGTCGTTACAGCAGCTGGCTCGGCAGTCCAGAATCAATTACTCGGTGATCAACGGTAGCGAGGCGCACGAGTTCTTTCGGAACATGAAAATGGCAGAAGACATTCTATACAAGCGAGTATACAATTATAACGTTTGCGCATACATTCGGTGAACAACACGTGCGGTTGTTAATACCAGGGGCGGGGGTAAGAGGCCATACCCGCCCAGGCCTACACAAAATAATATACACCTAATAGAAAAATTATTACGATATTCTAAACGATTTTTGACACGAGTATTTGTTATCTCTCACATATCACACCGTAATCGTTGCCAAATGTCGATAGCCGAAATCGAAAAATCGAAATTGTTGTGAATTATTTCACACTTTTTAGTTCATTTTTTTCGAAGTCGGTTTTTTATTTCGATCCAATAATTTTTTTTATGTGATACATCATCAAGTTATTTATTTTATCAAGTCGCTTGTTTGTATTAATTACGTTAGTTTAAGGCCTCCTAAAAACTTACCCACACGGGCCTTCAGAGTCTCGGTCCGCCCCTGCGTATCGTTACGGCGTGGCGTCAGCAAATGTCGTCGTATCTCCTTCTCCCATGGCGGGGGTTTTTTTTTTTCAATCGACGCGAGAACGTCTTTTGGTCTGTCGGAAATATGCGTGACGACGACGTTTTTTCCCCCGTAACGATTGAAGACCGCATCGGTTGGCACGTTTACCACCGCGTAGTTTGTACTCGGATACACTAACCCGTTGTAGCCTTGTCTCCTACTGTAAAACAATAAATACGTCGACAAGTCTGGTGTACGGCGAGTGCGCGCGATTGTCGTATACTTGTAAGCGTGAAGGACGAGATCGCGAAAACATTCGTCGATTTCGGATCCGACACGCCGTTTCGCTGTCGATTGTTTTATTATTCTATGCGTCGATCGTATTACCGTACTACGACACACCCAGTGTCTTTAAATCGACGTGTTAGGTTAGGGTGGAAAGCGTAGACGATGGAATCGAATCCTCCGTTGCGCCTGACACGTTTCGGCAGGTGTGTTCTGCCGACTCGACGAGATCATAACCATCGCGCGGTAATCGCCCCGTCGATTTTACAACATTTATTTCTTCCTACACTTGTAGCGTCTGGAAGGAGATCGCGTTGAATCAAACGAACAACCGGAATAATTTCAGAGTTTGGGATTATCCGATAAAAGAAGAATACGGACAGATACTGGCGGCCATAGAAAGGACCGGAACCGTTCCGAACAGGACCGTCGGATTTCAAATGGTAGGCTCCGCTAACAGTACTCGCCTGCCGAAAACCGACGCGTTGTCATTTACGGTGGCGCACCAGTAAATTCGCGTCCAGCGCGGCGGGCCACGGGTCGGCGCGAGTGTTTCCTAAATCGTTAGGTCTTACAACATTTTTATCCGCAGCGAACCGATTTTTAACGCGTTCCTCCTTAGGACCGCGTCCGGTCCCGTGCGGTTAGACGTTAGAGAATCGCGGCCGGACGCGTAAGATCAATTTCGCGCGTATTCGTTCGACTTCGCCGGTAAATCTTTCTTGATCGTGATCGGAGAACGCGCGGCTCGTCCGTTGGCGACCCCACACCACCGCAACGCTCCGACGGCGTATCGTCTTCAGCGCCCGGTTGCGTTCGGATTTGCAGGTGTTGGACAACGAGCAGGGCGAATTCGCTCTGATCCACGATTCGTCGGACATCAAGTACGAGGTGTACAACAACTGTAACCTGACCGAAGTAGGCGAAACGTTCGCCGAGCGGCCGTATTCGATAGCCGTGCAACAAGGCAGTCTCATACAAGAGGAAATAAGCAGAAAGTGAGTGGTAACTTTTTTCGCCGGGCCGGCAGAATTCATAACCGAATGCCGTTACGTTCGTCAGGATATTAGACCTACAAAAGGATCGGTTTTTCGAGTCGTTGAATGCCAAATATTGGAACGTTTCCAAAGTGAGCGTGTGTCCGAACGCGGACGACAGCGAAGGCATAACGCTGGAGAGTTTGGGTGAGTCCAAAGTCATCGATTACGTTGGCCATTCGACGTTCCGTACATTTCCACTACCGAATCATTTTTTCGCGTTCGCGACTGTCGATTCACGTTAATCGTTTAACAGGTTAAGCGCCATGTAGGCTCATTGATCGAACACGGCTGATAAAAATATTTGGATTATTGTGTATTCACGCACAAACACGAAACATAATATATTATACAAAAAAAAATATTACTTTTATTTAAGCTTTGTCTTCAGAAAACATTTCTATAGACCCTTTCTATAGACTAGGATCTATAATAAGCCCTACATGGCGTCATGGTCAAAGTTATATTTTTTGTAACAGCACTTAACCTGTTAGTAACCGACCGGACAATTAGGTACCTACCGGTAATATATACGTAATTACACGCGTATACGCACTTTGAATCTTATAACGTTTTTCTAGGAGGCGTTTTCATAGCGACTTTAGTCGGTTTGTTAATTGCATTGATCACCTTGACTTTCGAAGTGATCTACTTCAAACACAAACGAGCCCGAGTCGCCGAAATCACCATTTCGGACGACGCTGTTCATAAGGATCAACTGATGTATGGTCACGAGTTGTTCATGACACTGGGCAGAAATCCCAATTCGGACAACCAAAAACGTTGGGCGAGTAAAATCAAGCTCAATTCTATTGCAGCTCGTACGAACAACGCGGCACTACTTTTTCGTAGACACAAATTTCAAAACTAGAACTTCAGTTGTTTGATATAATATATATTATTATTCATATCTAGAAATGTAGTAAATAAATTATTTACATTAATATAAATATAATTTAAATATATATATATATATATATATATATTATATATATATATATATATATATATATATATATATATATGTGTGTTATACAAATATACTATTTCAACATAACACCAAGAAAAACAGGCGGTAATTTCACATTAAATAATAATAATAAAATTCAAAAAAGTTTATATAATAACAACAGATATTTCTATAACTGTGCATACATTAGCAAAAATAATAATCAATCATGTAGAGATAGATTAACCAATCAGTAGAAAATCAATCATAGACTGTAGTAATTGTATTGGTGTAAATCTCATATTGACCCCTATCAATCACCTAAAAATAAAAACAAACATATTATCCAACAATTAGATTTTCACACACTGTTAACCCAAAAAATATATATACTGGAAAAATTTTATTTAGCAAAAATCAGCATCTACTCTTTACATCTTTAATTACAAATAATTAGTGATAGTATTCAAAGAAAATGTTTAAATGTTAATTTCATCATTTACTTTACTAATGAAAAAAAAAAAACAAAACAAATAGCACTACAGTTTTTCAATATTTTTTTAACACATCACAGATATAAAAATTCAGATGATTCATCTAATAGTAATAATTGTTTTTTTTTCTTTGCGTCAATGTGCTTAAACAAAATATTAACATGTATATTGAAAATAATATCATGCCAAGTTTTACTATTTGATCAATGATACAATGGCATGATAAAATTAATTATATACCATACTATAATAACAATTATAACTTCCAAATTTCATTTAAATGGTTTATTTTTAAATAATAATTAATTAATATGTTAATAAAACACGAGTACAATAAAACAAATACTTTATTAAAAAGTTCAAACTTAAAACACTAAAAAAAAAATATTTTAAGTAAACATAAAAAGAAACCATAATTTTTATATATCTAAAATTGTTGATATATTATTCATTTGCATTTATCGCTAAATATTTTTATAATAAAATAATATTGTCACTTTTTAAATTCTGCCGCATAATTACATGGCAGTTTATACGATAAACATAACGATATGTACGATAATTTTTTTTTTAATGTAATATAATAAATAACATTAATAAGATATTACACTCGACAGTTCATAACAGCACGATCATTAACAAACTTTAATTTATACACAAATATGGGAACCACACAATGTGACTTGAAAAATAATTTGATTACCATTTTTGTGTATGCTAACTGAGCAAATTTCGTATTTCCTTATGCATGTGACACAAAAATTCTACATAAGATGGACTATTGTCAATGCCATGATCTTCAACTAAGAAATGCCTCATAACCGTCTCAATTTTATCCCTTTGGCGTATAATTGATAGCTACAAATAAAATTAATATAAGCACAAACAATAACTCAATTTATATACCATTTGAGTAACAAAAATTCTACATACTCTCATCGTGTGGCTTCTTTCTTTTTGAACTTTAGACAACACCTGACGAACAGCTTTATTAAGTGGATTATCAATGACAGGAATAACAGAGCGTTCGGTATCGATAAATGTAATGTTTTGAACACCAAACACGTCTGATAAAAATGTTTGACTTAGATTCGAACCGAGCCATAAAAACATATAAATTCCATTTTCTAAACACGAAAATATTTGTTTGGATTATTGCGACACACCAACACAAAACATAATAAATTATATGAAAAAACATATTAGTCCATTACCTAAAATATAAGCTCCATTTTCAGAAAACTTTTCTATAGAACACCTTAACTGATCTGGTATTGAGTCATTGTCCAAAGATGTTTCGTCAACAAGAGTATGAATGGGAATCAGACGTGGATAAAAATATCCCAATGTTGTAGGTATGTCCGCAGTGATAACTAAATGCATGTTATACCAACGTTCATCGACTGTCATATCGGGACCTGCAAAGAAGAAAAAAGTATAAACATGTATCATATAAGGTAATAAAACAAATATCATACCGCCAGACATTGCATCACTTTTAATCAAACAATTGACATAGAGAGGCATAAGTTTCATGCATTCAGGTAAAATAAGTTGACCCGCAGAAGACGGTGAAGCACAATGCTTTCTGTAAGTGGCTAGTATTTGAGCAGTCTTATTAGTAATTGCTTCCTTTACTTGTCGTCCAGAACTTTCCAATATTTTATACATAACTACAAACAAAATTAAAATTGTAAATTCAATATGTTGATAAATTACTGTCTGATCAAAAAATTCATAATACAATCACAACCTACCTTGTTTGCCAAAGAAATTCATTATTGTATCTAAATCGCAACTGCGATATAATTCACCCATTTGTCCACTAGAACGTAATGACAAATTTAATATACGCACGCGTCTTTGTCCACTACATGACGTGTACAACATAGCTGTTTGTACTAACACTCCATCCTGTTCGTCAAGCTTATCATCGTGTTTTACCTCAATTGCAATAGCCTAAAAATAAATAGCATTAAATTTATTTCATTATTTTAATAAAGTGTTACACTCTTCAAATATTGGGTAGGTCACAGTTTAGGATTGAGCACACGGATATAGATGTGTTTTGATTATTCAAAGAAATTTTAATTATCTCTATTATGATATGGATACATCTAATAATGTATATATATTATAAATATTGCAAAAATGTTATGGATCGCATACAATTTTGACATTATTCTCATCATTTTATACATTTTAATTGTGCTGTATTTACAAGCCCGCTTCAATATGAATATATTATTCAGTGGTACTCAATCAATACATCGAACATTATATGAAAAACTAATAGATAATCATTTTTAATGTCTATCCACCTAATTTAGATATTATATTTTCCACTTTACCCATAACACACACACACATACACACACACACTTAATATATATATATATATATATATATATATATAATTAATTATCTAACAATTTTATTTCTCTAAAATTAATAAAAAAAAATAGTTTTCATAACGTACTTTATCACAGTCTATAGCAGCCAATTCGACATCAGTAGAATTTGACATAAATAAATTCCCATAGAAATCAGTAGGGCGAGTACCAGTTGAAGTCCGTACTCGCATCACAGCATCAAACACAGTTGGACGACTAATATCATGTTTTAAATCTGATAAAAATCGTTGACCATCAAATTCAGCCTAATATGAAAAATTACAATTTTATTATAACAAAATATTACTATTATTAAATTAAGTAACTTACTTGGAAATATGTGTATTTAAAAATTTCACCACCACTAATTTTAGAAACTTGACCGATTGTACATAGGTCAATATAAGAATTATTTGTGATGAACAGATCAACACTACATCCAACTTTGACACACTCTACTCCCAATTCTTTGTAAACATTTGTTTGAGGATCTGTTTACAACAAATATGTGTGGTTAATATACGTTAAAAATATTTAAAATTTTATCTTACTCAAAATAGATTTTTCCTTATCGGTAGCAAGTAATTTTCGATCTTCACGATTTTTTAGTTTGCCTGGAGCTTCTGCTATTGGCAAGGAAGAATGAAATACAAATAATTTACCACAACAATCAGCATTCTAAAAATTGATAAATTAATAACAAAATGATAACTTTAATACAAATTTATGTTCATTATTACCAACTTATAAAATATATACTTATATGTTTTTTGCATTGAAATTGAAATACATTTCATTTCTTATAACTTAACTTTATTTAATTTTGTCTTTTATAAACGAAATGTAAATATCTTGTTTTCATATTTATAGAATAAACTATTATCTATTTTGTATAATGTTTTTCCTACAAATACGTTTACGTTTACGTTTACATGAATATTTAAATACTAAAGATATTTTACCAATAAAATCATATTTTGTTATTGGGATCACAAAAACCTGAAAACTCACATTTAAGTATATGGTGTATACCTTTCAACACACTAATAACACAATACTGGCTCTTGTTACCAAATAAAGCAAAGCAAAGCAAGATATACACCAATGCATATACAATACATGATATAATGTAAAACACCAATATTTTTTTTTAAATAATAGGGAACATAAGTCATAAACAAATATAAATTTAACAATACTTTTTCCCAAAGATAAAATTAATTAATGCCATAAAAAATTCATAACTTCAGATAATGCTAAATTAATACAATATTAATTTAAACTAGTATACATTTGATTTATTTGGCATACAATTTGAAAGGTAAGTTTGACATTTTCTTGATCATTTGAAGGATACGCACATTTTAAAAATCCTACAAGAATGTTTGTTTATACTTTTTTGTAAAAAATTATTTTGATACAAGTATCATAATTTTGGACCAATTACAAAATCCCTTTAAAAACATAATGCAAAAGTGTGGTGCAACATATTTAAAAGTCAAAAATTATAACTGATTATATATTGTAAATTGTCAACAAGTTTATCCAAAAATCATTAATTTTATCATTGAGAAAAAGTATTGTTATTTAATTGTACAATGTATACAACCTATGTACGAATACATTTTATTTTTATAAGATTTTGTCAAATCAGTTTAATAGGTATGTCGCACACTAGATATAAGTGATGTCTAACACTCAATGTATATATACTGTCTACCTTTTGTTTATATTAATTATTCTATTTAATGTATTTTATTATAAAAGTAAATATTGCACCTTTAATGCCTCCATTCCTGCTTTGATCGCTGGTAAAAGAATAGTTTCAGTAGTCCGTGTTTCATTAAACTGAGTAGGAATTTGTTCCATCAGCGCGTCTATAACGTGAACCGATTGTTCTGGATCACATAGAAATCCATCTAATAATGGCATAAACATTTCTGTTGTATCACCAACAACCATCATTTGAGGAACGGCTAATGATTCCTGAAATAAGTTAAATTCATGATAATTACTGAAATAACATTAGATTATTTTTTATTACTAATTATTTATTTACTACCTATTCAATATTTTTTGAGTTTATATTATTATTTACTATTTAAATATGTCTAACTAACAAGCTTCATAATACATTTGTATATTATTTAATATAAAACTGTTATCTAACCACTATCTATATTCTACAATATAATGCTAATCTTTATCTCAATATACATATATATATATATATATATATATATATTAACTGTTTATACTAATTATTATTATAATACATGTACATAAAAATAATTAAATTTATTTATTTGCATTAAATATAATACTTAATTTTTTGATCTAATATATAATATGTATGTACATTTTGAAATTCTATTAACCCTAAAGATAATCTCTATAATAATCTACCAACTACCACTATGTTCAATAACTAAATATAGTTATTTAAATGTATATTACCTTTATATTATAAAAATGGACAGTAGTATCATATGTAATAAAACCAACACGTATTTTACTTTTTTCTTCTCCTAACTCAGTTGGCAATTGAGTTAGTAACTCTTTCATAAATGCGCATATGAGTCGTACAAGACCAGATTTTATATTATTATAAGAAACATCAATTATGAAAATATACGCTGGAGGATTTGGCTGTATTTCTTCCTGAAAAATATAAAATATATATATAATATTAAATTTACCTAATATAACTGTTACATAGTAATTATAATATTATTTATTAAACAATAAAACTGGTGTAATCAAATTAGATAAAAATGTATCAATAGTATGTATATTATGTATAATAGTACTATATCAACAATTAAATATTTGATTAAAGTAACATTAAGAAACACTAAAACTATAGTTAACATTTGAACAGTAAGAATAATGGTTATATACTAATCTAACTTGTTTACTAAAAATTAGATCCTTGTCGATATTTACGTTAGATATTGAAAAGTTGTATTGGTAATTAGAAAAAGTGAATAGAATAAATATATCAAATAGTAACCTGATTAAATTGTAAACTTATCAATTTTAAAGTATATTGAAGTTTAAAAATTAACCTGTACCAGTTAAATAAAAACATTGGTCATGCCAAACAGAATGTTCCAAAGTAAACAGTTTATAGCCTACCTCTAATCAATTCATTAAACTACTTGGATGAATTAACTAGGATTATAATACATAAACCCAAGAAGGACAAAAAATATTGTTTAGCATAACAGTAGATCGAAATATTAATGATCCTAAAGAATCGTTCTATACTCTAATACAAAACAGATTTAATTACAAGAAAAACTTTTTAAAAAGCATGTAAAACTTTAATAGTATTTTATATATTATATACATTTTATAGTCTTCATACTTAAAAACCGATTTGTTAAATTTAAAAAATAAATATATATATATAATTTTTATACATACTCTACAATATTCTTTTGGAACAATGAATTCATATGATCCAAAACATAATTCTGGCCTTTCAGAACGGTCAAGCCGTTGACCAGTATGATCCAAATGTTGAAAATATTCAACCGGTACTAAAATAATAACAATTGATTTTGTTACAAATTGAAAATATATGTAAAAAAACCTGAAAAATTACCTTCTGTCGAAGCTTTACATAAAAGGCATATAAAATGTTTTCCACCATCAATAAACTGCATAAATGGACTCATGTAAGCTTTACATCTTTTACATCTTACTGGTCCTATTTCACCAGTATTTATAATAGGTGGAGGATATTCATCTGGTTTTATTTTTGCCATTGGACTAATAACTAACCCAAATGGCACAGAAGTCTAAACATATTTTAAACAATAAAATAAGAAAAACAAAAAGAAAAAAAACTATAAATTAATACTTATTAATAAAAATAAAAATAAAAATAATTATATATATATATATATATATAATTGTTTTTATTTTAAACATAATTATTTTAAGTAAATAAATTATTTATAACTTGAATAAAACTTTATTTACTTGTTTCATAATGTCTGTTGTAGTCGGTACACAATACATAGTTGATCTTATTAATCTAGGAGACGCATTACCACCATCTTGCACAGTGAAATCTGTAGTGACTAAAGGTGGCACTAAACCTCTTTGATTGGTTAAAAAAATACCGCCTTTACTTTGTCGATCATCTTGTATAACTTGTACCTTGATACAATTGAATTTTATACTAACACATAAATTATCTAACCAGACTAATATTATTAAATAATTACTGGACTTGGCATTTGTTCTGGATCTAATCTTCTACTAGGAGCTGGCTGACCCATATAAGCTGGCGTGCCTTGATTAAAACCACCTTGTTGTGTGGGATAACCTGATTGTTGAGGTGGATAACCTGGTTGTTGCGGATTAAAACCATTATGTTGTTGTGAATATCCAGGCTGTTGAGGTACCAGGCCATGTTGCTGAGGTGGGAAACCTCCTTGTCGAGGTGGTAAATTTCCCGAATGGAGTGGAAAACCAGTTTGTTGAGACTGTACACTTCCTGGCAGAGGAGGAGGAGGAAAGCCTTGATGCTGAGATGATAGCCCTTGTTGTTGGGACGGTAGTCCTTGTTGAGGCAATAACCCCTGTTGCTGAAGTGGTGGCAAAGCTTGTTGTTGAGGTGGTAAATTCAATGACTGAGAAGAAAAAATAGATTGCTGAAGCGGTATACCACTTTGATGTTGTTGCGGTGGGTATTCAGATTGTCGAGATTGTAAATTATTTACTTGTGGTGGAAAATCTGATTGTGGTTGAGGAAAACCTGACGGCTGAAGTGTTGAATTTGATGTCAGAGGAGGAAATCCTGGTAGCTGAGATTGTTTTGATAACAAGCCTGGTTGACTGGACAAATTAGGTTGAGGTGGAAAACCTGGATGTTGTGGCGTTGAATTTTGTTGAATCAAATTTGATTGTTGAGGTGGAAAACTTGGTTGTTGTGCTGGAAACCCGGGTTGCTTAGGCGGTAAATTAGATTGCGGTGGAAAACCTTGCTGTTGCAGTGTTAAATTGGATTGTGGTAAAAAACCTTGCTGTGGCGATAGAAACCCTGGTTGCTTTGGTGTTAAATTAGATTGTGGTGGGAAACCTTGCTGTTGCGATGTCAAATTGGGTGTTGGTGGAAAACCCTGATGTTGTGACGTTGAATTGAGTGGTGGGGCGATACCTTGATGTTGCGATGTCGAATTAGGTTGTGGTGGAAAACCTTGCTGTTGCGATGTCGAATTGGATGGTGGTGGTGGTGGTGGAAAACCTTGCTGTTGCGATGTCGAATTGGATAGTGGTGGTGGTGGTGGTGGAAAATCTTGTTGCGATATCGAATTAGATGGCGGTGGAAAACCTTGCTGTTGCGATGTCGAATTGGGAGGTGGTGGTGGAAAACCCTGATGTTGCGATGTCGAATTAGGTTGTGGTGGCGGAAAACCTTGTTGCTGCGATGTCAAATTAGGTGGTGGTGGTGGAAATCCTTGATGTTGTGATGTCGAATTAGGTCGTGGTGGAAAACCTTGCTGTTGCGATGTTAAATTCGGTTGAAGTGGAAAACCTGTCTGCTGTGGTGGTAAATTGGGCAATTGTGTTGAAAATCCAGGCGGCTGCTGCGATATTGGGTTAGGTTGTGGTGGAAAACTTGATGGCTGAGACTGAAACTCTGGTTTTTGAATAGAAGAATTTGATAGAGTTGGGAAATTTGCTGGTTGCTGAACTTGTGGTAAAACCGTATTATTAGGATACACCCTTTGAGAACGAGATTGAGGTGAGACAACAGAAAATGCAGATTGAGTTTGTTGCGGTAATCCAAATTGATTTTGAGACGAAGTAGAATTGTTTGTACTAAATTCATTACGTTTTGTAGACATTGTTGAATCATTTAAATTACTTGGTGTACCATTAATAAACTCTTTTGATTCTTGACTATTAATTTCATTGTGCACATTTGATTGAATGCTATTTCCAGGAAAAGGTGATAATGGTACCATGTTATTAGCATTTTCTTGGAAAGTATCTGGAGGAGGTATATTTTGATTAGAAGATTCTCCAAAAGGCACAGATGATAAAAATTGTTTAGGAGAACCTGTCTGCTCAATAAAATTGTTTGGTGGATATGCTTGAGGAGCATTTATTTTTGCAAAATTGTTAACATTATTGCTGGGCTAAAAACATTAAAATAATATTAACTATTATAGATTAAAATAAGTATAATAACAATAACAAAATCACAACTTACAAAATTATTGTTTTGAACTGATAGCATTGAAGATCCATTATTCAATCCAAGTTGAGAAAAATGATCATTCAACTGTCCTTCAGTATGGTTATATAGTGATAAATCTACAAATCAAAGACAAATATATTCAATATGGTTACTTAACCAGGTAATTAAAAAAAAATATATATATATATATATATAAATATATCCACTACTAAAAGAAATCTATCCATACGTTTTCGATAAACTTTAAATTAAGATATTAATATTTATCTAAATACAAAATATTTCAATGATTACTTATCACTGCTTCCACTAGGTATAACCTTTTTTAAATTTGATTAAACTTTTATGAAAACATGTTTTAAACTTAATATTACATAATCAAATAATCAAATATACTACTTATTTTAATTTTAAATTAATAAATTAAGTAAATAAGTTGATATTTGAATGCAAAAGTTTATTATCAAATAGAAGTCTATTGAAAAATGTGTATATACAATATTAAGCTAGATACAATGTATGGTCAATTGCTATAATAAATCGCCGACATTTATTTATTTAGCTTTTTTTTTTTTACACGCCCATTACTAATAGTGAAATGACATCATATAAGCATTCAAATTGTTTTCTACTTACTGTTTGATGAAGGATTATGTTGACTGTTTTGTTGTGACGATGGTGGGGCACCATAATGTTGTTGCTTACTTTCTTGTACAAACTGAGAATTATTCATCTCTCGTTAACTAAAATAATTGCATGTTAATAATAATCCATTCCTTCAATAATGACTTGCGTATGAACCCCTACAGGTAAGTGCTAAAGATTACACTTACTTCAAACTGTCCAAAAAATATTATCAACTCGAATCGTCGACTTCTCTCCTATTTCTTGTATCACTTGAACATTAACAAGAATATTTAACTACACTTAGACCTTCACATCATAAGTTAATTAATTATTTCACTATACCATTCACAAGATATAATTATAAAAACATCAACTGGTCGAGTAGCGCTAAAATGTTATTCGTGCCACGTAAGTATGTGTTGCGCATGCGCGGCCAAGGCCACGTTCGGATTATTCTGTAACCAATTAAATTGTTCGGATAACACGGCGGGATTTTTGATAAATTCGAAATTTCAAATGGAATGCATTTATTAACATTATTTTATTGATTACAATCAATTACACTCGAAATAATTATTATTATTTATACATCGTATTATTTGAAAAACAATATTAAGACCATTAGTGTTCAAAAAGGTAAAGTGCGTATATTTTTTTAACTATCTAATTTCCACATTATCATGTTATAAAATAATATAAATGATGTTTTCATTTCAACATTTACTACATTACGGTTATTCATTATTTGTTATTATTTTTAGTTATCTCAATTGATAAATACACTAAATAGTAAATAACCTGACCGTAGATATTCTCGTCAATTCAAATTAATGATATTCATATCACAAATCGCATATTGCCACTGCTTGTAAGAATTCTGTAATTAGAAAATCTAATATATCATATGTACGTTGTACTCTGCGTAATCATTATGATTTTTGGAAAAAATATTTCGAATTATATTTTAATTTCATTAACCTGATAAGTATACTTAGTATAGGTATAACCTACTGTCTGGGCGGCGCATTAGCAACAAAACAGTGTTTGTTTTTTTGTAACACAATGTCAACTTCAAATATCTTATAAATAACCGGTCGTTTGATAACTGATAAATTAAATACCGTAAATATGTGTACAGCTTGCGTTCTTTTTTAGTCAATACCTGTTATAATAGCAATTACGAGAGCAAAGATTTTCAAAATAAAAATAATAATAATAAAGCGCGATGTCACAAACACGTTTGTCTAGTTTAACTTTAGTGTCGATAAAAAAGAGCTTAGCAAAGGAAATCGTAATACCTGAGATATTGTATCAACTTTGGCGAATAAAAAAATCAAGGAAAATGTTTCGTTATAACTGTTTAGTATAAATACATTTTTACCATTAGTTAAACTAAGTGTCAGCAACGCACCCAGGATTTTTTCAAGGTTTGTTTGTTTGTTTTCCGTGTCCGGATTGATATAAATTTTTCAAGGTGGGGTCCTAGAATAATATGAAAACCCGATTTATACAACAAAGATAATTTTTACTTTTTATTATTAAAATTTAAATATACAGTTTAAAAAATATATATACTTTTTTGATATTAAAAATTGTGATATGAAAACCATAAAACAAAAGAAACTACAAAATTGATTATGAAAAATCTAATCGACGTTTATCTGTTGCCAGTAATTAAAATAACTTTACACAATTTTTCATTTTAGAAATATTCTATCCACCACTGTTAAACGTATTACCTTTTTGATTATTATACATTTCGACATAAATTATTATATAAATTATGTATTATATAGACAATTGTGTGAGAAACAACATTAAACATCATAACAGATACGAAAACGACGTTTAATATATTTTATCTACCTATTTTTTATTTTTTTATTATGTCCCCTTACCATAATTCAATAGATATTGGATTTTTGTTATGATAAAAGGGGCCCGGCGGATATTTTCTATACACACTGTTTTGAAATAATCGAGTAAAAATGAAAACGTAGAAACTCGCCGACAATACAGATCAAAATAATAAATAAACCACGAACATTATTATGGTTACTGTTTTCCGTTCAAAACTATTCACACATCATAGTTGTTTGATAGTTACCCATAAAGTTAGAGTATGTGTTAAATCATCGTACATCGATGTATTCGTGTGTACATTAATTCACTACAAATTTACACGTCACGGTCAAAAACGGAAATCGGGCGATACACGTCCTGGGGGGACTCGTCGCGAAGTTCCAACAAAACGCTTTGGGGCAAATCGTATCATTTCGGCAAATTCGACAATTAAATATATGGTCTATATCAACGTCTACAGTGTTTTTAAAATTCTCGTTACTTTTTTCAAGAACTTTGAATTTGTAGTAATGATAATTTATGAACTTGCAACAATGGGCTGGACGTATCTCAATAATCGCCGATGCCGATTAGAACACGAAAATCACTGGGTTATCACGTAATTATTATATATATATGTGTGTGTGTGTGTTAGGTGCTTCCTACCTGATAATAAATCGGTTCAGAATCATTCAAAAGTATATTTACATACACACACTACAAAATAAGTAATACTATGATTTAAGTAAATGAGATTTTGTGAAATTTTTAAAGGATTCATTTATTAGAAATTAGTTACCTAATCTATTTATTATATTATAAAATATAAGCTGTTAAATTATTAGTTTGTTTTAGTTTGGTTGTACGTTTATATGGGTACAGCGATAATAATCGGCCTGTAGTTGACATACAACTTATCTTTTTACTTATTATTATGAATTAGATATTAACGAATCATAACTAGGGGGCCGGATTTATATGCAAATACATGTTCATCTACAATTCACCTAGAATAATTTTGATTAAAAATGTCAACGTTTCGTAATGTGTTGAATCTATGGTTAATTTTTTTTTTTTTTTTTCATATTTGAATGAAAATGTATATTAATTGCATATTTCTGGATTGTTGCATAAATGTTGCATATTCTACAATATTCATTAAAATAATCGTATCTACGTTTGTACAAATGCCTACAGTATATCGTATTAAATATAAACCCATTATAATGTATTTCGATGACCATTGGATTTCAAGTCATAAATTTATATATACACGAGTTTACAATGAAATAAATAAATACTTTTAATGAAATGTATCCCAATTTTAGTTTACCTCCAGAACCAATATTGACTCGTTGAGGTACATAGCTGAAAGCAGCAATTTATTATGCGAACCATTTTGATTAGATAAAAGGTGTTATTAACACGTATGACTAAAACAAAACGAAGTGTAATAAAAACGCAAAAGAATAAAGAATATGGATATTAGAGATAAAATTTTTTTCTACAAGCACAGAGTATTTGTAAATTTAGGAATTATTTATTTTATAAAATAAAAAATACATCACAAAGGACACAAATTAACAAATAATAAGCAAAAAACACTACAAAATTAATTTTATTAATATTCAAATACTGATAGAAAATTATAAGTGTACATTCAAAACAGTTCTTTACAAACAACAATGATAACTGATCTGAATAGAATATTCGAGGAAACTAAATTCTTAACATTCTATAACAAAATCAATTGTTTTTCTTCTTTTCATAATTATCGATATTCTTTTCGTCAAATCACAGAAACAGACAATTTTATTATTAATAAAAAAAAAAAAAAAAACAATTTTGAAACAATATTTGGATTTATAGAAAAAATATAAACTTCAGGTAGGTAACAATATTTATTTCCTAGCTAGTCAGTGCGACACACAAAGACTATCACAGACAATCTAAAGAAGCATGAAGCTGCTTAAAAATATTAATAAGCACAACGTTACGTTGCACAGTATTTGTACATGTGAGGTTAAGTCTCTCATGAATGAGAAAGAATGACTGGTGTTTAATAATAACACATTTTGAAGGGAATGAAAAACATTATTCCTTTGCATATTTTGTAACTTTTGTTTTTTTGATAATGTAAGACAGATTTCTAGGAATGTATAATAGTATTCAATAAACATAAAATAATAATTTTATATGGTCATAATTTATTCGTTACATTATTAATTTTAATTGCTGATAGTAACAATTTTTTAATAAGGACGGACCTCAATTGATAATTTATTGAAAATAACTGTAACTATTTAATTATAAAACACAATATAGAATTACAATTTAAATGCAAATTTCACCTAATAAATACAATTTTAGGATACGGGTCATACATTTTTTAAATTCTTTAAATAATTATTAATAAAATAGTACAATGAAATTTAAAACAGTAAACAGTAAAAAAATTACTAAAAACAAAAAAACAAATAAAGAAGTCAATTACATGTATGATGAATACTTTAAATAAAGTATGGTTGTTGATTTCAACATATCAAGGGCAGATCTGTGTCTATGTACGGTTAAGAAATAGTCCTGCAAGTCACTTGAACACAAGAGATCTGATCTTGATAAAAAAATTAATTTATAATAAACAAAGACTAGATATTAATAATTAAATACTAAGTTAACATAAATAATTTTTTATAATAATAATAATTCATTTTGTTCTATACTACAACATTGTTACTTTAACAAATTGAAAAACAAGAATAAGTAACTATAATAACATACAGTGGCGTGTTTACAAAGATGTTCAAGAGCATCAATCCTTTTCCGAAGTAGAAAAAAATATATATATACAAAATTCATATTATGACACTATAACATTTAAAAATTTTATGGTGATTAGATTTTATAAAACAAATTGTATGGATGACTTTTTTGAGTTTACAATGAGAGTTTACAACATTTTCAATTATTACATAAGTAATAAATAAATGACTATACTTTTGTATGTAATTCTATAAGCCAAGTAGTTAAAACTAATTTCCAATCTTTGGTACATAAATATATTGTTGGAAATACGCCACTGATAACATCAATTATTTTTAATATATATAATAAATAATAATTTTTGTAGAATAAACAAAAGTAAAAAAATATTTTCTATTATACATTAATAAAAAGTAAAAACAAAAATTAACCATTGTTAAACATTAAAAATAAAAACAAAGAAACCCACGATTTGTCATGAAAAAAGTAGTGTTTTCAGTAAGCAATAACAATTTAAAAATAAGTATTCATTGGTCAATATACATTTAGATGAATGATAAATTACCAATTTAAAATACTGACGATAATATGTAATTGTATTTAAAACTGTTTTAATACTGTAAGTTAAAACTTCTAAAAAAAAAATATACTGTAAGGGGAGACAATGTAATAGAGTTGGGAAAAAATAAATATTATTTCAAAATTTAAATAGAAAGGAGTAATAATTCATTTTGATTGATTAATTTTATCAATATATACATACATATACATATACATATATATATATATTGTATTCTGCTATGATTTTACTTTTTTTTAATGATGGAAATAATGAAAATTTTCATTAACACATCAAAAAAAAAAAAGAGACTTAGAACTTACAGTGGGTAAACACAGGGTATATTATACAAATATATATATTGTTAGACTCCAAATTTCTTAAATAATTACTATTGATATATTTATCCAAACGACACGATTGTATAACTGTCAATAAATTCAAAAATTGTTAAAAAACAATTTTTATTAATAAAAAAAAAAACAATTTAAAAAATCTGAGCCACCAACAAAAAAATTGTATTTTAATAAAACCCATGTTACCAAATTCCTAATGCATTTCTCATAAGTCTATACAATCGAGAGCTTTATTAATAATAATTACTAAAATACTGTTGGTAAAATATACACCTCATCTGATCAAACAGGTATTATAAGAGAGTTGCTAAACACCCATCGAGAGTTGGATTTTAGTTATACCCAATACCATGGTAGATTTGTACATTTTCTATGTCCGTTGAGTCCTGCTCAGTAGCGTTCATTTTTCATACGGCCTTTGCCATTGCCTTGTAACAGTGTGTGATGATATTATGATGATACATGATGACATTAAGCGACATGAGGAGGCAGAGCTTGTTCAACATGCACGAAACAATATCTATCTACCATGATACTGGGTATAGTAATAAGTACAAACACCTTAATGCCAATAAATTTCATAAACATTTAAAATTAAACCAATTGTCAATAATTTAGTTATTTATATCAATAAGTGAATCATTCACTATGGATTATTTTAGACAAATTTTCAATATGTTGTTATTTTAATACCTTAAAAATTAATAATGAATTGAAAAAATTGTTGCGAATAATACGATTAAAATAAGTATTTAAATTTTTATGTATTTATAAGGTGTGAATGCATATACTTTATTGTGTCACTCCCTGACTGAGCAACTGGTTGGCACGTAACAATGTAAATACAAACATATATATGTATATATACATATATATAAAAATTAAATTGCACATATATATTTCAAAGTAAATAGGAATAATTATGAGTATGGAAATGTTGATTGGTTGGTGATAAGTTTTTTTTTAAATATTTTATTAATATTTTACAGCCAAGGAACATTTTTTTTGTGAGATTCGCAACCGGGGCTAACTATCTCGATTTGGATATTTAGCGGCTGTGAAACGTCGAGGCCACGAGAAAGGCCAATCATATTGAAGAGGTATTGGACCATTTACATTTCCTTCGAAATATTTGAACAGCCAAAACCACCAAGACCGTGATAAGTAATTATTGGAACTGCTATGCTATAAAATGTAAATAAACAAAAATAATTATTAGTTATTATTTAAAGAACTTATCTTAATTGCTGACATTATTTTGTTATAAATAATTAAGTTAAAATTTACAATATCACAACACAATCTTTAAGAAATTATATTATTTTTAAATATTAATTTAATTTCATACTAATTATTATATTATTTTGTTCATGATAAAAACTAGTGCATTTATTGCAGAAAATTATAATTTTGTGTGTGTCCTATTAGTATAAAAAATGAAAACCTATATTTTTTTGATAACTTCATATACATATACAGTGTTAAATTTTTTATAATAATGATAATGTAAACTTCCATCGTATGTATTATTTAAAAGCATAAACACCATTAGAACACCTGATATTTTAATAATACAAATTGTTACTTTGGTTATTACAAAATGTCAATAATTTCACACAATATAGGTAAACAAATTAAAACTAACATACCTTCAGATAAACATTATTAGCTAATGTGTGGTATATCCAAAAAAGCCGTGTAGTAACTAAGTATGCAATAATCACATCAACAGTATAATGACCGTGCGCTATGAGTACCATTAATACTCCAACAGCTGCCATCAACCATGATCCCCAATGCAGTATATACCATCGTCTAGGAGAGTCTATAACAAGAAAATAATAATAACTTTAATATTTTACACTAACCGCTGATAGAATGTTGGGTATTTACATTCAACAATGATTAAATAGCTCATCACCAAAATTGTGGTGTGTCCGCTATATATGTAATCACCACAA
Source organism: Schlechtendalia chinensis (assembly GCA_019022885.1). Classification (NCBI taxonomy): domain Eukaryota; kingdom Metazoa; phylum Arthropoda; class Insecta; order Hemiptera; family Aphididae; genus Schlechtendalia; species Schlechtendalia chinensis. The sequence continues at coordinate 3,302,224 of CM032341.1, forward strand.
AACGTGTGTTTGCCATTAATTGACAAACCGAAACCAGAGAATAGTTGGAATACACGTCTAGCAATCAATACTGGATTTGTTGAGTTGGCTTTAGGTGAACAATAATAAGTAGTACTGGACATGGGCAACACGGTGACAAACATAGTAACAGAACGAAGTAGATACAGAAGAGACAACATAAACATCAGTCTACGTAACACAATAAATCTATAACAAAACAATGAAATAATATATAATTTTTTATTAATTAACATATTTTACATGATTAATATAAAATTACTTAGAACTATGATTGGACTTTTGATGTATTCAAAAATAAATTTAATTAAGAAGCTGCCACACACTTGATATTCTATTGTTGTGCGGCAACTCAGTCTTGTAATGATAATTAAAGAAAATTTTTGAAAAAATGGTTTTGCGCGAGGAAAATCACATAATATTATAACTATATAGGAACTAAATTTTCATACAAAATAAATGATAACTTTATATGTGAAATAGCAGAGATATTATTTTTATTTTTTGAGAATACAAATAATTTTTACATTAAATCATCTTTAAAAAAATCAATAACTTTTTTACTACTATTAAACATATTTAAAATGGACTATTTTACAGGTAAAGTTATCATCTACATCAAGTCAAAATTTGGTTTCTCAACCATGACCGTATCATTCCAAGTTCTTTTTCTTGCACAAAATAGGGTATTTTTTGTAAAATTAACAGATGACATCTTTGAAATATTATTTATTTATTATTAATTTTTTTTTATAATGAAAAAATTAATATATATAAAATCGAAAATAAATATTATGTATACTACTAAAATATAAGTAACTTAAGATTTTTTTCCAGAAAATGAGTAGTATACAATGAGTAATATTCTTGATTTATAAAAAGAAAATATTCGTAAAATTGGTTTAAATAGTTTTAAAAAATGAAGTAATTAAAACGTGAAACTGAATAAATGAGAGAAATGTTTTTTAAATTATTATTATATATATATAAAAAAAAAAAAATATATATATATATATATATATATATAATAAATCAGGGACCTATATTTATTAATACAATGGATGGTATAATATTATGTATAGTATAATTTAAAGAATAAATAAAATCCAATCAATTCATATCTTTAATAATAATATTATACATTAAAATATACTTGGTAATACATATTACTAATTACCTATACTTATGACTGAAAATAATTAACAGAGACAAATTTGTGCTCAAAATGATAAATAGTTCTGATACATCTAATGCCCAATCACGAGCAGGTACAGCATCTAAAAATGTATCCGGTAATGGTTTGTACAGACTACGATCAGGCACTCTTTCGTGAACAACAGCCAAAGATGTAGTGGTGATTAGAAAATTCACAATCAATAATATTAACGCTGTGTTAACAAAAAAAAAAAAAAATAAAAATCAAATAAATCACATTTTACAAAAAAAAAAACGAGATACTTACCGACGAAAGTCTTGAATTTCTCCTGTGGAATCCTAATTTTATCATTTGACGATGACACATTAACATTGTTTGGTATATCGATGTGCACAGCTGGAGCAAACGGAGTATTGGCATTGTTGTTAAGATATTTATGACTAAACCCGTCATTGTCCTCGATAGATGTCACCCCGCTGTTTGCTTGGTGTTTGTTGTCCGACATGGCTTGGTGTATATGACCCATATTAGGTCGTTGATGCTCACGATTGTCTGTACTTGAATCGCTGTTGCCATTTCTTGGTTCCCAGCCGATACCATTACTCACAGCCGATGTCACCTGTTTACATAAACCCAACAATGGCTGTCTTTGACGTTCATTCTAAAAATATAATTAAAATTAACGGTTCAATTAATTCGAAATTCAAAAAATATAACTATGTGTTATTAAACACCAAAAGATTAAAAAAAAAAAAAAAAAAAATGTTAAATAAACTTACAAAAATATAAATATATATAAGTATGTATTATATTTGTTGTTTTTTCATATAGAATCATTAAAATGTATCCTTGACCCTTGCACACAATTCTCCCTGTGGTGGTCATTAATTATTTACTGATGTTATATATATATATACACACTAACTATATGGTATTTTTAATAATTTATTACCAAAAACTGTGTATGGACGGTTATGTTATAGAACTGTTCAAAACTTTTATACTTTATGTAAAACGCACAAGAACGACGATGATATTGGCTATGACAGAAAATTAAAGTGAAAATAAAACGTAGTTAATTAAATTTAAATAATTACCAGGATATGTATATATATATATATATAGTAATTAAAAAAAAAAATACCGAAATGTATTTACTCTATAAACATTAAAATAGCATACAACAGTTTCGTGACACTCGACGTTATCCGAGTTTTATTTGAATTAAACATTTTCATTTCATTTTTATCCGAAAAAAAAAAAGAAAAGAAAACTAATATCATATACAACAGAAACGCTTAAAGAAAACTATAGTGGCAGTCTAAATCGGTAATTTAAATTAACAAAAAAAAAATAATACCCGTTTCCCCAATACCATGGTCGTACGCAACGCAAAAGGATTCCATATCCTGAACTCACATCTGTCATACATCTGAAAGCAACGAGAAACAGCCAACTCTACACGAACAAGAAGTTCTCCGCCTGCATAAAGGATTTCAAATCAAATTATATCTTCCGTTCGACCACCGGTATTCATGGAACGTTTATAATACACTCCTCGTCTCTCCAATTAATGCGTCAAATCACATTTATTTCGTAGGCACTTAATTCCGGCTTTCTTTTAGAATAATATGATATAGCTATTAGTCGGCACCCCTTTATAAGCTGAAACGTTTGCGGAACACGAAAAAAAAAAGGAGGAGAAACTTATAAGAATACACGTCCAGTAAATTGTCGTAACAAATGCATTTTTTTTTCTTCATGGTTAGAAACGCTGACCAATAGACGGATAAACCTTTGTGAAATTCAACTTTACGTGTGGCGAAAACTGATAAGTGTAATGTCGTAAACGAACAGTGCCGAACGGACAGCTTGGGAGGTCGAAAGACCGTTGAACTTTATAGAAAAGTTAAGCGGGCTGAAGTAAAGTTTATAGTTACTACGGTGGTGTTGTAGTTTGCTGTAATCGAGAATTCGTTTTTCATGCAGTGATAAGAGACAACGAAATAATATACGAGTATATATATTACAGTTTTTACGGAGCTACGCTTTTGTCATTTTACAAAAAAGTCAAACATTATATGGGACGCATGCAGGTCTGTTGTCAGTCAATACACACTACTATCAGAAATGGCCGACATGAGATGTTATCCAAGGAAAACGAATTTTTAATCGTTACAGTAAATAGACGACCTATTTTATTTGCATTTAAAACGTCTGTAAAACCACATGAACATGTCATTCCGAAACGTTTCCACTGTTTAACCGCTCTTTACTATTCTGTAATAATATCAAATAAAAAATTATAATAATTTGTATATACATGCCCAATGCACTCAACATACAAAGTACCTTCTAATAAAAACGTAAATATTCTCGTTGTAAAATATGTACGTTCCAATAATATTGGATTTAAATATATTTAAATATATTACTATTAAATATATAAACAAACGAAATAGTGTGTTCCAATGTAATTTATGTTTAAATTAATAGAACTGTTTCTCTGCTCTTATCGTTTAAATTTTTACCTTTATAAATAATAATCGATATTTATTTATACATACAAACGTCAGAAACAACATTAGGATACGAGATTAAATAAAGATTGGCTGGTGGTAAATAGCTATAAAATCAAGAAAATCACCGAGATAAAAAAAAAAATGTTATTATTTCAGAATATCTATAAAACCTAAAAGCTATAAAAATTGACCACAAAATGAGATTCTTAAATATAAAAAAATTCCCGCACCCGCTGTATATAATATTACGTTAAAAATACACTTTGTGTCAAACGCCGTAACTAGACCAGTTGGGGCCTGTGTGCAAAACTTAAATTTGGGGCCCTTTATTTCTACTAACAATAAATATAATTTAATTTATAATATAACTTAGGCTCCGGGCCTGTGTGCAATGAACACTCTGCACACCCGATTTTTACCGCACTGCTTTGTGTACAGCGTGCGATTCATAGAGCTTATAAAATATATTGCGACGATAACTGATGTGGTAATGGCAATTTTATTACCATGATACTTAAGATATTATCGTGTGTTATAAGTTACCTTGTAAAAGTTATGTACGCACAAACATATTTTCAAAACCATCAATTACGTGCAGGGGCGTGTTAAGGATTTTTTATGGCTACTAGGTGATATAGAATATTCGTCATATCAATAAGGGCAATTCATACGACAATATTGTACATTTAAACGAAATAACTAAACGTTTATAATTATACAGACCTTATTTTAAAGTGCGTGTTAAATTTACTACACGTATTTGGAGACATTATTTACGCACTTCAAAATCAATTTTCGAGTAGTTGAAATTGTTTTATGATCATGACATTGGGCCGTACTTGTATAACTCGTTGTGTAACTCGGGTTTTATTATTCGAGTGAAAAATTAATAGCTATAAAAGTACACTGTTTCGAAATAATAATATAAAGTTATATTATGTACAATATTTTTACCAGTAAAAATAATAAATGATCTATGAATAATATTATGGGTATTTTTTTTTAAATTATACGAGTACGTTATCGATAGTTATTGCGAAGTTGTGCATTTTTTATGTTGCATATGTTGCCCTACTAATACTGCACTGTTTACATTACGAGTACAAAATAATGTATTCTACCTAAACCATGTAAAGCTAAAACTATATTTTTTCGATTAAAAAAATAGTTTTTTTTATTAAACATTATACCAGCATGTTAAGAAAATTTAACATTTGCGAGTATGTGCATTCTTATAAAAAGAATTAACGCAGATCGAAATAACAATAATAATAATAATAGTAATAATGAAAAAATAACTTTAAACACCAATCTAAATTCATTTAATATATTTATTTAACTAACGACATTCTTCATAAAATAATAAAACCCATACTAAATTATTTGAAATAGCTATATCTATATTTTGCTCATTCGCTTACATATTTTGTTGAATGTCGCGAACTGCGGCCTGAAGCAAACAAACCGAAATTAATTAAATAAAACATACCGAGGTTATTTGACGAATGCGTGATACTTCATCAGCATTTGTGTGATATATGCCTAACTACGCACACAGTTCGAATTACAATAGTAAAATCATTTTAGTGACAAGTAGTTTGTAAAATACTTGTACTTATCTTATATACAAGTTTTATTTGCTAGTTCCTGTCTACCTATTTACCTATCGAAATGTTTGTTTTAACAATGGAATTCATTAAAAAAATAACCATTGAATAGGTCGTATTTATTATATACTTATTCTCGAAGTACTTTACAGTGTATATTATATAAGATGAATTCGTTTACGAAATATTTTTACTATTGCAGGATTATTACTTTAGTTATAGTTGACAAGTAATTAGTAGATACGAATTAAGATTTATATGCATGTAAAAAATCGATAGTTCGAAGAAAATGTATTCAGCTAAAATAGTTAATATGCAACTCATTATAATATATTCATGTCTAATTTAATAATATACAACATATTACACACAAGTCATGTAGTCATACGTCATTAGCTTATTTAAATTTATAAATAAAAATATAGTTTTGAAATCTTTACATTTTTAAACTATTACGTGTTTTTTTTATCTTTTGAGATAGGTATGAATTAATTGAGACAAAGAAATATTGTTAATAAATCTATAAATAATTACTGCATAAAAAAACATGGTGTTTACAAAATTAAATATTTAAGGTAAAATATATTTTAAAATCTTAATTGGTAGATAGGTATTAATAATACAATATCCTTGATAAATATGATAAATATATAGCTATACCATTGGCTATTATACAGCAATTAAACAATAATGATTTGAAATGTTTTAATGTAATTGAATTGAAAAATATCATTAAAATGTTTGCATTTTTATGTGGTTTATTAAAAAGAATTAAGATCTAAATAAATTAAATTTTATAACACCGTTTCCCTCTTATCAAGTACGATCAACTTTTAGTTCAAAACAAAAATTGTCCATACACACATTTTATTGAATAACAATATTAATTGTGAATCAATACTATTATCTAATATAAACTTGTATAATGTTGACTTATGTTTAACATTATAGTTACCAGCTACGACATTGGTAAATATAATTAGGCAAGTATTTAATCAATAGAATACGATCATAATCAATAACAATATGAGTAAATCCTATAACAAATCCCGTACGCAAATATTTCGAATTGAATATGTGCACAATGTACATTCTCCCTATATGTTTAATAAAACAATTTAATAATATAAAGGATAGAAACTTACTAAATGGCCATTGGCTGGAGGCATATCAATTTCAATGTGAACGTATTCTTTGTTATGGTTTTCGTTGCATGTATAGGAAACCCCTTTAATTCCAAATCTGTTTTCGATTCCATCAGTGCTGGGCTCTCTTTTCGGCTCTAGTACCATCCTGAAAATAACGATACACATTTACAATGGCAATCATGAAATCATTATTAAGTATGCCAAATTTAATAGAAATGCATTTTCAACCGTTACGGTACTATCGTGACTATCACTAATTATCATTTTTATACATATTTATACACATGTGAGAATAATACATAATATATACATAATATACCTACACGATGCACATATTTTTTTTTTAAAGATAATTTAATGTCACTGATAAAAAAAACTGTCTTTCTTCACATGTCGGATAAGCCACTCGTTTAAAGCGGGCCACAATGACGCACGTGTAACTTCAAATAATATATTTTAAACGATTTTTATTGTGGCCTGAAAACGATTTTAAACAAACACAGCTGTGTTTCAATTTTATAGAAAAAAAAGAGAGTACAAACTTGCAAATACATTTTATTATTTTTGAAAAATATACACTATTATGAAATAGAATTATAAATGCGATTCGAGTTAAAATGATCAGTGAAAATATTGTAAATAATAAAAATGTTTTCACTATTTTCACAATGCGTTTTCTAAATATTACGAATGATAGAAATTGTACGTAAAAACGTCGAAATAGACAGTTGAAAATGCAAATTAGATGGAAGAATCTAAAAGGAGCAAAATCTTGTCGAGAAACAACACATACAAAACTGTCATTTGAATACCATACGTGAATTCATAATATTATGGCATTGGCGTATTAACGCGACACTTAAGGAAATTAAATTATGAAAATAAAAACTGAAAATCTATAGATTAGATTAAATATTTCATGAAATGGCATAAGGCAATAAATAACGTATTTTATCCATAGTACATTAATACGATCGTCATTTACCAAGACACGCTATCCACATTTATATTGCCAGTGTAATAAACTAAATTAAATAACACAAATTAATTTTAGTAATGTATAATCAGTTCTCCTCCTTATTTGGACAGTTCTAGTACATTTATACCATGTAGGTTAAAGCCACAATAATTATATAAATTACAGTTCACTAAGAACACGTCGATGATATAAATAATAAGCTGGGTATAATAAACAGCCGGAAACCTCGACGAATTGTTTTAAATACAGTAAATAAAATTATAAGTGTTCGATTCATAGGACAGTTTTAATAACGGTTCGAGTTCGACGATAAAACTTTGATATATGTATAATAAAATTAATTTTCAAACACGCGCAAATAACATTTAAAAAAATAATTATTATAATAATACATACACCCCGTGAAATATTATTTAATAGGTCAGACAGTCGACAATACGTACTACATCGTTACCGGGGTATGATAACCCTTAACGTCATTTGGAAACCTTTATATACAAACCCCGACTTAGGAAAACACGAATGACAAACTAATCAATAACAGACACGTAAAAATGTCTAGAGTTGTTTTTCCTCGATAATACACGCCATTCCGTTCAATAACATGATATTATAACAACAATTACAACCGACGTCTTATTGAATGTTGAAGGTTGACCACTTTTTCACGAGATTTTCAAATAAAAAGCATTATTCTTTAATGGTGGGGGGGGAGTTGTATAATTATATATTATTATTATTATTATTATTAGCAAGCGTGATGTGGCATACAACGCGATTAATATTATATTATGTTATATCACCTACGTATAAGATCATCGATTGAAATATAAATAAGGAACGTATATATACGTATATATTCGAATGACGTTTTAACGGAATTATTAAACGCGATTATTATTATTCCACTCTAGTGATATAAAACATATAATATATAATGTACACTGATCCTATCCTAAGTCGAATGATTAGTATGAATTACTACTATTATCATACCATACATAATAATATAATAATACATAATATATATTATCGTGTGTTATAACAGAAATATTACAAAGAATGTATACTGTCATGTCAAACCCGTAGTTGAGAAGAACAGTCCAAAAATAAATTCGTTTTTTTTTTTTTTGATTTAGCCATAATATTATAGAAATTATGACGATTTTTGTAACAAAAATTTTGTATTCATTATATTTTATTATACTAATAACTTAATAATAACCGTGAAATTAGTAATAGCAAGAGAATAGTTCATTGAAAAAACTTGTAGTTGAATGAAAATTAGATATTAATGTAACTTAAAACGTATATTTTTTTTTATACGTATATAATTTAATAAGAACTTTATCCAATAAAAATGTATATAAAAAAAATTAATTAATTCTATTAACTCTGAACAGTCTAGTAAAAAATCAAATATATTATACTAGCTAACAATAGTTCTAACTAATTAATATGACAATACAAATTATATGTAAGTATACAAATAATAATGATTCGCAATAAAAATAAAAAATTGTTAGTTAGATTTATTATTTGAATTATATTATATATTAGATATACATTGAAAATACATACAAAACGTTTTTAACGAAAAATGCATCGAAAATATACACTCATTTTAACTTTTCAAGTATTAACATTTAATAAAACAATATGTTTAAAAATATAAATCTTAGAGTAAACATCAAGTTCTAAGATAAGAACATGTTAACATTTTAGAGGATTACATAGGTAATTGAATAAAACAGCTGGTGTCCTCATACAAACATGTACGTATGCCATGGAATAATTTTATAATTTTGAAAACTTTTATCAACGATTTATTTTTATATTACATAATATAACTTAATTTAATTTACAATACTGATTTGATATTAACATTTTATTTATTTGCCATATTCGTCTGTAAACAATATTTAATAAAATAAATTAAAGTGATTAATATTATAAAAACATTAAGTATAAAGTACATTTTTGCATGATTTTAATAATAGGTACACACTGTACTCCAATTTTAAGCTGAATAAAAAAAATATCAACGTTTTTATTTGTAATATCATTGTTTTTTTATTAAAATATAATTAAGTATATTATAATAATTAATAATCAAACAATATAGTAACCTAATATTTATTGTTTTCGTTACAATATATAATTATTTTAAAAATTGCCTAATTAACCAAAATGAGTAATATTTCAATTTTAAACGAAAATACGAAATCTAATTTTTGTTACTCAATTAGTTAAATTTTTTATTGAACAAAGTCACGAATTTTTTTTAAGAACGTTAACGTTAAAGACATTAAGTACTTAAATCTGTAAGCATGGTGATCATAAAAATGATAATTTCTATTATTTTTGTGTTATCATCAAATTATGAGTTGTTTTAACTGCTCAAAAGATTAATTTTAATAACATTTTTTATTTCTGGTTTAATAAAGCATAAAATTAACTGTCTAAAATATCTCGAAAATGTTTGATTGGCATTTTAACTATAAGGATTTTAAAATTAAAAAACACTAGACATACCTATAGTAAGCTATAAACTCTATTCTAAATCGGTTTTTTGAATATTTACATTGAATATTGATACATCATTGGTTACAAATAAAATAATAATAATAATCATAATAATAAATGGTTTACGCCCACTATAAACTATGATGTGTAATTTTTTTATACTGATTAATGGTTATGAATGTGAAACTAAATTCAATCAATTCGAAATACTATTGAAATTTGATCCTAAAATTGTATCATTCGGTAAAGTAATTTATAATCAAATTATATTGATTATGGAAATGAAATACCATGAATTATGAATATCATTTTTTATTAACATATTCTTAACAAAATGCTACGAATATACGAGTATAAATATAGACTTTCATTTTAATAATAATACATATAACCCGAATTATAATTATCGTATATTTGTATACAACATACAAAATTATAAAAAAATTATTTACTTATAATAAATGTATAATCAACATAAAAATTAAAACAAGTTTTATTAAAATACCTGATGATTCACTCACTGAGTCATTGATATATTTTGTAGTGACATTATATATACATAACTGCAAGTTTAAATATAGTATTATGGTAAGTAAATTATTTAATATAATTTATAGTAGATATATATTTTAATATAATAAGTAGATAATGATACAGTGATATATATTTACTTTATATATATATATAATATAGATGTATATACTTAAATACATATTAAATAATATATATATTAAAATAAATCAACAAAGTTGCTCTATTAGATTGATATCAAACGAAAAATTCTATATATGTTATATAAGTATAATATAATTTACAATGAAATTTGGTAGTGAAAATTTTCCTGGAGACATATGAATATTAAAATTGTATTTAAAATTTAATTGAACATATTGTCAGGCATTTATTCTAGAACGGGTTATTATTTCACAAAGCTTTAAATAATAATAATAATAACTGTTTAATTTTTATTATAATTAAAAGAAAAACTTAAAATATACTTAAATTTTATGCTGAGCTTGAAAACGAGATCGTGTCATAGTTTATAACTAGTAAATAATAAAATAAAAAAGTATGTGTGTCAAAGGAAATAATGTAATTCGTCATGGACAATTCAAGCGAAACATTTTATTTATTCATGTATAGACACTCAGGAAATCAGTATCCAATCATATAATTTAGTTCAATCGAATCGAAAAAGTAGAAACTCTTCGATGCAAAACGTAAAAATCAAGAATTAAAGAGTATAAATAATTAATTTAACGATTTTTTCGAAATTTTTGTATAGACATTAAAAATAATACAAATTTTATAACAATATTTTATTTTAGACATAAAATAATAGTCATTCAAAATTATAATAAAATACATTGTGCAATTAAAACAACTAAAAGTATTTGATGTTGGCATATTACATTAAAATGGAAGTATTTAATAGCTGCAGTTATATTAATGAATAATATAAATGTACATAAATTGTATACAATAAAGGTGTTAATTGCCAGAGTGTAAATTGAAAACATCCTATAATGAAAGTCTACCAGTACAAGACAATCATCATAAGCAGTATTTTTTTCTATTTTAGAATCAAAGAGGAGAGGGACAAGTTAAATCATATTTCTACAGGAGCCCCGATGTAAAATAATAATTATTTTATGTCTCTGGAAGTCTCGAAAGTTATTTGATTTTGAGTTAAAATATAACGTTAATCTAATACGTTTCACATATTTAACATTTGCCAAGTGAACTCATAATAGTATATACACTTATGATACAAAATGAATGACTTTCGTTCTGTTAAATATAAATATAATATAATAGTAAAGTACTTATTACTAAAAAATTGTCACTAAAACCGTTCGTTAACCGGTTTAAAGAAAAACGGAATACAATAATATATAATAAAGTACAGTGCGGACTTTCGTTTTATTTGTACCTTTACCTAATAAATTAGTAATATCAGTCACATGTTGCATAAAAAATGAAATGATTCTTTATTCAAACATACACTTGACTTGTGTGCGATTATTAAATTTAAAAACTATTTACCATGAATGATAAACAAGATTAATGTTTCTTAAAAGCTTCTCATGCATATTTTTTGATATAATAATCGAATAAATATAATATTTTATTTATAAGTAAAACCAATTATAATATACGTACGTTTTTTTTTTGTTTTTTTTTTGAGCAAATCAATCTACTCAATCTATACGATTAAACTGAATAAAATATAATTTATCGAAAAAAAAAACAGAAATGCTCGCTTATCATTCTTGTCGTTGTTTATTTGTCTAGATTTTCTAGAAAACTATTAGAAAATGTCTATACTTTTCATACCCACAGAGTACCATCTGATACTGGTACCCCCATAATACTGGGGGTTACTTCCTTACAACGTGAGAATAAAACACAAAATGCTTTATTGTGTTTCTACCATATTATATTTATACGTTTTTTATTTATCATCTATCGGGTCATGGTCATATTTTACAAGTTAACATACTGTGTACCTACAATCTACCTACAAAGGAACACCGAACAACAGATATATCCCGAGAGCCAGTAATATTATTATATATTTTCAAGCTTCAGATGTTATTAAAAAATATTTACAACTATCATTTATTTTAATTTTTAATTCATCACTAGTCAGAGGCGAACGTGATGATAATATACATAGATACTAACAATTAACATCAACAAATGCATAAAAAACCTTTTTGTAATAAATTGAAGGAGCTATGAAATGATGGCAATTGAAAAATTTGGAAAAAAAAGGAACATGGGTAGACTGTAGACAAGTGCTGAATTGCAGTTATACATTTTCGAGAAAAAACGTTAAAAATCACAAATTGCACAATTAAGAAATTTGGTGATTTTTAATTCGGCGCGTTCATAAAACTACTGCAGAATAGAAATAATGGGAATTTTTGAATTGCAACCAAGAAATATGTGTTTTTAATTTTAATTAAATAAACATTATTTACTTATATATAAAATTATTTTGAAGTAAAAAGTATATAGACGTTCTAAACAATATAATAACATTATAGCATTGAAATACGTAAATAAATATTATGTATTATTTTTATATAATGCAATTTTTTCACAATCATCAATTCGTTATACTACACCTGTAAACATTAAGTATACTAGTGTACATAGTGTATATAATATTGGAGATAATAAATAAATTTATACTACGCAAACGCTATACTATATTAAGGCCACGATAGAAAATTATTATTTAGTTAAACATTGCAATAACAACATTACGTCAATACATATCCGACTTCGTTTTCAATTTAATAAATTTAATTAATGAAAATGATAAAAATGTTTATCCATAGTAATTGAAATGTGTATGATAAAATGAATTTTTTGAAAATGACACTTTTTTATTATTTTCGTCATTTTTTCAAAAAGAACTGACAACGTTAAAAAAGAACATGTTATGTATCGAATGCAGGTGCGTATCTAGAACATTTTTATGGGTTCAACAAATTTAAACGACCTAAGTTATAAACTGTGTAATAAGCAAAAAAAAAAAACGAAAAAGGCCATCGTTATATTATAACGATTGATAACATAAATATTATCAAAATACATTTTATTGTACATAATTTATATTTGTATTGTTTCGTTGTCATAAAATTTAAAACCAAATAAACTTAAAACATTATTATGAAAATAAAATGGCCAGATAGCAGACTGCCGGATTTAAAATAGGGTTTTACCTTATTACATTTTACAATACTAAATCAATTTTTTTCTTAGTCAGTTGATCCAACACTTCTTCAGGGTTAATTTCAATTTCTCTATGAATATTCATCTTTTTTCCCCATATGAAATCGCTCAGAGGCCAGGAACCACGTGGGTATTACTTCCGGCTATGCATATTCATCTGAGCTAATTCATTTAAACGGTACTCTGACATGGTGTTTCTGAGATGGATTTTTAAACGCCACAATGTCGAAAATGACCTCTCTGTTGTAGCTGTTGTAATAGGTAAAGTTGTCACGATTTTTAAAAGTTTATAAACATTTGGAAGGTCGTTTTCATTACAATTATTTAGCAATTCTGATCCATTTGATTAAATTTTAGACATACTTTGTGGACTAGTCCACCATAATTTAAGTTTTGCAATTACTACTAAAGAAGAAAAAGATGGTAATAATTGTGAATATTTTTGTACTAAATATGTTATGTCATTTTCAAAAGTATCTGGAATATCATTTTCTTTCGTCGGAAACAAAATATTCAAGCTCTCCAGTAATGTTTTACGGTTTAGTAAACGATCACTTATCATTGATATAAAATTATCCAAGCATGGAATAAAAATTTATTAAAAATACTAAAAATAATTTTTTTTAAATTTCTTACCATGATGAAAACCGGAAACGTTTAGACAGCCAAACAAGATCGTCAATCGTGTCTCGCGTCTCGCTAATTTTTACAAAACAATGTACATGTGACGCTTGTGTTAGACGAGCACAATATCTAAAATAAACTTTGAATATAGACACTTTATCGCCATTATCACTTGACCGATTCGATGAACCGGTTAGTGTCGTCATAGTGCGATCCGATTAAAATGAGATCGTGGGGAAACCCGAATACGTTCAGACGTGAACATTATCAATGTAATATGATTATTATATGTATTTACAATAAATGTATACAGATTATGATTTTCAAGTCGAAATTCTAATATAAAAATGTTTAAGAAAAACCTGTGATTCATAAAAAAGCTCATCTACTTATCTCGGGTACATAAGGTCCAAAGGGGGAGGGTATTGACCACCAAATACCCCTATAATACCTATAATACACCTATAATATTATATCGGTGTAAAACCCGTTTAACTTCTCTTTGCAAAATCAGATAATTTAGTAAGTCTTCGATTAACAAAACATTTTATTATTATAGTATATAGATATGATTAATAATTACGAATCATATTGTTCGAAGTATTATTTATTATTACCCATGCACAGCACGTAATACGATTCGTACAGGTAATTACTAGAGTTGAGTTCGGATGTTGTATGCATTTGCTTTTTTCTCCTATCGGTCTTTTATGAAGCGATATCAGCTTTTAATTCGATTCATACTACGTAGTAATATTTCATATCAACACACACAATTGTATATATACGTTTTTTATTATTATTATTAGTCATACATTCTTTTTTAAATTTGTCTGTGTAAACCACAAATTGCAAACAAATATTACAATTTTTAAGTGTAACCTAACTATAATAATCGTAGAAACTACTAATGTATATAAATTAAATTAAAGGAATAAAATAAAATAAATATGTCAAATAGTGAGTTTTTTGCTTTATTTTAATTGCTTTCCAGTTTTATACAGCTACAACACCCAAACTCCAGTAATTACAAATATAGTCTATAGTCGTAAATAGTACGATAACACATTAATTTTAGAAATTTTATAATTAAAATATACAAAATATAAATAATTCTATTTACAAAAAAAAACAAGTATTTTATCTGCAGGCGTATTATATAATTTAGCCAAACACTATATTATTTTTTTGAAATTAGCTATTGAATAATATTTAGTAAATTTGTTTTACCTCATATGTTACTTGGTTATATAATAATAATTAATAAGTAGTTACATTACTATGAACATGGAAATAACGAAATACACAACAAAATAACTACTAAGATGTATTAAGACGGCCAAACTTGTATCATAAAAATAGACGACGAGGAAAAATTATTAACGCGGATATTTCCTAAACATTATCCTCAAACTCAAGAGTTTTACACGAATAAACCAAATTAAAATCTTAAAATTCTAACCATAGCTTTAAAATTTTAACCATTTATTACAAAACATAACTAAAAATATTTCGCTATGACTTTTTCGTGATGATTTTTAGTTTACACCTTAATGGATATTCAATTTTAAACGTACGGAATAAATTTCTTTTGGAATAAAAAATACGATAAACGTGCGGAAAGTCTAAGAATAATAAATTAAGTATAGTGTATGTTTTGTACCATAGCTAAAGTTGTTATATGCATGTACAGATAATAATATGTGACCAACACTAATTTAATTGCCAATCGCAAATACGATAGATACATTCTAGAATTGATATAAACACATAATATTATGATAAATAAAGTATACACAAAACATTATGATTCATAATGATTAAATAACGAATCGCTAAATATAATAGTTATTTAATAGTTGGCTTTGCCAGTAGTTCACAATCAGTCCACGTGGATAATATTACATAATATGTGTATTATAGGTTCATGCGGTGGTCCTTGTAAATGCATATTATTAAAAAACTAAACCAGTGATCACCGATATTATTGAAATGTTAATTCGTATACATACTGTTTGTTTAAGGGAAAATCCCGCATCAACAATGACATCGAATTACATTACGTAAGTATGCGGAGTTAAACTGAAAGTCTCTTCGAATTTTTGTTAGCCATTCCGGTACTGGTTTTAAGTTTAATACGGTATTTTATTTTTATCAAGAAATATGAATACTTTGCATTGTCATGTGCGTTTTGAAAAGTACCTATAAATATTACAAGTAGACTAAATATCGTTAAAAAGTTGTGTACATTTCAGAAATGATTGACCAATAGAATTGTCTATACATTTACAGTAAAGTCACGTTAAGGTAAACTTTCAAAACACAATAAGACGGGTGTGAATAAATAACGTTAATATTTCACATGTTTTTAATTACTAACATTTTTAACTTGTATTTTCGTCTGTTTAAATAAATAATTAATTTTTCGCAAACATATTTACTACCTACATAATCTAAATATTGCATAATTTATGTAATATTTAGATTGGCAAAATTATAATTAAATAATATGAATGCCATTAAACTGACAACATCACTGACAATCACACTGTACACTCCGCTGCACTGACGCACACGTAAACACATATTTTTTAAATCCCCTCCAAGTCACGGAGATAACATCACCCAAATTGATAAAAATAGAAATAGAGCTACAATTACACACTCACAATTTCGTATGGGAAATAAAAAAACACTGTACAGTTCCAACATACACCAAGTCGTAGTAAACATAGATATATATATATTTTAATATTATACGTATTGATTATTTTCAAATGCGTATATATATATATATTACTATTATTCAATGATGAACTCTAGAGGAAGAAAAAAAACACGTGTTTTCAAAGACAAACGCGTAACAATCCAGACCGACGAACGGTATACTTAAAAGTTTTATTACCGAAACGTTGCCAGAACGTTTCCCGTTCATAACAACGTATTTTGGAAATGCGATGGACGTTACGTGAGCCGTCGTAAAAAAAAAAAAAACGTCGACGAGATTTTGAAAACGAGCATATCGCCGACATGGGTGAGCAGCACCTACACACTTATTATTACTACCGCGCCAGACGCAATATTCCGGATGCGTTCGGATGCAAATCGCGTTAGGTACATGGGTAACCTTGTATACGAGTATACAATACGGATGACTATATAGTCTATAAATAACAGTCGGGAATAAGGTCATCGCGAGGTTACACGAGGCTGTGACTTTTACCAAGATAGGATTTAACGCGTATGATAATAATAATAATAATACACTCGCGGAAATCATTTTCGGACCGCGCAAAACCAATTACACCTGCTAAAGCGGACGAGTATTTACCGTTCCGTCCAAAACAGCCGCCGGACATGGAAGGACTGCGATATTCGTCGGTTCCGCGAGGGTTACAACACACCTGTGCCGCGATCGGTACCAATATTATTATTATTAGCGTTATGCGTATATAATACGGTGCTCACCATGTGAATGCGGAGGAGACCATTAACGAGAAACCGCGGATCGACGGGTTCCGAGCATTGTTCACATGTCGTTACGCGCGATAACGATATTCGAAGATGCAGCGCGGGATCCCGCGGAGTAATATTTTATTTATGTACAGTACGCGCGACGGAAACGGTAGGCGGCTATCGACGAAAAAAAAAAAACAAAAAACAAAACCGGAAAACGATATCGCCGTATTTACCGGTCGCCGTTGGCCAGCGAAAACGATTAGCGAACACGATAATAACGAGGGCACGGATTGATTTTCGAAAGGAACGCGCGCGCGCGCGCGATGCGAAACACTGCGATAGACGCGCGTGCGAATCGCCGCGAAACCGGACGGTATACTGAATAGTGATTGTACTACCGCCGACGACCGCGGCGGTGGCGGCGACGACGTCGAGGCGAGTGTCGCGCGCGCCGAGACGCGCGCGCGCGCGCACCGCCGGCGAGAACGAGACGGCAGCGGGCCGCCCCGCCGATAGTGGGTCCTTCTGATTTTTACAGTGCTGACGATAGCGGCGGCGGCGGCGGCGGCGGCGGCGGCGGCGACTTGACAAGGACGGTGAGGTAACCACCGCTACCACTCGACGAGCGCACGCCGGAATGCGCGAAAACGATAAACGAACAATGTTTTTTACGTTTCGTACACCAGTCGGAAACGATCGACGAACGCGTGTATGACGCACGTGTCATGTGCACTACGCAGACTGCATATGTACTGCGATTTAATTATACATACTATGTATGATCGATAGCCATAGATCCTGCTGCGGATAGGACATGACGTTTTAAAGTGTATGCGAGCGCGCGTTTTTTTTTTTTTTACATTGGAACATTACATTTTTACGCTGGGGAACTGCGTCCATATTCTTGAATGTTCGCCATATTCGCGATTCGTGTATATATACCTTATCGATCTTCGTTCACACGGAAAATATTGTTTCTCTTTCGTTTTAATCGTTAGAGATCTATACGTATCACATTGTACCGAAAAACATGTGATTTTTAAAACTAAACGCGTTTGGAATCGATTGATTTTCTTTTTAAAAAATTGGTTTGAACAGCAGTGTGATGTTGATTTTTTTTTTTTTTTGTATCATAAAACATTTTTGAAACAATAGGAATGTTTTAAAGATGCTCGTATAGTATGGCCCTGTTATATCGATTGGAAAATGGACACTAACGGTAGTATGTTTTAAATTGAACACGCGTAAAAACTTTCAATATTTGTATTATTTTGAGGGAGAAAACGCTAAAAGTATTTCAATTACAAAATATTATACTCTATATATTTCTTTTACGATCAAATTATTATCAAATTATTTGCTAACATTCTCACGCCTCCTAAAATTTTTGATGTCCTCTATTTTGAGAATCACCGTCTTAATCTATAAACCGATACATTGCATTCATATTTATAATATTTAATCCATAAGTTGAATATACATTGATGTACTAAAAAAATCACTTAGTTAAACACAACATAAACCAATAATCACGATACAACATAGTCGACAATACCCATTTGAAATATACTAAAATGTTTAAACGCACTGAAGTACTAAATAAATAATAGGTTTAAACACGCACATACAAATATTATATAATATTTGTTCTATTTCGCTACTTTTTTATTTTTTAATTCTCCACGTGTTACGGTATTTACAAACGTATTTTATACACAAATTAGACATTTTGCATTCGACATATCGCGTCAACTTAAGCCGCGCGGAGTCCAGGCCAAAACGGTATCGTCGCCAAACATTTTTCGGTAATGTTTATAATAAAAAAATTGTCAAATACAAACGCGTTCAAACCGAAAAACAATATTGCCCATTTCTATTTGATATCTGACAAAGAGTTAAGAACCTATCTATCTAATGTAGCAGCTTTGCGCAGTCATTTGGAGTTCCATGACTCGAAAAAAAGTGAAAAATATTTTGAGCATACTTCTTGGTTTTTAAACGTAGAAAATCCCATTAATGGAACGAATAAGTGAAAAATTGTTTGTAATAACAGTTTACATAATCTTATAACACCTTATCGAAAAGTTTATAAATATTATTATACCAAGGTAAATTTGAAGCACTAACGAATTTAATGTATACGTTATTTATATACAAATTGCGCATGAGCGGCAGAAATCAAATGACGATAACCAATGACTACCAACAACGATAACACGCGCGTTCAACTATACTGAAAAAACTGTTGCCGAAAAAGTATTAAAATATCTTTTGATTTTTACCTTCTCCGATATGAAAACATTTTATGTTGTCCACTTAATTGGCACCTTTTTCCAAAGACGGAACATTTGTTTTTTATGATTTTTTTAAATTTTTTTTCTTTCTAAAAACATTAGAAAAAATTCGAAAAGAAATTCCACTTTGTAATTTTTAAATCTTGTTTAAAATTCAATAATAACAATTTTCAAATATATATAAACCTAGAACGACGGTTGCTACTAAAACTACTAACAGTGGATTATATGTATTTTATATTATTGAAAAATTTTACTTTAATTTGGGCAATAATATACGAATTAATTTTTCTATCTATCATAGTTAAATGTATTCATACCGAACTTGAATAATATTTAATAAGATCACGAAAACTAGATATTTAATTAAATTAAACCACTATAGGCTGTACTAACTCAAAATTAATTGCGTGCAAAGAAAAATTTACGTACCACTGAAAGTTTTTATTCAACAAACTATTAACCGGTGATATGATTTGCGATAGGATGGTTTGAAACCTTATCAAATTATCATATTATCATTAATTAAATTTGAATAACATTAATAGAATTTTAATTTAAAAAAATATATCGGTCCGGAAACTAAATTAATTGATATATTATACGCATATTTATATTTGTAATTAAAAATATATCATTATTAAATATAGATTATACAGATACGTTATTATACATCCGGCGAAAAATTCAAATCATGCAAAACTCTATACATTTAAATATAATATTTGAAAATAATTTAGTATAACTATACAGCATGACAGCTGTATAACTATAAATCGTTATACCTGTATAACTAATATGTATATAACCACTATACGTCTATAGGTTTTAGACCCTTTTCTAAAATACAAGAAAATATTAAATTTAACACTTCTAAGTCGTTCAAAACTTATTAGATCACATAATTAGTTATAATATTATGAAATAGAGAATAGACAATACGGTATATATATATATTAAATACATATAATTATGCAATTTAATAAATACAACGGTAAATCAAGTTTATAAGGGGATAACCGTAATCGTTTTCCGTCGAAATCACATTTTTTCCTCCAGATTTAAAAAGATCAATTCCATTTTAAAATAAAAAGTATTTCGACTACAGTATTTAATTGATTTTAAATAATTTCTAATTTTATTGATAAGTAATATATAATAATATATATAATATTATTATACTTTTTTTATATTTACCTGTTTAATATATTTTATTAAGTTGTCACATAAGTATTTATACATTTATTATCGTTAAAAAAAGAGCCCCCCTGTTAAATGAATAATGAATTAAATAATAAAAAAAAATTGACTGGTGTTAGTAAAAATAAATAAATAAATGTAAGTAAATAAATGTAAGTAGCAAAATAAGTAGTAAAATAAATGTTAGTAAATATTTACACGGTCCGTCAATAATATATAATTGGAAATTCCAATTCAGTATTGGCATAATATAAAACAGAATATTGTGTTTTTATCGGTCTGTGCCGCTATAAAATACCTTATCTTTGATGAAGACTATTATGACAATAATATTTATTGTCACACTAATATTGTTTATTGTTTTATTTATTTATTACAAATATAGTGGAGAGATTATTCAGTGCAATGAATAGAATTATGACAAAACTTCGCAACCCAATAGGGCAACATACTTATAAATACTGTATGAAAATAAGTATAGGTAATGAAGGTCGACCAATTAGGTACAACGAAAAGGTTATAGATTTATATACAACAAAAATTCGCCGTATACGCTTTTCATAATTAATACATTTTTTAAATATTAAATGATTTTAATTGCTTTTATAAACTAAGTTATAAGCTAAATTACCAATGTACGATTATTATTTAGTTTTTATACATATATATTAATATAAATATAGTAAAATTGGTGAATTTGTATTATATTAATTCCACCTCTCATAGTGCCCCCCCCCCCCTAAAAAAACGTCTGAATTCAACACTGAAGTCGAATATAGGTGTTATCGAATACGTAACTTTATGTACGTGCGGTGCTTGTGTGTGCGTAATAAGTGATTATTAGGTGTAAGTGTGTGACCCCCCCCCCACGTACCACTCACGTCCTGCCAAGACGCTGACGACAGAGTCTGAAGAAAAGAGAAAAGCTCTAGCACGGAGCATGATCCTACACAAGTCACTGACACGCGACACGCCGTATAAACGAAAACATTAAAAATACATTATTAACTTTATATCCATCATATGGATGTGATAAAAACTCCGAAAAAAATATAAACTCGGCACGAAATTCACTAGAGGTTGACTTTTCAACATTTGTGTTTATTCTGCTTAATTACAATTCGTCAATCGATAAATTGCATAAATGTTATCGGATTATTAGGGTGTTTAATACAATCGATAACAAATTTGTTGGTAAAAAAACAATGAACGGCAAGTATACAAAACCCCTTAATTTGTATTCACTTAATTTAATTATTATAATTTTCATATAATTTAATAATTAAATAAAAATCTTTCTGATTTGGATGTTTACACAGTAGTCAAGGTGAAACACCTTTTTTACTTTGTTTTACTCGGGTTTAAAACTAGTTTTCGAATATCAGAGTATATAATAACGTATTTCCGCAAATGAATCAAATTTTTACTGTTATTAAAAATATTATGTAACTTATACTGACGCATCGTGATATTTTGTATAAATATGACCAAACCTTTTTTTTTTTAATCGGCCATACACCCACTGCCCTGAAATCCTATTAAAAAGTACTTGAGGCAGTGGGTCAATATGACCAAACATGACCTAATCTAACCTAACCTTACGTAATTACGTAAATTACACTTGTTTTCAACAATACTGTAATAAAACAATATAATAATTTTAAGCGTATTTTATATGAAAAAGAAATAATAATATAAAAAGCAAAGTGCGTAGTTCGGTTGTGTTAATGACATAAAATCTATTCAATACATTTTGACGGAACTGAAATGATTCAGCATTTTTTATAACACATTTTAGACTAATTTTATTTCCTTAAAAGGACGAACCAATAGAATCGACTAATTGAGACAAACCGAATATACGAAGAAAAAATACCGACAAAGCATAATTGCTTTTTAAAAATTACACAGAAACATGGTCTACAAAATAGTCAATATAAATAATGAATTGATACATTTTTACAAATATACAAGAAAAAATATTTTTAAATGTAATTTTTTTTTTTAAATTATTGTTTAGTTAATAGTGCTCCAGGGAAAATAAATGAAAATGAAATGTACCACGAAAATTGATTAGTAACAATCATATTCAATCCAAATGCTGTTACTAGATTTATTAATTTCTTTTATGAATGTTTTTATTAATAACATTATCGATTTAGTTGTATACATTATGTAATATTTTGTCGTATTATTACTTAATTACATTATAGTTTATTATAATAAAGGTTGAGTGAGTCTGAAGAGGAAAAGAAAGAACATATGTGTATCAAGGCAACATTATTTATATCCGTGGATCCCAATAAATATTTTATTCAAGGATTCATAGCCATAGGTTAGAGGTCCGTTGATCCCCTATTGGGAACCACTGATTTATACAATTATGTATTTATACACAGCCCGAGCAAAAACACATCAAAAACTAAAAACTAAACTTGAGAGAGTAAACCGATTAGCATAACAGCGAAACAAATTGCACAATTATCAGATTAAAAAAAAACTAGTCTTGGAACAGTCATGTGCAACGTCAACATAAATGTATAACACAAGAATCAAAAATAAATAATCATCGAAGAATAATATTGGTTTATGTCTTGAATCTGCCAAAACTGTAAAGCATTAAAGATGTAATAATAAGTTGATTGGAATGTGCTATTCAAGTGGAAAATTGCAGCTGTCTTCAATTATTAAACTTAAACAGAACACATATAAAGTCCCCACAATATGATCATAAACAAATTTCAATACGTTGCTCTCGAAAATATATGAAAAGATAATATAGAGCGTTTTTCAAGTAACATTTATTTTTTAACACTAAATATGTTTACGGACAAAATTAAAAACTGAAGGTCAAGTAAATTACTCATGGCAGTTGGTAATGAATAAATCGTTAACTAGATAATCGTGAAAACATTTTACAAGTGAATTTTTTAAGTAAGATCACATTGAACGTCAAATACAGACACAATGTCAACATATATAAGTCATTGATACCGACGTAAAAATTTGTTGAACACGAAATGTTACAAACACATACTATTTATAATTTATACTTATCAATTTAAAACGACTTCAGAACACGCTCCTTATATTTTTGATGACTTCAAGATCATATGTTACATGTTTATATACGCGATGAAAAAATACTTGCGAGTTAAGTAAAAATGATTGCGGATGTTATAATAATATCCAAGGACAATTGAATTTTATACCTTGATGTATAGAACGAAGTATGAGACATTATTATTCATATAGCCGTAATATTTCTTTTCAGGAGATTAATGAAATTCATCACCTATAATTCATATTATGATTATTTACATATATATTTTCATGTTTATTTGCAATGAGCATAGATCACTCTAACGGATTACTTTAACAAAATTATTAAATATGTATATTTACTACATTCATTTTTGGGTGTTTTTTTATCAAAACTTAAGAAAAATACTAGGACTCTAAAAAAATGTTTCCAAAATAAACTTTAGAAAGAAAACTTTAGTCAAAATATAATTGTAATGCAAATTATATAATATTAATATTACAACTAGATTTTTATTCATTTTATGAATTGTTTAACAATTTATTATTCAATTAATCCTATTTTTATTATTTTATCGTTTTACTGCATCAATAAAAATACAAATGAACGATGAAATATAGAAATGAATGTTTATTGGTATTTATAATATGATAAATGATAATTATTATAATTGTATTTCTTATTTTTTCATTATTCTATTAAGTGAACACGGAGTGTTATTTGGTTAATGCTAACATGACTTACATGTGACAGTCATTATTACACGCAGTGTATTAAAAATTCAATGTTCATATAATATTAAGATAATTTTTATCTGCCCCTATATAAACAAAGTTAACAATCGAAGTATTTTTTTAAATTAAAAAATAAATAATTAAGTTATTTATTAAGAATTAACTATGATTTCAATACACAATACAATATTATGGAATAAAAATAAATTATTTCGTGAGGTTTAAAATAAATTATTAATATTGGCAATATCCTTGACCTAACCCTTGACGAGTATATTTCATTATATATATATATATATATATATATACGTATACTGATATTCGTCACGAACATGCCTATAATAGCTTAAAGAATTTTTCAAAGTATCATACTATAGAACTTCAAAATAACAAAATAGAAAAAATACATCAGTATATTTTTTATAGTTCTTATGTACGTATTAAACAATATCACTTAACCAAATTGTTTAGATTCTCTTCGGTTAATGAAAAATTAAAACCAAATACTTGATTATTTAAAAATACAATTATTTAAGTTTATACTCGTATTAACATAAATAAAATTAAATAAGAAAACAAATCGAGTGAATAAAAATGAAATTTGTCAAAATGATGTGATGCGCCTATATGTAGATGTACCCATACATCTTTACTGCACTAGACGTGACATTTCTTAATTTCTCAAAAAACCATTACTATTTACAAACTATACGGCAGTTTTATTTCTTATTAAATTTATCAAGTATTTTATTTTGTTTTTATTTTTTAATCTACGAAATGTACAATAAAATAAAACAAATGATTCACAAATATATAATATACAATGTAACTGTAATTTATTTTCAATCATTTTACGTTTTTAATTTTAGTTTACAAAACCTACCCATCAAAAATTACTTAAATAAACACCCAATATCTATATAATTTAATATCTATATAGAGAAATTTAAATATAAATATTAAATTTAAAATGATTAGTACAATTATATCAGTGATTATTAAACAATTAAACATGATAATCACGTAAATTATATTAAATTATATTTATGACTTACCGACATTTAGTTTTGCAAAATAATTAATGGATAAAACTGAGTCATGCATGTATATATTAAAACTAATATATACTTTAACTACGTAAAAACGTAAGCCGTATAACAAAATATACAATTTTAAAATTATTTATCTAAAACTAATATGTCAATTCGAACTACAAACCGGGTGAAACATAGGTGAAGCTGAACTTAAGCTGTAGCAGGTTCATCGAATAATAAATTTCCTGTTCTCATATTTGCACATTTTTTAAATTAACTAATTAGCAGATTGATAGACATAAAATGTATTATTTTTTATTGTACTTAATATATGCCTAATTACACCTAATCCTTGTATCACGTGTGTAAACAAATAAAAATTTAACTAGCACAAATAAAATAATAAATTCCTGTAGATTAAACAGATACAATTAATAAACCTATGCAAAATATATTACACAACGTTATAAGTTTCACCGCTAAAAAGCTAATATTAAAATTAAAAGTTTCCACTTTATAGCCCAATTAATAATGACGACAATTTATATACAGACAATATACCTACAATTAAATAAGCTATGTCGTTTTTAATTATTATGTATTTATATACAATAACAATTTTAAAATTATTTTTATACCTTTTATTTAACATATAGATTTGTGAATTTCAATTAAACGCTATTCTAGATTTTGTATAAAGCAAAAATTTGAAAATCGATGTTATCGAAATGAAAAAAAACGTTCCTTGTTTTGTCGAAGCACGAACAGGTACTAATAAAACATGTATTAATTAAATTATACTTTTAAAATGTTGCGGTAATATAGTTAGTAATCAACATTTTAGTTGTATTTATATATATTATATATTATTTATATATATATATATAATTATATTAGTATACATTGCACAACTATATAACTAATTATATCTATTCGAAAATGTTTTTAGAATGTGATAACCGTGATTACTTTTAAATCAAATAAGATACAAATGTCTTATTTATATTAAAATTATGTACTGTAGCACGATCTTTGATCAGTGATCACTTATATTGTATCGTAAAAACGTATGGGCGGTTAATCATATTTCTGAAAAAACCTAAATCTTCTTAATCCCCTAGTTAAAACACAATAATGTAACAATTATTCGTTCCATATAAATCTCCCTCCTCGAAGTATGTATACTTGAATACTCCTACGTTTAATGTTATTAATATTATTATTGTAAATTATTAAAAATTAAAAACGATTTAAATGATTGATTTATTTAGGTGTTGCGCCTAACAAATGAAACATTGAAAATGACGACCTCGTTAAAAATAGAAACAACGATAAAAGGGCGTATTAGACATTTCGGGTGGAAAATTCCACAATGTCAAAAATCGATATATTCGCATAAAGGCAAGTTCGCGTGCAGTGGTGCCACGCCCCAAAATCAACACTTCCCTTTTCCGGTGGAACCTGTGGAACTCTATACAAATATATTACTAACGTACACTACCTCTATATCAATTTGTGTATAATAATTACAATTATGTAAACGGTACACATTCAACCCCAAATTATTAATTTGCTTCTAAAATTGTTCGTATATATTTCTAGTTAGGTATATAAGATGTATATAAAAGATTAAAAAATGAAAACATTATGAGAAATAACAGGCTAATACAATAAGACCACTGTCCACCTGATTTTTTTAAATAGAATTTTTTTGATTTTTATGAGTAATACTGCAATTAATTTTAATACTTTTTAAAACTACAAAAATATCCGAGCCCTACTAATTAGTTTTTTGACTACTAACTGTCTATTAATTGTTGTACACAATATATAATGTATTATTAATCTTATTTTGCAATTATTCGTTGACATTTTACAACATTTTGTAATTTAGAAAAATAATTTTTTTCAAATTCTTAAATAATAAAATAAATAGATACCAACACTAAACTCAAAGTCTACATTAATTACTTTCCATTTTCCAAGATATTTTGAATCTTACAGTAACACTTAAACTAATTAACAAATGTTTTTATTGACTTATTCAAAATTAAATGTCTGAATAAATTCCTTTTGTTTTGATATTGATATAATATATATATAACATTAACATATTTTGATGAAATCATATTAAACAATACAATTTAAACAAGTAACACAGAACTTGTATATTCTACAATATATAACATTCAAGTTTCTGAAAAACAATAAAATTGATTTTTTTTTTTTATTTAAAAGGAAGTTTTAATAAAATTGATATGCAGTACTCTGTTAAATTTAGTAACAATTGTACATTGTTATGTACTCTATTAGTTATCCCGCACAGTTTTTTATATTTTTACACCAACAAAATTACTTTTTAGATTTTTTCTATTATTTAGACTTATTTCTAACAATTACAAAATATAATTGTAAGTTATAATTAAACATCTAATTAAAAAATACACTTAAAAATAATTTTAAATTACACAGTCTTTGATAACTAAATAAACTACATTACCATAAATAAATTTTCTATTTTTAATCAAAATTAAATAAACTGAATACAACACGAATAAAACTAAAAATTAAACTATTCAGTTTGTTAAAATTATGTAATGTTTAGGTTGTCCAAAAATATTATATATATGATACAAATCCAAATAATTCAATTTATAATCTATGACCTTTTGGTTACAAGTCTAAAGTTTTGATAAAAAATTTATTTTTAAGGAGTAATTTTATATAAGCTTCAGAAATTTTAATCTAAATATAACTAATAATTTTATGGTTTTTATGACTACAATATAGAAGGTACTTAAAAAAAAATTCTAACATTTACAATAGGTACTACATAATAAAATTAAAAAAATCATCAGTATAATTATATATATTATATTAGCATAAGTATATTGGTTCTTAGTTATCGTAGGTAAACTCTATTGCTTGAGCATGATCAAAAAACAAATAATTGTTTTTATTAGATATCAGTGTAATAAAAGCAGTTAAGCATAACTCACATTTTTAGGTATTTTCTTTAATTAGTATTAAATACTTTTACCACAGTACTTATTACAGTATTCTAATAATAATTGTTCCAAAAAATATTTAATAAAGTATATAAATACTCTTATTTTTTAACATACCTACTAAAAATTAGTTTTGGTTTTGATGTATGAATACTTCATGACATAACATGAATTCATAATCATTCAGTTTTTATACAACAAACAATAATTAGCTATTTAGTTAAACAATATAATTATAATTCTACTATTGTTAAAAACTATTTTTTTTTTTTTTAGTTCCTACTTAGAAATTATTTTAATTATGATTTTTGAGTAGGTATTTGAATATTTATTACTGAAGTAATTATTAAAGCATAACAAACACCAATACTTAACTAATTTGTTTATCAAATGCATAAATATATTATATTAGTCTTTCAGACTTGTTGGATTGCTTTCGTTTATAATTCAGACTACGAAATCATATAGTAAATTACTTCAATCAACAATAATTAGATATGATTAAATTTAAGATTGAACTTACAAGTTACAGACTAAACTTTGACCTCCATCACTTCTCAATAAAACTTTTATTGGTCCATTGTAGTTACTAAGAATTAAGATAAACAATAAATAATAAAATAGCACGACAGTTTAGCAAATACATCACGACATCCTAATTTACATCATAAACATAATATTTACATTGAAATTTTGTTTGGAAAAGATAAAAACACAACACGAACATTGAACTGTATGTAATCACTACTTCCTTTTATTTTTTGATTTGGCTGATATCAGTTTGGCAGTTTTATTATTTTGTGTGTGTGCGTGTTTATGTGCCTACGTTGATATCGGACAGTGTCATGGAAATGTATTAATTATTTTGTGTTCTTTATAAAATCTTATCTTTGATAAGACGATTGCCAAATGGCAATTACGACAACAACAGAACGTTATAAGTTATATAACGATAATTTAAATAATATATAAATGTTCAATCGATGATAATTGAAATAATACGTCTCAATGACAACCGTATTTATTTAACCATTAGCCCGAACTTTACTGTAAACTGATAATATTATTGTTTTTTTTTTTTTTTTTAATAATTTGATACGTTTGAAACAAATTACGTTACAACGAATTAACTACAGACATCCGTATTATGTCTACGTGTTAATTCGTATTGTGTACACAATTGTACATTGTGTCATGAAAATCATACGGTTGTAGAAGACTCGCGACGTGACGTAAAATTAAAATTATCACGGTAAAATATTTGACGGCCTAACAGTAAATATAGTGGGAAATGTGTATGAAAATTAAAAACGTGTTGTCTAGACCGTTATGATTTTAAAAAAAAAACCCCGATTACATATATGTCACGAAAACAAAGGTATATGGTAACAATAGCTATTGACTGAAAATAAATGTCCTTGTTGGTTTACCATACTTCTAACTAACCTAACCTAACCGTACACAATATTTGTATATTACACAGTTGTTTCCCACATTTCTTAAAGTTCGAACTTGAATAATACACGAGTTCGAGTTGGTGAAAAAGTACCGCTTAACCTAATTGATACTGCTGTAGTCAGTATAGAAAATAATTTTGTTAGTTACATTTGTATACAGTACGATATCAATAAGGTTATAAAAAATTAATAATATGAAAATTCCTAATTCCTGTTGAAGAAAAAAATGTAATACCTATACCTCTACGTTTAATACGATTTTTTCGCATACCACAACGTCTAGCAGATGTTAACTGGGTCATTCTTTTTTACCTAGTAATAAAAAGTTGTATAACATCTTTAAATTGTATTTACATGATATAATAATTATATTTATCTAGAAACTTTGAAATATAATAAGTATAATGCATACAATATATGAAAAACAAAAAACATAAATATTATTTAATGTACCTAATTATAAATTATAATTTTAGTATACAGTATTGTCATTTGTTACTTTAAAATAGAACAATATATAATAATAGGTTAGCATATCCATTATCCTATATAGCTGTATATAAGTATTACACATATGTATTTTTTTTTTTACAACTGACTAATTAATACCCATTAATATTTTTATACTATTTTTTACAGTTGAATATATTTGTTGTATTACATTTATGTGTAAATAACTTGTACACAATGTTTCTACCAGAGATTAAAATATATTCAATATTCAACAAATGTAATTACTATTTTGAATTTCTGTAGAACTGCTCATTGTCATGCCATCAGTAACATGTATTTGTTGCATGTGGCCTATAGGTATTCAGGTAGTCTATACATTTATAACTTTATGTATTAAGTATTTTGTTTGGACAAATCTACCAGTGGACTTTGCTTCAAACTTCAAAAATATTGTCCTCAATATTTCCAAAAAAACTTGGTTCTCTAACTTAAATCTTTTTAGATCTTCTATTGTCCACTTTAATCGACTTCGCATAAGCCATTTTATAATATTTTGTTTCAATAGAATCAAAAAAGTAGATTGAAAATTTAAAAATGTAAAGTAAAATCAACTTTTTTTCAGAAAAATTAAGTTTTTTTATTTTAAAACGTTAAGAAAAAATATATCAAATAATTTTTAACTGTAGCAGATGACAATTACATAGTTATTGATCACATATCATAAATACATTGTACTACCAAAAAATACTTTGAAAAATGATTTTTTCACCAACACAAAGCCTACATAAAATAAAACCGAATTCACTGAAACTGTCATAATTTGATCGATGTTAATTGTTTGAGAACTCCATAGCAGTCACATTACAATCGGTTTATCTTTCCTTTATTTAACATTCATGTCGCCTAACTTCTGTCCTGGTTCCTTTACAGTGGTTACATAGTTGTATACAACAATGTTCATCATCTTACGTTTTGGTATCCTTATGTAAAAAAATTGAAGTTACATGATAATAATAAACAGGTAATTTACAATTTAAAAACAAAAGGAAACCCATTTAATAAAGAAATAATAAATAATAACCTCAATGTGTAATCATATTTAAATATGTTTATTAAAATCAATTAATTTTTCAAAATAGAAAAATTATTATATGTGAGCAGTATTCAAATGCATTGCACAAAAAAATTAAATACGTGAATGTACATTCACAGTATAACTTTTTTAATGTATACACAGGTTTCTTGAAAGAAATAAAATATATCATCGAAAATGAAATTATTAACACAATAATTACAATGGGTAGAAATGTATAATCTTAAAAAGAAAGAAAAAATACATGTAAATATCTTTCAAAAAAAAATAAAAAAAAATAAATAAATAAATAAATCTTTATACAATGTTCTCAATTTAATTATCTTGGCTGACAAGGATAATTTGTAATTGAAATAGGTTCTGAAAAACACATTTAATGAATAAAATTCGTTTATACATAAAACATCCAATGGAATGCAACGACTGAAAAATATGAGAAATGATTATATGTATCATTGTTTAAATACAAAATTCACATAAATAAGGTAAATTATAAATTTTATTTTATATTTATATATTGTATATCATATATATATATATATATATACTCATCAGAAAATAATCATAAATAATTGTTTATTCCAAAAACTATGAAGATTGAAAACACTATCTATTAACTTGAAAATTGTCTTGATTTGTTAACCACTTCCAATATTATTCAATTCCATGCAGTACTAATATAATCAATACATTTTTTTTTCTTAAATCAAAGTATTTAATACAATCATAAAAAACTACGTTCTATTTAAATATTAAATGGGTAATATCAGTCCATTTGCTTGGGTAGTTTTAAGTATCCTGTCATGGAAAATTACATTATTGCCCTGGATACTGAGCAGCAGGATATTGTGGATTAGGAGTTGTGTTAGTCGGATAATACATTGAATGAACAGGCGGATTTCCAGCAGGCGGTTTCATTTGGGCCGGTATCTGAGAATAACTAGATACTGGAATTGGCGTTGAGTACAGATATGAATATTGAGCGGTCGGATAAGAAGCTCGCATTGCTGGTGGGTAAGAGTTTACCCATTTACCTTGATGTCCTATAAAACATGTAACAGTTCACTAGTGTTTCGTAATTAAATGTCAGTCGGAAAATAATACAATTTAATACAGACCTTGTGGTGGTATTTGTCCTCCAGAATACGGATTGTGTTGATTCATAGTGCCCGGAGATTGTCCATTATACATATTTTGAGGAATTTGAGGCTGCTGAACAGGCGGTGTTTGTCTTTGGGGTTGAGACACAGCTATGTTTTCCTGAGGTGATTCAGCTAAAACACCAAATAAATATGCATATCTAATAATTATATTTGTAATGATAATTTATAATAAATTAATGTTTGCAATATAAAATCCATAAGACACAAACCAAAACCGTAGACAACTTTCAAACATTGTATGGGTCACTAGTTTAGAAGAATAAATGTCGATTTTAGTTAATATAAAAAATTAATTGTATACTATTTAATGTTCAACTCATTTATACAAATAAAACTTTTAATTTCAAATCTACCACTTACCGCTAACGAATTACTTAAAACAGCAAAATACGAGCGAATTATAATAATTTCCATAATTATTTAAAACAAATGACACATTATTTTAAATTTACTTCCAAAGTCTTTTAGAAAAGTATTGATAATATATTAAGTAAATTAATTTGAATAAATATGAAGAAAATTACTCTTACACTTAATTTGCTGGGTAGCCGGAGGAGTTTTTGTTTGTTCATCTTTAGAATTACGTAATGGATCAAATTCTTTAGTAACACCATTATCTGTCAGAACTTCCGGTGAAGTAATATTCATTGGTTCTTGTTCTAATAAAATAATTAGTAAGTAAATACATAATTGAACACAAACTAATTTTAAATTAAGTATTTACTATAATTACGTATAGAATTTGAAACGTTATTTCCTTCATTAGTAATTTCAATAGAATCTAATAGCCATGTCACAGCATCTCTTATTTCTCGCAATTGTTTTTTAAGTTCTTCAGCGTTTAATTTCGGCTTTATTCTTTCTTCGCTGTTCAAATCATTCATAAACACTTGCAATTTTAACACTCTGCTGGTCTGCAAAGCAAATGATAAGTCTTGACTATCAAACACAGTAACCAAATCTCCATCTAAAAATTACAACAAAAGAACAATATTTAAAAACACAAACCCATTCAATTATTATAATTCAAATTGAACACAAATTGAATACAAAATTAATAATTTATTTAAATCAAACTGAAAATATGTACCTTCGTCTTTGTATTTAATTGTGAGATCATCATTAGCTGTTACTTTTCCATTAAAAATTCTTTGCATCATCAATAATAATTCATCATAAGTTATAGACTCATTGTGTATTAACACTTTTCTGATATCATCACCTAATTGAACCTGAAAAATATTATTTTTTTTATTCTTTAAATCTCATTAACTCATAATTATTATTAAGTGGACTAAGCAAATAACTACTCATCTAGTTTATATAAACAAATTGTAATGCATATTACAGTATTTTCAGTTTTCTATTATAACATTATCAAAATTAACATTTTCTTAGATTGTATAAAAATAAAAATACTATACCGATTTTAAGAATCTTTGTTAATTTAATCTAGGTTATCATTAAAATATTTGAATAAATTATAAAATATATATACATTTTGGAAAATAAATCAAAATTTCTATGGCATTTTATACATATATTTTTTTTTCAAACCTACATTAAGAGTTTTGGTATATTTGTATAATAAATATAATAATAGGTTAATGTTAAAAACCAGCCGAAATTTGAACAATTCACAAACGCTCGATAATGTTAAATAATTTAATAATAAATAATGACTATCTTATGTTTGAACCCCTTGTTCATATTCAGTATTGTACAGATATTGTACATATTGCATTACTGACTGCCATCGCACGGTCATGTCTGAATATGCAACGATAGTCGAGTTTCGATGCGTCAACGCACATGTATTTCATTCATTAATATTAAGACAATAATTTATACATAACATAAACTGACTCAATATATATATTATATAAAATAATATATTGTTTTAACAGAATTGATTCATTTTAACGAACCTATCCTACCAAATTTCAACGCTGTCTAACGGTTCTAACCGTTTGACGTGTTAACAATTGACTCAATCGGTGTAATCGAGGAGGTCGCAACAACTAGTGGCAACGTTACCAACCCAGTTCACAACACTTATAACATTTTAAATATTATTACTATTAAAACTTAAGATCTTCAATAACTTAAACAATTGAATCTTTAAGATCAAATTAATAAACAATTTTTTGTTAAACTATTAACAACTATCAACATACTTTAATTATAACTTTGCCAACTAAATCTATGGGTTGAAAAGTGGACTTGTCGGATTCCATATTGGTTGACATAATAGACTTTGATGTTTAAGCCTCTAAAAATTTTATAAAAATACAACAATAAATTAATCACCATCTCATATAACAAATAAATAAAATACAACGAATTGAGTAAGAACAATGTAGTCAAAAAAACAGTACTCTAATACTTACCTACGCACGAAATCAATTAAAATATTGACACCCTAACA
Source organism: Schlechtendalia chinensis (assembly GCA_019022885.1). NCBI lineage: Eukaryota > Metazoa > Arthropoda > Insecta > Hemiptera > Aphididae > Schlechtendalia > Schlechtendalia chinensis. The sequence continues at coordinate 3,337,917 of CM032341.1, forward strand.
AACTATCAATAATATTATAATATATAAAAACAAAACCTATTAGTCAAACAAAGAATCACGGTACAGCAAAATAAGAATAAATAAGACAATCAAGCGTAATAACTAAAAATGATATTTATTATTTTCAGACAGTTATCATCAAAGAACAAAATGGAGTACGAAAACATTAAAAACATATTGGTCACACTGATTCGTAAAATATTCCATGTAGATGTTGGTAGTGTCACAGAATATCTGTGTTGGTATTACAATATATTTAGACCACGGTAAGTAAAATTAATTGGTATTATATTATTTTCCTTACCGTGGTCGAGAATGAAATAATAAGCAATCAAAGAATATCGATGATAAAAAAAAAAAATGTAATTAATGGTTAAAATGGTAAAATACGAACGAATTACAATTTTCTCTTGCTATATACCATTCATTTTTGAAGAACGATAGAGTTCAAAATTAATAGTTAACCTTTACGGATGTTTGTAGTTTTTTCATATTGTATAGATAATTGTTTTGATTTTATAAGTTCAATCTGATAGCTAATTTAAAAAAAAAAACACTAATGTCTTTTAATCATGTCAATATGAAATATTGTGCGTGTACTCTAATTTAAATTATTCAAACAAGAAAAATTATTGGTTAGTTTACTACATATTTTATAATTGGACGAATTACAATAAAATTTGTTTAATGGCTTAATACATTGTAATGTTTTTGTTTCCTACAAATTGAAATTCCAATTATTCATTGTATTTGGTCAACATTCAACAGTACCAGTATTATTATACAATAATACATAGTTTAATATAATTGAAATTACCAAGTTACAAGAAATTATGGAAAGCAATTGTGATAAAGCTTCTCGTTACATCGAATTGATCATGTTACACATTAAGAAAAAGAATTTTAAGACTGCATGGAAATTTTCAGTAAAAGCAAATAAATTATATCCGACATTGGAATCAAAACGTGAGTTTAAAGCTAAAATTATTGTTTAACCATTGTTAAACCATTAACAGTACTTTAATTGACCACTGTTTTTCTTAAAATTAACATGAATATTCTTTCAAAAGTTTTTATGTATATTTATTAGGGTGTCTGTTAATTTATAAAATTTTTTGGACTTCGTAACCTTCACTTTTTTTTCTTTTTATAAAGGAATACATGTCCTAAAATTTCAAATGTTTATGTTTACATTAACCCATGTTGCCAACCCTCTTAATTAAAAAAATTCGTAGTTTTTTGAAAATTGTACTTATTTTTCAATTTATTTAATTACACACAACCTATAGAAAAAAAATCAATATATTAAAATGTCCATTAAAGTATGCTTTATAAAGAAAATTATTTGTATTTTTTACCCATTACCTATTTTAAATGTACAAAATAACATAAATATTAAACAAATATAAAATAATACCTATTTTCAAAAATGATTGAGTGTTTTCTTAATATATATATTATATACATTTTAATATAAAAAATCTTAATTATAAATTATTTTACAAAACATTAGATATAACAACTGATATTTATAATTTTTACATTAATACATTTTGTTTTAGCATCTCATTAATCGTATTCGGAAAGGATTGTTGATAAGCTTGAACACATTGTAAAATATATTGTTGCTATTCTTCATTTGTTGTCAATATATTGTTAAAATCTTGTGCAAGTTTTATACCTTTCTGCTGTATCGTTTACAACCTTAATGTGTCCTAGAACTAGAACCCTTTTTCCATTCTTATAGTGTTCATCAAATGGCCATTCATTTGGATTTTTCTTCAAGAATTCTTTATTAATTTTGAACCGGTTAAAAATATTTAAACTGGCTTGTGATCAAAAAAATTTATTTATTTCATTCTCAAAATTAAAAAATACAACAAACAAGCGACTTCTCAAACAGATAAATTAATACGACGAGTATTAAAAAATAATACCTGAAAAATTTGATGTTTAAATGGTAGTTTTGCACCAATTAACTTAATTAATATGAACTTGACAACATAAATACAAAATGAACTCTACAATCTAGAGTTTGATTTTCAAACAATTTTACCCATTTTTACTTTAAACCATGTAACAAACCATACCTTAAAAGTATATTTAACATTTCTTTGTCTATAAAACTACTGTTTATTTTAAGTTATAAATAATATTGATAGACAAAATAATTTTAATAATAAATAAAATATTTTTAGGTTTAATGAAAAAATTAAAAGCTATAAAAAAGAATTCAAAGCGAGAAGCAAGGGAAAAAAGAAATAGAACAGAATCAGGTTAAGAAAAATATTGATTTAATTTACAATTTATCTAATCATATTTTATGTGTTTTATAATAATTCAGATACATCTTATGGTGGTGATTCCAGTTCCTCTCCCTGTAGTAGCTGTAATACACAGAAAAAGACGAGAAATTTAAAAAAAAGTTATAAATCAAGTTAGTACAATGATTTAAAATTACCTTAATGATTATAAAAATGTTTAAATTATGTATTACATACTAATATGAAACAGTTAATCATGAATGTATATATTTTACACTAATATATCTTAAACCTACAAGTATCTGTACTCAGTACAGTATCTGTCGAGCGATCTACCTTTTAAAATTTTAATATAATATCTGCAAATAATATAACATGAATACATATCAGTTATTAATCTTTTATTAGTTATTGTTTAATGATTCAATGTTAAAAAATTAATTATTTAATTTTAAAATGTTTAGGTACTACTTATTTATGTAATATGTCTGTAATGAATAAAGATGAATCTTACAAGTGTCTTGAAAAAGCAGAAAAATACATAAAGGACAAACAATTTGATTTGGCAAAATTTTTTATACTTAAATCAGAAAAGCTTTTTTCTTTACCTAAATCTAAAGGCAAGTTAATACAATCTACTTTTTAATTAGAATAAGAAATATTAATTGTTATATTTTAGAACTACTTAAAGAGATTCAAGAAATTCAAGAAATCAACAAACCTAATTACACAGAAGAGCAGGCAAATATTATCAAAAAGTAATTGTACATTTTATGTAGATTTCTAAAATTATTTTAAACAGTAATTACAAATTTAAAAATCAATAACAAACTTATATGCATTTGTATTTAGTTGAATAGAGTTTGGTGAAAGCTAATATAAATTGTTAGTAATAAAACATTCTACTTGTAGAAATAATATAGTGAACACAAATTGTTTAGACAGTTTTTAGTTACTTATCTGTCTGTTATTTGGACTTCCCTAAGGCACAGATCTATTAATCTCAATTATCAAGTATATTTATTTTAATAAATCTTATAATTTATAACTATAAACTGTCTTTACAACTACTATATATTAATAATTTGATCATCAACATATAGTTAAGTATTTTTTTTTTTTTTTTTTTGTTAAGTGAAGTTTTCTAAATTATATTTTTTATATTATTAATTCGAACTATCTTGATAGTTACTAGGAATTGAATGTCTTATTATACTATAAGTTTTAATCTTGTTCAAATCATTTATTTCTAGTGCCTTTAGAAATAAATTTCATATGTGACTTCAATGTTATAACGTGCAATGCAGGATTATAATTTTTTACATACCTTTATTCTTAAACAACATCGATTTAGTGGTTATATTTGTTTATAGTTGTGTATCTACAACTAAGTAAAAACGTAGAAAACTTTTTAATGTTGAATATTTTGCTTACTTTAATTTTTGTTCCAAATTGGTTTACAAACATTTTGCTTTAAGCAAATTATCTGTACAGGTGTTTTTACGTTAACTAGCATATAATAATGATTCTCATCCATTCCAAATTTTATTTACTATAATAAATTATTATTAAATGCTAATAACTATGTACTAAGTAATATACAATCATATTTTCAGATGTTCAATTAAATGTCTTCAGTGCTAACATTAATCTAATAAGTGACTCTTATTGTATAATTTTTTTTTTCAGAGTAAAAAATAGTGAGAACTTCTATAAAATGTTGGATATTAAAATCACAGCAACAGTTCCTGAAATAAAAAAAGCTTATAAAAAATTAGCTTTGTTATTACATCCAGATAAAAATTCCGCACCTGGTTCAGGAGAAGTGTTTGTTGGTAAGATGAGACGTTATAAGTGTTTAATATTATTTGTTATTATTATTATTTATATTATATTTATCAGTTGTTGGTAACGCTGTTGAAACATTATGTGATCATTCAAAACGTAAAACTTACGATATGACATTGAAAAAACCTACCCCATCGACTACTAAAACTTATTCTCAATCTTCCTATCCTAGTAAGTACCAAATTACTAATCATTTTAATGTATTAAAAATTGGTAGAGTTGGAATAAAAAAAAATTTTTTTTTTATACTACATAAATATACTTTTATTTATTTTGATGCATTTTTTTTTTTTTAGATCAACAAAGTGAATCACATAATGATTATTACTGTAATCCATTTGAAAGTAGTGACCAGGAATATTATACATTTTGGGATGATGAGAATATCATACATTATGATAATAGTGATGATTATGGTTATGATTATGATTATTATTATGATAATGATAATGATTTTGGTTATGATTCTTAATTTATTTAAATAAAATATAGAAATTATTTTATCTTGGCAAAAATTAGCATTATTTATAATAGTATAAGATATATTATTCAATCTTTTGTCAATAATATAAAATATTGTTATATATTATACATTATTATTAGTATTAATGAATGTGCCTCTTCGCTCATTGGCGTTAACATCACTTACATTTTAAACTTAAGCTTTATATATGAGGATAAATTGAACACTATATATTTTTTTATTTACTTTTGAATTCCGTTTCACACAGTATCTTGTTATTATTTTAAAGCATGAATATAACCGCTAGAAGTGTTAAAAAAACATTTGGAGCCTTCTCATTTTTTTGTTTGGTTTTATCTTAAATGTTTCGTTTTCATATAGAGAGATTTGAATAACTTCTTTAGTTCACTATTTTCAAAGAACCGCCATTGTTGTGTTGAGTTGATTCTTTATATATAACACCGGTAGTGAGAGGACAACAACAATGTAATCGTATGTAATTATTTAATATATTGTTTTGCTTATAAAAACAGATTGTTATTTTATTTCTACCACACATGGCATTTTTAAAATGTTTTAGGCAAGAAACTTATGTTACCAATTATTTAGAAACATTTTCTTTGTGATTAAAATTTCTTGTAACCAGCAAAATTTTATATCGAAAAAAAAATTCCATGGGAATTGAAATCTGTTCTCGCCCCGCATACGTACTCCTTTTGACAAGAAAAGTTAGTGAAGCTAATAAATCTTTAAACGCGTTGACGAAAATAAAAAATATTGTGTATTGTTTTGCGATTTTTCAGCGCGTTTTCGACGTTTTGGTTTATTTCGCTTTCAACTATACAACGCTATACGTATAGAGTAGCCGATCGTTTTTCCATAAATTATGGCGTAATTTTTTTTTATTCGATAATTGTTTTCCAACGTGGGTTTTGTATTCTCTTGCGATACCACTGTTATGAACGTATATTTGTCGATATTAAATGTTAGTATAGTACATTATTACACTATGGCCTCCACGACTGTGACTGCTGAACTAGTCGTGGCAGACCAACGAGATCATATACAGAGCCTCGTGTTATTTTAATTTTATAATTGTATTTTCATATGCAATAAACGCTTAATATTATACCCAACGATCAAAATTTCGTTCGTCAGTTTCCCTCACAGTACCGATAAGAACATAGAACGTACGTATACGGTTTTTTTTTTCTTTTTTTGTTCACGTCGACGTGGTTAAAAAAAAAACGCGTCCCCGCGTTTGAAAGGCGCCACACAAACGTATTGTATTTGTCGTGCATCGGTTATTCAACAGCCGGAAAACTGACGGGCAAATGACATCGCGGCGGTTCATTTATTATTACACAATGCGGAACGCGCCGTCCGTCGTTTATACAACTACGACAAAATCCGTCTTACGCGTGTCGTTTTGTCGGCGAAACTCCGCAGGCGTGTTTCGTTTAACGGTTCTACGTTCGCCGGCGTCCGTCGGAGAATATAAACGCAAGATGTCGTCCGTGTCCAGAAGGGTCGAACTCATCCACTCGCGGAACGAACGATCGCGTCGCGACAAACGCCACGCGAAAAGCAACGGCGCCGGGACCGTGTGGAAGAACGTACTGGACGACGTGTGCGATCAGTGTTCGTTGCACGGGCTCAACCACATCATCAGAGAGGACCGGACCACGGCGGAAAAGTCAGCGATGGTGTTTTTATTTCCATCACCCCCCCCCCGTACGTAACGGAAAGGTTTACCGTGAAATCGTTCCGGCCGGGAATACGGTGTTGCTCGTGCGACATGACATGACCGTCTCTTATCTGTACCACAGCCGGTCTAGTTTTTCGTGATCACCGATAGTTTTCACGTTTTGGGTTGCCGTACGTCCAGGTACACCGAGATTATTATTAAAAAAAAAAACTACCATCACGCACAATTTAAAAATGTAAATGCCATAGTGTAAATTACGTGTTCAAAGATATTTTTATTTTAAAAAAAAAAAAAAATCATGGCTGTTGGATTTTATTGATCGCGTTAGTACTTGGACTTGTATGGCAACCCTAGCCCAGTGCTTATACGCCATTACTGGTAATAACGCGAATGTCGAAAAAATATTTTCACTGACGGCGGGACCAATGAACGCAATCGTCTTCAAGCGGAAACAGTAGAAAGTAATCGTTCAATGCAAATTCAATTTCAAAATTACTTGTTCGCGGTTTGATCGAGTACGTTACGGTAAAACCAGAGCTGCTGAAAAAGGTCGAGAAATAATTAAACTAATTTAACTAATCGACTTACTTTATTCAAAATTAATTATTTCGATCGTTTAAAAAAAAAAACGATTTCACATTCTTTTTGATAATAAATAAATAATTTACTAATAAAAGTTTAAAAAAAAAAAAAATGGTTTTTGGGATTATCGATGAACGTCCCGGTCGGTACTTAGATGGACTTTTATGGCGACCCTACGTTACGTCATAATATATTTAAAAATGTATTAGATATTGTTTTTGTTTTTTTTTTTTTTTAAGTGAAACTTCTTTTTCGGAGGGTACAAAAAAAAATCGGATTTTCGTGCGTCACGGTCGACCGGTCACAACACTTTTTCTCGAGATTATTTGCGCACGCGCGTAAAGTTCCCGTTGCAGTCAAAACTTGCGAGGCAGACCGCTTGGCCGTCCCCACCAGTTTTACCGCATCTAGCGTCCGTGCAACATCACTGCACGTGATCACGTCATTTGCCGTTCGTACACACACACACACACACACACACATACATACGAACGCCGGGCCAAATAACGTGAACGTTTTATTTACGTTAACCACTATTTGCGTGTTCCTTTCCTTTGCTCGATTTACATTACCGCATACGCGCTCAGGCTGGTCGGACTTATGATTGGTAAACCAAGTATAACCCATTCTTAAAGTATCATCTAGCAGTGGTGACCGAGTAAGCAAAATTTTATTGATAAACGCCCTCCGCTCGTACAGTTCTGATATTTATTTAATCTAGCGGACCAGAGAATATTTAGTAACTTCCATATACATTTTTCCAATACAAACCTAATACTCTATCGGTTGAATGGCTCTGAAAGAAGTTTCACTTCATCCGCGTGTACTCGTAATTTCACTTAAGCCTTTTTACTTTCGGGGTGTTTTTTCGAAGGACTCAAAATAATATATGTATATATATATCTGTGAATTCGTTTCGTACGACCGTTAAACAGGCGTCTGACGCGATCGTGTTTCCGCAGAGTGTTTTGGACCATAACCGTCGCGTGCGCCGTCCTCTTGGCCGCGTACGCGATCGTCGAATCGTGGATGTCCTACAACCGGAGTTCCATCGACACGGTGGTCGAGACGACGTTCTTCAATTACGCCGACATCGCGTTCCCGATGGTCGTCATATGCGACAATTCCAGAGTGGACTGGCAGAGGGTGACGCGATTAACCGCAAAGTAAATTCGAACCCAGAGTGCCAGGACGATACGGTGTGTCCGTCACTGATGCGCCGGCGACACGTCCGGGATTTTTTTCGTTTTTCGAAACGGTGTTACGACGCGATTCGTTAAATCGCGAACAATTGTTTACTCGGACAAAACGACATCGAAAATTGACAAATTTTACGATTCACGAATGCATTAAGCGACACATCATGAATATAACTTAAATTCAATTTTATCAAAAAAAAAAAAAAAAAAAACGGACACGTCACACCGTGTCGAACGAGTTTGGACAATACGTATATTTAACTATGGACGTGTGCGCAGTTGGGTAAACGTCGACGTTCACTAAGTGATTTTGGTAAACGTCGACAGTGTCAATATTTTTATATTTTATTATAACATTTATACCTATAATAATGTTAGTCGCGGGGGAAAAAAGACATTTCGTATAAACGAAAACGTATAAACATTTATTAAAAAAGTAATCTATTACTTTCTACTTTAAATATATATAGTGGCGTGCCCAGGAATTTTCAATGGGGGGGGGATGTTATAAGTAAATAGTAATAATACATTTTAATGAATTGTTATGGTAATACCAAAAACTCAAATGCTTATGTTTCAAGCTCTCCAAAATCGTTTCTAGCTTATAATTGTGTACATTTGTAGATTGTTATATAATTAAAATGAATTTAAATTATAACACACTAATACCAAGATGTTCAATTAACAATAACACCTTTAAATTGAAAAAATTTATTGCATTTTTAAAACAAAAAAAATAAAATACATGGAAAGTAGATTGCTTATTCCAAACGGAAATTCAACTGCCTAGCTTTTTTACCTTTTTGCTAATAACTAATAAAAAGTATTAAGTAATGACTCTAAAACAGCTCTTATAACTAATAAGTGGTTTTCTGTAGATCATCAAAATATACGATGGGAGGGGATATAACCCCTAACCTCCCCCCCCATGAACATGCCACTGAATATATATATATATATATATATAATGTAATATTGTCTTGTAACTAATTCAGACGACCGGTCCCACCGTAATGTGTCCGACTGACTTCAAATACTCACGTGGAATTTGTTGAAAGCGATGGTTATAGCGATGAAATCGTTTAAAATTCACGTTGACTTTTTACTGAATATCTAACGTTTCACTCGGACGTTTAACAGAACCATCTAATGACTACGCTCAAAAACCTGGTTGTCTCCTTTAATAATTATTGACCGTAAACGTGTCGATATTCACTGTGACCATGTGCAATAGGTAACAAACAGCGAAAGACCGATATTTCCACTGACCGTTTTTCTTTTAAATTTTTTTATGTATTTTACAATGTTTCATCAGTTAATGACCATAAATTTTTTTCCGGTCAACAACTAGTAAATTTGACCCGTATAGATTGGCCGCGATTCAAACATTTTCCGTGCCGAACAACCAACACACACGCTATTGCGTTATAATTTATAATGTAGGCGCTTTGCGTGACACGCGGCCCCCGCGTCACTGACCGTCGTTTACGAATCGCGTTATTACATTAATCGAAACGACAATTCGTTTTCGGGTTTGTCAACGTTTTCGTGCGCGTGCACACGGTACCGTATTATGCAGAGACGTGCCCGGGATCGATCCAAGTCTGTTGCCAGTCGTGAAAAAAGTACTGAAAACGTTCTCGGTCCTGTCCTACGGCGATTTCGACGAGTTCGACGTGCTGCGGAACATTACGGAATTGCCCCGGCTCAAAAGTCTGAACCTCACCGAAATGTTGCTGAAGGTCTCTCTGCACGATATAATAACGATTCCCCGCCGAATTATCGTGGACGGATTTATTTAACCGTGTACGTGGTGCGTTACGCCGCTGCAGGTGATGAGGCCGTGCGAAGAAGTGTTCGGGGGCTGTTGGTGGAACTTCAAACAGGTCAACTGCTGCGACGTGTTCGAGTTGCAGCGCACCGAGTTCGGATTGTGTCATTCGTTCAATTCGGACTTTTCCGAGTACAGCAGAGCGTAAGTACGAAATATCTCTAAGAGACATACTTGTCATGACATACTAGACATGTCTTCCGATTTTCCTCGGTAAATGTATATTCACTTTTTTTACATTCTGTTTTTACAATTGTGTGGTGTTTTTTTTTTCTTCAAGAACTCAAAATTGAATAAAAGCCTACACATGTATATTATTTTAACGATGTTCGTTAATTATATAAGACAATTAACGCCGCTCAGAATCGTTTTTCGAATACAATGATTTATCATTGCTTACAAATTAAAACAATTAAGATAAAATTAAAGTCTCTAAACTCACTTGATCCCACAGCATCGGCCGCTTGCCACATTTTTAATTTTTAAGATGGTCATTTTTTTTGGTGTATATACACTTAATTCTCATTTTATATAATATAATGTTTGATTTAAACGAACATTTGTTTCACAAAACAATTTTTTCTGCGTGTTGTATTTATAGTGTGTATACAAGAGTATCATTCCTCAAGTGGCCGATCATAGCCTGGACGACGAAATTATCGCATGTCCTATACGAATCAAGAACAAATAAAATACAATTTTGAATGTTTATTGTATAAAGTACGGATCCGTATGTAACTAAAGTGTAATATGAATGGTAAAATTGTAAAGTCAGTTGTATGCTCGCGGGCAGGTAGAAAAAGTCAAAAGATGCATATAAATTCGTCACTAATATTTTAAAAAAAATGTTTTCTTCAATTATTAGAAAAAGAAAAAAAATACATATTTTATAACTTTACGTGCATATTTTGCTATTTTTCAGTGCACAAGTGCATGCATGTTAATTAAATAATTTGTACATACATTTCACAGGAGACTCGGAGCCAATTCCGGTCTTATAGGTACGTTTTGGCGATCGGAATCCGGGGACATCCGACCCAGAAGGACCGGCGATAAAGGACAGTGGTCGGGCATCAGGTATCTCGTGATATATACACATTATATTTACAATTCAATTGATTTGACATTTTTTTTTCGTTCGATTTATATGCATTTCATAATGTTGTATGCGTATTGTACGCGTGTAAATAATAATAATAATAATTATTATTAATAAATATCACAAATAATAATAACAATAATAATAATAACTAAAACTTAAAATTAAATGTGAGGAATATAATACATGTTATGTAATAAAACTACCATTTTATTTTTTATATAGAAATTAATTTTTCGTACGAGAACAAACTATATTATTATGTTATGTATTTAATAACCCAGTGCAACAACAAAAAATATGTTGTATTACCTGTATATATGATAGTGTATTATTATTATATTGGAACTTAGAAGTGAATAATTATATTCTACACGCGTGTATTTACCCATTAGTTGTTTTAACGGCATTAGAATTACAATCGAGCGTCACTGTGTATATTATATATTATAATAATACTATCGATTTCAATTGCCGTTTCTGTCGCAGAATGTACATATCAACAATGGAACCGAATCAAGTAGCACCGGGAATTAACACTAATCCGTCGATTCGGGTAAATTACAACATAATAGATATATCAGTATCGGTATATATTTAAACATGTTAACCTGTATTGATTTAAAAATGTCCGTCACACGATAAACAAGTTAAAAACTACATGTCATTAATAATCAAATATCACGAGTTGAAATAAACAAATAATAATATTAAATTGTCCATTATCGCATATTCTATATTATGCTGAATGTACTTTCGTTTCAAAACACGAGTGAAATACTAAAAATTATGTTGTTTTTTACTAAATTATGTGTATTATAGCCAGTGTTCGAATTGGAAAATATAAAGTAAGAGAGTTCAATTGTAAATTTAAAAATAGCGTTCCAAATGAAATATTCGGTGGGCTTTCGCGATAGAGAGGAAGGGGTAAAAGCCGTGTCTGAAAATACGATTTTCACGCGGTTTTAATTTACTATATAAATACAAATCTAAACATAATATTAAAACATATTGCTGCTACACGGTGCCATATTTTGGCGTGAAAGACATTTTTTAAATATGTAACATAGAGTTAAGAAGAGTTTCAGATCTCCATTAGAATCGTACGCGGATAATGTTTGTTAAAACGTCGTTTTTAATATAGATAATGATGGGAGAACCCAGAGGCGCCCCGCTGGGATCGGATATGGTAGTTATGGCTGGAAGCTTCGGTAACATAAACGTGTGGGGAGATCGAATATACAATACCCCGAGGACGAAGAACCTGGACCCGAAAAAGAGACGGTGTTATTTCGCCGACGAAAGTTCCACCGGAATGGGCACGAACTATTACCTGAGGAGAAATTGCAAAACAGCATGTTACATGAACCACGCGGTGCAACACTGCGGCTGTTATTTGGAGTTCATGTTCGGCCTGATGAGTCGTAAGTCGTCAAGTTAAAAATTATGAATACAATAACCCAACTTTTAACTTTCTAACTCGTCAACGCCTAGCCTTGAATTTTTCTGTCATTTTTTCCCTTCTTTATTTAGAACAAATTTGGAATTAATCTAAATACTAAAAATGTCTAAATTGACACGCAAATAAATATAAAAATAAAACAATTGTTTAATTGCTCGGCAGTATCGTTATACACAGTTTCAATGTCAAACAGCATTATACTTTCGAAAGTACGTGCTTAACGACTTTTAGGTTTAAATAGTTAAATAAGTAATAACTGAGTAACAGTTGAATGCCGCCCTTGACGAAGTCTTATAGATTCCATTGGACTCATATATATCTTTACTATCGATTCGGGACATATAATTGATATGTATTTATAACTGTATTTATGCAGACACTTCTATTAAAATTAAAATCACTAAACTAAAATATATTTTTAAAATAAGTAATAATTAGTGTATATGTGCATTAAGTTTTGAATCATTTAGCAATATTGGCGTTGTAGAAACGCTTGAATTTATCACAGGTAGATGTTAAACGAAAAGTGCAATTTTTCATTTGTTTTATTTTATTTAGCAAACGACTCGTTACGACCATGTAACGTGGAAGACTTGATTTGTCTATCCAAGAAAAACCGTAAGACGATAATATTATATCACTTTCGATTTTCGAAAAAAAAAAAAATTCCTGCCAATATAAATGAGTATTTTTTTTTACTCATCTCAGCGTTTTTCAATAATTTTATGCCGAACGAACAGACTTCGTTTTTCATCAACGACCCGCCCGGACTAAAATGCGAATGCATGCCGGATTGTATCCACCAAATGTACACGTCCGAGCTGACCATCGCCGAACCGACCGTCACGTCGGTGCTGTAAGTCCATATTTTATACCTAAACCGGTAAATTATTGGTCACAAGGGTTTATAAATTTCTACAGAATCGATCCAATGAATGTCAATATTATGAACGAATTGTATACCAATTTTAAGAATTGATCTTTTATTAAAATTGCATGCGTATTTCGCTATTTTCTAGTGTATACATAATTTATGCATTTTTAAACGCACAAACACACCAACTCTACATGTATCGCAAATACAAATTACTCATTAATGACGTCATGTACTTTTCGTTTTGAAAATGTAGAAATTCCACTTCGTCCATATTGATCGACGTACACTTCAGACAGAGTACGTGCATACTGTACAGATCCGATTTGGTGTTCGGATGGCTCGAACTGTTGGGTAAGTATATACAATGTACGATTATTATTATTATTTACGCTCGTGCGAAATGTAACCAATTTTTTCGTTTTTTCGTCATTTTTTTGTACACAGTATCGTTCGGTGGTTGTGCCGGTCTGTTTCTCGGTGCTTCGCTGCTGAGTTTCATCGAACTAATTTATTTTTTAACTTGGAGGGTCTACTATCATTGGCGAATTAGGCTATTATCAACAAAATCGGTTAAATCCAAGATAGAGGAAGGAGAACGTCGAATGAACAACAGACGACACTAAATGCTCGTCTCGTGATCTCATTTAATCAAAAAACAAAACAAAAAAAATAATAATAATAACAATAATAAAAAAAAGAGCACTGCAAAACACATATATATATAATATATATTAGTACTTATCTAGTGTTATACACACACACACACACACACAATTTTATATTTGTAAATTTTAAAAGGACTTATTACTATCAAATTAAACTATTCTCATCGATTATTCGTGTACTTTCTGGAAAAAATATATATACATGTCAGGGACGGATCCATAGGGTGGACCAGGTGGGCCAAAGATTTAAGTTACTGTTTTAGAATTTTTATTTTACTGTGTAACCTGTATTTTTTGTGATTAAATTTATGGGCCTATTCAGAATAATAATCCTGTATATTATATATTGTTATAAATACAAATAACGCGCATTTATGCTAGGTTATTACAATATTTTTTTACTGGATGATTATATTATTTCGCTTTAAATAGAAAATATCTATTCACTTATAGCTATATACAAATAATGTAACGAAATATCGTAAAAGGCAAAACATATATTTTGTATTTCATCATAAACAGGACTATTTAAACATGCGAACATGTTAGCGAAAAATCTTAGTGATCGAATTATTATTAAATCATTACGTGATCCAATTAAGACTAAAGTAAAATTCGACTATCATTTCAAAACGCGGTTCATTTATATAAACTGGAGATTATTAATCATTTAAAAATATTTCGAAATGCAGTAGTAGTGATTTTAACTAAATTATTATTATTATTATTATTATTATTATTATTATTATTATTATTATTATTATTATTTATTATTATCGACAACATTTTATAATTTCCATGGATACCTTAAATAGATTATTGAATGAAATTAAATATTTCTTTTTCTAATTATTATAGTTTAATAAAACTTTATAAATATTTTAATTAAATCGTGTGTTGATTAATTGATTTATTGAACATTGAAAATAATGGAATCAGTCGAAGAATTGAGCGATACGTCATCGTCGAGAGTTACCATTACATCGTTAGCCGTTTACTACGTGGTATGATTATTTAAATGTGTTGTTTTTTTTTCTCTTAAATTTCGCTGATTTTCGTTCTTTATTTTATTAAGACTGTTATTAGATATATACGTAGTTCACGCCAACTAAGGTTGTTATGATCCGGATACGGATGTATACCTAATATTATAGCAAAGTATTAAAAAAAAGATATTACATATTACTAAAGGTTGTAATAGGTCTAGTGGTTTTACCAAGACGTATTTTATGATGTTTTTATAACATATTTACGCGTTACGTAATATGATTTTTCCTCCGTCTTTATTAGTGGATTGTGGGAACCTATTATTATTACTATTATTATAATCGTGACGACAAAAAAAAAAAAGTGACGCGAAAAATAAGAAATCGAAAAATTGATTTCTTTATTTCGAATCGTAACATTTTCTTTTTTGACACAGTATGCGTGTACACGTCATCGGGAAACTAATTAAAATTTCTTTTTACCTACACGCGTGAACGTGATGAACTATATGTATAATAAGCGATACTGCATTTCTTTTTAAGTTTATGGCATTATCCACGGCCGTAATAAATGTTACCGACTGGACGTTTTATAACTCAAGTGAGTACACATCATACGTATAAAAAATATTATAGTTAAAGATATCAGACAAAAAAAAAAAATTATTTGTTTTGTTTTCAATGTGTACAGTATCCAAGTACACAGTTGTACACCCTCTCGCGTTTGTATGATATGAATTTTATTTTAATTTTAAATACTCTTTTCGCTTATGCCTGAGAAAGCGCAAAAATCGTTTAGCGCTTTTGCAAGTTTAGTGTTTTACCAGCAGTATGTACGTATGTAAATATCAAAATTTATATTCACAGGCGGATATGGAATGGTCATGCACTTAGCGTTTTTCATGATAGTTATATGGTCGATGGTATTCTACGGTGCTCGCTACGTAAGTATTTAATTGTTAAAATATAATATATAAATATCATCAGCGTTGGATGGTAATACTTAAGTGACAACTTACTGTAACGAATTTATTTTTGTTGAAAGTAATTAACGTGTTACTTTTTCGTAGTATTTTTTTTTAAACCTTTTTCCCAACCGTAACCCTTGCACAATTGTTGCGTCAGTGTACAAAAAAATAAAATTATTATCTAAGCGATTTCTTCAATTTTCAATATTTATAATTAAACATCATCGTATACTAACATCACACATTCGCCACTATGGCCCACGCGACTTATTGACTTCTATATATTTTATTGTGACGAAAATCGTTTAATAATTTCATCTTGTTGATGACGGTCATCGATCAGATAATGTATTTAATATTATAATAATTAAGCTCTATACTCTGGTGTCGTGTTTTTCTCGCAACGAGCGACGTTCTCAACGGGTACGCGTGGCGCACGCCGAAACTGGTCGATCTTTTCTTTTCAAACAATGTGTAGTGATATTTTTGGAAAAAAGAAACAGTATCGTCAATTGTAACGAAGTTAATTTACCAACCTAAAAATAAGGTAACTTGAAATGAGTGAAAATTCGAGAGTAATTTAATTACAATTTTGCAATGTCGTTATTAATGTAACTGAATAACCGGGGAAAATAATAACAATAATAATTTACCCAACAATTGTGTTTTTCTATCGCAGGGACAGTACAAACTGATGAAATGGGCTCTGGGCCTCTGGCTGGTATTCATAATATGTTGGATTTTCGTTGTCATGCTGAGCCTCATGGACAATTACGGGTATTTAAATGCTAACCTTCTTTTTTTTCTATGTGTCACCGACGACTCCTTGAGAATCGCTTACGCATTACTTTCAAGGAACCACCGTCGTTTATTTAAATACATAAAATGCATACAATACAATACATTTATACATAAATGCATAAAATACATTTGAAAATCCTTGTCCTTTTCCTAAACAAATTTTAACAGGTTATTATTTGTTATGAAACTAATTCTAAATTTAAAAAACAAAAATGTTTATAAAAAATTGAACTTATCCTCCCTTTTTTGGCTCACCTGTTCGTCCTAAACGAAGTTTAAAAAAGACAACGTCAAAGTTGTCCTTCTTTTAAAGAAACTTGCGATTCGTAGCAATCGTCGTACATAACTTAACCGGCTTCGTACGATGACGTACGATATAAATATATATATATATATATTATGTTTAATTAATATAACACATATTTACAAGGTACGTTTGCACAGTAAGTAAATTATAAAAGACTACGTAACAGAAAAAATGACACGAAAATATTGTGATACGTGAAAACCGTTTTCTTTGTCTGCAGGTTTTATTGCGTGAATCGCCGTTGTCCAAACAGCTTTTGGATAGTCGTATCAAAATGGAACAGATCACCTATAGACAACGTTTTCGATTATTACTATCACCAACCGCACAATTCGCCCGACGAATACGAGGATTTTCCTCCGCTCAAAAATGCTACGCTAAGTTACTCCCAAGGTGGCAGAATTTAGATCACGACTGGATTGGCTCAGCATCGATTTCTCCAATTGTTTAATACAAAGCACAACGTTCATTATGTTTTTCCGTAAGTACAGTTTTCCAATTGTTTTTCTTCACCTTCCACTCTACTTCAAGTCTTGAAATCAATACGTTAGTTTTGTACTTTCAGAACACATATTCGGATAATGTTTATTTTATAATTTAAAAATAATTGCATGATCGAAACCTGTAGAATTTTATATATAGCTTAGAAAAAATATGTTTTATTTATCTGATGCACAATCATGTGACTTTAAGATTTAAGATTTATTTTCAAAAATTACATTTCACAAACAATACTATATAAGTTATTATATACTAGGAAATGTATTTTATTGTATAATATTTATGAAAATGATGTTATTTTACTGTTGAATAGAATTATGTGAGAACAATTTTAACTATTTTGAAACAATTTTTTTTGAAAATTTATATTTTAAATTTATAAGTCAAGCAGCAAAAATTGTAAAAATAATTGTTAATATATAATAATGGGGGTTTTTTTTTAAATATTATTGAATCGATGTGAAAAAGTATTTGAATATAAGAATAATCATTCAATGATTGACAACATACTTCTAACATAAATTGCAGCTTAATCGTCTGTATTTTTTATTCTTTCGGATCATTTTAATTTTTTTTGTGGACCTTCAATATTAAAAACAAAAAATCTATCGATTAATTGTTAGCGAAATTAGCTGCGGTCTTTTCAGTAAAAAATAAATCAATAGTATCAAGGGCGCCCGCAGAAATATCACCCGGGAGGGGGGGAGGGCAAATACTTACAAGTTAATAAATCATAAGAAACAACATACACAACATACACATCATATGTTTTAAATTTGTTTTGTGTATAATATGAAATAATGAATGTATGAAACAAAATGTAAAATTATATATATAATTAATTTAAGGTAGGAACTAAACACTTAAACAATTCACAAATGACCGATTAATTAATTAATTGTAGAAATTAATCAAAATATGACAAATCATGATAAAAATAATATTTGTAATTTATTTATATTTCAAAACATATTATTTACACGAAAAATGTTATCACTTAATCGATTATCATTAAGCATAAAACATTTAAAAATATTTATTAAAATACAACCTATACAAACATTGGCTCGAATAGCGGAGGGGGGGGCATAGTCCCCCCTGCGGACGCCCTTGAATAGTATGCTGATTTACTGATCGTATGTTCATTTAGGACGTTTAAGGGATCGCGATTATTACAATAATTAAGCGCGATACAAAACAAAGTGACTTTGAAATGTCCACGGCCATTCGGCGTACCGATCAAAACGCGCATCGTTTTCTGTTTGTGTTCCAGTGTTTTTCGTGAAATCGTGGATGTACTTGAAGTATTCGCTACGGGATTTAAAAAATAGAACTCGGTGTCCCGATTGTAATATGACCGAGACATCCGCCGGTGCGCCACAAGTTTGATGGGCCGGTACAGTGTCATCATTTGAACACGATCGGACGTTTGTCATTTCGCAAGCTTTAATTATACACTTCTGTTAAAAACAATTATTTTGTGTTATATAATTATAAATTATATTTTATTCGGCACTTACGTGTACACGAAAAGAGCGATATACGAAAAATAACAATATTTCATCGATATACGATGACGACGTAAAACGGTTTACTATACAAATATTTTATGTTTGATTGCGCAAGATTTATTACCAACCACGCAAAAACAATAAAATTCTTTTTTTTTTTTGAGAAAGACTTGCTTTTTTTATTTGACTTTCTTCGAACGAATAATTTTTTTTCGATTTTTTTATACCGTTTCCGAAATAATATTATAAACATTATACATTTTATTACTTGTTATTTGGTAAATAAATATTGTAATATGTTTTTTCTTAATTTTCTACTAACGTTAATGCGAGCAAAGTATATTTTTTCTTTTTTGTAGTGTAAATTCCAAAAAGTTTTGATTGTTGATATTATTATTATTATATTTTTACAAACTCTATCATATAAACTTTTTTATCTATTTACTGTATAAATACTTTTCTTGTTATACAATTTTTTCGCAAACATTTACATATAAATGTATAATTTGAATTTTTTTCAATATTAGGTCGTATTTTAAAGTTTTTAGCCAAAAAATCCAGACTTTACACTTATCAATTGTTGACGTGTTTTTTTTCTTGACCATATAGGACAATAAATATTTTGTGTATTTTAAGAATAAAAAAATTTAAAATACGTATTACGGTCCATGCGTTACGCTAATACGTCTGAAAAAACAGTTGAAATATCCCATCTTCCAATCCAAACTCTGCAAGGTAATTATTTTTAACTATTTATTTGTTAATTACGTTTATAGTCGCCGAATTCCAATACACTCGTGCCTCTCCGCTAACGATTCCGTAATAATCATTAGTTTTAAAAACTTTTGAAATTAATTAATTCTGTTTAATCGTCATATTACAAAAATCGAACGCCACTGTTGCAATACCCTCCAACCTTATTCGCCAGATCTCGCTCCATGTGACTTTTGGCTATTTCCAACATTAAAAAGCGCATTAAAGGGAACACATTTTGAGTAGGTTGAAGCTGTAAAAACCGTATCGACAGAGGCATTGAAGGCATTGCAAGAAAAGGATTTCCAACATTATTTCGACCGATGGAAAAATACGGATGGAGCAGTGTATTAAACGTGAAGGGGAGTATACAGAAAGAGAAAAATGTCAAATTATTAAAAATTGTTAACAAATAGTTTTTAAAGTAAAAGTCTCGTTATTTAATAGCTACATCTCGTATATTATAGTCGCGAATTCGCGAGTGTATAATAATATACTAGCTAAAACAAAATCACGTTTATACGCGTTATGTTTTGCTCGGGTAACTACGATTTTGTTTGTTTTCGATACCTAATCAATAGTTTTATAATATTCAACAATAACGCACGTTCGATACTTTTTAATTACGCGCATTCCATAAACCACGATGAGAATCCATAAGTTTTTGGCAAATTTGGACCTGAGTTTTGGCGTTTTTTTAATGACTGCTATATTTTCGGTAATTCGTTGTTATACGATATCATTATATAGTGTTAATAATCGACGGCCAATAACGAACCGCTGCTTAGATTTGTTCGTAAAATGTTGAATTGGTGTGTTTTAGGTGTCTGGGACGTATAGTTTTCTGACAAACTTGTCCAATTGGAGTGAAGCTTCCAACAAAAGTAATTAAAATGCATTATGTTTGTTCGTGCTTATATTGAACAGTTAGATAGTAAGAGAGATATATTATCGACTATACTTGTGGTTGTTACTTTCAGTTTCTGTGATTATCATTCTACTTAGTACGATGAGTACGGTATGTATATGGGCTTATGCGTCGAACGGAGTTTATAAAAACGTACGTATAGTTTGATATATGTATGTTAAAACCTATAATATGTGATTTATTTTAAAATCGTCTCCCCAAAGTGAAATTCTTATAAGCCTAAATAACAATTAGTATGAAATATTTTATCAAACGCGCGTTCCGTTTAATTACTTATGCCGTCCTCCGTCCGAAATAATACGGATCGAGAGGCGACAACTGAAATACCATCGAAAATTCGGTAATTAAATATAGTTGTGAATTGATAAAATATTATAGAAAAAGACAGTGGCGTATAAAAGGGGAGGATCTAGTTGATTAGCAGCCCTTTAAAATCACCTCGGATATGAGACAGGTTTAACTAATTAATTACACTCGTTTCGACGTTAAACGCCGAGAATTGTAGATAAATTGCCGAAAAATATTTTTTATATGCGCCACTGTAAGATGAATCGTACATATCGAATAAAATTGAACGAAAATTCGGGTTTCGATATAAAAAATAAACGTAATTTGTTAAGCAAGGCAATTCGAGACCAAATATGGAGGGGCTATTTTTAGAAGTTCACTGTTAAATCTATGGAGTGGATCGTGGACAAGCGATTCGATCTAATATATATATATATATGTGTAATATAATTACTATTACCGTTTTTTTTTTTTTAAATTTTATTTCTAGGAAAATACTCAAGAAGTTATATCGTCCGCGTTATACCAATGGTCTGTATTTGTGATTTCATGGATTGCACTATTACTGCTGTCTACAAATTCGAATTCAAAAACGTGAGAACAAAACTGTCGTTTTTATCGAACACGAGTGATCGTAAAACGTTCGGTATTGGAAAAGTATTTATAATAATTTACAGCTATAATAAATTTTCAGTTACGTGTGTTTGAAAGGCCTTTGTCCCGAAAGCTTTTGGCTGTACAACAACACGTGGATTGACGAAATATCTCCCAAAGCGTACAAGAGGAGAATATATCTGTTTAACGACAAAATAAAGTAATGTTAATAATTTATTTAATATAAACCATTAAAATCCATACAGATATTATAGTTTTATACTAGTTTTTTTTTTTTTATTTGAATTACGTTTTAGGACTGCTAGCGTGAAGATAATGTCGACGGCGGTCATGCCGACCGAGTCGCCCGATTTATTGACCGCGCAGACAAAATATAATAATGAACCGATAACATTATTATCGAGAAATGCAATACAAGTCAAGAGAAACATAAATATGATAATCATTTTTTTTCATGTTTTGTTTTATCTGGGTATGTTTTTTTATTACAGTATTATTATGAATTTATTATGTTATAATAGTATTATATAGCCGTCAGAACTCCGGCGTTGCCCGGATTTAGGAGATCATATGTTGATTAATTAATTGTGAATTATAATGAAAACTATATGTGTGTGTGTGTGTGTGTGTGTGTGTGTAGCAATATAAAAAAATAGTTAACAAATTAAAATAAGTTTTTTCTTATAAAAACGTAACAACAATCGTATTTCACACGTTGATTTTCCCGGAGTAAGAGATGATGATCCAACCGTTATAATATCTGTTTTCCTTCGTCGGCGGGAGCGTTTTTTTTTTAATATTTAATTTTCGAAAGTGAACATATAGCATTTTTAGAATAAAATATCACTACATTAAAAAATCGTCGTTATAATTGTAATACATTACAAAATTCGCCTCCTATACGACGATTTGTACAATATGGACATTTTCAATGGTCGTTTTCGTTCACACAAAACTATATTCTTTTCCAGTTATTTACACTTATGGATGGATCGTGCTCTATAGTTATAACATAGAGTTGAAACTACTGCCACTATGTGATGACAAACAGACAAATCTAGAAAAATGACACGTTGGAAATGGCTTGACGGTATAGCGTACTCTATACGGAAAAATCGCAAATAATGCGAGAAATAAATGTTTATTTTTTAAAATTAATTAAAATCATTAATCCGAATACTATACACTAATTGAATAATATTCATTTCGATTTGCGTATTAAATTGTAAGAATTTAGTACACTGCTATACCAATATTACTTACTATGTGTGCATACAATTGTTTTGATGTAATATTATTCAAAAATAAACATGTTGTAATAAAAGTAAAACGTTTTTAAACCCTACAAAACGTAAATGTAATAATTATTATAATATGTGTATTTTGTATGCGTTAAGTTGATCGAAATAATCGTATAGTAAGTAAATACGTATTAACCGTATGAAACTTATAATAAATATATTATATTTCATTACAAATTGAAAAGGACGTTGTTCGAGTCATTCTCAGACTTATATTTAAACCTATATATATATATATATATAACTATAATGCACTTAATATATTTTACAGGGCGATTATAAACTCTGCCATAAGTATCGTTTTTTAGTAATAAACTCGGTCAAAAAAAAAAAGCAAGTAAATTTGTATTAAAATAAAATCCATCTGAAATAATGTTTAACAAATAAACTTATATCGGTAATAACAAAGAACGTATTGGCAATTAATATTTTTTCAACTTAATCTAATACTAGATTGGAACAAACTCACTCCCCTCCCTCACAAATGGCACCACTGTTTTTTTTAAAAAACTAAAACAGAAATCTATTAGGTGTTGCTGGACGATAAAATTTTAATAATTCACCGGACTCACAACGAAAATGACGAGTGTTTGACATCAATTGTCAGTACACTGTTAACGCGTTTTCTTTTTAAAATATAAAATGTTAAAATGTATTTTTGCCTGTGATATATTAATTTGTTAATATTATTCCTATAATTACTGGTATGAGCACCTAATATATTTGTGTGTATATATATATTTATACTCAGCCCAAATAATACCACATTGGCAGGCTAACCATCGTATCAAATCGGTGTTTACGAATTAGTCGCCAAACATTTGGTAGCAGAGCGTGGTTGTTTTTTATTATTGTTTACTGGCATTATTTCGTTGTGTATAAGTATGTAAAGGTGCACATTTTATTGTTTTATCAATTTATTTATATTATATTATTATTGTCGTGTTGATATTTGAATTACGTAATGATTGTTTTATTTAATATCTATATTGTGTCTTTATATTGTTGAAGTTATAATTGTTGCGTAACTTATCTTGGATTTTCATACAATTGTTATCGTCTTCGTCTTATTAGTATTGTTATTAGAATTATTGTGCGCTCTGTTATCTGCAAGATAACAAAATATTCATTAGGTTATTCCTTGTACTAATTCGGTGAAAATGATGGTACCTACTATGTCAGGTAATGAGGTGGAAAGGGCCGAACGTGTGTTAAAACGTAGTTTTTTGAAACGTACTGCTGTTATGGACGATTTTTCCGAATTATATAAACTGGCTATTGAGGCAAAACGTGATAAAACTGTAATATTCTTTATTCCAAGCACAGAAATCTGATCTTGAGTCATTTTTGGCTGCATTTACAGTAGAACAAGATACGATAATGGATACGTTAATTTCTTTGGGCAGAGAGAAGGAGTATACAGAAAAACACGCGACACTTTTTCGTGAAGTAAAACGACAATATTACTTTATTCATGCAACGGCGCAAGAATTAATAGTTAAACGGTCTTCCGAACCACAAGTTCGGACTAATATTCATTTGCCAAAAATTACTTTACCATCGTTCAATGGAGATTTATTGCAGTGGCCTACTTTTCGAGACAAATTCGTTGCACTTGTAGACTCGGATATTTCTTTAGCTCCTATCGAGAAATTCCATTATCTTGCTAGTTGTGTAGTAGGATAAGGCTGCCATTGTGGTAAATTCTTTAAAGATGACAGACGCAAATTACCCGATTATTTGGAAAAAGTTAAATGATCAATTTAATAATCCTCAATTGTCTGCTACAATCTTAGTGGATAGTGTATTGAATTTCCGCCGTATGGAACATGAATCTACTACAGGATTAACTGCTTTTTTACATGTATTTGATGAGAGTTTACGATCGCTGGAAGCTTTTAATATCGAAGATCTTTCTAGTTTTATTTTATTTGTGTTGGCCAATAAGAACCTACCTCGATCTACCAGGGAATTATTTGAAAGAGAGAATGAAAAGTTATATCCATCCGTTGATGATCTTGTTTGTTTTGTTCGTGATCGAATTAAAATTCTCGAAAATATTGATATATCCACAACAAAAGGATTAAGTAAAGAGAGATCATGTGGGAAACCCGTTTGTAACTATAACAATAAAAGAATGCTGGTCGCCACTCAAGAAGACCCGAAGGTAAAATGTCCAGTATGCAAATTTAATCATGACATTAAAGTATGTTCTAAGTTCTTGAGACTGCAAGCAGCGAAACGGTATACCTTAGTCGCAAGTCTCCGTCGATGTTTCCGTTGTTTGAGCGCGACCCATATGTCATCTTCCTGTGATACTGAGGAGAAATGTGTCACTTGTAATGGTTTACACCATAGTTTATTACATTTCCGTAAATCAGAGTCGAGGACGACATATCAACCGAACGTGAACATCAAAAATGGTGATACTAGTACGAGTATCAACAATACATCTATCTCGGAACCAGGAGGGTCAGCATCTCATATTGGTAATATAGGACACTCCACGGTAGTTTCTGTCGCAGAATGTACATATCAACAATGTAAGTAGCACCGGGAATTAACACTAATCCGTCGATTCGGGTAAATTACAACATAATAGATATATCAGTATCGGTATATATTT
Organism: Schlechtendalia chinensis; assembly: GCA_019022885.1. NCBI lineage: Eukaryota > Metazoa > Arthropoda > Insecta > Hemiptera > Aphididae > Schlechtendalia > Schlechtendalia chinensis. The sequence goes on from CM032341.1 coordinate 3,363,500, forward strand.
AAACATGTTAACCTGTATTGATTTAAAAATGTCCGTCACACGATAAACAAGTTAAAAACTACATGTCATTAATAATCAAATATCACGAGTTGAAATAAACAAATATTAATATTAAATTGTCCATTATCGCATATTCTATATTATGCTGAATGTACTTTCGTTTCAAAACACGAGTGAAATACTAAAAATTATGTTGTTTTTTACTAAATTATGTGTATTATAGCCAGTGTTCGAATTGGAAAATATAAAGTAAAGGAGTTCAATTGGAAATTTAAAAATAGCGTTCCAAATTAAATATTCGGTGGGCTTTCGCGATAGAGAGGAAGGGGTAAAGGCCGTGTCTGAAAATACGATTTTCACGCGGTTTTAATTTACTGTATAAATACAAATCTAAACATAATATTAAAACATATTGCTGCTATACGGTGCCTTATCTTGGCGTGACAGACATTTTTTAAATATGTAACATAGAGTTAAGAAGAGTTTCAGATCTCCATTAGAATCGTACGTGGATAATGTTTGTTAAAACGTCGTTTTTAATATAGATAATGATGGGAGAACCCAGAGGTGCCCCGCTGGGATCGGATATGGTAGTTATGGCTGGAAGCTTCGGTAACATAAACGTGTGGGGAGATCGAATATACAATACCCCGAGGACGAAGAACCTGGACCCGAAAAAGAGACGGTGTTATTTCGCCGACGAAAGTTCCACCGGAATGGGCACGAACTATTACCTGAGGAGAAATTGCAAAACGGCATGTTACATGAACCACGCGGTGCAACACTGCGGCTGTTATTTGGAGTTCATGTTCGGCCTGATGAGTCGTAAGTCGTCAAGTTAAAAATTATGAATACAATAACCCAACTTTTAACTTTCTAACTCGTCAACGCCTAGCCTTGAATTTTTCTGTCATTTTTTCCCTTCTTTATTTAGAACAAATTTGGAATTAATCTAAATACTAAAAATGTCTAAAGTGACACGCAAATAAATATAAAAATAAAACAATTGTTTAATTGCTCGGCAGTATCGTTATACACAGTTTCAATGTCAAACAGCATTATACTTTCGAAAGTACGTGCTTAACGACTTTTAGGTTTAAATAGTTAAATAAGTAATAACTGAGTAACAGTTGAATGCCGCCCTTGACGAAGTCTTATAGATTCCATTGGACTCATATATATCTTTACTATCGATTCGGGACATATAATTGATATGTATTTATAACTGTATTTATGCGGACACTTCTATTAAAATTAAAATCACTAAACTAAAATATATTTTTAAAATAAGTAATAATTAGTGTATATGTGCATTAAGTTTCGAATCATTTAGCAATATTGGCGTTGTAGAAACGCTTGAATTTATCACAGGTAGATGTTAAACGAAAAGTGCAATTTTTTATTTGTTTTATTTTATTTAGCAAACGACTCGTTACGACCATGTAACGTAGAAGACTTGATTTGTCTATCCAAGAAAAACCGTAAGACGATAATATTATATCACTTTCGATTTTCGAAAAAAAAACAAATTCCTGCCAATATAAATGAGTATTTTTTTTTACTCATCTCAGCGTTTTTCAATAATTTTATGCCGAACGAACAGACTTCAGTTTTCATCAACGACCCGCCCGGACTAAAATGCGAATGCATGCCGGATTGTATCCACCAAATGTACACGTCCGAGCTGACCATCGCCGAACCGACCGTCACGTCGGTGCTGTAAGTCCATCTTTTATACCTAAACCGGTAAATTATTGGTCACAAGGGTTTATAAATTTCTACAGAATCGATCCAATGAATGTCAATATTATGAACGAATTGTATACCAATTTTAAGAATTGATCTTTTATTAAAATTGCATGCGTATTTCGCTATTTTCTAGTGTATACATAATTTATGCATTTTTAAACGCACAAACACACCAACTCTACATGTATCGCAAATACAAATTATTCATTAATGACGTCATGTTATTTTCGTTTTGAAAATGTAGAAATTCCTCTTCGTCCATATTGATCGACGTACACTTCAGACAGAATACGTGCATACTGTACAGATCCGATTTGGTGTTCGGATGGCTCGAACTGTTGGGTAAGTATATACAATGTACGATTATTATTATTATTTACGCTCGTGCGAAATGTAACCAATTTTTTCGTTTTTTCGTCATTTTTTTGTACACAGTATCGTTCGGTGGTTGTGCCGGTCTGTTTCTCGGTGCTTCGCTGCTGAGTTTCATCGAACTAATTTATTTTTTAACTTGGAGGGTCTACTATCATTGGCGAATTAGGCTATTATCAACAAAATCGGTTAAATCCAAGATAGAGGAAGGAGAACGTCGAATGAACAACAGACGACACTAAATGCTCGTCTCGTGATCTCATTTAATCAAAAAACAAAAACAAAAAATAATAATAATAATAACAATAATAAAATAAACAGCACTGCAAAACACATATATATATAATATATATTAGTACTTATCTAGTGTTATACACACACACACACAATTTTATATTTGTAAATTTTAAAAGGACTTATTACTATCAAATTAAACTATTCTCATCGATTATTCGTGTACTTTCTGGAAAAAAAATATATACATGTCAGGGACGGATCCATAGGGTGGACCAGGTGGGCCAAAGATTTAAGTTACTGTTTTAGAATTTTTATTTTACTGTGTAACCTGTATTTTTTGTGATTAAATTTATGGGCCTATTCAGAATAATAATCCTGTATATTATATATTGTTACAAATACAAATAACGCGCATTTATGCTAGGTTATTACAATATTTTTTTACTGGATGATTATATTATTTCGCTTTAAATAGAAAATATCTATTCACTTATAGCTATATACAAATAATGTAACGAAATATCGTAAAAGGCAAAACATATATTTTGTATTTCATCATAAACAGGACTATTTAAACATGCGAACATGTTAGCGAAAAATCTTAATGATCGAATTATTATTAAATCATTACGTGATCCAATTAAGACTAATGTAAAATTCGACTATCATTTCAAAACGCGGTTCATTTATATAAACTAAAAATTATTAATCATTTAAAAATATTTCGAAATGCAGTAGTAGTGATTTTAACTAAATTATTATATTATTATTATTATTATTATTATTATTATATTATTATTTTATTATTATCGACAACATTTTATAATTTCCATGGATACCTTAAATAGATTATTGAATGAAATTAAATATTTCTTTTTCTCATTATTATAGTTTAATAAAACTTTATAAATATTTTAATTAAATCGTGTGTTGATTAATTGATTTATTGAACATTGAAAATAATGGAGTCAGTCGAAGAATTGAGCGATACGTCATCGTCGAGAGTTACCATTACATCGTTAGCCGTTTACTACGTGGTATGATTATTTAAATGTGTAGTTATACATTTTAATATAACTAACTACACGGTATTAATTATAGAATATCGTCTTAAATCGCGTCCAGACTTCAGTAAACAAACTAGGTCGTCAATAAATTCTGTTTTTTTTTCTCTTAAATTTCGCTGATTTTCGTTCTTTATTTCATTAAGACTGTTATTAGAAATATACGTAGTTCACGCCAACTAAGGTTGTTATGATCCGGATACGGATGTATACCTAATATTATAGCAAAGTATTAAAAAAAAGATATTTCATATTACTAAAGGTTGTAATAGGTCTAGTGATTTTACCAAGACGTATTCATTTCTTACTTGCGGCAACACTAAATCTAATATTAAATTATATTTAATACGCTTTATCACATAATTCGTAGGTAGGTATATAAGGCATATTCGATAATATTAATTGGTGATTCATCACAAAATTTGAAATGAAAGTCTTATCCTAATCCGCGATACTATTTAATTATGATGTTTTTATAACATATTTACGTGTTACGTTATATGATTTTTCCTCCGTCTTTATTAGTGGATTGTGGGAACCTATTATTATTACTATTATTATAATCGTGACGACAAAAAAAAAAAGTAGACAGCGAAAAATAAGAAATCGAAAAATTGATTTCTTTATTTCGAATCGTAACATTTTCTTTTTTGACACAGTATGCGTGTATACGTCATCGGGAAACTAATTAAAATTTCTTTTTACCTACACGCGTGAACGTGATGAACTATATGTATAATAAGCGATACTGCATTTCTTTTTAAGTTTATGGCATTATCCACGGCCGTAATAAATGTTACCGACTGGACGTTTTATAACTCAAGTGAGTACACATCATACGTATAAAAAATATTATAGTTAAAGACATCAGACAAAAAAAAAATTATTTGTTTTGTCTTCAATGTGTACAGTATCCAAGTACACAGTTGTACACACTCTCGCGTTTGAATGATATGAATTTAATTTTAATTTTAAATACTCTTTTCGCTTATGCCCGAGAAAGCGCAAAAATCGTTTAGCGCTTTTGCAAGTTTAGTGTGTTACCAGCAGTATGTACGTATGTAAATATCAAAATTTATATTCACAGGCGGATATGGAATGGTCATGCACTTAGCGTTTTTCATGATAGTTATATGGTCGATGGTATTCTACGGTGCTCGCTACGTAAGTATTTAATTGTTAAAATATAATATATAAATATCATCAGCGTTGGATGGTAATAATAAGTGACAACTTACTGTAACGAATTTATTTTTGTTGAAAGTAATTAACGTGTTACTTTTTCGTAGTATTTTTTTTTTAAACCTTTTTCCCAACCGTAACCCTTGCACAATTGTTGCGTCAGTGTACAAAAAAATAAAATTATTATCTAAGCGATTTCTTCAATTTTCAATATTTTTAATTAAACATCATCGTATACTAACATCACACATTCGCCACTATGGCCCACGCGACTTATTGACTTCTATATATTTTATTGTGACGAAAATCGTTTAATAATTTCATCTTGTTGATGACGGTCATCAATCAGATAATGTATTTAATATTATAATAATTAAGCTCTATACTCTGGTGTCGTGTTTTTCTCGCAACGAGCGACGTTCTCAACGGGTACGCGTGGCGCACGCCGAAACTGGTCGATCTTTTCTTTTCAAACAATGTGTAGTGATATTTTTGAAAAAAAGAAACAGTATCGTCAATTGTAACGAAGTTAATTTACCAACCTAAAAATAAGGTAACTTGAAATGAGTGAAAATTCGAGAGTAATTTAATTACAATTTTGCAATGTCGTTATTAATGTAACTGAATTACCGGGGAAAATAATAACAATAATAATTTACCCAACAATTGTGTTTTTCTATCGCAGGGACAGTACAAACTGATGAAATGGGCTCTGGGCCTCTGGCTGGTATTCATAATATGTTGGATTTACGCTGTCATGCTGAGCCTCAAGGACAATTACGGGTATTTAAATGCTAACCTTCTTTTTTTTTCTATGTGTCACCGACGACTCCTTGAGAATCGCTTACGCATTACTTTCAAGGAACCACCGTCGTTTATTTAAATACATAAAATGCATACAATACAATACATTTATACATAAATGCATAAAATACATTTGAAAATCCTTGTCCTTTTCCTAAACAAATTTTAACAGGTTATTATTTGTTATGAAACTAATTCTAAATTTAAAAAACAAAAATGTTTATAAAAAATTGAACTTATCCTCCCTTTTTTGGCTCACCTGTTCGTCCTAAACGAAGTTTAAAAAAGACAACGTCAAAGTTGTCCTTCTTTTAAAGAAACTTGCGATTCGTAGCAATCGTCGTACATAACTTAACCGGCTTCGTACGATGACGTACGATATAAATATATATATATATTATGTTTAATTAATATAACACATATTTACAAGGTACGTTTGCACAGTAAGTAAATTATAAAAGACTACGTAACAGAAAAAATGACACGAAAATATTGTGATACGTGAAAACCGTTTTCTTTGTCTGCAGGTTTTATTGCGTGAATCGCCGTTGTCCAAACAGCTTTTGGATAGTCGTATCAAAATGGAACAAATCACCCACAGACAACGCTTTCGATTATTACTATCACCAACCGCACAATTCGCCCGACGAATACGAGGATTTTCCTCCGCTCAAAAATGCTACGCAAGTTACTCCCAAGGTGGCAGAATTTAGATCACGACTGGATTGGCTCAGCATCGATTTCTCCAATTGTTTAATACAAAGCACAACGTTCATTATGTTTTTCCGTAAGTACAGTTTTCCAATTGTTTTTCTTTACCTTCCACTCTACTTCAAGTCTTGAAAACAATACGTTAGTTTTGTACTTTCAGAACACATATTCGTATAATGTTTATTTTATAATTTAAAAATAATTGCATGATCGAAACCTGTAGAATTTTATATATAGCTTAGAAAAAATATGTTTTATTTATCTGACGCACAATCATGTGACTTTAAGATTTAAGATTTATTTTCAAAAATTATATTTCACAAGCAATACTATATAAGTTATTATATACTAGGAAATGTATTTTATTGTATAATATTTATGAAAATGATGTTATTTTTTACTTACTTAATTTTGTTGAATAGAATTATGTGAGAACAATTTTAACTATTTTGAAACAATTTATTTTTTTGAAAATTTATATTTTAAATTTATAAGTCAAGCAGCAAAAATTGTAAAAATAATTGTTAATATATAATAATGGGGGTTTTTTTTTAAATATTATTGAATCGATGTGAAAAAGTATTTGAATATAAGAATAATCATTCAATGATTGACAACATACTTCTAACATAAATTGCAGCTTAATCGTCTGTATTTTTTATTCTTTCGGATCATTTAAATTTTTTTTATGGACCTCAATATTAAAAACAAAAAAATCTATCGATTTATTGTTAACGAAATTAGCTGCGGTCTTTTCAGTAAAAAATGAATCAATAGTATCAAGGGCGCCCGCCGAAAAATCAACCGGGTGGGGGGGAGGGCAAATACTTACAAGTTAATAAATCATAAGAAACAACATACACAACATACACATCAAATGTTTTAAATTTGTTTGCTTATAATATGAAATAATGAATGTATGAAACAAAATGTACAATTATATATATAATTAAGTTAAGGTAGGAACTAAATACTTAAACAATTCACAAATGGCAGAACACTAAATCTGTAGTAATTAATCAAAATATGACAAATCATAATTAAAATAATACTCGTAATTTATTCATATTTCATAACATTATTTACACGATAAATGTCACTTAATCGATTATCACTAAACATAAAACATTTAAAACATTTTTTACGGTTGTATTATAACCTATTTATAAATAACTACTTTTAAAACATGTTCACAATTTTGAAACCCTGTTTGTCAAGAATAGCGGCAGCCGATAAATCGGATTAACAACATTACAAACATTAGCAGCGAACGCCCTTGAATATTATGCTGATTTACTGATCGTATATTTATTTAGGACGTTTAAGGGATCGCGATTATTACAATAATTAAGCGCGATACAAAACAAAGTGACTTTGAAATGTCCACGGCCATTCGGCGTACCAATCAAAACGCCAATCGTTTTCTGTTTGTGTTCCAGTGTTTTTCGTGAAATCGTGGATGTACTTGAAGTATTCGCTACGGGATTTAAAAAATAGAACTCGGTGTCCCGATTGTTATATGACAGAGACATCCGCCGGTGCGCCACAAGTTTGATGGGCCGGTACAAAGTCATCATTTGAACACGATCGGACGTTTGTAATTTCGCAAGCTATAATATACACTTCTGTCAAAAATAATTATTTTGTGTTATATAATTATAAATTATATTTTATTCGGCATTTACGTGTACACGAAAAGAGCGATATACGAAAAATAACAATATTTCGTCGATATACGATGACGACGTAAAACGGTTTACTATACAAACATTTTATGTTTGATTGCGCAAGATATATTACCAGCCACGCAAAAACAATAAAATTCTTTTTTTTTTTTTGAGATATTATTTATTAATTTTGTTTGATCGTCATATTACAAAAATCGAACACCACTGTTACAATACTCTCCAACCTTATTCGCCAGATCTCGCTCCATGTGACTTTTGGCTATTTCCAACATTAAAAAGCGCATTAAAGGGAACACATTTTGAGTGGGTTGAAGCTGTAAAAACCGTATCGACAGAGGCATTGAAGGCATTGCAAGAAAAGGATTTCCAACATTATTTCGACCGATGGAAAAATACGGATGGAGCAGTGTATTAAACGTGAAGGGGAGTATACAGAAAGAGAAAAATGTCAAATTATTAAAAATTGTTAACAAATAGTTTTTAAAGTAAAAGTCTCGTTATTTAATAGCTACATCTCGTATATTATAGTCGCGAATTCGCGAGTGTATTATAATATACTAGCTAAAACAAAATCACGTTTATACGCGTTATGTTTTGCTCGGGTAACTACGATTTTGTTTGTTTTCGATACCTAATCAATAGTTTTATAATATTCAACAATAACGCACGTTCGATTCTTTTAAATTACGCGCATTCCATAAACCACGATGAGAATCCATAGTTTTTTGGGAAATTTGGACCTGGGTTTTGGCGTTTTTTTAATGACTGCTATATTTTCGGTAATTCATTGTTATACGATATCATTATATAGTGTTAATAATCGACGGCCAATAACGAACCGCTGCTTAGATTTGTTCGTAAAATGTTGAATTGGTGTGTTTTAGGTGTCTGGGACGTATAGTTTTCTGACAAACTTGTCCAATTGGAGTGAAGCTTCCAACAAAAGTAATTAAAATGCATTATGTTTGTTCGTGCTTATATTGAACAGTTAGATAGTAAGAGAGATATATTATCGACTATACTTGTGGTTGTTACTTTCAGTTTCTGTGATTATCATTCTACTTAGTACGATGAGTACGGTATGTATATGGGCTTATGCGACGAACGGAGTTTATAAAAACGTACGTATAGTTTGATATATGTATGTTAAAACCTATAATATGTGATTTATTTAAAATCGTCTCCCCAAAGTGAAATTCTTTTAAGCCTAAATAACAATTAGTATGAAATATTTCATCGAACGCGCGTTCCGTTTAATTACTTATGCCGTCCTCCGTCCGAAATAATACGGATCGAGAGGCGACAACTGAAATACCATCGAAAATTCGGTAATTAAATATAGTCGTGAATTGATAAAATATTATAGAAAAAGACAGTGGCGTATAAAAGGGGAGGATCTAGTTGATTAGCAGCCCTTTAAAATCTCCTCGGATATGAGACAGGTTTAACTAATTAATTACACTCGTTTCGACGTTAAACGCCGAGAATTGTAGATAAATTGTCGAAAAATATTTTTTATATGCGCAACTGTAAGATGAATCGTATATATCGAATAGAATTGAACGAAAATTCGGGTTTCGATATAAAAAATAAACGTAATTTGTTAAGCACGGCAATTCGAGACCAAATACGGAGGGGCTATTTTTAGAAATTCACTGTTAAATCTATGGGGTGGATCGTGGACAAGCGATTCGATCTAGTATATATATATACATATATATGTGTATAATATAATAACTACCATTTTTTTTTTTTTAAATTTTATTTCTAGAAAAAGACTCAGAAAGTTATATCGTCCGCGTTATACCAATGGTCTGTATTTGTGATTTCATGGATTGCACTATTACTGCTGTCTACAAATTCGAATTCAAAAACGTGAGAACAAAACTGTCGTTTTTATCGAACACAAGTGATCGTAAAACGTTCGGTATTGGAAAAGTATTTATAATAATTTACAGCTATAATACATTTTCAGTTACGTGTGTTTGAAAGGCCTTTGTCCCGAAAGCTTTTGGCTGTACAACAACACGTGGATTGACGAAATATCTCCCAAAGCGTACAAGGGGAGAATAGATCTGTTTAACGACAAAATAAAGTAATGTTAATAATTTATTTAATATAAACCATTAAAATCCATACAGATATTATAGTTTTATACTAGTTTTTTTTTTTTTTTTGAATTACGTTTTAGGACTGCTAGCGTGAAGATAATGTCGACGGCGGTCATGCCGACCGAGTCGCCCGATTTATTGACCGCGCAGACAAAATATAATAATGAACCGATAACATTATTATCGAGAAATGCAATACAAGTCAAGAGAAACATAAATATGATAATCATTTTTTTTCATGTTTTGTTTTATCTGGGTATGTTTTTTTATTACAGTATTATTATGAATTTATTATGTTATAATAGTATTATATAGCCGTCAGAACTCCGGCGTTGCCCGGATTTAGGAGATCATATGTTGATTAATTAATTGTGAATTATAATGAAAACTATATGTGTGTGTGTGTGTAGCAATTTAAAAAAATAGTTAACAAATTAAAATAAGTTTTTTCTTATAAAAACGTAACAACAATCGTATTTCACACGTTGATTTTCCCGGAGTAAGAGATGATGATCCAACCGTTATAATATCTGTTTTCCTTCGTCGGCGGGAGCGTTTTTTTTTTTTAATATTTAATTTTCGAAAGTGAACATATAGCATTTTTAGAATAAAATATCACTACATTAAAAAATCGTCGTTATAATTGTAATACATTACAAAATTCGCCTCCTATACGACGATTTGTACAATATGGACATTTTCAATGGTCGTTTTCGTTCACACAAAACTATATTCTTTTCCAGGTATTTACACTTATGGATGGATCGTGCTCTATAGTTATAACATAGAGTTGAAACTGAAGCCACTATGTGATTGCAAACAGAAAAATCTAGAAAAATGACACGTTGGAAATGGCTTGACGGTATAGCGTACTCTATACGGAAAAATCGCAAATAATGCGAGAAATAAATGTTTATTTTTTAAAATTAATTAAAATCAATAATCCGAATACTATACACTAATTGAATAATATTCAATTCGATTTGCGTATTAAATTGTAAGAATTTAGTACACTGCTATACCAATATTACTTACTATGTGTGCATACAATTGTTTTGATGTAATATTATTCAAAAATAAACATGTTGTAATAAAAGTAAAACGTTTTTAAACCCTACAAAACGTAAATGTAATAATTATTATAATATGTGTATTTTGTATGCGTTAAGTTGATCGAAATAAACGTATAGTAAGTAAATACGTATTAACCGTATGAAACTTATAATAAATATATTATATTTCATTACAAATTGAAAAGGACGTTGTTCGAGTCATTCTCAGACTTATATTTAAACCTATTTATATATATATATAACTATAATGCACTTAATATATTTTACAGGGCGATTATAAACTCTGCTATAAGTATCGTTTTTTAGTAATAAACTCGGTCAAAAAAAAAAAGCAAGTAAATTTGTATTAAAATAAAATCCATCTGAAATAATGTTTAACAAATAAACTTATATCGGTAATAACAAAGAACGTATTGGCAATTAATATTTTTTCAACTTAATCTAATACTAGATTGGAACAAACTCACTCCCCTCCCTCACAAATGGCACCACTGTTTTTTTTAAAAACTAAAACAGAAATCTATTAGGTGTTGCTGGACGATAAAATTTTAATAATTCACCGGACTCACAGCGAAAATGACGAGTGTTTGACATCAATTGTCAGTACACTGTTAACGCGTTTTATTTTTAGTCTTTTCCACTGGGTATCACAAACGAATGTTGTAAAAAAAATTAAATGCTTGATTTACACACGGTAATATTATATTATATAGGTACAATGACGCACAGTAACGCGTAGCAACTCACGCGTGCGAACTCGCGTCTGAAAATCCCTTAGCAAACAATATTGTTTAACAAGATATAAAATAAATAGAGACCGGAGTTCATAAAAAAATAACCAATTATTAACTGTTGTTAATAATATTGTTTATATAAATATTGTTCGTTGTGTTTTAAAACAACATGACGGAATCGTATAGTGTTCCACAGTCAAATTTCTTGCAAATGACCGTATTGATCTTGTCGGCGATATGTCAGGTATCGAAATAATCGTTTTTGTGAAAATATTTTTCTTTCAAAAACTGTCGATGTACTCATATTACTCGGAACAGTACATTTTTCATGTACTTATAAAAACGATGCATCTAAAGAGTGTCAGGGGCGACCTTACAAACAAAAATCATAGTGGAGAGAAGTTGTATACAACTAAATAGTAGGTATTTTATATACATGCGTTAGAAAAAAAACATAAATTACATAGTATATACGATGAAATATGAAAATAAGCTTATGTGTATTGTAGACATATGATGTGTAAACATTTCGAATTAAACGTACTATAGAATAAATAAAAAATAATATTAAATGTTATTAAAGAAAGTTATAAAAATATATAATTATGCAGGTGAAAATAAACAATATTTGTTAGATTAATTTGTGAAAGAAAAATCTAAATGTCGTCAAAAACATTTCCAAAACGTCTTAAAAACAGTTCGCACTGTATACTATTTTACGTGTAAACAAAATAAAAAACTCACTTTTGTGTTTTTCATTCAGATTTTGACTGTCTGCATCATTTCAACAAACATTTCAAGATATAGCGAAGAACGTTTATGTAAGTACAAAAAAATTTATCAAAACTCGTATAAGACAAATATATTATACATAATTATTATTAAATAAAAAAAAAATACATATACATGTATGTTATACTTAAATATACAAAAAACCCAATGAGTATTACGTTGAATAAAAATATATATATATATATATAATATATATATAAAAGTTGTTGTATAAGTGTGTTTATTATTCGATAAAATACAATTTTTTTGCTTAACACCTGATGATGATGACTTTTCATCGAAACCGGTAGTAATAAACACACGTATACAACTTTTATATATCTTTTTCTGATTTTTTAAGAAAGTTTTAATTAAAACACGAAGAAAAAATATCGATTTCCATAACGACCTAGAAAAGAGGCGATGGTGGGTTCAATTTTTTTTTTCAAAATTAAAATTCGGTTCACTTTAAGTGGTCGAGTTTTCGTCTAGCTCCGAGAAAATGTACACGATTTTTTTTTATATTTATTTCATTTATCTATACGCGTATATGTTGGCTTGTCCAAGAACCATCTTCGATTCCCCAAATATGTGAAGGGTGCAATCTCTGAGCATATTAGTGTTTGGGGGAAATAAGAGGATGTAAAACTGTGTCGATTAATTGATTTCATTTATCTATACGCAGACGTGTTTGTCGGGATTTTGATTTTATCGTGCATTATCATGATCATTTGGATAATAGCATTTACCGGAGCAGTAAATGTACGTTTTATACACACACATTGTAAATCATTTACTTATTGATTTTTTTATTTTTTTTAGGAGAACTACCATTTAATATATTTCGTTTTAGTCATGTGGGTCCTCATCGCTTTGTTTTGGTGTTTTTTCCTTATCGGGTAAGTATAATGTATATATAACAAAACGGGTATGCGCGTGAAAGTCTGGAAAACGGGAAGGCCGTCAAAGATGTAGCGACTACACAACGAACAAACAAACTCTGGCGCAAAGAAACAAAACAAATATTCTCGCGAGGGACTTAACACAACACACGGTCACACGTCTATTGTAGTATTAAGTTTACTACTACTATTATTACAACGACGAAAACAAAAAATTCTTTCGACAATTATTGGCTTTCGTCATTGTTAATAGATTTTTTACGTCACCGTCGGCCTTAAAAATACATAAACCGTTAGTTTACATGCAGATGCCGTACGATATTTTTTCTTTCGTTTCAATCTCACGCGCGTCATTAAGTGTTTAAATCGTATACAATGATATAGTTTTCGAAAAATCCATTTTTGTGTGTACCGCCCCACCCGCGACGTGTATATCGAACGAAAATAGGTCGTAGTGACATACGGTAACGTGATTTGTTTTTATAATTTTAATCGAAACAATATGAAGCTATTTCGGTCGAAACACTCAATTTGTTTACGCTCAAAGAACGGAGAAATCTTCCAGGCATGAATTGTCCGACGGACTCGTTTCTAGCTTGTGTCAGTTCGTACAGAATTACAAGAATATAATTAAATCTCGGTTACCCGTTACTGTTTGGATTCGGCGGGAAACAATTGTTCGGAAAATGACCCACCTGCGCATGGGGGCCAATTGGGGTGGCAAGGGGGGGACATGTCCCCCCCCTGGAAAATAAGTATAGTTATATAGTACTATACTTTATAGGTTTTCGTTTTCTGTAACGCTTTTTCGTGACAGTCCCCAGTGGGTATCTTAATTTAGGTAACGCTTTTCGTGGACACTTTTTCGTGACGGTTTTTTATTTTAATGTGCCAAAGTAAAGACATAAAATGTCAAAAATCACCGAATACACGTTGGCGCCCGGTCGCGCGCAATTAACCGCAACTGCCAAAGATTTCGTTAACAGTTTTATACATAACGAAATCCGCGGCTAAACACGTTGGAAATGCAAAATAAACGAATAAAATATTTTAACGGCCGACAGCAGTTGCATCACGCCGACTAGATGTTCGGAAAGCCTGTGGCTGATCGAAAACAAAGATCGCGCAATGTACCAAGCCAAACTGGAAACGGAATACTACTATCACGAATATCACCGTCCCGTTTTCGACACGTTTCCCGAAAAGTTCAATAAGGAAACCGAGTTCGAGTACAAAGAATACGAAGACATCTCGTACGCCAACCAGCGCGAGCCAATGGTCAAGTTCGTCAAGTATTACGTACCATGGAGAACTCAGTTAGGAGCCATAAGATACACGACCAGTTTTTCGTCGGTACTAGGTGCGTATACAGTTATCATTATTATTATTATAAACGGTTAGTGGTGTGCGAAATTTAAGACTTGCCAATCTTCTCTTTTGCGGGCCACCACTTCAACAAGTTCTTCACGTGACTAAAAAAAAAAAAAAAAATGTTCTAATAAGATCGTACAATTTACGTTTATATAAAACAACGTGCTTGATAGAAAAAAAAACAATACATTTTTATTAATAGTTATATTAATGGATATTTACTCGTTTCAAATTAACAAACAGATCTAGACCTTTAGATAAGTTCATGTTACTGGATTCTTCTTTCTCAACAGCGATAATCATCCAATCACGAAGTCTGCCACCGTAGTACGTAGATAACGTTTAACTGAAAAGAAACGATTAAAGTAAAACGATTATTTCTAATGTTATGGAAAAAGCAAAAAAAAATTTGAAATAAATTTTTTTTTTAAAAAAAAGAACCAAACACAATAGGACTTAAATAGTCGAAAACGTA
This sequence comes from Schlechtendalia chinensis, assembly GCA_019022885.1. Taxonomy (NCBI): domain Eukaryota; kingdom Metazoa; phylum Arthropoda; class Insecta; order Hemiptera; family Aphididae; genus Schlechtendalia; species Schlechtendalia chinensis. The sequence goes on from CM032341.1 coordinate 3,378,744, forward strand.
AATTTTTATTTTTTAAATTTCTCGATTTTTCTCAGAAAAACGTGCATCGAGCTGATATAAAAATGCCGCTAACAGTTAATTTTAACAATAGTAAAAGATTCAAAATTTCGTGAAAAACGTGCAGTGCTAAAGGTTATTCGATTCGATTTGGCGCATCGTTAGTTTATTACACTCGATTCGTACGGAACGTTTTAACGGCAAAAAAAGTCGCGGGCTACTAAAAACCAAAGTCGAAAAGTTCCAAACAGAGAGTCTGTAGTTACGACTCTCGACGACAACACACACCTCCCCACATAAATTAAATAATAGTTCGTTGATGTTACAGTTTTTTTTGTGTGTACGTCGATCGTGTTGAAATTATACACCAAACAACTGAGCAAACGCGAATTCAAAGGCAAACGCCGGGTGTGCGACTGTCGTTATGAAAACAGTGTGTGCAAAAAAGTCGTGCAAATAGCGTAAATGAATTTTCGTTCAAAGTGGATCCCGAAGCAAAACCGTATACACACGTTTACGAGTGGGCGCTAACGAACGTGTGGCGCAGTGTGTCTATTACCGTTGCAGATCAGTATATCAGTGTCGTGAACTTAGCAGTGCAACATTAACAGTCATCAATCTAACCTATCCAACAAATTTGTTGGTCATTTGTTGGATATTGTTGGACAACTTACAAAATTTGTTGGACTTTATTTTCGCCGGTATACTTAATTGAACTTTTGCACTGCTAAGTTCACACCAGCAGTGCAAAAGTTTGTTGGAGTGTTGTTTTTGGGCTCAAATTATAGAGTCTCATTTGTTGGATTTTATTGGAAAGGTCCCGACATTTGTTGGACCTTAATTTTTTTAAATGTGCCGCCAACTTCACGCCGCCACTTCCACTAGCGGCGCATTTAAAAAAATTTATATAAAAAAACTAAGGTCCAACAAATGTCGGGACCTTTCCAACAATATCCAACAAATGTGACTCTATAATTTGAGCCCAAAAAAAACACTCCAACAAACTTTTGCACTGATGTGAACTTAGCAGTACAAAAGTTCAATTAAGTATACCGGCGAAAATAAAGTCCAACAAATTTTGTAAGTTGTCCAACAATTCACCTGGTTTATAAGGCATAAAATATTGATTTTTTTTTTATTCGCTAAATCTCTTCCAAATATATCCAAGAACATATTTCCAAAGTTTCAGAGTTCAATTAAAAGTATTTCCGAAAATATATAAGCCGAAGCAGTGCGGTGTCGAGCAGGTATACGAACGCTCGTTCCTTCTTAAACGCACGCTTTTCTACACTCTTTTCTAATCTCAATTTATTATCTGAAAAATGTTTAATGACCTTCCGAGATAATATTTTGAAAGTATAGTGAGTATTATATTGTGCATTATGTGTCTTGTATATATATATTACTGTAAGTAATCAAAAATGTATACTTTTTCCTATCGAAAACTTTGAAGCTTTATTTTTCGAGTTTTTGTTTTTACGGATTTTTTTAATTTCCGGGAAAGATAGCAAAAAAAATATTCAACCGACTGAAATAAATCAAAGTTTTTATATTCAGTATTAAATTCTCTTCTAGTTAAACCTAAAACATTCTTAAAAAAGTTTGTTTAAACAATTTTTATAACACGTTGAAATGATTTTGTCATTGTTATAAAAACAAATTTTTTTTCAAATTTGCTAAAAATATCAAAATTTGCAATTTTTTCAGGTTTTTATAGGTAAGAATAAAGGAAAAATATATAAAAATTAAAAAGCTGTTTTCAATTTCTGTTTCAGACAAAAATTATGAGCCCCATTTTTCTCGTAACTGAGAAACTCGGATAACGAGGCTTTGTACAAATATACACATTAAATATGTTTAAATAAATATTTTTACATAATAGAAATTATTTTGTACTCTTCAAATATAGTAAAAACTAAACCAAAAAATTTGCCATGGTGGGTTATTTCTGTATATCCCAAAAAAATTCCCGGAAAACAGCATTTTTTATGCCTTATAAACCAGGTGACCCCCTTAAGTATACTGGCGAAAATAAAGTCCAACAAATTTTGTAAGTTGTCCAACAATATCCAACAAATGACCAACAAATTTGTTGGATAGGTTAAATTGATGACTGCTAATTATGTATACAAACAAACAAAATATAATTGTGAAATCCTTTTATTTTATAAATAATATTGACAAAAAATTAAAAAATTGTATCATAGAAATGTATGAAAATATTGAAATTATATACACAAATTTTAAAAACAAATTATGATAACTGCATATTATTTTAACGTGCAAAATAATTGTTAAAACATAATGTTGTATAGTGGTACAGCATTAGTAGTATATTAGAATTATAAGTCATCATATTTTAAGCGAGTGGCATACGTGACCACGGGACCGATGGTGTTAGCTTGGAATACGATGAATTGGCGGTTTCCATCGATGGTGTTAGTTCGTTGGGTCTCTTGGTGACGGCTGACGAGTAGTCGAGAAGGATACGACCAAGCAGAATCTCATTTGTTTTAGCAGCACCTCTATAATATTATTTAAATATATTTCGTGAAATTTTAGTGTTCTAGTGTAAAAATAAGTTTAATTTAAATTGTTTCTAACCCTTTTTGCAAATCACATCCCAAACAATGATTTACAATGTGTCGGTACACATCAATAATAACTAATAAATCATTAATGATACTTTTGAAAACATTCAATAAAAAAAATGGTTTTTCGTCACATGACTCACTCATAGTATTTTGTTAGTTCTTTTGTGCTTCATTCTTCCTAATTGTTTAAATTCATTACACTCAACTTACTTATGTCAGTTTTTTATAATTCTTTTATTTTTCCTGCGGAAATTAAAAAAATTCTATACTTTTTTCCCGGTCATCTGTAGGACATTTATAACTAACGTCCCTAATACAACACGAAAATCCACTGAATGATACCACCGAACCGTCTCTTCTCTCACATCTCGTTTGTCTTTCCAAATTTGTTTAACAACGTTTATCTAACACCGATTGTCTAACAACGATTACATTATTATTTTATTTTCCTCTTATTTCCCCCATTCTTTATTTTAGCATTGAGAAAATATCTTTTGGTAATTCTCTAACATTTTTTTTCTTTGTATATTAGTTTATAAATTATCAATAAATCGGCTGTGGTCGGGTGGGGTAGAAACACGCGTTTCGGCGCACGAGGTCTGCGGTTCGATTCCGAGGGTAGCCAACGAGATTTTTCGCGTTGATGGCGTTCAGGTCTCTGGTGCGAGCCGGCCATCATAATTCCCGTCCCGTCCATTTTTGGCTTGCCCAAGAACAACTGTCTTCGGCTCCCCTAATACGCAAAGAGTGGTGCAATCTCTGAGCATATTTGCTGATTGCTCCGATGTTCGGGAAATAAAAGGATATACAAGTGTCGATTGATGATGATATTTATTAGTATTTTCAAAATATCAAGACGAAAAAATATTCCGGTTTACATTATGGTTTCAACATTTTATTTCACACATTTCATTACTATTAATATAGTTAACTGTGTGAAAACCATGGACAATCTCATCAAAAAATCGATAGATTCCTTGTCCCCGTGTAATCTGAATCGAGAATATGTGATTAGAATTTTTTTGTTTTATCTTATTTCGTTGCTTCAATACGAGTTCGGTGTATTATATATTCCAAAAAGGAACCCGACAGACAATGATTGGTACCGCTGCGAAACGCGCCGGGTGTGCTCACGATAGCCAACGTGTCACACACACACACATACACACACACCGAGGGAATTTTTTTCGACAAATAATACTTCTCTCGGCGTAAAACGAGATTTAACAAATGTTAACCTAAAAAAAAAAAAAAAAAAAACCCCGAATATTGCGGACAGCGCTTTAGCGGCCGGAAACGCTCCGCGTCACTGATCGCCGAAACAGTGATAATCTGTGTTGTTGGTATCGACGTAGGAAAAGACTCGTCGTGTTACATGTATCACGTTGAAAAATTTCGAAGCCGAAAGCTGAACGCGGTCATTGTTTGCGGTGAGTGATCATGATGTACTAATGTTGTTAACGGTGTAGGACTGTAACAAGTAGCATAGCTAAGTCCGTCTATTAACAACGAATCGTTTACAGGATGTAGGAATAAGCCGAGCGGCCGTGCAACGTATAGTCAATATCCGAAAATGGGCGACAAAATATTGTTTTACATCAAGCCCACTGATGCTGCTGCACAGAAACTGAAATCGCCGCCTCCCTCCCTCGCCTTCAATGTCAATTCGACTCATACGGTTAAAAAAATTAAATCAACGTATTGTCAGTATCTAAATGTTAGCGTCGAAGACGTTTTCTTATCGTACAAAGGGAACATTGTCCATGATTACGAAACATTGAATTCGCTGAATGTCAAATCTAAGGATTTCATTGATTTGCATTTTGAACAATAAATATTTGGAACTGTATTGTAATCCTAATTATGTGCTCAATTCTAAATAAATTGTACACATAAATTTAAAAACAATGTAGTTATTTTATTTTTAACAAGACTCAAAATGAATTTTAACTTATTTCTTATTGTACAGTTCATCAAGAGTATCTGTATGGTGTATTATATACTCGATTAGCAAGGTTGGTGTTACCGGTGTACATAAAAGTCACACAAATAATAGTTGTAAAAATGCTAAAATACATTTATATAATATGACATTTAAAATTTTTTTTGTATCATTTATGGTCTCATATGTACTGGTATTGTTATTTAGATTTAAGAATGGTTCATGTCAAGAAGAGCTTCATATAGAAGATTGAATTGAATTTGTTAGAGTGTTGTCAATGTCATTTTTAAGTCAATATCATTAATCGGTGTTGATTGAAAAGTATTCCATAAAACCGATGTTTAACGAAGGGCTGGAGATTTTTACAGGTGGTTCGTATTAAGGATGAGAACTCAAAAGTGGTCCGAGCATAGGCTTGAGAGATTTTCCATTGTATATGTTATATGGAGTATTTCAATGACGGATACTTGCAGGATATCTGGATGTTTTCTGGAAGAAGTTGGCCAATATGTGGGGCCTAATGGAAACTTAGCTAAGTCAATTATTTGTATAATTGGCATTGAAGTTCATCGTCCAGTTTAGACGACAGACAGTGTTTGGCTAAATGATCTCTTCCACAACACGACTGTTGCCTAGTGTTATTAAAAATTGTTCGAATTGGGCGGGAGTGACTTTATGCTAGCGATACGCAGAACGTATTGTGATGGTGGTGTGGTCAAGTGTGATTTGTATAGCATTTGCTTGAGTGTGTGGTTCATTATATTGTGGAGAGCGGAAGAACATTGAAAATTTGATGATTAATGCTTACTGTAACCAAGTACATTCATAATACTACATAGGCCATAACATATGTATCAAAATTAATCGTTACACGAACCACTAGTTTTATTTATGCTGCGAATAAATTAGAATTTTTAGCACAATTAAAAATGATTTACTATAATAACCGTTTTATTCCATTGGCATTTGAACAATACTTTGATGGTAAATAACCGATTTTCAAAATACCTGGTTCTACCTTTTGGCTGTAATCTTGACTAAAACCATACAAATTAATTAAACAACTCGTCTCCTGCTTCGTGATGGTACCGAACACCTCCCCGACGTTTTTATATCGCGAACGAGGTATAAAACTTAATATAAAACGATGCAGCAAAAAACCCCTCCCAGTCGGACGAAGAGTCCTCTACCCATATTGTTATCACGATTCAAAACCACGTTTCCGATCCACGGAGTGATAAGACTGTGAAATGAATCTAACCTGTTAGATTACGTCCAAACGCCGAACGGCTGTAGTTCCGGAATTGGACCGTTCGAGTTTTAAGGTTTTATCGCTTCACAAGTCTACTTCAAAAATGTTCACGTTTCATATTCTTCTTGATCGATTGCGTCGTTTTCGATTTCGATGGGTTTTCAGCATTTGAAGGCCAAATTCGTAGTTGTGTTTGTAAGGTGATTATAACTGCAACATATGTGTTATAATGACAACTTTTTACAGGCGTTACAAAAAAATGGAGACAAATGGCCGTTCGAAACATTTCAATACACTTACCCAAGAGTAATTGTAAGATGGACAAAATGGTTGTGTCAGTCAAATCCAACATTGCAGTACAGTTTATATCGATTCCTCAATAGCAAAATTCCTTTGCTATATTACACTGAACAGTGAAGAGTTGCAGTTACTGCACCAGTAAAAAAGTTCAAAGGGCAATACTGTCGATACACAGAACTTCAATTGACTGATATATATTTCTCTATTGTAGGCAATAAGATTACGAATGAATTAATGTTGATCTCAATACACGTGTACGTGCACAATGATAGTATTGTAGTAATGGTACAAAAAATTGTGAGCACATCTGGTCATTGTTATGTACTAAAATGTTTAATTAATTATACTTAACACATTGACACCTATTGTATATTGTATCAAGTGTCCAAAATTCAAGTCTCATGAAATTGAATTTTATTAAATTTTGATTCCGAACCTTACAAATTTTACAAAAATTAACTAAATGTATATTATGTTCAGTAGATTTTGTTATTTCTTATTTTATTTACAATCCGGTTTTGTATAAGATATTGAATAGCCATTTCAGTCTCTTGCATCTTTTTATACATCTCGGGTAAATGAAAAATGACTAAAAATACATTCAAATTAAATAAATAAGTAAAAAAACATTATTAGCAAATAAAATGATAAAACATTGTTTTTGATGCATCGATCAAGATCATATTGAAAGCTAATGTACAACTAACAGTAATTATATAAAAATTACAAAACATCACAGACATATAAATAAATCTGTTGTATTTTTCAATAGTAATTGGCAGTGCCCAGTCACTAGTTTTATCAGCTTTATAACAAATGACTTTTCGAACATACACCATTTCTAGTATTTGATTATAGGGAGAGGTAAAGTTAATATGTATTTTAAATGGGACTATGGTTATTTTCTGTTGTCAAAAGATTTCCATCTTATAGGGAGTCTGTTATAAGGTTTTACACCATTTCTAAAATTTGATTTTATAAGACCTAACACAAATCCGTGTTGTTAACACACAACCGATTATGTAATTTAAAATAAATATATATTTAAATTACATAAATAAAGTTTTTATTATTAAAGTTGTTTTAAAAAATTTCAAAGTTTATTTATATTTGGGTATAGTGGTAAATACATTATATACAGTGATTAAATGATGAATTGACAATTATTACATTTAAACTTTTAATTTAAAAAATGTTAACAACTATTGATTTTATATAATTTGTTTTCTTTAAATTCAATTATAAGTTTTATAAAAACCTTTTAGTCATTGATTTAAAATTAAATCCTAATTAGTATTAGACAGTACTTAAATATTATTTAAGTCATTTCAATTTGTAGTAATTTTCAAGAAAATCAGTGCACAGGAAACTGTTGAAATGGTTTATTTTATAATATACAGTAAAACCTCATAAGAGAATCTCTCAAGACGAACTCATTATTTGTTATAAACGAGTTTCTGTTATAGGGAGATGTCATTTTAGTATGTATTTGAAAAAGAGACTGTGGTTATTTTCCATTGTAAGATGATTTTCATCTTATTGGGAGGTTCGTTATAAGGAGATTTAGCTATTATACAATTTAACTATAATCATTGAATTTATTGTGTAACCTATTAATAGTGATTTATATTTTAATTAGTGTACATTATTAATTAACAATTTATGCATTTAATAGACTACAAATATACATTTAAAATCTACTTAATATAAATTTTGAAATTTGGCTTTAATGTCGATTAAGTCATGTAGATATGATTATTACACATATAAATTATATCACTGATTATATTATTCAATATTAAATAAATTTAAAATAATAACAATTGAATTTTCTTACCACCTAAACACAGTTAAGCTAGTAAAATCTTAAACACAATTAAAAAATAGTTATCTACTTGAATATATTTTTTAATCTTTCCGATCAAGTTAATAAAACTTGCATTTACATAATAGTGTCATTTTACACATCAAAAATTTGATAGGTACATAAAAAACATATTAACACTTATAAACCATTTGTATACTAGTTTTTAACAAAATTGACTTTCATTTTGTTAGAATTTAGAAACAAGCAATTCCAGTGATTTTGAAATATGCGAATTATGTAATGAAATTTGTACATTTTTATCTTTTTATGTACCTAGCTATAGTTCTAACATTAATGCTGTCAAGGTTATGTCGACTTATACGTTATATAATTATAAAGGTATAATATATAATATATGCTACATTGTGCTTGTCAAAACTATTTATTTACACAGGTACATAATACGTAAAAACAACAATTAGATGATTTAACGACTGTACGATTTTCATGAACCCAGGGTACCTTTTTAATGGATTTTATTAACAGTTCATTGCACTTGCACACAACGTAGCTTGTTGACTGTATTGCATTGCATAAAACGACAAACTATATTTATTCGTCTAGACTAACGTATAATTTTTACTAAAACAATGTGTAGGTAGGGAAATATTTTAAAATACCTCTTGTACTCATTATTTATGCAACTACTCAAAGTATGTTTGGTTAACGCGATCATTTTCTGTTTGAAAAATACTAAAACGTAAAAAGAATGTTTAAACAAGTTGTAATATGGTTAAATGACAATTTGTTAGAAATCAAAACGTGTACCTGTTATAATGTGTTTAAAAACAATCGAGAAAATGGGTAACGAAGATAAAATAATTTTTTTATTCCGACAGTTATGCAGTAAACGTTTTCAACTGCAGTACTAAGTAAATTGAATAATATACCGGGCGCCGTTTAAACGAATAACGAATATTTCAAGGTACCCAAAACAAACAATGAGAAGTCGTGTCATCCGATACAAATGTATTTAATAAGCGAGTACAAATAATTTTTAACTTGTGTTAACTATGCGCTTATGTTGCGTAGGACGTACCGGATTTATCGGTCTTGTAACTACAAGTATATGACCAAATATCTGATATTTATTTAACCGCTATTTGTTAAGAATGATTTACGTTGTTATTTTCTAAAATTAAAAATAAAAGAATATTATTTTCGAATGAATTTCAAGTCTACTTACACAATTACTCGTTATTTAGATTATACCTTCGAGCTATAATTAAATAGTTTAGAGATATAACAACAACAAAACATGGAAATACCTACTCGTGTATTATTAGTTTAGTACAAAATATTAATCCGTTGGGTGTAAACCTTTTGTTGACATTAATGTTACTCGTGATCCGAGGTTAAAAACGGAACGAAATTAACCTCTTAACGCCGCGAAAAAGACCGTACGAATTGTGATTTTAACGGTAACAACAATTTTATGTTGACAAAAAACTAACGCGGAACTACGCACAAAATAACGCGACGACTCGTGTGCAGACCGAAATAAATAACAAATACGGGGAATTGCTCGTTTTACTACAACGTTATCGTTCTCGGTGCCGTTCGGATGACGTGCTCGGAGCCTCACGAATGAAAAATACATAACAGTCCAAAATAGATTGCTGTTATCGGTATCGTTGTAACGTTATGTATTCGAAATCAACATTTTGTTTGAGAATGTTTCGAGAATTATTGGTGTTTACTTTATTGTACTTATGTACCCACATTATTTTGTGCTCGTAGCAAATCTCGACATATGTCCGTAGTTAATTGTACACGAAATAAGTAAATTGCGTTACGGTTATAACCTCTCCTCCCTCCAAAAAAAACAATGAAATCCTAGAGTTGCGCCTTTGATCCGTCGTACGCCAACATACACGTATATCGTGAGTATTAACATGGATATGTTTTTGGGCTGGGGGTCAGTGGAAATTTGCGACACCGATACCGACAATTTTGGTAACTAAGAAGGTTCATGCGGATATATTATTATAATGTTATTCCCGAGCAACCTGAAAATAAATTCATTGTACCTACTACTTACTAAGTTCCTCGCGGATGTCGAGCAGTTGTAGTTCGGTCAGGCTCATATGCGGAAATCGGAGGGTGGGGGGGGAGAGAAGACTTGAGGGGAATAAGCCTTCCAAAAGTTTTTTATATAGAGGTCTTAGCACTCCCTGGCTCTTACAAATACAAAGCGCTTAATAACTGTAATAATCGTAAAATGTATTTTTAAAAACTTTTTTTTATGCGTTACTTACGGAAAAATATTTTGCGATGAAAATTAAATTTGTACGGTTTTACAAACTTGTCATCAGATAATTTGGAACGATCGTAAAATATTAAAGCGCAGCGTTTGTTTATCAGTAGTCTTCGATGAAAATACGTAACGAATGTACTATTTTTAGCTTATTATTTTTATTTACGCGTATTTACCACCTGGGTTTTTTTACTGTCAACATCTCCACAGTTGAAAATCACCGTAATCGGCAAAAGGTTTCTCAAACGAGTATCTGACGGCGCGCGTGCGAGACCTTGTTAAATACGATGTTCCGTTTCTGCGCTTGTTATATTTCAGTACTTGGTGATTTTTGTACGAATTTTTTTTTAAATAATTTCAATTAGTCAATATTCATTTAATCATAACTGCAAATGCAATTGTTATAATTATGTCTAAAAAAATATATGACATTTAAATAAACCGACGATACCGACCCGGACAATCATGTGAATAGCAGTATAGTTCCAGTTGAATGTACAGCGAAATGTGTCGATTTGGAACCTGAAACTTGTGATCTAGGAACTTTACCGACTGGCCCAGCTCGACCAGTGTTTGAGGTAAGTATAAAACTAAATTTATTTAAATGTTTGTATATTCATACCCATTATATTAAACTACTACTACTACTACTATATTTTTATATTATAGTCATATCCAAAAACTGTTTTTGGGAAACAAAACCATTAAAATACAGTATATTATTCAAGTTTTAGTTGGCTAGAATATTGTCTTAAGACAATAAGAGAGCGTGATGCTATTTATTGTTTTTGCTGTCGCAATTTCAGCATAGCAAGTGATAATCAAGATTCTACGTTTACGATTACTGGTTTCAACAACTGGAAAAAAACAAGTATTTTTTCAATTGTGTATTAATTATTTTTATCATATTTAAAAATGTTTATTACCTTTAGTTAGTAAATAAACAAAGTAAACTGCATGGACATTCGTTTAGTAAACAACATTTAACTTGTATGGCCAAATGGAATGCGTATATTTCAACTAAAACATTAGGAAATATCCATACCCAATTATCGTCAAGCTATATGTTTCTTGTAGAAAAAAATATTCAATATATTCAAACTCTTGTTGATATAACACTATTTTTGAGCTGCCAAGGGTTAGCTTTTAGAGGACATGAAGAATCAAAGCTCTCCACAAATCAAGATGCTTAACTACTATTTTCATTTTATAAATTATCAACCAATATATGTTGAATATTTTTTTCTTATTAGGTACCTACCTAAAGTCTATAGATAATTTATTAAATAGTTTTAACTAATAAATAAAAGTATCAAAGTATTTTAAATTTTCAATTGAATGAACAACGAATGAAATCAAAATTATAATTTTGCTATTGTTAAAAAATATATACTATAATTTACATTTCAATATAGAATTTAAAATTTCAATAAACATTTTTCATTGTCTTATATTATTGTTTTAGGAAATTTTAAAGAAATTTGTAATTTAATTACAAAACACTATCCAGAATGTGCAGAATAGTATCAAAATACCACCAATCGCTGTGCAAGATGAATCGGACCATTTATGTTGGAAAACACAAGATGTAAAATTACAAAAGAAATTGAAAACGCTTAAGTTTTTGGTGTAATGTGTGATGAAGCTAAGTAAGAATTGAACGTATAAATTACCACTTAATTAAATTAAATTTAGAAAAGGTTTAAAAAATTATTTCAACACGTTGACTTGGCATAAATTGATGAATTATAGTTGGTTTTGTGTTTTTTGAGCCTATAATCAAATGGTAAATCAAAAACTGGTACGTTTTTATTGTTAATTTTTCAAACAGTATATAATTAGTATATATCTGACTAATTGTTTAGTTTGTAGAACTTTGTAAATTGTCTTGTTGGAACTAATAGTTGCGAGCTGTTTTGGTAAACGTGCAATGAGCATGATAAACTCAGCCTCCCCCCCCCCCCCCCCACTAGTAATTCCACTAAATTTCCGACTATGGTCAAGCGGTTCTTGTTCTTCTTTGTACTACTCATTATTATAATATTATTGTCAAGCAACCCGAAAACAAATTCATCGTACCTACCTGCTAATACGTTTATTACGAATAGCCCATTTTAATTTCTCGTCGTGGGCACGCACGCACACACGCACACGCACACACGCACACGGCGCCGCGAGGTTGGAACGTTTGACCGCGACGGTATACACCGCGCGCGCGTGTTTTACACCTCGTCGCACGTACAGCCGCGCGCGTACGGTTATGGAAAACGCGTTTTCCTCCGTTCGCCTTGGTGCATCGGGTGTATCCGTGTCGCGCGCGCGGACAGCAGGGACCGCGGACGCATGCGTGGCCGGCGTTTGTTGTGGTCGCGGTTGTCTGGAGTGTTGGTGGTCGACCGCGGCGGACCGGACCAATCGGCGGCGGAAGATCTGTCCGCGGCGCGCGTGTGCGACCGGCGGCACCGCGTCGGTTCCGGTGCAGCTTGTGCGGAGAACCGCGCGCGCTCGCCGACCGCTCTCAGTCTCATTTTGTCTGTCGTCCGCCGCGGTTCGCACCCGCTCTCATCCGCCACGCTAATAGCCGATCGATTCACGGCCGAACGAACAGCCGTTATAACACCCGTAGATAACATAAAAAACGGTCGTAAGTAAGTATTACAACACGCACACACAACGTGTCCACGACACGCGCACCGCACGAATGTTATTGAACGTGTTATTATCGTCCACTTGGCACCGTAATCGTTTAGACTCGCGCCCGCCCGGCAGTACTCCGCCACAAGAACGTGTAACGAGTAACGACGGGGACGCGTTGAGATTCCTTTCGACCACCAACGATTGGAAAACACAATTGTTTTTGACCTACGCACGTTTACGAAATCGACGATTATTGTCTCGCGAATCAATGATAACGGCCGCGTGTACCGGCGGACAAACTACCGTGCAACCGTGGGCGGTCGAAAACCACCGGGATGGGACGTGCAAAACGAACGTTCGCAGTTGGATGACCCTGAAGTCGACCCGGGGATAGTTAGTTGAACTCGTCCCGAACACTCGACGAAATAGCAAAACGTGTAGTAATCATTGCATACGAGTATTATAACGTCGATTGTCGATGCGCGGGAACGAGACGAAATTCGTTTGGTTTAGAGCAGGCAAAACACTCCCCAACAAGTAAACTGCCGACGATAATTTTTTTCCCCTCTTTTAGGATCTCGTAAAATTTTTTTTTTTTTTTTTTGAAACGGGCTCCGTCAATATCGTCCGCGACGGAGGGGAAAAATTCGATATCTCCGATTTAGAAAAAAAAAAAAAGAGTGAAAAAGGGGGAATGTAATCTTCCCCCGCCCTGCCCGCGGCTTTGGCGTCATCGTTTTTATCGACCCGCTGCCGAAAAAAAAAACTCGACGCGTGTACGTACGGCCAATGTGCCCGAACGGTTCCGTCCGAACCGAATATTAAAATTGCGTGTGTTCAAAATTCACGTATACGCGCGCGCCCCTCTGGAAACCGCGGCCCACCCGCGTATTGTATCGTCCAGTCGTCAGAGAGAAATATGGAACACGACGACTCGAAAATGGCGAGAAAACAATTAAACACGCGTTTGGAATGCGGTGCGTTCGTATTTCGATACCCCGGGGGCGGCGGACTGGCAGGCCCAGGCCCTCTAGACATTTTTTTTTATTATGGCCGACACAAAATAACACAATACCTAATAGAAAACTTATCACGGTGTTCTAAGAGATTTTTAATATCACACCATTGACGTTGTCCGGACGCTAATAGCCGAAGTTTGTTCGTGTTTTTTTAGTGCGTTATTTTCGAAGTAGGTTTTGTTTTTATGTCGTACATTATCGAGTTATTTATAATAATTGAAAACCGTAACACCAAGCCGCTTGTTTACTTACACCCGACTATCAGTCCGCCACTGTTTGATACTACAGTATCAAAACCCCTAACATCAGTACCTAACCTAACCTTTTACAAAACGCGCACAAACACTGTCGTCGCATAGGTCTTGGGACGACCGTGCGCAAAATAAATCGGACGTATTCCACCGGCCGGCCAATCGAATCGGTCCACGCTTTCATAAATTCCGGATTGCAGACGATCGCCTCTCGCTTGCCACGACCGTTTTTTGCGTTTTCGTATTTTTTACACGCGTCTGATCACCCGAAAACCGTGGTCCTTCAAAGGTCACGGAGTCGCGGACCGACCGTGTGTGACAACGGCCAAATCGCGTTGTCGGTGCCGGCCGGGACGACACGTATACAGACGCGCGCGCGCGCGCTCAAGGTCCTTTTGCCGTGTGTGCGGGCTCGGGCGCGCGCGCGCGTGCGTCGGCGATGACTGCCGTACGCGTTACCGCCCGATTCGTACCGGACACGCGCCGATAACGCGCGTCGTCCGGTCATCGACGCGATACGGTTAAAAAAAGGTCCGTTCCGATTTTTAACACGCCGGTCTGTCGCGTACCAGTGCACAACGAACCAGTCCAGTCGTGTAACCCCCCTTTCATACTACTGTCCCGTGACATTGAAGTATGATTAATATATACGATATATATGTAAAATTAAAATTTTTTTTTTTTAAACAAAGTACATTATAATAATATTTGTATTGACTTTCTTGGACGTTATATTGTAAATTGAATACCGTTAAATACAACGTGGCCGTAACGTTTTTCTTGTAACCGTCTAACGTTCCTGGAGTCTCTAGCTGTGATGTGTACGTACCGAACGGTATTCGATATTCGCTCAATGACGCCCGATAAAAGTATAAATAAAATCAGGAATAACGTTTCGTGTTGGTTTTGAAAATTTTCACGCCTCCCCCCAGGTCGAGAACCATTGGTATAGAGAACAATGGCGTGACGTCCCAAAAGCAAATGCTTATTATTTCCATTCGTCGTCGTCATCACGGTGGAATTTCCCGTTGTCCGTGATGGAAATCTCAGAAAACGAGTAGACGGCCGACAACGAACGCGTGTATAAAATCAATAACAAAAATCCAAGACTTCGCGGACAATAGACGACGGACGCGTGTTCGAAGTTCGGGCACAAAATTGTCGTCACCGAACACGGTTGATCGCTAACCACACGTTACCGTCCCTCGGTCACCTGCCATCACGCGCCGTCAGGGCCGTAGCCAGCAATCGGGGCTCGAAATGTTAAGAAACACACGCACGTTCTCTGCGAAATCTAAAAGGTTTCCTTCCCGCGGACGTCGTGTACGTACGAAAAACGCACGCACGAACGGTCACGTGTAATAAGTTATTAATAACTAATAGCCCGTTTTCATCGCACCCGTACAATCCGTATAATTGCCCGCCCGCCCGGCGGATACTGTCGGAAAATTTCTGGCGTTCGCCCCGTGCACGCGTAATTTTCGCGTTGTCCTGAACAATCGTCGCGGCGGTTTCGCGTTTCGCGTTTCCGTTTCGGTTTCCGAACGGATGACGCGTAGAAAAATAAAGCGACCGGTGGACCGTGCATCCGTCGTCCGGCTGGCCGCGGCGGTCACGCGTTTTCGATTCGGTCGCAACGGGCCACACGGGTCTGTCTAAAGGACGTCGTGCCCGGGGCCGCGCGGAACAACAACCGACAATAGCGTTCGTCACGACCGCGCCGCCGGAATGGTTTTTCGAACGACGAGTCCCCCGTCCGGCGGCCCCCCTCGCGCGCGCATTGGTCGGTCGGTCGTCCGCGCGACCTCCGTGTTTGTCGTTCGCCGCGCGTAACCGGCGTTTGTTTCGTTTTCGGACACGCGCGCGCCGTGTTGCCGTCGTGCGCCGTGTCCGCGAATAGGTCGAGGCGGGTCGCGGCGTGTTATGTAATCGGTGTGATCTCGAGTCCGATGGCGACCGCGTGGCGAGGTCTTTCGAACATTTCCTCTCTCTCTCTCTCCGAAGCCGTGGATAGTACATTATCGTTCAATCGATTATCGTGACGTTGTTGAGGTCCGTCATCACCCTGTCACTTTCCATTTTGGAAAAAAAAAATATTCAAAATTATGTAATAATCATTTGTAACCGACCATAAACCCCTTGAAAATGGATTTCCAAATGGCATAGAATTATGTAATATCATTTTTAACCACAAAAAAAAGTCGAAAAGTCCACTTCAAACCCTTCAAAACGGGTTTTTTGATACTGCCATTTGGAAATCCATTTTCAAAGGGTTTAGGGTTAGTTACAAAAAAAGTCATGGTGGTTGCAAATGATTACAAACGATATCACATAATTTTGAATATTTTTTTTTCCAAAATGGAAAGTGGCAGGGCCAGGGTGTGACGGACCTACGTTGTTGGTAAGAAAATTATTATATATATATATACTGTGATACGCGTACGAAATAGTTTTAAAAAAAACAACCTCCCCGTGAGTACGCCCGTGCTTACATGTTGTTCTTCGGTGAACCGGACCTCTGTCACAATAGGACGTAGCCGCGATCGACGATCATGACGCGCGGGTGTATCGATTGTTGTAATTGTGCGCATTCCCGTCATTTTCAGCGTGAAATAATTGTACGTTTTTTTCGTGCCGAATCGTTCTTTCGCCGCCACTCCGTGTTGATTATTAGTTTTTTGTCGAACGCGGCGAATGACGTACTCGCCCGTAAGAATATCGAGCGCAGACGACAAAATTAATATATATATTTTTTTTTTCACTACTCTCAGACCGTTTCGTGTTGTCGTATGACGGTAATTGAAAAAAGGAAAATCTCTCGTCGGAGATATTGCACGTATAATTCATTTAACATTACGTGTGCACGGTGTAAAACGTACAAACCCGACATGATATGTTGTCACTTGTCTGTCTCTCTCTAGTTTTATTTTGTAGATAGTTTACGTAACTTTTATGTTTTTATAGTAATTTAGAACAATCGTATCACCATTTTTTCGTCCACGGCTGATACGCGTTAGACGATAGTTGTTTTTCTTTCCTCGTGTCCTTTGCATATAATAATAACCCATTAGACGACGTCTGGTCGATACGATATTTTATGTTTACGATTACGATCTTCGACCCAAGCCCCGTTTTACCACAAGTCAATTTATAGGACTTTAAACACACTATTTGTGGTACAACTACGAGTCGGAATCAAAAAGAAAAACACTACAGCACAAAATCAATTTTACGTATATTCGACATTTTAATGGGCGATATAAACGCGACCATTGGATATTCTTTGGAAACCATATTTTGAAACGGAACCATTCGTTGGCATTTCTCGCGTCTTATGTTAGTTTTTCTTTTTGTGCGACGTAGCAACAGTCCGACAGAAATCTCCGCGGGAATCGATATTGCGGACATTGGTTGCGATAATATACGGAAAACCAATTCGGAAACACGAACCTAAAACGATTTCCACTCGAGACCACGTACGTTGTGTGAATGTGAACCGGCCGTGTTTTTTATTTATTTATTTTATCGACCCGAAGCTGAATCGGCCGAAACGTCACTTCGACAGCACCTCATCCACGGGAAATACACGATCGATTCACGTTCTAAACCCCCCAACGGTCGTCGCGCCGCATATTTAACACGATAGATCGACTATTCCCATACCAATATACAAGTATAACTCCCAATAATTATGTCTTCGTCCAGTTTCGGCGATAATATTCGGCGCCCATACTGAAGTAATATCCGAAATCAGGTAAATCGATATTACGTACGACTGAGCGTTATGCATTTTTCCCCAAACCGAAAATTCACTCGTAACAACATTACAGACGTGTAAGCAAATTGTACTGTTTCATACTCATTTTATGTTCATGGAATTTCGACGGATCTTATCATAATTTAACTCATTTTCATGCGTACGTTTTAGAATGACAAGGCCGTTTTTCTGCAAATTGTTTTATTTATAATATGTAATTTAATGTGATTTATTTTACATAATTGTGTTTTTTTTGTTTTTAGGTCACTTTTCATCAAGACTCGCCACCATGAGGCGATCCTACACCATAATCTTGTTGATCTGGGTGTCCTTAATAACAAGTATGGCCTTTGGACAAATATTTATAGCTTACTGTAGCACATAGTATATATATATATATATATCGTGTAATAAAACACTGTTGAGTCAAAGGGTCCATTAAATAGGTCAAACTGACCATTGCGTGTGGGTATAAATGAAAATCGTAGATATATATATATAACCACCGGCCCATTTCACCCCTTCGAACACGATATAAATATTTTTTTATTGCGTTTTCAACGAATTATTTTCTTGATGACCTTAATTTAATGCCAATGACGTGATCTTTTATATATATAAAAAAGCTATTTTGTCTAGGTTATATTTAGAATGTATAATATATATATATTATTATTATTATTATTATTATTATATTTCCAAACAGAAGTACAGGTTTTGACTGATTTTAAAACAACGCTGCAATGGAAAACAATAATAATTATTGAAAAAATAATATAAAATTAATATAACAAAATTTTAAACGGAATGGTGTAGCAAAATATTTTAAATACCTGACGATAGGTCAAACATACAAATTAAAAAAAAAACAAATTTACATTATTAATATTATATATTTACAATTTATATTTAATGTACTTAAAATAAATAATAACGACTATTTTGCTAAAATATATTCATTCAACTAATACTTGGCTAAAACGATTTTATAGTTTTATACTACTTACCTACTTCTAAAAACATATATCTTTTTATTGATTTTGCATACATTAATGAGTTGCCTCGTGTCCTGAACGCTTTTTAACCTATATAACGTTTCTAACCTAACCTAATTTAAGTTTTTAAGTTATATTATGTTTATAAAATAAATATTAGAGAATTGTAAAAATGTTATTTCGTAAATGCAATCATTAGATCCTGCTAATAAAATAAAAATATTAATAATATTCTTTCAATAATGAAATAATATTTTATTGTATTTTAATAATTATTAAACAATATTTAAGTCTATATTGCATTACAATATATAAGATGTAATAATAAAAAAAAAAATGGCAATTTATTTTTATTAATTTGATTAATACATACGTACATTAAACGAATTTATGAAACGGAGGCTAATCAATTATTATTTATTTATTACCTTATTTGGGGGGTTTTTTTTAATAAAAATAAAAATAATTTATATTATTCAATGTATTTATGAGTACTTTAGTTTTATTTCCTTAATTCAATTTCTCAACCCGTAGGATAAATATAATAGATAATATTATGTAAACAATCACAGCGTAATTATGTAAACCTAGTTCAAACACAACTCAATAACCGTATTTAAATGTATTCATTTTTATTTACGTCGTTATGTCTAAGTATAAAATGTAATATATATTACAGTTATAATTTATAGAAAAAAAAAAAAAATTATAGACTTATATAGTTTGTATTCATATATCCCTTAATTGACGACGCACATTTTAATGGGACATTCGTGTGTATACTCCCACAACTGCATCCAGATTTCGAAAATCTTTGTTCATAAAATTGTAAACGTAACGATATTTATTGTAAAATTCCACCGTGAATTTCGATGGGAGGGTTTTTTTTTATTCGGGAACGAATAGAATTTCTTTACAGTTTTTACAAATAAATTACTGAGGTGTTCGACTCTATGTCTACAAATGCCTATGTAAACAATGATACTAGTATTTCAAAAACCGTAATATAATTTAAAAACAACAACTCAAACTATTGCATCACACACGAAATGCATTCTAATTAATTTTTTTTAACTACGTAAATATTCTACACTTTTAAAACTAACACAACTTATCCGAATGACGTATCTTTCTTAATAATAATATTTTTAACTATTACTATTTTTTCCCCGTATTAATACTAATTTTCAAATTATTTATGGTTTTGTTTCCTTTTTAATAACGTGGTTTTAGTAATTTAAAAATCCGACGAAAGGAAAAAGTTTAAATGTCTCGTCGTGATAATAACGTGTACTAATATTCATTGTGCAATTATAAAAAAAGTTTTCGTTTAAATTAATTAGCTTTAAGAAAAAAATGCCATTATTCGTATAATAATAATATAAGTTTTTTCATAAGTTTGATGTGTTTAAGGTACCTACTATATATTAAGCAAAATGAAGTATGTACATACATATATTATTCATATTGGAAACATTCGTTAGAAAATAATAATTGATAGTTTTCGAGAATTCCAAATAAAATTGATAATTTCTGTTACTGCATGCACGTATTTAAACAAATCAATCCATTTTATTATATAGTTAATTAGATATATAATTTAAATTTGATTATACCTAATGCTTATCAACACGTACTATATATATAGTAGTTATAATACAACGATTATTTTCAAGTTACGACTTTGTTCGATATATAATCTGGTAATAGTTGAACGTTCTTAGGTCGCATGTTCAAATACACGAGTTCTCATAATATTTCAACAGCATAATAATAAACCATTGATCATTTGTAACTGTCGTGTATTTTATTGCGGCGATGAATTATTAAAGGTTTCACACTTTTTGAACAATTGTTCTGTATATATATATATATATTTATATATAAAAGAATAGGCGCGAAACGAATTGTTTCGATAAGGGTCGACAAACCCTAAATTTTAAGGGTAGGTACCCTGAAAACTATGTGTCAATATCATATTTTTAAGTCTATTTAACTATACTAAGAATCCAGCACGGCCGGCACGTACTTTCACCGATTGTATATATATATCTACGTTCATATTATGTAAAAAATAGTATAATTCGTCTATCGACATTGTTATTATTATTATTTATTTAAAGAATATCATATTTTACTGTCACTTATAATTTATATAGAAATAAATTATTAAACCAAAAGTTTAAAATAATATTCAATTCAAATTCTAAACGCTACTAAACAAATCTTTTCCTATAAAATATCAAAACATTTTTCAAAAATATATTGTAGAATTTTATCACAATATCTAAAATTAAACGTTTTATTTGAAAATAAAATCAGTAAGAAATTAAATGGGCTAAAGGTCAATTTATACTATTTTTTCAACATGTATATACCGTAATTATAAAATACTCAATCTAAATTTGAATTATCTAGGATTATCATTTAATTAATTAAATTACAATTAATTAATCGAAATAATAAATGTATATGCTGGTCAAAATTATTTTATTCCTAGTTTATATCATACATTTCAAGTTGTTTTTGTGTTTCTTCCATTTGTTCAAAGTGTTGAGAATTTGCTATTTTTATCCTTCTAAAGGACCATCTGTGTTGAATTCGTAATCAACAACAAAAAAAAAAACGCATTTACAGACAAAAAGGAATTTTTAACGAAACTTCTTAACTCAAATATATTACTTTCATCAAACAAAAATCACATGTTTTAAAAATGATAGGTATTGAAGATAGTGTTTATTATTTTAACATACCTTATAATACGGCAATTATTACGTATTAATGAAATGGAAAATCGTTCCGATTTTGTAAAAATTCTTATATTTAAACATATATACATATATTATATTTACGATGAAATTATATAGAATATCACTGGTTTTTTTAAGCCATTTCATGAGGTCGAATAATTTTTAATATAAGCTAATTTCTAACCATTTTCAAAAAAATGTATATATGTATATACATATTTATTTATTTTTAAATTACATATTGTGATGTGAACATATTTTTTTTAAATGTACAGTTTTATTTGTACCAAATGTGTCATTTTATATTGATTTTATTGTATTTAATAAAAATAATTTTTTTTTTTTTTAGCTGAAGCTGCTCATATGATCTTTGCGCAAAATTGTGGCAAAGAAGAGTACAATCGTTGTATTGCTTTGGCTGATCCGTTGGTGAAAGACCCACATTTTATTTACCCGGGAAACCTGAAGGACATCGACAACATATGCAGGTATTATTGTATAATAAGTTAACAATAAGATTATGTCTGTAGTTCGGGACTTATTGCATTTTGTTTGTTTAGTAGTTTGAAAAGTCAACAAGTGAGATATAAATATGATTTGAATTGTAATAAAATCAAAAATTCCAAAAAAATATTGCATATATTGTTTTGTCAAACGTGCAAAATTTAGACTTCACTACTGAATATTATCATTTTTCAATATTCAATGTCATTTTGATAAAATCGATATAATCACGAAATTTTTTGCGGCACATGGGTAATAATAATAATCGTTTGTAAGTTGGAAACCTGAGTTTATTGTCTATACGCTAATAAAAGTTGACTGCGAATGCCCACCGGCCATTATTATTCGTTCTTGTAAAACATTCGTATGCATGTTTTGATCATTTTTAGCGCAATAAGTCCTGAGCCCTAACTATGACTTTTAGCAATACGTATCATATGACTACAATAGAAAAAATAATTCTCCTCGCAGGACTTGGACCATGTTCGTTGATTGTACGAAGAAGTACACCGAACATTGTTTTGAAGAGAGCAAACGGAAAATCTTTAACAAAGCTGTAGAGAACTCCATTGAATTGGTTCATCAGATGTGTACATCGCCTCAATACCAAACAGGTCACTGCTCAATAACGTTACAAAACTGTATTAATAATAATAGTCATGATAAAACATAAAAATCGTTTAATTATAGTGGACGTTAAAAATATATTGACGGTATAAATTATTTATTTACGTTTTCAGAATATCTGAAACATGCAACATGTTTACGGACTACGCTGTTCGACGATTCTCGGTGTGGTAAACATTATCGGTCTTTAGCCGGTTTTATTTCCAACGAAACCAGTGGACCCAGTATCTGTTGGTAAGTGCCTGCCTATGAATGTTTGTATTTAAGATACACGAAACGTGTGTTTGTTGTAATCATAAAAACCGTGTGAATACGATGTTAAGGAATTACGCCGTTTTCAGTTCGATAACGGAAAACGTTCGTGCAGTGTTTTACACAATACCATTACCGTCCGAAGATTATAACTGATGTATTATAATAGTAAATTTGGCTTCGAAACTTTCTAAATCTCTTATTTTGTTGTTTTACTTGTAACCGGTAATTGCACACGAACTACATTTGTCCAGTCAATATCGTTGCTATTCGATCACTGTTATTTAACAGTACGCTTATCATATCAGGTGTCTAGGAAAAACTGAGATAGAGTATCTAAAATAATTTCGCGGCTTTATAATGAACGTTATCGCGCACGATATGTGAAATTTCAATCTTATCGTTCGGGAACAAACTCTGAATGTATAACAAATGCGTACATCTGGTCGACGCTGATATGGAAAAAAAAATAATGATACGTTCTCCGTAAAAAAACAAAAACGTAGTATCCCCGGAGAAAGAACGGAATCAAAAAAATATAGGCGTGAAAATGCGTGACGGCCATCTGACAAGTTGTTAAAGTTGACATCGCGGAGTGTTCGGGGCGAATTCACGTTCAGAAAAAACCACTCGCCGAAGACGTTAAAAAAATTATTTTCCAATACGATCGTAATAATAAATCTCTCGGAAAACCCATTGGGTTCATACACATATATTTTGACGATGTAGTAACGTCTTCTCTCTTTTTAAAAAAAAATTTCACTTTAAATCATCGTTTCGACAGTAACATAACGTTTGCATTGTTTTGTTCCCCGACTGTCGTCGTGTGCGATTTTACGTTTATTACGAAATATCGTGTACGTCGACCGTTGAACGTATACACAACAATGTCTTCTATTCGGACGTGTGGTCATTATTGTATTTCGCCGTCTTCTTCTTCTATCCGACATCGAAACAATCGGACACGCTTCGGACGAGCCGTGAGGGGACCGGTACAACACCGAAACGCGTTTTGTTGTTCGCGGGACGGTTTTTTCCAGTCGGTTCGTTTGTCGTCGTCGTCCGCCTCACACGCGACGCGTTTTATGTTGCAGCACTCATCATAGGTTCCGGGAATGCGTGCTCGACCAAACGCGAAGGACGTGCAACCAGGACGACGATTCATTTACGCAACAGTTGCTGGACAAAGCGTTTGGATTTTTCAGAAACCAGTGTATAGACTACGTGTGAGTACGCTCGGGACGTTCGGTTACGGGGGGAAAAACGCGTACTTCGAGACCGACCCGGTCACAAATTGCCGTGTTTCGAACAATTTTGAACGGACCGCCGTTGTGTACTGCGATTGACGTCGCACCAATATTCGTTAAGATTTTCGCACATGACGTTGTCGAATTATTTTGAAAATATCTCTGATGTTTAACTCGACCCAACCGTACTCGGTAAAATAAGGTCACGCACTCCGTCCGTCCGTCCGTCTGTTGTTATCGAATCCTCGGGTTTCACGTCCGTGTGTAGTCCATCGTGGTCCAAACATAAATCTTCAACAAACTCTCCTCGTTAAATGTTCGCTAATGTTTTTTTTTAAAGCGAACGGTACCGTTTTTATTAGAAACAATTTCGGTCCAACGAGTTCCAACAACGTCAGGCCGTTGGAGATAGTCGGGTTAGTGCCGACAACAGGCATGTCTGTAATTCGATTGATTTATTTGCACAGTTCTGCTGCGGCAGTGTGCGGACGACTGGCCGTATTATATACCGTGTTGTAAACACTGTTATCGTTTGCAGGCCTACTCAAGACGAATGTCCCGGATACGAATATTACAGCGCGATGACTACCAACAGATGGCAAGACGATAATGGGAAATTGTCACCGAGCCCTAGCTCGTGGCCGTGTAAGATTTCGTTATATATATATATATATTTATCCGCATACTGTACATTGGAAACAGTAATGTCGCGTACGAGTTATATATACCGGTTGTCGTAGACATAATTTTGTCAACGAACCGTTAATACGGTCAGGGGCGGATTGGCAGGGCGGGTAGATAAGGCCATACCCGCGCAGGCCCTCTAGAAATTGTGTACTTGGACCTCAAGCTATATTTTTTATTACGGCCTATATTGGCCTACGTGAAATAATATAATATCTAATATTTTAAATGAAAGCTATATTAGACCGAATCAAACCGTTACAACTAGAAACTAGAAAAAAAAAATGCTCTCAAAAGTTTGAAATATTTCACAAAAATCTTGTCGAACGTGTTATTTTTAAGTAATGCATAATTGAAAATTAAATATAAAGTATCATTGATATTTGGTCTTGGAGTGACATACGCAAAATGCTATGTGTCGATTTTTGTGTATTATTTCACGCTTTTTAGTGTATTTTCGTCGAAGTAGGTTTTATTAATTTTTCCGAAAATTTGTTTTATGTGTTATACGTTATCGAGTTATTTATTTTATTTAAAATTGAAAATCGTATCGTCGAGTGTCTCTCGTTTGTGTTGATCACGTTAGCTTAAAGGCCTCCTAAAAACTTGCCCAGCTAGGGCCTTCGGGATCTCAGTCCGGCCACTGAATACGATACACGATAACCGTTTGGTGTCGATTTGACCTTCGGCGAAGATTTTTCGGAGAACTGGTCGTTTTTTTTATCTGTCGATTCCAACGTTTTACTACCAGTACGCCAACAACGACGTTGGATCCGTCAGACGCGATAACCTTTCGTGCTTTTTTTCGTTCGCGTGTTGTGATCGTTACGGCCGTTGAAACGCTGCTGCTGCTGCTGCTGCTGCTGCTGCTCGTCATGTGCCAACGAGAGTTTATCGACGTTTCCGCGTTATCTGTCCTTGTCCAACGACCAGATCTCCCTTTGGGAACGACGACACCGGCAGCAGACGTTCGCGTCGTACACGCCGAATGCGCCCGGCGTTCGACGACGACGACGAAACGCAACAACGCGTCGTGTTTATCAACGTTATCAACGAACACGCGTTCCGGCCGATAACCGGTTTTCTCGTCGCGCCCCGTGAAGTTTCGCTCGCGTAACCTCCATCGAGCAAAGTACGCGCGTCCGGGGGGACTTATCGACGCCACGCGTTCCAACGGCCGATAACCTATTTGGCTCTCGTGTCTTATCGTGCTTATGTGTTATTATTTATTACTACGACTATGCTACCATTATAACGTTACCGTTGTACACGCGTCGCGTAATCGATTCGGTTTGTTTTTTTCCCCCATCTCCACCTTTTTTATTTTTAGCTTTACGCGTTTACCGCCCGTTATTGTTGCGTTATCGTCGACTACTATCGACAATTATTGTAACACAATGATAATTGTTGACGCGTTTCGGAAAGAATCCGAAACCACCGGGGGGGAGGGGGGGGGTTAGCGATATATTTTTCCGCACAACAATAGCAATCGTTAAAAACAATCACTCGCAGTACGTCGCACGCGTAAAGCGTTTGGATTTGATTGCGCGTGAGCCCGTAGGCAATCCGAGACGGGGCCCCTTTCCCCAATCCCGTTCGGATGGACGCGTCCCCGCCGAGACCCTGAAGGCGGCCCGGGCGGGTAAGTTTTCCAGGAGGCCTTGGACTGACGTGATCAACACGAACGGGCGACTCGACCAGTTAGGACGTTCAATTTCAAACGAAATAACTCGATAACGTGAAAAAAGAATAAAACCGACTTCGAGGAGAATGCACCGAAAAGCGTGAAACAATTCCCATAAAAATCTTGTCGGAGTGGCGGCGCCGGATTCCAAATCGACACGTGTCGACATCCCCAGACGGTCACGCGTTACTTAAGAACAAGCGAATTAGTTCACACGTTGTAGTGCATTTTTTTGTCGGTTTCCAAGTGTCTTTGGTCGTACGTCTTTCGTCCGATGAAATATTAGGCAGTTCATTATCAACCCAGGGCATATAATACAATGAACGTGGTTTGAGGCGCCCAGGTACGAAATTTCTAGAGGGCGACGATCTAATTCGGAGCTGAATAACGATGACGTTTACGATACTGACGACGGCACCGGTTTTTGGTTTCGGGCAGCGACGAAACGGCAGGAGGACGACTGGCGACCGGAGCAGAACGGCGGGCCGTCGACGACGGGCGCCGAGAGAACCAGCCGCGGGCACGCCGTGCTGCAGGTCGGCGGAGGAGCGTCGGCGGCCAGCAGCACGCCGTCGTGGCGGGTGTCGCCGAGCGGACAGCAGCCGCCGCCGTCGCCGACCAAGGGACGACCGGGCGACAACGGCGGCGCCGGTCACACGAGCAACAACGTGATCGACGAGCCCAACCAACAGGGCCTGGCCCAGAACGGAGCCGCCGCGATGCTGCCGCTGCACGCCGTGCTGCTGACGTCGGCGGCAATGTTAGCCCGCTGAACGCGGTCGCGCGGCGTTCCCGAGACGACACAACACTGAACAACAGCGCACGCCGCCGATACGATCAAAATACGTGCATGTCGTGCGAGTTAGGCGTTCGCCCGGCAAATAAAACGCATTCAAAATCGACGTCGTCGTCATTGACGATCTATATATATATTTTTTTTTATTTTTTTTTTAGTGAGCGCACTAGTGTTGTCAACACGTTATTTTCCATAATCGATTGTCGCGCGTGCGTGTGTGTGCGTACGCGTTTTATACACTTACGTGACTTGGGCGGGCTCCTCGTCTCCGCTCGTGTGTTTCGTAGGGAGTGTTCGGAAATTTCGTCAAATTATGGGCCCCGTGTTTCCCGAAATCTACGTCTATGATTGTATTTCTTATCGAAAGAGTTTTGTCCGTTTGAAGTGTTTACATTGGTATTTTCTAGAACACGTTACGATATTTACTTCTATTTTATTCATTCGTTCCGAAATCGTTTTAATTCAAATACTCTGATTGAGTCTTTCTTAAAAAAAATTTATGCGACCTCGTTAAATTATTATTTTGCGCACGGCCGGTCTAAGGTTAGGTTAGGAAAAAATAATAATAATAAATCACCGTTTCAATACAAATTCGCTATTTGCCATCGACCCACGGGTTCAATGTCAAAATCGTTTGACTAAATGTTCCATTTCGTACGAGTCAGACAAATAACAAAACATACTGCTACGCCGTAACGGATAAGGACATGGGTCTGTTTTCGCCAATAATAAAATTAAGTAAAATACGTCCGTGGTCGAGATTCGTGTGGAAGCGTCATTGTCGAGCAGAAACGATAATTTCATACGGAACAGCGTTACGAAACGTTTCGACAAACGTCACGAAAAAACTTTTTCAACCTTTTTTCCGACGATTTTTTTTTTTGGTATCTCGCCTTTACAACAATATATCGGTGTCTCGAATGCATTCTATAATTTGTAAATTAATCAATTATACGTTTTCTTTTTGTTATCGACAAAAAATAAACTCGGGATTTGTACGATAAATTATTTTCTATATTAGTTAGAGAGGGGGGTTTTTTTTTTAAATAGCTCCCGACCACGTGCGTTACCGTTTTAAAATTATAATAATATCCGAACCGTTCCACAGCCACAACGTTTTATTTGATTGTTATTAATTATTATTATTATTATTATTTCGCTGTGTAAAAACAATTATTGTATATGATGTGGTGTTACGTCGCGCCGTCAATAACGGAATCCGTTATGCACTGTGTATATATATCGTACCTGTTGTACCTGTCCACGTGCACACGTGTAATATTACTTAATTAGTCGCAGGGCGTATACTTATATATATATATATAAAAACGATGCTCACGATATAATTAAATACGTATTGTTTTTTTAAGGTTCTTTCCCCCCCCCCCCCGTCACGTTAGTTATTATTTATATCGTATCGCACATTATTTTTATATAGCCGATTGAATAATATAATAATCGATATGATGTCAATAACAATCACACGTATCGTATAAACTTGACCGTTTTAGTTTTTAAGTCTATTATTATGATAACGATACTATATATATACTTGTACACACACGCACGCGTTCATATTGTATACGATATCGTAAACACGCACCTAATAGAGAAGTATTATTTTTTTACCATTTTTTTGTTCTTTTTTTTCAGAAAATAGAAAACGATTATTTTGAGAACAAAAAAAAAACGTCGTTTATTTGATTTCGAAAAAATATATTACCATCCTAATGATCGTATCGCACACACGTGTTTATATACGTAATCTGGTTTACCCATACAAATATTGGAACAGTAGTTTTAAACGGTTTCGTTGTTTTTTTTTTGTTTTTTATTTAAATATAAAAACGGTTTTTTCTTGTTTTGTTTACTGTGTACGAGTGCTTTTCATTATTTTCATTGTTCAGTCCATACATATACGTATATATATTTATTTATCATTATTTGCACTCTCGTTTTAATTAACTTATGGAGATAATATTATTTATAGTTGTTGTTATTTGTGCCTACCTATACATATACTTATCTATAACTACATCGTATGCACACACACACACACAGATATATATAAATATATAACTGGATGGAAAATAAACATTGACATTAATGGACTCCAATCCTAGACGTGTAGTATATCTAACCTCGGCAATATCTCTTGTTCCGTGCGTTCGGTTCGTTTTGAGTTGAAATATAAATTATGTTTGGTGGTCGCCAATGTCGCGGCGACTCGACGTCAGACAGGACGCAAATACACGATGAATGAGACTGTAAACGCAGACAATATATTTCGGTCCTTCCGAAAAAAAACTTCTTTGGGGTACGGTGGTGAGCGTTAGGTATAAACGTCTTGTACATTTTATTTGTGTACACCGTGTGTAAACACGAAACCGGTACCGATACGCTAATACGGATTAAACGGGATCTGATGTTTTTTTTGTAGTACAGCAAAAATAATACAATGTATCATTGTCAACCTTGTGTTGAATTACTAGGTCTTTGAAATTAGAATTGTAGATTCCACGAAAGAACTACGAATTTCAAACGTGATATTCCTCGTATATTACTACTTTCGTCAATGTACATGATAAACCGAAAGATTATTGTACACAATCATTATGACTACGTTTTATAATAACTATTATAAACATTTTTAGATCTTAAATTCCAAAAACAAAAAAAAATGTTAAATATTTTATACATTTGATTGATTGACTACTTAACACAGAATTTTGTATTTTAAAAATACATTTTTTGACGTTGGAAATTTATGTTGGGGCTTACATATAAAAAAAAAAAAAAAAAATTGTAATGCGCGGTATAAAGAATTATTAGTTGTTTTTAATTTTTCTCAATACTTTTTAGTGATAATTGATTAGAAATAACATTATTAGTTTATATTCTGACCGATAAACAGCAGACATACTTCGGTACATAATGTGATATGTCTAACTATCCAAGTACCTAAATAGGTGTAAACCCGTTAACCTGCAGAATAATTTACTAATTTACCGTCGTAATTATAGGATAAGGCTTATTGTTTGTTAGGTGCATATTTCATGATCGATTGGTCAAATGTGAGTTTTCTGTAGAGATATGAAAGTATATAATTTTATTATTTCATATCTATATACTACGACGAAAAATCGTTGATATGTACGTACCTACTTATATAGTCTACGACAGACCACAAACAATTTCCTTATATATGATATTATAGACAGTTATTGTTGTCTGTCTGCAATATAATTGTATCAATTAATTTATATGATTTTTTGTTTTTTCTAAAATATAAATCACACGTACCTATCATGTGTTACAATAATGATTATTTGCGTTCGTTCATATTTATTTAATCTACATTTAAACTATGTTGAATATAGAAAAACATACCGTAATATATATTACGTACAAAACGTATCGATTACTATTTATTTTTGATAATGGACTAAGAATAATTTATTATAAAATCATTGCTGATGCTGTACGTCCATAAATCGTTAACTATGATAACTGCAGGATTTTAATAGTAATTTTTTGTTTGTTTTTGGTTGAAAATGATCGTATGTGAGTCCTATGAGTATTGTTTAAGTCCACTGTTGTGAAAAATACTATTGAAACATATCCAAAAAAAATTTCTTAAAACATTATTTAATACAGTATTGTAATACACTTCATTGAGGTAAGTGTTTGATAGTAGTTAATACTTAAAATATTTCAAATATTTATAAAATGTTTGTATTTATTGCAAAAATTTGATTTTTTCCGTCCAACATTCACCATGATATTGTAAATTTTCCTTTAACCATAATATAGAACAATTTATATTATTGCACTTGGGAGTACTTAAAATAACGCGAAAATATTTTTTTGCCAGTGTTATCTGTCAATGTAGTGATTATTTTTATATTACTTATGTATAAAAAAAAAAAAATTGAAAATTATTCTATGTTTATTAATTGTAGTATTCAATATTAAAAAGTTGTATTAACTCGAGAATGATATTATTAAAACACACGTTACCATTAATATCACACCGTTATCGTAAAAAAAAAAAAATATTTATGTTGAAAGCTTACTTTTAATTTGAAGCGATTTATTATCAAGCGAATATTATATAACCGTACAGAATTTAGCTGAAACAAAAACAACAACACAGACATTACGAATAAATATAACGCTATATCATGTCACACGACTTGCACTACAGTGTCGTTGTCGTACACGAAATAAGAAAGTGAACTGTAGAGTAGTATAATAACAGGACGAAACCTGTTTCACGTGTAGTTTCATTACAATACCATACATTAAATTCGAGTTAAAATATGCTAATACGTTGAAAAATATCGGATAACAGTCTTACGAACAAATCATTTAACGTAATTCAATCGACACGCCTGCGGAACGTCTCCAACACTCGCGGTACCTATTATGATCGAAGCAAATACGTTTTAATTTTTTTCACTTTTAACATGTCTGGTGATACCCGGTATATTTAGGATTGGCAATCAATTTTCGAATTGTTGAAATCGTTTTATGATCACACGATTCACGATTCGTGACGTCGGGCCGTGTGGCACTCGTAACTCAATACGTATAGATTATTATTGGCTTTTGTCGTTCGATTGAAAAACGTACGAGCTGTTTTGATGGTATCGAATGACTGTTGAAGTGAAGATAAAAAAAATAAAACGATATTAACAATTGCCATGTTTGATAAACGAGCGAATCCCCGGCTACGGACGTAGTTTTAGCTGTAGCGATGTAATCTATACATGGGCCGTTTATGAAACGCCACGTCCGCGAGACAATGATATTACATAATTCGTATTGCCAAGTCCAAACGTGTATAAACGTAATACGAAACCGTACAAGACGCTTTATAGCGCGTACCTTAGTCGTACGTACGGTCTACGGTAGGTACTCGAATCACGTGGCACGGCGTACCTGTTATATTACGAATATCTGGTGGAAAAAAAAAAAGAGATAATAATAATAATAACTTGGGAACTCCTGTTTTATATTGGGGGAACAACGTGCGAATTGAAAATCCAATCGCCGTTTTTTACGCGACGAGTTATTTATTTTGACGCGGGGAAGAGGTTTTATTTGTTTCCACCGTCGTCTGTGATGTCCATTGTTCAGACGTTCAGACGTACACGCGTCGTATGGATCTTTTTGCCGGTGTTTTCCGTTTGGGGCGGGTTAGGTTAGTACGCGTCGCAGCGAAACACTGCGGAAAATATGCGCGCCGTCAAAACGAAATCGGAAACGTGCTGATAACCGTGCAAATACCATACCCGACAGGCGATCGTGTCGGTTTTTGTGGTCACGCGGCGTCTCGCGGGTCCGTCTTTTCTCGAACGTGTTACGCTCCCGGTGCGTTTTTAATCGTGAACCTGACCTACCCCTGTCGTACCGGGTGCGAGTCGAGCGCGTTATCTCGCGGGCGGCGGTACAATAAATAAACGACCGAAATTCGCGCCCGTCCACCGTTCGCGTAATACATTTCGGCGGTATACGTGGTCGAAACCGGCGGGGCGGCACCAGACATTTTTTCCTGGGGGGGTGGGGGGAGCGAGACCATGGAATTTAGTGAAAACCCGTCTAATACGGGTGTAATATAAATTATTAAAATTCATGGAAAACACCGTATTATTAGTGAATGGACATAAAAAAAAAAAAATACGAGTTACACAGCGAAACACGATTATACTTGAAATTTAAATTTTCGTTTGTTCTTCAACGGGTAGGGCGCTTGTCCTACCTTGCCCCCTCTGGCGCCGCCACCGGTCGAAACATTAAGTCGAATCCGTCGGGTCGTGAGACGCGAACGCGCGATGATCATCGATCGATATATAGAAGATTTAATAATCGCGCCCATGTAAAATATCAAAAACGATGGAAATCGAAAAAAACCAACACGAGAGAGAGAGAGGGTGTCGTTCCGTACACATTGTTTGTTGGCGCGCGTGTAAAAACGACGAACGGGGAAAAAAAAAAAAACGAAAAACCGATCGACCAGCGCAACGCACACCTGTTGTATGGAAGGCGGTTATATAACCTTAATGATTTAAACGGCCAATAACTGTTTTCGATACGTACGTTTGACGATAAAAAAACGGTACGTTTCTTGTTATTAATCGATAACCGGGCGATTCAGTGCGCGTTTTAATCATTTGTTATGATTACAAATAAACAAACACTACGCCTACGTCGATCGATTAACGTTGAAACTATACAGTGTAGATCTAGACAATGGATTCGAATCCGTTTCGTCTATGACGCACGCGGTTTTGAGGAATTTTCGTAATAAAAAAATACTCTTCCGAAACGCACAGAAACAAACTCTATTCGTGCGGCGTTTCGATATCGAACGTGTTCGGTTTTAAACACGAGGTGTAAAGAATTCGTCATGGGAATTCGTTTTAGAACGTGTGTGTGTGTATTTTGTTAGCGTGTTTTTTCGCACATGATCGTCGTATCGAACGTAACGAACGTTACGAAACGCGTGTAGAACCGTTTTCGGTGTCTCGGCGGCGTCCGTGACGAGACCATGTGCCGTTCGGACAAAACGTGATTTTACGGACGCGTTGCTCTTTGCGTCGACGAAAAAACGTCTCGCGCGTAACGCAATAACGGCCGGCGACCGATTCGGAAAAAAGCACGTTCGAACAACCGCTACCGCGACAAACGTCACCGTGGAAAACCGTCTCGGGAATGTCATCACGACAAAAACGTTTCGACGGAACCCTTTTCCGTTCGGCGCAAGCAACTCCGATCCGGGTCGCGGGTTTTCGACGAGATAGAAAGAAAAAAAAGTACCGTTTCTTTCCGTCGACTCCGCGCGCGATGATGTAACACGTCGGTTACGTAATCGCGTTCCTGTCCCGTAACGGCGGCGGCGTTTTCAACTCTCCCCCCCACCGACGGCCCCCCTCCGTTCTTTCGTTCTTTTACTCACCATTATTATTGTTATTTTCGCTCGCCGGTAATTTTTACCCGCCGTGTCAAAACGGCGCGACGACGGTCAACAACTCTGGTCGGCGGCCCCCCCCCCACGACCCACCCGCCAACCCGCCCATCGGTGGACAGGGCGGGTGGAGGGCGGCGGGCCGTACGGTCCGTGTATAGGCATACGCGCGCGAAGTCGTCCTCGGCCCCGCGCCGCGAAATCCGTTTCGTTTTCGTACGCTCGGTTTTCGATCGAAGCGGCCTGGGGGGGGCTTCGATTTCACGGGGAGCAGCCCCTCACGTTCCGTCGTACGCGCGCGCGCACGTGTTACGCAATTGACGTGCGTGGAACGGATTGCATTCCGATCACAAAATACCGGCGGAGCCGTCCACTCAAATCTGTTCACGATCGTACACGTTACAACGCGCGCGTACGACGGTTTTTGAAATTCGACCAAACACAAATGCGGTCGACGACCACCGCGCCATCACGGCGAAAATTCGTTACCGAACCGAACGGAAACGGTTTGCCGGGACTTTCCGCGGACCGGGGAGGATATGGCGGCGAAATGTGTCCGACGGAATTTGGTGTAAAACAGGACGACGACGACGACGACGACGTGGTACGTGACGACCGGCGGGCGACGAGAGGGAATCACATAAAAATAGAAGCCCGAGAAAAAGCCCCGCGACGCCGTTGGGTTTTATTTTCGTGCGGCGGCGACGGCGGCGCGCGTTACGTTTTATTTTTTTCACCGTCGCCTCCCCGCGGGCCCTACCCCCACCCGGGGACAAGTCGAACCTCCTCCCACTCCTCCTCCTCCTACTCCTACTGCTGCTGCCGCCGCCGCCTCGGCGGACGACCTCTCGTCGACTCCCCCCCTTTTGCGAGACGCACACACGCGCACGCAACCGAGACCCGTATTACGGGCGGCGGCGGCGTTGGCGGAGGCGGCGGCGGGGGGCGCTCGCCGATATATCAATTATTCTCGGGGAATTTTTTTTCGGGTAGGGGGCTTGGCGCGCTTCCGCCGCGACCGACGGACCGTTTCGGGCGCCCGCGCCGCCGAGGCGAACCCTCCCCACCAAATTTTTAACGCGCCGCCGCGCTCCTCTTCGGTCGTCGCCCGCAGGCTGCCGGAGCGCATCGCTTTTTTTTTTATACTTTTTTTTTTCTTTTCCTTTCCCCCCCTTTTTTTATTTTTATTTTTTTTTTATCGCAATCCGCTCGCGCGCGCACACACACACACACACACACACACACACACGCACACACCCGTCGGCTACGTGGCCCGCCGCCGCGCCACAATATTATTTATCCGTGAAACTCTCGTAGCCGCCGCCGCAGCACACGGTCGTCCGTTTTTCGCGCGTACGCCGCCGCCGTCCGTGGACGAGAGTCGCGACGACAAACGTTCCGTTCGTTCCGAAATCGCCGTTTGCCTGCCGTAGTCGAGTTACAATACAAACGGCGAAGGACATTAACAAATCCGTTTCGTAATTCCGTTCAGTCGTCAAAACTAGTTCGCGAACCACGTTGCCCGGCGTTAATAATACCATCGAACGCCGTCCGACGGCGGCCACCGTCATGGAACACGGCGAAGACGACGCCGACGGTGGCCAAGAGACGATGGCGGCCAGCTGCCGGCTGTGCTGTAAACCGTCGACGGACGTCGACCCACGGTACCGGATCATCGTCGCCGCCGCCGCTGCCGCCGCCGCCGTCAACAATACGGCGCACGACGACAACGACAACGACGACGACGACGACGACGGGACACGCCCCGGCGACTTACGCGACACCATTGTCAAGCACCTGCAGATACAGGTGAACGGGCACGGCCATGTTTTCGTTACATAACCTGAGCCGTGCGCGCGTCGTCGCGCCGAAATTCCCGTCCGCCTTTGTCCCGGCCGTCGACGTTGCGCGCGTGTACGTGACGGTTAGGTTACGCGGCGCGGTAATGGTGATACTCGTCCCGCGGTCCCACCCTTCCCGCGGACCCCGCCTTTGGCCGACCGCTTCGTTATCAGACGACCGATCGTGCGTGCGTCGCGTTTCAACTGATAACGGTCGCGGCGGCGGCGACGTCTGCCCGGCGTCCGTCGTTCGACTTTTTAGCGTTCCCGTTGTCCGCGGCCCCGGACGGCCACCGTTTTCTTTTTCTCGCCGCGGTTCGCGCCCTACTTAATCTTTACTTCGGGCCGGGCCCTCGATTACGGTCCCGCTATCAGCCCCCGCTGCACGTCCGAACGTCCTCCAGTCATCGATCGTCGCTTGGAACCGCGCAGCTCAAAGTAAACGTAGAAAACGACTGGCGTCTTTGTTATAGCGTATCTCGTCCTTTTTTTTTTTTTTTACTCGTTCTTTATTGTACCTCTTCCGAGAATTGATAAGCCGATTTTCAATCGTATCGGAAATTAATTGGGCACTTATTTCTTTGTCTGTTGAATTATTTCCTTGGCGGTTGTCTACACACACACACACACAGATAACGGATTTGTAACGCGTTCGATGTATATATATATATATATGTTTTTTTTTGGAACAATGTTTTCGTTACCTGTTAGATAAAACCGCTTAACTGTTCGTCGAACCGATGTGTGCTCGCACTTCAAAGCTCCTGTTCCAGACGGTTTATACCTAATTTACTGTATAGTATTTTTTTTGACTATTTGTATTAGACTCGATGTTTTGATTTTTTAATGTTTGTCGATACCATTCTATTGGTATTGAGGTTTCAAATATCCGTCTACATTTATTATTGTTATTGTTTAAATATTTTAAAGCTGTGTATTTGATCTTGATCTTAGCACCATTTTTTTATCACTAGAGTGATTTTTAAATCAAACATAACATTAAATAAATGTGGACAGTACAAGTTTTTTTCAATACTTATTTGTTATTTATTAATTCGTACATTATAAAATGATTGGAAAAAATATATTTTTTTATATAACTGAGTATCATTAAATTGTTTAGGTTTGTTTTATACAATTAAATTGTCTCTAAAGCAATAGAAATCTAAATTATCAAAGAAAACAAAATAACATTTTGTATACATATTTATTCTATCTTTTATTAATCATTTTTGTAATTGATTAAACTTCATTATAACTAATGAGAATATTAATATTTAAGCAAGTAATTTTTATAAAGATGTATACTATTATTATCTATAAGCCGTATGTATTATGATAATAATTAAACAAATTTAACGTGTTCTTTTTGTTTAGGTCACAGAAGATGATGGTTTGTCCAAAATTATATGCTCAGAATGCTGGGCATTTTTAAATGAATGGAATCAGTTCTATGAGATGTGCTTAAGGAATAATAACATGCACACAAAACAACTATCGCACAGATATGATAAAGTAAATTGCTTTCATATTAAACATTTATTATTACCTAATTTAATTTAATTTAGTTCACATCATACAATTTTAGTGTATTATTGTTATTTTATGATTATTATTTTGTGTAGTAACATTTGAATCAAATTAAACAGTGTGTGTAGTTATTAATTTTTTAATAAAATGACAAAAGGCTAGTTACGAATACAACCCGATTCTATAATTATAAAACAATTTAATAAGTTTACAATTAATGCTTTTGAATTTCGACTACAAGATTAGAATAAAAACATTTAGGTGCCATTCTATGAACAAACTTAAAGAAATGTACAAATATTAAGTATTTAATTATTTCTATTTATTTGTAATTATAATGGCCAAAAATATTAATATTTATTTAAAATAATTAAATCATAGTGAATTTCTGTTAATAATTGGTTGCTATTGATATGATATTGGTAGATTATACACTGTGTGTGTGTGTGTTCGAAAACTAATGTTAAATTGTATACTATATCACAATCTTAAGTCATCATTCGATTTATGTTTAATTGAGATTTTTAAATTTATGAAAAATCACTTGGTTAGGTCATGAACATATATTATTTTTCTACTGGAAAATTGCCCATGCAATTTCAATATTATTACAACTATTTATTATCAATATGAATGACTGAGTATTCGTTAACTTATATGCTCTATGCATGCGATACCAGTTACCGTTTTTATCTCTATACGGCCTTATGACATACACTTTTCATCTTTTGTTGTTACGCAACTTTAATGCTGGATAAGACTAATACAATTTTAGCAATCTTATATTATTTGTTCATTATAAATTATCAATGATAAACCTGATATATGTATAACGTAATACAGTTATTGTGTTTTTAACAATCCGTTTTAATAAGTTTGTATGTGGAAATTGGAATTTAATGAACATCTATATTATTAGTCATTATTTTTCTTTCCGTTGATACTATTTATTGAATACAAATATTTTCATATTACAAACATTATGTTCCATGATGCTGTATTATCAATTTAAAATTATTTGATTATACAAGTGTGCACATTTCCACATCATTTTAAAGTAGTAAATCCTTGTCGAACACCTTTTACCTATATCTGTACATAATTACATATGTATTATTTTCGTAATTCCCATATTTTTACTCATAGTCAAATGTTTTTCATGCCATTTAGATTCTCGACAAATATTGATTTTACAATTGGTATACATATTATTTGTTAATTTTTTTTTTTGTACATTTTTTAATTTTTTTGTGAAAAGAGTGTTACAGAAGTTTTATGTAGCCACTTATGTATGTCTTATAGTAATTTATGAATTTCACATAGTTTTTTTTAAATTTTTCTTGTAATTTTAAAAAATTAATCTCTGCACATCAGTTTTTAATAAAATAATAATTAGGGATTTCAAACACTTGAATGTTTCATGTTTTAATTTTTGAAAATGTTTATTTTTGGGATATTTAAACAATTTTCTCAAATGGATAAATTATCAGATTTATTTACAATTTTTTGAACATTTTTGGTTATTTTTTCTTACGTTTAAGAAAACTGTTGAGAAAATGGAAAAAATATGTCAAATAAAGTACCAAATTGTAAAAATACAATTTTCAGCTATAAAGTAATGCATGTAAAGATCAACCAAAACACTCCTTTACGAAAATGTGTTTACAAACAAAATTTTTACTTTATCAAAATCTAAAAACGTTAAAATGGTCAGCGCATCAGATTTTCCCAAAATCGAATACTTTTTATTTTGATATTATAAATACATTATTGTATATAGTTTTTAAACAATTTGATTAATTTTGGGCTAAATAAAACATTTTGAAAATTTCAATAATATCCAGTTATTTATGTTTAGAACTTGTAGGACCTAATGCCTGAAAATTTTTCATATGGGGGTCTGTTATATGTTTTCCTTACAATATTGAAAAATGTTCAAAAATAAAACAAATTATTTTCTAAAAATAGTAATTATATATTAGTTGATACTTTATTATTAATTGGCAGTAAGTTATTTCTATAATTTTTCAAATAATAATATTTATTTTTGTGAGCATTTTTTTCAATATAATTTTTACTAAACAAATATTTTTTAAAATTAAAATAGTAAAAACTACATATCACTGTTTTCAAAAATATTCAAACTAATAATTTGATTCACTGTGTGTGTGTATGTTGTTATATAGATAGATAAATAAATATATATATTTATAAATTATTTTTAATTAATTGTATTTATTAATTATTATGATTTTAATTATTTTTATAGAATTATGATGGCGAGGAATCTGCGAACAATTTAGTAATAGACATGACAGACGAAGATGAGGAACAAAATCATAGTTATTCAGGTATGTAGACAACATTTACTAAATATTTAATTATATACTTAAAAATAAATTTCCAATTTATTAATTTGTTGATTATGATGTATTTTTGAATATTGTTTTATGTGATTGATAATGTATTGGTTAAATATATCAGAGGATCATATACATAGGATGCTCAGATGTCCTGTGTTTTATTAAATTATCCTTCATTTGTATGCCGTGCTCTAACAATTTAAAAAATGTATAAAATTAACTTTGTGTTTTGTTTAAGCATCATTGGAAGTTTGAAATTGAAATAAATTTTATAAATATTTAAAATTAATTTAAAAACTCATACTTTATTCACTATCAAAAATAGTCAAATGTTTGGTTTATAATAGTTTAAAAATACAATGAAATAAGTTCTTAACAATTTAAAAATGTATTTTTAACTTAAATTATATGTATTTATTTATTGTTTCATATACATGTATATAAAAAATGACTCTCCTACATTTTTCTATTTGAATTTTTTAAAATCAGATCTAATCATTCTAGAATCTAGATTTGATTATTTAAATTAAAAATAAATCCTTATTAGGAAGATAATGTAATTTATTCACTTATGAAATATTTGATTTAAGCATCTTAAATAATTTAATTGTTTCAAAACTTTTATCAATACCTACATTTAAAATTATTAACTATACAATTAAAACATATAATTATAATAAACAGATATTTAATTATTTAGCGATTTTTTTTTATTGGTACCTAAAAATATATATATAATCAGTATTTGCTAACAATATTATTAATCAGCTTATTGTTATTTTTATTTTTAACTTGGTTCAACTATCATTAAAATATAATTTTTACTTAAATCTGTGTAAATTTTCAATGTATTTAATTGTTTCATATAGTTGATAAACACATAAATTGTATATTGCATTTTGAAAGTAATAAAATAAAATATTTATATCTGTTAAAATATAAATGGTATTTGTTCACTTCTGTTTATAGGTAAAGAAAATAATAAATCAAGGCCACTAAAAAGATCTTTCCTTGGAGAACCATCACCAGAAGATTATGTACTGATGAAAGAAGAAACTTTCAATTTAGAACCAGTGTGAGTATTATTATTTGATTCAATGCAAATTAAATTTGTCGTGTTATTGATTATATAAATTTAACTCTATTATAAATTTACAGAAAAAATGGGCCAACAGGTGTTCTAGGCGATTATCTAATAGAATATAATAATTCTAAAAAGTTACCAAATGATGCGAGTATTACGGATAAAGATATTGTTGACAATTTACGCATTCGAAGGGAAGTTCTGCCATCGATGTGGGATGTATTTGAGAAAACTGTTGAAAAGCTAAAATCTGGTAAGCATAAATGTATTATATCAATAGCAAGCTAACTTGGAATTTAAGAGACATTGGTGTTGTGTAACATGTATTATACTATTTTGTGTATTGTATGATGGACTTTAGCACTAGTTATTGCGTGTGTAGGAAATTAGAACGAATGACGCCTTAAAACATTAAAGGTGTGATTATCAAATGAAATAAAACATTAACAATGCTATCGATTTTGTGTGATAGAAAAATAATATTTACACAAGATGTTGTCTGTTGTGCAGTCTCACTGTAAAATGTCTCGACAATTTCTTAAATTATTTGATATTTGTTTTGTTTTTTAGGAGAGTCGTGTACAACATTAGTCACGCATAGGCGTTATATTATCAACAAAGGAGCATTCCCTTGTTCACTATGTGGCGAGTGCTATGAGTTTGATCAAGGTGTTTGCCGTGACGAAGAAGAACCACAACCACCGGTTGAAGTCGATGTCCAACAGCGTTTATTCATCTGTCCTACGTGCGGTAAATCGTTCCCTCGCCGTAGCTCATGGAAACGTCATCAAATGACACACGAAGACGTGAAGCCGTTTGTCTGTCGCATATGTACCAGCGGTTTCAATCGTAAAGAACATTTGATGCGACACATGTTGTCGCATAGCACGGTCAGACCATTCCCTTGTGAACGTTGCGGCAAACGATTCATACGCAAAGAGCATTTAGCCAGACATCTTTTGTGCATACCAAGTTGTTCAAATTCTTCCGATATGCCGAGACCGTTCTGTTGTGACATTTGTAAACAGAGGTTTGTGCGTAAAGAACATCTGTTCAGACACAGGAAACGAGCTCATGAACACGCATTGATAGTAGGACAATCAATTGCCAATGGAAGAGAAACCATTTGTTTGTTGGCAGTGTGGCAAATGTTTCACGCGTTATGAACACCTGCGCAAACATTTGGATATCCACAATGGTATTATTCCTTCGTCTTCGACGGCACTACTTCCTGAAGTGACACTGTCGGAAATAAAGGCCGACGACTCTCCTGGGGACATGAAAACCGAGAATATGTCAGACTCCGAAGGTGAACTCGAAGTTCTTCCTCCGGTGAGCGTGCTCGAACTCAACGAACAACCGCCTGAACAAGGGAGACCCAAGCCGAGCACGCTCTGTACTATTTGCAAAAAGACATTTTCTCGTCGCAGTCATTTGTTGCGTCATTTGAAACGCATACACAAAGTGGAACCGGTGTTGACCAGAAGGCGGGCTAACAAGTCCGGTGACGAGAATGGCAACTCTATTGAGGAAACCAAATGGGAATGTCATACGTGTGGTAAGACGTTTTCTAGGCAAGCTCATCTTGAGAGGCACGAGAAGAACTTGCACAGCGAAGAGCGCACGGCACTTGCCCCGTACGAGTGTGTGTCATGCGGCCAAGCGTTCTTTGATAGCAATCTACTCAACCAGCACATGGCAACCCATGGGAACACAGTGACTGACAATTTCGTTTGGATGTGATAAGGTATTTTGTTTTTTATTTTTTTTTTTTTTTTTTTTGGGCGTAAACAGCTTAATCGAATGTCAATTACTGGCTTGGGCGGTGTTTTGTAAATTATTTTATAAGAACATATATGTTTCAGTGTTATTATTATATCGTTTTGCAATGTTAATATAGATACAGAAATGACATGCTAAGAAAATAGGTTTGATTATGATCATCGAATATGATTGTTTTCCGTGTAATAATTTTAAATTCTGGTCTTACCACGATGCATTTTTTTGTTTTGTTTTTTATCGGCCGTTTTGACATGTTAATTTTATAATTATCAATAGTCTTTTTTTTTTTTTTATTACATAATTATAAGTTATTATTTATTTCGTTACTCATAGTATGTAAGGACCAAAAAAAAAAAAAATATGTCAAAGGCTGGAAAAAAAAATATATGTATATCTAGTTATTGTGTTTAACAATCATTTACGTTATTTACCAAATCGAGAAATTCATATTCATTTGTTTCGTCGAATAGCAAATTTTCCCGTGCAATATTACACACAGCAATTACTCTATTGTTGATAATGTTATTATATTATATACAGGGTGGTTTCTTAGGGCTGTTGAAGAACATACACACGTATTGCATCTTTGGTTTTCCTTTGTTACTTCTACAATATTGTTCATATGTTATAGTTTCTACAGACCATTATTATAGTTATTTATCATCTAAACTGTTAACTTTGATTTATGAACGTTGTCCGCTTATAGGTTTTCTTTTTGAGAAACGAAAAAGGGGGAGTACGACCCAAAATTGTATTCACAATTAATATATATGTATTGTTTCAAGTTTCAATGTAGTAAATCTAATGATACTATATCTATTAAATACATGTTTTATCGATATCCGTTCGTTTTATTGAGGTGGTTAGGTTTGTTTAGTTATTGTTTTATAAATATATGATTGTTTCAATAAAATATTGTGTGTACACGAACAATCGTCTTACAAATGACTAGTACAAAATGTGTGTATTTGACGCGTTTTTTTTTTGTTTTTTGTTTTTGTTATATAAATTTAAAATTTGAAAATAGCACTTCGTCTATAACCGATCTATGATAAAGAGTCGAGTTTCATTCAAAGGATACCGTTTTTTTTTTTTTTTTTTTTTATACAATAATATTAAAAGTTTAATTGTAAACAATTCGTCTGTAAGCGTATGACCTTAATATATATTAATGTACTATTACTATTATTATTATATATGTGTATTATGTTAGACCTAAGATGAAACAGTTCTGTGGAAATGGTGGGTTTTGGGTTTATTTATTTATTTATATATATATTTATTTATTTATATTATTATAATTAGTAGTATTTACACGCTTGCTCAATTTGCAATGTACACGAATATAGAGCGATTAATGTGTACAGCGCGCTGCGTGTTATTCTATAGATTTATTGAATTTGATTTTGTTTTCGTTTCGATTGTTCCACAACAACAACAATATACTAGTTATTATTATTATTATTATCATTATCATTATTTCGCGTATGTGAACCACTTTTTTTATTTTATATATTATAATACAAACACTTGAAATAGTTAAATGTTAATTTTTTTTTTTTTAATGCCCATTAAGTAGCTTTCCAACACGCAATAAGCATCTTCACCCTAACCTCCATTGGTTTTTGTTTATATACACGATAATTAAATTTAATCCATTACACACATAATCCAACAAATATACATATAATAGCTCTTCAACAATATTGTATACACACACACACACACACACATAATTTATTATTATAATGTTTTATTGTTGTTTTTATTATATATATTTTTTTTTTCTCGTAAAGTTTCTCAGAACGATGACGTATTTTGTATTCGATTTTATTACTCACTCGGACGATCATAATAAAGTCGTGTGTCCGATTGTTGTTCGCCCATATACATATATTATCGTGTGCAGAGACC
Source organism: Schlechtendalia chinensis (assembly GCA_019022885.1). Taxonomy (NCBI): domain Eukaryota; kingdom Metazoa; phylum Arthropoda; class Insecta; order Hemiptera; family Aphididae; genus Schlechtendalia; species Schlechtendalia chinensis. The sequence goes on from CM032341.1 coordinate 3,423,640, forward strand.
GCGTCGTGATATTAAAAAATAAATCCATTTTTATAAACCGGTTATGGACTTATTGTGTCGTTCTGCGCGTGCGATTTATTTCCGTGCCTCCGTCATTATTACACGTTATTCGAGTGCTACTATTATTATTATTATTATTGTTATTATTATCTACACGGCCTCGGAGATAGATACCCCGTGTCCTCTTACTCCTACTACTGCACGATCGCGAAACCAGAACCCGTGTGCGCGATTTTCGGTTTGTTTCCCCACGAGATTTCGTCGAAGGCCGTCGCGATTAGGCGCGCAATTGGAAGCGGTTTTCTACGTTTCGCCACGTCCGACGACGAATCGACTCACGACCGGTGACGTATTCGGACAGGAGTGGAGGAGAGATCACGTGTCCGGGAGGCAGCGAATTTTCAATGGTCTCGTTCGAATAATGTCACTACTTGTTTTTTGAAATGTTCGATTCATTTTATTTCACGGTTTGCAAAAATAAACGTTGTCCGAAATCAACACCCTGTGCATATATATAGGCGATAATGAATTGTGTGTTATTGTTTTACAGTTATAAACATCGTGAACAAACGTTTGATAAACGTCAACGTAATCTAAAAGGTCACGCGCGTACGTAGTAAGGAGGTCAGTTGCGAGGGGGGGGGGGGTACACCCTAATTTTAGGTTAGGTGTTATTTTTTAACATACTCCCAGTGTAAAAACTAAAAATTCCCGGAGTACAAATTATGAGCGCACGGCCGTTCGATGATAAAGTCGTTCCCACGGATATGGTCGTTGATTATTTTATCGCGCGTAAACGAAAAAAAAAAAAACACTGAAAACTAATTATTTGACGTTTAAAAGGAATCGTATCGCCAACTCAAAAAAAAAATAATAAAATATCAAATAAAAAATCGGGCCGTCCAACGGGTTTCGGTCGGGGATTTCGAAAAATTAACGATTTCCACGTGACGCACGACGTCGTTGTTCGTTTTTCGATCCAAACCCGTCGACCTCGACGTTTTCGACCAGACGAACAATCCAACCCCGGCCTGCGTTTTGGGTCTCGCGGCGAACAAATCCCGGTTTCGACGTCAATGTTTCGCGACCGTACTCACAGACGATATCATCGTTATCACGATTTTTTATTCGCGCGCGTGTTATTATTGATCGTGTGATATTGTTTCGTGCGTTTTTGTGTATCGTCGTCGAACTTCGATCGCGGCGATTAACACGATAACCGTTATAAACAAATATAAATGTTTGTTTACAACGTTTATAACTGTAAAACAATAACGTACAATTCATTATCGCGTACATACGCACACGGTGTTGATGTCCGATCATATTTATTTTCCCAACTGTGTGAAATAGAACGTCGAACATCAAACGTTTCAAAAACAAGTAGCAATATTGTTCAAACGAAATTCAAAATATCAATATGGCAAAGTAGCAAATAATGTGTTGAGAAATAATGAGAACACAAAAATATCCATTTATTTTGTCGTGCGCTACACCGCTCGACGGATCTTTTTGCTTATCAAAAACCTTATCGTATTTTTTGTTATACGTTGTGCGTACATTATTGTTATTGTCGTCGCTAGCTCAGACGCTTTACAACTTATCATGAGAATTGATACGAACGCGTGCGATGATGATTTCGATTTTATTTCTATAACAGCGAGATGTCTTTCGCGTAACCGCTACCAGCGCGGTAACAGGCGTTGCCTGTGGTTAGGTCACGATGGATGCTTCAGACGCTATCTGCGCCCGTAGGACACCGCGAAGCGTACGCTCTTCGTTGCTGACACTTTTGACACCCGTAGTTCACACGTCGACCGACAGGCGCGGATCCAAGGGGGGGGGGCCAAGGGGCGATCGCCCCCCCCTCCCGTAGACTCTTGTTAAATTTTTTTATTAGTATCGTTTTAAAACTCTTATCTATGATACTATAGAAAGACAATTTAAAATGAAGTTGTAGCTATGGGATTTTTCGGTGTATCGCAAACGATTTCCAATAAAACGTTTTGGAAAATATTTTATTATTCGATGAGACAAAATGAGGATTAAAGTTGTTTTGATTAATATGGCACCCCCCGTAAATAAGTTCTGGATCCGCGCCTGTCGACCGATTCGTAGTCCCGGGGACTGATGTCGGAAGACAAGCGTGCATGAGCGTTGTTCGAACCGAACGGTACAGCCTCCGAGGAGACTTGAGCGTTGTTTGTTGTCCGAACCACGAGCGGCGAGCGGACCACCCGACTCCGGAGAGTCGGAACGCCGCTCGTGTACCGCTCGGACAACCGATCGGTTACCCCGATCCCGCGGTGTGGACCGGCACCATCGTTACCGTAGATGTGCTATGGGGTAACCACGCCGGTATGGCGGCGACAGGGGCACACAGGGATGATTTCCAAGTCTCTCTTAAGGTACGGGCACGGCGGGATCGATAGCATAGCCATGCCCCTTGGCTGACGTGCGTGCTCGGTGTCTAGCTTGCGAGGCCGTTTACCACATAGATCGCTCCTGCTAATCCGCCACCACGTAACCGATCCCGACAGCCTAAGCTGCCCGAGGGGTCGACCCGATCGGGGCTTACCCCTCGCCCGTGGTACCGGTTGATTACCGGTTGGACGTGGCTCTCGCTCTGTTTTAATTGCGTGTATTAGGTAGGTGGTCCACCTGGTCGGAGAAAGAAAGACATGGTCCCCTTAATCCGGCTTTTGTCACCCTCGTCAGATTGACGGTTGCATCCGTAGGACACCGCGAAGCGTACGCTGTTTGTCGCTGCCCGCGATCGTGGGGCACCACGGACAGACGACCAACGCGTCCTTCAGACGCAGAGGATTTACTCTCCGTACCGGATCGCCCGCGTTTGCCGTTGGAAGAAATCGTGAAGGCAAGACGAGAGAGGGACCGCGAAGCCATCGGCAAGTAGCTCGCAGCTCGGGATTCCAGTCCACGGCGCATTGGACAAGCACGAGGATGAGGACGGCGGGGAAAAGCGTCGCGCACGACACGAGACGCGAAATAACAAAAAAAAGAAAAATGTGCGTGCGGCGTTGGTTCGCTTCACCTTGTTTATTGAGCTCAGTGAGATTCAGTAGACTATAATTTATCGTACACTGCGGACATACATCGTATAATATTAAATAGTACTTAAACGTATATATATATAATATAACTTAAAACATATATTTATTTATATATATATATATTATCGACGACGTAAATAATAAACAATAATATACATAACATACGGTATACGCGTGCGCGCGCACTTATCGTTAACACGTGATATTACGTGACGGACGCGTGTGTACGCGTATACGGGGTATGTACATTTTTTTTTTTAAATTTTTTATATATTTATCGTTTTTTCTCGATTCAATAATTTGTGTATACGCTAACAACACGAAGAACGGAAGCACCCAAAGAAACGTAAAATCAATTGAACGTGTTTTAAAACCGAATCGTGTTTCTCAACACATTTTTGTTTCGGTTTTATTTTCATGAAAACAAGGGTAAACATATATATATATATTATTATTATTATTTTTTTTTAAACTAACAGCGAATACAAACGGGTGGTAAACGAGTGAACAAGGTAATAATAATAATAATGAACAAATACAATCGAACAAAAACAACTCACGATAAACTACAAAAACTTAAAATAATAATAACAATTTTCATTTCATAGATTCTTTTTGACCTAACAATATTTAGAATATCCGATGGTAGTTCTTAATCTTTGTACGTTATGCAAAACGACTACCAGTTATATTTGTCGTTAATCCTAAGAAAGTAAAATGTTTGTTCGCGTTCGTATAACGTACGCGCGCGTGAACGGCCAGCTTGCTACTAAATATAATCATATACGCTTTGTTTGCGTCTACAACTCTCGGCATTGATGTTCTATCAATTGAATTATTATCGTTAAAACGTGCGAATCACAATTTGAAAGTGCTTTTAAAAAGTGTACGTCAAACGAACCGAAACGTCGTACGCCCATCCTCCACACACCCTCTCCCCCGTTACCCACCCCGTCGGCCGTTTCCCGGACTGCGAGCGCTCGCCCGAAGACCATCCGAAAGTCCGTCGCGCACGTCGGAAAAGAATAAAAAAAAATCGAACGGGTGTGTATGTCCGATTCGCGTGCTCGTATCGTTAATCATCAATCGTCCGATCGTTTTGACGAACAAAAATGTCTTGGTTTTCGTGCACGCGCGTCTAATCGTTTGAGTCGTTCGTATGAATAATCTCAACAAGTCAAAACCGTGCGTCTCGCCTCCGCGATAACAGATAATACGAACTGTTTTGTTTTTCCTTTCTCGACGGATATCAATAAAACACCTTATTCACATCAACAAGCCGTAATCGAACGAGCTATTCGACGGCGACGGAATCGATTCTGATAACGTGTACACTGTATAATAATAACAATATTAATTATTTCGAGTAAGTGATTTTTTTTATATGTACACGGCGTTATATTACAAGTTTATTTCCATTTTTCGGTATAAAACGCTACAAATAGTCAACTTAGTAATTTTTCATTATTTTCATTTAATACGTAATAACTATATATATATATATTAGTCGTCCGTTTTAATAAGAGTGAGAGTAGACAATGGAAATGTTGAAACGTACAGAGAACGTTTACAAAGTGAATATTATTATCGCGTGCGCCTCACCGTCGGTAAATGATGATTTGTACGACGGCGGGAAGGACGAGTTTCAATAGTTTTAACACGGCGTTTGTCGCAAAACATAAAACGATTTCTCTCGTCGGTACGGCCGAAATTCGGCTGAAAATCGCGTCGATTCGTTTTCTCGGGCAACGTGAACGACGCGCCTGACCTCCCGCCGTTCTCATCGATACGCGTGAGGAAAATCCGACGAAAAATTTACTACATAATAATAATAATAATAATGAAAAACGACGACGACGACGAACAACAAAAAGCGTGAGTTCATGACTGTCGTTCCGAGATGAATGCGGCGGAGCCGTCGGAAACGTTTCGTCGCGAACAAAAACCGCCCTGCGAGGAACGTACGGCGGATAAACGCGTTGTTTCGTTTGACCGTTTTAATGGATTTCGCGTGCGTTGTTTGGCCGGCTAAAAGAGATTACGCGAAAGACCCTGCAGATATATTTATGTAAAAAAATTCTCTCTACACCTACAACGTAATATTGTAATAATAATAATAATAATAATAATAATAATCACTACGGCGTACTTGGGATGTATACTTCATTGAGCTCTTATACACACTTATACGTATATTACTAAACCTAGATAAAAATGTAATTTTTTTTTCTTTTAATAGTCGTTTAGTCGACGACGCGCGTGCCGACGAAGCGTGGAGAACAAAACGCGTAACCCCGCGTGAGCCCGTCGCGGTGCGGTACGTTTGGATACTCTTCTATTTGTCCGCTTCGAGCAGCACCAGATCGTCGGCGACCACGTCGCTGATGTGCAGGTAGATGATCCAGTACATCAGGTTGAAGCACACGAAGCACACCGGGAACACGATCCTCGAGTACTTGTCGATGTCGCTGGGCGTGATCCCGTACAGTTTGTTGATGTCCTTGCTCGGGTGCATGACGTGCTGCGGCGGTAACGGCGTGACGTTGTCGTCGTCAGCGCCCCGGCCGTTGATCGTGTTCTCCAGCGAGCCGCCCTTCAGATAGTTCTTCGGGTCGTGCGCCTTGAACCGCACCTCCTGGAACGAACGGGGATCACTTAAAAGGGACACCGCGAAGAACGGGCGGGGATTGGCGGTGGGGACGGGGGTCGAGGTCGGCGTCAAGTTTTTTGCGAAACCGTCGAGACCCCCGCGGCGCGTCGCGCTCGTGCCATCTACTACTGTCGATTTTCGACTCCGTCAAAATGCCATTTTAGACGATTAATCTCCGCACTACCGTCGACGAGCTGTAGTGAGTCGCACACGAAAATACGTCGTCTCTAAAAAAAAACGTCACCGAACAACGCGTACTATTTCCCAACACGGCGTTTTGAAACGGTCGTGTTATAAAATCGATTCGGAAAAAATTGCGTACGGGCGATGGACGGCAATGCGAATGTTCGTGAATTGGCACTCGCAACGGTTTATCGCGAACCCTTCTTATCAGCGTATGATTTTTTTTTTGAATCCCGCGCGTTTACTTCCCGTTCGTTCTGTACAACCAGTGACGACGGCCTCGTTTTTTCAATAATAGTCAATGTTGAAAACCAACGAATAAAACTTAAAACATACCGAGTGAAACTTCTTTACAGAGGGCACAAAAAAAAAAAAAAAAATCGGATTTTCGCGCGTCACGACAAATTGTTGTCGAGATTATATAGTACGGCCAGTGAAATGTGAGCCGCGATCGTCACGCCACCTAACGGCCGTTTTTTTCATATTCAAGGGTTCTACGTTTTTGGCGGCGCTGTCTATGCGTAAATTGAATTTCGGCAGGTTTTGAGAGTACATTTTTATTTTATGCAGCTTTTTCGCATGTAATATGAATATATCGTAATTGTATTTTGTGTCATTTTATTAAAATTAAACACGTACAACTATAAATTACTGTTAATCACTGTTTGAAAATATTATGCGCGGGAAAACAATTGGAGTGGCCCTGATAAAAATCTGCCGGTAGGTGCGTGACGATCGCGGCTCACTTTTCACTGGCTGTGCGCGTTGTCTCATTTTAGTCGCGGTCAATAGTAGCGTGCGAGCGGCGGACCCGTTCGACCGTCCCCGCCAGTTTTCTTGAGATTAGTTGCGCACGCGCGTAAAGTTCCCGTTGCAGCCAATAGCGTGCGAGCCGACCGGCTTGGCCGTCCCCACCGGTTTCACCGCGTCTAGCGTCCGTGCACCCGTACGCGCGGCGATCACGTCATTTGTTGTTCGCGAGCGCACGTACACGCACCGGGCCGAGTAACGTAAACGAAACCGCTGTCTCATTTTATTATTTACCGTGTTAACCACTTTTTTTTGCGTGTTCTTTTCTTTGTTTAATTCACATACAACTAACATACACACCGGCTGGTCGGACTTCGGATTTCAAAGTATCTAGCAGTGGTATGACCAAGTAAGCATTTTATTGACGAACGCCCTCGGCTCGTGCAGTTCCTACATTTATTCACTTAGCGGGACAGAGATAATTTAGTAACTTCCATTGTATTCCAATACACGCTCTCCCTCGGTTGAATGGCTCCGAAAGAAGTTTCACCTCGTCCGCGCGTACTCGTAACACGCACGAATTTGTTTAGGAATTCGTTGGCGGGGGGGGTTGGGCATAGTCCCCCGGGCCCGACATTTCAAACGACCCGATGACGATTCTACATTACGCGGATGATAGATACCAGACTTCTTCGTTTACGTTAGTTAGTAAACGGAGTTAGTTACTACGGACAGTGAACATCCGCGTTGATCGGGACGTCGCCGACCGAGCCGCGCAGGGACGATTTCCGATTTACTTATTCCGTTCCCGGGGGGTTTCGACCGTTTGAACCGCGTGGGACGGACCCCTGTCGGCAAACCGCCGCCGCGGCGTCACGACAACAATCACAGGCGACGACACTTTCGACGGGACAGTTCTTGTACAGTGTGTCTCTGCGGACGCGAACGGTCTCGGGAAACGATTACCGTTCGGCACGGCCGACGCTTACGGTTTGTCTGGGCGCGTGGTCCAGGTCTCCGGACAGAATTGAACCCTGCAACGCGCCGCCGTGGCCGCCGTGGCCGCCGTGGCTGTGCCGGTGGCCGTCGTAGCCGTGGCCGGACACGGAGCCGTGCGACGGCAGCCCGTGTCCTCCTGCCGACAGGTTGTGCGACAGCGCGCCGTGGCCGGACGCGGCCCCGTGGCCGGACATCGACCCGTGCCCGTGGTGGTGCGAATGATGGGAATGGCCGTGGCCGTGCGCGTCGTGTCCGCCCTTCTTCTGCTCGGCGATCTTCTGGATGGCCAGGAAACGGTTCTTCCGCATCTGTATCCTCTTGGCCATGTAGCCGACCGTCGCGTATTCTGGTTGCGTTCGAAACGGAAAACGCGGTTAACATGCGACCACGCGAAATCGCGATAACGCAGTGACGTGTAAACAACGGTTCCCGGCTGGGGCGCAACTGGAAAAAAAAGGATTTGCAGCTTTTCTCCTCCCTCCCTCCCCCACCACCCCTTACAGTTCTTATCACGGTACGTGATAAACAGTTAACGCTTTCGTTCGAATACCGCGAAGTCTTTTTAAACTACCGTGGAACAGGCGTCGCAAACGTATTCGTTGTTTAATAAACTTTTTTAGTTGTTCCCGATAACCGATTTCGAACACGTCTCTTGGAAGGAAACGGGGATCCATCACGGTTTGAACTCGTACGATAAATGGTCACGTGTATATCGCGATGATATGTCCGTATCGACTGGGGTTAACGCGTTTTTCCATTACACTTTGAATGTCATTCCCATCAAAATCAAGTCTGTACATTAATAATGTCGACTTAGCCGTTAGTGTATATCAATAAGCCGGATGACAACGGCTCTTCTACTCTTCTCCGCTGCGTTTCGATTGCGTTCGATTACGATTTTGGAGAACCCGACATGAGATATTTGTCACGGCGCGCGCGCGCGTTTTCAGAGGAGAACGAGATGTAACCTAACACGCTCTCCGCCCAGTTGCGCCCGTGCCGCGGTGACCGGCGTGAATATATATGCGTGCACGCTGTTTACTGACCCAACAGCGAGGCGAACACCATGACGAAACACGTGCCCAGGTACACGTCGATGGACTTGACGTAGGATATTTTCGGCAGCGCGGCGTTCGTGGACGACATGAGCGTGGTCATGGTCAACACGGTGGTCACGCCCAGAGCGACCCTGGCGGGAGTGGCGTTTCTGTTCAGCCAAAAGCTCACCCACGATATGATGACGATCAGCCCGCTGGGTATGTAGATCTGGATCAGGTAGTAGCCCATCGACCTGACGAACTGGATCTCGCACGCCAGCCTCGAATAGTTACCTGAGGGGACGCGGTGAATTAATCGATTCGCTACTAAAATAAAGCCCTCCACCCCTCGCCCTTCCCCACCGCAATAAACACAAAAAACAAAAAACTCTAATAACGCGTTGTCCGTTAACGCTACCGACAAAAACTGTTGTTTTCCGATAAAAAAAATATGTATTATTATTTATTACTTGTGCGTCGGAGATATTTTTTCGGCCGAAACGTTACCTGTGGTAAGGCTAATTTCCATAGCTCTCTGCCGATGTCCCAGCACTTTAAACTGAGGCAGAGACACCTCGTTGGAGACGCCCACCGAGTTCGGTCCCTCATTCCACTTATACCGGATGTCTCTCATCGTATAACCGACTGGAGTAATCGCAACAACAACAACAACAAAAAAAAAAAACACACACACACCTCTAACGTTTAGAGACCTGCCTTCGGAGCCCGTACGCGAGACCCATCCATCACGTCGTGGCCGCGGACACGTCCGCCTTATCGTTTTATTGTTATCGCGCGCGTTTCATAACGCGAATGAGTATAACGTCGTAATCAAAAAGCGCGCGTGTGATGGTTAGGCTCGCGTCGATCTACCTGTGGATAGGTTAATTTCGGTGGCCCTCTGCCTGTGCCCGAGGACGCGGAACTGCGGCAACTGCACCTCGTTGCTAATGCCGACCGATTTAAAACCGCTGTTCCACTTGTACCGGATGTCGCGCATCGTGTAACCGACTGTGAAAACGCGACAATAAGACAATGAAACATAAGTCATCAGCACCGGGACGACTTCTGCGCCCGTAAATAGTCCGTCGCGAGGAAATCAGTGGTCAAACTCAAAAGCGGTGGCACAGCGACGGCGGTACGTCACGTAAACAGCCCGCAAAGCGTGGTATATGGTCTTCGCGTGTATACGCCGCGGTAGCGTTTTTTAATAATCGTACGGGTGCGGTTTTTAGCAATGATAATAATAATAATAATAATAAAGAAGAAAACTCGTCTCGTTTGCGTGGTGCGTGTCGCGCGATTGTCCGTCGTCGACGGGTATTTCGGTATTTTCCGTGCGGTGTTGTGCCGGGTCTCCTTCTCCTCGGGCACGCGGCTCAGTGCCGTTTGTCGGGCAGAAGGACACCGAAGATTAACAAGAAAAAAAATACGGATATCTCGTTCCAAACGCACATCCGTTTTTTTCCCCTTTTATCTCACGTATTTATATATAAACACACACATATGTACGTATACATGTTATCGTATCGTGTAATATACGGGATAAACACTTACAGCTCTCGATTTCGATGTGACACAGCTGTCGGTCCATCGGGAAGTATTGTAGGTTCATGGGGCACGACGCAGTTATCGTCAAGCTACAACATCCAAATAATAATAATCGTTACGACGGTCGTGCCGTTACGTATTGTTAGTGTTATTGTGTACGGCGGCCCCGCCGACCGGTCAATATATGGACAGCCATTGTTCGCGTTCATCTGGGACTATTGGGTTACCGCGTACGTCCGTGTGCGCGTAATTCGACCGTTGTGCTAAAAGCGCACGCGACGGACCCGTTGTACTGTGTATCGTATCTCGCGCGGACCGTGCACAACACAACGATTATTTTGGGCGTTGCACGGTCGAGGGGACGCGAAGAGAGAAAAATAATAATAACAAACCGAAAAAGTTAAACTAGAAAGCCTGTAAGGTCAATAATAAAGGATAGAACGGATGGGACGAGAAGAATCAAAAAGGACGTTCAGGTATGCCCGTTCAGAAGATAATTTGTGACGGTTGAAAAGGAGTTGAGATGTGTCACAGATCGAGGGGTTGTCGGGGACGGTACAAATGAGGGAATTGTTCAAAGAAAATGTAAAAAAACGAGAAGGAAACAGAGAGTGTCCAAAACTGTTATTTTTTTATCGTATTACACACGCGGTACGACGAAGAACAAAATGCATCCACGTTACATACACTCGTATTCGGTGTGTTGTTCGATATGTCTCTTCTAGAAAGCATTAAATTGTCCGTGCACATACGCAGATTATTCGACGCACCTTCGTCGGACATCCGAATCTAAAAGTGTAGCGTTTAAGATTATCGTAACGGATCACAAAATTCGAACATAATTCAACAGTCAAAAAAGTATTTGAATACTCTAGAAAGAGTCTTTAGAAAGAAGAAACGACTCGTAATCATACGGCTTGTTTAAATAAATGATCGAGTAATGAGAAGTGATGATTCGCGTTACTAAGGCTCATTAATTTTAATGTTTGTAAGTCGCGGATTCTGGTTAATTTTTATATCGCAACTCTTAAACATACATCGCGTTCCCTTCCTGCCCGGTCAACGATTTACTACAGATTTCTACAGCAATACTGTTAATTGTGTTTCCATAATGCACGTCAACTCCAAACACCTATAACGTCCGCAATCTAATTTCTACGATAACATTTCAGCGCGTACTCGGATTACACAATTTATTTACTTCATTTCGAATATTCTTTGAAAACGGTGTAATTTCTAAATGCATTATTCATATGTATATTTTTTGTCGTCGTCGTCGTCGTGATGATTGGACATGCACGTACAGTGTAATGTGTCGAAAACAAAACGGGCCTCCTAAACATTTACGGTGATTCGAAATAAACGTTTCTCGATCGTCACCGTAAAGCGGCAACAGAATTGAAAATAATTAAAACGTGTTTTCCGAACGATTTGCCATGAACGTTTACGCATTCTGTAAGCTGTCTACGGTTTTCCGTCTTCGACCATGTAATATTATTCATCGCACAAATAATTATTATTACGAATACGAATCGTCGTGAAAAATCATTTTGTTCCCTAGTTGTTTTCAATATTTGTTCGGTTTATTGGGAATTTCGCCTGTATTTTTTTTTTTTGTATGCGCAGACTACAGTATTAGATGACGTTATTCGTTTCGATGTTCTCGCGCGCCCATCGAGGGCGTTTAATAGCATTTGGCAAACGAAAAAAAAAAAGGAAAAAAATGAACGTTTTGACGTTCACTTAGGTATTTGAAACGCTATATTGAAAACGACGGTATTGGAAATACCGGCCGGAATCGTGTTCGTTGATTACCGAATGCTCCGCGTTATGCTCCCGGAATGGTGTATCCTTATGAATTCGTTGCTGGTGGTGGCTATGTGAAAGTACGACTGTTTCTCGTTGACGAAGAACGTGTCGGGCACCCAGATGTTTTTGATGAACTCCGATCCCACGGACAGCGTTTCCACTCCCGGCCGTTTCTTGAACGCCAGCCGGGGATCGGTCCAGAACTGTCTGAAGTAAAAGTCCAGCGTGAAGTCCTACGACGTAAAATGATACGGGGGAAAAAAACAAAAAAAAAAACGTCAATTAATATATCGCATTCACAATATAGATCGTGTTTCGCATGATACGCGTCAGTATGAAATAGTACGACAGTGTTTCGAACCTTCCGGACCGATCCGAATTCGCGAATTCAGCGAATTTGTTGTTCTCAGCGGACGAAATCGTAACGTTTTCAGATCTGGTCCGAAAGGTTTGAAACTCTCGACGTTTTATTGAAATATGATTTTCCACCGTGTTTCGACGAAATCGGGGTTTTTTTTTTTTTGTAAATTCCGAATGAAAACATCGATTTACTCGAAAACGTACGGTGAAAACACGTATGCTAACGCGGATCATTATTTTACGTTAACAGACCGTTATTGTCCGTATAAGGCACGTGAACGGAAACTTATTGAACGGAACATGCGGCAAAATCGAAAATCGCACGCCAATGGCTTGCGTACGTGTCCGGGATGACAACCAGTCCCGTCGTTGTTGTGTATTTTTCGTTCTCACCAAGCACGGCGATATTCAAATATCGCGTGTCATGCAGTCTATCTACGTGTAACATGCGTTGGACATGCAATTTTCATTTACCGTGCACCATTTGTCGGCTAGCACGGAACATCCGTCCGCACGACGGAAACGAAACGGCGTGAAAACGTTTAATGAAAATAATAAAAAAACGAAACGTGTATGTATATGTACATCGACGGGAAAACGATTTCGTTGCATGGCGTCCCTTCGACGCTCGCCATGTAATTATCTACATTTTAACCGGGCGTTTTAAACGTTAATAACGGTTTAAGACGTTTCACGCACGACGGCGAATACGCTATATATACATAAGTACCTTCGACGGTACAAACGTAAACCAATAATTATCTGTTCAAACCGTTGAGAATTTATTGTTTTCGATCGCGACCATTATTTAACGAACTATATGACGTTCAAACACACACACACACACACACACACACATGATATATGTGCGGTGCCGGATTTAGAAATGCGAGTAGGCCCGTGTCTAGTGGTGGTCTCGTTTTTCGATCACGTATATATCCGATATTCGTACGTTGCGGAGTGCATTTGATCTAATGGCGTAGCTATTGTATTACGATTCACTTCGAGATAATGTTTTATTCGAAAGTAAGGTTGAACCGAATTGAATCAAGTCGAATAACGAACGAAAAAAATATCAATATTCGATTGTGCTCAGATCATATGAAACGATGTGAATTATGTATTCGTCACGGTACTTGCTTCGAGTATTGTGATTTTAGTCCGTATTAAAAACGAACGGTTTTCGTTGTGATGTGTTTTGAATTGGGGAAAAAAACAATCTTATCACGCGGAGGCTTCCGGGAACCCCTTAGCCCCCTTCTCTAAAAAATCCGGCCCTGTGTATATATATATATATATATTATTCGCAATAGTATTCGCGCGAAATATCGTATTATGTTAATAATATTTAGTCCGTAAAAAAGAAACCGTACTCCGTACTCCGACTCGGAACGAAACCTCAAACGTCGAATCGGAAAACGACGCGACCTTTTCGAAAAAAAAAAAATAAAAAAATAAACGACAAAAACGACTTTTGGAAGGTTTTCAAAAAAACCAAACAAAAACACGTTTGCCCTTTTCTCCTCAGCTCTCTCGTTACGTTTAGCGGTTTGTTTGGCCCGTTCCCGTTAACGCATTGCGGCGTGACAAAGGTCGCGTACGCACAAACTTTGTTTAAAAAACGCCACCACTCCCACCAGTACGGCACGGTACGGTCTGCGGCACGACCGATTACTTACGCCGCGACGCCGCGTAAATTAAAATTAATTAAAAAAAACGAAATTTCGGCGTCGAAACGTATCGGTTTCGACCGGGATGGTAACGCGCCCGACAAACGCAAATACAACGATGTGTGTGTGTGTGTGTGTGTGTGTGTAAGCACACGGTGTGGTGTATTGTATTCGATCCGGCTATGAACGAATTATGCGTTTGTTGTCGTTTTTTTTTCCACTTATACCGACGGACGCGTCAACGTTGTTCTCCCGGTACTTGGCGAAACTTCCGCCGTTTCAGAACCGCGTTCGTTTCCGACGTGCCCGTGACCAGTAACGAGCAACGTTCGAAATTCGGCGCGTCCAAGACGACCGCCCGACCGGCAGGCAACAGACGGCAAAAAAAACACCACCGAATTCTTGTCGATGTTTCGCGTACAGCTGCGAATACCGGAATTGCGTTTCGCCGGAACACAGTGATTATTGATAATAAACGATACGCGGTCACACGCCGCGACAATCGGTTAGCGTGTTTATATTGTCATAGTCGGGACGACGAACGAGCTCAAAACGCGAACGATTTCCGGTCCAGTCTTCTCAAACGTCGACCCCGTCAGTCTAGGAATTGTTATCGTTTCGATTAAACACGAGGTTGTTCGTCGTTGATTGTTAACATTAAATTATAATCGCATAACGTATGAAATTTGTTCACGAAAACTAACCTACTGTTACTATTACGGACTGAAAAAGTGAAAAAAAAAAGTAAGAAATATTTAGTAGTTTAATAGGAATTCCGTTTGCCGGTTTTACACGTGTTTTTTGTTGTTGTTTGTACTGTTTTACTTGTTTAATGAACGAGTGTTTCGTTGCGCGGATGGCCGAAAACAACGAATAGTAGGTAAGTTTTCTTACCGTAGAATAAAGTCTTAAGTACGTATTACGTAGCGTAGAAACCGAGCAACGGGGTCCAACGTTTCCCAAGTCGAATTCAGAATCATACCGAGTAAGTTATACACGTGTGTATGCGTCGTTTCGGCGCTATCACGTTCGTCAACATATTTCATGTGGATTGCACGTCGAATGAACAGACGACGCGCAACGGCGTGATTACAGACAAAACGACAAAGTAGGAAATGTACTGAAAACGGCGGTACTGTGACACGTTCTTACCGAGATACAATTAATGCGTTATCTGGCCGACTCTGGTTTTGAGATTTTACGGTTAAACGGGCCACGTACAATGTAACAATCATTTTACGTGTTGTCAATGTTGGGGAGTAACACCGGCGTGGTCGGCAAAGCAACGGATTTGCATGCAGGGAACGTCATTTAGTTCCTTTTCGAAATGCATCGCTTGTTGTTATATTATCGTTTGGTTTCATTTTATATACGACGTATATAAATGTAAAAAATATATACGTGTGTATACCGACGTATTTGTAAGTATAAAGTAGTACGCGTCTTGTAGGAAATGAAAAAACAAAAAAAAAAAAAAAAAAAAACAGTGGTTTTCATTTAGATTCTCAAACGAAGAAGCAAAAAAGCAAACCAGGTACCAAAAGTAACGGACGGATTCGGTAAAAACATATGTTGTAACGTAATATATATATATATATATGTATATATATAGCTCAAAACAATAATAACAAAACGAAAAGACATCAAGTACTTATTTATACGTGTATAAGTATACACGTAATGTAGAACACTCTTCAAAACATCATATAAAATATTACGTAGATCAATATTATTAAAAAAAAAAAAAAAACCAATAATAATATCATTCATAACACATATATATCTATATATGTGTGTGTGTGTGTGTGTGTGTGTGTGTGTACCATTAGTACTTCGGACACGGAGCTTATACTGAGAACATACATGGTGACTCCGACCTCTACTGGGGGCCCTGCAACGATATGTTAAAACGTCAATGCTAACAAATATTACGTATAAAATAAAAAAATTAAAAAAAATTGATCGTATTCATTTTTACAGTGTGTTGTCGTCGTCGTCTTCGGACCTGGTGATTTTATACTCGTTTAATACGAAACGTTCGTACGTATAATAATAATATTAACAATAACCGTTCGTCGTCAACAGCATTGTCGACGCGTGGTCGTTACTGTAATATGTATCCCCGGGGCGCTTTTGATATACGAACATTTTATAAATTTTAGCGTAACATTTATTCAAATTGACAATAATATATCTAAACGACTAAATCGTCCACGACAGAATATTCTGTTATTTAATTTTTTTTCATAGATCATACGGTTTTATAACTCATAATTATTATAGAGAATCTGTTTGAGGGCGCCTTTCAAAAAATTGCCCGGGGCGTCAAAATACCTTGGGCCGGCCCTGTATATATGCGCGCGTCGTATGTACTCGTATGTGTGGAACAGCCTGGCGTTGTGCGTCGTCTTGTAAAGTCTCGGTCAGACGACGGGACGAACGAACGCGTCGGTTCTTAAGTCGAATTGGGACGGCAAGAAGCGGTCGTCGCGCGGAATTTGGATTTCGTACGCGGTGTGCGAAGTCGAAATTACACTTCGTTCGAAGTTTCATTGGACGCGTTTCCCTCGAGCGGTGTGTTACGTACGTTCGATCGACGGCCGTTTCGTTTTCCCGCGTCGACACGTACCTTACGCGGCGCGTAGAAAATCCCGGGATCAGTCCAGTCGAGAAATTTCGAAAAAATCGAAACTTAACGGAAACCGTGTGCCAGTGACGTATTTGACTTCAATTTATCGGTGTGGAGGGGGGGATGCGAACGGGTTTTTTTGTTTCCTGACAACGGCTTTTTTACATATTATGGAAACACGATAAATTCGATTTGTACAGATTTTTCTTCGTATCGTAATGCGTTGTACGTTTTCTAATCATATGTATTATTTCAAATATGATATACACTATATCATTGATCCGGCAGGATCCCGATAGCGTGGCGTAATGGCTATGGTTTATACTTGCGCTGAATGTCTCCTCGACGTGACTACGGCAAAGCACAATTATTTCCTGTATATTTCAAATTGAATTTAAAATTAACCACGTTTCTCACGCCGATTTTCGATTAATCTTTCGATACTGTTAGCGTCGGTGATTTGAAAGAGATACATTACCCGCTCCACCGGCAGTATTCAAACACGTGCGCGACGGACTGTGTTAAGACTTCGCCGTGATACGAGTCCTCCCCCCACCGACGCGCCGTTATCATCGACGTAAAACGTTGACGTACATAGAGCAGCCATTACCTATACGGCGCTGACTTCACACGATAACTTTTACTCTTACCATCGATCTCTATTTTTTCTTCTTTTCGACTAACCAACGTTTTCGTAATTCAAACGATAACTCGTTAACATCTTACGTCCGCGAGTCGATTGTTGTCGCTACGAACGTCACGCGCGTACAGCTGAAACGTCGACGCCGAAATACCGATTTTTCACGGGGTCTGACATGACGGTGGAGATGTCTTCGCGAACGGGTCCCACCCCCGCGTGATATGTGTGTGTAGCTCTAAGAGCTGGTCCGAGTCGACGGGGAGGTCGTATATACACACGCGCACATAGTCACAGTGTAATAGCGGCGCGTTATAAATCGTGCGCGGCGTACATAGATTATGTTCTATGACGTTTCCAAGCTCCCAAACCACCCCCCAGCGGACGACCAAGGGTCTTGTCCCGATGACGAGTCGAACGGACGGCGTTGACGAAGGAATTTTGTCGACCAAACCGAAATCGAAAAACAAGCGTTTATAATTGAAAACGCGTTCGCGAGCAAAAAACATCTACCGGCGGCGTGGATGTCCGATCGGGACGAACGTTCGTTGTTTTCGGATTCCATTGACCGACGGCTGGAAATGCGGAAACGTTCCGCGGTAACACCTGGTTCCGGCACGTCGTCACGCCGGTAACGGTAACGCGGGAAGTCGCGCAACCTAACCTCACGGGGCCGACGATGGCCGTCGGATCGTTTTGCACTGGCGACCGCGGGTTAGGTCGAGTGTTTTTTAACGTGGAAAATGTTAATTCTAATTGCCGGCAACAGATCAACGTCGGTTAGATTTTTCGCAATCGGTTTCGTGGTTTCTTTTGTTTTAATTGTTTTCATAAAGTATACGTTTACATTTTTTTAACCTAACTATTGAACAAATCCTGGCTGGGCACATCCCAGACGGTTATTGTCTATCTGCAGGCCGAACAAATGGGCACACTTTTTTGCCGTTTTAATATTCTGGACTTAACCGGCGTCGATATGTGTTAACACGTGGCCAGATGGTGACGCATCGTTTCAGGACAGAATTTCGCAACGTGGTATATACACGCGCGCGACAACAAAAGTCATTTTTCGTCCTAACGAACCCCACGGAGTCGGGGGACGCGGTCGGTCGCGGCGAGTCCTCGGGGGGGGACACAAAAAAATAAAAAACGAACGTCCCGATATCGTCGTGACGGAGGCGAGATCCTATAAATATTTTTTTCGTCCGCGTTTTGCACGTACTTGGGCGCGCGCCGAACAAACAACGCCGGTGCAGCGGGACGAAAACGTCGGTTGTGTCATTTTATTATTCGACGCGTCCCCCGCCGTCCCTCGGGATCTTCGGGTCGGGCACGCGGACTCGCTCTTGTACGGTGTAAAATGTAATGAACGCGCGCGGAATTAAATTTCGCGGTTTTTTTTGTTTGTTGGTTTGAAAGACTAACGCGTGCGTACACGGCACACAATAACGTCGTGGCGCGTTGCGCGGCGTGCCACCGAAGCAATCGTTTTGAGTGGCGTAACAACAAACGTGGTGCTACGGTTCACTCGAAAGTCGATTTTCCTACGGGTCGGACATAACCACCCGCGGTACCCCAAGCGATTCGGCGTTTCGTTCGCCACGTGCGCGCACCCCTACGTCCAGTCGCCGAGTCTCCCAGGAAATTTCCTAAACGATTTCGTCCGATCTCGAGACCCGGTCGAATCGATTTCCCGTAACCCCGAAAGCCTATCGGGAATTAAACGTCAAAGAAGAAATATAAAAATCATGATTACGATTATAAATTACCGACGGCGAACACCGTCGAATTTTCCCGGAGCCTAGATTGGTTTTGTAAATCAAAAACTTACATATATATATTACACAGAGCAAAACCCTCACGTCATTGACTGCTATGTGTAATGTTTTAGCCGATACGAACGGACCAGTCGAAAGTGCGTGTTCGTAATATTCGTATAATCCGTTTGTGTTCGTCGTTTCCGCAAAAAAAACAACAACAACAACGCGTACCGTTTGTCTGGAATTCCGATCTAGTCGAACAAATGGTGTTTTACCGATTACACGTGTAGAAAACAAAAACGTTTAATATGATGCGATTCGAACGCAGTCTTAGAAGACGACGCTATGCGTATTTCGTGATAACAGCGTAAATATAAATACAGTCTACATGTGCGTATGTACAGACCTAAACTATAAAAGCTAACTACGATTATATAATATATGCGTCACATAGCGAATTTCACATTTTTTTTTTACTTTTTACTTTCCCCGCAGACCATATACTTTATTTAATATACATGTGTGTGTGTGTGTGTGTTTTATTTCGGCGGACAGACGAGTGAAATATTTGAAAATAATAACGACTCGAAAGAATACCTAACTGGCGCGCTAACCCCACGCTAGACGAAACGTTCTGTGTGATTGTGTATTTGGACTTTGAAGAACCGTTTCGAACGCGTACATTTGTGTGTCGAATAATTCGCGGTCAGACGAGGATATTTTCAAACCGTCGAGTTAATCGTAAATGTTTACATGCCGATTTATGATATCATGATTATGTGTTATTATGTCTATTTTGAACGAAAGACACTATCGTTTATTGTTTTATAATACTCCGCAATATTATACTATAATAGTTGCGTGTTGTTAAAATCCTATAACCGTACACGTTTCATTCCCATTTTGCTCGTTCCGTCGAAAAACTCCCCACGTTTTATATCGTTATTACCGAGTATTATCATTATTATTATTATTATTATTTCGTTTACTGGAAATTTCGGTCCGCCGATGACCAGTGTTGTGAAACATTTGAATAAATGTATTTCAAATAACTTGTTTCGGTATTAGACACAACAAATATTGAACGATTTTTTTATTTTTGTTTTAAAATGTATCATAAAAAATTTCATTCGACACATAAACTTACAGAAAACTTAACTGGTACGGAAATTTCGTCACGTTAGTCTGAATTGACATTACAGTTGTTATTACTCTCGGCGATAATATAAAAATAAATTAAATATTTTCTTCTCTCAATACTGGTATAATTTATTCCGTGTACATAACGTAGTTATCAAAAAACTTGCGATTTTCGTTAATGGCGGTGGAAATAAAAAAAAATATATTATTAAAAAAATATATATTTTTTTTTAAGTATTTGATTATTATTCAACGGAATATTAAATATAGTGTTTCAAACAGTTTTTTTTAGAAAATATTTTAGTATAATATATTTTTTTTGCGACTCTGCCGATGGCCTAAAATTTGATATATTCACAGAGTTATGAGTATATAACTATTATCGTATTATTAACTATTTGGCCAATATTGGACATTATGTAAACTTCTAGAAAAATATATTGTATATATATATAGTGTTGATAAATATTTTAAAACGATATGTGTGTTTTAAGTCAAACAGATTATTCTGGTGAAACGGGTGGGATTTTTATTTTTTTTTCACTTCAATCGCCGAATGTAATAACTTTGCATATTAAAATAATAATAATAATAATAATACAAAATCAAAGTTTTGCAACCGCTTTTATGATGTATATTTACGCACACGAATCGCACGTATATAATAACGGAGCAATTGTTGCGAAAGTTTAAAAAAAAAAAAAAAAAACGGTTTTTTGTTGTTAATTTTGCGTTTAGTCGTTGACCTGACACCTGTAATGTTTTTGGGGGCGTCCAGGTATAGCGTGTGCCAGACACGGTATATAGTACAAAGATATATACGTATAACCTACACGCACACAGAGCGAAGGCGGAATTAAAATACCTTTTGCGTTTTTATTTGTGCGCTTGAAATATCCACTCTGTGCACCGCCCGCCGAGACAATTTATTAGCACGCGATCACGTGATATCAGTTTATTTAACTTTTTTTATATATATATGTCGTATTAAATGTTTATTCGTGATAACGTGACACACACATGTATGTATTACGAAAAACTTTAAATTATATGCGTTATGATTGTGATTATTTTTTTTTTTTTCCCCCGTACGGTATTAAACCGAATTTGTCGAATACGCATTTTCGATACGAGTGCGCGTGTATAAAATTAAAAAAAAATTAAACGTTCAAAACAAGTATTGGAACGGATCTAATCCATACGAAAGTCCAGAAAACAGGTGTAGGTGATTTGATGTTTTTTTTTTTGTTTGCTCTTTATTATTATTTATTTATTTATATTGCTCTTTCGTTAAATTTTTCGCGTCATGTGCGTCAAAGGGTATATCGTATTTGCATTATGTGACGTACGTGCACAACGATCGGCGTGTTTAAGCACCGGGAATATACAGTAATATTTTTCGTCAACAAAAATTTATATTGTCTAAAGCGTGCGACGCGTCTAATTGTTAACGGAAAATCATTGGGACTCGTCTCACGTACGTTATCGCACACTCGATGTCGAAGCAATCACAACGAGCGTGTACGACGTATTGTCTTGGATCGCTCGGAGATTTCATCGGGTTCGTGTCGAATTGTTTCGGATCAATCGTCGTTGGGTTCGCATCAAAACGCATGTAAATATAAATACAACGTACGCATGTATTCGACGACTCTACGACGTGCTTCTAGGCGGAGAATACGTAATACAAAGCGGTAAGAAGTTGGCAATTTCAAAAAAGAAAAAAACGTTATTTATTTAAATTTCGGTACAAAACACGCAACTCTCGTTTAAGACAAAAACGCATAAACGCGTTTGTACCGGACACTACTAATTTTCTATAGGATGACGCGTAAAAAGTGTAATAGATGTGTATAATAATTAGGCGGAAAGACGAAAAAAAAACAAAACAAAAAATAAAAATAAACAAATAAATTGTTTTTCGTTGTGCTAATATTATTATTGTGTGTACCATTTTGACTTCTGACAACGAGCTGATGCTCAGCACGTACATGGTGACACCGACGTCAATTGGCGTACCTGAAATCCGGTACACGAAAACAAAATATGTAGAGCTCATGTTATATTCTAACGCGTGCGTTTTGGACGTTTCAAGAGAAACGCGTCCCGCGAGACGATTCGTGTCGGTTCCGAAATTCAACCGGTCGGTTTATCGTGTCCATATTCGTGTCCGCACGAACAACGGCGTCGGTTGTATTTCGTGGGTACACACTTTTCGGAAGCGATACGCCAAAGGTTTTACGTTTTTTTTAGTAAGTCACCGTTCGACCCGGCAGTTTTGACAACGGTCTCGCGCTCGTTTTACGGGCGACTGCATTCGCGTGTAAAACGGTTGTTAAACGGAACGTCGTTAGGATTTTCCGTTTGGAAAATCGAATTTCTTCGTGAGAAACGACCGCGATCGTTACGGACACGACAAAGCTAAGCCGCGTTCTTTTGACGACACGATCAAAACCAACGCGTGTTCTGATACTCGCGCACGAAAAAGAAGAAAAGAAATGAAAAACGTAATGAACTCGTCACGAATGCGCCGAGCCGATTGCAGTCGCCGGGAACATTTATCCGGACCGGTCGAATAGCATAACGGCAACACTTATCATCAAACATGTGTATGGCCAAGGATACGTTATGTTCGCGAGGGCGGTTTTTCACGTTGAAAACGCATAAGACTGCGTCTACAAAAAATGAACAAAATGAAACAATAAAGAGCGTGTATTTGAAATGGTACGATATTGTGTGGAAACGGAATCGTTTTTATGAACGTTTGTGTCCGTCGAGTTTATATTTTCAAGTTTATAGGGAAACCAACATAGTCCGTGCGCCTTAATGTGACGCCGATGAGTTCAACGTTTTCGAGACTAAAAGCCAACAACGTCATGTGATATCAGGCCCGCCACATGATAACGGGGGAGGGGCCTGGGACAATCTTTCGAACTGGGGCCCCCCTCCACATACAAAATTGAAAAAAAACCCCTTTTTTTCAAACGAAAAAGTCAATCGACAAGTGGAAAATGAAAGAAATTTTAAGACCTCAAAATGCAGGAACAACTACATTTGCACGATTTAATTTTTGGTAAAGGTTTACAATTAGTACTGCCGCAAACGTGTATATGTTTAAGACTTTTTATCGTCACATCTATCGGTGTTGAGAGTGGTGAACGCTCTTTTAGTAAATGAAAATTAATAAAAAATTATTTAAGATTTTGTATGGGCCAGGACCGTTGTTTAAATCATTGTATTATCTTATCAATAGAACAAGAGTTAGCAAACAATATTAATTATGACGATGTTATAAATGATTTTGCCGAAACGAAAGCGAGAAAAATAAAGTTTTGAATACATACTTAATGTTTTGTTTCTATTTAATTCAATATAATACGTTATCTTTTTATCTTCGAAAAATTAAAAATTATTTTATTTTCTATCGATTTCAAATTTAATTTTCAATTTATTTTTCATTTGAAAAAAAAAAAATTCGTTTATGAATTTGGGGACCCTCCTCAAGGTGGCGTGCCTGGGGCAATTTGTCCCCGTGGCCCCCCTCTCTCTTGTGGCGTGCCTGTGTGATATTTATGTGTTTCACGACGGACGTGACGCATTTCAATATTCAACATTGCCCCGCATCGAATCAAAAAACAAAAAAATCAAAGGCGTTATACGCTCAGAAACGTAATTTTTTTTTTTTGTCGTTAAACCTGACGACGAATGTGTCGAACCATTCGTACCGCACTACAGTTTCCGATCGGGTTCGGTCGGATTTCAAAACGGTCCGTTCTCGTAAACGGTGTTTTGTGCAAATCGCGTTCGAACGGAATCGCGGCGACATGACCGTAAGAAACACCGAATCGACATCCGGACGACATCCGGACGTGTTCGCGGACATGTGATAACAACGACAGCGCACGTGCGCGTGCGTAGAACGATTGCGAACAAAGTGATAAAACGTCGTGCGCGTGCGCAGACGGATACGGAGGCGGGCCGGGAAACGGATTTGTGACGGAGACACACGTGCCCGCCGTTATGCGTACGTGGCCGCGGCGGCGCCGACCCAGCCGAGTTTCCGGCGACGTATTTTCCGCGCGGGCGGGCGCGGCACCGTTTTATTGTGATAACGACCGACAAAACACCGATCCCGTCCGGCGGGCGGTCGAAACGTTGGAAATATCACTATTTTGTTTTTGGTCGCAAATATTTTTCGTCTTTATCGTCGTTCCGCTGGCCGTTCGCAGTGTCACGTAAAATGGTATTTTTCGTCCCCAATCGGTAGCGGATTTTCAAAAAATGTTTTAGTACTCAGTTAATGTAAAACAAGTATTGCTGTACTTTTGATACCGGAATATGGATCACTACAGAGTGTCTGGGAGGGGGGCGGGTCCAATACTCCTAGATCCCTCTCCCGTAAATCCAGCGGATTTTCAAAAATTTTCTGGGGAGGAAAGTATTGTAGTATTTTTGATACCGGAATATGGATCACTACAGAGTGTTTGGGGGGTCCAATACCCTTAGACCCCCCCCGTAAATCCGCCACTGCCACCGTCTCTCTCTCTCGTCATTGTTTCCCCCGACGCGTCCTCTACACACGTACTCTCGTGTTCTCCCCGCGGGTTTCCAACTTGAATTTCGTTGAATACGTCGCCTTCAACCCACTCACGTCGGCCGTTAGTCCGCAGCCGTTTATTTCCAAATGCGTACGAGGCACATTCACGGGCATGAGCATAAAAGTTCCGTTGTCGAATCACGCGATCGAAGACCGGGACAACGAACGACGTCAACCCGACTAACTTAATGGCCAGACGTAACAACGGTTGTACCAGATAATAAACGCGGAAAACCGTTTGAACGGTGCGTGTTTTTTTCAACGCGAGAATTCGCGTCTTTTGATGCGATATTCATGATTCGTACGTTTTCATAGGACAGTAACGACGTTTCTCTGTCGGACGGCAAACAGATGCCCGTTCCATTTGTCGCAACGATACGTATCACGATACGATAAAATCACCCGTTCGATATTCGAAAATCACGGACTCGTACGGACGGCTGGCGCGTTCGTTTTTTCGGGGTTTTTTTTTCGGGAAAACGTGCCGGGAATCACGCGGCGAAACCGAGAGTGGCACGCGGAAGGAGCGTGCGCGTTCGCGTGCGGCTTGGAGGGTTGCGTGCGCGGCGGCGGGCGCTACAGGTCAAATCGATTTCTGGCTGCGCGAAGAACACCGCCGAGAGGCACCCCGTCGGGCTTGTACGCCCACACGTACTCGTCGCGGCTCCGGAGACGAAACGACAACGGAAATCCAAAAACCAAATGCTGAAGGCCCCGCCGATTCATAAACACGTCCGAGGTTAGGACGGCTAAACGGCTAAAGCGCAGTAGATTTGCCCACTCCCACTCACCCGCCCGGAAAACGAACGGTTTGACGTCGCGCACTCACCTCCGTAGTTGGGTCTTACTCTTTTGTCGTAGCTGTAACTGAACGAGTCGAGTATGGCCGATATGTTCACGTCGCCGAACATGCTGCCGCCGGGCGAGCTGAAACACAAAAACGAAAACGGACGTTACGGGGGCGCCGCGAAACGAAAACGAGACGTCCCCGGCGTTTTCCGCGCGCGAGTCTGCACGTGCACTCGTGCGCGGGTTTTCTCCCGCATTATCAAAATAATCGTCGTCGACTTATCGTCCGTCCGTCGTTCGATAAACGACGATCGTTTGCCGAAACCGGTCCGTAGTCGCGGCGTCGGAGATTTTCACCGCGCGGGACGTCCGTTCGGGGTGAGTTCGGACCCCCTGACGGAAACGGAAATTCGCAGGCCCGTTTTGTCGTACGTTTTAGCGCCGCACAAATTCCAATTTGATACGTGCGCGCATAACGGTTCTGGTTTCGACGTGACGTAATGCACAAACGCCGCCTAACCGACGACTCTTCCGTACGAAAGCGAAGAGACGTGTTTTCTTTCGCGCGTACGGTTTCCTGAACGGTCTGTGTAAAAGTCACTCGGTACAGCTGAAAAATATATGCGCGCGCGACCAACCCCTCGACCAAAAGATAGGTCACCCGGCAAAATAAACAAGGCCGCCGACACGATCCCAGCGTTCGGCTCGATAAATTATTCTTATCTTATTATTATTATTATTATTATTTTTCTTTTCCTCTTCCTCTCCGGCGACCTGATGCGCGGCGGCCGCCTCAGGATTGCCAACGACGTAAAGAAAAAATACGAACGTAGCGCGCGCGTTACGAACACGACCGTGCACGACAAGTTCGACGTTGTTCAAGGCGGAACGGGTGGGCTCCGTCCGTTTTTCGTTTGACCCGACACCCGTTCGCGTTGTCGTCACGGTCGTCGCACGGACGTCGCTGGTCGACAAACGGAGCGAACGAAATCGCCAGGACGGCGGTTTCGTTCCGGAAGTTCGACAAGGGAACAGACCGGGAACGAAGTAACCCCCCGACCCGGTGGTCAGCCGCCCGTGTTCGATACGCGTTTGTTGTTGTTGTTGTCGTCGGCGTTCGTCAACAGACACACGGCGTTCGTTCCTTCTCACGCGCCAATACCCGTTTCGTCCCGTGGACTCCAACGTCGTCGCGTGACGGACTTCGTCGGCGGTACGTTCAAAGACGCGCCGCGGACCGCTCATGGATCGCGATAGATCGCGGACAGACGACCGCAAAGTCCCTGTGGACGTGCACGCGAATTTCGAGCCTTTAGTACTTTAGGGGGGCGCGGTGGCGTTTTAAATTCTTCTGTTTAATTTATTTTTGATCATACAATTTGTTGACGAATATCACGATTCGACCTTAAGACAGGCGACAGCTGATCTCATACGTGTCGATCGTTCGAAATTTAATATCAAGTCACCATTGCTTATTGGACTGTTACGTTTTAATGATGTCTAAGTCGCTGCGTACGCCGGGGCGTTCGGGTGAGGATTCATCGTACAAACGGCAGATGTTCTGAAGTCGGGTGCGATAAATTGAATTGGAAATCGTGTTCGCGACGGCGTCCGCTGTCGCACGCGGTCACGTGTTCGATACGAACGCGCGAGTAATCGAATCGCCTACGAAATCGCGAAAATATCAGAGTATAATTTCGCCGTTAAAGGTCCGTTCGCCACACGCTCCGGCGCGTATAATGATAATAATAATAAATAACAGACATAAAAAATAGGAATAAAAGAAGGTAGCTATTTAGTTGAGCCGCGCCCGTTCGGCGATCTCAGAGCGGTCGATTCCTAACCCGACCGTTGGAACGTTTCGAACGCGGCCGGAGGGAATAGACAAAATGAAAAACCCGAACGTCCGTCACGCGGACACGTGGTGTTTTTTTTTTTGATATAATAATGAGTTCACCGGTTAAATCTACGTTGATTTATGGACGCGTTTTTATTGTTATTCAACAGCACTGTTATTTACGATAAGGCACGCATCGAGACCGTATCGCGGGACGGTCTTCGGAAACGCCCGTCGATAACGTTGATAACGTAGAGATCGGACTTGGAACGAAGTCGCGTTAGCGTCGGTAACGGACGTCAGAGGACACGTACTCGGGGGCAGGCGCGGATCCGGGACTTATTTACGGGGCGGGCCATGTTAATCGAAACAACTTAAATCCTCGTTTCGTCGCATCGAGTAATGAAATGTTTTCCCGAATCGTTTGCGATACACCGAACTTCATCAAATGTCGAATCGCCGCGCGTGGCGGTCGCGGCTGCTATCGGAACAATTTATCGTCCTCTGCGGAGATGTTCGAGATATTTACATACTGCAGGTTACAGGTGTAACCCATCAGTTTTTAAGGTTCGACGATTAAACTGCAATACACATATGAAAACGATTGTACGCGCTTTGATAAAAAAAAAAAAGGTATTTATCTTTTTATTGGTTATCAGAAACGTTAAAACCGAAAAATCCCGTAGCTACGACTTCATTTCAAATCGTCTTTCTACGGTACCACGGACAAGAGTTAGAATTATAAAACGATACTAGTAAAAAAATGTACACACTACACTCCGACAGACGACGTACGAACACCGGCCGCAGCAGAATAGGAACCCAACAGGCGCTAATGTTTTAGTGAACCCCGAAAGCGCGCGCCTACTAAACGCTAAATATTAAACACTACTGGTTGTTCAAACGTTGACGGCAATCGGTCGACGTTGCATTTAACAGTAACAAAACGTATGGACGTGGTTAACGGTCAAGAACAGAGTTCTGGTTGACGTACGGACGAGTGGGCGGACGAGTTACTCACGCGGCTTGGACGTCCGGCGGCGCGATGGGCGCGAACACGGCGACGCACGCGACCAGCCACGCCGCTGCGTACGCGCGTCGACGGGCCATCGCGGCTCGGGCGTGGCGGCGACGGTCGTGCGGCCGCTTTTTCTGCCGGCGCGCCAGCCGCTCCGACGGGCCGCCGTCACGCGGCCGGCACGGCGGCGCGCGGAAGGGCGCGCGCGGCCGCGTCGTCGGTCATGTCGACCGCGCGGCGTTACATGGCGAACGACGGCGTGAAAAAAAAAACGACCCGGCACGAGCACACGAACGGACGGCGACGGCGATTGCGATTGTGACGACGACGGCGGCGGCTGTGCGTTGTGTCCGTCGCGAACGTTCGCGGAGTTGTCCGGGCGTTCGTGCAACGCTTGCCCGCCGAGAGCAGCTGCTCGACGACGACGCCCGCCCCTTCGCGGTGTACGGCACACGCGCGTCGACCGTACCCGCCGCCGCCGCCGTATTGATTCAACGGGCCGCCGCCGCCGCCGCCGACGACGACCACTACTCCTACTCTACTACTACTCCTACGCCGCCGTTGTTAAAACGACATCGTGCCCGGTGGGGGGGGGGCCGAAATAATCGGGTTTTTCACGGACGTCGATCCGTTGTCCGTGTGGCCGACGCGCGGACGACGTCGCGGACGACGTCCCCTGGCCGCCGGGTGCTCATTCATACGGAACGAGTTTCGGGCGTCGTCGGCGCCCCCCCCGAGAGGCGCCGAGCCCGCCCGCCCGCCCGCGTGTCTTCTCAATGGCCGGACGCGATCAATGGGACACGACGACGACGCCGTGACGCACAACGCGGACACGAAACGATCCGCGCAAAACGCCGAGATGAGAAACTTTCCGTTCGGCCGATCGCCACGAATCGCTACATTTATTTAGGAATCCACGGCCGCGCTCAAAGACGTTACGAATATATATATATATCAATTCTAGACGTGTTAAACGTAAACAGTAAGGTTCTTTTGGCCGTGTCGTCCGAAGAGACGGGTCGAGCATGGAGAAGAGAGCTGTGCACAAAGATCGTCGCCCACGTCGGTCGAATGTCACACTACACTTAACGTTATAGTATTGGAAAACCTTGGACCACGTGGCCGTTCCAATCCTATTTCCACGTGGGGACACGCAACGGTTTTGACGGGAAAACGTTTTTTGACGGGCCCGGTCGTTGTCGACAGTCCGCGGAACAATAGCAATCGCATGTCGATCGGGCCGAACGGGTCGCGTAAAATCCAAAACGATTCGCCGGGTTTCGTCACGCGACGTGTCCGTCCACAGTCGGTTCACAACGCGCCGCACGAATACGCGAGACACGCCAACGGACGACGTACGCACCGGTCTTGTGTAAATCATATCTCGTTCACGCGGTCGACGTCGCGTGCGGTTTAACGACCCACGCGTCGTTTTTTTTTTCGTTTGTTTTTTTTTCGGCTTTTACATAACCGATTTACCCGCCACAGTGAAACGATTTTCGAAACGACATAATCGTACAATCGTGTTTTTAATCGCACCGTATTTCCGTTCGGGTCATAAACGCGTGTGACGACAGACACGACGGCACGTTTCCACGTTTCAGGATTTTCCCGTTCCGACGTGCCTCACTTTCTCTGTTCTACGTGTCGTCGGACGCCGAGAACAATTTCCAACGCCTGCGATCGCGTTCGCTGCTTTTTGATCGGTATATCGCTGGAAAAAAAATTACGGCCTTTGAAATCCACTCTTTTGGACACGTACACGGTCTGCCTGCAAAGTCGCCGAACCAGATATTCGCAGTCGGTAGCGCCACGAAGCGGGATGTCGACAACAATCGCTTTCATGACGAAAACTGTACTTGATATAATAAATTTCCACTTAAAGGTGTTTGAAATGATCTTAATTGTAGCGAATCAAACACGTTTTTTTTTTTTTGTGGATGTGAGCATAAAATTGTATTGTACACATACTGTGTATGGGATTAGATTGTACCGAAAGTATAGAAAAAATAAAAATTAATCGATAACCCGTGGACGTATTATTGGCCCTAACCAGGACCATAGCTCAGAGCGTGCAAATTTCGAGTAAATTTGTGTTGAAAAAAAAAAAAACAAAAACAAGAGGTTTGTATGATTTTGTAGATTGTATTTTCATAATTTACACCGCAATAGGACTCGGATTGTCGGGGAGTGGCCGGCAAAATATATTAGCTCTGGACATTTTATGTACGTGTGTTTTATTTTTAATGTACATTTTAAGACAAATTATTTAGGACGTAGTTTCTATCGTCCCCTCGGCTTCAGTAAAAGAAAAATAGTTGGGGTGCGCGAAAAACAAAAAAAAAAAAAAAAAATAGTAGGAGCTCCGTTCCAATTCGAACACTGGTTATATATGTATATATGATTTTTTTTTACGATCTCCTCCTCTTCCTCCCCGCCGCGAATTTCAGTCCTGACCGTTACGCCGTTGTACTTTACGTATTTCGTTTTAACGATCACATTGCACGACCGCATATTAGGGACCAGTGGTTCGCAGTCTTTTTAGGACCACGACCCGAATCCTTCACCGAAAATCTATCGCGACCCACGTATGGATTTACATTTACAGGACAAAACAAAATAAACAAAAAACAAATTTCATAGAACCTATAAAATCGGGGGAAAAAAATCGACTCGCTTAGGATTCGGTTTGAGAGACGCTGATTCAGACTGATCAAACTACGCACGGAGGCAACTAGGGCGGATTATCGTGATGGGGAGGTGGTGGGAGGTGGACTTTACGTTTCACGTTTCCACGTCCGTTTTCTCGCCGTTGCGTTGGAACGTTTCATCAAACCACTGTTATTGTTCACGTCGTTCCCGTCACGAAACACATCCCCGCGTTATAGGTTAAAAACGCCGACGTCGACTTCGACGGAATGCCGCGACCGCCCCAAATCGGCGGGAGAGACACGCAGCACCGAATCCGCTGCGGACGGAACGTCCGCGTGTAACGCGCAAGTGTCCGAGAAATGGATATAATACTTTCAACCCGCGAAAGTTTTGATGAAATCATGTAACTGTCGAATTTGGTGTTGATTGTGGGGGTTAGTAGGTTGGAGGACGGAGTACGTGTTCTCGTTTTTCTTAACGAGACGCCGTAATTTCTTCCCTCTCTACCACTACGCGCGTCGGACTTGGAATATAATAAAGACATTTTTTCACTTCCATTACGCGAGTCGGACTTTGAAAAAAATTATTTTACATTCCGTAAATAATCCGGGTTTTAAATAAAAATTTGTTTCACTTCCAATACGCGTGTTGCATTTTGAAAAAAATATTATTTAATATTCCGCATGAGATTCGGATTTGAGAAATTTTTTTTCACCATTACGCGAGACGGATTTTGAAAAAAATTTTTTTTTACATTTCAGTAAACATTCTGACTTTAAAAGAAACTTTTTTTCGTCTGCATTACGCGAGTCAGATTTCAAAAAAAAAATTGTTACATTCCGCAAAAAATTCGGATTTGAAAAGAAATTTTTTTTTCATTAATACGTGAGACGCATTTTGAAAAAAAATTTTTTGTACATTCCGCTAACAATTCGGATAAAATTCGTTTTTTTGAGAATTATATGATATTAATTTATTATTATACGTGCCATGGAGGGGGGTGGGGGGTCCGAACCCGGAGTTCACCCCGTCGGCGCTCCACTGATTCTCAGTGTAAAAACTAAAAATTTTAAATCACAGATCACGGAGTCAGGAGTGTAAATTATCACGTGTTACAACAGCTGTTCTATAAAGTCGTTTCCACGGATATGGTTATCTATAGCCGTGACTGTTTCGGGCGGGATGAATAGAAATAATAATCGATTATTTTACACGTGAAAGAAAACACTGAAAATTTGTTGGACATTTTAAAAGAATTGTATCGCCAGTTTAAACAAATATCAAATAAAATAACGAGGGGGGGGGCATTGGCTTCTCTAGCCCCCCCCCCCCACCATCTGCGGACGGCTTTGTCCGTCCGTCAAGTCTAATCGACACACACGGACCGTCTCGTAATACCCGTTCGAGAAACTCCCTCCGAGAACGGATTTTTAAACTTTTAAAGCGGTGTACGTATGTATTTTTTTTTCCTTCGTATTATGTTAATGCCATGAATAATATTAACATGAAAATGAAGTGTAATGTTTCACGTTGTTCAGTGATACGAACAACGATAAACAAGTAAAAATAATAGTATTCGTGTACACGTATAATTCGTACTAGATTTAATAACAGTGCGAGGACGCGATACGATGACCGATACGAGTTGGATAAAGAGTTTTTGACTAGGACACGTCGGCGGTCGGCACCGAATTGAAAGCGTGTCGGATCAATCGGATTTGTCCATAAATTCACGTTTGATCAACCGGGAAATTTCGGTCTGCGTTTTGATACGAAAATATACTGTAAATGACGGTTGGCAATACGAAGAGAAAAGCCCCCGAGAGATCTCGACCATTAACAACGTAAATAATATCGATATGGTGAAATACGTATGTATATTTATATCCGTACAGTCGTATCTACGTCGTGTCGTTTGATTCGATTAAATAACGAATGTGTTGAACACTGGATGGCTTGGATACAGGGCCGGATTTAGGGTGTGTAGCAGTACTACTTCAAATATTTAGCACGTTTCAGTCGACAAATTTGAAATGCTGACGTCTAAATGATCGAGTCGACAATCACTGCACGAAACAATGACGTTTTGTCACGGAATAAAATAGATTTTATTCAATTACTTTGATAATAAATTTGATCAAAAAAAAAAACATCATTTTTCGTCGTATAGTTTGCATAGAGTATTCTATATATATATAGAATCTATGGTATTTCGTTTGTTATCCACGTTTGTTATTTACAACAAATAATATAAAGTAGTTCGCGAATCACGACGTTGATTCGGTTCACTTCGTGTTTTAAAGTTTTAATAAGTGTTAATTATTAATTAATACATAAAAGATGGATAAAAGCAAAAAAAAAAAAACGAACAAAAGTTGAATGTTTTAACTTGCGGTGGTGTGTTCGATGACGGTTGTAAAGACGAGACATGAAATTAAACAACACGCCGGTAAAAAAAGTTTTCGTCAAACATTTTGGAACACCTGAAATTTGCATTTGCAGCCGCGGTTTCCATAACTAAACAAAATAACGCCAGATTATGAACAGACACCGGTACAGTAAGATTTCAGTAGTATTAATTGTTATTTTTCTCGACTCAAACAAACTATTGTATTTTTTTAACTGTTATGCTTTACGAGTATTTAAACAGTCGTTTTACTGATTTTCGCGTATCGTCATCTTGTGTTTTTTGAAATATAGGCGGCAAATTATGCTTTTGACAGACCCGTCTCCGGGTTAAAATATCCATAGCCTCTCGGCCCTGTTCGGATCCATCGGTGTGGTCGGCGGCGAGTAACAACACGCACGGGTTCGTGCATCCGTGGCACGTAACAAACGATTATTCGTTTTCTGTAATCATTTTCGGGGTTTTTTTTTTCTTTTTTCTCTTTTTTTTTCCACGTTATATACGCCCGACGCAAGCATCCGGACGGCTTTTAAAACGATTGGAATTTTTTTTTTTCCCCCATTTTTAAACGATCCGTATTTTTCGTCCGTGAAAAACGCGCGCGCACGTTCGGTCCACGTGAAAAATAGATAAACCCGAAACAGACCGCTCCGCGAATTATAGACGTGCCGTCGTACCGAGAAGACATCAAATACGGTCCAGAGTAGAAGGTAAGCGTCTCGACGATTAACTGTTGCAGCGCAGGTTGTTAATTCCGAATTTATACTCGTGTGTGTGTGCGTTTTTTATCATGAACATTTGATAAAACGTAAGCGCGCGCGTTTCGCGACGGCATAGTTATCAAAATGACCGTAATTAAATAAGTAATTTCGCAAAGTTTAAACAAATTATTGTGTTATCCGAGACGTTTCCTCCGGTATATCATTATTATACGTTTCGCCGCAGTCGACCGAGTGCACGAAAAGATATTAAAATAACGACCCCCCGTTTTTTTTTTTTTTTTGTACTTTTTCACCGTTTCCCGTCTGTTTATTAAAATATCGTTTCGCGTTATACTCTTCGCCCGCGCAGATACTTTTGCACGATATGAACGTTATATCGTGACCACACCGATTTCGGATTGTTTTCTCGTTTCGTTAGTACGCGATAACCGTGATGATTATCGTGATGTTCTCGTCGACGACGATAGCAGTTATCAGATTTTTCAGTTTTTTTTTTTGTATTCAATTGAAAACAACGATACGTTATTTCGATATCTGTTGTCCACGATTCAACGTAAAGCATACAATTACCACCTGGAAAAGTGTCTCGTGACGACAATGACAAAAGGTAGCATACGTTCTTAGCCGGTGGCAATTTTAAAAAGTGTTCGGATATCAACATATTTTTTTTTTTTTTTTAGAATGCTTAACACGATGTTTATAACAACGAATTTTTTTTCAAAGCATTTCAAACAGTTTTTAAGTCGTTTTTGCCTATTCATCGGAATCGAAATGAAAAGTACAATTTCGGATTTATACGTATATGCTATGATATCACGATTATGATTTAAAGCCCGTCTTCGGGCCGGTCGATCGAATTGCGTTTTATTATCGCCGCGATACCATTGTTTTTTGTTTTAGATTGTTTTTCACAGGATAAATGATCGTAAAAATCGTTTTAATCTTTAGGCGCTTGTTTAAAAATAAAATTGTATTTCGTGTCGTAATTGCGTTTTTTTTTCGCGTGCAGTGAATGCCGACCGTACGAATAACATATAATAATAATAGTCAATAATTATACACGGTCGGATTTCGGGATACGAAATCGTCGCGTGTAATGATAAGTTGACCGGCTCGATTTACCGTCCGGCGGCGGAGAATGTTTTCCAATCGAAAGATCGACGACGGGGCGCGTACGGTTTTGTTTCAATTATATTTTACCGACACGTGATGAAATCGTGTTCAACGGACTTTCGCGTTTAAGCGCGTTTAAGCGCGTTGTCGTAGAACGACAATAGGGAATAGTCAGTCGATGCAGTTGGTGTTGTCCGGTCCGACTTTATAAGCCGTCAATCCCCGAACAATTAATACAGCGTCGTCTAACGTTCCGCAATTGATTTTTCCTATTCCGCGCGGACAGTCCTTCTCTTCTCAGCGTCCGCTATTGTCTACGGCCCGAACGACGTTTAATCGAGCATTGCGTTTGAACTCCCATTGTTGTCGTGTTATTACCGTTTTATCAGCGAAAAAAAAATAATGATGATAATAATAATAATACTGACAATAGTGAGTATTATGCCGGAGCTCTCTTTTTTTTTTTATGAAAGGAAAAAAATCATATATACGTACGCGCGAACAGCGTTACTTGTTGCTTTGAAAGTAAATAAAAACCACGACACACTTGCTGATTGTTCTAAATGGCTTCTTTTATAGCACAACAATTTTCGTCGGTTTGATTGTTGTTCGTCCTGTCGTAGAATCCGCAATAAATTTATATACGTGCATATAATAAAGATGATTTTTTTTCTTTTCGATTTTTATCGTCACCGAGGGTAAGGCCGTTTACGGTTTTTACTATTATTGTTATAGTTTTTGAAATTTTCGTTCGTTCGTTCGTGCACGCATAAATAATCTATATATATAGATATACGCGTGTGTGTGTGTTATATTCGGGACACCCCGCGCGCACGTAACACTGATCAGATCGTAACAAACCTATTTCCTATTGACAAAAATTCGGTTACTCTTATCGTTCGTAACACCGATAACGGCGTTTGTGAATATCGGTTTAGAATATATAATTCGTCATTAACGGAGAAGAAAACGAAATTATGTTTACCGCGGTCTGTTGTGATGTTGAAAAAAAAATAAAATAAAAAAAACGACGGATAAAAAATTAGCGTTACGATAAAACCGAGGATAACAGCGCGTGGAAGAACAAAGAAATAAGATTCTAATCGGATGAGACGAGGAACGGAGGTCGATCAGGAAATGTGCTAAAGTCAAGTACGAATCTATATGTGTGTATACACGTACTATTGCGGTGTTGCAGAATATACGACGACGGTTTTGAATAGAACGTTCTTGGACGAACCGCGCGGAGTACGTCCAAACGAAAGGAGGAAGTGTAGTTACGAGAGAAATTGCGCGATAAGAGCACACGGGACTAGGAAAAACATATAGCGAAGGGACAGATATTGTCAGCTGAGCCATTGGATTTCTATATTTTTTTTTTGTTATGAAAAATGGCGACAGGATATATTTGATTTTTTACGCGGTAAACGGGTTTTCATAGCATACTATGTTTAGACGACTGTCGACAACATCCGGGTTGGAATATTATTACATTGTATACGAATTGAGTTAATGTATAACTCGCCCACTGCAAAGCGCTGATAATAATTACTTACTTCGAAATCGAAAGATGCCGCATGGATTACACGTATATCGTGTATTAGTTTCAGCTTTTTTACCCGTTCCGTTTTTATTTCGAAACCGTTCCAAAAACTATCGGTCGACGGGGACGTTTGTTCGTTCAGTTCGTTACTTTTTTGTAATAAGCGTCCGTTTATATATATATATAAACACAAAATTATAAAAACGGTTAGTAAATTGTACAGGTACTAGTCGCAGCTAATTCATTTAAATATTGCGTGGCGCTGGTTAAGGAGACTGTAATGTCTAGTATCCAAGTAAAATGAATAAAATAACGATTTGCTGCTACTTTTACGAATTATATTCATTGTATTTTTTATAGCTAGCAGCTATAGTTAATTGTGTGAACAGTTAAGTGTTTGAAGATTTACGCACTTACTCGATGATCCGACAAAACACTTCTGTTAAGTACGAAAAAAAAAAAAAAAGAACGATTTTCTTGATATTATAATTCGCGTAGGTATTGTGTAGTCCTTTCAGACTATGGCTCTTATAAATATCGAGAGCGGGCACTAGTCGACTCATTAATTGACGCGTAAATATTATCGTACTTGAGGTCACGTGGAAAGATAAGTTTGATTGTCTAATGGATTTGATCGGGGTGACGTTTATTAATTTGAATGATGTAAAGTTCTTCTCAGTTAGGCGTACAAAAATGTTCTAGTTGATCAAAACAAACCGTAACGACGTTTTTTTTTTTTTTTTTTACGTAAATAATTTGGAACAGGATTTATTGCGAATACACATTTATAACGTGGGAAGAACGAAGGACGACAATTTCTAATTGTATACAAATCACAATACGCTCTTTTCGTAATAAACCTGAGACGTTTTGATACGTCAAGATAAGTGAATGTTACGGTTTAAAACATGTTTTTTTTTTTGCGCGCGCGCAACTGTCCCCTGTCTAATATTTTCGCTCGAATACGTTTCTATTTATATCGAATTAGAGGTTTCCGTCACACGCTGCACGTGACGCGCGACGGCACACGTTTCGACCGGCACGCGAATGAATTAAAAACATTTCCAAAACCCTTTCGCGCGCCGTATCCGCCGTCTTCTTTCAGTTGTTCGACACGTTTTCGCGGTACACATCGATTACGAAACGTTATTTCGGCTCACCAAATACAACGTCTGGACCGACGAATCGTTTATTTGTAAGTCGCACGTGAAATGATTTGGACCGTACGCGCAAACGTTACATCAAGTATCCCGATGTTTCCGGACGAAACACGCCGTCCGACGTAATCAATTATCCGAAACCCGGGAAAAGGGTTATTCGCGGATGTGTACCGAACCGGCTACGATATCCGTCATGTTATTACATACCGCCCGACTTCATAAACTTCTCACGCCGCCGCGTCCCGTGCCCCCGAGGTCCCGACGGTCGGATAACGAGATTCTCTCGCGAGTTCCGATCTCGTTCCGGACGGGGCGTTTGCGGGGGGGACTTCCGTTTATATTCTCGGTGCGCGGTAGAAACGCGAAGAAAACCCGGAGACGGGAAATTCCGCGGAAATCCAATTGAAAATAGACGTGAATACGAGTGAACGTTGTTGGTTGACGGGTGGCGGGCCTCGACAAACGTCATCGGTCGGACGAAAAACAAAACGAAACAAATCGATTGAAAAACGACAACCGAACACATTTTTACCGCACCTAAAAATCGTCCGTACGTACAGGACGACGGGTAAAAAAATACGAACGTCTCCAACGGGTTTTCTCGTAAGTAATAATCGCCGATAAAAAAAGTCATCGCGGTCGCTGTTCGGTTCGAGTGGATCTCCATGAAATCCGATGGCAAAAATCATTAAACTGGAAAAGGAAATCAAACGATTCTGTTTGGAAATCGGTTTTCGGTAGTTTCTCAGAATCAGACTTCAAACGGTTAGGTTCAATGCGGTTAGAATAAATTACTGCTGAGTTTGCATTGATTTTTCCCGGCTTTTTAAATACAAAGAAAACCACTGGAAAAATCGAAAAAAAACTCATCAAATAAAGTCACGGTTCGATATCGGCGAGTAACGCGCGTACAGATCGTCAGAGAACCCGTTCTATACGAAAGCGTTCACAGACACAAACAAATCGTTGTAAAAACCAATACGTTTTTGGCACGTCTCGACGTTGAAAATAACAAAATCGTGCAAACAATTTTTTCGAAATTAAAAACGATTAAAACGCTCGCAAACGCTGTACGTCGAAATCGATTATGTTTTTGTTTTTTTTTTGCTTTATGCATAATTTGATCCGTTGGGAAATAACAAAAATTTCAACTTTGGCTTTTATAACTTCGCATTAATATTCGATATTGACATTTAAATCGAACAGTTCCCGTAAAGACAAAGTTTGTATAAGATTTGACTTCAATTTGTGGAATCAATCGATATTTCAATCGATGAACACGTATGAACGTTATTTAATAACAAACAAAAACTGATCAGTACAGTATAGTAATAACATAACGTGATTACGGGATTGTCGTGATAAAAAGTCGTACGTTAAAATTGAAAAAAAAAAAATAAAAAATGAAAAACTAAATAACGATAGTCGTCGTTAGAACGTACGGTAACATTGAAATTTATTTCAAGTACAACCGCGGCATACAGAACGTATATTATGTCGTTAAACGTCGGGGAAACTTTTGACTACAACACAATGCGTTTCTGAGCTTTTGTCGCGTCACACGCGCGTACAATAGGCGAAAAAAAGTTTGAAATTCGGCTAAAACCTGTTACGACGTTGAAAAATAATAAACAACGTTGGAGCATAAAATTAGAATAACAATCGTGAAACTAAAACAATTAAAACTGTATCGGTGTTATCTTTCCGCGAGGTCGTCTTCCTTGCGGAGTCGTTGTTAAAGTTTATACGCCTTATTGTAATTCAAAAGATAAAAAAAAATAATAATAATAATAATAACAACGCTATTATTCGAAATCTCTCGTTGAATGATAATGATAACGAACGTGATTTATCAACCCGTATACCGTGCGCGACCTAACTCATTCAATACGTGTTGTTGTTGTTGTTGTTGGTGGTTGTTAGTACGAGGAATGCCGGCCGTCGAGAAGAAGTTCGTGGTGGTCGGCGACGGCGAGAGCGGCAAGACGTGCCTGTTGCGCGTGTTCTTCGAGGACGTCTATCCGGACGTGTACGTGCCGACGGCGTTCGACTGTTTCACCACCGCGGTGGAGATGGACGGGAAACAGGTGGCGCTCTCGCTGTGGGACACGGCCGGCCAAGAGGACTACGACCGGCTGCGGCCGTTGTCGTATCCCAACTCGGACGCGGTGATCGTGTGCTATTCGGTCGACGCGCCCGAGTCGTTGGCCAACGTCACCGAGAAATGGTTGCCCGAGGTGCGGTACTTCTGCGAGCACGTGCCCGTCATACTGGTCGGCAACAAGAAGGACCTGCGCGACGCGGAGGAGACCGCGGCGGACGGACACGAACCGATGCTGGTCAGAGAACGAGGCCGGACGGTGGCCGACGAGATAGGCGCGTTCGCGTTCTTGGAGTGTTCCGCGAAGACCAAGGAGGGCGTCCGCGACGTGTTCGTCGCCGCGGTGAAGGCGACCAGGTGCGAGAACAAACAGTGCGCGTTGCTCTGACGTCGCGCGGAAATCGCGACGTTTTCCTGTTGTTGTTTCCGACGTGAATTAGAGGTGGCCTCGACGGTGGTTCGATCGCGCAACTGTTCGCCTGCGTTTTTTTTCCTTCCGATATTATAGCCAATACGATTGTACGATTCGTCGTCAGACAAATCAAATACGCGTTGTCTTTTACAATCGTCTCGCAGCCGTATCGTCCGGTATTGGATCTGCTACGAGCACGACGGCCACTCGTTTGTACTGTTGTTGGGTTCGTTTGTGTGCGATTCAACACGGTTTTCGACCGTTTTTCGAGTTTTCGACCAGCATCCAAATGCGACCGTTCGAAACGCGCCGACCGTACGCGGTCGGGATCGATTCGTCCGTTTGTTCTTTGGACTCGATCACACCGGTGTCGCGGACCAAAGCCCAAAGCCACGGCGTGTTGGGTCGCACGCGCCCCCGTTTCTCCGATCGATTAAACGGGCATTTTTAAACGCGCGCGCGCCACCGTTCCGGAACCGTCGCGCCGCGGCCGGGTGGAGCCGATTATTCGGTGAAACGCGTCGCTGGAAACGGTCCAAGCCCGTCCGCGCGCATAATCCGCCGCTGCACGACCCGAACCGGACGGACCGGCCCGTCATTAAACGTCTCGAAAACGGTTCGCGAGACGCGATTTCTCCGGCTGTCGAACGACGCGCGTCCGGCATCGGAACGAGCGAAAGCGTGTCAATCGATTTGTTCTCGCGTGACGCGAGCCCGTTTGGAAAGCCACGCGTACGGGTCGTGATAATAATTGTCGGCCGGCGGGCACCGTTATTATTACGTCGTCCCGTCGGGTTCGAAACGGCCAACAATGCGCTTCGACGGTCTTCGAGATGCCGGCCGAGCGATTAGGTCTAGCTGTGCGAAACGTTTTTGACAATTGTGGACGTGACGGACATTTTCAATCAAAATGTTTCGTTTTTCTCATACATATAACTTAACAATTATAAGTACGCCCGGAATCGGTAAGTCCCGTTGGAAAATAGCGGGTATACGTGCGGTCAACGTTCGTCTGTACCGGAATCGCCTATACGGAGCGCCGTGCGACCTTCTCGATCCCGAGTGTGGCGGGACGTTTTTTCCACAAGATTTTCCAAAAATTTGTTTGTTATCGAAGATGAAAACTCAATAGTCATTATTGTGAACGCTTTCACGCGTTTACGGAACGTCGCGACGCGTGTTT
The DNA here is from genome assembly GCA_019022885.1 of Schlechtendalia chinensis. Classification (NCBI taxonomy): domain Eukaryota; kingdom Metazoa; phylum Arthropoda; class Insecta; order Hemiptera; family Aphididae; genus Schlechtendalia; species Schlechtendalia chinensis. The sequence continues at coordinate 3,465,423 of CM032341.1, forward strand.
CGTGCGTTCGGATCGAAGTGGTGGCGCGGACGTTCGCGATTAAACGGTAGATCGAACGGATCGAGAAAAAGAAAATTGTTTTGGCCGACTATTCGCACGACGACCGTTGCGTGTGTATATATATGTGTGTGTCCGTTCGTTTGTTCCGTATCCTGCGGGGCGTTTCTCTTTCTGTTCTGTTCTTTTTTTTGGTCGTGCGGGGCAAAAAAGAACCTATACGACGGTCATTAATCATTCGACGTTATTGTACGCACAACAATACGCATATTTTAGCATTTCGCTCTATAGATATTTTTCACATTGTGTCGAAAAGCAGCGGGAGTGTCTCTCGAAACGACTGGGTATTACTATTGGGGAAACGACACGTGTTTTTCATTACCGCGGAAACACGCTTAAAATGTATTTTTTCTTCATTTTTTTTTACGCTTAAAACAATATTACAATACATTCCGTGTGATTAATTATCAGGTTTTCGTTTGGCGACTGACCTCGGGACGTTAAGCCGCGGGACTTCGCGGGACGATCGTCTTACATTCGCGTGCGTTTTCGTTTTAGTAGTGTTTTCATGACATCCGCACGCCTATTATCGGACGTCGAATAGCGTTTTCTAAGCATCAGACCCAACGAACGTTTTTACGATTTTTCACGACCAGTTCGTTCGTCTTGTTCGGTCGTTCGTACGTTCACGTGCTTTACAACTATTGATAATTATCAAACGTTGTACGGAATATTGAACTCGTAGATACTTTGTCGTGCACGACAACAAACAAAATGGTATATTAGTATTATTATCATAATGTATACGTACGATAAATATTTGTCGTATCCGGAAACGCCAGTAGTCCATTGAGTCGGAAGACGACACGAGTAATTTGCATCGTGTTCGTGTGTCGGTTTCCGATTATATTGACATATTATGTCTTTACTTTACATGGCAACCATTGTTTCGGTTTTTAAAAAATTTAAATTTGAATTTGAAAAAAAAATTTTCACACATAAGACATAAAATGTCTCACTTAACGCGGACTCGTATGCGTTAATCATTTTTTTAATAGTTTTCGAATACATGTTTTTAATACATGTTTTTAAGTCAAATCTTCATCGTCTCCTTGTTCGGATCTCGAAAATTAAAATAGCGATTATATAACTTTTTTGACATTATTTAAAAAAAACACGATTTGAATGCTTTTCACATAATTCGAATAAAATACGCTCTAAACACAATTTTGGAAACGTATTCAAAATCGCATACAAGACGTTGTAGTTAAAACTAGATCACTGGTAATTCTACTAATATATATGTTTCCAAAAGATTATTTGTTCGGTGCTATGGCGTTTAAGAGAACGACGAAACACACTGTTGTCGTCGCGTTAGTTATTTATCATAACGGACCGTATATCAGTCGTCGCTGTAACGATGTTTTAACGTTGCGTCGTCAATTTCGCTATCCGACACATATCAAGTCAATTATATGGTGAAAAAATAAAAAAACGGGGCGAGGGGGCGAAAAACGATTGCGCGCGCGCGCGTGTACGCGTGTATATGCGTACTAGAGACAGGGAGAGAGAGAGAGAATCTACATGTATATACGCGTACGAATAAAATGCGCTCGGGTGGGCTGATTAATGGAAGAAGCCATCCCCGCGAGTGCGGTACCGCGACCGTCTCGGCCCTCGTACGGCAGTTTGCGTGCCAAACGCGAAATCTGTCCGGTAATTTGCACGCACAGCGCTAAAAGTTAAAAAGAGAGAAGAGCGAAACTTTTTCGGAGCGCGCGCGCGCGCGTACACACGATATACGACGGCGCTAAATATCGACATTTTTTTACTGGCCGCCGCCGCCGCCGCAGGATTTCGCGTGTGTGTTACCGTGAGCGACATACAGACGGGCGAGAAACTGTGGCGAAAAACTACCGTATTCGTACACACTATACATATTATGTGTGCGCGTGCAGAAAAACCAGTAGGACTTTTATTGGCGTACGGCGGGTAGCCGGTGCAATTTAAAATTTAAATCAAGTCATTTTTTGCTCGAAAGTCTATAGAAGCGGACGTTTTATATTTTGTCCAGCCCACTTCCCCGCGCCCTTCGTGCCGAAATTACCGAGTTTCGAATAATAAAATATTTTCATCAAAGTCAAAAAAACGTTTCCATTTTTTTTTTACGCATAAGATTTAAATAAATTTCGCCCGACGAAATACATACATATATATACGCACACGTATAAATAGTTCGTTAATAATCGTTTGTTTTAATTATTTTCGCTATTCGTAGACAATTGTTCCGTCGTCGCGATGTGCGGTGTTAGGTCGCAGTTCGGTTAACATAATAACCGTTTGTCATGCATCGTTAGTTTCGGTTTTATTGTGTTTGGTCGAGACCGTTTTTCTAGTCTGCACGCTTAATCGGGCGCGGTTCAAACGCCCAGAAGGAAAAAGAAACGCCGTGAACAATCGAAATAAGCGCGATATGACGGTAAACGCGGTTAAAACATTATACGTTGTTCAGGCGATGCACGGTCGATGTTATTGTCGACGAAGAAAAGTAGATTTTAACTTCGGATCTTATAAACGCTATTTTAACTGTATTCGTCAACACGCACATTTAAATCCGAGTTACGTGTGTAACATTATAAAGATAACACGATAACGTTCGAACGTTTATTGTGCAAAATCAAAACTATCATCTGTTATCATTCACAATCGTATGTACTACGCGCGGTATTTCGACGGATAAAATACGAATTAATTTACATGGAACTGTTGGGCGACTGAATGAATAATAGATTTTAATGTAGAGTTGATTCGTTCCGTTCAACGCGATCAAACGAAACGAAACACGTCTGCAGTCCGCGTGCACGACGCCGTTCGCATAAATATGTCATTCTATTGTGTAACGTTCGTCGGATTTGGAATTGTGTTTTTCACTAGACGAGGGAAAAACGGGACAATAATTTTTTTTTTTCGTGTTTCCTCAGTTGCTTGCGCTAAAAGGGCGTGACTTCAGTGGGCGGTACTGATACGGCGGAGGCCTAGGTTCGCCTTTTTATTTAAAAACAACTTTTTTTTTAATTAGTTTTTCTTCCCGCCGTGTACGTTAACGCGTAATGTATGTATGTATCGGATTACACGTCCGTTGCGGAAAAACTAAGTTTTTTTTTAACAGCAGTCCCGCCGACGCAATATGATTATAATGTCTGTTACCGGGGAAAAACTTCGCTGCGCGGTATACGGTATACGGGATTTGCGTTTCTCGTCATTGTTCTCATTAGCCTAAACCGCGGTCACGTCATTCCATCGATGTTTGTTTCTCGTCACGAGCGGGAAATTCGGAAAGCGTTACCGGCCGCAATCGTCTCCTTCCTGCTGTTTAGGGGACGTCTTTAGGGGCGGACCGCGAAAGTCGTGTGCCGCCGAGGGATGCGGCTCTATGGAGAACGCGTTATAGATTTTCAAGTGTCGGATTTCTCTTGTGCGCGACGGTTATTTGTTTTTGACGTGCCGCCGGTAATATTGTTATCGTTTTCGGGAAAAAAAAAAAAGTACCGTTCCCAGCGATATGATACGCGATAAAAATAGACGTGACGTTTATTACGTCTCGTTTCCGTTTGCGAACGAAGGCGAATATTTTCCTGAAGACTACAACAGAAACACGTTCGTTGTGTCAGATGTAAAAACGACGCAAAATAACAAATAAAACGATCAAGTGTTATCTTTATTTCTAAACTCGTGACGAACGTTGGCGTTTTCGCGACGTGACGTCATAATTGCATACTGTTCTAACCGTTACTGTTATGAACGGACAACGCGTGCGCACGTCTATGTCGAACGTATTTTTCCACGATAACATGCTATTTGTCGGATCGCGAACAACGCCGCGTTACTTCGCACGTCACTGATCGTGCGCGTTTTTTCCGTTTTATATTTTCATTTCGAATTCTATCGCCAACGTAATTGGAACGATCGCGATTTTAGGTTTTTTTCGTTTTCTTTTTTTACGTGAAGAGATGTAACGTGCGCGCATATATATTTCGTAGGCTAAAACAAACGTCTCGTATAACACCATAAGTGCTGACAATAAAAACTTATTTTTTCTCGAATCGTCTAAACTGCGGTATAAAAGTAAAGTTTCCTCGGTGGTTTTTCGGAACTCAGCTAAAAATATCCTCATCCTTTCGACGAAAAAATAAAAAGAAAGAAAGAAAGGAAAAATACTCACGAAACAATTTTGTTTCAAAAACCGTTTCGATTTGTTTTTTTCGTTTTATCCTATATCGGTTTTATTTTTTTACCAATCGTGTACAAACATATTTCTGTACGTTTTCTATTTCGATGTCCAAAATTTTTCAAACGCGCGCTACACGATATAACTAGTGATATTTATGTGCGATTCGATCAGATCAATTTTACGTTTTCACACTAACCGTGCGTCTTACTAATTATCATGATTATTATTATTATTATTACACGTGCTCTGAAGTGTACACGCGATTCGTGAAACGTAAATCACCACGTAACGGCATTTAGGACTCGGTGGAAAAATTTTCAAATTCAACATTTTTCAATTAATTTATTAGAACCGGAGAGTTTGTTTTCCCGGCGGACTATTTTTCCACGCGTTTAAAAAGCGTATATCGCGTGTACGTATTACGTGAGAATTATGCATTACGATTCGCCACAGCGGGAACACGTCGTGTTAATTAAAGTAAAATGTAATTTTTTTTTTTTGAACCGATACAATCTAATAGCTAAAACGTTCAAAAGTCACGACATTTTCGAAAACGATTCCCACGGTTTAAATGCACTTAAAACGTACGTACGTTTTCCCTAGAGTGACGGGCGATATATCGTCGCGAGTCCGTTCCGACGGAAATCCAGGACGTGTATTTGAACGGGGGGGGGGATCGGTTATGTACGCTGCAGGGAACGTGTTTTCGAATCGTCGCGACAAAAAACCAAGAACGATAACCATCGGGTCGCAAGCACCGATTGTATGTATTCGAACGAGCCGCGGAACGCGTACGAGTGTAGGCGTATTTTACGACCGCGTGTGTGTCGTGTACCTTTTTCAATTCGAACGTTTAAACGCGAATTTTCGCGACGTTCACGTTGACGAGCGACGGCAAAACGCTACGGAACGAATTAATATTCATGAGCGTTCTTTTTCGCGAAACGCACGGGGACCGCGGATACCGGCGTATACCGGAACAATTAAAGGCGCGCGTTCGTGTGACAACAACGTTACTATTTTTGTCCACGCCGAGAGTCCCGACGGTGGGGACAGAGACAACTACGGGCAGTGGCGGTACCAGACATTTTATCTAGGGGGGGCAAGATCATGGACTTTAGTGAAACCCGTCTACACGGGCGTAATATAAATTATTGAAATACACGAAAAATACTGTGTTATTAGCGTTCTCTGATCGAATATAATCAATTTCGAAATCAAATCAAATGGTGGTGTATTGTCTAAACGAATGCACATGAAAAGAAAAAATACGACGAGTTACACAGCGAAACATAATGAAACGCAGCAAATGCATAAATACTTGAAATTTAAATTTTCGTTTGTTCTTCGACGGGTAACGTTGCCTTAACTTGCCCCCCTTTAGCGCCGCCGCTGACTACGGGCAACGGACTTCAATCCTCGGGTGGGGATACCGCGCGTTCGTGCCCTTCCCGCGGGCAAAGGGTTTTTTTTTTGGTATTTTTATTTCGCGTTCACGATTCGAACGCGTCGCCGAAACGTTTGTTTTTTTTTTCCCCCCGAAAACCCCGTTTTCGAACGCGAACAATTCCAACAAACGCACGTCGCGAAAATGCATTTTACTGTAATAACGTGAAACAATAATTGTACTCGTTTGTTTGTTTTTTTGTTGTGAATTCAACGTTTGGTTTTTCTAACCCAACTCGATAGACAATCGTATTGACAAACGATAACGCAACGTTTACGACACGTTATGCATCCCCGGACGCGCGGCCGATATTTTATATTGAATTTCGATTAATATTTTTACCTCCGCATTCGAAACGAGGGTGAAAAAATCATAAAAAATAATAACGGAAACGCCGACAAAACGCGTTGGAACGATTCGTCTGAAAACAAACGCGATCAAAAACAATAACGTACTCGAATGCTCTCGACAAAAGTCCGTCTGGAACTCCAGTCCGTCGCCGCGCACACGGAAATACGATGTGAACGCCGACCACGTTTTTCAACAGCGATCAGATTCCATTTTTCGGCCGTGCCGACCGGGGGGGGGGGGGGGGGAAACCGGAAATCTTTCCGGCGCGCGGGGCAGACGGCATAAAAAAACAAACGTCATTTCGCCCCGCGCCTTTCACGCGTAATGTATCGCGTTTGCGTTCAAATTTTTTCAATTTTCAACCCCCGCCACAGGCCCGAGAAGGCGCTTAACGCTTCCGTACGCGGTTTTTGAATCTTATTTAAACGTACACACACGAACTCCCCCGTACGCGTTAGACGTGTCGGTCGGGTATAAACGCGATAAGGCCCGCAACGGGTTAAAAGTTGAAATCTAGTTCGTTATTTAATTAAGTGACTTAGCGCGTTACGGGGGGTTTTTTTTCTGTTCGAATTAACTTTTTATTTAATATGTTGGGCGCTATGTGTGTTTTTTTTTTTTAACTCGACTTTTTTTTCATTTCGACGGTATACTAAACGAAATAAATTGGTAGTGTATTGTTTATAGCGTTTGATGATATCAACGTAGTAGTATTATTATTAAAAATGTTGTAGCACATACGATACTGGAACGTCTCGTCTCATTTTTCGTGCTATCCTCTTATTATTATTATTATTATTGATAGTTAGAAGATCTTTATGAAATAAGTTTTTTTAATGCGTATTTATTGATTTTCCGAATCGAAAAAATTACTCGACTCGCCCAACCTCAAAATAGATAACGATTTATCACTACGTAATAATCTCCCTTGCACGAATGATTCTACTCGATTGTGTTGCTGTTTTCTCACAGTTATCATAATCTAAAGTAATATATATATATATAAATACGATTAGATATCAGTTTCGTTACGTTATCATTGGCAGGTTTCTCGACGGCCCAGTGCGCTCGTACATTATCCAGCAAGTATTTTCCGTTTGAATTACACGTTTTTTATTTCGCCGACCGGTTTTTGACCGGTATCATTTTCGTTTTATCAGTAGTGATTATTATCGAAACGTTTTTGACCGCGAGGCGCAACAGTGTACAACAGCTTCGCGGCACGGTAATCACTTTGTCGGAATGCCGAAACGTTCCCCACAACGGCTGCCAGTGGAAAATAACAACGATCGGTGTTGGGTACGTGCGCGCGCCCCGACGTCTGCGAGAAGGCGCGTGCAGAGACGAGTGATGAAGTCGGATCGCGATGTAATTCCGGTCCGGCTCGTGCTGCGGACTTTCGAACAAGTTACCGGTTCCGACGACAATACGGTCGTCCGCACAACGGTAACGTACAATCGGGTTACCGTCGAATAACGTTGCCATGGTGAGAAACGGGATGAAAATCTGGAACCCCGCGAGGTCTGGGTGGACATCGCGCGGCGTATAATTCACTTAAGAGTCGGGGCGAAAATCCACACGGGGTTTACGACTGCGACTTAAAAATGCGTCTCGATTCGGTCCGCAGTGTACCGTACGCGCGTACTACTGCGTTTAGAAAAGGGGGGTTTTTTCGAACATAAAACGTTAAATTCGATTTTGGCGTAAAAAAAATGTACAATTTTCCCAAAATTTTCTGAAAATAACGAAAAATATCAAAAACCAAAAGTACGGTAGACAAAAAAACGTAACGATAATAACACGAGGAAATAACGCGAGAATGGAATTTTTAAACATTTTTCGTTAACAAAAATTAATCCATCAGTCGGTAGACACCGTAGAAACTGGAGAGAGAGAGAGAATAGCAACGAAAATAATGGAATTATGATTATGAAGATGACGAGTTGATACGTTCGAAATCGGTAACCAATATGTATATATATGTATAAACTCGATAATTAAATCGTTTCTTAATCTACTTTCGAGCGAACGTAGTAGAACGTCAGTTCCGTGGAAGACACGATTATATCGAGATTCAAACGAGAAGTAGCGGGTTCGACGACACGCATAATTATGTCGTTTAATCTTTTAAATTTTATCCGCGCGTTCAATCGACTCCATGGGTAGATTCGATTGAGCACGCGACGCGTACGCTTTGACGATAAACGAGTTAAAACGTTCAGCGTACGCGGTACGGTGTACTGCCTGCGGAGCACGTTGATACGTCAACATCGAATCCGTGCGGGGAACGTCCGTGACGTCTAAAAAAAAACGTTGACGACATCCGACACGCGAGCGAGGAAAGAGGTTAGGTACAATCGCTTGACTCTCGCCGGCTGACGTCATGAAATAATAATCAAATACGTTGCTAAGTGGACCGTATGATTTGTTGTTTTCCGATTGCGAGTATATTTTCGTTACGAAACGCGAGTAACAACAGCAGCAATGAGAGTTACTAGGGTAGGGAGGGTTAATACGTGAAAGACAGAAATAAAACAATTACAAATAAATTTAAATCGTGTATGCAAATGTTTTATGATTTATATTGACATGATTTTTAAATTAGTGTGATTTTCGACAATTTTAGACAATTTTTTTCACTATTTTCGACAAATCAGGTTTGTACTTGCTGTGCGCTAGTCTCCATGTCAATGTGAGAATCAGTAATAGCCTGTGTACATTTTTCGCGTGTTTCACTTTGGAACGTTCGCAAAGAGATACGTCGACACGAATAAGGTCAGCACGTTTTTATAACATTTTGTGTTTTTCAGACACTAAATCCCCGAAATTCTATGCATTCTTTTCGTTCACTCTTATCTAGAAGAATAACTCCTAAGTTTGTACCGTTTTTTAATTCTATCGACTCGTCGAGTAGCTCTGTAGCATAGCCATGTCCCGGCGCAGCTGGTCGTGTAATATTCTAAGTGCCGACGATTTTCTACAAGCAGAAATTATCTAAAACGTAATAATACTCGTCGCTCAAATGTTTTTTACGATTTTCGTGCGGACCCGACGGGTTTCTTTTGGGGCCGCAGGTACGGCGAGATAACGGGTAACGGTCGTCGTGGTCGTCCGCGTTACGAGTTATGTGCAACTCGTCATCGCACAAGTAGTGCAGATAACACGGTGCGCGACGTGCGTGATTGTAAAATCTCCAAGACGGATTTCACCGCGTTTTAGGCTCGTCGTCGTCGTCGTCGTATCTGTTCGAAACACGATTGCTCATTCAGAAAAACGAACCCGACGTGTAATACCGACAATTCACTATCGTACGTTGTCGTCCGATAGCGTTGACTCCGTCAACAGTCCCGAGTCCGAAGACTTCCGAACGTTTTAGACGTTTATCATCCACTAGCCTGACGATCGAGACGATTTCGCATTATCTTCGGGGGGCGCGGGGTTAGGTTGCACGCTCGACGGGGTGTGTTGTCCGGGGGAACAGGCGCGGATCCGGAACTCATTTACGGGCGTTGGGCGTTGGGGGCCATGTTAATCGAAACGACTTTAACTCTTTCCAGCACAGGGCGGCGAATTAAAATTGTACCTAACAATTCTTTAATAATAATAAATATTATTAAATCCCATGCCATCTGGCGGAATATGAACTAACCAGCTATAGTGGTTAGCACCGCTAACCACCATTTCAATAAGTGGAAAAATTAGGTGGTCAACAGTACTAACAGCATCGAGTAACGAAATATTTTCCCAAAACGTTTTATTTGGAAATCGTTTGCGAAAACAACAAAGTCCGTCTTCTTTATCAAAAATGTCGGATCGCGCGCGTGGCGATGGCGGCTGCTATCGGAACGGTTTATCGTCCTCTGCGGAGACGTTCGAGATATTTAAGAGCCATACACCGCAGGTATATTATACTGTTGTGTGCGATCCATCAATTTTCAAGGTTCACGTATATCGTTCAACGATCAAACTGCAATGCGTATATGAAAACGATTGTACGCGCTTTATTGGTTATCAAAAACGTTAAAACCGAAAAATCCCGTAGCTACAACTTCGTTTTATTAAATCGTCTTTCTACGGTGTCGTAGATAATAGTTAGAATTATAAAACGATACTAAACCAAAAAAATTTAACAAGAGTCTACGGGGGGAGGCGATCTTGTCGCCGTTAGATCACGTTTGGATCCGTTTCGAAGCGATCGCGGTTGCCGACGCGTCCGCACCGTACAATCGCTACGACACATTTGTCGCACGTTTCCGAAACGCCACGAGTTCGCATCTGTCGACACCACGAGAATCGAAAAACCAAACCGAACGGATTGACGTTCTTATCGGATACGTACGCCAGTTCCTATAGACGGAGAGAAAAGAAAAACACTCGTATGTTTGCTTCACCTTATTTATTGAGCGTATTGAGATTCAGTAGACTATATAATTTATCATACACTTCAATTAAGTATTTATCATTATATTTATTGTTACGTAATCGACGTGTATAAAGGAAAAAAAAAAGGAAGCATAACAAAAAAAAAAAATAAAGAAACAAAAGAAAAAAAAACATAAATCACAATCGTAACGTAATACACGAACTATCTGTATATAATTATGTTAAAGGGAAACAAGGGGAAACACATAATATATGTATTATTTTCTTCGTGGTAATAATAATGATGATAATAATAATGATAATAATATCGACTTGGTGTACAATATAATGTCACAAACACAAACGAATAACGGTCTTACAATAGACTACAAAAACTTAAAATAATAACAGTATTTATTATAATATTTACCTAACGAGATTTAGAATATACGACGGTAATTTCATATTTTTACATAAAATTATTTCAGTTTAAAAAAAAAAAATTATATATATATATATATATATATTGTCATTTTAATAACAACGTTTCTACCGTTTGATTTAAACACTATATCATATATATATATATATTTATATAAGGAAGTCAAATTGTATTATCGTTAAAAATGTGCGAATCACAATCTGAAAGTGCTTTTAAAAATTCTCTCGAAATAAAACCTAAACGTACGTATAGGTTATTAAAAAAAAAAAAAATCCCCACCCCGAACAAAACGGACGATCTCGCGTCGCCGTGCGGAAAAGTCTCTCTGCGTTCTCAGGAATCGTTCGCCCGGGCGGGGGCATCGCGAAACCCGGCCGGACGTCGTCGGTCGACCGTGTGCTGGGGGGAAGAGGGATGCCAGAGGGAGCCACCGGCGTCGTTGATAACAATGAACGACCTACGTACGTACGTACGTGTATTAGAGGTTTTATTTTTTTTAAATTTTTTTTAAAATTTAGTCGTCTGTCGGTCCGCGGCCGGGAAAGTATCGAGAAACAGTTCGAAAGACATTATCATTGTTTCATCGGTGTACAGACGGAGACGGAGATAACGGGAGATACGTTGAGATACGCGTGTTCGCGTGCGTTCGGTTTTTTGAAATATTCCGTTCGTTTGGACGTAACGAACAAAACGACTACATTTCTCTAGAACGACGGTTCTGTTCAACGGAGCTCGTCCGGCACAGACGTTCCACTTGAACTGGACACGATCTCCGGGAGAGGTCTGTACATCCATGGCCTATGTTGACCGCGAGCGGATAACGTTTTCTCATACGGAGATACCGTTTTTGTACGAGCTCTGCCCGTCGAATACGGTCGACGTCAAACACGAGCGACGGGTCTTAACGCGACGGGTACGGGAAACGGCGACGTGTCGATATAATCGGAAATCGAAACGATGTTTAATGGAAAAAAAATTAAAACGAAAAACTTTTTGTGGCCAACGGTTTTGATCGGATACGGGTGAAAAAGAAAAAGTTTTCTCCGTCACTATTGACTCGAGACCGACGGGAAAGAAAAAAATGCTAGAATGACTAGTTTACAATTAGTCGATTGTCATCACGGTATCGGACCGTTCTCGTAAATCGAACTCGGTCGATCCGTTAAGATCTCTCGTGTTGTAGAAGTATCATTATCGATCTGCTGGCGGAGCGGCGAAAAAAAGGCCTCGTAAACAGCAGCGTATGGAGTAGTAGACTTGGACCGTGAGAAAACACTTATCACGCGAGTTTTCGGAAAAAAGGGTTTTGTTGAAATGATAACGAGTTGAAACGAGGGCGGCGCGCTCTCGTCCGGAGATCTTTCGGCAACGTCCCTTGGGAACGAACTGTCGTTTTCGCTGGACTTTCCGTCTCGTCTAATCGATATTAATCGTCAAAACAATTACTATTGATTATTGTCAGTATAAAAGTAGTGTAGTATTAACGTTACGAGTACATGTCCCGGAATCGTACCGATTTTCGCACGTCCCCGGGACCCCGACGGTTTCGTACAACGTTGTGAACGCGTATACGTATGGTAAAACGGTCGATTTTAAACGTAGATTTTTAGTAGATTCGAGTAATCGTGCTTTCGCGGTGAAATCGTTTTACGAAAATTAACCAACAACAGTCGTGTGGGACCGTTCGTTTCGATCTCAAACGTCGTGTTCAGATTTAAAAGAAAAAATAAAACGGAGGACGAAACAACATAAAAAGCATTCGTACGCGTGAAAAAATCCGCAGCTGTCTTTGAGTTTATCCCGTGGAAGCCTACGTCGGATTTCGCACAGATACCTAAATTGGCTATAATCCTGAAATGGCTACAAAATCCTGCGGAGCGCATACGGTACACGAGTTGAAACCTGGAGATATCCTCAGTGGCACAACGTTTTCGTCGTGAAATACAAACGCGAACGGACGAGAACGAAGACTTTACTCGAAATGTTTGGGCTGGCGCGTTCTCATCATAACGGGTTCGTAAACAAGCGAAATGGTCGTTATTTGTCCGAAGAGAAAATCCTCGCCAATTTCACCAACGGACGTTTTCACGTAACGAATTCGGAAATGAATTTTTTTTTATTTTTGACGTTGAAGCACCGAAAAACGAAATCTGAGAAGAAATCGCCAATACTTGTTTTGGGGAAACGTGTAGCGGAAAAAAATACGATGGAGATCGCAAGAATAGTTTTTGAGAAATAAACGGCGTTCTAATGTCGTCGAACGTTGAAAATCGACCGTTTTACTGTCCGATCGCTCCGAGCCCTAGACGATATGACCACGAGAACAGGACGGTACGTACGCGCTCGACCAATTTTGTATACGACTCTATCAAATACCAGCAGCGAGTGTTGTGTTCATCACGATGGCGCGCGCCAACGGTTCGGTTACGGCCTCGTCGTGTTCCCTCTTCCGTAAAATCAAAACAACGAAAAATCGTCTAAATATTATATATATATATATACGTCACCGGTTTCCGCGGTCGGCGTCGACTCGTTACTACGCTAAAATCATGGTAAAAAAAAAATAATAATAATAGTATAATCATTACATTATTTTTTTTCTCTACGTCGAAACACGTGTCATCCCGTAATATATATATATTTTATCGTTGTTTTAACGATAACAATATAGTTTTGTACATTTCGATTAAAAATATTATACACGATTTGCCATTTACAAAAATAATTTCGAGAAGTTCAAACGGCGACGACTAAATACGAACAATAAAAAAAATTTATTTTTTTTCAAGACTAACAAAAATCACTCGATTTCGTGTTTCACTCGACAGATGTTATGTCCGACCTAGTCTTACAACCTAAACCGCCATTCGACGCGGATCTATTATCCGGCACGACTAAAAAATACCCTAATGTTTTCGTAAACTACGGTAAAGTATTTATGTACACGGCAATTATTTCATTTAATTTATTTAATTTAATTTTAATTTTTATTTTTTTGCATTTATTTTATTTTTCCGTATAAAACGCTACGAATTAGCCGATTTCGTAATCGAATCGTTTTTTAATCCTCGTGTTAATTATATTTCAGTCCTAACGTTTAAACCAATAATAATTACAATAGATAATAATAATAATAATGACATCGTCGTGTATATTTTCGCGGAGTGCCGGCGTTGCGACGAATCGATACCAATAGACAGTACACACGGCCGGTTTCTCGGGACAGTCCCGCGCACGATAAGATTATGTGACGTAATAACGTGTCGTTTCCATCGGTTTCAAACAGACGGATTTCGTAGACGATCAAATCGATTTCGATTTAGGAATACGTTGTCGAATTTATCGTGCAAAAAGCGAATTTCGATTCGTGTTTTCGTGTAAGTAAATGATTTGATGGGCGCATCAAAGTGAAACGTTTTCAGCTCGTCGAAATCTCAACGCGTTACAACGGTGCGTGTTCTAGAATCTAGTCGAGTACGTCGACAATGTCGTGATCGAACGGGGGGTTTTTTTTTTGGTTTAAATTTCTCGTTGCGCGTCAACTGCAGTAAACCGTCGTGCGTCGAGTTGACCAGTGTCTAATAACCACGGTCTATAACGATGGGACGTTAGATATTTAAAAAAAAAACCCCCCCCGTTACGGTCGCCGGCGAAACGATTAAACTCAAAATCAAATGCACGAGTTATTTGTTGAAAACCGCCGTCGACGAAACGTTAATCGAGCGCGTTTAATATAATACACTCTTAACGATATTTATTTGTTTTATTTTGTTTAGTCTAGCCCTATTAGAATCGGTAAAAAACCCTGCAGGTGTAAGTAGTAGATCCTGTCTAGACTCGTAGAATACTTTACGTAGTATAATGTAATAACGTACACACACACACACACACTTATATAATAATAATAATAATAATAATAATGATCGTGTCAATAGTACTATACTTATGGAGTTTTGTTGAGCTGTTTACACGCTAAGTACAAATCGAATTGCATAATAATCGCGTCTAGTCCGCTCCCAGCAGCACCAGGTCGTCGGCGACCACGTCGCTGATGTGCAGGTAGATGATCCAGTACATCAGGTTGAAGCAGATGAAGCACACCGGGAACACGATCCTCGAGTACTTGTCGATGTCGCTGGGCGTGATCCCGTACATCTTGTTGATGTCCTTGTTGGGGTTCATCACGTGCTGCGCGGGCAGCGGCGTGACGTTGTCGTCGTCGGCCCCCGGCCGTTGATCGTGTTCTCCAGCGAGCCGCCCTTCAGATAGTTCTTCGGATCGTGCGCCTTGAACCGCACCTCCTGGAACGAACGGGGATCACTTAAAAGGGGCACCGCGACGGGAAACGCCACCCGGTGTGCCACCCGGTCCGAAACGACAACGTCGCCGAACGTACGCGTTTAGTCCGTTCGCGCCGAACCCGTAATCGCGTACTGACGGATATTCGTCCGCCCCGTACGATGAACGTGAAGAAGTGCGCTCGTGTTTCGTTTAAAATAATGTCTAGGCACAATGACGCACATAAAAGCGTTATTAAGCGTTAAAATACTGTTTGTGCGAATAAAAAGTAATTCTATTTCGAGAAATCGTAAAATTCTATGGTTTGTACGGTGGATTACGGTGACAATGAAAATTCGTCTCGCGCGCACACGAGAATGTCCACCAAAACCTCAAAAATTGTTGAAATCCGTCAGTTAGTGCGTCGGACGCATTCGGTCGTAACCGCGTTCACGTTGGACGTCAATGGTCGCGTTCGAAAATCGTCCGCCGTTCGAGTCATTCGAAATGCGAAAGTCCGGCCGAAACGCACGCGGACTGCGTGCGGAAAATGAACTCCGCTCGGATACTTTTTCCCGGTCTCGCCGCGTCTCCGACATTTGGCACGGACGAAAACACCGCGATTCTCCGTCGAACCCTAACCCGAACCAAAGGGCGGATCTAGTGGGCCCGTGCCGACCGTTTTTTCGTTTGATATGAAATCGTTTTCGATTTAGATAGATAACAGATAATAAATAGACTAAAAAAAAATAAAAAATAGAAGACTGGTCTCGGTAAAAAAAAAAAATGTGATTTATTTTGTTTAAAATAAGTAAGTTCAATGAAATCCGAACTGAAGGAATACAATTTTTTTTTCCAATTTCGTGATTCGTGTGTTGTTCTTAAATATCGAATTTCGGTGGAAACGTTCCAAACGTAACACCGCCCGCCCCCATAAAAAAATTCTAGATCCCCGCCCCTGTCCGAGACGATGTGACGAAACCCGTTTCGGATACGACGCCGCTGGGACGTTTAGAGCTACGGGGGTGAACAGGGACGTACACAGGGGGGTGTTTTGGGTGTTCAAACACCCCCCCCAAAATGTTTGGTTATTTACTTATTCAATTTTAATGTTATATTATACGGGTTATGTTATATTATTAGACAGGTTTAATACTACATTATGTTTGTGGACCACTGGCTAGAGCAATATAAAAAAGTTCGTACACTTATTAAAATAAAAAGTTCTAACTTTCAATTAATGATTTTCAAAATCACCCCCCCCAAAATTTTTTTTCTGTGTACGTCCCTGGGCGTGAACATCGTGCGACGCTTACGGTTTGCCTGGGCACGGTGTGGTCCATGTCGCCGGACATGAGCGCGTCGGACAACGCGCCGCCGTGGCCGACGTGACTGTGCCGGTGGCCGCCGTCGTAGCCGTGGGACGCCAGCCGGTGGCCGGACATGCCGTGCGGCAGCGTGCCGTGGCCGGACATGGGGCCGCCGTGGCCCGAAAGGGTGCTGTGGCCGGATATCGAGCCGTGGCCGTGGCCGTGGCGCGAGTGGTGCGGGTGCGAGTGCGAGTGGCCGTCGTGGCCGGCGTGGTGGCCGCCGCCGCCGCCGCCGCCTTTCTTCTGCTCGGCGATCTTCTGGATGGCCAGGAAACGGTTCTTCCGCATCTGTATCCTCTTGGCCATGTACCCGACAGTGGCGTATTCTGCGACAACGGTCAAACGCGATCTGATTTAGGCGACCGTTGTTATCGCCACGTCCGGGACAGTGTTCCCGCGAACTAACAGCGGAACGCATGACGGACGCAGGAGTCCTGGAGAGGAACGACGCATGGGGGGGATGGGGTGGGGGGCAGGAAGATCGAGGTGGAGGAACAAAGGAGGCGCCGGAGCAGCGGGTAACAGTATTGATTGGGACACGTTGGACTCTGAACGTCAACATTTTTAGGGCATGCGACGTGTATAACACGCAAGATCGTCAAATAACATAGCGGTGAAAACAAATAAAAGAATTAACGAATTGAAATAAAATAAAAATTATAAGTCAATACTCGTAAACAAACAAACAAATATATATATATAAATGTATACTAGTGTGTGTGCGTTTTCGTTACTACCGGTTTCGACAAAATGTCACGTCATCAGGTCAATACAAATAAAATACAACTACGTATTTACAATTTGTATTTTATTTGTATTAGCCCGACGATGACGTTTCGTCGAAACCGGTAGTAATGAAAACACACGTACACGACGACTTTTTTTATTTCCTTTAATCGACGTAATGCTTTTTGTAAATATTTAAGTTAACGTTTGTATGTAGTTTTTTTTAAATTATTAAATATTGACGAACGTCAAATAAACGACGGGGCTACCCGGTCGTCGGCGTAACGTGAAACGTATTGGTTACTGACCCAACAGCGAGGCGAACACCATGACGAAACACGTGCCCAGGTACACGTCGATGGACTTGACGTAGGATATTTTCGGCAGCGCGGCGTTCGTGGACGACATGAGCGTGGTCATGGTCAGCACCGTGGTGACGCCCAACGAGACCCGGGCGGGCGTCGCGCACCTGTTCAGCCAAAAGCTCACCCACGATATGATGACGATCAGCCCGCTGGGTATGTAGATCTGGATCAGGTAGTAGCCCATCGACCTGACGAACTGGATCTCGCACGCCAGCCTCGAATAGTTGCCTTAAACCCGACACCGTTCACGTCCAGCAGCGTCCTCCATTAGCCGAGTGTATTCGTTTTCCTTACCTGTCGTCAAGCTGATCTCCATCGCTCGTTGACGGTGTCCCAGCACTTTGAACTGAGGCAACGACACTTCGTTCGAGACGCCCACCGAGTTCGGCCCCTTGTTCCATTTGTACCGGATGTCTCTCATCGTGTATCCGACTGAAAACCAACGAGAACGTCGATTGTTATGGGCTTGAACCGAGTCGTCCGCGGTTTCGTTCCCCACGACTCGGCGAATACGCGCGCGCGCGTGTGGCAAACAGTCGATTCGATATCGTGTATACGTCGCTTTATAATCAGCGTTTGAACCCGAATTCAGGTGTGACGGTTTTGATCTCGAATATTTAAGCACGTGTGCTTTTAGATTTTCATGAAATCGGTTTCAAACACTGATTGCAGCGATATGCACTCACAGCTCTCGATCTCGATGTGGCACAACTGTCGGTCCATCGGGAAATACTGTAAGTTCATAGGGCACGACGCAGTAATGGTCAGACTGTAAAAAAAAAAAAACGATAATTATAATCGACGACACGCGTAAAAGTGAACAACGTGAACGCAAGTCACGGAAATCCTACAAATCAAACACACAACACGATCCATTGGTTTTTAACACGTTTATTTTCCACGGTTCTTTCCAAAAACGTTTCACTGAAAAAACGGCGACACGATTATTAGCGCGTTTCCATTCCGGAGATATCGGATATCGGATTTGATTTGATCGTTGGGCAACGATTTCGAACAGAAAATGAACAACGACCAAACGTAACTGAAAAGTCAATTTTCTTAGACGCGTGACGAACGCGTTGCCGGCCAAACTTCGATCGGGATCGAAACGGCGACGGGTCGACTCGCAGTCGGACGTTATCGACACACCTAACCCCCACGCGGAGACGCCGCGGCCACAGCGTGCGCGTGCGACGTATTTACCGAATACTCCGGGTTATGCTCCCGGAATGGTGTATCCTGATAAATTCGTTGCTGGTGGTGGCTATGTGAAAGTACGACTGTTTCTCGTTGACGAAGAACGTGTCGGGCACCCAGATGTTCTTGATGAACTCCGAGCCGACGGACAGCGTCTCCACGCCCGGCCGTTTACCGAACGCCAGCCGGGGATCCGTCCAGAACTGTCTGAAGTAAAAGTCCAGCGTGAAGTCCTGCAAAACGCGTGCGCGGACGACGCGCGTGTGAGTAGGGCGCGGGGTATGGCCGTCGGCCGCCGCGCACGGTCGAATATCTCTCGGCCGGTTGCTTTCGCTGCAGTTTCGCTGCAGTTCCCGAAACGTCGACAACGGAACAGGAACGCCAAGCGACCCGAGATGTTCGACCGTGTGACCGTCGCGTGTCGTACAGGACGATTTCCTCGCGACACACGAGTACGTAATACGCGTACACAAAAATAAATACAATAAATACAATAAAAAATTACCGTGAGATTTACGTACACACACACACAACATGTATACGCGTGTGTGCATACGTGGTACATGCAACAGGGCCAAAATCGTTTAAACACGCACACGCTAGGTTCGTTCGAGGGTAGGCGGGGATACGCACCGTGTGCCTCGAGCACGAAAACCCGTTTCGGCGTTTTTACATCATGCTTTGGCACGAACAACCCGTCGCGTGTTCTTGCAAATCTATGTCATGCATCAAAAACATGCGATATCATTACTATTTTTTACATTTTACCCCGCACGTCTTTATCGCACGGTCCAAAACCGTATACACGCGTGTCTGTGTGTTTAAACGCGCATTCGACGAATATGACAATGAGATC
Source organism: Schlechtendalia chinensis (assembly GCA_019022885.1). Lineage (NCBI taxonomy): Eukaryota > Metazoa > Arthropoda > Insecta > Hemiptera > Aphididae > Schlechtendalia > Schlechtendalia chinensis. The sequence continues at coordinate 3,485,045 of CM032341.1, forward strand.
TATTAGCGTATTGTCGTTTTGCTTTTCCAAATGCCGATCCGCCGAACACTTGTCGGTTTCGTCGGCGTAACAAACGATAATTTTCGTGTCGGCGTCGTACGTGTCGTACCTACTGATTTTTACGGCTCGCGAAGTGCTCAGGACATTCCCCGCGTCCCACGACTCGAAACGTTTACACACGTATACGATCGCTATGGATCGCCGAATCGCGACGTTGGAAAACCGTGTGATTCCATCAAACAGCGACCGGTCGTCATCGACGCGTAACCCTACGAAGCCGCGCGAATCAGAATAATAGTTTTGAAAAAAACAATAAAATTCTTGTCGCGACAGAAACGAGGTTATTTCGCGTTTGAAACACGCCGTGTCCCGACGACCAAATCGATACTTTTGCCGGCGACCGGCGCGTTTCGCAAATCGAACGCGTCTTTGGCCGAGCAGACCGCTGTCCGCGAGTACGTATTCGCGATCGTATTATTAAGGCGTCGTTTAGGCGAAAACGTTTGAACCGGCAGATAAAAGCGTCGAAGGTCGAACTAATAATGATAACGGTTAATAAGAAAATGAAAAATAAGAGCTGTAACAACAGCATGTCCGCCCGCAGCATTACGTTTTCATAATGTCGGACTTCGCACGACGACGATCGTCTAACACCAGCGGTTCCCAAAGTACAGTCCAAAGGGAGCGGCTTTTAATGTAAAAAGAGAATGTTTCTCACGCAAACAGAACCGAACGTCAATAATAAACTGATGAAAACCCGCATAAAAGAATTAATAAATAAGTTTGGGAACCGCTGGTCTATACCGTTCGAACACACCGTGTTCACGGAAGATTCCCGGTCGACGAAACTCTCGCGTCCGATTAACCGAAATCAGTTTTCGTAACACAAAACGCGCGGCGGCGATCAATCGATCGGCTTCGGGTGACGACACGAGGCCGTACGACGTACGTTTTGACCAAAAAAAAATAAAATAACGAAAACGTATTCCCGTCGGTTGTTTGACGAATCGATTGAATAAACGACGATCGTTTCGTCACGTGAAAAACGTTATTTGATCTCGCCGCCGTGCTGCTGTAAACGGACGGCGTAGATTCATTTCGAAATATCGGTACAAAACGCGTTGATCGGACTGCGATTTCGCTAACCTAACATTCAGTCGTTCGTGTATATTTCTCAACGATAAACACGAAACCGGATTTCGACGGCCAATACGTATAACACTATATCGTCACACGGTAAACGTCATTGAATCGTAACACTGCGAGATTCCGTTTCGAAACGACACCGGTATGTTTTTGTTTTATTTTTTTTCGTTCCCCTCCCGGTCGACGAAATCATCAAAAATCCGTGTATAAAAGAACCGAGTTCCCGCGATTCGGACGTTTACGATTGTAGTACGTTATATTACGTATACGTGGTGGGGGGGGGGGGCATCGATCGTCAAGCAGCAGATTCGCATGCAGGGAACGTCATTTGGTTCCTTTTTTACGTTCTCGTAGTGGATTGTCGTCGTAACGTACCGTTAAATAACAGTAAATCGGCTTGACGTATAAAACGAACATGGTGTTTTGTTTTCTCGTGTTTTGGAGTTATTAAAACATTAGATCTCGAGACAAATAAGCAAAAGAAGCGTCTGTTCACACGGACGTATTTGAAACACAAAATAATAATAATAATAATAAACGATTTAAAAAATAAAAATAAAAAAATAAGGAAAGACATCAAGATATATATATATATAGATATATAACATGTGTATATGTTATTCGTATTATACGTATAAAAATAAAGAAACACTCGTTAAAAACAAAAAAAATTAAAAATTAAAATCATATTATCTCGTGTTATATATGATTAATATGTATCAAAAAAAAAAGAAAAACCAAAAACAAAAAAAAATCAATTATTATCATTTGGTTTTGTGTACCATTAGTACTTCGGACACGGAGCTTATACTGAGAACATACATGGTGACTCCGACCTCTACTGGGGGACCTGCAACGATATGTTAAAACGTCAATACTGATTATGCATGTATTCCAAAAATACATAATGTTTGTTATTTTTTTTTTTTTGCTACCGACGGATTTACATTTCGACGTTATAATATAAATATATATAAAAAACAAAAAAAAAAAATTAAATTAAATTTAAAACGACGACGCAAAGAGTTTTCGTTTTTTATTTTTGTTTCGTTCGGAATTACAAATCTCGTGTTTTTACCATTATTCCCCTCTGATCCCGTTGACAAACATAATCAACCCAAAAAGGTCAAATCTATTTTAAACATCAATACGTTAAATGTTCGTTTTGTTTCGGGATTTTTTTTTTCTTCCGTTTTTAAACGTACGCAACGCAATCAAAACGGGTACTGCGATTACCGTAACTGACGTCGAGTGCCGAATCGAGAGTTTTTCGGGTTCACGTGAAGTCCCCGCGACCGTCATCGACACGCGTTGTTCGTCGATTCCGGAGTTAACAACAACTGTAAACGTTTGTTCGGGTACACGCGGACGGAACGAACGCAAAAGTCGTAAGGATCGCGGCGTGTTTGTGTTTACTTGGACAAACAACCGGTTAACAACGCTCGGATTCCCTAAAGAATTTCCCTTTTTCCCCCTTTTTTTTTTTTTTACGGCCGAGTGACTTTACTACTTAATTCGACGGCGGAAATTCGAAATCGTATTAAACCGCATCGCGACGTCACGACGGTTTTTTTAATTGATTTAAGGCGCGAGACGTTTATTATATTGGCCGCGCAGCATATTCGTCCGCTTTCGATCGGATGTCGGATCGGTTCTGCCGTGGAAAATTAATTTCGGTCAATTTATACGTGGAGACAGGCCGACAAACAAACGGACGGGACACACGTATACGTATATTACGCGCGTTTATTATTTACTGTCAATTAGGAAACGAGTAATAAAACGAAAACAAAAGGGGGTGAAATTTTAATAACGCTGTCAAACGAAGACGTTTTAATATGCGCGTTGTCGGCGAGTACCGCCGGCGGCTCCGGTTGAAAGGGGAAAAACGATTCGGTCCGAAACCAAAGCCCGCGCCCGCACGACATGGTACAGGGAAATAAAACATTCCGCCGAGGTTCGCGTACGTAGCCGTAGCCGTGGGGCGGTGATCCGAGTTGAACGTTCAATACGACGTTAGACAACGAATTTGTTCGTAATAAGACGGCGTGGCCGAGTTGTTTTTCGTTCGACGTTGAACCGCGAAACAAATTCCAAAAACGCACGTTCGACCGTTCCGCGCGCCGCTTTATTGAACATCGAAATAACTACTCGTTCTCGAACGGTAATATACCTTTAATCGCGTTCGGTGGCCGTAGACGTAAAAAAGTCGAATTATAAATTCAATATTTAACGAATATAAACGCGCCCGTTCAATATACACGTTCGCGAAATTAAAAACGGTTATTTACGAGCTGTCGACCGTAACTTTATTAACCGTTTCATGACCTCGCGGGATGTTTTAATGAAAAATTAAATAATAACCCGTGTGCCGCAGTAACAATATTGTAGTTATTACGAGCGAGTTTTTTTTTTTTTTTTAATATCGTACTAGAGGGCGGTCCGCTAAAAAGCGATAACGTCATTATCGCGTATAGGTTCTACGACGAACGCGTTTTAGCTGCACGGCACCCTTTGGCTTTTGCACGAGCAATCACGTCCTGCCCACGCGATAAGACTGTTTTTGCGAAACACTCACGGTCGACAATAACTGTTCGGACGGCGACGCACAAAACCGGTACGATTCGATAAAAAGAAAAAAATCGCGCGGCGCCCCGAATAGGCAATTCCGGACACGGCCGCGCGCGCTACGAGTCTACCGTCGACATTTCTTCAGTCGCGCGAAAACCGAAGTCGGACGTGTTCGTACAAATTGCGCGGCGTATCCAAGGGGGTGAGTAGGGGGTTTGCTAAATAGTCAAATAATATTATTGATATCGAACGAGTACAAATAAAAACAAAATAGATTTTAAAAATTCACGAGTAACAACTTAGTTCAGTATCGACCGTTACGATCGTCGAACGAAATCATTTTCAGACAATACGAAACTGTTACCCGTCTAGACCCGATTTTAAGTCGGTCTGTATAGTACGAACGCAGAACCTAACCTCGCGAAAAAAACAGAAAATAAAAAAAAATTCTGGATACGCCCGCTACGCACGTATACGACAAACAATATAAACGACGCGGCGAGGGCCGTATTAAGGCGGACGGTCGTCCGACAGTTTTACGTATTGCACGCCGCGCGTGATAACGTACTGTTGTATGATATACATGTGCGAGTCGAGTCACGCGGCTCATGAACATGAAAACGGTACCGTCGCGACGTTGTTTTTTGTAACGAAATCAAATTTAGGGAACGATTCCGGGACGGAAACGGATGCGCGCGGCAAGCGCGATGATAACGAACGAGGAGGAACAGTGGACCACACCGTGACCGACGCGCAAATCCCGAAATCGACGGGAACGAATCTGTTTCTTTTTTTCTTGTTTTTTTTTTACGCCGACAATGACGCAGGGAAGAAAACCACGTTGTTTTCACCGTCGTTCGGTGAGTTGTTGTACGAACGCCAGACCCGAACGGAAATCATATCAAGCCCGCCCCGTCGGTAAAATAGACACTGCGACATTAATACAATTCGAGAATTCAGAACAGTGTACGTTGTTCGAGACTATCAACTGAGACAAAACGGTTCGAAATTGTTGCGGTCGCGTCACGGGAATCCGGTCAAGGATTATACTTATTATACACGCACGGCCTACGTAGGAACATATTTATGTGTCGTACACGGCGGAGGGGGCGAAAAATCAGCCCTCACCGTGCGTTTGTATTTGTTTGTTGAGTTTCCTCTGGAAAGACGATACGCGCGCGTTGCGTAATAAGCGACCGCTTCATTGGTATTCTCGCGAAACCTTTGCGTTCCGCAAACGAACGCTGTTACGAATATTATACCGAATTTACATACAAATCTACTAAAAAATAAATTATTTTCCATGAAATTTCATTCCACTAGGCTGCCCTCGCCCAGCTCTGCGCTGTACGCGAAAACCTAATAATTTTTTTACGAAATATACTTTTTTTCCAATTGTATTTGCGGAATTTTAAAAGTAAAATGAAAAAAAAAACTGAATTTTGATTCATTTTCTTTAATGCACAGATGACATCAAAACGGAATAATTCCTGTTATATATTTAACGATGTTCCAAGATTTTAGAAAATAATTTATTTTGTTTTCGTTATCGTTGAGTCACATGTTACTTTGAATTTAATATTATTTTAGATATATAATTTTTGTAAACGTATGTTTTATACATGTTGTCTGAAGAGCGAAACTATATTATATATTTAAGTAATATTATGATTTATGTACAGCATTTAAATCTATTGATAACAAACTAGTAAATGACAAATAAAAGCTACTAAGATTTTCCAAAAACGTTTATTATAGAGATATCAAATGAAGGCGAAAGAACGAAACCGTTATGAGTCATGACCGGTCTCACGGCGGTCGAATGTTATATTTCCCTAATGACGAAAAACAAAACGCGTTATTAACTGTCCTTTTTTGTGAAAAAATGAAACATTCAGTCTGTGATTAAGGGTTAACATATGTTATAATATTATACATATTCAAAGTTTTCAAATAAATAAAAAAATGTCCGGCACAAACCGTTGTATGGGTAAGAAAATAAATGTTTTGCTTCTGAATTTTTTGAAGGTTTAAGGTAACGCGTTGAAATAGTCTCGGGGTCCAAAAGTACCACGTGAACGAATAGCGAAATTCTACGCCGGGATTTCATCAAAGACGTATGCATACGTGTAAAAATTGACGATTTTATGGTAGAATATTGTGCTCGTTCACGCGACGCGTTCATACTTTTAACTTATTCGTAGCGCAACTTTGAAAAACTTCGGGAAACACGTTTTGTTTTTGCAACGGTTCGCGCACGCACGTGCTGCCCGGTGCACGACGACCCGTACTCGTTTGTAAACACCCGCGTGTTAATATGTTTTAAGTCGGACCGCAATAGGAAACGTCTCGAAAACGTTTCTCCCCGAAACCGGGACTTAATGAAACGGCGTTGAGACGGGTATTCCGAACACGCCGCGCCGTTTTGTGTACCGGTGTCGCGGGGGCTGCGCGACGGAAAGGGTTGAAATCGCGCGCGGATCGTGACAGTTTTCCGAAATTTGCCAGAAACTCCCAGGAAACGGTATAAATTTAAGCCAGTAAATTTTCGAGAATTCGTCCGCGACGCGCACAATATTGTGCGATATTGTTGTACCGTACACATATATACGTATATATATATTATACCGACGACAGCGGGTTATCGCGCGCGACAATCAAGAACGGTCCGATTCCATTGCTCCGGCGTGAATTCGGTGCCAAACTTCGAAAGAACGTATTACAATATGTGTGTGTGTGTGTGTGTGTGTACGATGACAGAAAACGCGTATCAGTCGAAAAGTTATCCACGCGCCGTCCTATATCTCGTTACCGTATCTCTTGCACACGCTGCAGAAGGTCGCGGTGGACGAACACGTCTGTATACTGTGTGACGTACGGGTTTAGTGGCGGATTTAACTGTCGTTTGGTCGTCGAACTTCCCGACCTCCGTTTCGTTCCGTACAACAAGCCTCGTAGCAATTATCCGAGAAATTATTTGTCGAAAATATCTTAACGTCGATTTCGCGGTTTTAGTTTAACGTAGGGAAATCGAGTACGACCGGAATCAATATAGATACGCGCAAATCACGTCTCGAACACGCGTGAAATTAATATTGACATTATATATAAAGATTTTTACTATTTGCGTGTGACTTCGGATTTCGGGATGATTATTCTTATTTGTTTTATTTTTAAATTATAATTTCATTGATGTTTTCAAATCGTCGCCGTTCCCTTTAAAGTTGAACATTAGACGTCCACTGCAGTTCACGCCCGTGTCTAACGTGTGGCGTTTTTTAAGAATCGAGATTTACCCGTGAAAATAAACGCGTCTGGTCGTACACACGTGTATAGTCGTGGTATGTCTTAGACAATGTTCAGGTCGTATATATATATACATATATTGTGAGTTCATACAAGACATAACGTTCTGAAAATCCGTATCGGCGTCAATTTTTCTAAAACGGGTTACACGACACGAAACCGCGTATGTTGTGTATGTTTTCGAGACGTGCACCGTTATATGTCGTCGTTGGTTATCGACAGCGGTCGAAGTGGCTCAAAATAAATGGAGGCATGGCTACATTTTTATTCTGAAGTCGTAATATTATTTGTAGTTGAGTTCGAACTGATTAACCAATTTAATAACGACGTGTTTACTAATAGTGTAACTTTAAGCCGGTAAAACAGATACAAATAGCAAATAATTAATCGTATTATGCACGATACACTAAATATTCGTAATATCCTCGTAAATAAATCACTAATAACTAACTAGTTAATATCTTGGTAAATTAAATACTAATAAAAGTAACAAAATGTATTGATTCTAAAAATAATGAAAGAAAAAATACGTTATCAGAATTATTCGTAAGCGATTAGTCATAACGTTATAAATTGTATATTTATCGTTTTGGTCACGACTCTCGATATAGTCATCGGGCGATACTATATAAAAGCAAGATACTATAAATAACTTGATCACCAGAACTATTGTATTCGTATTTAGATTTTCTTAGAAGAAATGACGTTAAAAATACTTGTTTCACATCAACAAAAAAAAATAATAATAATAATGATAAATAAGTAAATAGACATCATTGTAAAACTAATTAAAAAATCATCGTATAAAAAATACAATTTTTATGAAAAACACCAACATAAATATGGACAATATTTGTGTGTAATTACGAGGGGGATGTATTATTTTTGGGACGAAATAAGCGGACGAATGAAAAATGTAGATAAAAATAAGTAGAGGGATGCCTAACCCCACCGCCTCCGCCCCCTCCACTTCGACCACTGGTTACCGGACCAGCGGTACGCGACATTATATCGCACGTGTACGTGTACGCGAATTAAAACAGCGATTTGTATTCGACCCACGCGACCGTCGTGTACGGCACACGTCATGCTTTGACCTACTGCCGGTCGTCGTCCGTACCGCGATACACGAGGAACTCGCGCGGACGCCGTTATCGAATGAGACGACGTTCGTCGGCCAGAAACGTTCGCGCGTGGCGTATGGAGGACGGTTCTCGGCGTTTCAATCACGACCACGTCCACAGGACGCGGTCCAAAACGAGAAAGAAATAAAAAAAATCTAAAAAAAATCTAAAAAAGTCGTCACGCGACAAGACCCGCGTGTCGGAATCCGTCGCATAGTTTCTTCCGAACTCGTGTTATTCAGTGTAAACCACCGTACATCGTATAAACCTGAGGCGTGTGGTGCCATTTCAATCGTTCCACAAAACGCCTTTATTTGTATTTATATACGCGTATTATGTAATGCTATTTTTTTATTCTATTCTATATGTAAACATCTATATATACATATGTATGAATACGCTATACAAAGCTCACTACAACCTGTTGCGCTATCCAAATGCGATGTATTCGATTATTACAATTATTATTATTATTATTATTATTATTATTATTATTATTCTATTTTCATTTTTTTTTCTTTTTCGTTATTGTCGTTATTCGTTTGTTATCGGTTCATAAAAAAAAAAAAACACGTTATGAAATATTCCCGCGACGGTATAACAACGAAAAAAAAAGAAAAAAAGATGACAGTCTACAACGTGCTTCAAACCCAACGTTTATGTATTACAAAGCGTTCCAAATGGTTTGTAACAATAATAATATAACAATATAATGAGACTAGATGAGGTTAATGGTTTTAAGAATTTTTCGTTCGGATGCAACTAGTTCAGCTAGGATGATATATAACAATAGATAGTGTATTGAATTACAGAAAAATGTTTCAAATTATAAACAAATAATAATAAACACATAATCGTCCACATAACGGTTATAAAGTTGGTTTAAAAAAAAAAAAAATTATATTTATTGTACCATTTGCACTTCAGACAAAGAGCTGATGCTCAACACGTACATGGTGACACCGACTTCTACTGGAGTACCTGAAACCCGGCAGATTAAAAAAAAAAAAAAAAATAATCAAAATGATACGAAATGTTGGATATATTCGCTGAAGCGGAAATATATATTATATACAGACTAAATAATACAATATATCTAATTCATATTATTCATATATAAATATATATATATATATTAATAATATGTATATACGACGAAAATATATTACAGTTAAAGTATTGAATAACGTGTTAATTTATGAAAATATGTCCGTAGAGGCCCATGGTCAAAGCTAAAGGCAAAGGCAATAAACTATACGTTTATTCTTTAACTAGTTATTTCAATAAATTCCAATGACTCTGTCGCGTTAACGTATGTGTAGTCCAATCCCAAAAACCGGCCGACAATTTTTTTTTAAATATACTCGTAATAATAAAGAGTTCATTCGCCTGTTATGTTCATAAATTTCACGATAATTTAGCGCGTAAATATGAAGTATAGCTATAGTATGAACGTTGCAGTACGTGAGAGCAAGACGATTAATAATAACATAACGATTTATTTAAAGCGGAAGATTCTTTTTTAACACTTTAACATTTGATTTTAGTGGAAATTTATATTTTAACAGAAATCGAAATCATAAATACGATTACATAACATACAATAGACTAGTCGATATATTAATAACAAACATTTTCTCATGTTTCCTCGCACAAAATTAATCGTCGAACTTAAATCCTAATTCATAAAATAGATGAATTAATACATTAACTATAACACATAAATTATTGTATAGTAACAGTTATTTGTATAAAACGTCAACCAATAAAACAATGTAGTACCCAGACGAGACCTAAAAAAATATGTGTATGTACACGTGGAGGTGTGTGTTTGTGTGTGTGTGTGCGTTTAGTTGTATAAAGAGTTGCCAAGTTAAACTCGACGGGCCGACAAGCACGATTATTGACTTTTATTACGAAGCTAATGGAAACCCTAGGTACTTGGTACGGCGTCGGACTTGTATGCACAAAACGCAGCGCGAGGACGTTCTCAACGGGTCGTCGTATACACATATGTAAACAATATTATCGATGCAATGTGGTTTATAATCGACAATCCGCCGTTTTCGAGGGTCAAAGATAAGAATATTTGTCGATGTGTCGGCGGAGAAGAAATGTATGAAAAACGGCGAAGGCGAAAAACTTATTAAAACTCTCCAGCCGCACAGTCGCGAGCAAATTTATATAAGCGACCGGACTAGGGACCTCGCGGAAGACGCAAATTTTTTTTTTGATAATTTATCGCACAGTCGTTCGCGGGATCATTACAATCAAATGACGTCGGATAATGTGAAATGTTTGTTTCCGAGGCGGTGTAAATATTTGCATCCTCCGTCTCCTTGTGTTCGTACGTACTGCGCACAGACGAACGGCAAGGCGTACATACGAATATATATGTTATATTTTATTAGATATATATATTTTATAGCGATCGTACCGACAATATTATTATTGTCCTCTCACCCCGAACGAACGAGAAATGCGTTATATTACTTTTCCACGTCGTATAATATATATATACGTATCGGAAACGACCCGTTGAGAACATTTTGAAAAATGTGTCCCGTTCTACCACCCGTTAGAACAAAACAAAACAAAAAAAATCAAAAAAAGAGAAAAAAAGGACGTGACGCGATAAGTGTGCGAAGCGTGTTTTTTTTTGAAGCCCGTTCGTCCAACGTTAACAATTATTCGTCGTTGCGAATAGCATTCAAAATAAACACAAAAACAACAAATCCGTTTGTTACACATACCATACACTCGCACCGGTGATGTAGATCGTATTTTTGAACGTGGGGGGATCAGTATCACACAAACGAAAGTTGAAAAATGGGTTTTGCTCAAATTTACTCTCTATGTGTATGACGGGATATGTTAAAAACAAAAAGAAATCACGGGGATATCTGACCACCACGTTCCCGCCTTGTATACGCCCCTGGATCACGCACTGTGTTTAAAACCGTCGACAGAGTCTAAATATATACGGAGCACAATATTAAATAATTCAATAATCATTCAATTATTATCGAACAAATGACGGTAAGATACGTCTTAAATCGTATTCAAAATATATTGTTTTATACGTTAGAACGTATTTCAAAAGTAAAAGCGGTTCGAAATTTAATGTGATTTTCCCGTCATTTTTTTTTTTTGGCGTTTAAAGTTCAAATATCAAGCGGGACGAAAGATTTGTGCATAAAAACGCCTTTTCGGTTAGCATCTTCATTCGTCACATTTATAATTTACAATTTTTATATCGTTCGTTCATCAACCCCGAAAACGGGTTAGGTTCGATAATCGGCGGCTGGCCCGTCCGGAGTTTGTCGCCGAGAAGCCAAAGTCGTGAACGGACACGCGCGTATTAGACGCATACACTATGTGTGACACAGATACGTGTCATGTTCTGCGGCGCGCGTGTGTGGGCCGCGTACAATGAACAGGAAAAAGCCGCGGAAATCGAAAACAGCGTCACGGCGCTACAGGTCAAATCGATTTTAGGAGAGCGAGAGGAGAGAGACGATGGCCGAGCTTACACACGCCCACACGCCGCACCGGCGCGTCCGTCCGCCCGCTCAACCACCGCCACCGACGTCCGCCCGACGGTCCGTCGTTACCGCGGTATACGTCTCTCCTCGGTGCCTCCGCGCGTCCGTACAAATTTAGCCTAACCGGTCCTGCGTTTTATACCACGTACGGTCGTCGCGTGGGGTTTTCGGGGGTTTGGGTACCGGCGCGCCCTCGTCGTCGTCGTACTTATATCATCGCGTCGTCTCGCGCGTCGCTCTGGACGAGTTGGTGAAAATCGCGACTCGCGGCGGCCGTACAACAGTAGGGTGGTGTTCCATCGGGTGACGCGTGTTAGATAACGAGACTATCAAACTGGAGATAAGGCGGGTGCAGACGAGGGAATGAGATCGGTATTGACCACGAATGTCGTTGCACCAAACAATATCGGAGTTCAATAATCGGTCTACGTCCGGTAGTTTACTGGTGAACGTCGGTCCACGTGTTTTTGAGCGGCGCAAACGATTTCGTGAGGAAGTCGATGACTTGTTGTAGGCCGTGTTGATCGTGTATTGATGACCGAACGGGTGCCTCAAGGACAGGCTGTTAATAAACGTTATCATCTAAAAGTATTGACGACGCGCGGAGGACGAGTAAGAAGAAAGCGACAACGAATTGTGGGAAAACGCATCAAAAAAACGCGCCGGCTCATAATGGCTCATCTGGTTTAGCAGTTTCCGGTCGAGAATCGAACGCCGGTGTTACAAACACATTCCCTTATATCTCGCCCCGCGTGCTATTTCCAAAATCAAAGAGCGCGTTAAAGGGAACACGTTTTCATTAGATCGACGCTGTAAGAACCAAATCGACACACGTATAAAAGGCGTTACAAGAAAAGGATTTCCAACGTCGGAAAATACGGACGTAGCGACGTATCGAACGCGAAGGGGAATTTATAAAAAAAAATTGTTACCAAAACGTTTTTGGAGTCGTTAATCAACGAGCCACGCCTCGTACGCCTGTGGACGGACGAAAACCGTAAAAAACTACCGCGGACGACGTTTGAGATTTATCGTGTTACTAAACGCGTACCGACGACGACGACGGTCTGTAACCGGGCCCGGCTCGAGCGTTTAAACACACCTAGGCGAAATCAAGATTTGTCGCCCCCTCGCGTGTTTATGAATACAATATTTTCTCTTGGGGGGGGGGACTTCTAGTGATTTATTATCGCGATATATTAGTATTATAGCAAAATAATTTTTAGATTCGTGTTTTTCATTACACAATTTAATATGTAATAATTTGTATGAAAATCACGTCTAATACCGAATCTTGAAATGCCGCCCTAGGCGTGTGCCCACGTCGCCTACCCCTTGAGACGGGCCTGTCTGTGACACTACAAAGTGGTACGACGTTTTGTTACACACACGCACACGAATACTCCCGACGCCAAACGTCCTCGATCTTTTTAGGACCGCAACCCACGTGGTTTTACGTTTGCAGGATAAAAAAAAACCATTTGAAAGTATGCACAATATAACTGTCGCGGCCCACGGTCTGAGAAACGCTGGTATATACGGTTTGTCTGCTGTTCTTTCGGGATCCGTGACGTTCGAACCGCGTCGGTACGATGGCGGTCAAATGATTTAGTCATTGGGGGGTGGGGGCTTATTTTTCAACATGAACTTTGATCATTGAAAACATGCGATCATAATTTAAGGATATGAGATTACTTTATTAAATAATTTTATTATTATTAAATTTATTTATTTTTTTGCCAATTCATACAATACTTCATCCGTGGCAGGGGACGGACGGAGTACAAAATTTGTGAATAATTTTATCGGATTATTGTAAACAAAAATTATCTACATTAATGTAATTTTTTTTTTAAATTATTATTATTAAATAGCTGACAATAACAAAAAGGTCATGAAGGGATATGTCCCCCGCCACTGCGCCGACACCAATGTTCTCGATAAATGAAATCGGTGGGATCGATACTACTCCTCAATCCGCGTTCCGTTGTGCGTCGCGTATGACACGCTGCATTTTTCGTATCCGGTCTCGGAACCGTTGAAACGGGCACGACGGAACGGAGTCTACTGTGTTGTTGTTATACGCACTCGTCGACTCTACCGTCTAAACCTTAAACCGTATGCCAATAAAGACACGACGAGTGACGTGTCGTTTGTTCACGTCCGACATCCGTGTGCGTATTGTTAGCAGTGGTTGAATTGGGGACACGGGGGGGGGGAGGGGAGGACTGGGTACCCCTTTCTATTTTTTCAAATATTTGAGCGTACCAATACTATTTGTTTTTTAAAGAGAAACGCGGGGGACGGTATTCGCATTTCCGCAGCCGACGAAATAATATATGTATTTAATATTTACCACCCGGTCACCGGCCAACGGGTTTTCTCAATATTCGTCAGTCCACGAACGCGGCGACTGTCGGCCCTTAAAATCTCAACTACACCGTTTATAAAAACGTACCGGTGACGCAACTGTTCCCTCCCCCCCCCCTCCCACAATTCGACCACTGATTGTTAACGATGTGCGTACTGTGCAAAACGCACCGAGACGTCCGGACGGAGTGCGTGTTAAACGCGAATACAAAGTGTATATACACAGGTATATACGAAGCTATCGGGTTCCGAACAGTCGGATACGATTAGGTTTCGGTACGAACGAAACGTCGGGTTTCAGAAAAACGTGAAAACGTTGCGGTATTCCCGACCCCGGTCACACGCGACTAACATACACAACGCGTCGGGTGCGGATACACACTGGTCCGCAAACACACACATCTAAGTATTTTCGGTGTTGTGTCTAACAGTGTTGTCGTTGTTGATTGTTATTAGCGGAAAAACGACGGAGGAAAAAACACAACATCGTATTATATTATTGTACGGGCGATGATGAAAAATGACGTAAAACATCGTGTCGACTCACCTCCGTAATTCGGTCTTACTCTTTTGTCGTAACTGCCGCTGAACGAATCGAGTATGGCGGAAATGTTCACGTCGCCGTACATACTGCTGCTGAAACAAATCGACACGCGACCGTCAAAGGTTATCCATTAGCTGGTGACAACCACCACTGCCCCCCCCCTCCACAACCGTTTTCCACCACGAGCTTTTTGGCTTTATCGAATTACGTCTGTTTTTACGGAACGTTCGATGACAAACGGCGCTTGTCCCGCGTAGGGAACGGGGACCCGTACCACATCACGGAAACGACACCGGCCGGATTTCCTTTGTTCGGTCAATCAGCTGAAGCGTTTAATTCAACGTGATTGTATATTGTTCGCGAAACTCACGGGGGCCGTACGTCCGAGAAGTCGGCAACGTATGATAACCGTACTGAAACGTAAACGCGCGTTTTCGTGGATCGTTACGTTTTGTACCGCATCTCAGGACATGGTTATCGTTTCATAGCGGAATAAACGCTACTAACTTCGAGGACGGCCCTCGCGAATGTTGTAAACCGATTTTATTTATCGCCTTGTGTGTCGCTCCTATGACGTTCTATGGGTATTAACGGACGGTTTTCAGACCACGCGATTCCGGTTTGGACGACGTTCGGAACGGTGCGGCCGTAACGAATTTATGGCGTACGAACGTTGCACAATAATTATCGGACGGCAGAGTTTCTTTCGTCCGAACGTCGTTCGGCCACGCATTCCCGTTCCGCAGACATTCGCAAAACGAGAAACGTCGCGTCTGACCACAGACTATATGAATACAGACGGCTCGTCCGGTCAGAATCTATTGTGGCGAAAAATTAGATGCTCCGATTGGACGCGACGTTATCAGTACAATAACATTCGCAAAAATAAATTACTGTACGGATATTGCACAATATTATTGTATAAACTTATTCGATCTACGTGCGATTATGAAACATACAACAATGGAATATTTGTTTATAATTAAGTATTTACGTTTTTATAATATTACATAACTGAGCAACGCATTCCAGTTTTTCTACTGTCCATTTTTTTCAAAGTGAATTCGACACTAAACACAGGCAATTGCCAATTACGAGGACAGACACGTTGTCACCACACAAACTTGAGTAAAATGACATCAATATACATACGCGATATATGAATGCACGTATCGGGATAAAAGGATTATAATGGTATGTTTTAGAAGTAGGGATCAAATTGTCCTAGTGCAGTTGGATAATCAGTGTGATGTGATTCTTATGATGGGCGACGAAACTTTATGCCTGAACTGTGGTCATACTGATTTCGTCGCGTATCAATGTTTATCAAAACGTCATCGTTTTTGTTTACATCCCGGAGTGAACCATCTGCATTCATATAGTCTATGGTTTTCTTTTCCCTCTTTCGCCTGTTTGCATCCCGTCAAGATTCCAATTGTGCCATCTGGCCAGACGTACTTTCTAATCTCCGGTCGTCGGTGTAAAGTTAATTTTTAGGTTAGGTTAAACGCTCTAATCACGAGTGTCGTGTTCCTATAAATTACAAAATACTATATACAGTTGTTCACTATAAACGATCACAAATCGTGACAAAATGTGCTAAAGTCGAGTTGATTGAAATAACAAAAAACTAAACGGATATATGTATATATATATAAATCGAGTTTTTTCTCCGTGATTCAACATGCACGTCCGTGTACGTGCGTACGCGCGCATTGTTTTACAACGGTTTTCGGCGATAAAACAGTGCCGTCGATGGAAAATTGCAATTGAATTTGAATAGTTATCATAACGTCCGTCTGCGTGAACAGGTTAGGGGAAACACTGCTGACGAAACCGATATATGACGTGATATAATATTGAATTTACGGAGTACCGAAATAATAACGTCGGTCGGTGGTGCGATCCGGTCACGCCGTCGAGATAAAGTACACGAATTCTGTCTATATATATATACTTAATACAATAATATAACGTACGATATATATATATATATATATATGAAATGAGACCCGAGACGAAAGTTGCCCGACACCGCGGGCGCGAAGAAATGACATTCCGTGACACATGCCCACACCGCCGTACAAATATTTATTTTTCTACGAAGTTATATTTTCGTTCTCCTCGATATCGGCACCGTATCCCGGAGACGGATGTAGGCGTACCTCACTGTATAGCACGCGCTGTCAAAACAGAAATTGGAAACGTTTTAAAAATTTATCTCGCCACGTCCCGCACGATACCGCGCGTTGCGCGAACGTTCGGCAAATACGTTTTTGTTACGACCGACGCGTTATATTTTGCCAATCGTTGTCGTTATTATTATGAAATGTTTTAATATCGCGTTGTTATAGTTTGTACCGTACCGAACGTTTTTATTTTTATTTATTCGTCTCTTTTTTTTTGTTTTTTGTTTTTTGTTTTCTTATAGTTTATACGATCATCGACGGTACGTTTGACGGACATACAGAGCCATGCGATTTCGCTTAGGTCGTAAACTATTATTATTGGACTTCGTATGCCGTATGACGGGATTTCAAAACAATTTTCCATTGTTCATTTACGTTCTTTGAGTAAAGCGAAGCGTACAGTCTTACGTGATACGCGTTTTAGTATCCAATCGTTATCGCTTTGACGAGCACACGCGGATGCATCACACAAGTTTTTCATCTATTATACATGTCAGACATACCACGCATATTAAAAATCGGACTCGTGTAAAGAAATTAAAATAATCGAAATACATAGTTAAAATACCGAAAAAGTATAATGAAATTTCTACTCTTAGAATTATTATACGTGTTTTTTTTTTATAATGTTCTATAAATCGGAAATATGTTTTCATGAATAACGTATACAACATGGCGCGTCCACTAAACTCTTTTAGTCCGTCCGCTTCTGACAAATAATCCATTGTATATGATATATACGGACGGTTTTCAATTTGCCGTTCCATTTCATAAGAATTGCAACGTAGCACGCTCTGAATTTTTTGTAGGATCAAATGAGAGACTGGTGCGCACTTCGTGCCACATTGACTCACAACGTTGCGCAGCGTATCGCAACAAGAGGCCGATGTTGCGCTGCCGAAAACAACCTCTGCAACGGTTTCTTCGCAACTCCCATAACGTTTAGTCGTCTACTCGTGTTTTTAATATGAATATTGACGCGGATAGATTAATCGTGCTGGCTGAGGCTCGACTCGCCATATACAATTTGAATATAAAAGAACATGCTCTGCTTAAAATTTGTATTCAACTTCTTTATTCTGTCTTCAACCAGACCCAAAAGCTCGACAAAGGTTTTAATATTCATTCGGCAATAGTTGTGAAATTTTTCTGGATCGTTTCGTAGATCATGAATAAAACCAGAAATATTTCTTTTTTGGTTTATTGGGTGAACCCAAAATCTATTTTGTCTTTCATTTTCTACATCCAAAAGCTCTAAAAATTGCCACAACAAAATATTCACTTCTACTTGTTTCTCCGTGTTTAGAATAGGGAGAAAAATTAACCAAAAACCGAAATGATCTTATTGCAATTAAACAATTTCAAAACGTTGCAGCCAGTGCGTTATATCTGAATTTTTTTTTTTTGATTGCGCATCAAAATGTTTCGCAACAGAATGTTTCGCAACAAAATGTTGCAGCCGGTGCGTTTCCACCCTTACGTCACGCGCACGCCGACGCAGTGGTGTATTGAAATCATAACGATTTCCTCGAAACCAATAGTGTAGTAATGGTCAACGTCCAAAGTTCGCAGGCATTAACAACGTACTCGGAACGAAATCGATACGAATCGGAGTTGTCGCACTGAGATTTTGCCAAGACACGAGACCGATAACATATACGTACGTATGCGTTGTGTTGCGCGTTCAATGCGAAATGGATATAATAGAGAAAAGTTTGTGCGTACGCTTCGAAAGATTTATGAAAGACATAATATTTTATCTGGAATTTAATACTGCTTGTATGTTATATAATTCTGTCGAGAAAAAAACGCTCGTAATAGTTTCTATTGACTAACGTATATTACATATAATAGTCAGTGTGTATGGCTTATTGTACGGGTTTCGACGATCGTCTTTAGTGTCACGTGTATGCCAATTATCCTGTTCGGTGTATAAACTCGTTCGAATCGCATGTTTTCCATAGTATTGCAGATATTCGAACGTTTTCACATACACGTATAACGTTCACGTATGTTGTGTAATGAGGTACTTTTTAACAAACATTACACGGATTTCTTTGTCGATTTTTTGTACGGAATCTTTCTGATTTTTTTTTTTAAATATTTATCACAGTATACACTTCGATTTATCGTTGCAGTGTATACTAAATATTGTACGAATAACACTCATTCGATTGACGGAATAATCGTCGTGCGAAAGCCTAATCAAAACAAGAATATCGAAAAAGTAATTATGGACGAACGTTTTGAAATAAACACAACGGTACGAGCAAAAAGACGATACACTCTGTCCGAATTCGATTAAAGAAATCAAAAAAAAAAAAAAACCGCTTCTATGTCGCGTTTCTGTGGAACGTACGTGTAAATGATACGTTATGAATACGTGCGCGCGGACCACGTGTTGTGCGACGGAACAACAAATAACGAGCAAAGACGGCGTTTAAACGTCGGGGGAAATATAAAATACGACCGGTGTAAGTAAAACGTGTAGACTATTGTCAATCGGAACGTCGCAATAATATATTTGTTAAAGACGCGGAGGGTAATCGCGCGGCCTTGCGACGAACAGAATTATTTCGTTTCCTCCGCCCCCGTGAAATGTCACCGAACGCGTTTTCTGGCGCCAAGCCACGCCACAGACATCCGTTGCAAAGTCGTCGGGGACGCGTACGTTCACGTTGCACTCCGGCGGAGATCGCTTCGGACCGCGATGACGAATTCACGCGACGGTTGCCGTTTCCGACAGCAGACGAGGGCGAAGGAATATACGCGTTGGAAGGGTTTCCACACGCACACGTGTTGCTCGCCGAAGTCAAAACTTTACGTGCGCGGCGTTTCCCTCGTCGATACGAGACACGGTAAGTCTGACCTGTATCGTTTCTCGCGATTCCAAAACAAACGTGTCGGTCACGCGCGAAAACGCTTTGTGTGTGTATGAAGTGGAAAAAGTAAACCCCCCCCCACCCCATAAGTGCGTCGTGGATGCTACTTTGCGTTCCCGATGCGTTTGCAACACACACATTTATTATACGTTTACACGGATATTCAGAGTGGTTTTCGGTCGTGATTTCATTTTTTTTTATATATATAATATTCGGACTAAACTATACGTGCGCGCGCGCGCGTGTGAGTGTGCATAGATTATATTTTAACGCGCTATGGTTTTATTTTTTTATGCGGACGGAGAAGAGAGTGGTGGGAGGGGGGGAGGAATACTAAAGTTTTTTGGATCTCTCGTACGTTAATCGTTCGGTACGATAGGGACGCGGAAAAATTATACGACGTACGAGGTGTGTCGTTTTATCGCGCGGCCAAGTGCTCTACACGGCCGACGTTCAAGAGATAAGTAATCGTTTAAATTCGCAGGCAAACTCGTTAAAACGACATAAATATTATCCCGCCCGTTTGTAATTCGAAATTTACTACGTGAAAATAAGAAAAACTTTCCGACCACCTATATAGTAAATAACACGCCGCCGGCGGAGTTTTAGTGTCTTTTTTTTTTTCTACTACGAACTTGAAAGTTGAAACGAAAACGAACCCGACGCGTATATATACATATATATATATATATATTCGCTTGACGAGAGCGGCCGCGTCGTATTCGAAACGAATCGATTAAATCGTGTTATCATTATATACGACGTACGTGTAAATATTTATGTTTCGTTTCTCGCGACAGAATATTATACATAACACATTGTTCCGTCGAAAAATAATAATAATAACAATGACAAATTAATAATCGTTATACGATACGCGTAACGCGACTAAACGGTTCAAAAAAAGATACCCCCTCCCCCCCGCGCACGGGTTAGGTTCTTCCAGATCGAATTTCGGCAGTCTCGTGTGTATTGTACGCGTACGGTATTACGACAATCGAGACGCGATGATCGGATGTGCATCGAATTCGCTGACTTTTGTACGAATGACGTCGGTGTCGTCGGCGCTCTGAAAAACACGATCCGAACTGATAAATTAAAAAACGTTGTTAAAACGAGAAACGCGTCAAATAACGGTAGACGAAAGAAAAAACCGCGCGATATTTTATTCAACGCGGACTTGAGCCGGAGCCGAAAACAACGTTACGCGGATGGTTATTTCGGTGGCCGCGTCCGAAGTGGGTCCGGAGATAAGGGGTACTGATAACGAGCACTATCTGGGTCCGGGGGGTTCCTAGGCGGGTCCGCCTTTTGTTCTCGATATTCGTGATTCTTCACAACATTGGGCACACACACCCAGAAAAATGCCCTAAGGACCTGTACTTTAAACCTAACCTGACCTGATGACCATAAAAATTTCAAATGTGATCTCAAGGGAGGAGTTCGTCAAGAGAATAAGTCTAAAACTTCAGCCTGTGCAATGCAATTTATACTTTATTAACTTTGAATGTATGAAGTATAATAACTAAACGAATAACTTCATTTTTTGACGAAAATTCGCTAATTACGAACTGAAATCAAATGCCGTTTAATATGACAATGAAAGTTTATACTTAACACTTAGCTCACTCAACATCCCTCGGAGGACCGAGCTGGTACACCCTCCTTCGGACCACGAGACCGAGCTAGTGCTGTCCCTTCAACGCTTCCGGACCGAGATAGGACGACGCTTGGGACCCAGCTAAGATTCCCCGATTTCGGTGAGGCCATTCCCCGGCCGTGGTGATTGTTTTCTGGAAAACCCGGAAAAACCCGGTCGCGTCGTCCGCAAACCCCCCCGGAGAACCGAGAAAAACCGATTGAAACGACCGACCACGACGAACACGTTGTGTTGACAGTCATCGGAACACGATGTGACGTTTTCTCGGACGTCGAGCCCGCATCATTAACAATCACGCGGTCCGGTCGGAAGAAAACCCGGATGGATAACGGCCAACGTATTGCAGCGAAACGTAACGACGATTTGGAAAACGGAGACCGAACCCTCCACCACCCACCCACCCTAAACGTAGATCGCAACAAAGCGAAACGTCGGCGAAGAACTGCTGATTCGAACGCGTTCGCAAATGCTATTCGTAACACGAACACAACCGGACGGAAACCGACGAGATCGTCTGCCGTCGTCGATCTCCGGATACGGTTGTTATCGTCGACTTCTTCGCGCACACCAACAGCCATACTACAAAACAAAATTCGAGATCGCCCGCCCCGCCCCCCCCCCCCCCCCCACGGCGATACGACGGACGACGAACGCTTGAACTTGAGAAACCCCAAAACGCGGCGTCATACTCACGCGGCGTGCGTGCAGGGCGTCGACGGTGCGCAGAAGGCGACGCAGGCCATCAGCCACGCGGACACGCGGCGGACGATCACTGCCCGGCCGGCCACGGCGTGTCGGCGCGGTGCCGGCCGCGCGGCCACCGGCGTTGCGTCCGCCGTGCAGCAGTCGGCGACCGCGTGCGGCGGCCGGGCGCGGCCGTCGGACGGCGGCGGCGGCGGCGGCGGACAGACGACGTCGTCCGGCCGCCACCGGTAGTGATGACGGTGCCGGCAGTGGCGGTGACGGTGACGGGTGCGGGGCGGGTGCCGGCGGTGATGCGCCCGGCGACGTTGCCGGCACCGACGGCCGTGCTGGTGTCGGTGCGACGACGGCGAGAGCCGCCGACCGCCGCCGCACGTCATCGCCGGCGCGTTCCGGGTAGCTGTTGCGGTGGTCCGCTCGGCGTGCCTGTCTGCGACGGCCGCTGTCGGAACAGCATATACGTCGTCGTGGTGCCCGTCCGCTGTCGCTACCGTTGCGGTTGACGTGCGCGTCGAGATCCGAACGGTCGTGCACAACACGCCCGTCGGGATGGGCGGGGGAGAACGCTTGGCGCGACCGACGTGCGTGCGACGGGCCGGGCGCGAGAATACGTGCGCCGCGAAACGAGGACCGGAAAAAACGCGTGTCGCCGTCGTCGTCGTGGTCGTCGTCGGCGCGCGCGCGCCGTGTGCGTGTGCGCGTGTACGTGTGCGCGCGCGGCTGTGTCCGTGCGGCGCCGCGGTCCGGGAGCTTTCTCCGGGGTTGTTTGCGCGCTCCGGCAGCTGGGCGACGGGACGCCCCGCGGCCGCCGCCGGGGTGTTCCGCTTGGCGCGCGCGCCCACGTTCTCGTACGTACGCGCGGGGTCGTATTGATTCGGCACGGGCCGCCCGGTTCTTTCCACGCCGCCGCCGCCGCCGCTATACCTTGTAACACCTCGCCTTGAACCGCTCACTCTCGTTCTCCGTCGCGCGGGCGCGCGCGCACACGACACCGCCCGATCACCTTCTCGCGACACGCGCGCACGCCGAAACTTTTTCCACGGAAACGCTTTTCGACCGGAATACGCGTCGTCGCCGTCGTCTCGCGGTAACGCGACGCTCTTGATAACGAGACGTCCTGCACGGGAACACGCGAACCGCACAAGTCGACGTGGCCGGTGTTCCGTTTATGCGTTCGAAAGATTCCGAAACAGTACGAAACAGTGCGAGTCGAGAGTTGTCGACCGTTTCCGTTGAAAGCGATTTTTTTTATATCGAAAATCTGCTGTATGAATACGACAATTAAATGGCCAAACAAACTAACTGTACACGCTAAACCATTAAAATATTACAATATCGCTACAATCGTGTTGCTGAGATCCTGGCGATATTGTTACGTACTTGGGCGTTGGATTGTAAATGTCGTAATGCACAACTAGATCGGTGGTTCTCAATCTTCGGAAGGACCGCGACAAATTCTCCTCCCGCGACCCACGTGGTTTTACATTTACAGGACAAAAAGAAGAACATAGACTTCTTGTATGTAATCAGAGAAGTCATTTTCTTCGCGACCCGCACAGTGCGAGTAACGCCGATCCAGACGACTGGGTATGTCCGTTAGGCCGCTCAAATCACGCCACATCGAAACAGCGGCGGTCAAACGGGGGAAGGGGAATAACCCCCTCCCCCCCCCCCAATGACTTTCTTGTTATTACGTATTAGTTTTAACAGTATGCCGTGTATTGCCTAAATTCTATTATTTAATAATAAAAAGGTGTCCACCCCCCCGCCGCAGACGAAGTATTGGATGAATTGGCAACAAAAAAAAATAATAATAATAATAAATTTAATAACAACAGAACAAGATGTGAACAAAAGTGAACTCGTGTCCTTGAATTATGGCTTATGTTTTCAACGATCAATGTTGAAAAATCGGCGTCGTCCTATACCAAGAACCATTCGAACGCCGTTGACTGCGCGCGTTCTGTCATCGTTGTCGACGTGTTTTATTTCGGCGTCGTGGAATTAAATTTAGAAGCGTGTCGTAAAAACCGTACGCGGTTCTTCTCGTACAACGTGCATTCGCTGTGCGACGACGAAATAACGTTATCGTGCGACGGCCGCCGCCAAATGGGACGAGATAATCGTCTTTGTATTCGCGAATATTTATAACACGATGCGTTGGAAGTCGTCCAGTACGTTTCGATCGCGCCGAACGATTCGACCGTAGAAGATTATCACTCCGGTAAGGACGTTTTCGAACGACTCCCGATCGATTGCGGTTTTATTTCATTTATATTTATCACGCACGTGCGCGTGTATTTAAATAATCGAGTGTGTTCGGGCGAGGACGTCATAACGTAAAACGGCTCTCGTGTAGTTTTCTCGACCGTCGGCTTATCACCGTATTATCATTCTGGGTTTGGTAATCCACCGATAACATACGCAATTTTCGACCGAGCACATTAGTTTCGAGAACGGTCGATTGTTTTTTAATTTCTCTCTATCTCTCTCTCTCTCTCTCTCTCCGGTGTAAAACGCGATTTTTTTTTGATTTTTTTTTTATCTATTCGTGTGCTCGACACAGTTTCGCGCGGTGCGGACGTGCGCGACGGTACGCGGAGGACCGAAATATATACGACCGAAATTGTGTTCCAAACCGGAACAAATAGTGCTGGCGAATCGTTTGGGCAAAAATATCATCCAACAATTATTTATTCCGTGCGACAACGCGCGAGCTGTTTTCGCGTTTTCGTCGACGATGTTGTCATACGATACGAGGCGGGACGATAACGGTTACCTAACCTTCTTTTTGCGTGCACGAACTGTGTACATTCAAAGCGCCGAAATCGCTTACGATTTTTCTTTGACGTACAAAACGGATTCGGTGCGCCGACGTTGTATGATGTTGCTTTTCGAACGGCCCGTCAAATTACTGGAAACAATCTCGACGCATTTTCTAGCCGCGCGTTTCGCATTCGTACGGAACCCGTGATCGTTATTGATAACGTGTCGCCCCACGTTTTGTTCCTGTTTCAACGCGTCCGTACACGAACCGCGCTACGGTTTCCGAGCCTCTTTGAAAAAACGTCCGAGGCGTCCGTCAAGACGTTTTCCGCGGCAGTGAAGTCGCCGCACTTGGCTGATCGTAAATTACGTTATTATACGCTTTTGAGACTATTTATTTCTGTTGTATATTCCCGCGGCGTAATTGATACAAAAAAAAAAAAAACAATCGTGCCAAATAATTGTCTAATTATTCACTGAGCGAATCAGCGTTTATTTAATACGGTAAGTTAGATCACACAAAAAAAAAAATAATAATAATAACGCGCCGCGTGTCACGACGATGTACGCACAACAACCTAAAACACGTCGCGTTTCTCGAACCGTGGGTCGCGAGAAGTCTTTTTTGATTGTATAGATTCTAAGAAATTGATGTTTTTTAAACTTTTTTATCCTAAAAATATTGAGAACCACTGACTTAACTCTAATAAAACCGGGTTTACACGACGCGAATCTGACGCGCGAGCCAGCCACAGTTTACGCGAGATAAGGTTAAAAAGATAACCGGGTCCATGACGTGCACGAGGCAAGAAACCGTTCACGCGACGCGAGACGGACGGGCGAACACGTACATAGGCTTCAGCTCGCCACGACTCGCCCGTTACTCGTGATCACACTGGTCGAGACTTGTCGAATCATGACAACACTGTTGTTGTGAATAGGCCCGAGGCGAATAAATACCGAGCGAGGGCGTGTCGAACGAGTGAAATTGCCGACTTTTCAACAGTGTTGAATAGCCCGAATAGGTACGACACGACCACACGCGACACGGACTTGACGAACACTGTCCTCCATAACAATCGAATTCGCCGACTTAAAGGTAGACATCCCTCTTTGCGCCGCCGGCCCTGTTTGGCCCATTTATTGTTATTGGGCCGGTTTAGTCTTGGACGACGACAATTACGGGTACACAATGTTTACAAAAAAAACCCCCTCATTACGATTGATATTTTTATATT
Source organism: Schlechtendalia chinensis (assembly GCA_019022885.1). Classification (NCBI taxonomy): domain Eukaryota; kingdom Metazoa; phylum Arthropoda; class Insecta; order Hemiptera; family Aphididae; genus Schlechtendalia; species Schlechtendalia chinensis. The sequence continues at coordinate 3,511,088 of CM032341.1, forward strand.
CGATTTGAGCGGGCGCGCGCTTGTAATACATTAACGTGCACGAACACACCCGTACCCGAAGATAAAATACCTACAATTAAGTAATTTATACGTTATTCCCGGATTTCGATTACGGTCCTGCCGTGTTCTTTTCGGCACGTCGAAACGGTATGGCGGTCGTTTGAATTGGATTTTAATAATAAAACGATTGCAGCGATAAAGCGTGCAGCGGAGTCGCTGCTTACCAACAATAATTATACGGCACGGGCTTAACATTTCGACGACCGTCGTCGTTTTATGGCGAACGCGAAACACGTTTTACCCGTGCGTTAACCTATAATTTCGCGTCGAATAAATATTCATGTTCCAGAAAAAAACACCCGAACGCGGCAACGCGGTCCACCGGTCGCCTTGTTCGTAGATCGTATTCGCCGTTCCGGCAGTGTGCAAATGCATTTATTTATGGAACGTAAATTATAAACGCGTTAATATTTAACGGACGAAACGAAACGTTCGTAAAATGAACACGGGTATTATTGCGTGTGCGGCGGAGGTTTCTTGGTTTTCGCGAGATAATTTAATTATCGTCGTGTCTGTACCGCGGCACTGTTGACCGACGTCCGAATAAAAATGATTATCGAGTGAAAAACCCCGTAAACACGCGGTCGGAAGAAGTCCCGGCGGTCCGTGTCCGATTAAAAAAAAAATAAAAAAAAAAATTAGCGATCGCGACGATCGATTTAACGTGAACGCGTTCGGAAAAGTTAATCGAAACGGCTTTGCGACGGTCTGCCGGACATCGTCAAACACGTATTGATAGTGTTGAACAAACGATATTAAAAAAAACAAAAAAGTACGACGTCTTCGTTTATTACGTACTTACGGACTAAAACGGAAATCGCATTTAATCGCTCGTACAATAAAAAGGCACGAAATTGAGCCCGTTGTAGAATAATATCGAATCTCCGTGTCGGACGAGTCGGTTGGTGACGCGACGATGTTTTTTTTAAATTTCTTTCTGATCGAAACGGAGGCAAAATTAAAACCGCGTACATGTCTGTTCGTAACACGGTTCAAACGGATCGACGCGCACGCGACACAATGGACATCGGGGATACGATCGTACACATTAATGGTTTTAACGGTATATCAGTACTCTGGGCTGCATCGAGTTTGTTTTAAATATATACGTATAGTATTTATACTCGCGTAATCTTATCCGTGCGCATCCGAAAGCCGATACCCGAACGACGAACGAACTTTAGTTCGTTATGATAATTGAACATTATACGAACGTATTATTTTTTTTTTTTAAATATTTAAAACACCATCCCCATGCATAATGCACGCGTGTATAAATTCGGTTTTAGGCGATATTTACATTTTTTCAATAATTCCGATTCGAAACTTCTGAAGCCGAGAACTCGGCTATAATTTTAAACGAAAACCAGTGGTAACAATTCTTCTCGATCTATTTGTTGAAGTCTTATCAAACGTAACGCGTAAACACTATTGTGATATTTTTATCGTAAACTTCATACGATTTTATTCGTAGGGAATACGTATTTTACCGTCAATTTTCGTCTGTAAAATTGAATTATTTGCTATTCTGAACGGTATCAGAAAATAGAAAATTAATTTTCTTGTACGTAAATCATTTAACGAGTTAAACACGTGATGCTAAAAAAAATCGTTGCGCAGAAGTTATTATTTTCGCTAAAAATTTTTTATAAAATATCGTCTAGAATCAAATTTGCATCATTTGTCGGTCGATCTAGAACCTACGAATTCCGGAGTGCACATAAACGTTTGATTTTGTTTGAAACGAGCAATGATTTTGTTTTTGTTACCGTTTTTATTGAGAAACCATAGAAAATAAACCACACGACATATTGTTCCACATTGCTTAATCGAAATTATTCATAACACGCACGCGTGGATAAATCACGAAATGTTTATAGTGTTGGCGGTTCGTATATATCGAACCATTATTTATTAAAAAGTAATTCACAACGAACAGGAATAAACGAAATTAATATGAATAACCTTTGAAATTCGCGATACACCACGAGTGAAATGTGTGTGTGTGTGTCACTTGTGAAAACACATTAAACAAGTCCATAATGGATCGCTATACACGTTAATATACCGTGCTGAATCGAAATAATATACTCCCGGCACCGGAGAAATGTTATCGACGATGAAACGAAACCTCAAAAGCGTTTGGTCTTTAAACGGCCTTTAAATCGAAACCGGAATTATTGATTTAACGAACTCGTTTAAAACAAATTGTTTTTTCAATTTTCTATTTTTATTTATTTTGTCAATAATAATAATATTTCGGTACAGTCGGCAAATACGTACATTTGACAAACGTCCGACACGGAACGCAATCGCTCTCAAAACGATCTCTAATGAACACGCTCGCGGTATGCCCGGTCAATAATTCGTCCTAACCCGGCGCTTTACGGCATTCGATCATGATGATCTGCTCTAAGCCGTCCGACGCCAAAACCTTACAATCGTTTCGATCGATACGGTCACGCGTAAATAAATAACCTCTGTCCCCTACTCGGTACGTTACGAGCGAAAATCCAACACAAACGCCTAAACTTACCCCGACCGTCGACGAACCGGCCGAGTGAACTCGTCACACGAAATTCAATTGGAAAACAGACGGTCTCGTCTGCTGATCCAAACGAATTTCCACCGGTACACCCGTCCCTGGAAGACTGAAATGGCAACGGGCCAGGGACTTGTTAAAACGCGTAAGACCGACAGAATAAACAAATAAATTTCCATGGACGCTCCATAGTCGGGCGGCACTGCCGGGAGAGCCTTCCTGCCGACGTAACAATAATTCGAGCCTAATATTTAGCCATCGGATAGATTGCAAACATTTCGTTTATGATAATAATAAAAAATAAAAAATCGTCCGTGTTAGCGAAACTTCTCTCAGTCGACCGACAAAGTATTACGTTTATTTATTGGAATAAAACAAAACGGAGCTTACTAAATATAGTCTATATTCCGCTGGGCGAATAAACGTAGGAACCGTACGCGCCGAGGGCGTTTTGTCAATAAAACGCTTACTTGGTCACCGCCGCCAGATACTTTGAAATCCATTACTTGGTTTACCGGTCCTGAGTCCGACCGGCCTGAGTGTATGCAGCAATGTAAATTGAACAAAGAAAAGAAAAGAACATACACTAACGGCCGTGGCGCTTTTGTTTACGTCGTTCGGCCGCGGTGCGCGTACGTGAGCTCGTGAACGGCAAATGACGTGACCACGGCGCGTACGGGTGCACGGACGCTGGATGCGGTGAAGAAATCGGTGGGGGGGACGGCCAAGCGGTCTGCTCGCACGCTGTTGGACGCGACTAAAATTAGACAACGCGCGTGCACAACCGATCTCAAGAGAACTGGTGGGAACGGTCGAGCGGGTGTGCTCGCACGTTATTGGCCGAAACTAAAACGAGACAACGCGCACGCGCAAAAATCTTTGTTTTTTTTTTGTACCCTCTATAAAGAAGTTTAATACCACCATCATTAAAACCGTAATTAATTTTATTTTATACTCTGGGCTTCAGATATAATCTTGAATTTTGTATATATATATATATATACTATGTGTTTTATCTATTTACTGTATCTATTTATGTTTATTATTTTATTATCTATAATACTTAGTTGTGTATAAATTGTTTAAACCTTAGATCTGTAATGGTAGAAATGTATAAGTTATTGTTAAAATTTCAATTTTTTTTTTCTTCAATAAAAAAATAAATAAATAAAGAAGTTTCGCTTCAATCAACTAATATTAAACACGAATTAACAATGTAACAACGGTCAAAACGTTCTTCAGATGATATCGCACGACGAAAATCGCTGTTATCTCGTGTTTGACACTTTCCAGACTATATTCCCGAATTGCTCGGGAATTTTCTTCGGATCGTTGAATTGAACGGTGTAATTCGCCGTGCTCTTGTGGAACATCTCGTTAATCCGTTCCGTTCCTCGTCTTATTCGCCTCGTCAACTCTACAGCTACTAGTGCTCTCGGCCAGGTAAAACAACTCATTCTTAATCTCATAGAAATGTTTTTTCGTACGATAAAAGAAAATACTTAATACGGGTAAAAAAATATCAAATCAAATCTACGACAGCTGCTGTCGACGTCTCCGACAATCATGCGCCACGACGTGAGAGCCCAAGCCATACTACCCCGGAGTCAGTATCGCAGCACGTGGTAGACGTTGGCACGCGCGTCATATTGTCGCGTGCGAATTAACAGAGGAAACGTCCGCCGTCTGACATCATGCGTTGTTACGACATACGTTATACGCATAAAATAAAACCCGTCCGGCCTGCCGTACATTTTTTTTTTTTTATCATCATTAATTTTATACCGAAACCGCCTCCTTTTGTGCGCGCCGTCAATCGATAACACAGACCGCGGTGGGCGACGTTGTTATCACGACCTCTCCCGTCGCCGCTATTCGGTTTCGAACGACCGCGTCGCACAACGGAAACCACACGTCGTTTTCGCGATCGAAACAGATCGCCAGCTCTACCGGTATCGAGTTGGGGATTTTTTTTTTTGTTTGTTCGTGATTATATCGTTATGCGCACGAAGTAAACCAGGACAAAACAAAGTGTCTGGTCACGTCTGGAGGAACAAGATACGACTCGAACCGAATTAATAGGGAATTATAGTTGTCCGCAAGTAAACGCTTTTTAAACATCTCGAGGCCAACACAAGCCAATATATAATAACACGCATGACGAGATTGGGTTGAGGATATCTGCGGCAACGAGCCAAACTACGAATGGATATTTGCAGTTTAACGAGTGCAGCAATTCGAGTCATAGAAACGATGTTTATGTGACAAATGACGGCCAATCTAAATCATCACGATCAAATGACGAAAAACAATTCATATCGAAGTGCCACTCACGATGATCCGGTTATCGCTAGTTCAAACCCTCAAAATCCGCCTAAACGACATGTCGACCTGGTACTCGAAATATGGAAAGTTAAAGCCAATAATGAAAAATCATCTCGTATCACATTTTCCCTACGCCAACGTCTCATTTTTCTCGTTTCTCTTAATAATAATTTAATTCCCAAGTCCACTAACGTTCGCTATATTGGTCTAATGCTGGACAAAAGGCTTACTCGGGCTACTCGCATAAAAACGAAACGTCTATTATTAAACAACCGCCGTAAATCCTTTTATTCTCTTCTCGGCAAATCCTCTAAACTCAACATTCGAACAAAAATCATATTATACAAAAACTTACCAACGCCCGTCTGGACTTATGGTAGCCAAAATTGTGATGCGGCTAAACCCTCTAACCTCAACAAAATTCAAGCTTTCAAATCCTTAACTCTCCGATTAATCACTAATGCACCGAAATACGTCTCTAACGAAACCCTCCATCCCGACCTTCATACAAACGATTTCGTTCGCGACACTTTTCCCACCGTAATCCCTTAATTTCCCAACTAAACTCAAATCCCATACCTGAGAACCCACCAAGAAGACTCGCACGCAGATGGTGTAAAGACCTTATAACCTAATTGTAACTCTTCTGTCTTAAGTGTTACCGCCGGATAACTTCTTTATTCAAACCGACCAAGCCATGTATTATCACCTACTCACATATGCTTATTGTAGACAGAATTGTTTACAGATCGTGTATTTTCAAATAAAATATTTATTTCGTAAACTGTAAATTAATTTTGTTACATGAATATTTCGCTTCGGCACGACTCGTATCGTCCTTAAATATGCGTTAAAATCAATAACGTTTTTATCACGTAATTCTGTATTATTGGAACCAAGGTGACAAATAGCTAAAGGCGCCGGTCTACCCGACACCCCCGCAACAAGCCATACCAATTTCATTTTTTCAAATCGTCGTTGACCTCAGAAAAAAGAAAACGTACGACCATTTAAAAGAGGTCCATTACAAAATTATAATCGTTCTGCAAACGATACGTTTTACTGCACGTCACTTGCTATTTGATAGAGTACCACGACAACGGCGACCGATTAATATGTCACGTGCAGATACGGCGACTCGGTCGTAGTGTCGTGAACGCGCGCAACAACACGTTTGAATTTCGTTTCGAAATCGCTATTATTAAACGAAACACGAATATCATCAAAGACGTGAAATCGATATAACGACCCGTCTGTTGTGTACATTGTGTATTTGTACAACGTTTTCCCGAATAAAATGGCATTTAGCAACGAGTACGCTTTATCTGTTTTGCGAGTACGTTCGATACAAACCGGGGGGGAGGAAAAAATAGCAGTACTATTGAATGTAAAACGTTTATTTTCCATTTTTACAATTTATTTCAAACAATCTAAAACCGAGTCGTCGACTTTATTAATACGTCCACGCGAATCTCTTAATTTAGAAAATACCAGCCGACACACTCCATATTTATCTATATGGATCACGCTTGGAGGGGTTTGTTTTTTGACGAAGTCTTTTGATGTTTTTTTTACGTTTAGTAGTCGTTAAAAATCGAATAATAAAAACATTATGTTGTTCAAACGTATCGAATGTATTTTTTACACGTATTACGCGTGCTCTTCAGAACGTCTTTCTCCCGAAAAATAACAAAACGAAATAAAAATACACATATCCATTAGCGGAAATCGGGTTAAATTATTGGGGGGGGGGGGGCTAAATCGCTAAGACAATATACATAATTATTATTGAAAAAAATTTGTCTTCTTCACTCAATATTTACATTTTTCAACATAAATATTGCGGTAATACAATATGTACAATCTTATGTACCTTAACATTACATATTATTACACATTAATGGCAGACTTGTAATGAAATTAAATATAACACATTAACATGATGTAACTCTATAAGCAATTTCCCAAATGATTTTAATGGATTAGACTTTCAACTGTTACAATTTTTAGGCTCAACTGCTTTTGCATTTCAATTAACCGGTGGTTTTTGTTCGGAAGAGAAATGAATATAATTACAGTCCAACGTATTAAATAGACATTTAATTTCCCTAAAAAAAGTTATAATAATATTGTAATATAAAATTTACAATGCAGGTACATATTTTTCAAGCACTTACTTTCACAAATTTGCACATATCAATAACAGCTAAATTAACACGATGAGCCATACGATGAGTGTAAATTGCATATGGATATATTTTTTTTATTTTTGCTTGTACCCTATTAAAATTTCCAGCCATAACATTAGATCTGTCATATGACTGACCCAATTATCTGAGCTTTTTTATTTGATTTACATTTATAAAAATAATTTAAAATGTGTAGACTTAAAGCTTCGGCATCTTGTTTTGCAGAACAATCAATAAAACCTAAAAATCTTGTGTACATTTAAATCTTTTGTATATCTGACATATAACACCATTTGTTCTTCCTTATAACAACAGAAAATATATTAACCATAAATGTAAAATAACAACTAATATAGGTTTTCATCAGTTTACTAAAATATTACGTACCATATTTCATCACACATTCTACCAAATATACAATCTCCAATTTCATTTATAATTGTGTCCGTAACACTTTAGCACAAAGACTTATAAGTTGATCTTGAATGAAATGGCTAGTGTAATTTGTTGTATTATGAAATTTGTCCGCAATTTCAGGTACGTGTTTAGAAAATAAAATGCAAATTTCTTTGAAGTTTCCTTACATATTGTGATCAGTATTTTTATATTTGATGATATTTTCAAATACACAATTTATATTATTTGTTTTTATTGTATAATTTTATACTGAAATTTTATTATTAATTTTAAACTTTATATTTAAATATACCTTGGTTCAAAGATGTTTTGCTTTCATTGTGACCTCCATAGTCGAGTCCTTGGCTAGCCATAAAAACGGTTTTGTCTATTAAAGTTTTTATATACTTTTTATTGGATTCAACCAATAATCCATGGTTTGAAGGTAGTTGTGTATGGAAGCTGTGTGATGTTTTAGTAGCTTCATATGCTGACCATTAGATCCTTTAGATCCACTTAACTATCAAATTAAATATTTAATTTAAAAATTACCACAGTATTATTTAATAATGAGTGCTTATTGAAAACTTACTTTTTTCCAATCTTTAAAACCTATGGATGTGAATGTAGGTTCAACTACACTTGTCCCAAAATTTCGGCAAGCAAAACAATATATGACATCTTTTGCCATACTGTATTTTAACCATTTGTGTTTGTTGAAATACGATGCATTAAAGTTACAGTTTTGTGATCCAAACTTGCACAAAGGATACTAAATTAATTTCATAATTAAATCAAAATTAATATACCATACATACTTAACAACAATTTAATAGAATTACAACGGTTATAAATAAAAGGTAGTTATTTACCTAAGTACCTACCTAAATATTTTATATAATAAAACAGTGGTCAATAGAGGAAGAAAGTATTTTGCTAATCGAATAGGAATTTGGTGATGGATGAAGATATTGCATTTGAATGCAATGATAAATAATTCCTTTTGATAAAACAATACTGAACAAAGCTCAGCGTAATATATATATATAACTACTATCACTATATATACTGTATACTGCCCAAAGTCTTACTGAACCCCAGTCAACTCTGCTTACTGTAAGTAACTTACGCCACAGAATAATTGTATACACAGTTATTGTTGTTCCTACCTAATTAAAATGTGTTTTAAAACATTAAAGAACAACCAACAATATATAAAATATACCTAATTATTTATGAGACTATGAGAGGCAGACAAATAAGTAACATGAAAAATGAAATCCCTTAAGAATTATTTATATTTGAATAGTTAGCAATAATAATATATTATTCAATTAATAATAATAATAATAACTTAAATACTGATATCTACCTTATACCATATTATAAGTTAATGTTAATATTTAATAATAGATATCTACCTTTAATATAGGTTGAATTGATCCTGAATAAAGGTCCTCTAAATCAATGCGGTTTGTGTTTGTCTCATCGATAATGGGTTCACGGTCTGTGTTTGTGTATTCTTCCACATTTTCATGCTTAGATGTGGTTTCGTCATTGTTAGATTTGTTTATTTTTCATATTAAACACACTAAACATTGTAATAAATTGATATTATAATATCTTATCACTAATATTATAAGTCTTATAATATATAAGAAATCCGAAACAGCGAAACGGTTAAAATATTAGCGTATTACACAAAACGACGAATTTTCAAAACGTCAACAAGCATTATCGAACACACAAACATTGAACAACATTAACAAAAATGCATGGGCGACACCGCACTGCGCAGCACCATCGTATCGATTTCGCGCTATTAACGATCAATATGGTTTTTCCAGTATGATTATTTATTTTTATCTTAATCTAATATGTTATTGCTTACAGAATAACAGGAAATCATCAGGGCATTAATAATATAGTATAATATTTTACAATTTTACCTTTACGATTCCTATAAGAAAAACAAAATATGATAAATCGATAAATCACAACAAAAAATACAAAATGAGAAAAACAAAAAAAAAAAATGTACCTTCTTTTTTTAGCAAAATATCTACATATAAATACAATTAAATAATATAGTAGTGAAAATAAAATAAAAAACAAATGAAGTGTAAAAAGGATGTGCAAAAAAAAGAAATAAAAGAATTAACGAAAAGAAATAAAATAAAAATTATAAGTTAATACTCGTAAATAAAATATATATAGATATATGTATACCCAAATATACAAAAAGCCAATGAGTATTACGTTGATTAAAGAAAAATGAAAGAAAATATAAAAATTAATTATTTATTATTAATAATTAAATTAGTATTAGTATTGAATGCGATTTTAATAGTATTTACAATATTATTTTAAATTTTTGCGAATTTTTCTGATAATAAATTTTGATATTTCATATTACTACAATTAATTACATTATTTATTTGTTTTCTTTAATTTTTTTATGTATTCTATTGATTGTGTTTAAATAATATTTATTTCTAAGTGCGATATCATGTATAATAAATTCATGTTTATAATTATATTAATTTAAAGGTAATTGAGTCAAAAAATGCAGTTTTTTGTGAAAAAGGATGATTGTAATCATAAGGAATAATAGAATCAGTTTGTGTACAATTAAATATTATAATTATAATTTTTCAAACAATTTTTGAGGGGGCTAACTAAAGTTTTGGGAGGCTAACAACTTGGAAGACCAACGCCTGATTTAAAAGGACCGGATCGATGAAGCGAAGAAAGGTAAACAACGAATAATTATTATATAAGAAAACAAAAGTGATCAATATGACTGTGACAGAAAACAAGTTGTTTTTCGCTTTCCTTGTGTTTGTTTTGATGGTGATTTTTTTTGTGCTGAAACGGGTGTTTTCAAAATTCTTTTGAACGTTTATAAAATGAAGTTAGTCTTAACGTACTTGGTACCATTAATATACACGACACAATGAACACCGCCGGTTATAAAATCGGAATGCAACGTCATAACGAAGACAATGAAAATCGTTGTATTTTAAAACGAATATTCGGAACCGTACAAAATGTCGTGGAAAACATACACGACCTACTAAAAACTATACCCAATAACAAATGAGTGATGTTTAATCACCATCCCACTTTCGCAAAGCCCACGAGCCGCCGTTGGAAATACGTCGTAATTTACATAATATATTTATTATTTAAATATTTTAACTTTTATTAAATATAATATATTTAATATAAATAAAAAAGTGTTTCAGTAGAGCGCAGAGTGTCTTGTGGAGGAGTCCAATACCCACCGATCGTAACGTAAAAACGACACACGTGATGGGCAACGGACGAACACGTTTCGTCAGTAGGACCGCATGCCGCGCGAAGGTTAAGTTAGTCGCGTACGTCCCGTCTGAACGATTATCGTGATAATAAGTTCACTTCCTGTTCCCGCTGGCGAACGCTTCTGCATGTGCGACCCCACGCCGTACACCTGTTTTATGCACGCACGCGTATTCCGGTCACGGAGTCGTGGAAGACAATGTGTTTTCCGGACATGTCCAACGTGCGTTACCGCGTGTGTTATCTCTGTATTTTTCAAAACGGTACGTGTGAAATGCGACAAGGTGGCCGCGAATTTCCGCGTCGAAACGTTTGAAACGAACCGACTGCAGAACAACGGCGATCCGGTCGACTTGTGTCCGTGTGGTTGTTGGGTACGGCCGTGCGTTTTATTTCGTCGCGCACGTCCAAATTCGATATTTACGTAATCCGCGAGTCCACGCCGAGAAAGCCTAAAAAAATGTATGCGTGTCCCCGGTACGGTTGTTATCGGCGGACGAGCGATAAGATTCACACGCGGCGGGAAACGGGGTGTCATCGGATGTTCTAGAAGTCACTTCTCACACACCCCCCCACCACCACCACCTCCCCTGCATCAAGTCGGTGACGACGATATATATAGCGTCTTGCGTCGCTGCTCAGTCGGTTTTCGGTCGTACGTTCGGTGGTGTACTCGTGCGAACGGGTTTTTTGTTTTCTTCATTTGTCGTGCGGAATAGTGTCGTTCGGTCCGGCGGGATCATATAATTTTAGACACAGGCCGTACAAAACGCGACAAACTTCGCGCTACTGGATGCCCTGTTCCTCAACCGGCATATTCGGCATCGCATCGAGTCAGCGTACCGCTTTGACGTCGTCCACGTACGGTGTTTGGTACGTATTTAAGGTCGTTATTTTCATATCCATAGTGTTTTTCTCGACGGTTTCTTTGTGATAACAATTATGTGTTAGGTAGATACTAACCTAGTGTGTAAGGTCGGGTCAACAGCATACGGTCCGCTTACTCGTTTATCGACCAGATAATATTTATATCACGCTATTTACACACCCGTAACACAAGGACCTCGGGAATAAGCCGCGTAAACAATATATGTATATAATATCAAAGTGAACGTAATTGTTGTGATTTTTTTCAAGTCTACTGAACGCTCACGCGTCAAACGGTACAATTTCGTTTCGCGCGACTACATTTTACAATCATTACATACAACAATATCTTTATGAATTATTAATAGTAGTTACCCGCCGTGTGTACGTTGTTGTAGTCGGATTCTTGCTCTTAGTTTTTATTTTTTCGTTGCTGTGTCAAATACGTCGGACTAATTCCGATGACGTTATGATTTGATACTCGTCCCCCAAGGTCGGCAACGATAATGTTCGTTAACGCGCGAATAACGTAATAAAACCAAACGACGCGGCGATATCGTCGCGTATTAATAGTCGTGCGCGGAGGAAAGGACGTTTTTTTTTTATAAGATAAGATCGCGTGCGCCATACAATGGATATGTATACACCCTTTTTGTTTTTATTATAATTAATAAAATTAAATGAAATAATTGTTTACGGTACCTAATTCAATGTTCCCAACAAACAGAATCCGGTTTTGCGAATGCCCGAAACAAATTGACACACGTCGACATTTTGTTCGGCGCACGGGTACGGTGCCAAAAACCGTTAAAAAAAAAACACCGCGTGACACACGCGTTTAGAATAGAATCGAATATTCGTTATGTTCGCAAGCCATACAACGGTCTTTACCGTTCACGTTTCAACGAATTGTCGCCGTAATTCGTAAACGCGTTTCGATCTGAACGGTTCGGTTTCAGGACGCGCTTCTGCGTTCACGGTTTCTGCGGACAACACGACAAATCTCGCCGAGGTTAGGAACGGTTATTACCGCCGCAGACACACTTGAAATTCGTCAACGGGTTCGAACAACCTAACCTAACTGTTGTTATTTTGTTTTCGTCCCGGTGCGATCCGACCGTGTCGATTCCTTTCGATGACACCGTAACGATCATTTTATCGCGTTGGCACGTTTGGCAGCGAATATAAATATCATTCTTTTTCCCCCCGCCCTTTGCGTGTACATCGTTTAAGCGAATAACGACAATGACGAGTGAAAAACCGCGTTTAATTTATAACGACGATTTATGTACGAGCGAGCAATTCTTTTCGCCGAAACGCTCATCAGTAGTGTATTATGTGTGTGTGTGCGTCGCGTCTTATAACGTCTCGACTTAATAATTAATAATATTAATAACGAAAAAAAATGAAATACGAATAATCTTTTTGGTTTTTTTCCTCCGACGAGGAGAATTAATCATGTACGCGCGTAAGACTGGCCGACATAAATTCCGTTCGGACTGACTGACCGCGTGGACGGTGAGTGAGCACAACGGTGTCGTCGAGATTAATAATCGTTTTATTATTATTAGTTTTTTACTTTTTTACTGCACCGCGTACAATCATTCCACTTGTTTTCGTCCGTCCGGCCAATAAGTCTAAATGATAACAACGGTCCGATATCAATAAGTCGAGCACTCGAGGGAGCGTACCGAATGTACGTGTAAGAACGTATCGGAATATCGTGGCAATTACACACCGTAGACGTAACAAAACAAAAACGAAATATACTACGTAAAACGTACGGGTTCGACTCGGATCCGTGGAAAAAGCCAATTTTCGCACGTTCACGAGAAAACGTCGTGTTGCGTGAAAACGGTTTTTCAATGTATTTTGTTACGGCGGACGGACGGAGAGGCAATAAACGTTTTGTCGTGTGTACGGCCGCGCCGCCGATGACCGGGTCGAACACAATTCGGGATGACTTGGTCGTGTGGTCCGCGGGTGACCGTCCGGTATAGTATAAATATACACTGCCGTTCTCGTTAGTCATCGCGAGATTCGTACGCCAGATGGTCGTAGCGTGCAGACCAACGTCCGAAACGTAAAAAAAACAGAAATGAACGATAAACGATTCGGCGGAAACGAACGCGTAATGGTCGGCTTCGCAGTATTAATATTCGTCCGCCACGATATATATATGTGTATACAGCGCGGTGCAGAGGATTAGTTTTATTTTGAAAATATCGTCATCGGTCCAATCGCACGGTGAACAATGTCGCGAACCCGAAAGATACGAAAGATCGCAGTGGAATGACACGATTTCGGACGTTCCAGCGACTTTTCAAAGAGGTTTAGAGCGGTAAAACGTTATTTCGAACGATTGGACTCGCGTCGTTTCGTTACAGGTCCAGTGCAGTTGAGACTCTTGGACCGCGCTGTGTATTATTATTAATATTGTTGTTTTTGTTATTATTATTCGTCGCGGTTTCTGTGTAGTATTCTGTTCGCGCGGTCGCGTCCGCCCGGGGGTTAGCGAACTCGAAAAACGGATTAAAATTAAACGCCCGAGAGAGCACAGCGGACAGACCCGCGGGACGGAGACGGAGAGACGGAGGGGAAGGAGCAGAGAGAAAGAGAGAGAGAGAGAGAATACGCTTATAACATCGTGAAATATAATATTATTTATAAACGTTCGACGAAAAAAATAATACGCGCGAGCACGGCGCAGGCTCGACGGCGGCCAGTCGGCAAACGACCAGCCGGACGTTCGTCGCTCGTCGTGTACGGTAGTGTTGTTGCGCGCGTCAGTTTGATTTTCACGCGCGCGCGCGCGTCGTCGTTACCTCGTTCGGGTTTCGAGTTTTCCGAGTTTTCCGGTACGATACGCTTCCGGACGGGGAGAAGAGAACGATTGTGAGAGAGTGAGCGAGAGCGAGAGAGACGTTTACCATCGGCCGACGGCAGCGATAACCGCGCAGGTAACCGACGGTCAGACTAACGGATTGTTTTTGAAAACCGTTCATCCTCAACGCCTTTGTCGAAAAATCGCGTTGTTTTTTTGTTTTTCGAACATGGATATGTTTTTGGGCTGAGATCAGTGGAAATTCGCGACGCCGAAAATGGTAACGCGATACCGATAAACAGCTTTGGTAACTAAGAAGGTCGGCCAGGAAGACAGTCCCCAATCATATAACAATTACGGTCGTCATCAGGGGCGGACTGGCAGGGCGGGTAAGAGGCCATACCCGCCCAGGCCCTTTAGACATTTTGTACTTGGGCCTTAAGCTATTTATTTTATTATGACTTATTGGCTTACACAAAATAATATACCTAATAGAAAAATTATTAAGATATTCTAAAAGATTTTTAACACGAGTATTTGTTATCTTTCACATATCACACCGTAATCGTTGCCAAATGTCGATAACCGAAATCGAAAAATCAAAATTTTTGTGAATTATTTCACACTTTTTTTAGTTCATTTTTTTCGAAGTCGGTTTTATTTTGATCCAATAATTTTTTTGATGTGATACATTATCAAGTTATTTATTTTATCAAGTCGCTTGTTTGTATTAATTACGTTAGTTTAAGGCCTCCTAAAAACTTACCCACCTGGGCCTTCAGAGTCTCAGTCCGCCCCTGGTCGTCATCACCGCCCTTTGATATGGTTCATTCCAAAACAAATCGTTTTGGAAACAGAAGCCACACGGCGACGCGAAATATCCACGATTAGTTCATTCCGAGTTCGTAATGTCCCGAAATAAATAATATTTTTTAAACGCTCAGAAAACGTATCCACGGTTCAACGTGTAATTTGTTTTTTCCTGTTTCGGTTTTCGGTCGTACGGGATTGTTTTCTACGATTTTCTTGCAATTATCGTTTTGGCGAATCGACTAGCACGTGGCACCGTTGTTCGGTGCGTACGGCGTACAACGTGTTGTCTGATTTCGAAAACGGATTTGCTTTAGGAAAAGCTTGTTCGAATAAATTAATCGTGTAGAATCCACTAGTTATAATAATTGTGTACACGCGTAAAACGGACGACCGTCGATACAATTTAACGAACGAATTTTTCTTCGTTTTTTACAACGTTTTCTATATAATGCTAGTGGACGTCTCGAAAGTCCAACAAACATCGTAACTTCCTTTGTCGGACGACATTTCATGAATACGCCGACCTCGCAAATATTCTTCTCTTCGAACTTTAAACCCCGAACGGGGAAATTTAAAAACCGCGTAACGTGATTTCGCCATGTCGTCCGTCGTAAGACATAGACGGAGACGACAAATGCGCGCGCGGAGCGCCCTCTTGAACATTATACGGCGTCTTTGACCTTAGAGCGACACCCAATCGGGCGCGCGTATTTCGATCAAACGACAACGTGACGACGTGACCGGTTTCGGGTCGACCGAGTATTTTGTCCGTTTTGCCGGTAAACCGTTGAAAAGAAATAAAAATTTTCATTTTACCGATTCCCAAACGACTCGCGCGGCGTTTAAACAAATTTAAAACTAAACGCATTACCCATATAATAGGTATCACAGATAATGTGAACGGACATTTTTCACTCCCTGCGGACAAAATATACATTTGTACAAATGTTTATTTATTGAAAAATACATATCTACAAATATTATAGTCTCGTAACACGATATAACAACCAAGTGTTGTTGACATGAATACGTCTGACATAAAAAAAAAAAATTACATTCTAATTGGTACAGTTGAATAATGTTTTCGTAAATGCAATTTAATCTAAAAAAAAAAAATATAGAAATAACCGAACGAGAAAACGAATTTAAAATGGATTTTTTCATCTTTACAACTTACTTAAATTATTTTTATTTCACGGCGTTTTGATTATATGATTTTATTCAATGGATTCGATTTTAAATTACGATTGATTTGTTTATTAAAAGTAATTATTGATTAATTTTGCGACGAAAATGCGTAACGGGATACTGAAACCCGAAATATCTTAACGTCTACGACGCGGAATCAATAAAACATAATTGCAAATCACACGTAACGTTTCAAAAACTATTGAACGTTTTACCACTCGGGTAGGCTGATTGTCCACGTGGGGAGGTCGAACGTTCGAGGTCCGTTATGAATACGCCGACAGTTGGGAAAATCTCGCACGAATATATTGTCGACGTTAACAAATCAAATTTAAAACGTGTACAATTTTCGATGTGAAGTTGACAAAAAAAAACGAAAAATCAATACGTGTTGTGTAATATCGTGTGTATCGGCTGAAATGATTTTTGTACAGACGAGAAAACGCGTACGGAACGCCGTTCGACGCCTGAAATAGTATTCGCTCTCCGTGAACCCAACGCGCAATTGTATTTTTAAAGTTTTTGTTAAATATAAACCTCTCACGCCCGTTTTTTTTTTTTCGTATAAGTCCGACGCGACGGCGGAAAACGTGTCGTCTGTACTGCACCGTATTATACCGAACACGACGCTTTTGATTGTCTGCCGACACGGTATTGTTGATCCGGCAAGGCCGACGCGATTTTCTCGATACGCGAAAAAACACTTGACCTTAACCCAAAAACAGTTTGCCAAATAATTTTCGTCTATCTGTCAGCAAAAAAAAAAAAAAAAAAATATATTACACACGTTTTCGTCAGAAAAAAAAATGATAATTTCCACCACCAAACAAGCCCGGTCGTTTGTCGTATTTAAGTACGTCTTTGTCTAAATACGCGTCCGCCACAGCGTTTTGGATTTAAAAATCAATTAAACTGTAACAGTACGATTTGTAATTATATATGTATATATATTTATTTACTCTTTATTTTTCGTTCGAATTGTTGAGTTGGAGTTAAAAACGTTTTTTCACAGATAGTTTCGGAAGTGTCCGAATTTCGTCACCACACGATATTGTGACGAATTATATCTGTCGCGAGATTTCGTATGCGACAAACAAACCAACTTTCCGCAAAAGATGATATTTTCGGCAATTATTTTTCAACACGAATCCTCACAGCTACCGTATACCTCGTTTAGTTACACAAACGTTGGCCAATGTTCCGATTTATTTTTTATAATTTTTTTGAAAACGCGATTGATATCGGTTCAGTACATTTTGCTTAGCAAACAGGCGAACGGGCTTGTTCAGTATTTTACAGCTAGTTAATTATCTTAGTTTCGATTATATCGACTTAACGTTTTATTTTGATAGAAGGCGAATATGTTCAAAATGCATTAAATTCGATTTTTAATTGTATATACATTTAATAGGTATTTAAATGTGGGGTCGCATTTACGACTTTATTTATGTATTATTCCGATAATTCGTTTTTATTTGAATCTCGTAATTATTTGTTTTTGTAATAAAACATACATTTTTAAGCGAAATTAGTTAACATTTTTTCCGATTTGACTTTATATTTATATGCTCATATGTATTTGGATATATGCGCAATTCACGAGCATTTTTAATTAACTTTAACATAGTAAGTTACTTTGTTTTAAACTCAACGCGTTAACAGTCAGTCGAATTTTTATAAAAGTATCTAGATAAAGTTTACGTTTGTCCGAAGAGCAATGCAAATTTTCCGAATGCGGTTTCTACTTTATATGCGAACTCAACGTCCATGGAATAAAAAAAACTATATATTATGATATAGTGAGTTCCGTCTACTTGAATATAGCCAATATATGTATCTCGGCCGTTTGAAGGTCTTTTTTCATTATTTTTTTATTATTATTATTAAAAAGTGTATCTTTTAACTATGTACAATCCTTTATTCTTTTACTTTTAACTTTTGAAATTAACAAATGCTTGAAAAAAATGTTTGATTTGACGATACACATACATAACAATAATAATTTATACATTACACATATTATATGTACTATAGTACATATGTTGGAAATTGATTGATTTGTTTTTCTTTTTTTGGCTTATTCGTAAACCGACGATATAAGATTATTTTTAAACGTATAGTCAATTTCGCCAATGTCACGTACACATGTTTTAGGCAAAACGGTAATTGTCATTTGGCACTGGTTTCTGTTTTAAAATCGAAATGGATTTCGACGAGAAGTCTATGGCGGTTTTTTTTTCATCAGCAATTCCACCGTCTTTTCCATTAGGTTTTTTGTTGTTTTTATGTTTTTACGCGAATTATTATTATAATTTCGAAAGCCAATTTTCAACGAATTTTACGATTCTTCGCGTTTTATGTGTTTTCAAAATATAATATGTAATGTTTAAATTTAGAATATCTTAATAACATCACACGTGTACACGGCACACGATCAATTCTAAAAACTAAATCACGAACGATTTCCGTTTTTCACAAAACAACAATATTATTATAAATGCGATTCGTTATTTTTTTAATCGCATCACACACATCTTTTTTTTGTTTTGTTTTGCCGTGAACCTGACGTCTCGATAATAAATTAAAAGAAAAATATCATGTCGTATATACTTGTATAAAATATTAGCGTCTTTACATTTAACGAAACGGTGATGAAATATGCATTGCGCTTAGACGGGATCCGTTGTTTTTAATGAAAAGCTTTACTATAACGTCAACACAAAAACAAATAGAATAAAGTCTGCGTCGCGCCGTGTCGGTGCGTAAATGTCTGAATAATATTTTCTGTTGGCGACTATTGTGCGTTAGTGCTCGGAATACGTTCAATCCCACTCGGAGATTTCACGCATAAAAATAGTTTTGAAAATCCTTTACGTTGAAAAATAACCAAAACCGTGACATATTGCATTGTTAAGCATATTCGTATACACTATACGGAACAGCGTTTCTAAAATTGTGGGTCGCGAGATGTTTTTTAAAATTATATAGACTGTGAGAAATGTATGTTTTACAAAACTTGTTTATCGCGTAAATGTAAAACCATTGTGGGTCGCGATAGATTTTCGGGGGAGGACGCGCGGTCCTGAAAGGATTAAGAACCACTGATGTAGAGAACATACTTAGTCGTCGAATCCGCCGACGTGTTTATATACGTATTTTTTTATTGTACGCGCCTACAACCCCGTATTGTTGCACTCGGACGAGACGCGATCTACGAGACGCTTAAGTCGAATTACTGTCCGTGCGAGTTTTGGGATAAAGCGCCTACTGCAAAACAAAACAAAAACACGTTTAACGCCGACGAATTCTAAACGTATAGAACCGCTGGATTCGACACGAGATGAACACAGATGTTAACAAACGAAGGAGAACGAAAAACAAAAACGATTTCCGATCAAAGAATATGGTCTGAGCAAGAAAGTTGTTTACACCGTCAAATTCGTGTTTTCCCGTCTACCATTATGCCAAATTCCATTTCACCGACAAATATGTCGTTGTTAATAATAGCTTTGTTTATTTTTTTTCATTTTTTTTTTTTTGTAATTTATAATCTTTATTCAAAACATACGGTCGTCGATAAGTAATTATATTTTTAATATCGCGAAATTTATAGACTTTGGTCGAAACGGAAATATTTCACAAAGCTACTTGCGTTGAATAATCTTTTTATTTTTTCTGTATGTGATTGTGTATTGGTACTATTATTCTGTAACGCAGACCTAAATAATATTTAACTTGTAAAAACTATTATATCACAAAACACAAACACACGGTGATTCTTTAACGCGTGACGCTCGTTTTCTCGATTCAACATTTGTGTTCATGACTATACAAGTATTTTTAATTGAATTCAAAGCGGTATGTCGATAGTAAATTTTTGTAACGCGTCAAAGTTCCGATGAAAAGGCGTGTACGGAGAATAGAGCTCGAACATGGGACTAAAACAATAAGTCAGCCTAAATGTATAGTTTTCGTCCTACAGTCAACACGAACGGTATAGGAAATAGTAATAACAATTTAAAAACCGCGCGATACACTCATAGTACGAGATATTTCGGATATTATCTCTGTCATTTTACATCGCGGTGAGTCCGTCTGATCTATCGGCTGCGTCATGGCAACGCGTGTTGACATTAATCACTGCGCACAACACGAAATACGAATACGATTATTTACGACGGCGTTATTGTTCCGGCGGTATAATACAACGTTCGTCGTCAAGTCCGGAACCGAAACCGCGCGCGCGACCGCCGACTGACTCGCTTAAAACGGCTACGGCGTCCCAAAGTGAATCGGACGTCATCGGGCGTACGCGTTCGTTTTCCCGGCTGGTCGTCTCGTTGGGAAGATGTCGGAAAACCATCACGTACGGTCCATTAAACGTTCATTTTGTGCACAAGTCATTCCCGTTGATCAATTAATTAATATCGGTTACGTAATAGGTAAAGGAAAACACATATTTGAAAAATGAAATACGTTTCAACTGACCACTGGCTCGAATAATAACGTTCGATCGATCTCACCGGCCGACGCGTCACTAAAATCGGGACGATAAATGATAAAAACTCGTCGAAACGAACCGGACCGAGTGTTTGGGACGTGATTTTCTATTTAAACGAAAACAATTCTCATGTGTTCCTAAAACACTAAAATTACACTTAATTAAAATACTAGACGCCGTGCTAAAACGACGACGACGTTCTGCTTGGCGGCATATTCACCGAGAGACCAACGTACGCCGCTCGCTCACAATATGCTTATTTAACGCACTCGCAATACTTATACCGATAATACCGTTTGAGGGATCACGCGGCTAAGGCTAGGCTAGGCCCGCAAGGTTTAGACGGCTGTCTTAAGTGGGTTGAGACCCGGTGGCAACGGGGTCGAAATCCCGATCGCCTGTCGTGTTACTTGGACGTTGATCTACTGTCTCGTTTTCCGCAGACCGCGCGTGTCCGACCGACGGGGCGAGACGCCGATGGCCGCCGAGGACAACTGCCTGCTGATGGACGCCGTGTTCAAAGGCCGGTCCGCGTCCATATGCGCGTTCGGCTTCCCGCCCGGCAGCGCTGAACGCCTGACCGCTGCCTCCTGCGCCGCGACGGCCAACGCGTCCACGCCGCCGCCGCACAGACACGTGAGTGGTGCGGCGGCCGCGGCCGCGGCCGAAGACAACAAGCGCCGCCGGCCGGCCGTCCGGTCGCAGAGTGCCCGGGCCAGCGGCGGCCGGTCGATCCGGAAAAAGACGCTGGTGGCCGTGGCCGCGGGCGTCCACCACGAACACCACCTGAGCGACAGCCGGACGAGCGTGCGCAGCGGCCACAGCGATCCCAGGCTGCACGAGTCGACGACGGCCCAAGGTAAGCGCTCGCGTGTCGATTACTATTTTTCCGTGCACGCGAACGTCGAACCAATTTAAACCACAACAGTTTCCCGTACAAAATGTAAACCGTTTTTCGTCAAACACGAATCAAATTAGAACCTGCGCTGGTAAACTATACGGGGGTTTTTTTTTGCGAGGTCATATTATTTTCTCGTACGCTTACGTCCGCTCGCGTTTGCTCGCTCTGTAAAAGACATCGTTTTTGAGTATATACAATTCCAATAAACGCGTTGTCCGTTTCAAGCCACATTTCTTAATGCCGACGAAACGTTCTCTCGTGGAACGTGCGCCACGTAATAATCGTCTCGATTCGCTTGGTCGTCATTTAACAACACGGACGTCACGGACGCCATTTCGCGATCGTCCGAGCGCAAACGGTTTCGAGTTGACTTTCGTAACAGACGGATTTGAAACACGACGTCGCGAAAATGCCGAAATGCGGACATCGCGTACCTTCTTCCGATTCACGGCCTGTGCGAAACGCGTTTGTTTCTTGTCTGAGAGAGGAACTGAACATTTTCTAATACCGTCTGCCATGCTCACACGTGCGTGCGTGTGCATATAACACGAAACGGACTGAACTGGAACAGTCCGTCGCGATAATATTATAATTTTCATGTTTTATACGGACGAAAATGAAACGAACGGCATTTGTCGTCGCCTGTTGCTCCCTCTTCCGGAAGTCGAAAAACGTCCGCGGGCCAAACGGTACACGCACACCTCAACGGTCGACGTGTTTTCGATTAAACCTGACCGATAAGCGACGGCGGAGTTTTTTGTTTTGTCTTACGACGTTCAAAGTTTTTTCATCGGTCCAAAGGACGAGAAAAAAGTTTCGAACTTTTCTTTTTTTTTTTGCATATTGTAAAGCGTTCGTTTTTATTCGGTTTGTTTTGCCTAACGGCGACAGACAAGACGGCGAGGTTGACATTTACTCGTACGCGCACGTTTCTCGCCGCGGCCACTTTCCGTTTTCGATGCGCGCGCACTACGACACGGTTTTCGTTCTTTCTTCGTTTAAGTAGCTTTTTCGGACGACGGGTTTTTGGCACGTGAAAACGATTTTTATTTCTTTTTTTACGACATGGTTTTATTTTTATTTTTCGAATAACGAGTCGTATATAGGTAAAACATTTATTGCTCGGCTTATATGCGACGTCTCCGTAAAAGATAACTGTCGCGTCCGTAAAAAAGCGTTTTTTTCCTAACCCCAACGTACATAAAATATATTATCGATGTTTACGTAGATATACGAGATAACTTTAATCGCAATGTGTGTGTGTGTGTTTGCGCGCGCGCGCGCGCTCGCGTTCGTTTTATTTCGCGACGTAGCTTACGTATTGATTTAAATCGCAGTTAATACGACGATCTTTTATACGAGTTAATATAAATTTAAAAATAGAATTGTTATTTTCGTTTTTACGGTTCGAAGATCCATGAAATGGAAATTGGCGACAAAACAAAAAAAAACTTCGCTATATAACACAATACTTTTATTAGCGGACAGCGACATAAAGTTTAATATAAAATTAATTAGACTGGGGCGTTTCTATAGATTTTAACGACAATATTCACGGAAATCAAAAAGCGCGGATGCACTACTGTAATAGCTATACAGGTAAGTTTCGAAGTCAAAAAAACTGCGAGACAATAATAAAAATAAATAAATCGATTCTTCCCGGTCTTCTTAGTAACCCTTTTTTATGCCCGTTCGAGTATATATATATCATACTCGCACAATTATATCGAGGGCTTCGGATTCATGTACGTCAAAGAAAAACTACGAATTGAATTCATGCATCGAAAATGTTCAAATGATCCGTTAACGATGTCCGAATAAAACTTAATAGGTACCTTATATCTGTCACGAATTTCTTCAAAAACGTATTATTTATGAATATTCGTATATTACATATAATTATTATATAACTGCGTTATTTTCAAGATAAATCTACTATTCCGATGAATGCGATTTGTTTTTGATCATTTGCTGACATATCAAAAATCAAAAACTAAACTTACTCTAAACCCATTAATCTTTTTCGTTATCGTTTTATAATATTCGTTAGACTAAATATATTATGCGTACTTATAAAAGTACGATTAACCTGCAAAAAGTTTATACAAAACGTTCTCTATATATGTACACTGGGTACATTATATACGCACAAGCAGTCGGAGGAAAGTAAAATAAGAAATAGTAATCATTTCGAAATCAATGAAAATAACTGCCGAGGAGGCTTATGCGTAAACCGAAAAATATAACTGTGCGCAATCGTTTTATTAGTCCGTTCATACGTCGATACGTGTAAATTTTCGTTTTTGTTTTATTTCGCTACTTCAGAATTTTTTCTATTTCTCAGGTTTAAGTTTAATCCCACACACCCCACCTCTCAAAAGAAAAAAAATTTGACACTGTCGAAGGGACAAAACGAAAATCGCCGGAGGAACTTAAAACACGATTCTGGAAGACGCGTTCTCTACAAGGTAGATTAATGGTTAGAGTTACTGATTGGGTAGTACTGTGAAGAAAACAATGTTGAATGAGTTATTGATAATGTTTTTAATAAACGTATGAAAATCGGAACTTTTCTTGATCAGACCTCGTATTATGTGATAGTGTACGAAAAACGTAGTCTTTTAACGGACAGACAAGTCTATAACTGTATTTTATTAGTACGTGATAAATCGGACATTACGTCGACGATGAACAACTGCAGTTTTTAAATCACACAACGTGGTCAAAAAAAAAAAAAAAAACCTAGAAAAAAACAAAACTATAAAAATATACATGTACATATGGTACATATGTACCATATCCCTGCGGTATACGTCCGAACTTACAAATTAATACGGTGTTGTTAGACGAAAACCGTATACCCGTATTACGCGCTGATTAATGTGGTACGCGTTTAAGCACATAATTGATGATTCCGTTTGGCTTTAACTGATACGCTTAAACTTTTTGGTTTTTATTGCGTGATAAATTTCGTACATTAAAATGTGTTATTTCGCAGCAAAACGTATTTTCGTTGTATACGTTTAAATATTCCGAGTGTTTTCGCAATATCGCGTACAACTAAATTATCTGTCGAGCACACGAACGGCGAGTAGAACAAACACAAAAAAACCTATAAAACACATTATTATTATAGATATTATCGGTTTTTGCGATTTTCGTTGTACTTTTTAGACAGTTAATTAGCTGATTAAATTTCGATTTTTTTTTTTTTTTTGTTGGTGTAAGCGTGACTTTTTGAAAAATGTTATTTTAAAAACATGTATTATACAATCGACGCGTATTAAAATATTAAAAACCATTTGTTCATCAAAACTATTTTATTATAGTCAATATAAATGAATAGTTGTTTAGTTCTCCTGAAAAACGTGTAGATCGTCGTTCACGACAATAATTAGCCGTCTTTCCCGTTGTTTGTCTGGTTGTGTTTTGTTTTTGTTTTTAACTGTAGTCGCGAAAGTACATACAAACACACGATGCACGATACGGGAACGATGTTACCCGGTCATTATAATAATACGCACGAACTGTTGTGCTCCGACGAAACTATCTGTACGCGTTCCCCGTGCAAATATATACTTACATGCATAAAACACGGTGTCGCGTGTCTGCGTTGTCGTCCTGTATTTATTAGCTACGAGTGTGGTCGCGAGAACTACGCGACGAGTCGAAATCGGTTCGAATGCAATCGTTTAAAAAAATTAACACTTTTCTTTTCAACTCCTTCCGCTCGTAACTTTTACGTATTTTAAGAGGACCTAGTTTTTATAGTGGCCCGTCGCTCGCGAAACGTCATTAGTATAAAATATCAACGTCAAATGTTTTGGTGATAGATGACATTCGCTGCAAACATTTAATATGAAAAACCGGGTTGTTCTTTCGCAAATCTATTATACATGCATACGCTATTGTTGTGTATAATGTCAATTTATAATCCATTAATGTGCAGCGCTGCGGCGTATACGTTTTCGTGTTTATTATCGAGTGAATTTTGAGTGCGTGCTGCCGGAAAGGACGCTTTATTTTTTAAATCGGGTTTTTCATCCTTTTTTCGATCGCCGCCGCTTCGTTCGGTTGGCCAAAACCGGCAGACCGCGGAAAATAGAAAACGGTCATACCGATTGGATCTTGACCGAGCAACGGGGTTCGTTAAGGAAATCGTTTATTTTTCCTCCGACAACGCGCATTTCCATTTATCCGTTAGATTTGTCTAAGGGCAGAATTTTCGCGTTTGGGGTCCAAAAAGAGCTCGTCAAATTCGATCGTGGGGACGTCGTGATCGGTCCGTTTTCTCCTTCGGGAACGAAAAACGACAAACTATGACGGTTGACTGCGCGGACGATACAGTTTCAACAAGACGGTTAGATTGGGTTGATCGATTTATAATAGAACGATTCATGCTTATGTCTTATTAGCGTATATATGCAAACAATATCCATTGTGAAATGATAGAAACACAATTAACACTTCAGGGGTAATCAAAATATCAAATAAAATTACACTATGAACATAATACGTAAACAAATTTAAATTTTCATATTATAAACTGTTTTATTTCAAATACAATACAAAATATACAAAACAATAAATAACATGACAATATAGAAAAGTAGAACAAATATAACAATAATAAATATTTAAATAACAAATAATGTTATAAATAACAACAGATATAAAAAACAAAAAGTTCAATTATAAAGAATAATAATAATAATAAGAAAATACATAAAAACAAATCAATAAAAGTTGAATTGCTAAGTGCAAATGAAAATTCGAAAATAAACTGATCAATATACAAAATAATAATGTATACAAAAACAAAGTGAAAAAAATGAAGTGCAAAGTACAAGTAGACATTTTTGAGAAGTCGATTTACAAAACATCGTTGTCTATCTCCAGAGCAAACACGGTAGAACTGGGTCGTCTAAGAGGTTGTACAGTCGTACATATTCGTCTTTCTGTAACGTCTTGTGTCCGATGATGAGTTCTCGTCGGTCGTTACACAACTTATCGATTTATCTCGCACCGTATGCTGCAGATAGATTCTCTGTATAAATCCATCTCAATGGTTGTCACGATTGTTTCCAACACCGTCCCTACGACCTTATCGCAGTATAATCTTCTTTCTGTTCCCCCTCGTTTACCGCGACGAGTTTTCTTTCGCCGTTTCAAATCTTCGTCTTGATCCGAGCCGGTCGCTGCGGGTGAACCCGTAAGTCCGTCACCGACGCGTTGGCTTTGGCCCGTCTGTGAATCGAACTTACGGAAATCTCCAGTTACCGGTTCAATAACTAACGGCGCACAGACGTCTACGATGGACTTCTCGTACAGTTCCAGCTCCATGACGGAGTCGATGGGAATTGTTATCTCTGCTGAAATTGTACGAGGTGGGTCGCATTCGATAGTAGGTTGAGTGTCTATAATGGATTTCTCCTTGTACAGTTTCAGTTTCAGTTCGGTCACGATCGAGTCAAGTTCACCTTGTACGACATTGTCAAGGTGTACGTCTCTGTCACAGCCGCCTAGGCCGATTGGAATTGTTATCTCTGCTGGAATTGTACGAGGTGGATCGCACTCGTTAGTAGGATGAGTGTCTATGATGTACTCCTCCTCGTACAGTTCCAATTCCAGTTCGGTCACGATTGAGTCAAGTACACCTTGTACGACATTGTCAAGGTGTACGTCTGTGTCACTACCACCTGGGTTGATTGGAATTGTTATCTCTGCTGAAATTATACGAGGTGGGTCGCATTCGATAGTAGGTTGAGTGTCTATGATGGACTCCTCCTCATACAGTTCCAGTTCCATGACAGTCACGATCGAGTCAAGTACACCTTGTACAACATCGTCAAGGTGTTTGTATGTGTCACAGCTGCTTGGTTCGATTAGAATTGTCATATCTTCTGGGATTGTACGAGATGCATCGCAGTCGATCGTAGATTGAGTTCTGGAAAAAACTTCAACAGATTCCAATTCTACTATTGGTAGGTCAGTCTCCGACGTCGTGTCGACGTGGTCTATGGTGATGGGTAAGAGTTGACACGGCACACATCGGTTATGCCATACGTGTTTGCATTCTGTAAAGTCATATATAGTTTTAATTATTATTGTTAATACCGTAGTGGTTTTCGAAGTTCATTAACATCACAAAACCCACTAATTTATGTTATAAATCTCAAGACATTTTTTCTCTATGGTAATTATTTTATATATAAATTTAATATTATATGGTTTAGTTCGAATATCACACTAGTTAATGATAATAAATATTCCTAAAAAAAAAAACAAAAAAAAAACAAAAAAAAACTGAATAATAATAATAATAATAATCAAAATAATAATAATCCAAATAATAATTAATTCAAGTTTTCGTGCTTACTTGTACACTTCATCAGTTTACTCCACGGCCATATCTTCCGCTTTTCGCAACATTCGCATTTCTTCAAGAATTTCGTCAATGGTTTCACCACAACGAGTTGATGTTCGCAAACGTCAACGGCTCGTGTAGGTTGTGCCATTTCGATTCCAAAAGTTGTTAAATGTTTATGTTATTTAAAGTATTTATAAAAATAAAGTTGTTCAATATTTAGGTGTTCACACTACGGCGGTAGTGTAAAGAGTCAGCGAAAAATGAACACTTCTCGACGTCGTCGTCCGGTTGTCAAGGAAAATCACACATGACAACGGCGCGTATTATTAATATTTTTCTTTGCGACCAGACAGTATAGTTCTAATTAATTTTGTTTAAGCATATGGATGTATAACAATACAATCGATCGGAACACAGATGATTATTTATAATCATATAGTTTTTTCCCGCGTACGAGATTTGAAATCCTAAAAATACATTTAATAATATTAACTTACTATTATTTAACATAATAAATTGTGGTTTCAATTGTTCATAATCATTAAATGGTTTTACTTGACGAGTGTGTGGCGGTGTAGTCGTAGTGAACGCTCTGAGACTTTATCGAAAATTTTAGTTCAAATCAATGTCTCGATAACAACTTAGAATATTCTGTCGCGCTAGAATCAAACGGGGCTTATGAGCGTAGGTGCTATTTTACATTTCTACACGGCACGTCGTGATCGGTCCTGTTTGATACAGTTTCGGCAAGACGGTCGGATTAGATAACTGTCAGTGAGCGATTTGTGACGTGGAATAGTAGTTAGCAATCCATATATATACATGTATGTATACAGTTGATCGTGTATTATGTCCGCGTTCGCGTATTTTTCTTTGGAAAGATAAAGCGTTTTCCGGGCCAATTTAAAAAGAAAAAAAGAAGAAGTCCTTTTCCGGGACACACTATAATATATAATTAACACACAGAAACGCGACCGTTGCCTTCGCGGCGAGAACCGCGGGAGACGTTCGTCGTGGCGGCGCGCCAAAATCATCAGCGGCGGCGATTGTTTGTTTTCCTCTACCGCCCGCCGACCGACCGACCGAGTCCGAATTCGTGAGCGTCCGACGTGCGCGCCTGGTCGGTTTTCATAATGACGTCCCGACGACCGAAACGAACGGGAGATATAACCGGTGTCCAACGGCAGATGGCGGTTCTCCAGACAACGTTATATAATACACGTGTATATATATCTTTTTTTTTTTTTTTAATAATACGAGCAACACGAGCAACAGCAAAAGTTTCAGACGCAAATAGGCTTCGGCCCGAGACGTGTCCCATTGTCCGCACGACGAACAGAACAAGCATACGTTTTGTTTAACCGAGACGCCAAATGCATCCGCTACTAGACCACCTATACAAAGGCCCGTCTCAATCATCGACCGAATCCTTCAACGCACTCACTTCGTCACGTATAAATAGGCCTCGTCCCGCACGACGAACAATTATCCGTATCCGCGGCACGTGTCCCGGCCCGTTTCCAACGCACGATTAATCATTCTAATGCATTTTGAATTCAGTTTCGAGATACTGCGCGAGATACTGTACAAACCGACCGGCCTGGCGCATACGGTTGTTTTTACGTTTATGTCTGTAAACAATAGCCACTGCGTAAAACGTTTACTCGCCTAACAACGAATATTAACAATTTCGGTTTTCAACCGATACGCGTTAATAAATACCGATAACGAGAATGTACATGGAGGGACGGAGAAGAATGATTTACAAAAACCATAGACTACGTGAATTACTAATTGCATTTTGGAAAAATGTGATTTTATAGATAGTCGACGCTGATTTCAATTATCATTATATAATATACGATAAGGTGGAATATAGGTGGCACGTCTGTGAATTTAAATTTAAAAACAATGGACGACCATTCCATTTAGGTAACGTTTTCTGGCTACGTTAGCGAGTATACGGTGGTCGCCGTGAAATTTACGTATTGAAATTTATTTAAAATAAACTTTGTAAAATCGTTCGTTCGGCCGACACGAAACGGTCTTGCGATCTCGTTATTTCAAACGACAGTGTACGTAAATCGACCGATACCGGCGTGCGGACGCTGAACTGACGTAGAAACAGCGCCGTCTCTGGAACGCTGTTATCGTTATCATTTATCGTTTGCAAACGTAAAAACGAAAATGGACACCGTTTGAATCGCGCGTTTCTCTACGCGGACATCCGAACGTGTCATCGCGACGTGCGAAACGCTGAGTTTTATATTATTGTTGTTATCGCGCGAACCCGGATACGTGTGCGCACGCCCGTTCGGCCTCGTGATCCGACAGAAGATCGTCGTCGTCGTCGTCGTCGTCGTTTTATTTATAGCACCGCGCGCGCGCGTCTGGAGAGGCCCTTTGGCAGCCGGCCCTGCCGTTGATCCGTCGCCGACCAGGATTTTATCGTTCTCGCGAACGACGTTTTAAAAATAATAATACTCGTTTCAGACGGAGGGACGACGTTCAGACGGAAACCGTCTTCCAGAAAGGTGGCCAACACGAACCACAGGAAATCCGGAGCGTTCTTGGACGTGCCGCCCGGCGATAACAAAAAGCTCGCGGAACCCGAAGATCCCGAGAACTCGTACAGGCTCAGGTCGTTTAGTTTCACTTCGAAAGGTTAGTCCGGTTAGTCGTATCATCAATGGCCGTCCGATGTCACGGCTGTGAAAGTCGAACGGTACAAACACGATCGAAACATTAACTCGATCTGTACTGTATGCTCGCGATTAGACGAATATTATTAGAGTATTTTTTTTCTCGCTCGCTCTCTCTCTCTCGTCAATAACTCGATCATTGCAATACAATAACGGCGGTTTCGATAAAACATTGTTGGAAATCGTAATAAGTTCTTTGTCTTTCCTTTCTTGGCTGATCACGTGGATTTCATTTTGAAAGTGTATAGTCTAAGTAAAGTAACCGATCGGTTATATACAGTGGCGTACCCCAGGGGATTATAACCCCTCCATCCCGAAAATTGTTGCGAAATAGTACCAAATAATATTATTATTAATATCGAATATATACCGAACATAATAAAATAAATATTAAAAATGTACAAATAACAATAACTGAATCAGTATGTATCGTCGTTGACTTTTGTGATTATCGAATGAAATCATTATCAGATAATCAAAATTGTTCTAAATTTAAAATCGGTCGATAACCGTTACGCGTCAAAGATTAAACGCTTAAACGTTTTCGAATTTCGACAGCGGTTTTTACAACTGTCGCGGTCTGTTTTATTTGACCCTCCTCCGAAAAAAATTCTGGATACGCCGCTGGTTATGTGTACGTATGTATTACAGTCTACTATAATGTTCTTCTGTCCGCGCTGGAGCGGCCGTTCAAATATTGTGAAAATCATAAATTCGAGTTTGCCACGCGGTTCGGACAACGAACGTTAAACAGATCGCCTTTAATACGCGTCTCGAGACCGCAGATCAATCACCGGACTTAACGTCCGGAACGATCGGGGATTTCGACAGCGTTTTTCATATCGACCACTCGATCCGGCTGAGCTCGTATCTGTGTAATGACAAACGGCCACGTCGTTCAGGTATCGTGAACAGAGGCGACTCGTTCAGGAGACGTCGGTCGCGGAGCAACAGCCTGGCCCGCGAAGACGACGCCGCGGCCAAAGAGTTCACCCCGCCGATCCCGTACAGCAACTACAACGACCACCACCGCAACGAAAACGACAACCATCATCAGCAGCAGCAGCACGCGCCGCAAAACGGTTGTGACGACATCGCGGCCCACACCGTGTCGTTGTTGGGCTCGAGGGGAGTGGGCAAGACCGCTCTCATAAGCCAGTTTATGACTTCGGAGTACATCAACGCCTACGAGAAGCAACGAGGTTTGTTGCCCGCCGCGACGTCTCTCTATATTTTTGTTTTTGTTTTTAAATTTAATTTCACGACGACGTCCCATACACATAACAGTGTAAAAATACTCGCGCGCGCGTTATTTACAAATTTCATTGTAAACGTCGTGATAACGATATAAAACCATTATACGTTTCGTATACACCACGGTATTTGAAATTCTCTCGCGGTCGCGTTTTTCGGCCGCGGACCACGCCTACTATTCGTTACTAAAAAATAAAAAAAAAAAGATAAACGTTATATAAGCTCATTAAATCTATATAAACCGGTCAAAAAAAAAAATGATTTTTTACAAAAGACGAACGCACGATAATAGTTTAAAATATTTTTAATTCCGTAATGGAATTTTTATAAAAAAAAAAAAAAATTAAACAAAGAAAATGTTAATACGAATTGGCAATTTTCAATATATATATATATATTTTACGACGCGTCGTCTACGTTACGATCGTTTTTATATACCGCGTTTGTACGTGTACAACATATACGTTGTCGCAAATTATACAAATAGCGATTTACAAAAGCTTCACTATACACAATGACAGATAATAATAGCGTGCTCGCTTATACGCACGCTAAGTATGACAAACGATCGTATCCGACGACGAAGCCTAATAAACGCGCACGCATTTATAACACAACAACAGTGAAATCGCGCGTTTATTTCCGTACCGCACGAATGCGATTTCAATGTGACCGTTTAAACGCGACCGAGCGACGTGGGATTTTAAAAACGTGAAACGCGATACGAACAAACTCGACTCGGTCGAAGATGACAAATGTCTACCGAATTGGCGACCAAAAACTTTATGAACTCTGTACGACATCGGCTGCTACGGTGCCCGTAATCGCAACAATATTATATTTTCTGTGGACCGCGCAAAAGCCGAATTCGAAGGGAGACTCCCGCATGGGCGCCCATAGGATAATATTTAGGGGGGGGGGACAAAATAATTTATTGTTTTTGATAAGCAAAAAAAAAAAAGGTTAGGTTCAATAATTTAATGTAGTCTTGTGTTATTTCATCAATGTATGATATTGATTTTAATTTCCAATAATCATACCAAATTAAACCATTTATATTTAACTGTTGTATCTTCACTGTTGTATTATCACAGAAGAAACAGAAGGGAAATTTGTTCAATAAACAAATATATTAATAAATATAAAATTACTTAAAATATTTTTATTTATGTTAAAAAAATAAAACAGAAATAAAACGTCGACCTTTACAATGGCAATGCGAAAATACCAATTTTAGCAACTATACTTATTTTCCAGGGGAGGACATGTCCCCCCCTTGCCCTCCCCCCCACCAATGGGCGCCCATGGACTCCCGTGAACATTTCAACGCTGTGCTTGAGTGTGATTAAAAAGTCCCTCGGGATAAAACAACAAACGTTAGTAAATGTCTTAAAAAGTCATAATTTTCATCAAACCGGAGAATCTGCATTGCTTCTCGGAGACGATCGACTCGATTAACGTGTTGAGTTTACGAAAACAATAATAATCAATTCGAATTAATTCCTAAAGTGGAGTATCGTGATTGAAGTAACACATTCGCATTTGTCGTTTCCAGATAATTACTGCGAGTCGTCGGTGCAGTCGGTGTGCATAATGTTGAACGGCGAAGAATCCGAACTGAGGTTCATCAACGAGGGAGAAGTTTCGGTAAAACGCATATATATACACTCCCTACGCAACACGCCGGACAATTTTCTAATCTCAGTTCCGATCCCGAAAATTTATCGGTCGACTTGTTTTCGTATTCATAAAATCGTTAGATCTTTAAAACGTATCCGCCGTATATCCAAACGGATCAGTCGAGATCATTAACTATGTATCGTCTCACACGCCAGTGGCGACTCCCCGGCTCGTGGACGAGACAGGACGTCAGCATCATCTACTTAAAACTATCATTTTTTTTTTTTTTTGTTTGACGTCGTGTTGTAACCTTAAAAACTTAAACGTTTTTGGATGGCATAAAAAATGTTCACCGACGATAATTGATTTTCCCCCGGGCCCGTGTAATTGGAAGTTCGGACGGCTGTTGGCAAACAATCGGCCGTTTCGGTGTTTTTTAATTCCGCGAGAGGACGGTTTTTTTTTTCTTTTGTGGCACCTAACCCAGTGGCGTAGCGTGCCTTGGAGGTGCCCCGTATCAAAATTCGTTAGGGAGCCAAAATGATTTCTCACAAAAGAAACAAAAATGCTTGCACTTCGTTTCACTCATTCTTTTCACAAATCAAACTAATAATTAACCAATAAAAAATCAGAAGAACAAGATTGTGTTGTATTACAATGTAAAATAACGTTTGAACCGGAATGAAATAAAACTCGTAAATATTGCTCTCCGTGGTTTGTCATTGTATATCGGTTATTACCAACTTTTGGGACGCCACGCTTAACTTGGGGAAAAAAGAGATTTTTTTTTTTTACTTTTGTAATTTCTGAAGTGAAAACCCTATAGGCACGTAGGACAGTTATTTTTAGATGATTTTTCCCCCGGGAAGCTCGAGATCAAGCGACATTGTGGATAACATTTTACTGATTTTTGCTTACACACGTTAGGGGCCGCCACTGTGTAGCCCGGTGGCCCCGTATCGTTGACCTAACACCTTCGTCAGCGGCCGCGAGACGTGTTGTCCGAATTTTGACGTGGCCCGCGCGCGCGTTTCAGATCAAAGAGGACCGGCCGGCCAAGCCCGCGGACGCGTTCCTGGTGATCTTCTCGGTGGTGGACAAGAACAGTTTCGAGACGGCCGAGCTGATTCTGAAGAACCTGCGGGAACACGAGATGTTGCGGTCGCGGCCGGCCATACTGGTCGGCAATAAAGTCGACATGGCCAGGAGCAGGGAGGTGTCGGCCCAAGGTACGTCCGACACCAAACAGACCGCGGGCAGAAGCGGTCGCGAACGGTTGGGCCCGTAGAGTTCCCGCGGCGTCGGTACGGTTTCGCGTTCGGCCGAAAAAACGTCCGTTTTGCCGGGACCCGTCACGCGCAGCTCCGTCGCCCGTACGGCATAACCGTCCGCGACAATCAGTAGGTGTACCCCATAGTACATCTACTCGCGGTTCGGACAAACGACGCGCGACCGTTCGGTGAGAAACAACGCTCCAGTCTCCTCAGAGCAGGCGCGGATCCAGGACTTATTTAGGAGGGGGGGGGCATGTTAATCGAAACGACTTTAATCCTCGTTTCGTCGCGTCGAGTAATGAAATATTTTCCCAAAACGTTTTCATGGAAATCGTTTGCGAAAACAACAAAGTCCGTCTTCGTATCTTTATCAAATGTCGAATCTGCAGGTATATTTTATATTGTGTATAACCCATCAATTTTTAAGGTTCACGTATCGTTCGACGATTAAACTGCAATACATATATGAAAACGATTATACGTAAAAGAGGTATCAAAAACGTTAAAACCGAAAAATCCCATAGCTACGACTTCATTTTAAATTGTCTTTCTATAGTATCATAGATAAGAGTGAATAATAAAAAAATTTAACAAGAGTCTACGGGAGGGCGATCGCCTCTTGGATCCGCGCCTGCCTCGGAGGCTGTAGCGTTCGATTCGAACGACGCTCGTGCATGTTTTTCTTCCGACGTTGGTCCGTAGGAGTGCACAAACGGGTGTCAAAACCTACTCCGTAGGAGTCGGAGTCGCGGTGGTGTTTTTCGAGACTTCTGTTCTGTTATGTCGTTCGTACGTACACACGTCCTGGACGCGCGGTGTTTCGTTTTCAAACATTTCTGAAGCGTTTCGAAGTCGGACCGGAAACCACGCGGGTCTATTATTAGTTGCGCGCGTGGTCTGAACTCGGTATTACTACGACCGATTGTGCGCGCACGCGACGAAACGGAAACGTTTCGATTATAAACCGCGTGTTTTAACGCCGTCGTCGGCATTCCCAATTATCGTTCTGATCCCCGAGAAACGCTACGCGCCATCGACACTTAAATTTTCAGACGCATAACAATAAAAAGTGGGTTTTATTTTATTAACGTTTTTCCGACCCCCCCACCGACCCTCCGCGTTGTGGCGCTTTAAATCTGTTCAACGATTTGTCTTTTATACTCGACGTATGCACACACATACACACACATATATGATTCGCACGAGTATCGGCGAGTTTAAATACAAACGTACGTTGTTTACTCTTTGGGACGAGCCAATAAATTTCGAATAACAACGCTCGGGTTTAAATTATTTCGTTTGTGTTCAATCTTATGTACGCGACTTTCGAGTTTTCGTGTTAGAGCACGTGTCGGAGACGGTAAAAAAAGAAATCGTTTTAATGTTCAAGCAAAGTCATAAGGCGAAGCGAGAAATTTTAGTTTTTTTGGGGGGGTAGGTTAGGTTTTTATTTAGTTTGCCCCGGTAAGAAGGAGTTCAAAACGTCTCTGATGACCGTACCACGCGCGAGTCTTTTCGGCTAGAAAATTACGTCTCGAACCTAACCTGTCGTTTGTTTTCCGTTTGTGTTGGTCGTCGTTCCCCGGACACGAGCAGAGGGCAGATACTTGGCGTGCACGTGCCGGGCCAAGTACATCGAAGTGTCGGTGGGCATCAATCACAACGTCGACGAGCTGCTGGTGGGCATTCTCACGCAAATCAGACTCAAGCGGGCCGACGGCGGCGAAGGGCACGACCACTGGTACAGGAACAGAAACTTCATAAAAGCCAGCCTGAAGGCCAGACAGATGTTCACTTGGGTGTTCGGCAAGGAAGACACGAAATTGAAAAACTGCGAGAACCTCCACATACTCTGAACCGGACGCGTAGCCGCGACCACTAATCTTATGCGTTAAGACGATATATTATTATTATTATTATTATTATACTATCGTCGCACATTTTATAATAATCATTTTCATTTCTTTTTAACTATTTTATATTTTTTAGTTTCCAACCGCGTATTTTTTTAATACCATGTCGTTTAATTTTGATAATATTAACGTTTTACGGGTTATTTTATATATATATATATATATATATATATGGTCTACACGGATATAGACATTAAACACGTGCGACGTATCTTACAGCACATTCATATATTAGTTTATTAGTGTTTATCATTTCTAACAACGTTTTGTAACTGTTAATATTGACACGAAAAAAAAATAAAATATATATATACGGTCTGTCACACGACATTAATAAATTGATTTTTCATATCGATACGTTCCTAATCGTCCCGAAAATACCGGTGTCGGAAATTTCCCACCGGCTCCCCCAAAATGATATTGACGTTAAAAAAAAATACTCAATTTGACGTGCCGTCACGTACAATACAATTACGCGTCCGATCGAACAACTCGATGTTGCCGTGCACACCAAGTTAACGGGTTGTGTTCGGATAGAAAACAGAAATAACAAACCGTATGATTATAATGCGTACGAGTTTAATCGTTTTTTTAAAAAAAAAACAACATAAAAACATTGTAAAAAAACAAATAAGGGTTTTTTGTTGGATCCGAGTGATGATGTTACGACGCGTTTTCCCGCGCCAAAGTAAAAGCACACACGACAACCGATACGCTGTGCACGCTGATCGGTTCGTACATAACCCCCGAGACCAACGTTTCGACAAATCTCATGACGACGCGCGCTCCTCCCACGGGGTTTACGATATGTGTGTGTGGTATGAACCGTTGCCGTTGTTAACGTCTGGGCTGCAACGACGCGACATATATCCAAACGGACAGCACCTGGTTCGGGTACGGATGGACGTAAACGGCTAGGGCGAATTCCACCAGCGGGTTCTCGTTCAGGTGCATGCCGGTGGACCTAATCGCGTCCACCAACGCCTCGGTGTTGCTGTACGGCCTGTTGATGGGAAATCCGCACATCTGCAACAACGCGATCGTATTACGTTTGCGTCCGTCGTCTTGTCGCGTTCCACATCATGTACTACTACTTTGGTGGGCGCGAGAGAAGTGCTGATTAAGGGTTTTCGGGGCGTGACCTACATAACCAGACGGTACGAAGGCGTGTGTATGGAACAAGACAGAGAGTCGAACATCAGACACCGTCCAGTGAAGAGACCACCAGAGAACCTCACCTTAAAGACCCTCAGCGTTTGGTAGTATTAAAAATACAATCGTATTAATTTACTTGTTTCGTGATTTATTTACATAAGGTAACCCTAATCCATAATAATAAGTATCACACACCGAGATCGAGTCCTCGATAAAATAAAAAAAACTCCCAGTACGGAGGGATAGGGTGAGAGGACGTTACAGCGCCTTCGGTCAAAACCCAACAATCCGAACCGACGTGCACGCGGTTTTTACAACTGTACGGTTGATCGGAAATAAATAACTAGTTTCGACGTAAACGGCGTACGACGAGAAATAGTGGGAACGAAACTATTACGGAATGGAAGTGACCCCGAGCGGAACGGGCGGATAGACTTGGTAGGGTTAGGTCTAAAGGCAATGGAACAAGACCGCTAACCGGTCGATTGCAATTAATTGAATACGTGAAAGCAATGTACATTTCAAGGCACCAGTTTTAAAAAGCGCCAACTCCGACCGTACCTTGTGGGAGACGAGCAAGTGTTGCAGCTCGGCCAGATAGCCGTTTTCCACGGTGTTGTTCTCGTTCCAGGTCTCCCTCTCCATGTGCGGTAAAATTTTGCGCAGCACCGCTATACAATATCGGTTCCACACGGTCTTCGACTTGACCCTCCACTTCATCAGCGCGGTCCGCAATGTAGTCTCCAGCTTGTCCTGCAGCAGACGGGCGTCCGCGATCGCCGGCGGCGTATAATCCACCGTGTCCGGCTGCACGGAACCGGCCGCGGTGGGCGCCGCCTGGTACCTGCTGAAAGCCGCGTTCCAATCTCGGGCCTGCGTCACGTCCCAGCGAGTTCTCGTCACCGATTTCTCGCACTGCACGTTCAGCCAGATCTATACACATACACACACGTACGGTTATATCCAGTGGCGGCTCGTGGTCACTGATGTAGGGAGTGCGACTTTAAATATGAAGACATAGTTTTCTCTTTGAATTTAAACCCCCTCCCCCCCCCACGAAATGGCTAAAACAATTTGGCAACAATCGCTCGATTGCTTATGAATCGTACAGGCCGAGGAAAAAAAATTGTTATGCTATCCGAAAAAAGTTTTGACCCATAATTGGCAAACACTTCATTTCTGTACACGACACTAGTTGGGTAAAATATCGCGTGTACAATAAAACGTACACCGGAACAAGTATAGATGTGTATAGCGATCTGTACGTACGGATGATACGTGTAGCTCTTTTTTTTTCTTTTTCAATTTGATTACGATCGTGAGAGCCACCGTGAGGACATTTTTGATATCGGACAAAACATAGAGACAAATACGCAGCGACCGAACAACACGATCGTTGTTATCATCGCAGAACGGCGGGCGGACAACAACGGCTGTCGAAGGAGAGAAAAAGAAACAAGCGCCCAGAGAACGGAATACGAAAACCACATTTACGTTGTCGACGTTGATCAAACAGTACACTTCGTGTATGGGCGTAAAACTGTCGTGGGTCGAGTATTTCTGGCCGGTGAGCGGATCCCAAACGTCGTATACGGTGACGGCCGGGTTGTCTGGAAGCGGGCGCGACGTCAGCACGTAGGCGGCCTCGCCCAGTGACACGCCGGTGCCCAGCAACAGCCACGCTCTAACGTTCAGTTTCATGAAGTAACAGCAAAGCAAAATGCCGTGGTCGACGCCCGAACCGCCACCGAACAGCAAGCCCAAAAGTTGCTGAAATCAAACGACGGGTCGTCAACAATACTTGGTTAAATATGCGCTGGACAAAATAAATAGCAAAACATGAAATCGTCGAAAACGGGTTACACATATAAAATGTATACGTTCGTAACAAAATTTCCACCGGGTGTAAATAAGACAACATGGAAAACAAACAAAATACATTTTATATATATATGTGGATTTCATATAACCAATTATTATTACGATCAGAGGACAGACCATATCATTCGAAGTAGACCGCGTACCAAAAACGACGGCCGTCATAAGTTTCCGACCGGGTTAGGTTAGGCCAAGTCGTGAGGAAGCAATGCCGCTTCATAGATCAATAATTTGACGAGTTGTAATTGCGTAATTGTATTGAAAAATAATAATGAAAAAACTTTTCGATTTCTCGTCATGTTGATATTGTGATGGTTTTCGTCCAATATAAACGATAGACAGTTTAAGCACGTCGAATTCAAAACGCACTCACGTCTCCGGTCAGCCAGACATCCAAACGGCCTATGAGCGAAACGTTAGTGTTGACGACCGGTATGAGCGACACGAACCTGGCGACCATTTCGGGCGTGGTGTTCGTCGGCTCGTCCTCGGAAATCACTGAAAACCCAAAAACAAACGCGTTACGAGACGTTTAAGTGCGAACCGACCACGGCGTCTGGGTTCGTACTCGGCAGCGGCAACGGCCTGAAGAATCTCGTCACGCAAACGGATTTACCGCTGCAGTGTATCACCAACGTCTTCGTGGGCCTCTGGGGAAATAGTTTCGCTCCTTCGGCCGACCAATACTCCAAATACCTTTCGAAATTGAGTAGTTCGCTGCAATCCAGCCTTTCCTGCGGGAAATCGTAGAAATTGCTCAGGTAAACGAAAGTGTTCGTAAAAATTGTGTTTAAACCATTTTATTGAATGCTCGAGAGTAAAACGAGCGTTTTTACGAGCGGGTATACGTATAAATTAAGTGTTGAGTTGTATAAGTAGAATGATTATGTAATTTTGAAAAAAAAAAAAAAAAATCATATATTCTAAAAACGGCGAGTAATGAATGCACGGCGAACTTGACTTGGGTGCGA
This sequence comes from Schlechtendalia chinensis, assembly GCA_019022885.1. NCBI lineage: Eukaryota > Metazoa > Arthropoda > Insecta > Hemiptera > Aphididae > Schlechtendalia > Schlechtendalia chinensis. The sequence goes on from CM032341.1 coordinate 3,552,152, forward strand.
TAAATTTCTCAATAAATCAGCCATGTAGCATGTGTCTTTTGACATGTCTGAAATTATCTACCCAAATCGTCTTCCCGAAATTCCGTGTTTCGTGATATCATATAAAAATAAAATCACACGCATCGTGTTTTGTTCGATTTTATCGGTTTTTATTTTTAAATATTAACTTATAACTATATCAGAATTAAATTAATAATAATTTTAATTTTTTAATCCGATTGTTATAAAAGGAAAAATCGATGTCATTTTTTCTTTAAACTAAATAATTGAACAGAATGTATTACTGAAAGAGTCAAATGTTCAATTTAATCGTGAAAGAATATTCTAATGATGTAACGCGGAGATCGTATATCCCAATCCGTACCATAAAATGGATTTAAATTAACAAGTGATACTGCTCATCAACTATAACAAATGCTTAATGCTATAAAATCAAAAACAATTGTATTAAATATATGTGAAGTAGGTATGATTAGACTTACCTTGATTGGTTCAGGAGGAAGCAGTGGTGGCTGAGCCATAATGAATAAACTCAGAAATGTTGAATTTCTATAATGAGAGCTTTCAGAGTTGGACACAAGTCTTTCATATCCTAAAAGGTGTCTAGGTGTGTTCATTTGAAATATTCCTTCAATCTAAAAATAAATTGAAATACATTATAGTGTTATGGAACACAACAATATTGGAAAATATGAGTTATGTGTGCACATACTGACACATATATTAATAATATTAATGCTTCAAAAATAATATTAATAGAACATATGGACACTTAAAATTTTGCTCAATAACTAAGCTATTAAAGTTATTATATTTCAATTTATAAACTATTATTACAAAATTAGTTTGATAAATGTTTTACTGAAATTTACATTGAATATTCTAATTTTAATATTGTTATTAAAGGGAAAAAACTATTAAGAATCATCACAGATCAAAAACGATTATTAACATGTATTTATTTTGACAAATCCATTAAAACTTCTCCATACCAAAATATACATTTTTAATTACTTATGGATTAATATTTTTTTAATTATTTCAAATTATAAGTAATAAACCAAAACTATATTAACCATAATAAATATAATGTTACTATAAAATGAAGTGAGTTAGTGAATTTCAATTTACTTTACTGTTCAATATATCTCATTTTAGTCCTGGTGATTTGTTTTGCTTTGTATAATATTAAACGGGAAACTTATAATTCGAGTTTTGTTAAATTATTCATTCCTTACACGTAATTAATTTTCAAGTCCATAACCACGTAGAAATAAACAAAATGTATTTGCATAAAGAAATATTCTAAGCTCAAAGACTGAGGCAAAACTAATTTTGAATAATATTTAATAAAAGAAAATATTGAACAAACATTTATCGTTAAAAAAAACCAATCTGTAGAAAATCATAATTATTACTCAATAAATAATTAATTTGAAAGATTGCATAAAATTGTTTTTAAACAGTGTAATAAATAATACAAAAAAAAACATAAAAAATAAAAAAAGTTTATTCACTAACTTGAGAACTATTGAATAAAGCTGATATTGGAATTACACAACTACCCAACCAATGTCTCTCAAAACGTTGATGTATATTTGTTTCTCGAGTTCTATCGTCTTCCAATATATCAATCACAACTTCATCGTACATGTTTATATGAATGCAGTCATCGATAGATTGAACCTCATTAGGACAAAAATCAACAGAATTCAACCTGTTTAAAGATAATTACCTAAATTATTTCATAACAAAATGTTGTTGTTAAATACGAACCGAAATACGATTTATTGATATGAAATATTACCAGAAAATACTAACGAATTTCAGAAAATGTTGTAATTAAGATGTATATTACATTTTTACAGTAATAATTCCGGTTACATAGGTCACATGGTAACAGTGGCGGCTCGTATAAATGTGCATAAGTGCCTGTGCACTACCTACTCAAACTCAAAAAAAATTTGAAAACAAAACCATAATGATACTGCCAAATTCCTGTAGCGTTACGCAGATTATTTTTTAAAATTTTAATGTTAATACATAGAAATTTGTGATCTGAAAATATATTCGGATCGGGTTTTGTCCGTTTCGTGTTTCCATTTTATAATTCATTGTGTTTGCCTTGCTATCGTACCTATCGTAAAATTACTATAATATAATCCATAGTATATGAATATATGTAATGTATATTCGATTTGAACGTGCACTACTTTATTAAAAACCAACGAGCCGCCACTGCATGGTAATCAAAAAATCAAACAATTACACAAAAACTATTATAAAAATTAATAGAAGCTGCACAACTATTTAAATTTAAATGTATACTTCTTTAAGTTATCGGTAGTCAGTTTAAAAAAAAATGTAAATCATTATTGTGACACACCATGTCAAAATTAACTAGTCATTTAATAATCAAAATAAAACTTTAAAATGATTTTGACAGATATTTACACATCATGACATACGCTATTGATATTATAATTTCCCACTGAAACCAGATTATTGATACATTTATTAATTATAACTAAAAATAAACAAAACATGTTTACAAATTTATAATCAATGATCAGATTAAATATAGCGAGTCATAATAATAACAATGCAAAGCAACTAAATACTCTAATATTAGTAATAATAATCAATAAAACATGATTTTTGTTAAGGAACAACTATAAAACATATTTATGAATTGTACACTTAAAATAGAAATATTTTAATTCTGATAAAAAATCTGACCTCAAAGTTAATTGCAAATCTTGGTTCCATGTCGGATTTGAACCTTCAGCAGTGGTCGTTCTACTTGTTTGATTCTTGAAAGATACTTCGATAAATGGTTGAACTGGAACCATTGCTATATCGCCCATCATCATATCAGAATTTTTTCTCACGGGTACCTCGAAAGCTCTCATTATGTTTATAACAACCTTATGTAACAAAAATTTCATAAAAAAATTATATAATTAATAATAATAATAATAATAATAATAATAATAATAGTTTACTTTGATTTCTTGTCCTGTTAGGCTTTTAGCTAGAATTTTTTTTCGTTCTTTTCTTCTAGGACGTAATGGACGTTTCGGTTGAAACATTTTCATGAACGTCAAACCCAATGTCCTGCAGTAAACAAATAACACAACATTCAATTTTTACAATTATTGAATACTTTTTCAACCAGTTTCACTAGTCATCATATAATATTCACATACCCAATGTCCGGTACTGCGTCTTCAACAATAATATCTCTAGTTATTTTATTCCTGTTGCCTAGCTTACATTGTTTCAGGATCTTGTCGTAGAGTCTGATGACTGAATAACGTCCCCAGATTCTGTTGGTTTCCAAAGGTCCAAGACCAGCAACTTCCAGAGCAAGCTCAGAAATTGACAAGCGATTTTCAAATTCCTTAAAATGAAATCACCTATTACTATTGTTTACATATAGTTACATAGTTTTTCTTTTTTTTTTTTAATATAATATTTATACTATAAAATGTGAGTACAGACGATCAATGTACACTTACAGTAAAAATATCTTTTGGTATAAGCCATTCTTTTAATGGAACGGCTTTAGCCATTCTAAATTCTATTTCACCGCGGTCACGTAATTTCAACAATTTTAATCTAGGATTAGAGTCTATTTCTTCTTCGGAACAAAATTCCAACATTTTTTTATAGACATTAACACTAAATTTTGTTTTCATATTACAAATCATTTCTTCGTCAACATTCTAAAAATAGAAATTAATATTTTTAAATGTTGCTATAACAAAAGGGTAAAAGAAAATTTTAATTTGAATACTTTTAAAGCATCAAAAAATGATGCATTATTCGGATCATTTGGATCAGGATGTAAATCGTTCATCCAATGCAACAACTTTTCCGTTTTAGCTGATAAAGTATGGTTAGTACTGAAACAGAACAAAAAAATCACAATATAATACAAATTGAATATGTATAAAAAAACAATAAAACATACTTTTGTGGACAGAGTTTGTTAAAGTAATCTTCAGGTGGACATAGAATTTTATCACCAAACATGCCCCATCCGGTCTTACATAATACTTCACCGGACGTGTACAAACATTTGGTTTCCGTATCCTCAGGAAATATCTTGAAGTCAACACCACTACCAACACCAGCATTTTGAATATTCTGACTGCCAAAACAACTGAACTCTAAGTATTCCATATCAACAATGTCCAACGTAGTATTACTGAAATTCAATAAAAGATTAAAATAAATATAGTCTCGTGGCGGTCAAGTAAATACCTTATGGGAAATGGTATATAAAGTTCTGCAATAGGATTTTTTGTAAACATATTTTTTGAACTCAAGTTTTCACAGTGAATATTTAGTGACAATGTATCAGGCCATTGATGGATTTCAACCACAAATTTTTGATTCACATTAACTGAGAAACTGTCGTCCATTGGTAAAAAAGTAGATTCACATACTATATGACCGTTAAACATCACATCAAACCACACAGAATATTTTGACAATGCCAATCTACGTTGAAGTTCGCTACAAAAGAAAACTTATGTAACGACACTTGTAAGTAAGATAAAACTTGATTTTAAATTACTCTTTTGCAGTTATACGATCTATAATGGTGGGTTCGATTTTGGACATAACAAATTTAATAATTGGTTCTCCTGGTGATCTCAACGACTCTGATAGAACACTAAACACTTGATCTCTGACTTTAGGAATATTGGTTTCAATTTTTGTCTCGTTCATGTCTTCAAGTGTCTCTTCTATAAACCTAAATATTTGTCTCACAATGAATTTAATTCTTATTAAATCATTGATTGTGTGTACTTATTAAACTCTGTTTCCCATTCTTTGGTATTATCGTCGTCATCAACAATTATTTCTAACTTGGTACTAGTAATTATATACTCTTGTCTTTCCCTTAATTTCTTCAAATCTCTCCAGGTCGCCAAAATACTGGATATCAAGGAACGATCTGCTTTACCCTCAAGTAATCTCTGACTACGAGTTTCTTTTATTTCAGTTTTATACCTAAATAAATTTTTTTTTTTAAAAACCAAGTACTAATTTAAAATTAATTTTTTAAGACATATACCTTCTCAGACGGTTTTCATGGTTTTCTAATAAGTCTTTATCATCTTCTTCTGCCATCACCTTAACTAAAGTATCCTTGGCGTTTCTTAAAGCCTCCAATCTACCAGTCAACATTTTCGTTCTTGCAATATCTTGACGACACTTATATTTATGGTACAGTTGCAATAGTTGCTTGTCCAGAACATGTTGTCGGCTGAATAGAGCATGATGGCTAAATTGAATTTTCGATATTTCTAATTCCAAAAGAAATTTTATTTCTTTTGAACCCTGCGATATATTATTGAAACTGTATGGACTCTTAAATGGAACTGCCTGAACACACAATAAATTATAAATTAAAACATTAAAATAATAATGTCGATACAATTGAAATTACACTTACATTTGTGTACTTAATGTCCAAAAACCCATTGTTTTTGGAAGAGTCTAATAATTTACGACATGATGGCTTGGTCAAAGGATCTGGTAATCTAATTGGTTCACCATCTTCACCAAACCAATAACTAAAAAACCAATAATAATTAATTACTACCTAATATACACATACAACAATTTGAATCAGAAAATTATTTATCAATTTAGTAAATTTAAGATGGTATTAACTTAAATTTCTTATATGCAAATATCTAAAAATTCTAATATTTAGATATTATTAAGAAGGAAAAAAATTAACACTTATTTACATACACACACCTATTACCTATTGTTCGTAATTAATAAATTAAGGTTTTTGAATTTTCAGATTTATACAAACCAAATCAAAGAAAACAACAATAGAACTATAAGGTGAAAACAAATGCACATGTAGTAAACTTAAAGAATTGCTCCTTTTGAAAGTATTTAGTTATTTCTTTATAATTTCAAATTTTTCAATGTGTGTAACATATTCTATCATGTAATATTTAATTTATTTTTAATTACATGGAAAATGTATTATATTATATTATATTATTATTTTTCTTCTCCTTGTATCGGTCTTCATATTCCCTTCCCTTCCCAAAAAGCTGAAATTTATATTGCCTTGTCTGAATTATATTATTATTAATAGATAATATAAATTTTATTTCAAAATGTTCATATTTATAAATTAACTTACAACTCATTAGCTTTAATAAGTCTATGTTGAAGCTTATTAAGACATTTTTCATAAACCGGAGGATATGCACCAACATACAGTCCCTCTTTTTCTAGATATCGTGGTTGTCTCGAATTTAACCGTTTGGAAAGATCCACTAAATAATATTCAATATTAAACAATATACTTTGATTGTGTATAATAAAAACATACCTGGAGATCCATCTGGAATAAAATAGATCTTTTCAGCGGCTTCTTTTATTTTTGTAGATGTATCCAAAGATGGTACCAAAGAATAATCTAAAACATCAACATCTTCTCCATCTGTTAATCCCAAATAATCCTCTGTGACTAATTTTTTATTTTCATCATTAGGAACATCAGCTTCTACATCTGTACAAATAATAATACAACGGTAAAATTATTATTTAATAGAAAAAATGAAAAAATGATGAGAATATATAAAATAAAAATATTTTAAGAATATACCGCTAGATTCTGCCAATTGTTCATGGACTTCTTGTGACCTTGAAGGAGGATCCCAAACCTTGGTGAAAAAATTGTAACTTTCGATTTCATGGTCAACCTTTATAAAATCAAGTCAAGGGTAAATATAACAAGTATACAACTGTCATTAACAGTTAATGGGATGAAATCTGTTATACATATAAATATGTACGAACTAATATTTATTTCTTAATTATAACTATTGTTTTTAAGATTTTGATTAATAAAATGTAAAAGAAAAAATAAAACAGATGTAGAAGCTTAATACAAAAATGTATGTTCATGGTGTAAGCAGATTAGTCCATACTTTGTAAAGTAAAGGTGAGAAAATGCAGGTGCTGTGTATCAGGAACTATAGTTGATAAATAAGGATGAAAAGGCCCATGAAAAAAATTCAACTTGATATTAAAACTAATAGTATTTAAACGCAATAATTAAAGGGAATTATTCAAATTTAAAAAAATATATATATTATATTTTTACTTACCTGAAAATCGGTTAAAAGATTTGTAACACATTAAAATTGCCAGTCATTTATTACTTATTTTTATCGTTATTGACTACTCGAATACATTCACAAACTCAGTGCAAGTGATGACATTACTTGTGTATGCACACTAAAAATGTGTAAATAATAAATTAAACTACAATATATTATGTGATGACATGACAAAAATTGCAAAATATCTATTACTATACCTCATTTATATCATTTATGACCAAACTTTTATTTTGTTTATGCTTTTCGTGTTTTTCTAAAGCGGCTTCAACAGCCAAATTTTCGGAACTCATCTGAAAATAAAAGTAAACATTCTCAATACAAAACCAAATATTAAATTGCAATAAAAGTAAAAATAAAAAAGAATAATAATTATATGATAGTTTTCCATTATTTCAAGGTAATAGTTTTTGATTGAATAATCTATTGATATAATTATTGTTAAAATAAACAACTTATTTCTGACACAAATAAATGTAGTTATATTATTTATACAATGTATTAAAAATATTATACTTACTTAAATATACAATAATAAATAATAAATAATATAGTAGTGAAAATAAAAGAAAAATTTTAAACATTAAGAAATAAAAAGACATAAATAATATTTTATTGACTTGTTTTTTCATTTGAAATTAATAACACATAAACAATTTTATTAAATTTGATTATTTAAAATAATTGAATGATTTGTGACTTGTTAACTAAATATGTCATTGTAAGAGAAAATGATTGTATTATGCACAATGAAAAGATATCAACTATTTTTAAAGACCAATTAAACATAGCAAAGGGTATGATTTGATATTTTTATTAGAGATGAGATAAACATAACAGATTTTGGATATGAACCAAAATGTTCCACTGTTAACACCCGAGTTTAGCGTAGTTTGAAATGTTAACAGTTCAACTCATCTCTAACATTTATATAAAACATAACAGTGTACAAGTATAATCGTATAAATTAGAAAATCTAATGTAAATAGACAAAAAGAAAAATGTTAAAATAAATAAAAATGTACCAGTTGAGCTAAACGTTCGGCAGGCTGTTTGACATTCGGCTGAATCCTGGTTTTGGTCTGTTCAACTACTACAGTGTTTGATGCTCGTTCCTGAACAAAAAACAAAATAAAAACCAAACGTCGGTGATCGTTTATCATCAAGAAATCGTAAACAATTTACTTTGACTTGATTGACATGTTCTCGAAGACGGTCTTTAAACGAGCGTGCTTCTGACTGTGACGTGCACGTGCTGGACATTCCGTCTATAGACGGTCTACGACTGCCCGACATGCTTGCCGGACTCACCGCCTGAAGGCAGAAAACACAACACCGTAAATTCTACATTGTCTTACATTAACGTTTCTATCGTCTTCGTGGGCGTGCTACCGAGTCAATAGCGGGGTTTGAAGTTTGTTCGGACGGCTCGGGGACCTCGTCACAATCGACCACTTCCAAATCGCTATCCTCCATTCTGAGAGTAAATTGTTTAAAACGACCACAATAAAACTGTTCACGGGACTGATATAATATCGACTGAAAAACCACTGGAGAAACGCTTTGATCGGAATCGTTTGCGTGAAAAAAACTAAATACAACAACTGGCTACTAACGTTCGGTACATTTTTCTTTTTTTGATGTTTTCGATCAGATCACCGTGGTTACGATGTGATACCCACGGTCGTTGAAGGCGATATTATTGCCGTTGAGGTTCCTGATAACAGCGATATCGATGTTTTCTTATCTCCGACGGTGGTGGGGGCGTTTAATATTTATATTTTTATATTATATTTTAAAAACAAAATGGTTTTTTTTACAACACGCACAAACCGGCCCTGTCATATTACAAAAAAACCATGACGAAGTCATTGACAACTAAAACGTTTACTGATTAACTTCTTTTTAGTTTTTCAACCCGATTCGAATGCGTGTTTAAATTTCTGTTTCACAAAAAATATGTTGAATACGCGTTCGAATAAATACGTAGAAAAAAAAATGTAGAATCGTCTCCTAATATGCTCATCAAGACCGTTTATATATATATCACGTTCCGAGCAGTTGCGACGATCATTAAATTAATAATAAATTATTACATATATATTTATATTTTAAAATAAAATAATATTATCAACTTCCAGTTAAATAATAATATTTATTTAATTTGGTGATTTAGGTAAGCGTAAACAAAAACAAATAATATGAACTCGAACGTATTGAAGATATTATTAGGAAATGTAACTATAGAATTATGTATAGGAGGACTTCATTGAATTTGATTAAGAAATAACAGAACTGAATGAACCAGACACATACTTATAATTGTTTTATAACCTATGTTCATTAATCGTTTATTCGATATATGATCAGCTGTACTTTGATTTTAATCGAATGTTAAAAAATCGTTCTATTCTAATTAAAGTACCAAATAAATCATAATTCGGTTCAGTCTAGATAAATACGGTATGCTTAATTCTTATAAAATGATCTGTTTCAACTTTGAACGTTGAAAACGAACGAATACGCAGTTTGGATTCATTTCGATATTATGTTTATACTAAACACACCGGTTGATGAATTTGCTTGCAAGAATGTAAAACCTTCTTAGATATTTAAATAAGTGTTTCCATGTTGATAACTATCAAATACTCGTATTAAATAAATATTAAATAGTAATAAAAAAATAACAAGAAAGATATATTGTTTTCTGACAAACATAACACGTCAATGAAAAACATGTGATAATCCGGTAAAACCTTTTAAATCTATTGAAGCAAGCCTCAGAGCTAAGTGTATAAATTATTGTAAGAAAAAAAAAAAAAGAATTCAATTTTACACATTATATACATTTTTAATTAAAATCATACTATATTACATAATAACATCTTAACGTTAACAGCTGTTTAATTACGTTGCTATGTGATGAGTCTTTGTTTACGACCATATACACGATATAAAAAGATATACGATTGAAATTGCCATATTCAAAATCGCCATTCAACAAATATTTTTTACAATTCACACCTTACAAATTTTTTTTTTAATCCAAAACTATCGTCCGAACCAACGATGCAGAGGATCAGAAACAACAGGGAACGCTGCGCAGCCGGCCCACTGACAAGCACGATGGACAAACGCGACATCGCCGAACGGTACTTGGAGAACTTGCGCTCGTCGCAATTTCGGCCCACCGCGAAACCGGTAAACTCGACAACGGCGTGGCAGACGCGAACGAAAGTGTCGCCGATCGCGGTTCCGGCACGCCGTTACGGTCACCAACAGTTCGCGGAACGGTTAAACCGGTGCGACCGGCCCGACGAGTCCGTGACCGACGGGAGGAGACGGTGCGACTTGCCGGTGACGCCGAAGCGCGGACAGTCGACCGCACGGACGACACCGTACGGACGGGACTATGACGGCGACGAGTTGGACGAAGAAGAGGCGAGTGTCGCGGAAGCGCAATACTTAAGAACATTGCGGCAGCTGGATCGCGAACAGAGGTTGCTGGAGTTGAAAACCCAAGCGATGTTCGAAGCCGAGCGGAAGTATAGCGAGGACGAGGAACGGCAGCCGCGTGTTAACGACTGTTGTGCACTTACGCAACCACAGTCCTCCTACCGACAAGGTGGACGAAAAGCGACGGTACCGGAAGCGCACAGACAACACTGGGCGGACAGACATCAGAACCCGTCGACCACGTCCGGAAGCGGACAGACATCAGAACCCGTCGACCACGTCCTCAGTTGACTGCAGTAGCGCTGAAGAGCTGAATGCACTTCACAGACTGGCACCGGAAGCGGACAGACAACAATGGACGGGCAGACTTCAAAACCCGTCGATGACGTCCTCGACCGACTGCAGTAGCGCTGAAGAGCTGAATGCGCTCTACCGGCCGGTACCGGAAGCGGACAGACAACAATGGACGGGCAGACTTCAAAACCCGTCGATGACGTCCTCGACCGACTGCAGTAGCGCTGAAGAGCTGAATGCGCTCTACCGGCCGGTACCGGAAGCGGAGAGACATCAGTGGTCGGGCAGACTTCAAAACATGTCGACCACGTCCTCGACCGATTGCAATAGCGCTGAAGAGCTGAATGCGCTCTACAGACTGGCACCGGAAGAGGACAGACAACAATGGACGGGCAGACATCAAAACGTGTCGACTACGTCGTCAACCGACTGCAGTAAAGCAGACGGCAGTAGCGATGAAAAGGGACTGCTATTGTCGACGGAGCTCGACCGACCGGCAGCGACAGCGGACAGACAAGAGTGTCCGTGCAGAATCCGATACCCGTCGTCGACATCCTTCGCCGAGAGCAGTAGAGCGGAAGACGTAAGCGATGAAAATTCGTCGTTGCAATCGTCGACGGAGCTCGACCGACCGGCAGCGACAGCGGACAGACAACAGTGTCCGTGCAGAATTCGATACCCGTCGTTGACGTCCTTAGACAAGAACAGAAAAGCGGAAGACGTAAGCGATGAAAAGTCGTCGTTGCAATCGTCAACGGAGCTCGACCGACCGGCAGCGACAGTGGACAGGCAACAGTGTCCATGTAGACTACGATACCCGTCCGTGACAGATTTTTCTAGCGCGGAGGATGGTAACGATGGACTGCGGACAGCACTCGACCGACCGGCGGTGGCAGAAAACAAACAACAGCAAATGTGCATACTCCAATATCCGTCGTCGACGTCCTCAGCCGACTATACTTACGCAGAGGACCGACACGATGAACAGCAGTCGCTGTCATCTAGAACGATGGACCGACCGGTGGTGACAGTAAACAGACATCAGCGGCCGAGGAGATTCCAATATCCGTCGCCGACGTCCTCAGTTGACCATACTTGCGCGGAGGACAGAAGCGATGACCAGCAATCGCTGTCATCTAGAACGATGGACCGACCGGCGGTGGCAAAAGACGGACAACAGCAAATGTGCATACTCCAATATCCGTCGTCGACGTCCTCAGCCGACTATACTTACGCGGAGGACAGAAGCGATGACCAGCAGTCGCTGTCGTCTAGAACGATGGACCGACCGGTGGTGACAGTGGACAGACATAAGCGGCCGTGCAGATTCCATTACCCGTCGCCGACGTCCTCAGTTGACCATACTTGCGCAGCGGACAGAAGCGATGACCAGCAGTCGCTGTCGTCTAGAACCACGGACCGACCGGTGGTGACAGTGGACAGACATCAGCGGCCTAGGAGATTCCAATATCCGTCGCCGACGTCCTCAGCTGACCATACTTGCGCGGAGGACAGAAGCGATGACCAGCAGTCGCTGTCGTCTAGAACGATGGACCGACCGGTGGTGACAGTGGACAGACATAAGCGGCCGTGCAGATTCCATTACCCGTCGCCGACGTCCTCAGTTGACCATACTTGCGCGGAGGACAGAAGCGATGACCAGCAGTCGCTGTCGTCTAGAACGGTGGACCGACCGGTGGTGACAGTGGACAGACATAAGCGGCCGTGCAGATTCCATTACCCGTCGCCGACGTCCTCAGCTGACCATACTTGCGCGGAGGACAGAAGCGATGACCAGCAGTCGCTGTCGTCTAGAACGATGGACCGACCGGTGGTGACAGTGGACAGACATAAGCGGCCGTGCAGATTCCATTACCCGTCGCCGACGTCCTCGGCCGACAACACTTACGCGGAGGACATACGCGATGACCAGCAGTCGCTGTCGTCTAGAACGATGGACCGACCGGTGGTGACAGTGGACAGACATAAGCGGCCGTGCAGATTCCATTACCCGTCGCCGACGTCCTCAGCTGACCATACTTGCGCGGAGGACAGAAGCGATGACCAGCAGTCGCTGTCGTCTAGAACGGTGGACCGACCGGTGGTGACAGTGGACAGACATAAGCGGCCGTGCAGATTCCATTACCCGTCGCCGACGTCCTCGGCCGACAACACTTACGCGGAGGACCGATACGATGACCAGCAGTCGCTGTCGTCTAGAACGATGGACCGACCGACGGCGGCAGTGGACAGAGAACAGCGGCCGTGCAGATTCCATTACCCGTCGCCGACGTCCTCGGCCGACTGTATTCACGCGGGGAACAGTAGCGATGAACAGCTGCTGCAACCGTGTTCGACAGACGGCGGATCGACGACGGACGGGTGTGTGGAGAGTCACGTGCCGGATGTCCGGCCGACGTCCCGGTCGTCGTCCCGGTCGATCGTCTACCACAGCGATTACGATTACTGTACAGCGGAAGAAGCCACCTTCTTGCCCCGTCGTCGCGCCATCGCCGAAAGTATGAATTTGTCCTCATCTGACATTTCCCCGTCACCACACCGTAGCGCAGCACATATCCCGGACGTGGGACCGCCGCACCGTACGTCAACAGCCGTGCAAAATGTCGCGTCCGTAAATGCTGGCTACCGTACGAGACGGACGGCATTCGATCATTCTCCGCGAGCACGATCGATGCGCTATCAATGAGTTTCCGATATCAAAATTTGCTATGATAGTTTTTAATTAATTCTTTACAGAGACACTCCTCCCCCTCCCCCCCTCTATAATTATCCCATGATCATATGTTTATTCTAAATATTTTTATATTTCTTAAATAATATCTACCCTCGGCCAGTCTCATACCAACACTTTTCTCCGACAGAGCAATTTTCTTCGTCTTTTTATTCAACGAAATTACGTTCTACTTCGACAGGTCTAGCTCAAAGTAGCTGTCTTCATCTAACTAGTTCAATTTTCCTAAATATTTATATGAACTTCATAATCAAACGTTTCGAATCCAATTGTCATGAACGCCTTGTATACGCAGATGATATTATTGTGTTTTCCTATAAAACAGACCGAGTTTCTGCAATTATTTCTATAAACAACGCACTGGAGTTCACTGACTACATACCAATTAAACAATTCACTATCTTTCTATCGCTTCCGATTCCAATAATTTGTTACCTATGTATAAACACAATTTTCAGACATTACTTTCTTACTCTTTAATACATATTTTTAACACATTTTTTAAATATTTACACACCTTCCTCAAAACTTTATTGCTCATTACAGTAAATTCTTTCGTTTTGGACTACATACTCAACATATTTTCCCTCTACACATTAATTTTCACCTGTCTGTACCCTATCTACGAGCTCTGCTTTTCATACTCCAAAACTACATACACCAACAAATATTACACTAATGTCTAAAATATAATATCTTATAATAATATATAAATAAACATAATAATATATAATAGGGTGAATGCACCAGTAAATGAACACTTAAGGATTTGTAGTGAAATAACTATCAGTAACATAATATGTTTAAGTATCATTAAGTTTAATTCATATTTATATATTATACGAAATGTCGTTTAATATGTTAGGATTAAAAAAAAATTTACTTTCCCTAGTAAATAAACACACACATATCTCCTACGTAGAAACACGCAATCATAGTGCTAATACATAAACCAGGGAAACCCTTTGATTTTTCCTCATCATACCGCCCAATCAGTTTTCTTCCCTTCTTCTCAAAAATCTTTGAAAAAATCCTCAAAAAAATTTATCCACTTATAACGGAAAACAAAATAATCCCAAACACCCAACTCGGATTTAGAAACCGACACACCGAATTTAGATACACCGAATTGTTTACAATATTGCAACTACGCTAGAAAATAAACACATTTGCACTGCAGTATTTCTCGACGTAACATAAGCATTTGATCGCGTATAATACAAGGAATTTTTATACACAATTCGTTTCCTACTTGCGCAACTATTCCTTACTATTAGCTCATTCCTCTCAAAACGCATTTTTCAAGTCTGCTGTGAAGATGAACTGTCGTCAGTACTCTCTAAAAATACAGTAGTACCTCAAGGGAGCATTCTTGGCCCAATCCTGTATAATCTTTAATATCTCTGACATACCGCATTCAAACAATACGACCCTAGCCACTTTTGCTGATGACACCGCGATAATGTTTTCCAATAAATACCTAAAATTAGCTATAGACCATCTCCAAGAACATCTTCTTATACTCCAACACTGGTTTCACAAATGGAGATTAAAAATAAATGAAAACAAATCTACACACATACTTTTACTCTCAGTCAAAAAAACAGCCAACCCATAAAATGAAATAACAAAATAACTCAATCGCAAAACTTTGTGAATTACCTTGGACTCTACCTAGATAAAAGACAACACCTAAAACTCCACAAATTCAAACAACTCATCCGCTCCAATCTCTCCATTAATAATAAAACCCTTTTATACAAACAAATCATCCGACTCGCCATGACTTAAGGCATACAACTCTGGGGAACAGCAAAAAAATCAAACTTAAATGAATTTCAAGCTTTCAGTCCATAGTCCTCCGACTTCTCACAAACTCTCCCAGGTATCTCAGTAACCTCTGACCTAACCATTCAGTCGTACACAGTGACTTAAAAATCCAACAATTCTCACACTTACATCCAGTCACTATAAAACATTACACAAAAATACCATTAACAATTCAAACTCGCTCATTTCTAATCTCTCCTCCCTCACACTTCCTACTAATCCACCCCGGCGTATTAAACAAAACTGGCCCCAAAATTTATTAAATAGACAAAAAAAAAAAGCTCAATGACAAATTTTTAAACGTTTTAAATAAAGCGCTGATGTTGAAGTAGTACCATGGGGCACCTCCTTATCTTACGCCATCATGATTTGTAAATAAATTATCCAAATTACCCATTGTAAAAAATTATTACAGATTTTACATTATATCAATTTTCTAATATAAAAAAAAAACAAAAACCAAAGAAATATGTACACAATAACAAAAGTATTTATTCACAAAAAGCGTTCATATACTGGAGTATCTAAGCATAATCACCAAGCCCAATAAATAAACACTTGTTCATTCACTGGTTAAAAATTAAAATAAATAAATCCAGTAAATGAACACTGGTTCATTCATAGGTTTTCACCTCTTTACTAATACCAGTGCTTGAACACTATTAAAACTAATTAAAAAATACTTTAAAACAATAAATTAATATACTAATCGAATTGTATGTGTTTTAAGAATCAAATAAATATCATTTAAAGTATTTTACCTTGTTTTGAAGTATAAGTAAGAATAATAATAATAATAATAATAATCAAAATTATAATAATCCAAATAATAATTAATTCAAGTTTTCGTGCTTACTTGTACATTTCATCAGTTTACTCCACGGCCATATCTTCCGCTTTTTGCAACATTCGCATTTCTTCAAGAATTTGCCGTCAACGGCTCGTGTAGGTTGTGCCATTTCGATTCCAAAAGTTGTTAAATATTTATGTTATTTAAAGTATTTATAAAAATAAAGTTGTTCAATATTAAGGTGTTCACACTACCGCGGTAGTGTAAAGAGTCAGCGAAAAAGGAACACTTCTCGACGTCGTCGTCCGGTTGTCAAGGAAAATCACACATGACAACGGCGCGTATTATTAATATTACGCTGTTATTTAACATAATAAATTGTGGTTTCAATTATTCATAATCATTAAATGGTTGTTACTTGACGAGCGTGTGGCGGTGTAGTCGTAGCGAACGCGCTGACACTTTATCGAAAATTTTAGTTCAAATCAATTTCTCGATAACAACTTGGAATGTTCTGTCGCACTAGAATCAAACGGGGTTTATGAGCGTGTGTGCTATTTTACATTTCTACACGGCACGTCGTGATCGGTCCTGTTTGATACAGTTTCGGCAAGACGGTCGGATTAGATAATTGTCGGTGAGCGATTTGTGACGTGGAATAGTAGTTAGCAATCCATATATATATATATACATACATGTATGTATACAGTTGATCGTGTATTATGTCCGCGTACGCGTATTTTTCATTGGAAAGATAAAGCGTTTTCCGGGCCAATTTAAAAAAAAAAACGTGTAAATAGGCCTCGTCCCGCACGACTAACAATTATCCGTATCCGCGGCACGTGTCCCGGCCCGTTTCCAACGCACGATTAATCATTCTAATGCACTTTGAATTCAGTTTCGAGATACTGCGCGAGATACTGTACAAACCGACCGGCCTGGCGCATACGATTGTTTTTACGTTTATGTCTGTAAACAATAGCCACTGCGTAAAACGTTTACTCGCCTAACGAATATTAACAATTTCGGTTTTCAACCGATACGCCTTAATAAATGCCGATAACGAGAATGTACATGGAGGGACGGAGAAGAATGATTTACAAAAACCATAGACTACGTGAATTACTAATTGCATTTTGGAAAAATGTGATTTTATAGATAGTCGACGCTGATTTCAATTATCATTATATAATATACGATAAGGTGGAATATAGGTGGCACGTCTGTGAATTTAAATTTAAAAACAATGGACGACCATTTCATTTAGGTAACGTTTTCTGGCTACGTTAGCGAGTATACGGTGGTCGCCGTGAAATTTACGTATTGAAATTTATTTAAAATAAACTTTGTAAAATCGTTCGTTCGGCCGACACGAAACGGTCTTGCGATCTCGTTATTTCAAACGACAGTGTATGATTTAACGATAACAACGTAAATCGACCGATACCGGCGTGCGGACGCTGAACCGACGTAGAAACGGCGCCGTCTCTGGAACGCTGTTATCGTTATCATTTATCGTTTGCAAACGTAAAAACGAAAATAGACACCGTTTGAATCGCGCGTTTCTCTACGCGGACATCCGAACGTGTCATCGCGACGTGCGAAACGCTGAGTTTTATATATATGGTTCGCAGACCAGGATTTTATCGTTCTCGCGAACGACGTTTTAAAAATAATAATACTCGTTTCAGACGGAGGGACGACGTTCAGACGGAAACCGTCTTCCAGAAAGGTGGTCAACACGAACCACAGGAAATCCGGAGCGTTCTTGGACGTGCCGCCCGGCGATAACAAAAAGCCCGCGGAACCCGAAGATCCCGAGAACTCGTACAGGCTCAGGTCGTTTAGTTTCACTTCGAAAGGTTAGTCCGGTTAGTCGTATCATCAATGGCCGTCCGATGTCACGGCTGTGAAAGTCGAACGGTACAAACACGATCGAAACATTAACTCGATCTGTACTGTATGCTCGCGATTAGACGAATATTATTATAGTATTTTTTTTCTCGCTCGCTCTCTCTCTCTCGTCAATAACTCGATCATTGCAATACAATAACGGCGGTTTCGATAAAACATTGTTGGAAGTTCTTTGTCTTTTTTTTCTTTGCTGATCACGTGGATTTCATTTTGAAAGTGTATAGTCTAAGTAAAGTAACCGTTCGGTTATATACAGTGGCGTACCCCAGGGGGATTATAACTTCCCATCCCGAAAATTATTGCGAAATAGTACCAAATAATATTATTATTAATATCGAATATATACCGAACATAATAAAATAAATATTAAAAATGTACAAATAATAATAATAACTGAATCAGTATGTATCGTCGTTGACTATTGTGATTATCGAATGAAATCATTATCAGATAATCAAAATTGTTCTAAATTTAAAATCGGTCGATAACCGTTACGCGTCAAAAATTAAACGCTTAAACGTTTTCGAATTTCGATAGCGGTTTTTATAACTGTCGCGGTCTGTTTTATTTGACACTCCCCCGGAAAAAATTCTGGATACGCCGCTGGTTATGCGTACGTATGTACTCTACTATAATGTTCTTCTGTCCGCGCTGGAGCGGCCGTTCAAATATTGTGAAAATCATAAATTCGAGTTTGCCACGCGGTTCGGACAACGAACGTTAAACAGATCGCCTTTAACGATATATACGCGTCTCGAGACCGCAGATCAATCACCGGACTTAACGTCGGGAACGATCGGGAATTTCGACAGCGTTTTTCATATCGACCACTCGATCCGGCTGAGCTCGTATCTGTGTAATGACAAACGGCCACGTCGTTCAGGTATCGTGAACAGAGGCGACTCGTTCAGGAGACGTCGGTCGCGGAGCAACAGCCTGGCCCGCGAAGACGACGCCGCGGCCAAAGAGTTCACGCCGCCGATCCCGTACAGCAACTACAACGACCACCACCGCAACGAAAACGACAACCATCATCAGCAGCAGCAGCAGCAGCAGCAGCACGCGCCGCAAAACGGTTGTGACGACATCGCGGCCCACACCGTGTCGTTGTTGTGCTCGAGGGGAGTGGGCAAGACCGCTCTCATAAGCCAGTTTATGACTTCGGAGTACATCAACGCCTACGAGAAGCAACGAGGTTTGTTGCCCGCCGCGACGTCTCTCTATATTTTTGTTTTTTGTTTTTTTTTTTTTAAATTTAATTTCACGACGACGTCCCAGACACATAACAGTGTAAAAATACTCGCGCGTGCGCCATTTACAAATTTCATTGTAAACGTCGTGATAACGATATAAAACCATTATACGTTTCGTATACACCACGGTATTTGAAGTTCTCTCGCGGTCGCGTTTTTCGGCCTACTATTCATTACTAAAAAATAAAAAAAAAAAAGATAAACGTTATATAAGCTCATTAAATCTATATAAACCGGTCAAAAAAAAAAAAAAATGATTTTTTACGAAACACGAACGCACGATAATAGTTTAAAATATTTTTAATTCCGTAATGGAATTTTTATAAAAAAAAAAAAAAAATTAAACAAAGAAAATGTTAATACGAATTGGCAATTTTCAATATATATATACGTATATATTTTACGACGCGTCGTCTACGTTACGATCGTTTTTATATACCGCGTTTGTACGTGTACAACATATACGTTGTCGCAAATTATACAAATAGCGATTTACAAAAGCTTCACTATACACAATGACAGATAATAATAGCGTGCTCGCTTATACGCACGCTAAGTATGACAAACGATCGTATCCGACGACGAAGCCTAATAAACGCGCACGCATTTATAACACAACAACAGTGAAATCGCGCGTTTATTTCCGTACCGCACGAATGCGAATTCAATGTGACCGTTTAAACGCGACCGAGCGACGTGGGATTTTAAAAACGTGAAACGCGATACGAACAAACTCGACTCGGTCGAAGATGACAAATGTCTACCGAATTGGCGACCAAAAACTTTATGAACTCTGTACGATATCGGCTGCTACGGTGCCCGTAATCGCAACAATATTATATTTTCTGTGGACCGCGTAAAAGCCGAATTCGAGGGGGGGACTCCCGCATGGGCGCCCATAGGACAATATTTAGGGGGGGGGGAACAAAATAATTCATTGTTTTTGATAATTTCCAATAATCATACCAAATTAAACCATTTATATTTAACTGTTGTATCTTCACTGTTGTATTATCACAGAAGAAACAGAAGGGAAATTTGTTCAATAAACAAATATATTAATAATGCTTATTAATATATATAAAATTACTTAAAATATTTTTATTTATGTTAAAAAAATAAAACAGAAATAAAACGTCGACCTTTACAATGGCAATGCGAAAATACCAATTTTAGTAACTATACTTATTTTCCAGGGGGGGACATGCCCCCCCCCAATGGGCGCCCATGGACTCCCGTGAACATTTCAACGCTGTGCTTGAGTGTGATTAAAAAACCCCTCGGGATAAAACAACAAACGTTAGTAAATGTCTTAAAAAGTCATAATTTTCATCAAACCGGAGAATCTGCATTGCTTCTCGGAGACGATCGACTCGATTAACGTGTTGAGTTTACGAAAACAATAATAATCAATTCGAATTAATTCCTAAAGTGGAGTATCGTGATTGAAGTAACACATTCGCATTTGTCGTTTCCAGATAATTACTGCGAGTCGTCGGTGCAGTCGGTGTGCATAATGTTGAACGGCGAAGAATCCGAACTGAGGTTCATCAACGAGGGAGAAGTTTTGGTAAAACTCATATATATACACTCTCTACGCAACACGCCGGACAATTAGAAAATCTCAGTTCCGATCCCGAAAATTTATCGGTCGACTTGTTTTCGTATTCATAAAATCGTTAGATCTTCAAAACGTATCCGTCGTATGTCCAAACGGATCAGTCGAGATCATTAACTATGTACCATCTCACACGCCAGTGGCGACTCACCGGCTCGTGGACGAGACAGGACGTCAGCACCATCTACTTAAAACTATCATTTTATTTTTTTTTGTTTGACGTCATGTTGTAACCTTAAAAACTTAAACGTTTTTGGATGGCATAAAAAATGTTCACCGACGATAATTGTTTTTCCCCCGCGCCCGTGCAATTGGAAGTTCGGACGGTTTTTTTTTTGGTCGCTTCTTAACCCAGTGACGTAGCGTGTCTTGGAGGTGCCCCGTATCAAAATTCATTAGGGAGCCCAAATTATTTCTCACAAAAGAAACAAAAATGCTTGCACTTCGTTTCACTCATTCTTTTCACAAATCAAACTAATTAACCAATAAAAAATCAGAAGAACAAGATTGTATTACAATGTAAAATAACGTTTGGACCGGAATGAAATAAAACGCGTAAATATTGCTCTCCGTGGTTTGTCATTGTATATCGGTTATTACCAACTTTTGGGACGCCACGCTTAACTCGGGGAAAAAAGAGATTTCTTTTTTTTTACTTTTGTCATTTCTGAAGTGAAAACCCTATAGGCACGTAAGCCAGTTATTTTTAGATGTTTTTTCCCCTGGGAAGCTCGAGATCAAGCGACATTGTGGATAACATTTTACTGATTTTTGCTTACACACGTTAGGGGCCGCCACTGTGGCCCGGTGGCCCCGTATCGTTGACCCAACACCTTCGTCAGCGGCCGCGAGACGTAGTGTCCGAATTTTGACGTGGCCCGTTTCAGATCAAAGAGGACCGGCCGGCCAAGTCCGCGGACGCGTTCCTGGTGATCTTCTCGGTGGTGGACAAGAACAGTTTCGAGACGGCCGAGCTGATTCTGAAGAACCTGCGGGAACACGAGATGTTGCGGTCGCGGCCGGCCATACTGGTCGGCAATAAAGTCGACATGGCCAGGAGCAGGGAGGTGTCGGCCCAAGGTACGTCCGACACCAAACAGACCGCGGGCAGAAGCGGTCGCGAACGGTTGGGCCCGTAGAGTTCCCGCGGCGTCGGTACGGTTTCGCGTTCGGCCGAAAAAACGTCCGTTTTGCCGGGACCCGTCATGCGCAGCTCCGTCGCCCGTACGGCATAACCGTCCGCGACAATCAGTAGGTGTACCCCATAGTACATCTACTCGCGGTTCGGACAAACGACGCGCGACCGTTCGGTGAGAAACAACGCTCCAGTCTCCTCGGAGCAGGCGCGGATCCAGGACTTATTTACGGGGGTGGGGGGGGGCATCTTAATCGAAACGACTTTAATCCTCGTTTCGTCGCGTCGAGTAATGAAATATTTTCCCAAACAACAAAGTCCGTCTTCGTATCTTTATCAAATGTCGAATCTGCAGGTATATTTTATATTGTGTGTAACCCATCAATTTTTAAGGTTCGCGTATCGTTCGACGATTAAACTGCAATACATATATGAAAACGATTATACGTAAGAGGTATCAAAAACGTTAAAACCGAAAAATCCCATAGCTACGACTTCATTTTAAATTGTCTTTCTATAGTATCATGGATAAGAGTTTAAAATAAAAAAATTTAACAAGAGTCTACGGGGGCGCGATCGCCCCTGCCTCGGAGGCTGTACCGTTCGATTCGAACGACGCTCGTGCACGTTTGTCTTCCGACGTTGGTCCGTAGGACTGCACAAACGGGTGTCAAAACCCGAAATACGGATGTATTATCACACTGTCCGCGACCAGACCGTCCCGAGTCGAACGCGAGACCGTTGACGCTGCAGGCAACCAAAGGCCCTGCGTGACCAAAACGAGCGCGTTTACGACGCACGTTTGACCGCGGGGGTGACTTTTCACACGTACCGCGTCCGTCTAAGTTTTTACGACTCATCCCCTACGGAGATAATTTATCAAATGTTGGACGCGACGTCGTGTTACACGTTAGACCGGAATAGCAGTGACAGTGATTTTTCACAGGCGATTTCGAAGTAGAGCAATCACGGTCTGCTACTCCGCGGCACGAAAATAACAGCGACTGCTACTTTTTTTGTTTATAGCAGTTGGCCAACATTGGAAATATTAACGGCTACCTATTTGCTGTAATTTCAACATGCGATTTGAAATGTCGAGTGCGATTATGTTTTTGTTATATGATGGATTTTGTGAAATATCGAGTTTAAAATGGCAAAACATTTTTTTTTTCATTCTAACGATTTTATCCGTTACCTGCGACATTTTTGTACTTTTCTCGACGGATCAATAAACACTGTAATAATTACTTATTAAACAGTTAATTTAATTTATTTAACATCGTAATGAAAACAAAACAGTTAAGACAATTAACAGTAAGAAAATAAATTATGCATTTTGATTAAAAAAATAACAACATCTCAACTTTTTTTTTGAATTCTCAAACAACGACTACTGTAACTGAAAAAAACCATCATCAAAATCACCATCACTAGACCGGGGAACCACTTTTTCGTTGTTGTCGACCGATAATAATACTCCGTATGAGTCGGAGTCGCGGTCGTGTTTTTCGAGACTTCTGTTCTGTTATGTCGTTCGTACGTACACACGTTCTGGACGCGCGGTGTTAAGTTTTCAAACATTTCTAAAGCGTTTCGAAGTCGGACCGGAAACCACGCGGGTTTATTATTAGTTGCGCGCGTGGTCTGAACTCGGTATTACCACGACCGATTGTGCGCGCACGCGACGAAACGGAAACTTTGTAATTTGTAAATTTTTATTTGAAACTTTGAAATTGGTCGTCGTTCCCCCGACACGAGCAGAGGGCAGATACTTGGCGTGCACGTGCCGGGCCAAGTACATCGAAGTGTCGGTGGGCATCAATCACAACGTCGACGAGCTGCTGGTGGGCATTCTCACGCAGATCAGACTCAAGCGGGCCGACGGCGGCGAAGAGCACGACCACTGGTACAGGAACAGAAACTTCATAAAAGCTAGCCTGAAGGCCAGACAGATGTTCACTTGGGTGTTCGGCAAGGAAGATACGAAATTGAAAAACTGCGAGAACCTCCATATACTCTGAACCGGACGCGTCGCCGCGACCACTAATCTTACGCGTTATGACGACATATTATTATTATTATTATTATACTATCGTCGCACATTTTATAATAATCATTTTCATTTCTTTTTAACTATTTTATATTTTTTAATTTCCAACCGCGTATTTTTTTAATACCATGTCGTTTAATTTTGATAATATTAACGTTTTACGGGTTATTTTATATATATATATATATATGGTCTACACGAATATAGACATTAAACACGTGCGACGTATCTTGCAGCACATTCATATATTAGTATATTAGTGTTTATCATTTCTAACAACGTTTTGTAACTGTTAATATTGACACGAAAAAAAAAAATATATATATATATACGGTCTGTCACGCGACATTAATAAATTGATTTTTCATATCGATACGTTCCTAATCGTCCCGAAAATACCGGTGTCGGAAATTTTCCACCGGCTCCCCCAAAATGATATTGACGTTAAAAAAAAAATACTCAATTCGACGTGCCGTCACGTACAATACAATTCGAACAACTCGATTTTGCTGTGCACACCAAGTTAACGGGTTGTGTTCGGATAGAAAACAGAAATAAGAAACCGTATGATTATAATTCGTACGAGTTTAATCGTTTTTTTTAAAAAAAAAAACATATAAACATTGTAAAAAAACAAATAAGGGTTTTTTGTTGGATCCTAGTTATGTTACGACGCGTTTTCCCGCGCCAAAGTAAAAGCACACACGACAACCGATACGCTGTGCACGCTGATCGGTTCGTACATAACCCTCGAGACCAGCGTTTCGACAAATCTCATGACGACGCGCGCTCCTCCCACGGGGTTAACGATGTGTGTGTGGTATGAACCGTTGCTGTTGCTAACGTCTGGGCTGCAACGACGCGAGATATATCCAAACGGACAGCACCTGGATCGGGTATGGATGGACGTAAACGGCTAGGGCGAATTCCACCAGCGGGTTCTCGTTCAGGTGCATGCCGGTGGACCTAATCGCGTCCACCAACGCCTCGGTGTTGCTGTACGGCCTGTTGACGGGAAATCCGCACATCTGCAACAACGCGATCGTATTACGTTTGCGTCCGTCGTCTTGTCGCGTTCCACACGGTGAGTCACGAATCATCATGTACTACTACTTTGGTGGGCGCGAGA
This sequence comes from Schlechtendalia chinensis, assembly GCA_019022885.1. NCBI lineage: Eukaryota > Metazoa > Arthropoda > Insecta > Hemiptera > Aphididae > Schlechtendalia > Schlechtendalia chinensis. The sequence continues at coordinate 3,577,542 of CM032341.1, forward strand.
GAAGTGCTGATTAAGGGTTTTTGGGGCGTGACCTACATAACCAGACGGTACGAAGGTGTGTGTATGGAACAAGACAGAGAGTCGAACATCAGACACCGTCCAGTGAAGAGACCACCAGAGAACCTCACCTTAAAGACCCTCAGCGTTTGGTAGTATTAAAAATACAATCGTATTAATTTACTTGTTTCGTGATTTATTTACATAAGGTAACCCTAATCCATAATAATAAGTATCACACACCGAGATCGAGTCCTCGATAAAATAAACAAAACTCACAGTACGGAGGGATAGGGTGAGAGGACGTTACAGCGCCTTCGGTCAAAACCCAACAATCCGAACCGACGTGCACGCGGTTTTTACAACTGTACGGTTGATCGGAAATAAATAACTAGTTTCGACGTAAACGGAAATAGAAATTTGTGATATGAAAATATATTCGGATCGGGTTTTGTCCGTTTCGTGTTTCCATTTATAAATTCATTGTGTTTGCCTTGCTATCGTACCTATCGTAATATTACTATAATATAATCCATAGTATATGAATATATGTAATGTGTATTCGATTTGAACGTGCACTACTTTATTAAAAACCAACGAGCCGCCACTGCATGGTAATCAAAAAATCAAACAATTACACAAAAACTATTATAAAAATTAATATTAGCTGCACAACTATTTAAATTTAAATGTAGACTTCTTTAAGTTATCGATAGTCAGTTTAAAAAAAAAATGTAAATCATTATTGTGACACACCATGTCAAAATTAACTAGTCATTTAATAATCAAAATAAAACTTTAAAATGATTTTGACAGATATTTACACATCATGACATACGCTATTGATATCATAATTTCCCACTGAAACCAGATTATTGATACATTTATTAATTATAACTAAAAATAAACAAAACATGTTTACAAATTTATAATCAATGATCAGATTAAATATAGTGTGTCATAATAATAACAATGCAAAGCAACTAAATACTCTAATATTAGTAATAATAATCAATAAAACATGATTTTTGTTAAGGAACAACTATAAAACATATTTATGAATTGTACACTTAAAATAGAAATATTTTAATTCTGATAACAAATCTGACCTCAAAGTTAATTGCAAATCTTGGTGCCATGTCGGATTTGAACCTTCAGCAGTGGTCGTTCTACTTGTTTGATTCTTGAAAGATACTTCGATAAATGGTTGAACTGGAACCATTGCTATATCGCCCATCATCATATCAGAATTTTTTCTCACGAGTACCTCGAAAGCTCTCATTATGTTTATAACAACCTTATGTAACAAAAATTTCATAAAAAATTTATATAATTAATAATAATAATAATAGTTTACTTTGATTTCTTGTCCTGTTAGGCTTTTAGCTAGAATTTTTTTTCGTTCTTTTCTTCTAGAACGTAATGGACGTTTCGGTTGAAACATTTTCATGAACGTCAAACCCAATGTCCTGCAGTAAACAAATAACACAACATTCAATTTTTACAATTATTGAATACTTTTTCAACCAGTTTCACTAGTCATCATATAATATTCACATACCCAATGTCCGGTACTGCGTCTTCAACAATAATATCTCTAGTTATTTTATTCCTGTTGCCTAGCTTACATTGTTTCAGGATCTTGTCGTAGAGTCTGATGACTGAATAACGTCCCCAGATTCTGTTGGTTTCCAAAGGTCCAAGACCAGCAACTTCCAGAGCAAGCTCAGAAATTGACAAGCGATTTTCAAATTCCTTAAAATGAAATCACCTATTACTATTGTTTACATATAGTTACATAGTTTTTATTTTTTTTTCTTAATATAATATTTATACTATAAAATGTGAGTACAGACGATCAATGTACACTTACAGTAAAAATATCTTTTGGTATAAGCCATTCTTTTAATGGAACGGCTTTAGCCATTCTAAATTCTATTTCACCGCGGTCACGTAATTTCAACAATTTTAATCTAGGATTAGAGTCTATTTCTTCTTCGGAAAAAAATTCCAACATTTTTTTATAGACATTAACACTAAATTTTGCTTTCATATTACAAATCATTTCTTCGTCAACATTCTAAAAATAGAAATTAATATTTTTAAATGTTGCTATAACAAAACGGTAATAGAAAATTTTAATTTTAATACTTTTAAAGCATCAAAAAATGATGCATTATTCGGATCATTTGAATCAGGATGTAAATCGTTCATCCAATGCAACAACTTTTCCGTTTTAACTGATAAAGTATGGTTAGTTTATTATTATAATACATTATAACATTTTAACATTAACAGCTGTTTAATAACATTGCTATGTGATGAATCTTTGATTACGACCAATAGTATATACGAAAAAAGTTGTCATATTCAAATATGAATTTTTCTAATAAGCCTTTATCATCTTCTTCTGCCATCACCTTAACTAAAGTATCTTTGGCGTTTCTTAAAGCCTCCAATCTACCAGTCAATATTTTCGTTCTTGCAATATCTTGACGACACTTATATTTATGGTACAGTTGCAATAGTTGCTTGTCCAAAACATGTAATCGGCTGAATAGAGCATGATGGCTAAATTGAATTTTCGAAATTTCTAATTCCAAAAGAAATTTTATTTCTTTTGAACCCTGCGATATATTATTGAAACTGTATGGACTCTTAAATTGAACTGCCTGAACACACAATAAATTATAAATTAAAACATTAAAATAATAATGTCGATACAATTGAAATTACACTTACATTAGTGTACTTAATGTCCAAAAACCCATTGTTTTTGGAAGAGTCTAATAATTTACGACATGATGGCTTGGTCAAAGGATCTGGTAATCTAATTGGTTCACCATCTTCACCAAACCAATAACTAAAAAAATAATAATAATTAATTACTACCTAATATACACATACAACAATTTGAATCAGAAAATTGTTTATTAATTTATTAAATTTAAGATGGTATTAACTTAAATTTCTTATATGCAAATATTTAAAAATTCTTATATTAAGATGTTATTAAGAAGGAAAAAAATTAACACTTATTTACACACACACATTTATTACCTATATATTTCTATTTGATTCCAAACCTTGATGAAAAAATAGTAACTTTCGATTTCATGGTCAACTTTTATGAAATCAAGTCAAGGGATTTACAAGAAGTATTATAAGAGTTATTAATAAGTAGTATAAGATTTATAACACGTATATAACTGTCATTAACAGTTAATGGAATGAAATCTGTTTACATTTAAATATGTACAAACTAATATTTATTTCTTAATTATAACTTTTGTTTTTAAGATTTTGATCAATAAAATGTAAAAGGAAAAATAAAGCAGATGCAAAAGCTTAATGCGAGAATGCATATGTTCATGGTGTGAACAGATAAGTCCATGCATCGGAAAGTACACCTGTCCAAGACAGGTGAGGAAATGCAGGTGCTGTGTTGCAGGAACTATGGTTGATAAATAAGGATGAAACAGCCCGTGAAAGAAATTCAACTTAATAGTAAAACTAACAATAGGATTTACATGCAATAATTAAAGGGAATTATTCAAATTAAAAAAAAATACACTATATTTTTACCTACCTAAAAATCGGTTAAAAGATTTGTAGCACATTAAAATTGCTCAGTCATTTATTCATTTGTCCTATTGTTATTGACTAACCGAATACATTAACAAACTTAGTGCAAGTGTTGACGTTACATGTGTATGCACACTAAAAATGTGTAAATAATTAATTAAACTACAGTATATTATGTGATGATATCGCTAAAATTGCAAAATATCTATTACTATACCTCATTTGTAACATTTATGACCAAACTTTCATTTTGCTTATGCTTTTCGTGTTTTTCTAAAGTAGCTTCAACAGGCAACTTTTCTGAACTCATCTGAAAATAAATGTAAACATTCTCAATATAAAACCAAATATTAAATTGCAAAAAAAGTAAAAGAAAAAAGAATAATAACTATATAATAGTTTTCCATTATTTCAAGGTAATAGTTTTTAAATAAATAATCTATTGAGATAAGTAGTAGTAGTGAAAGTAAAAAAACAATTTTAAATATTAAAAATAAAAAGAAATAAGTAATATTTTATTGATTTGTTTTTTCATTTTAAATGAATAACATAAACAATTTTAAAAACTTTGATTATTTTAAAATAGCTGAATGATTTGTGACTTGTAACTAAATATGTCATTGTAAGAGAAAATGATTGTATTGTGCAAAATGAAAAGATATCAACTATTTTTAAAGACCAAATAAACCTAGCAAAGGGTATGATTTGATATTTTTATTAGAGATGAGACAAACATAACAGATTTTGGACATGAACCAAAATGTACCAATGTTAACACCCAAATTTGGCGTAGTTTGATATGTTAACAGTTCAACTCATCTCTAACATTTATATAAAACATAACAGTGTACAAGTATAATCGTATAAAATTAGAAAATCTAATGTAAATAGACAAAAAGAAAAATGTTAAAATAAATAAAATGTACCAGTTTAGCTAAACGTTCGGCAGGCTGTTTGACATTCGGCTGAATTTTGGTTTTGGTCTGTTCAACTATTACAGTGTTTGATGCTCGTTCCTGAACAAAAAACAAAATAAAAACCAAACGTCGGTGATCGTTTATCATCAAGAAATCGTAAACAATTCACTTTGACTTGATTGACATGTTCTCGAATGCGGTTTTTAAACGAGCGTGCTTCTTGACTGTGACGTGCACGTGCTGGACATTCCGTCTATAGACGGTCTACCACTGCCCGACATGCTCGCCGGACTCACCGCCTGACGGCAGAAAACACAACACCGTAAATTCTACATTGTCTTACGTTAACGTTTCTATCGTCTTCGTAGGCGTGCTACCGAGTCAATAGCGGTGTTTGAAGTTTGTTCGGACAGCTCGGTGATCTCGTCGCAATCGAGTACTTCCAAATCGCTATCCTCCATTGTGAGAGTAAATTGTTTAAAACGACTACAATAAAACGGTTCACGCGACTGATACAATATCGACTGAAAAACCACTGGAGAAACGCTTTGATCGGGATCGATTTGTGCGAAAAAAACTAAATACGAACAACTGGCTACTAACGTTCGGTACTTTTTTTCTTTTTTTGATGTTTTCGATCAGATCACCGTGGTTAGGATGTGATACCATGGTCGTTGGAGGCGATGTTATTGCCGTTGAGGTTCCTGATAACGGCGATATCGATGTTTTCTTATCCTTGATGATGTCGTTGGGAGGGGGGTTTAATGATAGCGAAATCATACAACACGACAATACGTTTTCAAAAATATTGCGTGGTCGCGGGCCCGACCTAGTTTTTGGAAGCTATAAAGGTTTCGACTCAACAATATACACATTACGCAAAACAAAAAACGAAGTGTTCGAATATATTATATTTTAAAAACAAAATCGTTCTTTTTACAACGCGCGCAAACCGGCCCTGTCATATTACAACAAAACCATGACGAAGTCATTGACGACTAAAACGTTTACGGATAAAATTCTTTTTAGTTTTTCAACCGGTTTCGAATGCGTATATACATTTCTGTTTCACAAAAAATATGTTGAATACGCGTTCGAATAAATACGTAGAAAAAAAAATGTAGAATCGTCTCCTAATATGCTCTACAAGACCGTTTATACATTTATTACGTTCCGAGCAGTTGCGACGATAATTGACTTAATAATAAATTATTACATATATATTTATATTTTAGAATAAAATAATATTATCAACTTCCAGTTAAATAATAATATATATTTAATTTGGTGATTTAGGTAAGCGTAAACAAAAACAAATAATATGAACTCGAACGTATTGAAGAAATTTGAGGTAATGTAATTATAGAATTATGCATTGGATTTTACGTTAATTATAATTAATTGTTGTTTTATTCTTAGTGATAACAAACATATGATATCGATAAGAAACAGTGCCGCATGAATAATATGCAGTCTTGTGCACCTTATTATGTGAAAAACGCATTGTAGATAGCTTGTGGTCTATTCCTGTAAAATATAAGTAATTAATGTAATAAAGTCAGTAAAGTTTTCGCATTGCGGATTATTAAATACTAATGAACGAAAGACAGAATGTAGGGCTGCGTTGAATCCGATCAAGAAATAACAGAAACGAATGAACCGGACACACATATTGATAATGGACAAAACTAGAATATACATCACGCTTAATAGGTACATACGTATGATTGTTTTATAAACTATGTTCATTAATCGTTTATTCGTTATACGAATCAGCCGTACTTTGATTTTAACCGAATGTTAAAAAATCGTTCTATTCTAATTAAAGTACCAAATAAATCATAATTCGATTCAGTATAGATAAATACGGTATGCTTAATTCTTATAAGATGATCTGTTCCAACTTTGATCGTTGAAAACGAACGAATACGCAGTTTGGATTCATTACGATATTATATTTATACTAAACACACCGGTTGATGAGTTTGCCTGCAAGAATGCAAAACGTTCTCAGACATTTAAATAAGTGTTTGCATGTTGATAACTATTAAATGCTTGTATTAAATAAATATTAATAATAAAGATATATTGTTTTCTGACAAACATAATACAATGTCAATGAAAAACAAGTGATAATCCGGTAAAACATTTTAAAACCATCGAAGCAAGCCTCAGGGCTAAGTGTATAAATTATTGTAAGAAAAAAAAAAAGAATTCAATTTTACACATTATATACATTTTTAATTAAAATCATACTATATTACATAATAACATCTTAACGTTAAACAGCTGTTTAATTACGTTGCTATGTGATGAGACTTTGTTTACACGATATAAAAAGATATACGATTGAAATTGCCATATTCAAAATCGCCATTCAAGAAATATTTTTTTACAATTCACACCTTACAAATTTTTTTTTTAATCCAAAACTATCGTCCGAACAACGATGCAGTGGATTAGAAACAACAGGGAACGCTGCGCAGCCGACGCACTGACAAGCACGATGGACAAACGCGACATCGCCGAACGGTACTTGGAGAACTTGCGCTCGTCGCAATTTCGGCCCATCGCGTTACCGGTAAACTCGACAACGGCGGGGCAGACGCGAACGAAAGTGTCGCCGATCGCGGTTCCGGCACGCCGTTACGGTCACCAACAGTTCGCGGAACGGTTAAACCGGTGCGACCGGCCCGACGAGTCCGTGACCGACGGGAGGAGACGGTGCGACTTGCCGGTGACGCCGAAGCGCGGACAGTCGACCGCACGGACGACACCGTACGGACGAGACTATGACGGCAGCGAGTTGGACGAAGAAGAGGCGAGTGTCGCGGAAGCGCAATACTTAAGAAAATTGCGGCAGCTGGATCGCGAACAGAGGTTGCTGGAGTTGAAAACCCAAGCGATGTTCGAAGCCGAGCGGAAGTATAGCGAGGACGAGGAACGGCAGCCGCGTGTTAACGACTGTTGTGCACTTACGCAACCACAGTCCTCCTACCAAGGACAAGGTGGACGAAAAGCGACAGTACCGGAAACGCACAGACAACACTGGGCGGACAGACATCAGAACCCGTCGACCACGTCCTCAGTTGACTACAGTAGCGCTGAAGAGCTGAATGCGCTCTACCGGTCGGTACCGGAAGCGGACAGACATCAGAACCCGTCGACCACGTCCTCAGTTGACTGCAGTAGCGCTGAAGAGCAGAATGCACTTCACAGACTGGCACCGGAAGCGGACAGACTACAATGGACGGACAGACGTCAGAACCCGTCGATGACGTCCTCGACCGATTGCAATAGCGCTGAAGAGCTGAATGCGCTCTACCGGCCGGTACCGGAAGCGGACAGACAACAATGGACGGGCAGACTTCAAAACCCGTCGATGACGTCCTCGACCGACTGCAGTAGCGCTGAAGAGCTGAATGCGCTCTACCGGCCGGTACCGGAAACGGACAGACATCAGAACCCGTCGACCACGTCCTCAGTTGACTGCAGTAGCGCTGAAGAGCAGAATGCACTTCACAGACTGGCACCGGAAGCGGACAGACTACAATGGACGGACAGACGTCAGAACCCGTCGATGACGTCCTCGACCGATTGCAATAGTCGACCACGTCCTCGACCGACTGCAATAGCGCTGAAGAGCTGAATGCGCTCTACAGACTGGCACCGGAAGAAGACAGACATCAAAACGTGTCGACTACGTCGTCAACCGACTGCAGTAAAGCAGACGGCAGTAGCGATGAAAAGCGACTGCAATTGTCGACGGAGCTCGACCGACTGGAAACGACAGAGGACGGACAACAGTGTCCGTGCAGAATCCGATACCCGTCGTCGACATCCTTCGCCGAGAGCAGTAGAGCGGAAGACGTAAGCGATGAAAATTCGTCGTTGCAATCGTCGACGGAGCTCGACCGACCGGCAGCGACAGCGGACAGACAAGAGTGTCCTTGCAGAATTCGATACCCGTCGTCGACATCCTTCGCCGAGAGCAGTAGAGCGGAAGACGTAAGCGACGAAAATTCGTCGTTGCAATCGTCAACGGAGCTCGACCGACCGGCAGCGACAGTGGACAGACAACAGTGTCCGTGTAGACTACGATACCCGTCCGTGACAGATTTTTCTAGCGCGGAGGATGGTAACGATGGACTGCGGACAGCATTCGGCCGACCGGCGGTGGCAGAAAACAAACAACAGCAAATGTGCATACTCCAATATCCGTCGTCGACGTCCTCAGCCGACTATACTTACGCAGAGGACCGACACGATGACCAGCAATCGCTGTCATCTAGAACGATGGACCGACCGGCGGTGACAGTAAACAGACATCAGCGGCCGAGGAGATTCCAATATCCGTCGCCGACGTCCTCAGTTGACCATACTTGCGCGGAGGACAGAAGCGATGACCAGCAGTCGCTGTCGTCTAGAACCATGGACCGACCGGTGGTGACAGTGGACAGACATCAGCGGCCTAGGAGATTCCAATATCCGTCGCCGACGTCCTCAGTTGACCATACTTGCGCGGAGGACAGAAGCGATGACCAGCAGTCGCTGTCGTCTAGAACCATGGACCGACCGATGGTGACAGTGGACAGACATAAGCGGCCGTGCAGATTCCATTACCCGTCGCCGACGTCCTCAGTTGACCATACTTGCGCGGAGGACAGAAGCGATGACCAGCAGTCGCTGTCGTCTAGAACCATGGACCGACCGATGGTGACAGTGGACAGACATAAGCGGCCGTGCAGATTCCATTACCCGTCGCCGACGTCCTCAGTTGACCATACTTGCGCGGAGGACAGAAGCGATGACCAGCAGTCGCTGTCGTCTAGAACCATGGACCGACCGGTGGTGACAGTGGACAGACATCAGCGGCCTAGGAGATTCCAATATCCGTCGCCGACGTCCTCAGCTGACCATACTTGCGCGGAGGACAGAAGCGATGACCAACAGTCGCTGTCGTCTAGAACCATGGACCGACCGGTGGTGACAGTGGACAGACATCAGCGGCCTAGGAGATTCCAATATCCGTCGCCGACGTCCTCAGTTGACCATACTTGCGCGGAGGACAGAAGCGATGACCAGCAGTCGCTGTCGTCTAGAACGATGGACCGACCGGTGGTGACAGTGGACAGACATAAGCAGCCGTGCAGATTCCATTACCCGTCGCCGACGTCCTCAGTTGACCATACTTGCGCGGAGGACAGAAGTGATGACCAGCAGTCGTTGTCGTCTAGAACCATGGACCTACCGATGGTGACAGTGGACAGACATAAGCGGCCGTGCAGATTCCATTACCCGTCGCCGACGTCCTCAGTTGACCATTCTTGCGCGGAGGACAGAAGCGATGACCAGCAGTCGCTGTCGTCTAGAACGACGCATCGACCGACAGCGGCAGTGGACAGAGAACAGCGGCCGTGCAGATTCCATTACCCGTCGCCGACGTCCTCGGCCGACTGTATTCACGCGGGGAACAGTAGCGATGAACAGCTTCTGCAACCGTGTTCGACAGACGGCGGATCGACGACGGACGGGTGTGTGGAGAGTGACGTGCCGGATGTCCGGCCGACGTCCCGGTCGTCGTCCCGGTCGATCGTCTACCACAGCGATTACGATTACTTTATAGCGGAAGAAGCCACCTTCTTGCCCCGTCGTCAAGCCATCACCGAAAGTATGAATTTGTCCTCATCTGACATTTCCCCGACACCACACCGTAGCGCATCTCATATCCGGACGTGGGACCGCCGCACCGTACGTCAACAGCCGTGCAAAATGTCGCGTCCGTAAATGCTGGCTACCGCTACGAGACGGACGGCATTCGATCATTCTCCGCGAGCACGATCGATGCGCTATCAATGAGTTTCCGATATCAAAATTTGCTATAATAGTTTTTAATTAATTCTATACAGAGACACTCCTCCCCCCTCCCCCCTCCTTAATTATCCCATGATCATATGTTTATTCTAAATATTTTTATATTTCTTAAATAATATCTACCCTCGGCTAGTCTCATACCAACACATTTCTCCGACAGAGCAATTTTCTTCGTCTTTTTATTCAACGAAATTACGTTCTACTTCGACAGGTCCAGCTCAAAGTAGCTGTCTTTATCTAACTAGTTCAATTTTCCTAAATATTTATATGAACTTCATAATCAAACGTTTCGAATCCAATTGTCATGAACGCCTTGTATACGCAGATGATATTATTGCGTTTTCCTATAAAACAGACCGAGATTCTGCAATTATTTCTATAAACAACGCACTGGAGTTCACTGACTACATGCCAATTAAACAATTCACTATCTTTCTATCGCTTCCGATTCCAATAATTTGTTACCTATGTATAAACACAATTTTCAGACATTACTTTCTTACTCTTTAATTCATATTTTTAACACATTTTTTAAATATTTACACACCTTCCTCAAAACTTTATTGCTCATTACAGTAAATTCTTTCGTTTTGGACTACATACTCAACATATTTTCCCTCTACACATTAATTTTCACCTGTCTGTACCCTATCTACGAGCTCTGCTTTTCATACTCCAAAACTACATACACCAACAAATATTACACTAATGTCTAAAATATAATATCTTATAATAATATATAAATAAACATAATAATATAATAGGGTGAATGCACCAGTAAATGAACACTTAAGGATTTGTAGTGAAATAACTATCAGTAACATAATATGTTTAAGTATCATTAAGTTTAATTCATATTTATATATTATATGAAATGTCATTTAATATGTTAGGATTAAAAAAAAATTTACTTTCCCTAGTAAATGATCATACACATACCTCCTACGTAGAAACACGCTATCATAGTGCTAATACATAAACCAGGAAAACCCCTTGATTTTCCCTCATCATACCGCCCAATCAGTCTTCTTCCCTTCTTCTCAAAAATCTTTGAAAAAATCCTCAAAAAAAATTATCCACTTATAACGGAAAACAAAATAAACCCAAACACCCAACTCGGATTTAGAAACCGACACACCGAATTTAGATACACCGAATTGTTTACAGTATTGCAACTACGCTAGAAAATAAACACATTTGCACTGCAGTATTTCTCGACGTAACATAAGCATTTGATCGCGTATGATACAAGGAATTTTTATACACAATTCGTTTCCTACTTGCGCAACTATTCCTTACTATTAGCTCATTCCTCTCAAAACGCATTTTTCAAGTCTGCTGTGAAGATGAACTGTCGTCAGTACTCACTAAAAATACAGTAGTACCTCAAGGGAGCATTCTTGGCCCAATCCTGTATAATCTTTAATATCTCTGACATACCGCATTCAAACAATACGACCCTAGCCACTTTTGCTGATGACACCGCGATAATGTTTTCCAATAAATACCTAACATCGGCTATAGACCATCTCCAAGAACAACTTCTTATACTCCAACACTGGTTTCACAAATGGAGATTAAAAATAAATGAAAACAAATCTACACACATACTTTTACTCTCAGTCAAAAAAACAGCCAACCCATAAAACTAAATAACAAAATAACTCAATCGCAAAACTCTGTGAATTACCTTGGACTCTACCTAGATAAAAGACAACACCTAAGACTCCACAAATTCAAACAACTCATCCGCTCCAAATTCTCCATTAATAATAAAATCCTTTTATACAAACAAATCATCCGACTCGCCATGACTTAAGGCATACAACTCTGGGGAACAGCAAAAAAATCAAACTTAAATGAATTTCAAGCTTTTCAGTCCATAGTACTCCGACTTCTCACAAACTCTCCCAGGTATCTCAGTAACCTCTGACCTAACCATTCAATCGTACACAGTGACTTAAAAATCCCAACAATTCTCACACTTACATCCAGTCACTATAAAACATTACACAAAAATACCATTAACAATTCAAACTCGCTCATTTCTAATCTCTCCTCTCTCACACTTCCTACTAATCCACACCGGCGTATTAAACAAAACTGGCCCCGAAATTTATTAAATAGACAAAAAAAAAAAGCTCAATGACAAATTTTTAAACGTTTTAAATAAAGCGCTGATGTTGAAGTAGTACCACGGGGCACCTCCTTATCTTACGCCATCATGATTTGTAAATAAATTATCCAAATTACCTATTGTAAAAAATTATTACAGATTTTACATTATATCAATTTTCTAATATAAAAAAAAAACAAAAACCAAAGAAATATATACACAATAACAAAAGTATTTATTCACAAAAAGCGTTCATATACTGGAGTATCTAAGCATAATCACCAAGCCCAATAAATAAACACTTGTTCATTCACTGGTTAAAAATTAAAATAAATAAATCCAGTAAATGAATATACTGGTTCATTCATAGGTTTTCACCTCTTTACTAATACCAGTGCTTGAACACTATTAAAACTAATTAAAAAATACTTCAAAACAATAAATTAATATACCAATCGAATTGTATGTGTTTTAAGAATCAAAGAAATATCATTTAAAGTATTTTACCTCGTTTTGAAGTGGTTTAAACATAATATTTATGTTTAAACAATTCTCAAAAAATAAAATAATTTAAGAAAAATATTAATGATAATAAAATTGAGGGAAAAGATAATCACTCATAAGCAAAGAATTTCAAATATCGTATCAGGAAATTGTAGTGTAACCAACTTAATAATATTTGAAAGATGTTGATATTATTTAACATAGTTGGTTACATCTGATTTTCCTATTAATTGTTATTATTTAAAATACAACATTGTTATGTTCATTCACTGGTGGTGTTCATTAACTGGAGCAGTCACCCTATATTGTTTAATAATAATAATGTATTATAATGATATAAAATATTACTTTGTTAATATAGTAATAAAAATAATATTTTCTAATAAATGCTTTTTCATTGTTCAAACTTTCTAGCTCATTTCTACGCTAGACCCTAATAAATTTCTAACTGCCTCAGAGTCTCGACGTGATTGTAAATTTGTTAAAAAAAATTCTCTGACAAGGATGACAATCGAATGTATGCACTCGATCAGAAACAACCCGACTCGTGAAAAATGGTTTGTTATTAAAATGAATCTAATCGATTCAATAAAAAAAAAACGTCATCTAGTTAAGACGGTGGACCGGAGCTGAAAAAAAGAAAAGACGCCGCCGCGCGACAAACGAACACGGTCGGCACGAGAAGACGTTTTGCTCTCCGTAGCGACTCGGCGGCGGCAGTTCAGTAGTTTTTCGATTTTGTGAAAAACGTACATCCGCGTGCTCCCTTCGGGACGAAAGTCGAGGCGGAGATGTTAAGATGTTACGAAATATCGATTCTGTAGCCGTCGAAAACCGTGCCGGGCCAAAAAACCCGACGAATTCCATTTATTCGTCTCAAACTCGACCGACGCCTCGCGAAACGCGCAAGTGCGTGTATGAATACGAGCACTTCCACATAAACGTCTTCGACGCTCTGCCCACGCCCGTTCGCGAAAACTAACCTAACTATTTCGTGAGCCTCCGGAGAGTGCCTCTACTATTATTTTCCCCCGAATTCAACAGCCGGGCCTCCGCCCGTGAGAAGACCGTAGAGAGACGCTCTCCACTCCGTCCCAGTCGGTCGACGTGTCCCGTGCCGGCCGTCGTCGAGCAGACAAATACCTAAATGCTTTCACTGTAGGCGTGTTTACGTTTTTCCTTTTACGTTTACGGATCTCTCGGTCGTCCTAAGCGCACGCGTACTAAGTGAACGCTTGTACTGTGCACGAAAAAACATAAACCCAAGGTGTCTATGATACACAAAACACGAGACCGTAACGACAGACACACGCCGGCACGAGAACGGATCCGGCCGAGTGGTTTCGAACGTCGCGCGGTCTCAAATAAATAATCAAATCGGTTTTCGTCCGTATTCCGTGTGGCAACGTGAACCGCTATCGGTTTCAAACGTTTCTTGTTCTCGTGCCTACAAACCGAGCGGGGTCCGTCTTCGCCTCTTTTCGGATTCCAACACACGCATAGGTCAAAGTCGCGAACACGCCCGACACGAAGGCGGGGGCGGGATGGTTTTTTTCGTCCGCATTGTGCGACTTGAATCCGGTCGAAAACGTAGTAGTCGAAATCGTCGAGTACGCGGAGTACGTGCATTACCGCGTGTACGGGCGCATTTTTTTTTGTTGTTAAAAAATCTCGTCTACAGTCGATTATTGTTCTGGGCAAACACCCGGTATAATAATTTACCGGTCGCCTGTAAATACAACTACTCAAACTTTTCCGTAACGACAAATAAATAACGATAATCGCTGCGGTCTTTGCGATTCGCGACGGATTTGTTCGCGTCTTGCAAATCATCGCCCGAGGACCGCGCTTGGGGCAATTCGCACGTAACGATTTGTCCGGTTTTCACACGAATGTACTAAAAAATCGATATACACGAGCAACGGGTGGGCAGGGGACGTCCCGGGCGGCAAAATTATGGACACGCTTTGATATTTTAACCTTTTACGTTTTTAATCAAAAAAAAAAAAAAAGGTTTTAGACTAGACGTTGTTCGAAAACTTCCGGTTAAATGGTGGAGTGTGGTGGCCGCCCCCGTGGAAACGTTGTAGCCGCGGCCCCGGACCGGACGGAACGGTCTTTAGGCGCAAGTTGTACGCGTTCCATGCACACGCCGTCGGGTCCCGTTGGCGCGCGAAGAGTAAAATAAAATTTAAAAAAATTGTTATACCACGTTGAACGCACACACGGTAATAGCAAGCAGTACACGCGCACTCGTTTTTATTCGCTTTTCACGCGCGTCGGTCGTTGACATTCGCGCGGGTTTTTTTTACGTACGGCGTTGGAACGCGTTGGTCGTCCGACCTTATTTTAACGACACGCGCAATTATATTCGCACGAAAACGGCGTTTTGCGAAAGTTAGCCCACGGAAACCCACGACCGTCGTGTCGAGGTCGTCAACACAACACGTCGTGTCCCGTGAATCGTTTTTACGCACACGACGTGTTTTGAACGTTCAACGACGACTGACGGTCTCGTGTCGCGGTACCAGTTTTCCTACGGGTTTCCGGAGAAAACCGTCGCGGACGTCGGCCTATTTGGATCTCCCTTCGCCGCCGGAAAACATTTTAAACGCGTTCGTCGCTGGACGCCGACCGATTCGGAAAACGTTCCGATATCCGGAGGCGGCTCGCCGGAGGTCGAACGTATTATTTATAGGTTGTGTTGTTTTTTTTTAGAGGTGTCGCCAGATGGTTTATGACGAACCATATTCACGTACGAGGTGCGGTCAGTAAAGAACGAGACTTTCACGAGTTAACGAGTTTTTACTCGTTCTACCGTTTCCCCATCGCTCCGTCCGTATTTTCCGTCGGTCGAAAATCAATTTGACTACTTACGTACTTACAACCGACTTCATTTTTTTTTTGAATTTTCCAAAATTCGCACGGACCGAGATCTGACGAATGCGAACATCGGGCGTTCGATTTTTGGCCCAGAAACTGCTTAACGCATTCGTTTGTTCCGCCTCGCTCGTTCTCTGACACCGAGCGTTATCAAGACTTGCAGAGATAATGCAATTCAGTCATTACTACAGCGTTTAATTAACGAACGATACGATCGTTGGCGGCACTCAGAAACCACGTTGTCCAACCGTCCGTCGTCTCGGATTTTCCGAGATTCGCGTTAAAACGATACGCCGTTCGGATTTGTTTTCGCGTGGCGTGATTTCGGCGCGTACGACGCGACGAATGATAAACGTGAACCGCCGACGTGTTCACTTTGTAGACCAAACTGTGACGTCGTGCGACGTGGCTCGTAGTCAACAAACATACCCCCGGACGTGGGCGCCCGTGGAAAATAAGTATAGTTGCTAAAATTGGTATTTTCGCATTGCCGTTGTAAAGGTCGACGTTTTATTTCTGTTTTATTTTTTTAAGTAATTTTATAAGTATATTGATAAGCATTATTATTAATATATTTGTTTATCGAACAGATTTCTCTCCTGTTTCTTCTGTTGATAATACAACAGTTAAGACTACATTAAATTATTGAACCTAACCTTTTTTTTTCGCTTATCAAAAATAATAAATTATTTTGCCCTCCCCCCCTAAATATTATCGTATCGAGGGCGCCCATGCCCTCGGGGTTAGTGTTCGGTCACCGTAAACGTCATGTGTCGACCTGTCGTCGGTTCTTCGCCGATGTTCGATCGGAAGTCGATTCCTCCGGACCGAATCGCAACGTGTGTGCACGACAACGCCGGCAAATAATGTCGATAAGTACGCGAAAAGAATACCGCGTGCGTGCGTGCGTCCGGATCAAATCGCGCAGCACGCCCGCCTTACGCGGTGTTTTTAATAGAATTCACACAAAAACAAATGTTTTTCCGTAAACGGCCGTGTTTACGACGATATGTTCCGTGTTTATCTTGCGTGTCGTGTGTTAACAGCTTTCGTTTTCAACACGACCGTACCGCCGTGCCGGTAACCGTGTTCTGTACACGACAACGACATGTACGCGCGGTACGAGTTTACAAAAAAAACATTATAAACTCATCGAATGGCGCTTCGAATGAATTCGCGAATTGTTACGATATCGTTGTTTTGAAGAAAAACAAAAGTAGCAAAGTAGAATGTAAAGTAGTATGGCTCGTAGAAACAGTCTGCAGGACCGGATTTTTTTTGGTTTTTGGGAGGGAGGGAGGGCAGTGGTCCGGACCTCCGCACAATAAGATTTTCGTCACAACCCCGGTCAAAAACGCATTAGAACAAAAATCATCATTTTTTTTAATACGGATTAAAATCACGACATTCGAATCAACTAGTATACAGTTAAAAAAAAACCGTATGAAATCTAGAATAGTACTAACACAATTATAATAATCTACGTTATCTACAAATATTATTTAACGTAATCGGAGCATGATTAGTTATTAAATTTTTTCAACGTTGCTTTTGAATAGAATATTATTTCGAAGTGGATAATATATAACATAACGGATACATCGTACGTGAGAATGCGCTTGTAACGTACTAACATCGGATGCATGTATAATTGAAAAACGGGACCATCAGGAGGGCCTCCACGTTTCTAAAATCCGGCACCGGTAGTATTGTGATACGTTATAATTATTGTGTGTACCTCTACCTCATGCAGTCCGCGTACAATACGATAAAAACGTATTATCATCAGGTTTAGTCGATCGTGGTAGTAGTAGTTTACATTTTCAACACTGTCTAAGAAAAAAAAATACCTACGAGGTTAGGTTGTACGTGTCGTCGGTCGTACAACGTTACGGACGAGTGGAAGCGGATAATTGCCCGACCACTGTTTACTTATTACCGACTTGTACACCATCTTGTGTGCGTACACGTATAAGATCGTACGTATACAAACATCTATCGGTTCCAGTTTCGTGCACACTCCGTGGGACCCCGTCGATCGGATTCAAAGACCGATGCGCTTTGGATGTTGCTTCCCCCCTCGGGGGATCGGACGGTTTTGGGAAATGCGCTGTTACTTTTCTCCCACGTTTTTCCACACCCCTTTTGTCTTGCGTACGCAATTATCCGTAAGAACCCGCCGATCGCCCGTAAATGCGGTCCGAGACGATCATACACGTAGAATATATATTTGTGTGCGTGCGTTCGGTTCGAAATATCAAATCGGTTTAGAGTCGTGTTTTTTTTCTCTTCGTGCACTACGAAACGTTCGTTATGCCTGCCGCCACACGTTTCGATTACGGAGTAAATTTTGGATTTCTAAATGTCTGTTTTTAATTCGACGACGCGCAGCCGGAGGATTAAAATCGACTGGACACCGCGGGAGGACATGCGATTATAAACTTTAAGAAAAAACATATGTATTGAATATCCCTAAACCCGTAATGAAACAGTTATCTTTATTTTACAGATAAAAACCGTTTACAATATAACTAGCTCAGTGACAAGTACAATATACATTGTGTTTTTTTATACAGGAATTCGTTGTTTGTTCGGTACAGCGAACAGTCGGACTCGACGAGTGCGATAACGACGAAATATCGTTTACATGAGTCAATGCCGTATTATCATTATTGTCACGCCGAGTGAGTATACAACTCCGATACACTGTCGTATGCTGTTAAACGTGTGAAAAAGAAAAGCGATTTTTCGGCGGGAACGCGTTCGTACATAACGGAAATGTTTTACACTACGTTTTGCGAGATGGAAAAACGTGATTGAAATTCACCGTAGGATAAAAAATGTGAAAAAACTAATAATAATAATAATGCTGACATCAAACGGACCGGTCGGCGAGCGGTTTCCGCGGACTTTCGCCGCGGACACGGCGTAACGAACGCCGTATGAACACACGCACGCGCACGCGCACACCACAAAGTCCGTCGGCTCGCGATCGCCTGGACAGATGGCCGACGAAGGCGACGTCGGCACACTCGAACAGTTGTTTGTTTTGCGCGGGCCGGCTGGTACGGCGGCACCCCGAGGGAACGTTTCCAATTTAATTTTCCCGAAAACTCATTTGGCCGCCGCCGTCACCGCCGTTGTCGCGATACGATCGCACACGTGACGAACAACGTTCGCATGTCGCGCGTTATCTCTGCGTGCGCGTTATCTGTCACGCGCCGTCGTCCGGCGCTATCCGTCGAAATCGCGTGCGCTTCGGGCCGCCGCCGTCGCCATTCACGGCAACCGACGACAACAAACCCGTCGAATACGGGACGCGCGTGGAAGTGACGGAATGTGCTGACGAACGGTCGTAACTTCCGGTGCCACGTCGGCGAAAATAACGGGATGATCAAACTAATACCAGATACGAGATACCACGTCGAAATCGTCCGGACGCTCGTCTTATACGGAAAATTGTCCACAAACCGAATACCGATAATAAAAGCGTATCCTGTTGTAGTTTTGTCGAAGTCTTAAAACCTTATGGTTCGGCGCGAACAACAAGTTCAGACGGTCGAGAAAAGTCCAGGACGGGATCCGGCCCGAGACGACAAGCGGCGTGGAAGAAGATGTGAAGGACAAGCGGTGCACGCGGGGCCGATAGATAAGCCCGTCTTGTCTTATTGTCGTTCTGCATTATTGTTTGTTATTTATAATTTTCGTATCCGTTCGTATGCCATTTAACCGTACGTTTTGTATTCATTGCAATGAACGACGGTGACGACGGGAGAGCAACATGAATAATAGAGTTCCCGTCCCCCCGTCCCCCCGTTGTTGTCGGTTACAAAAAATAAAATTTAAAAAAAAAGAGACCGTCGTGAAAACGCGAGACGCAGTACGTTGGTCATTGACCAGTCGAGTTCGTCGGACAGGGCCACGCGAAAAAAACGTTCGACGGGAGAGAGAAAAAAGTAACTCGTGGTCGCGGTCACCTCGGAACGGAAATTTCGTCGTAAACGTTACGATCTATGTTGTGACCGCGCCCTCCGGTCTCGGACACCTCCGTGTCCGTATCGTACACGTGATATATACGTGTGTGTGTGTGTACGTATAAATATAAATATTAGCCCCGCGGTGAGAGAGAGAGACCGGTGGGGGCGGGGGGACCCACGACGTTGTACGGTTCGTACGGTCATAGGTATATATTTAATTTACCTATACCGGCGACGATGCTGACTAGGTGGTCCGCGCGCCCCGGGAGAAAATCGTTATGTGTCGCAGGTGTACGGTCGGCGAGGTCGTACCGTTGATCGGTTATGATCACGTTTACTATCCGCCGGTTTTCGGTGTGCGCCGCGTTATCTCGTTATCACGGTTGTATCGCGGTAACCGGGCGACAGTTTGCACGAGTTTGTGCGTTTTATCGGTACGGGCAAGGTCCGGATCCCACTCCCCGCGAAAATTTTTCCAATATTTTACGAGACATTCAATCGTTTTTGTGTGTAAAAAATACCGATATATTCGAAAACAACTATTCGTTTAATAAACAAATGTTAGAATTTAAATTCAGTATGATAAAGACCGAGAAGTTATAAAATATATTATATGGACCCCCCCGCCCCCCTCACGAAACGTATCTAGACATCGGAATTATCTTTATTTCACAAATAAAATCGACTTGCAATAATTGCGTTTTTATTGTGACATCATGGTGTTGTTGTTCCGTACGCTACGGTAAACGGGTTGGAGAAAAAATCGTTTTCATTGTATAGGCGGTCGAAGAAGCATTGAAAACCGATGATGCCGAAGATCAAGTGACACGCGGCTTATCAGGATCGGAAAGCCTGGTAGACTCCGGTACACGAAATGACCCTTCTAATCTCGTTGAAACGCCGAATACGCTCACGGCTAGAACTTCCGACCGTGAACGAGGGTTTTCCGACACGGATCGAGGACTCGTCAGAAACGTGTCGGGTTTTCGACGTTCGTCCCCGTCGACGGTCCTCCAGTTGAAGACTCCGGTCCACGACCGTATGTAAAGGGTTAGACCCAGTGGCATATTTAGGGGGGGGAGGGGACAACTGCCCCGGACATCACGTTTTTGAGAGCAGAAAATGTTCAAAGGTTTTGTTTGAATATATTTTTGTTTTTTACGCGCAGTAAGAATGTCAGGGTGAGGTCGGCAAACAAATAAATGTGTACCCGGGTCAACGAAATTCTGAACGCATCGCCGTTTAGACCGTAAGGAACGGCAAGGAACGGAAAGAAACAGACGAGTACAAGAAGAAGAAGAAGAAGAAGAAGAATGAAAATCGTACTTTTACAATTTCCCAAAGAAATACGAAAAGCGAGTGTTGCGATTTTGTCGTTACGATTGATAAATCACGTTATTACGGACTCGGCGACAATGTTTGCGGTCGGCACCGGGTACGAAGTGTGCACGACATCGCGCCGTAGCAAACGGGTTTCATTTTCGCCGACGACGACAAATCACTGGAACGGCCCCCCGATCGAAACGCAAACCGAACGTTTCCCACGGTGTGTTTTTTATTACCGTCCTCGAAATGCAACGCGTCCGTTCGTCAGGTTTTTGATTCGGCGCCGGGACGACGATATTTTTCACTCGGACACCGAAACGCCGTTTACGGGTGTGCGTTAAAAAACGACGACGACCGATACGCGCGTACGAATGTATTTTCGAAAAATTATGTTCCTCGCGCGTTTGGGGAGACGGGCGAAAAAAATAGATTGCGTTTGCTCCCGCGGCACTCCAGTCACGCGATTTCCGACTCGATTCCCACGTGGGACGCGCGCTACGGGAAAAGCGGCGGCGGCGGCGGCTACGTGGCCTTTTCCGTCCTGCCCGCCCGCCCGCCCGCGCGCGCGGTTAAGAATTCGCAATAAAAGGGTGACCGACCCCATCGGTCGCGCTCGCACCAGGCTTTAATACGTTCCACCCAATAAA
The DNA here is from genome assembly GCA_019022885.1 of Schlechtendalia chinensis. Classification (NCBI taxonomy): domain Eukaryota; kingdom Metazoa; phylum Arthropoda; class Insecta; order Hemiptera; family Aphididae; genus Schlechtendalia; species Schlechtendalia chinensis. Next base: position 3,599,368 of record CM032341.1, read on the forward strand.
TGTCTCGTAAGCCAACACGCCCGTCGTCGCACCCCCGCGCGCGCATACCAAATATTTGCCGTCTGACTCACGGGCCGAGGAGCGCGCCGCCGTCACGTTTAATTACGAAAATACTTTTAATATCGACTGTTTTTCCGTTTGCGACGCCGTCTGACGTTTATACGCGTGTCGTCCGTCCCGCGGGGCAGTGACGCGTTTAGCTCGTCGAATTTCATAGGCGGGGGGGAGGGAAATAAAAAAACAGTTTTTTCTTTCTCTGTTTTTCACGGCAAGAAATAAACACTGTGAACGGTTTTCTCACGGACGTAACGCGGATGCGGACACTTCGTGTTCTAACGAACGTTTCGATTTCGAAATTGCACCAGATGTGTCGGTGACCGATTGAACTGAGACCGATCGTTTTCAGCGTTTCCAGTCAAACGTGACCGACGAAAGACTGATCTATACATTAGCGATCATGAACACGGAAACTGACGTAACCGTAACGTGATCGGAGGCGACCACGAAGGTTTTTGACCATTTCAATAATATTGACCGTAGCTTGGGAACGATTATCCGACGTTAGGAATAGTCGGAATAAAGAACTATTAGTCTCGGCCTATTATTGAACAAATGAAAGTCACTCGGAAGTTTAGATGCGTGAATCACATTTGATCAATAATCAGTCAGTGTCTCTAGGTTGACCTGTTCGACGTTTTCGTTTTGTTTGAAATATACGAACTATTGTAAATTTATTATTGTTTACCGTGCACAGAGTGTGCATCCGACGTGGCATAACGCCTAAAACACCCCCGGGAGATATTATGACCCCCGTCTCCGTGAGAAACGTTCGGATTATGGTGAACACGTATAACCGTTCAATTATGAACGAATCATACGGCGAGCCGGGCGTTCAAAGACGGGTTTTTCTGACCGGCTTCGCCGGCCGAAAAAGCTTTCACGTGTTCCCAGGCCGGAAATTTCGTCTCGTGTTTTTTATAGTTTTCCGAACGACAGATAACGTGGTCTTCTTGTTCCCGTCCGATTCGTGGTGTCGCGGAGGGCGGCGGCGAAGTAGAGACGAACGTGTTTGTAACCATCGGAAGTACGTCGTAGGAACGTGGCTAAAAAACCCACGCGTGACGTCCGAATGAAAACAACTCCGGCAGAAACGAACGCGAGGATTTCGAACGGTTCGTATCGTTTCCGGTACCCCGTTTTTAAACGATACAGTCTTCGCGCGCGTTACTTTTTTATACGACGGATTAACATTTCCGCGTCACCGCGCGGCGGCCGTCGTTAAAAACCCGCGCGGAAAAACGATGTCGTCAATCCTTTTATTATTATTTCGTTGGATTTTTTTTTGTTCGTTTTGTTTCCTCGCCCTCTCGAAAACAGCGAACGCGCATGTAAATACGGCGACGAGTACGCGTATTATATGGGTCGCACATGTCGTCGCGCCGCGGTACCGGTTACGTAGAGGGCCGTGGTAGCGCCATTGTTTCGACGACGGCTTTTTAATATCGGCAAATGGACGGTGCGCGCAATCATTACCGATATTGCTGCGATACGCGGACTCGTCGTTCCCGTCCAATATGTCCAGCGTACTATTATTATTATTATTATTATTATTATTATTATTATTGTGTGCATTACGGACGTACGCGTATAAACCGTGCGATTATAACGCGCAGATGGCTGACGAATGTCGGGGAAAAAAACAAATATATGCCGATAATTGACGACGGTCCCACCTGTTGTGATTTATACGCCGGCAAATGTTCGCGCGACCGACCTGATGTCATCGTCGTCGTCATTATCGTTCGACGTCGGTCGTTTTCGACTGTGCGTGACGTTAAAAAGTTTGTCCGTCGGGTCTCGCGAGGCGGCAAAGACGGTTGCGTTAAACGCCTTGAACGTACACTTATCACGCCGCCGAAAACCGGCAATAAGTACCGGGGGACACGGCAGACGCAGATCCAAGGGGCGATCGCCCCCCCCGTAGATTCTTGTCAGTTTTTTTTATTATTAGACTCTTATCTATGATACTATAGAAATGTACAATTTAAAATGAAGTTGTAGCTATGGGATTTTTCGGTTTTAACGTTTTTGATAATCAATAATACCTCTTTTTATCAAAGTACGTATAATTGTTTTCATGTATGTATTGCAGTTTAATTATTGAACGATACGCGAACAATTAAAAATTGTTGGGTTACACATAATAATATAATATACCTACAGTATGGCTCTTAAATATCTCGAACATCTCCGTAGCAGCCGCGACCGCCACGCGCGATTCGACATTTGATAAAGATACGAAGACGGACTTTATTGTTTTATTTCCATGAAAACGTTTTGGAAAATATTTCATTGCCCGATGCGACGAAATGAGGATTAAAGTTGTTTCGATTAAGATGCCCACCCCCCAACCCCCGTAAATAAGCTCTGGATCCGCGCCTGGGACACGGTCGGGTCGTGGCCGGCAATCCGACGCGGGAATACGGAATTCACAGAGGACCGCGTTGGTACGGTTGCGAATTCGAAATCAATCGAACCGGTAACGTTGACAAGTTGTCCGGATCAGATCGTGACAGCAACGTTATAAACACGTTATTCGAAAATGACGCGTGTCCTCGAGAACACCGTTAACTCGATCCTTTCATAGTTTCGGATTCGCGGACGACGAAAACACGGCGGGGGGATTTTTTTTCGTAGACACTTCATCATCGGCTAACTTCTAGTAACAGCGGAACCAAGTAGGTAAACGCGCGTAGGTGGGCGTACGTATACGGTTTGTTACGGCGAAAATAACTATCTTACACGAGAATATTATTGCTATCATTACAGTTATTGTTCTAATATATGTTGTAGCGTGTGCATACGACACCGAGTCACTGTCGCAGAATAAAATCGGCAGGTGTAATGTTGCTCTCCGAACGCTCAAATATAGCGCTGCGCGTGTTGGATTTTCTATATATTTATATATATATATTGTCGTTCGTATGTTGCTCGGATACTGTTATTGGCATTTGATCAGAAATAAAAATGATAAATGACGTGCGAATATGCATTTCGAATGGGAATTACTTAGTGATTTATACGTGCGTCTACAGGTTCGACAATATCGACGCGATTCGACCTCTTAACGGTAACTATCCCTATCACGACCATTCGGTTTGATGTGACGGCGACGTGTGACGTTACGAAAATCTGCCATCGTTTTCATTCGAACAAAACAAAAAAGTTACGCTATCGAAAACGAAATCGACTACGTGTGTGACCTATGATTTATGCGCGTATCGATTTGTTTTTGAACCGTTCAAGTCGACCAACTACATTCGTATGGGCGTTTATTTCGAAACGACCGGTCGATTTTCGCTACGTTTTACATTCTCGCCGATGACGCAATTCACTCGGAAGCGATTGTTCTTTTTATGTAACATTGTTCACGTTCGTACAGATCCGCGACGATAAACGAAAAACATTTGTTATTTAAAACCACGTTACCACGACCTGAACTAACTCTGAATATATTATATTATACAGATATTGTTGCGAGCAAAACGGTTTACATAATTTATACGGATCATATATTTCCTACGCGTACACCTATGATCTATATTTTCGTTTGTCGTCATGTTCGACGCATAACACACACATATCATAAATGTATGCGAGAACAAAATCTATACGATAGTAAAAAAAAAAAAAAAAAACAGTTTTTTATGATCACGGGCCTCCGATAGAAATCGTCGACGAAAACCTATATCGATAGGTCCCGAGCACGAGAAAAATAACGAAAAAAACGGTTTATTATGAAATCCGAGAGTCGAAAATCGTTTGATGACATGTAATGGAAACATAGTCCGGAGCTTTGCGCCGGTACGAGTTACGATGACGTCCGTGTACATTGTACTCGCAATGAATACGTTCTCGCGCACACGTTTAGGTCGGCCGTTTCGTGTCATCTGCCGTTCCGTCGCGCGCACATGCACATCGATGCACTTTCCTGCAAAACGTGTACGCATATATACATGTATACGTGTGTACGGCGGACGTAACCCGATTACACGGTTTATACTCGTCCCCGGGAATTCGATTTGATTCGAAATCTTATTACTCGTCCCCCCCAATCGCCGCCACATGTCCACCTACAGAGGCGTCAATTTGTTTTCAAAATGTGTACGTAAGACTGCGCCGGACAAATAAATTGCCGATTGTGTGGCGCGCGTGCGAGGGTCGTCATCGTCCGTGTCGTCCGCGTCGCGTAACGCAATTACTCGCGCCCGACACGTGTTCGACTCTCGTCCGCACGCCGTTCGTGACGCGTATTCCGTACGTGCGTGTACGGTCGGCGAACAGGGTTTAATTATCTCGCCGCGTCTCGCGTAACACGCGTGGAAAAAAAAAACAATATCGTCGTATTCGTGAACGTCGGAACAAACGTCGGAATGCTCATGAGCCGTCTGAAGTCCGGACACCGCGAGACCATGTTATTATCACGACCTCGAATTCGCAAGAACCGCGGTGTCCGGGACGTTCGTATTCGGTATCCGGATATCACGCGAAATCAGTGTGATAGAACGCCCCGCCTAGGACGAGGGCGCCCGGCTCATTAAATTCGGCTCGTGTCTTGCCGGAGCTCAAGAGACGACCGCCGTACAACGCGTATTATTATGTGGTACGCGCGCGGCCAGAGGGGACGGGATAAAAACGATATCGCCGGAGGTCCTGTGCCACTGCCGCCACGAGAGACGGGAGACCGTGACGAGTTTATAAACCCGAGAGTGACGTCATTCGGCGAGCGCCGGTCGGACCAGCAGCGCGAACGTCCTGCGCGCGTATACGGGGTGCCGCGAACGGAACAGCAGACCGAACTTCCGACGCGTTCGGCTTGCACGTGATCCAATGCGTTTGGAACTAGTGATGATAAGTACTCTCTGCTGTGTTACTCTGACATATTGGGTAATCGTTGATAACAGTCTATTGGTATACTTAGTCCGTACTATTGGATATTTATCAATTTTAATCGTCAGAAAAACAATTGTTTCCACAAATGTTATCACGTGTGAGCTATTATTGTTTTTTTTTTTTTTTAAATTGATATTTTAACATTTTAAATACACTGTTACTTGTCTAATAAGTAAAACTAATATTACTTTATTGATGTAATTTCATACTTATTTAATAATTCTTTCCTTCTTAGAATAATGTAAAGTATCAAAGGTAATTAGTATATTACATGTTAATAGTTATAGAAAAGTCAATGATGATAATAATAATAAAAGTATGAGAAAATAATAAAAGAACACTTATTTATTAATATCGGAAATTTGATGTTTGAATTTGCTGTCCCCAGAAACGTCTTATTATGATTATTCGAGGAAAAATATGTATAGGTATTATTGATTTTGAAACTGAAACCAACCCCGGATCTGCCTATAATGACAAGACTCACTCGCCGCTAGACAATAATCATCCGATACCATTTCTGGTTCAGAATTCGAAGCACGTAACAATTGTAACAGCTAAAAAAGTAACAGTTATTTTCACTGTTATTTTTTTTTTCGTAACAGTAACAGTTGATAACAGTTATCCATTTTTATAACAGTTTAGCATCACTATTCGGAACCACGAATCGTGTGTACCGCGAAATCGTCGGGTGCGTATCCGCTAGGTCGGGTCAGGTCAGGTTAGGTTTGTCCGCGACGCGTGGAAACGGGTCTGTCGCCGCGCGGCACCCTGTACGCACGGAACAATAACGTACACAAACGCTAATCCGGGCGCGCGCGCGTACGATCTCTTGAGGGTTGTTCCGCCACCGCCGCTATTATATGTTACGCGCACGCGCCCGTAATAGCTTTACCATGTACTTTTTATACGTATGCACACGCGGCGTGTAAGTACGACGGGGCGAAACAACATTATCGGATACGACACCCTCGTATCCGTACGAAGGCCGCTCGCCCGAAATCAAAACGGCAACGTGTCATCCGACTTGACGTCCGCCGGTGGTCGGGTAAGGATTTTTGTTTTTGTTTTTTGGTTTTTCCCCCCCGTCCTCTCCCCGTCAATTATCATTGCCATCGGTACACGTGCGCCGACGCGGTCGTCAAGGGACTTGGGGGGGGGGGGTTGAAGGTGCGTTTGCCCCTTGGAATTAGATCTTCGTGATCGACAACACGGGTTTCCCTGACTTTGTGCACAACAAACCGCGTTTTCTTGGGGGAAAATCCAGAGCAAAGAAGAAAACAAGATTTTTTTTTTCTTTTCTGTTGATTAAGAATGATTTGTTTTCTACGTTATAACTGATACGCTATATATTCAAATTTACGCGATAGAAAGGAACCATATTTTGATATTAACGAAAGTTTTGGTTGAAGAATTTGGATTCTATAAGTCTACGTCGGGGAGCAATGAATATTGTTAATATTTATAGCCAAGATTTGAGTTTACCATTTGTCGAAGAAGTTGTACAATTCCTGAAAATTTTTGAAACGTTTCCCATCCGTTTACGAGTGGTCTATTAAAAAAAAATTATCAAACTCTCCTTTAGAATCAACGTTTCCTAATGTACTGATGCAAGTGGCGTCTTAAGAATTATTTAACACGTTTCGTCATCGTCATTGTCGTTATCGTGTATTGAATCTGAATTAATGAGACGGACTGATTGGTCGGAATCAATACACAAATTTGTGTTACTTATACATAATATATAATTATATTTCAGTATTAACAAAATATTATTATGCATTTTTGTAATTATTTTCCACGATTTTTTCTCTATGTTATACATTGTTAAGTTATTAATTTTTTACTTAGGATTTGAAAATCGCAACGTTAAGTCGCTTGTTTGTGTTCGAGTGGCGATTGGTTTAAGGCCTCCCAAAAACGTTATCCCGACCACGTTAAAACGTCGCGTTTGAATGAAAAAGCCAATTTTGAAATAGAAACGGCCGAACGGTGGTTTCGAGACCGAATACAACACACCCGAATGCGTTTTTGACGGACGAATATCGCCTACGGTAAAAGAAAACGTCCACGAGCGAAAAAAAAACCGCACAAAACGTTACGAACGAACGACAAATGACAACATCGAAGGACATGTAAAATCGCGTGCGGTAGCCAAACGATACGCGCGTGTTGTCGGATTCGGCCTTAAAAGCCTAAGGCCTTCACCGCGGTGTTCGCTGTGTTATTCCGATGTCACGTAAAAAAAAATAGAAATAAAAATAAATTGTATATCATAGCACGAATATCTAAAATTATTACGCGGCCGCCCCGGAATGGAAACACGTCAGTGCTGACCGTGTACAGTCCCCCCGTGTGTTTCTGATCGAATTCGTTACGGATAATTTGCATCCACGTAAAATATTTTGTCGTTAACGCGCGTTACGTTTTTTGTGTTCTTTCGTTTTTTTTTTAATATATACATAAATATATGTTTTTAACATTACGGACGTCAAACGTTTTACGATAAACCCGTAGTTTTTCTGAAAACAATAAAAAAAAAGAAAAAGAAAAAACGATTGCGCGACAGCGTATCGTACGAAATGCATCGCTATAAATATATATATATATACGCATATAAAACATAGTTATTTTTAGTTAATCATTGACCGGAGAAGACCTCACCGACGGTCGCGGACGTTATACTACTACACGTATTTTAAATCGAACGGCTTGTCTTCTCAGCAATATAATAATGTAGATACGTATCTGTTCGAAATCGAAACGTACATAACACGCACATAAAAACCGCGGCGGACGTTCAAAGACAATAGTTGGTATTATTTTTTTCCCCCTCCCCCGTAAATCACTTTGGATTTATCGACAAAAAGTAACGCGGACGGATAAGACAACGTCGTCCGCTCGATAAATACGTTTTAGGACAATCAAACGACCACCCTCTGCTACCTCTGTACACCGTCAGAGCGTATTTTTTATTAATCAATTAATTCCCCCCCCCTCTCCGAATTTACGCCATAAAAGTCGACGGGCATGACGATTGCGTACGATATACTAGACACGCACATAAAATAGACTCGGCGTACGCGCGCGGCGATCTTTGCGGGCGATCCGGACTAATAAAAAAAACAACGAAATCGATTACGCGTGCACACGCATAACCTAAAACGTAACACGTATATCCGTATCGGAACGGTCGGGTTTTCTTCTGGCGGTCGTTTCGATACGTATTTGACGCGCGTACCAATCGAAAACGATAAAAAAATTCCGTAAACGGTTATACGGTTAGGTTAGGTTAGGTTACCGTTTTCGGCCAACGCGATCCGTGCGAACCCAAACGGTCTGTTTTTGTAGAAGACCGTCGATCGCGTCGCGGGCCCCGGAAACGGTTCTTTACCGTTCGCTCTGGGCGCGCGCGCGTACTCCAACCTGCGACGCCGCGATTTTACGTTCGTGGACGAAAAATAAATCGTACCCGCCGCGTGTCGTAGTCGCCTGGAGTGCATACGAAATGCGCGCAAACGAATTATTAAGAGCCCCCGAAACGTTATTAACAAACAAAAAAAAAAAAAAAAAAATGAAACGAGAGAAAAAACACAAACAGATGTCCGTTTCGGCAACCGATCCCGCGTCGTCGTCGATACGACCATATAATAATAACAATAATCATATATTATACGGACAAAAGTGCCGAAACGAGACATCTGTTTGTTTGTTTTTTCGTCGAGGCGCGCGCGCGCGCGGTCCAGCTTTATGTAGCTGTTGTCGTATTTCGTACGCGCGTTTGTTGAACACGGCCGTCCTCGCGGTGCTAAAACAACAGACACACCGAAAACGGCGCAGGCACGTTTCGAGAAGAATCCTCGTTTCCGTTATTGTATCACGTTCGTTCCCTGAACGCAAAGGAACGATGGCTTCGTACACGCTCACACAAATACGACGTCTCGGACACGCTCGTCTGCCGGCTCGTTCGTACGGATCGTCCTACGAATCGTCCAAGACGTGACACGAAGAGCCTCGGTAATGTTTCGCGCGCCGTCTCACGTTTCCTCGAAGGAAACTAGTTTTCAAATTTAAGTGCGTGCCAATGTCGTTTTTGGAAATTCAAACGCGCGTTGTAATATCGTGATGCTTTAATGGTTTAGTTAGTGTTAGGTTTTGTTTTTATGCGTTTTTATGTAATCGTCGAAACGAATCAGTAGAAATAAAAACAATAAAAATATACGTAACGTGTTTTAAGTGTATAAACGTATTCCAGTCGCGGTGTCCGAAACAATCGGAATTCTCTTATATTTTTTTTATATCAGACGGGTAAGTATATTCGTTTTTCTCGAAACGCCCGTTAAACCCGTCTGTTAGACAACGGTCATGACGAAACATCGATCGACGCGATCAAAAACACTGAGGTTTATTGTACGCATAAACATACATATACATAAACATATTCGGAATGCCGAAAAGCTTATAATAAAAAGCGATGCATTTCGTACGTTTATTGATAATAGTAAACGATTAATTTTATATTGTTTCCAGTCGATAACCGCGGTATGCGCAGAACGAATTTATTATATTCATTGGACGGTTTATTGCGCACGCGGCCGTACAACGATAAATACGTAATAAACGCGGGACACATAAAACGCGCGCACGTTATTTAATTAAAAGACGTCGTGTTGTCCGACGACGTAACAATAAAATTCGATTGAGATTTACAAGTAGGCGGCGGACGACACGAATCGCCGCGTTCGTAAGAATATATACTATTCTCGTCCGCGGCGTGTAGGTATTTGCCGCGAGGAATTTTCAAACGTGCCGTCAGTCCAAAAACTATACGGAAACGTTTATGTGAATCACAATCCACGCGTACGCGACAACACAGAGTACAACAATCGATTCCGTTGTTGATTGTTTGTGGACGTTATAAAGACATCATCCGCGAATGAAGTCGTCTCTTCTGTCGGTCGATTCCGAAATCGTTCGCGGCGGACGTGGATCATTCCCGTCGAAAAACGATCTTCGGCCGTTAGGTTCTCTTTCGTCTTTTTTTGTCGGCGATCAGTCCGCCCAGATGAAATTTCACAAATCGACAAACGACGAGACTCGACATTCGTCCGCCGCATTCGTGATCTACAAATGCATTTAACAAAAAGTACTCGTTCTCGGCCCCCAAAGCGCGTTCGCGTAAATATTTATGTACGTATAACTGTGTGCGTGCGTGCACTCGTGATCGGAAACACTTCGAACCGAACACAAAACAATTCGGTTACCGAACCGAGGAGAATGAAATTCGTACCGTGTTTGTCCTCCGGCACCCGAACGCACGCGGTCGCATGTTTTTTAAACAATAAAAAACTCGCGGAATACGATTAGAAACGTATTTAAAATCTGTGCGTTGCACGCGATTGCGATTCGACAATCAATTGTTTGGGTTATTAATTGCAACGTCAATAGCATTCAATTGAAACGTTGTTTGAGTACGAACACTAACCTTACCGTGACAGTTTTCCTGTGCGTTACAACTATTTTCGTACACTCTTTCTGCGTCTGCTCTAACAAACGTACTACGCACACCGTTCGATATACGCGACTCAAAGCGCGCGATTCGACGTCGTCCGCTCTCCGGTCACGAATTAATCGTGCGATTCGAATCCGTTGAATTATTCTATTTCTATTTTATTTTTTCGATTCTCCTCCTGCTCCTGGCGACGCCGCCCCGTTAGGGTCAGTGTGGCTCTCTCTCTCTCTGTCTGTCTCTATCTCGCCGGCTCGTGCGATTTCACCGCCGGTACAAACTATCGCGACGTGACGGTTTTGTTTCTCGTCTTTCTGCCGGCGGGCGATGGCGAAAACGCGTGTTATTCGACAGCAACGCCGACGGCGACCCCGACTTTCGGGCCCTCGCGCGCGCGGTCTACCTGCGCATGCCTGCCCGTGGCAACCCCACAAGCGCCGTTTCATTAGCGGAAACCTTTTCCGGCAAGCTCCACCCGGATCGATACGTGTGCGCGCCGCCGAACGCAGTAAGCACACCGCACACGCCTACCCCGCGTGCGACTTTACCCTCGGGGCTTTGACTTATGGGATTTCCGACGAGGGGCTCCTCTCTCTCTCTCGTTCGCTCTCTCTCTCTCTCTCTCCTCCGCCGCCCCCCATACGGCTTTTGTACGTAGACGCGAACAGCACGAACGTTTCTTTTTTTTGTCGTCGTCGTCATCGTTATTCCGGATCTATACCGCGTCGTTTCTCGATTCTCACGATTCACAAACCATCCTAACAGTTTTCACCCGACTTGCTGACTTCCGTCGAGATCATCTGCAATCCTGCGCGTTAATAATCAATTTGAACAATATTCCTTTCACGTCGACTCTCCGCCAAAACATCACGATTTTACCGACTGCTTTCTCTCAATTAACAATGCTACGCGTATATGTTCTCGTGGCGTCGTTCTTTATAGTAATGTCGTTTCTTCAAACAAATTTTAATGTACCTACTCGTCCAGGTACCGGCCAACACCTAACCCAGACATTTTCGTTGCGAAACGAGTACACGGATAAGTTTAAATAAAAGATAATTTAAAAATCAAATAATGATATCGACTTGACTGTTAACAATTTTACGAATATCATACAATCCACAGCTTGGGCATTCACAAATTCAAATTTTCCTCTTCCCGAACCTCCGGCTATCCCGGAACACATACGGAAGGACCATAGTGGAAAAACACAGAGCATTTGATCGACGAATTCGTTTCTCGTCTCACAAACAGAAATTTATTAAATTAACCAATCATCTCAATATATTGTTGACAAAACATAAAATCAAATCTTTTGGACGTTTTTCAACTTATCTCTGTCCAGGAGATGGTAGTTTGCGGAGAGCGACAAAAAAAATTTGTAATTATAAATCGAAAAATCTTCCAATTAAAAGCCCTGATAGCACTTTTGTCATCTCTTATGCGACAAAGCGAAATTATTTAAAAACCACCTGACCGACATATTTCAACCCCATCCTGCTATAAAAAAAAAAAATTCTCATGATTCATTTTTTTATTGTCATTTTTCGTAACTCGACAAACTCTAAAAATCGGTCTCGGTTTTCGACGGTGGCGTCATTTGGGAAGAGAGGGTGTATGCATCCGGTCTCGAGTCGGCGCTCTTGACAAATTTCAATAGTCCTTGATACTCTCGGATATATATATATGTATAGTTCTTATTCGGAAAAATTTCAATTCTAGTATCTACTTATCGTGCAAGTCTTAAATTTCGAATTATGATATTGCATACAAGTATTTTTATATTTAAGTCGGATATCGAAATAACGTGTATAAATTATTTTTCGAAAAATTAGCTCAAGTTATTATTTATTGTTTGTCATTGAAAAGCATCAAACACTACGCAGTCCGATAGTCGTCAACCACCACTCCAATCGACAAAAATACCATTTATGATATTACACTAGCGTGTTATTCCTATTTCTATATTTAATCGGAGTTATCTGATAATCGAAAGAATTCAGGCAAATACATACACAGTGAGACTAGTGTACAATACAATATACAACTGAAGACGAACTGCTACGTTTTTTTATTTAGTATAAAAGACAATCTGACACAACACAATTTTGTACAATAAGCCATTATGATAACAGATGGTACAACGACATGAATCACATGATAGGGGAATTCACCCATTAGCATACCCCAAATATATCTTAGATTATATAACCTAGGTGTAGAAAAGCGAATAAAATTTTGTGTGTATTTTTTTTTTTTTTTATCAAAGTAGTAAGTCGCGATTCCCAGTTTCTTTTTAATCTGGGCTCGTCTGACTGCGACTCATTCACAAATTACGAACGTACTCGTATAATAGTTCGGAAATTTGTCATAGGTACTTAAATTTTTCATTCTTTGACAAATTTCGAGACGCCCCTCAATAATCGGCGCCCGGGACAAGGACACCCACCCCAGATCCGGTATATTGTGTTGGGCGTCGATGATGCAAATTATGTTGTATGTCCCCGCACGAGCAGGACGATAGATTCCGGGCACACAAAATGACACTCGTGTTACGCACGAATTTCGTAGGTCAAGTTCACTGGCGTCGACGCGTTTTCGTTCGGAGGAAAAAAATTGATTTTCTTAAAATCGACACCGCCTCGTCATTTGATTGCGTTTTGTAGACCGTACAAATGTTTTTCAATTTATTTGTTCGCTGTGCGGAAACCGCGCTCGTACACGCGGTAGTTTGTAGACAAGAGCTATTTTTTCTACGGCGCCCGTCGTTCCGTTTGCGCTTTGTTTTTTTAAAGTTTATCGATTTTCGCGCTCGATTCGTCAAATTAATCGCGCGCGCAGTCGTCGTCCGTAGTGACGTATGTGCACGTAAGTACATAACTCCTGTACGGTACCGTAAACCCACAATTGTTATAAATACCGCGGTGGATCTCCTTGGCAAACCGTCAACGCCGTTGATTTTATAAAAATACATTCTGCCGCGTAACGTGTTCTTCAAAAAACACCTGCTGTAATTAATACGGTGTGATATTTTATAATTTATATCGCATGTGTTACACCGCGCGAGGACTATTTTTAATTTGATTCCGCGCATTCGCTCAGGCTAGAAACAACACGCGGTGCGGCGGTATAAATAAAACGCGAAGAGAGTCGAGACGAAATAAAAACGTGTGTACTCACACCGTAGCGACACAAAAACGGAACCCCCGAAATTATCGCGTTTAACCGGTTAACGTTCTACGGTAACGGTTATAACCGTACGCCCAAGTCGACCATAGGCGACGCGCGCGAATTAAATATGTTTGCCGAAACGCGGAAAAAGAAATGTACTCGACGTAATCAATACTGGATTAATATACGTTTTTGATTGTTTAGGCGATTACATTCGTCCGTCCGTTTTTATCAAACATTTAACCGTTTCGAAAACTCTGTGTCGATTCGAAATCACGTGTGAATCAGGTACACGTCCGTGACGTTTTTCGTTGTACTTATATCGCGCGCGTCTTACACGACGAACCCGGACGAGTTAGGTTCAAATGAATCCTCGTAAAAAAAATAAACTATCGCGACCGTGTATTAAATCTGTTCGACTGGATACAAAACCGCGCACGTAAAATGCACGCGTGCGAGACAAGAGTATTATTATCCGGACGTTTTTAACGTTTTCGAAAGTACCGCGGTGTTGGACGGAGAAGAAAAGAGCGACGACGGGAATACAATCAAATGAATTGCGCGGCGCGCGCGCGTTCCTCTTGTTCGGGCCAAAAAAGCTTTTGCCGATATGCCCCGCGCGTGCACGCGTGGGGGGGTGGTCTTTGTCGAAAGGGCGTTCGAACCAAAACGCCCTTTTACTGTATACGAACTAATTGGACCGTTCGTTACTTGTAACGTGAAAACGCGCGTTATCCGCTATATAACGATATTAAAAAAAAATTAAAAGGAAACTATTAATTAAAAAAATATCTCTGCGAAAACTGATTCGCGTACACGTATATTTGTTTATATTTATTGTTTTGTTTTTTTTTCGGGTTTTCGTTTCGCGAAATAAAACGTGTCTTTGGTTCGTAACAAACCCACCCGACACACGCTTTTATTTCGACCGACGGTTTATATCGTGTAAGACTATGACGTGCTCGTTGTAGTGATCGAGACGACGCTCTCGGAAACATTACGAAATCCGTTGGAAACGGTCAAATAACGACCGAACGTGTTTGAAAAGTACCGAAAAATAATTTCCTACGCGAAAAGCGTTCGGATACGTGTTGTTAGGTTCAGCGGTGGTATTTTTTTTTCGGACACGCCGCCAATTAGACTCCAAAACGAAACCACGCGTTCGCAGAATATTCAACGGCAATGACGAAAAACTACTTACGGCCGACTCGAGTTAATAATTCGATATCCGTTATCGAATGTACCCGCGTAATGTTCGACAAGAAAAAAGTGGGGGGGGGGGGGTATTTGGATTTTTTTTTGTCCGAAAACAGTGTACCGACGTCGATGACTTTTTTAACGAAACGATAACAAACCGGTTATTTATTTCCAACGACTAAGAATGTCGAAAATGCGAAAAAAAACAAATTACGAAAATCGGTCGTTCGGATAGCCGCACGCTAACGTAACGCGTTTTCAGCTACGAAAGTGTGCGGAACGGAACGAAACGTAAAAAAAAAACAATATTTGTCCGATCGATTTGTATTCGTGTGGGTAATGATCATCGACGACGACGACGACAAACGAACGCGTTGATCGCAACGCGTACACAACACGGCCGAAACAACCGTCGGGAACCCAAGTCCAATAGGTCACGCCGCGTTCGCGGACCGGTGGCGTACCTGTTTGGTTAGGGGAGCGAAATATTGAATACCTCGTTTCGAAACCATTATGACGGTAACTCAATATCGAACGACGAAAATCGATATAAGTTTTAAACGACTGACATAGCTAACAATCAACTGTCGTCTGTCTTAATGTTTGAAAACGTTGATTGCCTACGCGAGTGGAAATCTGTAAACTTTGAACCGCAGTAGGCCGAACTCGCGATAATACGATAAACGCCCTATTAAGATATTTATCAAAATACGATACTACGACGTTCGGTTCCGTTCGGGCACGCGCGTTCACAAGTCGAAATATCTTGTTTGTACTCACGATATAATTGTCAAGAGCGATCAAATTGTGTGAAATTATTTAATTAACTGTATAAAAAAAAAAAAAAGAATTTCGTTATCAAACATTAACGAAACAGTTATCGATAACGTCCTAACCCATTACTTTCGATATTCATTCGGTCGAATCATGATATCTACATATATTTATAACCCCCCAGAGTACGCCGCCGGCGCACACGAACCGCGAAAAAAAAAAAAACGTCCGATTCGACGAGTATGTTTTTTTTGCTCGGGAACGACGGCGCTTGGCCGTTTCCGTCCGTTCTGAACAAGTTCGTGACGACGTGTTTTCGTTTACGGCAACGGGTACCGCGTCGAGTGTCGCGTCGTAGCACTCGACGAGTTCAATGACAATGGCCTACGTAGGCCCGGCCGGAGCGTTCGCACACGCCTAGGCGAAATCAAGATTTGCCGCCCCCTCGCGTGTTTATAAATACAATATTTTCTCTTAAGCGTGCACGAGGGCGGTTTCTAGTAGTTTATTATTGGAACGTAAAGCCAAAGCGTACCGTTGTACAGGTCCGATGTGTCACTTGACACGAATATTATGGAAAAATAATTTTTAGATTCGTATTCTTTATCGCACAATGTAATAATAACACGTAACGGTTTTGATAGAAATCACGTATAACGCCAAACCTTGAAATCGTTCCCCTTCGCCTTTCCACTGAATCCCGCGCCTGTACGTCGTCGTCGTTGGTTCTGTCAGGTAAAAAACGAACGCACGAAACAAACCCGTAAACCCGAACGAGACGCTCGAATTATTGGAGGCGTTTTTTTTTTTAAAAAAAATCAAATAATAATTATTATTATTTGTCGAAATATACAAATCGTTAGCTTACACGCGCGCGCGTAGAGAACGGGTTGACAAATCGTACCGCGCTACCCGACCCTCAGATTAGTTAGTAGTCGACGTGTCCCCCTCCCGATTGTGATCGGACTAGTACGTTACGAGAAAAAAGGGGTGTCGGATTTTTTGACAGTAATTTGAAGATCGGCAAATCGGCGAAAAAACTTTTCGGTGACACCCTCGAGCTCTCACTATAACCGTTTTGTTCGGGAGCCTTTTGGTCGGAATCGCGGACGGTGCTTTACGCGCCAAAGCTAAACGTGTTCTTGGCCCGCGGTGGTAATCGTTTAGTCTTACCCCCCCGACGTTTTTCACTGTCACGCACACGAAATTACAGTTTCTAAAAGCAAGAACACCTCGACTTTCGACCCCACCGACGATGCAGGGCCCGGCGGGACACGAGTAAGTCTCGCGACCTGTTAGGCGAAAATCCGTAGGAAGTGACCGCGTTCCGAACGGGCGAGTGTAAAAACGCGTCACGGCCCGTCGCCCGGCAAGAGTAATAGGTTCGCGATATATTCCCCGGGGCCAATATCACGTACACGTCCCAGCAATGTCGAATTTTTATATTCGAACGACGCGTTTCCACGTTACCACTCCCGCCGCGCGTTATCTCCGTTGCACCCCCCCCGAAAGTTTCCGTCTTCCGGTCCGGTACGGTCCGTGGTCGTGTGCGTAGAAATAAAAAAAAAAAAACGGCCCTCGCGACACGACACCACCGCGTTCCCGGCGCTTAATTACGAGACGCGAACCGACCGTCGTGCACGTGTTCGTGAATGGTATAAAAACGAGGCACCCCGAGCGGCGTGCGTGCACGTGCACATCTACTACTACTAGGACTACTATGACTACTACTCGCGCACGTGCAAAAAATATATCTCGATCCCGCGGGCCGCCATTAAAACTAAACCGTTCATTACGGACCCTATATAATATACTATACTATATATGATACGATACTCGCGGGTCTTTTTTTTTTATTTCCTTTTTTACATCCCGACGCGTGTCGCGCGCAATAAATACATTATACGAAACGGTAATAACGCGGTACGACGATTGTGAAAAAATAATAATCGCGTTTATATTAACCGACCGCGTTTTGTCGTCGTCCAGTACAACAGACGGTTTTGCGACGGTTTTGCGACGTCTATATATATGTGTATATATTTTTTTTTTTTTAAGTAAAATAGACGCAATTTAGTGACAATACAGTAACACGAAGAATCGCGCGATGGCCGAAGTCATCCGTCGGTTTATTAGAAAATGTGTTGATCTTTGTGCGGAAAATTCCCCGTTAACGATCATGACGATTCTTAATACAAGCGGATACCGATAAGAACAACCTATTTTATTTACCAGCTAACAACAGATGTGTATGTCGGAGCACGTTCGCGGGTTCGTTCTGTTTTACTCCAAAATTTGTTTGTATTGGATCCGAATCTAATATGGGGGATACGTCGTTTTTTATGCGGCCCGTGGGATTATAATGCATTTTCAAAGTGGCCCGCAAGAGTCGGCCGCCCCTGGCGGACAGAACGTACTATCTATGCGTAGAAAAGCGAATATAATTTTGCATTTATTTTAATTAATTTTAATCAAACGGGTTCAATGCGGTTTTTATCTGTAAGTCGTTGTGTAGAGCTCACCAGGCAGCGCCGGCAATGATAAGCCGTGCCCTGTATTCGGATACCGCAAGACCGTAGTGGTTTTGTACGGAAGTACTTTGGTTTCAAGTTTGAGTTTGGACTCAAATCGGAAAAGGTGTGGGCCATTAATTTGTCGTTTGTTTTTCGAGGCGAGGAACCCGAGCGAGACGTTTCGTTTCATTGAAAACAGGAATGGTTACGTTGTTTGATTAGGGTACGCGAAGAGAAAAGGTAATTCGCGTTGACCCGGTCTCGTTCGTTTTGATCGACCACGGTTGTTCGACACCAAGCTTCGACGGTTGTGCCCACTCGATCGGCAGATTACAATCGTCATAGATCGAGAGTCTAAATCGTTGTAAAGCTCGCGGATCGTAGCCGCGTCCGTGTGACCACGACAATAACACACGGTAATGGTTTAAAAACGGAAAATCCGGAACGACCGGGAAACGGCAAGCCAAAAGGACGCGTCGGCGATGCTGTTTACTACACGCGGGTACGTTAAATATACACGTGTGTGCACGTTATCTGGCGATGAGTGTAATGATATCGAACGACTCCGGACCCGGAGTCCGCGTGAACAATCTCGAACGATCTGACGAACTCGGACGGGTTCGGCGCGACGTTCGAATGCGACAGATGTGTTTTAACAAGCGACCGAACAGTTATTTTTAGACCGTTCGAAAATGTCCAATCTTCTAGCCCGTCCGTTTGGATTCCACACAAACAACGCCGTTAAAACGTGTACGGGAAGTCGCTTCTGCGTGTCACGAACCAACGAATTTGTAACAGTTTCAATTTAGATTTAAAAATACACTTCGGACGGTCTAATGTTACAATACGCGTATCTGGACGAGACTTTCTTATGGATTTTTTTTTTTAAGAACGATGTTCGTGAACAACGTCCGTAAAGGCGTGCGGAGAGAAATACAGTTGAAAATAATCGGTCGGTGTATTTATATATACACGTGTGTAAAGTATGTGTGTGTTTTTTTTTTCTGTTCTAGTATGGGACGTCAGAAGTAAGAGAAAGCTTCCCGAGGAGAATTTACGGACCGACGGAGAAATACGGTGTTTAATGGAGGATCGATGAAATCGAGGAACGGAAGACGCTGTGGAAACGGTCCCGAGGACGACGAGTATCGAGCAACCGGTCGGGACATTCTAAAATCGAGATTGGAAAAGCACTGGAAAAGAGCACGCGAACGACAAGAGAAACGCAGAAAAAACGGCGCTGTTGAAATCGGGAAATAGGATCGACGTCGATCGAGGTTAATGTCGACAGTCGGATGTAAAGCCTGTACGATTCAGCGCATTATCACGAAACGCGATGAACGTGTACGTCATCTATCTCGTTTACTGAACAAACCACGTTCAAAAACAACGTTATCTCTATTAAAAATAAAACGCCGTTCCATGCCAACTCGACGACCGTTGAACATTTTTGACGTTCGTGCGTCCCGTCGCTTTGGACAAATTATTTTAAAAAAAATGTGTACCGTTTTTTTTACTCTCGTCCGCGTGCGATTTGATATTTCCGGTTGTTTTCACCGGCGTATGAAATACGTTCTATAATAATAAACATGTTTTTTACGCATCACGATTCCGAGTGCGTTTGTCTAGCCAACAACGAAACGTGTCGTTACGAATCCAATACGCCGGATCGAAATGCGCGTTGAACGTGCGCCGAAACGTGAACACTCGGAACCGATTTAATTATCCGACCACGACGTGAAACGCGCGAAAATTATTTATAAATCGTCGATAAAACCATTCCGATCTGGTAGTATAGTCGAAAATATCGAACTTAAGCGAAAAAAGAAAAAAATCCAAATTCCACGTTCAAAGATCTCAAGAAAACTTTCAAAAGCTCCGTTCCGCGTCACCGACGAATAACGAACATTGCCATTCGTCGAACATTCTGCGTAACTCGCATTTCGAGAATACCATGCTCCTCAACACCTCGTCTTTCGAGTAGTTTCCGTTTTCATATTCAAAAGTCGCGTGGAGCGTCCCGATGGATTCATTACAATATTAATATTACGTATTGTACTTATCGCCTCGCGTTCAAAGCGCGTTTGATAATATTGACGATTTTCGGACATCATATTTTTTTTTTGATACGTTTAAATTGAAATATGTCTTTTATCGAGGCGGTATTTGAGCGGGAGCTGCGAAAAGAAAATGCAATTCGATTCTAAAAAAAAAATCAGAGATCATTGAGTCTGTTAGCAAATAAATTACACCGTTTAAATAATGCCCGACGGGACATTCGAGTCCGATCAATCGAAACGTGTCGTACGGTCTCTTACGGATTCGCCTATTTTGAGGAAAAAGTAAAAATAAAACAAACGAAAAACCACCCCCGGGCGGTTAAAGCTCGGATCGGGTACGGACGGTTTTGTTGGAGCGCCCCCCGAAGTACGACCGTACGACGCGCCACGGGAGAAATCGATTGCCCGGGACGAAACGTCTCTCGCGCGGACCCTCCGGCCGGAAGGCGGGGCCCCCGGTAACGCGCGGAAAGCCGGCCGGCGCGCGCGTGCGCGGGGACACGTGTACGCGGACAATAAAAACGGGACGGCGCGGCGGTCCGCCCGACCGGAATGGAAACGCGTGTGCGCGGCGGCTACTCGGGTTCCCTCGTGTACGGCCCGTCCGCCGGACATGACGCACCGCCGGAAGAAAGCGCGCGCACGCGGCCGGATCCAAGATGGTAGAGTTTTCTCGACGACCCTCGTGCGCGCGCGCGCGCGCGCTTTTGGCTTGGGTACGAGAACCCCCGGCAACGTGCGTACGTGTTATCGAATAAGGGTGTAGTCGCACAAGACGCCCCGGGGACAAACGTTTTTTTTTCGTCCCGGACCCAATATCGCGTTCGAACGGTTTCATTGTCGCCTAAAAAATCCTCGAGTCGACTTACAGGAACGACAACAATTTCTTTTTTTTTTTTTTTAAAATAATAATAATAGAATAACAATTAAATACACGCAAAAAACAAAATAAAACAAGGAAACGAGAAGAGAAAAAAATAGAAAAAAAAATATATATATAGATTAAATTGAAAATCCTACGGAAAGGAAAAAATTTAAGACGGAATGGATCAGGAAAGCGTTTGAGGTTTGGAATATATAAGGAAACGAAAAAGGAATGTTGTAAGAAGCGAATAAATTTTCAAGGATACAACGTTGATGGGATAGGACAGGACAATCGAAGAGGAGATGAGTGAATCACAGATAAAAGATCAATCGCGCGAGGTACAAAAGGGAGAATCATTTAGGGATAAATTGAAGGAGTGGGCTCGGGAAGACGATTGTGCCCGAAACGTAAACGGGAGAAGGAAACAATGGATTTACGAGAAATGGGGATGTTGTGGAACCAAGGGGACAACAATTTCAAATCAATGTTTTACACGAGGCGACAGAGCATTATTTCGGTTTCGGCCGACCACGTCTTGTCGATTCGGTCAACCCGACGTGCTTTATCACGTTTAACGCAGGCAGAACGTTTGTCGGCGCTAACTTTTACTTCACCGAGTTTACCGACACCGTACCGATTTATCAATTAAAAACTCCGAGTTCACCAACTCTGGCACACGAGAATTGACACGACCGTACGTGTTTCCTTTCGACTTACGCGTTTTCGATTCGCGACTAAACTAATCCGACGCGGTCAGAGTGTCTCAATCAAATAACGATTTCGCAGATACACATGCGTATGTTTTGTTGGTTTTTCGATTTTTCGATCGATTCAAACTCTAATTCCTAAACGAACACGTGCCGAAAACAAAAAGATTTTTTTTTTCTTAAATGACTATACATCGCTCAGCTACGTTTCGAACGGTTGTTGGAAAACATGCTACCAGTCAATATTTCGATAAACGCGGAAATCAACAGCGACGCATGACCAATACCGTTATGCGTAACTTGAACGTTCGATCTCACCGGATTATTCATATCGCGAGGTGATCGATCGCAAGCCAAGTACGGCGAATGTCACACGTCGCACGGTTGCCAACGGTCGTCGTTATCCGCGCAAATCGATAACGTCGAATATTATCAATCGACAGCACAAGACTCTTCGGTGCCGTTCTAGCGAGCGCGGGAATTCGCGACGGACGACCCGACGAGCTTTTTGACATTTTATGTCTTTACTTTGGCGCGTTAAAACAAAAAACCGTCACGAAAAAGCGTTACAGAAAAAAAACCTAAATCTCCCTTACGGTTTGTTTCCATGGCAACCATTGTTTCGGTTTTGAAAAAATTTAAATTTGAATTTGAAAAAAAAAAATTTCACACATAAGACATAAAATGTCTCACTTAACGCGGACTCGTTAATCATTTTTTTTTTGTCGGTCTTGCCGAAAATGCATCGGACTCTCGTCTGGACGCGAGTTGCCACACGAGACTCAGCCGTAATGATGGTTACCAACCCATTGTCTTTCCGATCGTGCGACGCGTCCGAAGATTTTTACCGTCGGCGTTTCACGACACGGACCGACCGATACCTCCCGCGACTTCTCTGCCGATCGAACGTCTTGTCTGCTGAACCGGTCACGCCCTGAACACTGATCACCATGAGCTTTTCGCTCGTATCGTTTTTACGGGTCTCGGCAAAAGATTTACGACCAACGCAACACAGGCACACGCCCGGAACGGCATTTCGAGATTCGGTATACCACGTGATTTCCATAAAAAACCATTACTTATTATTATGTTCCAATAAAAACTACTAGAAGCTTCACCTCCTCATTCCGCTCATCTACTTCTAAGAGAAAATATTGTATTCGCAAACGTGTGAGAGGGCGGCGAACCTTGATTTTAGTCTGGGTGTGTTGAAACGCTCGAGCCGTAGTCCTACACTCGCCGCGCACAATAAACGGACAGACGTTTTCATTTGAATCCGACAACGCAATGGTCACATGGTCCGGGGACGTACTCCAACCACGATCATTTCGATTAACCCGTTTATCGGCACTCTTTAGTGCTTGGCCGCTTTTCTCCCGGTCGACTCGTTGAACAAACGAACACGGTACACGAGGTATCTCGCCCTCGCCACACAGTCGCGCGACACGAATCGCCTAACCTTATTTCCGTTCGTTTACGCGCGTTGACACGTACGCCATGACGTTTTTAAACGCGTGGGAAACGATCTTTTAAACGCTTTCAAACGCGTTCACTACATGACGCCAACGACACCGTGCCTACTACCTGGTCCGATCGAAACACGTCTTTAAATGCGTACTCGCGAATACGTTTTCGTTCGACGTTCATTTCCAAACGCTTTCACGAGATAACACGCGCGTTATAACCCGCCCGTTATGTAGAAAACGTGACCGCGTCGTAAGCTGGTGGGCGTGAAATATGATTGTTGTTCCCGCGGTCTGAGTAAACAAATAGGCTTTAGAATTTATGACGACGGTTTTTTTTTAGAACTTGAAAAAAATTCAACAACGATTGCTGGTAAGCGACAATGACCGGGATTGGAAACGTATTTGAAAACATCAGTTTTAAACATGTTCGATCGTGTTTCGTGTTCGAATAGTATTTTATTCGGATCTCGTACTTTGAATTATGGCCAAACGTATATGTATATGCGTATACACATAATCATTTACGATCGTCTTATCCGTAAAAGTTATAAAGTTTAATTTACCGTGAGTTAAGCGTTTGGTAAATATCAGTCTGTCTGACGGATAAGAACGTCGGGTAACACGACGAATATCCTCAGGGAGATCTACGCGTTTAGAGGAACACGTGTAACAAACAATACGGATTGTCGCCGGTACGAGTTCATAACCTCTGTGCACGCGACGGGGCCGTTCCGGACGACGTATGAATCTCGCGGCGTGCACGTGCGTTGTGTTGTAATCTAACGAATAAATTTGGTGACGGTTGTTATGACTTACGGCCCGTAAATCCCGTAGACGTGTTCTTTTCCCCCATCGCGTCGGGCGCACAGACACGCCAGAGTCAACAATAACCAACATCAATACGCACGTTCGGCCGCGGGACGCGATAGAAATCTGTCGAGAGCGACTTCACGAACGTGAAAAACCGAATTCTCCCACGAAATGCATGCGTACAAGTCCGATCCCACCCCCCTCACACGATCACGTTTAGTATCTCTAGAGTGGAAAATTGTGTAAGATAATTTTAATTGTCGGCGGCGACGTCGACATTAGATCGATTTTGTGGTTTCTTTTGTCTTGTGGTTTTCGATATCAAAAAAAACTATATATTATTTTTAACCGTACGTTTTTATTTTAACGATAAAAAGTAGAAATTATCTTTGTCGTATAAATCCCGAGTGCTCTGTTGATATTTATTTTTGTTTATTACAGACACGTTTAAACAGATATTCGTCTCGACGATTAGATATGAATGAAATAAAACAATAAAACAAATTACGATTAAATGGCTTCGGAAATGGTAAATTCGGTAAAAGGAATGTTATGGGAAGTGAATGAACTTGTAAGACGTGTGTGCAGGCGCGGATCCAAGGGGCGATCGCCCCCCCGGAGACTCTTGTTAAATTTTTTTATTAGTATCGTTTTATAACTGTTATCTATGATACTGTAGAAAGACAATTTAAAATGAAGTTGTAGCTATGGGATTTTTCGGTGTCGCGCAAACGATTTCCAATAAAACGTTTTGGAAAATATTTTATTACTCGACGCGACGAAACGAGGATTAAAGTCGTTTTGGTTAAGATGCCCCCCCACCCCCCCCGTAAATAAGTTCTGGATCCACGCCTGCGTGCGTGGGATAGGACAGGACAATTGACAGAGGACGAGACGAGACGAGAGGAATGACGAACAAAGGGTCCGTCGTGCACGGTTTAAAAAAGGAGAATCGTCCGGGGACGAGTTGAAGGAATGAGCACCAGCCCAAAACGCAAACGCGAGACGGAGACGACGGAAAGTCGACCGAACGGTAAACGAAAAACCGGGGCGCCGGCGAACGGACGTGAATAACACGCGAATATTCATAATAATACAACAGCGAACGGCTCTAGTCGAATAATACGCCGAGTCGATGTGAAAAATATACGCCGCCGCGGAGACACAATGGGTAGGTGCCCGGTCCGTATATATTACAATAATACGCCGCCGCCGCCGTCCTCGGCGCTCTCATGAATATAACGCGCGGGACTTGCAACAACGTTCCGTCTGGGTGGTCAGATTATAATACGCGTCGGGTCGGGTCGCCAACTACAAATTTGTTTCGTCGTGTAAACGAAACGCGGCACCGTGTTTTGCATATCGTTATTATCATTATCGTTATTATTATCATTATAGTTAGCATTTTTCTCCGACCGTTGACGACGGTACGCCGGCAGCGCACGCGATTGAGTCGGTTCGCGTACATAAACAATCGTATCGGTCGAACGGCCACGACGACGACAACAACAATAATTCACCACGCGGATGTAGATCGTAAATCGTAAACGGAAAAGTCGTGACCGTTCGTTTCGTGGAGATGAAGACGCGAGACCGCCGTTCTGACGTAAACCGTAAATCCGTCCTGTGTTTTCCTTTCGTCTCCTTCAAACTCGCTCGTCGCCCCGTATTTCCGCCGACGGTTTCCCGCAACCGGGATTACGTTACGTTATTATCGTCCCGAGTCCGGACGCGATAAACGTAATCGAGCGACTGTCAATGACGGGGTATTGATTTTTTCGGGAGAGGGGAAACATCGTTTCGTCCACGAAATATGTAAAAACGGGGGATAGGTAATATGATAAAAAATCGCGTCCCATTGTGTTCCGTCTGCGTAACGGTGCGTAATGCAAGACGTTCATGAAAAATAATCGTATAAATAATAACAGAAGTCGGTTTTCCATGTACAAAATTACAATCGCGTGGCCGCCGCCGCCCATTGTTCGTCAAAACGACTCGCCACGTCCGGCGCCCGCGACAGAGACGGACCGATAGAGACGGACCGCCGTCCTTCGTACGTCACGTAAATATTACGGCGGCGCTACCGGACGAACGGAACGGCGTGTGCTTCGATCGATTCGGTTATTGAACCGCAATCTCCCGCCGGTGATTTGACCGCAGTCGGCGCGGTAAATACCGCGCCGGGTTTCCGACGTCGTATTGTATTCGGATACCGCGCCCCGGCCGTTTCGGACGCGAGTTCCGTGGGGTCGCGCGCGTTTTTTCCACAACAAACCGTTCGCCGACAACACTGCCGGCGTCTTTTATTTGGTTCGTAAACCTGAACGGCTCGAGTGTCAAATACAAGTTTTGATACGTGCCGCGACGAACCCGTTGAGAACATCGCGATTGAAAAACGGTTTTGGACGTCGTGTCTGCCACTCGAATCTCGTCAACCGAAATAGATTCGTCAAACACGCGACTATGTTTTTCATTTAGTAATCTAGTAGTTTGAAATGGACAAAAAGAATTGTACGGAGAAATACTGTTACGAATGTGAATAATAGTTTTAAAAAAAACAACAACAACTGTACGGGGCCCGATCCACAACCGTGTCTGAAAAACCAATCGATATTTCGAACCCGAATTCCGAAAAAACATGTGAATCCGTAAGTTTGACGTTGTTCGTCAAACTTGAAGGCATGTTTTCGTAAGGAATACTGGCCAACGGTGTGTTGAAGATTTGATTTGGTCTAGTCGTTTGTGTGTCGGGTCGCCCAACGGCTTCGTTTCCGTTTCCGTGGCTACCGGTCGTTTGGAGAACAGACTCGGGCGATGGTGCAGAGCCGTTGGCTCTTTTGGCGTATTCGTCGGCTGTTACGTTGCCGGGAATTCTAGGACATTTGGCGCCCGGGGCCGACAAAAAAATCGCGCCCTCTTTAGTTCGCTCTCTTCTCTGGTCAGAAAAATCATTGTTATTTTTCAAGTCAACACTCGTCAAAACTCGACAAATTCACCGTAGATCACGAATTATAATTCGAATAAATGTTGATGTTTAACCGCGAACGCCGAACAGTTTATCGGTGTACAGTTATCTGAAGTCTTTACTTGATGATTTGTATTATTGTTTTTCGTCGAAACGTAATTTCGTTGCACGGCGCGACAGTCGTTACCGTCGTTCGAAGACCGAATCCATAAAAATACAATTAGAAAAAGCGTATTGTTCCTATTTCTATATTTAATCAGAGTTATCCGATATCTGAAAGATAATTCAGACGAATAAATTTCTGTTCGCAGTACAATTAGTGACTACAGTGTACAACACAATTAAATCAAATATCATTTTTTTTCTCCTCATATTCCGTTCGAAAACGTATCATAGACGCATAAAACTGTTCATTCGTTAATCAATTTCGGCAACCGGGACAAAGGATGCACTGCGTATGTATAAACGGTAGACGTCGCTTTATTGGACTCACGGTTAATTGACCTAACCTATTGGACTGGAGGCGAAAAATTCGTCTGTTGGACTCGCTGCACCGGTCAACGGGGTCAATTAAATCGTACGTAATTGAATAGATAACAAAAATAAATCGCCTTGATCGTTCAACGGCTTCGTCGGGTGACGGCTAATGTGTCGATGAATAAACTAAACTACCGACCGGTTATTGTTTGAGTTTGGGAGAAAAATTGGACGTACTCAAAAAAATATGACGAGCAGCTTGTAAGTCGAACGTGTCCCGAAGTTTACTCGGTAGAATGTTGAAAAGTCGACAATGCATCATTGGGGTAAATGAGAGAGTTCAGAGCGCAAAAGAAAAATGGAAAACAAAAACGGGCAGATATGATTTTGTATATCTTTTTGTTCGCCTTATTGAGACTCGTTCGGGTTCCAGAGCGAGTCCAACAAACGGCGTATATACATATATTAAGAAACAGGCCCGGCTCAAAGGGTAGGCAACATAGACACACGCATTTTTCAGGGGCGCTATTTCAAGATTTGGTGTTTTTCTATGTACATTATTACATGTTATGTTGTGTGATAAAAAATACGAGTCCAAAAATTATTTCGTCATGATATTTATTTTAAACGACACGTCGAACCTGTATAATACGCTCGTTGATTATATGTGTTCCGATAATAAATTATCCCCATCCCGCGCGTACGCTCAAGAGAAAACATCGTATTTACAAACACGTGAGGGGGCGGCAAATCTCGATTGCTAGTCTAGGCGTGTTTAAACGCTCGAGCCGGGCCTGTTGAGAATTGACATGTGTTTTGAAAACATCGTAAGGCGGTCGGAAAGTCGTTTAAAATATTGGTTTTAAACTCGTTTTCATTTTTTTTTTATATTTCCACCGGACGACGAACGCGGGGACATTACAAATCGATAAACCCGTGTGCGCGCGCACCGCAATGCGAACGAGTAAACTCAATATTTATTCTGCGCGTTATGATATATATGTATATACGTGTCAATCACACGGTTTTCATTTCACTAATGGACGTTGCCGCGCTCGTAGACACGCGACTATTTGTACGTTTACGATTTATGCGTGTCCCGTACTACTTTCGCGCGCGCGCGCGCGAACACTTTCCGTAATAACTATCCGGTGCGCGTTCGGTGTCGGACTGGCTTCACTAAGCCCCTGTCCGCGATTTCGCCGGAACGACCCCAACCGAAATATAATGAACCCGGTCACAGTGAGTGGCGGAGGGGAAACTAGAAGGGACAGGGGGTGTCGGCAAAAAATTAATAGGCAAATAAATAAAATAGAGATATTTTGATTTGACGATCTTCAAATCGTTATTAAAAAATCCGACTCCCCTTTTCTCTCGGAACGTACTAGTCTGATGGCAATCGGGGGCACGTTGACTACTAACTAATCTAAGGGTCGGGTAGCGTTTTGTCGACCCATTCTCACGCGTGTAAGCTAATGATTTGTATATTTCAACAAATATAAATAATTATTACTATTTAATTTTTTTTGAATTAGTATTAAGCCGGTCCGACTATGTGTGCGTTGTACACACACAGTGGGACGGTTTCCGGCGATTTTACTTCAGATTGAAGGAAAAAAAGAAATTTTCTTTCAAAATAATTTCATTGTCCGTTCAAATGTTATCGCGCCGTTGGATCGTGTGATTTAAATTTTGTTTTGACGTCGTATTGTCTCATGAGAGCGCCGGGACCGAGTTCGCATGAAGTGTGTGTAGTGACGTGTATACTGTTGTATGTAATTACAAGTCATCGTGTTTTAAGCGAGCGGCGTACGTGACCACGGGATCGAGCCGTCGAGCCGGAATCCGCTGAATTAGCGGTTCCCACCGACGGGTGTTTGTTCGTCGGGTCTCTGAAATATTATTCAAATATATTTTGTGTGAGTCTGGCGTTCCAGTGTACGAATAAATTTCGTTCGATAATTTCGTTTAAACACAAACGTATCCGAGTCGACTTCTAATCCTTTTTTACGAATCACATGCCGGACAACGGATTCATAAACGCGTCGGCACACATCAATACGTACGTCTAATCACAATATATCATTATCGACGGGTTGACTGCCCCGTGAAGTATTTGTCGGGCCTTTTGACCAGACGCCGTAGATACAGATTCTCGTACACGTCTCGTACTCGTTCCGTAGTCGTGTACAGAAATCTAGTTTTTTTTTTTTCCGTTGCCAATTATAGCTATAAACTTTTTCGGACAGCATAAAAAAAAACAAATCCTTATACAACAAACGAACAGTGAACCTGTTGGCAACGTCGATACCCAGTTTCCCGCGACCCGTTCGGTCCATAATCGCGCGGAGCATTATTTTCCGTCCGCGTGCGAGATCACGCTGCTAAACGATTTCGGGGGTAAGAGAGTCGCGTTAGACAACTACTCGAGAGGCGCCACGACCGAATTCGCGTTATCCCGTCCAGGAACGCGCGACGTGGGTAATTTCCGACGGTAACAGACGGGGACCGGGTTCGGGTCGTCTTCCGGCGTACAAAAGCCGACGGCCGTGCGCAAGTGTTTTTCGCGTAGGTGAACCGCCGACGCCGAAGCCCACCCGTCGCGCACGTGTAAGTAAAAAAGTATACGAGTATAAGTTTACGCGCGCACACACACACACGCCTGTGCGTCTCTGGCCGTCTGGACGCACTCCTCCGTAAACACGGCACGTCGTCCGTGCGCGTTTCCGGACACGTAGGCATTAGTAGCAACCGGCGTATTGTTCGAGAAAGGAAAATTTCGTGATTTGAATTTCGAAACGCGTGGAAACCGGAAACGGCTTCCGGCCCCGGCCGTTCGGCGCACCGGCTGTTGGAGAACGCGCGCGAACACATTGTCTTAGCTCGACTTGCCCTCCTCCCACCACCTCCTAGTCCTCGTCCTTTATCCGGTTAGTTATCCGTCACCCTTTTTTTCTCTCGTCCTTTAGCACGTGAGAAAACCGATATCGCTGCGCGGTCAATTAACGGTACGCGTATTAAACGTACCGCCGCACACGGCCGAAATCTTCGGAACGTCTCTAATTCACGCGTTTGTTTGTCCGCGGCCCCGAAAACGCGATCAATAAAATCTACAGATTAAAACAAAAATGTTACTGTTACGGATCAATCGGGTCCAGGTCGCTCTAAACGTATTGGCCTCAAGTCGATCGTGACCGAACAATGTGGACGGTTTTTCCAAAAAATCATACGATATTGTAATGTGATTTACCCGTTACGCGGATTTCCGTCGTCGTCCGCAATCGAGTCGAATCGGCACACGAGAATAACGGTGTTTCAAAAAAAATATTCAATTTAACGATAGTGGTTGTACCTAAACGCTCTGCGACGTGATGTTTTCTGTATAATACGTGACCGCTTACGAAAGAATGGGGGGGCGAAGCAGTAAAAAAACGACGGCGACCTCTATAAATTGAACGTCTCGTTTTTGGGTTCGGCCTGTTATATACGAAACAAATTTCGTAGTTTTTTATAGTTTTCGTGCGTTATTTTATGTCGATCATGAAACACGCCGTTTAAACGCGACGCGCGGTCTATTGCGGTCGGTTTTCGGATTCGTACGTGTGTTTACGTGTTATATTTTTAATAGCCGTACGATGAACGTAAACGAACGCGGGAATCGTTTAATATTTCGCCGGTCACGGTTTGTTTGAGGTCGTATTTCGGCGGACGACATAATGACGGTTTCTCGTTAGAACAACGAGTCCAGCACGCGTTCCAGTTCGTTCAGCGCGCGGTTTACAGCCGAAATCGGTAAAAACGACCAACGACCGGTTTCAGACGCTGCCATCGTATCCCACGAGCGGTCGTTCCGACTATGCGGAAATTTCCGCAGTTTTTTATTGTTTTCGAAAAAAAAACCCCCGCCCGTCCTGTAAAACGCGAGAACCCGCGCGGGTCCTAAGAGGATCGAGTGCGCCGCTTCGGTGTCGTCCGGACCCGGGGGCACGCGAACGTCACGGACACAATGGCGATCAGTCGGCACGCGGTTCGGGCGCTTTTGCTTTTGCCGAAGACCGCGGAACGGTAACGCGATACGCGCGCGAGGGCTGCCGACGACGACGACGGAAACGCCTCGTTCCCCCTGTTTTTGTTGACACGGCTAAAAAGCGTATCGATAACGTCGTGTTGTACAGCACATAAAAAACAACTCCAATTAAAAAAAATCTCGCGTATTCCGACGGCCCGAAAACCGAACAGCCGGCGCGACTCTTGCGAACGTAACGCTCTACTGTCGTGAGTTGGCCGTTGCTGAGATATTGAATAGATTGTTTGCGTTGTTCGTCTCGACTGCGACGCGTACCCGCAACTGGTCTTCTCATCCACGGGACTATGCAAGGTGGTATAGGAATATCTTTCCTACCACTTTCCACCATCCTTGGTTTAGTTGTTGGGAACTATCAAGAGCACAAATTGTAATGTTTACCAGACTCCGTCTTGGACACCACCGGCTTCCTGCCCATGCCTTTCTTCTCGCAATAAATGATTCTCCACTGTGCACTCGTCATTCATACCCCGCAAAATGCGATTTAAAACATATAATTTTCTCATGTCCCTCCCTAACAATAAAAAGACAAGCCCTACTCAAAAATTTGAGAGATAACAATGTGTCCTCCGATAATATCTTTTCAATTTTAAGCTCTCCTTCCCCATTGGTGGTTAATTTAGTTCTTAATTTTATTGTAAATTCTGGTTTTCTGGTTTAATTTATATATTGCATGAAACATCTCTTTTTTGTTATTTAATCTCCTTTTTAATTTACTTTTAGTTTAGTTTTAGTTTTTATTTATGTTCTTTTTTTCTCTTTTTTTTCACATATTACATAATCCAGTGTTAATTTAGTTTAATTGTCGAAGTGTAATGTTGTAAAACAAATCTTCTTTAATAAAAAAAAAAAAAAAAACGCGTATACGACCGATCAAAACAATATCGCGTTGGACGCGTCGAAAATAATCCGCTCATTCGAAAATCCGGCGCTACAATCCCGCTGATCCCGATATTAACGTGCGCGGGCAAAAGCAGTCCGAACGATTGGTCTGAGAGTACCTTCGCTCTTCAATATCAACACGCTTTCAAAACGAATTCGACTGTACCCAGATCCAAAACACGAGATTCCGAGAGGAATCAAACTGTTCTTTCTTAGACATCTACAAAAATCAAACCTGGGCCGTATTCCTGGACTTCGAAATAAACTGATCTTCCCCGGAACCCGTACTAATGTCGATAATTGTACATTCAAATTTTTTTCAAACTCGACTTCGATCTACGACTCCCTTGACTAGCGTAGACGCGCGCGTGGGGCACGTCGGACGACCGGGAGCAGATGATTCCACGTCCAAGGTGCTCCGCGCGTTATAGCCGGTCCCGTCATCGTTATTATCGTTGTTATCACGTGCCCCGCCGCCGCCGCGGACGACCGCGTGTGTCGGACGTCGCCGCCGGGGTAGAGAGAGACCGAGACGGCGGTCGACGTGCAGCTTTTCTTTAGTATTCTCATTCTTCTTCCGAAGGGGTAAGTTACGCAAAAACAGATGTTCCGGTACAGCTGCCCCCTCCTCACACGCACGTGTACACATATATACATACACATATCGTTTAAGGGCTGCGCGGTGAAGAAATTGCCACCGGTATGAGTATTTTCGTTGTTGTTATTATAACATATATATATATATACACGACCCTCCGGTTAGGACGAGAAATAAAAGCGAAACGAATGTAAAAAAAAAAAACTAGTTAACCCCGAAATTAAATCGCGTCGCGGCGGCAATGATTCGGGCGATATTGCGAAAATAAAAAAAAAAAAAAAACGCGGACGTCGTTGCGTTACAATGCACGTGGTTCTCGGCAGGCGATTCTCTCACGAAGGGGATAATAATAATAATAATACGTACGTACGTACGTCGCGCAAGGAAGGATACCCACCCTCGTGTGAAACCGATGACGAGATTTCGGTTCGATTATTCGACGACGACACGCGGGTTTAGGCAACGCAATACGCGACCGCCGGCCAGGTGCGTCGGAAGCACGGATTCGGCGGCCGTGTGCGTTTTTTTTTAATCATCATCATCGTCTCTCCCCGAACGTCATTGCGATACGTGTATCGAGTGTATGTAAATTTTTTTTGTTTCTGTTTTTTTAACAACTCCGTCCGATGCCCACGGGAGCTCGAACGTGTTTTTGTAACGTACGTGGTCGTATCACGGTCCGACGGAGCGGCGTTCGTTCCTGCCGGCATAATATTGATATCGATAAACCGACGACAACGACAAGCGCGTCTCGTCACGTCGTTGAATCGTCGCTAGCCCGCCGTGCAGAAACGTCACCGCGTGACCCCCCCGGGCGGTCGTCCAACCGTTATTTCGACCGCCTTTCTCGTGCTAATATTCTTACGAATAACACGAGTAACCAGGTAACGACAGTGCGGATAAGTTCCGCGTTTTTCGAAAAAATAATTAAAACATTCGTCACGAACACGGTAAATCATCACGTTTCAAGTTCAACGACTCAACAGATTAACCTAATCCGTCGAATGGCTCAATGACGACGGTAGAGACGGCGCGGGTATTTTATTTCTGCTTTCGGTCACAACAATTCAATTGAAATGACGTGCAGAAGACGATAATATCAATATAACAAAAATATCTTTCAATTACCTTTACAACGTGCGGTTTTCATTTCGAATATTATTTACTGAAAAAGTAAACTGCTTGAAACGGATCAATTTCGGAAATTTTGAAACGCTAATTTCGCCATACCCTCACGCCGGTGTACCGGTGTCCGAATTATTAGCTTTGATAACGGTCGGGTGTTTAGAAGACAGAAGGCATAAGTCTGAGAACGGGAAGTCGAGGGGGTTAGCTTTCATCACGACAATTAGGAAAAAGTTTTTAGGACGTAATCTAAAAGCGCGTGCCGGAAGGCAATACGAGGCGATGACGTTGCCTACTGACGTGCAAGACGCTGGAACCAACGATAGCCACGGGTAAGTTAGACCAGTCGAAATTCATGGATACGAACGGACAGCAAAAGGAGAATACGATCGGAACGTGGAACCAAGTATGAAAACCGACGTGTGTTCAGCGGCGTCGGCTCTCTTGCGTTTCGGACACGTAGTTGCGGTCGTGTTTTTTTTCTTCTGTTGACCTCCGCCGCCCGTTCCAACGACAATTTCATCACGATAATTTGCGACCAATTATGGCGTTGCGCTCGACAGGTATATTCTGTACCGTCGACTGTTATTATCATTATCGTTGTTGCTATCGCCGCAGCGGACGGTCGTTTTCGTGCGCCGATATACCCGGTGGGCGTACGCGCACAATGCACGATACACGAAACGTTATGGTGTCGTGGGTGGTCCGGCCGGCGCAGCCTCCTACCGTTCCTCGGTTGCGTCGCGTACGGCATAACGGATAATTAAAAAAATCCGAATCTCAAAACCGAAAACGTCCGTGGAACGCGGTGTTCTGTACGCGCGTGACGTAATAACACAGGGCGTGCGTATTGAACGACGCGGACCGGATTAAACGCGTCTTCCGTAATCGACCGGGATTTCGGAGCCGAGGCGTAGTTTTCGACGGGCCACACACGACACGGTCAGGTCCGTGATATCGCCTTTTTTTTATCCATCTTCGTCTGCCCTCTCGGCGACGTGGTCGTCGAGTCCGCGGCCAGGGTGTCGATGACGAGAATCCGACCGCAGCGAGTTGTGTATCGTTTATCGGGTTACATCGTACAGGTGTGTGCGCGCGAGACGACTAATGATGACGATAACGTCGTGCCCGTCGACGTGGGTGGGTCGTGCGGAACAATACGGTTTCGGACGTTTTGAAAAACGTTTTTTTTTTTGCCGACACGTCGTCGCCAACGTCCGAACGAGCACCTCAAACACCGGCGGCGGACCGGAGGAACACGCGCTGGTCGCTTTTTCGAAATCGCCGCGAAACGCGTACGTTTCTGCCCACTCGCGATCGTAAATCAAACTGAACGCATATATAGGAATTAATTGTTTTTTTTTTTGTTTTTTCAATCGTTCGTGTACGCAAACCCGCGTGTCGGTAAAACGTTTTCATGATTTTTTTTTTCGTTCTCTAAATCGCCTACGAATACGTACGTACGTACGTACGTACAAACGCGGCGCAGGTGTTCGCTGACCGGCAATTACCGCCTCGGTGTTTATTCCCACGCCCGGACTTGGGACCTCGCGATCCGTGCCCGCGGAACCACGCGACTCCGGACGACCTAACGCGTCGTCGTCCCCCAGCCGCGATTCCACCTGTCCGATCTCGTTAACGTGCGTTTTTCCGAGACACGGTTGTGCCAGAATTGTCGTCCGAACGATTTAATCGTGGAGTGAACGGCTGTAACGATGAGACGTCACGATGGACGTCATGTACTACCGAGTGGGGGCGAGTGAAGTGCTGATTTAGGGTTTTCGGGGCGTCGCCTACATAACCAGACCAGTGTGTGTATGGAACAAGACGAGGAGAGTCGGATCTATCATCTATCATCTCGGTTATTGAAGGCCCTCGGCGTATTAAAAAAAAATACAATCGTATCAATTTACGCGAGGTAACCGTGATCCATAATGATCATTACGCCGCGGTCCGCAAGACAGCCGAACGTGGGGCACGCGAAATTTTGGGAACACGGACTTACGGCGGACTCCGCGCGCGCGAATCACCGAAAACCACGGTCCGTCGTTCCCGTACGGCGCGCGGATTTCGATCGTATTCGAAAACCTGTTGTTCGTTACGGCCGTCCCGGTCCGGTCACGTATCACGCGGTATTTCGCCGGAAGACTAACCTCTAAACCGCGCCGCAGCATTGACTCGTGCACACCTGCGACCGTCGAAACGTCCGTTGCACGTGCGGCGTCCGCGACCCGCCGCGAAAACCTTGTTGCCCGTTCCGTTCCCGGTATTCGTATTGTCGTGTTGTTTTCTCGTCACGAAACACACGGAATGCCCGGGCGGATCGATAACGTGTTACGGAAGACGTTTCCGTACGCCGCGAGCGTTCCCCGTCCGACCGTTGTTTCGGTCTCGACATGTGGCCGGGACACGGGGGTTTTTATTTTTTTTTTTTTTTAAAGGGTTGGGAATTTTACTTGTTGTGTAATAATAACGTCGAAGAATGCTAATACGACGGCACTCCTCTCCCCGTCCAAAAGGGATTGAGAAAAAATGGCAGCTGTAGCGTCGGTGCCCTCGTATTACACACGCACACGCACACACAAAAAAAAAAGGTAAAGATGGTCACCGGCGACGGCACCTGGACCGAGAGCGACCCTTTGTCGAAAAAACGTTTCTCTCCTTCGTTCTGTGCGCGGCGGCGGCGGCGGCGACGGCGGCGGCGACGACGACGGCGGTGGCGGTAGTGACGGCACACAACGGAAACATCTGCAAAAGGTGTGCCGGGCAAATGTCTTGCGAGACTTTTTCCAACAACAAAGCTCCTGCATTTTTGCAACAGTCTTCGCCACAGCTGCGTAGAGGACAGCTGGGTTTTAAAAAAATAACTCCGCTCGAAACGGAACCGCGCGCCACTCTTTTATGTTTCGTCGTCATTATTGTACGACGTGTTACGCCGCGTCACGTGGCAAGTCCGGCGACATAACGTTTTACGGCGTCGAGTCCTGGGTACGGATCGTAGACCTCGCGAGGAAACGGAAATAGAATCTCAGGGACAACGAGTCTCGGTGTGGTGGTGGTGGTGGGGGGGGGATCGCACACAATCTTCGTACGAACTTTAAATTTATCCGGTGTTCGTTTTGAAAAACGATTCGTGTGTTCGGTGAAATCGCTGCTGGCGAACCGGGAAGTCGACACTGTGTCCGTTCCTCAGACACGAATGTCCGTGTAGAGTTTCGAGTCGATCGAACGGTTGCCGAGAAAACCAGAGACATTGTATCGACTACGTTTCCGGCAAAGTCCGCGCGTACTCGTCTCAGCGTTCTATCGAAATTTTCGTTTGCTCATTCGGTTATCTTATACGTGGACGGGTATACATTCGTACGTTGTGTCCCGTGGAACGGCGGCCAACGCGGAATAAAAATCTTTCACGCCCGCGAACAAACGAATTCCGTACGTTTATCAAAGGAAAAGTTCTGATTTTCAATCGATCCTGGCAGACGGTTGGAACCGGCGCGACCGGTGTATGGTAACCGCGTGTTCGGGAACCGTGCGAAACGGTTGTTTTATCGAAAAACACCAAAAAAAAAAAAACAAAACCGCGTACAAAAACAACGTCGTGGGTTTTTTTGATTGCAGATTGAGAATTCGTACGGTTCTCTAACTTCGCTTGGGGGTTGCCCACGTTAACGCAGTCGAACGAAACGAAGTCGCGATCTATGTCCGTGTACAATCGAGCGAACGAATACCAATAAAGCTGACGTCGATAAACTGACATCTCCGCGGGTGGTACGCGAGACGTTTTTATTTATTCGTTTCTTGTTGTAAAAACAGACGAAATCAACCGTGTCGTTATATTATTACAATGTATTAACGCACGTGCCGCACCGGACGACAGTGCACGGAACAATCGATATCCGTTCTCGTGTGCGGTATTTGTAAAAACGTTTCGAAAAAAACCAACAAAACGAGATTTATCGTCGTCGGAACGGGTAAAAAGCAATTTTTCAAGGCGTATTCTCTCTCTGGCTCTCTGTTGGCGTTCCCGCACGGTCGTGTCCGGGTCACACGGACTCGCCCCGCTGTTCGTATATCGGCGCGGTGACATGTGGCGACGGCGAGGGAACCGACGAACGTGTGGACCACATTTCGGTAATAAAAAACGACATTTGAAATTTGACATGGGTAATCAACAGGTGCGCGCGCGCGCGCGCGTGTGTCCTTTTGTGCGGGACAAAGCACCAAAATCGAACCCATCCGGTCCGTCCGCGTTCGAGGACCGTTTCTCCGACGGGTTTACGGTTTCGTTTCGTTTTCTCTTTCACGGTTCGGACCGGACCGCGGGATTCCGTGCGTTTACCAAATCGCTATAAGTCACCGTGCGGACGGCTTCGACGAAAAAAAAAAACGTGGTGACGGTACGCGCGCCTCCAGCCGTCCGGAAATTTTCCCGGTCGTCAGAAAACGAATTCAGACCGATACGACGTCTGGCGGCATGAGATATAATGCGTGTACGTACGAACAAGTCGAAACCGCCGAAAACGCGAACGAATATTTTTGTGATTTATTTCTCGGACACGTGCATTCGACAAAAGTCGTCTTCTACTATATTATATTCATTAACAAAATATATAAATACGCAACGCTATTTTAATGGAATCGTTGGCACACACACACACACACACACATATATATATATAACGCACTTAATATTTTTCAACGGTGCGTGTTGTACGCGTATAAATAATAGCGTATAATACGCAATAACGGTTTTAACTTTTAACAAGTTGTTTTAACGAGATTCTCTCCGTTATAACACACCGCGGTCGTTTTTACATTGACACGCCGCGTACATTCATTATGAGACGACTACGTGCGAGTATATATATATATATTGTGGTAAGTAGTCGGTGTAATATTTTCAAGGAAGCCAACTCCGTTCTATTTTATCGCTCTGGAAATAGTAACCTGGCCTGTCTCGGTTCGAGCCGGCCAAAAAAAAAAAAAAAAACACAAAAAACAAACAAACAAACAAACCCGTTAAAACGAACGAACGGAAAAGCCTTTGACGCCAACGCGTAAAAACGTCATGTTTCGTGATTCGTGTGTGCTTACGGGTACACGACTTCGCGCAACGTTATTGAAAAAACCAAATACGTCCGACGCTCGGGGAGCGATGGTACTGCGTTCGGTAATTACGTTGTCTCCGGTATGAATGTGTCGAAGCTTTCACGGGTTGTCGGTTTCCTGACATTGTTTTCAGACGTATCCACGCGTGTGGTTTTGGGCTGACGTTTCGGACTCGTTTCAGTCGAGTGTTCCAAAAGATATGCTGATGTGAAAAGCAGACAAATGTTTTTCTATTTTACCATAGAAACACAGAAGCTAGTTAATATTTGTGTGACATAGTATAGTTGTTACAACACTCGACCACCAAGTAATTACGCTCTGAAGATGGACGCGGATACGTCCGAAAACAATGTCAGGAGATGCGTTGTCCTCCCGAACGGGGGATGTCGACGTGATTCGTTCCGATCGGGTTTTCCGCGTTTTCGTCGTGACTTGCTTTGTTTTCGAAAATCGATGATCAGCAACGGTCGCCGTTTCGTTACGTACACCGGGGCAAAGCGTTCGAACCGACGCCGCGACGAACAATCGCCGTGTTCGGAACAAAAGATATGACGATTTGCATTGTACGTCGTACAATCGATTCCAACGGCGGAAGTGACGAATCAGGAAATCCGAATCCGAAACCGAAACGATCGGAACAAGGCCGCCCGCAGAAAAATATTTCGTGAGGGTACACCTTGAGTTTTTTTTTTTAGTAAAAATCGAACATTATAAATCATAGATCGAACGGAGTCGGAAGTTTACAAATCATCACGCGTCACAACAGCCGTTCTATAAAGTCGTTTCCGCGTTATCTATAGTCGTGACTGTTTCGGGCGGCATTAGTAGAAATCGATTATTTCATCACACTTAAAAACAATAACACGTACTGATAATTATTTGAATGAATTGTATCGCCAGTTCAAACAGATATTTAAGGGCAAAATTCTTACGGAATCGTGAATCCAAAGCAAGAACAAACGAACAGGCTTTTTTCGTCCTCGTGTTCCTTTCGGACAATTTTTTCCAGACGATTACCTTTGTCTGTTATCACGATTGTGAAGTTGTAACACACACACACACAGTATTATTCGTATATGACGATAATTGGCAGTCGTTCACAGTGATAACGAAAATTGTCCTAATTTTCACTATTCTTCAAAATGTTCTCCTCGGGAGCCGTTGGACGGCTCGGAGACGCCTGCGAGAAACGCCGCACGTGAAGCGTTTATTGACGTGTCAGGACCGATTACATTGTATACACGCGCGCGTGTATTATTATCATTATTACTATTATCATTATTATTACACCGCGTCGGGCGTGACAAAAAACGAAAACATGTATTGTGCGCGCGTGTGTGCATTACGGAAAGGAAATAAAGGACCGCGCGGCACAATGGGGAGATTCGTCGAAATCGACGGCCCACAACACGCGGTCGTGCGGGACTCGGGTCGGTAAAACAGAGTAATCCGGTAAATCGCAACGATACGAAATGCGACGGACGGCCGCCATTGTGTGCCGTTCCTCGTCGTCCATACAAAACGTCGAACACGCACACGTATTTTTATATTCATATGGAAACTCTCGCGTTTGTAGCGGTCTGCCGCCGATCGGATTATATTACCGCCTCCGGGGCCGGTCGCTACGGTCGACACCGGCCCGATTTTTTTTCTTTCTTCTTTTATTGTTATCGTCGTCGTCGAAACGGAAAACGTTTTCGCCCCGAAACGTCTCAATGACAACCGGCCGGACGGGACAAAACGATGGCATTTCGGGAACCGCGTCATTCACGTCAACCACCGCCGGCCGCGGTGACGACGAAGTAAGTTCTTCAGACGACCTGTTACCGGTGTCCGGAGACACTCTTGGGATGACGTTCGCATGTTCGTCACGAAAACGTGCTACGGGAACGTTTGCAGTCGAGTCGGTCGTGTGCTCCGGTCGCAATCAAACCGATTCGAAAATCCAAAATAACGGACACGTCGATCTTTTTGTACTCAGCTTTTCGCCACTCCCCCTCATGCCGTATTACTCCGGAGACTATTTCCCGAAGTTGACGATGGAACATTCCTGAAACCGAATTGTTATTACTTCGAACGAAAAAAGTCTGAAAACTCATGGGACGCGGAAGCTTCCTAAAGACCGAAAACTATATTGTTCGACAAAAAACATTAAAAAGAAACAGATTTATATGCGGTCGAAAGACGGACGACGCGGATTTTTATCAAACCGCATACATGAAATAATAATCGTTCGTTTGAATTACGACTCTAAAAAACGCCGCGCGTCTGTTCGTTATGCGGGATCGTGTTAAAAAACTAGATTTTTTTTTTTTTTTTAATAATAGCAATAACAATAATCGTTAGCTAACGGCTCGTTTTTTTTATCACGCGTTTCTTGTGGTAGTTGATTTTTGCGGTTTTCTGGACGTCTTCCAAAAACCAACTCCGTCGGAGAACCGAACGCGTTAATTCGTTTTTAAATGATTATTATTTATTTTTTTTTTATTAAATCGATAAAAAACCGACGACGTACACGAAATAATTTATCGCCGTCGGTGCGATAATGTCAACTCCGAACGGGTCGTAAATTTTTTAACGATACACTCAACAAAAGACCCGTTACTACGTACGTATTAAAAATATCGACCATAAAAATGTATCGTGAACGGCCGATATTCGTGGGAGGTGCATCCGATTTATAAACTTAAATGAAAAATCAACTTCTGACTTGACCGAGTTAATGTTTTTTTTCGGAAATTTCAGAACTATTAACTTATGGCCTAACTTTTCATTAAGTTTGCACGTCCGACCCGCGGTGTTCGTCCATTTAAATTCTTAACGTCCAATAAAAAAAATCGATCGTACGCGGGTTTACCGAGTAAACGGGACCACGGTCTTCAAAACACGAAATCGAAGTCGGCGTGACGATGGAATTTTCGACGTAAACGTGACCGGACGACGCGTTACGATACGAACGGAATAATTTCTGACGATAACGTTTTGGTCTTCGCGCGCGTTCCGTTAAACGCTTATCGTCTGCGTGTTTATCTCGACAGGCTGTGGTTCGCGTTTCCGTTTCCGTCGCCACGGTCCCCGTCGGTTGACCGACGGCGGACACGTGCCGAAAATCGGATTGCCGGCATGTCGGACACTAAAACAATCGTGTTTTTACGATTCCGGAAACGCCGTGTCGAGAATTTTTCGTTAGCCGAATGAAAACCTGACAAACAATCTAAAAAAAAAATCGTTTATCATTATTATCGAGGCCGAGTAGAGTTTATTAACGTGCAAACCGGCCAAAATTTGGACAACGAGAGGATGTAAAACTGCTGATTTATTGTCATTGCGATCTCGTCGATTAAGTCGTTGAAAAAGTCAAAAACCCGAACGCGGCGATTATATCGTTTAACGCCGTAATCCCAGTGCCGCGCGGCCTGACGGTTAAAGCGTGTTGGCGGCGGCGCGCGAGGGTGGTACGCGTCGACGATTAATCGTCGTCGTCCAAACACGGTCGGAGAACCGCGTTTCACACGAACAAACGTCGGACGGTGAACGGGACTTGGGGCGGGGACCGGCAGCCGACTTCACTGCCGTTTTTATTTGATACGTCTTTCCGCGCGCGTGATAACCACCCTCGGACGTGTTTTCGTCTGAACCGTTTTCGCGGAGTCGGAACCGCCGGCCGCGAGTCGAGTTTTGAGAGTCACTGACGACTAAGTCGATGGCTTGAGGACCACGTTGATCATGTTTTTCCACGCGAAAGAATGTTCATGGGACAGATCTACACGGTGCTGACAACACCCGAAGAACTGGTCGGGAGAATGCGGCCGGAATCGTGGGAAAACGGCT
The DNA here is from genome assembly GCA_019022885.1 of Schlechtendalia chinensis. Taxonomy (NCBI): domain Eukaryota; kingdom Metazoa; phylum Arthropoda; class Insecta; order Hemiptera; family Aphididae; genus Schlechtendalia; species Schlechtendalia chinensis. The sequence goes on from CM032341.1 coordinate 3,642,464, forward strand.
TTTTGGATCAATGTGCCGGTGGTCCGTGACTCGGTAATCTCGACCCGTGCGACTTTCGGGTTTTTATCAAACGAAATAGACAGAGATGTTAAAGGCGTTGCGAGAAAATGCGTTTTTCCACATCGTTTCGACCAATACGGATAATACGGATGTATTCAAACGTGAAGGGAACAAAACGTTTTTAGAGTGAACGTCTCGTTATCAAACAGACCTCGTACATTTATTATCAACAATGACTTTTGTTCGTTTCCATAGTGTCGTTTTTAGTGTGCCAGAGCATTTGTTTTTGTTTTTTTCGTAAAATTTATTTATTAAGTTTTTAATACGAAAGTAAATGAATACCAGGTTGAATGATTTATTTTTCTACTAGAAACGTAATAACGATTTCATTCTGGTGAGGCGCGTTAAGCTAAAATAACGCCTACAGCATGATTTAATTATAGCCGTACTAAAAGTATATACAACGTATTGGTTTTAACGATGGAGCAATATTAAGGTTTTAACATCACCCCCGTTTGTTTCCAGTCACTACCATTATTGTGTCCATATATTGTTATTATTAAAGTATGGACGCGGGAATCTCTGTGAAACTGTAAATTAAATTTGAAAACAAACAAAAAAACACAATTTTTTCAATACTTAATTGTAGTTTGATTTGTCTAAAATAAAAAAATTATATATATATGTTATGATTATTATTAAACTCTACAAAACAAAACAAAAATACGATATTAATAAAAATGAAATTGTTCTGAAAGGCATTAAAAAATCAAAAAAAAATCAGCGAATTTAATTAGTAGGTGCGACGTTATGTGTAAACAGCAGGGACGTATACGAAGCAGGCAGATGCGGGGAGGTCGGATCAGAGATTTTTGTTGTTCAACGTATCACGACACGCGTGTACACGGAGTTGGTTTTCGAGCAAAGCCCGTTTCTCGACATTGTGATATGCACGGAAATTATGTCTACGTCACCGTGCAAACGTGTAGCCGCACAGGGTCGGTTCTACCGGATTCGGGCAGAAACAGGTGATAAAATCGAAATAATAACGTAAACAAACCAATACGCCAAAAGACGCGTGAAAACAGTACATAAATAGAATTTGCGTTCGATGTCGTACGATTATTGTTCAATTATTTACATTGGTTGTTTGATCGTGAAAATATATAATATCGAAACGTAATTTGACTACAGTGTACATAACAATTGAACACGGTAACGTCTAGTCATACATTATACATTATATATATTTGCGTTTGTACGAAATCACTCCTTAAAAAATGTTTACATATCGAAAAATAAATAAAAAAAAAAAAAATGGTCATAAATTCATTCCACTTGCTTTTGTACCGTTGCAATTAAAAGTGAAAGGCCACGCCGACGGTACGTGCGATTGTTTTACCTAACCGATTTTTACGGTCGTCGTTAGAGCACGAAGACGTTACCGCGCGCGTGCGAAATATATTCAGATCGTTTATTTACATAGATCGCGTGGTTTCGTTCGAATAACCTTTTTCCCTCGTTTTTTTTTTTTTTTACATAATATCTTGTGTAACCAATGTTTTTATATTTCTTTTATATTTCGAATCGCATGAGTAGGTCCATAAAAACGTACGCGTTTAATAACCATTTTTATTACACTTAATTTTACACGGAAATGTTAATATTTCATTTTTATTTACTGAACCCTTTGGAAGGTATAATTCAATTTTCACATTTTTCGTTACCAATTGATACTTCTCTTGAACTATATACGCAAGAAGTAGAAATAAAATTTTTTGAAAACCTTCATTCGTTCGTTCGCGCGGGCGGGAGGGAGCTCATTTTGTAGACACGTCGCCGCTCATTTAGCAATGAAAACCCTAAAAATTATATCACGTTACATTTTACAAAAGCGATAGTCTTCTTTTGTTGATTTTTTGCACATTCGACGTTTTAATGTAAAATCGCTATAAATATATTCCGTGTACAGTGGTGAAATGTAATCGGTAAATATTTCTGAAAACAGATTCTTAGACACGGTTGCGTCGACCGTCCGGACATTGAGAGAGACACACATTATCCTATTGTGAGTTGTTTACGTTGTTTAAATTTACAGTAATATCATTCAGTATCGACTATTTATATAGGAAAGGCCCGCGCGTTGTCGCGGCACCGCCGATAGTCGGTTAGTTCGTTGACGAGTAGTCGCGAAATAAATGTTATTAAAACCGCGTGTTGTTGTGTTCGATTTCGTTTAATAAATATGTGTTTTCAGAGTTTAAAATGCCTGAACACACGAGAAACCGCCGGCTGGTCGTCTACGTGCACAAATGGTTCGATGAATTAATTTGTTTGAACACATGAAAATGTGTCTTTTAATGTCTTTTCGATATTAAAAAAAAAAAAAAAAAAAATGATCAGCCAAATTGTTCGAGTCGTTTTTTTGGTAGCGTTTTCACGGTTGAAAAGAATTTGTTCGTAGCGTTATCGGTGACTTTGTAATGCCTTTACCGTAGGTTTTTGACGCGTCGCGTTGTCCTACCCGTTACATATTGGTTGTTGGCAGTCCAACCGTATCGAACGAATGTGAAAAACGACGTGTTTGTTCGGTACGTGTACGCGATATCATTTTACATTTAAAATCACTACTCGATAATAAGATCGGGTGGCGTACCCGGGATTTTTTCAATACAAAACGCCTGTAGAAAAAGAAAATAGCTAATGTTCTATACCATAATCGATACTGTCGTCGGTCGCATCAAGGCCGGCGGTAGAATCTGGGCGACTGAGTACCCCTTTTATTTTTTCAAATATTTGAACGTACCTTTACTATTTTTTTCTGTATTTAAAGAGGACGGTATTCGTTTTACCAGATATATATCGGAAAATACATTGAACGTTATCACCCAGTCACCGTAGTACGGCCGCGGATGCCGATTTTGTCCACCGTCCGTCAGTGTTTCGCGTACCTAACCTAACCTCCACGTAATTAGTGATTGCTCGTCATTTTCCACGGTCGACGGCAGCGATGCAATGTACCTCGGTAGGGCGACGACAGCACGGCGAACAATTGATTTCTCCTCGACACGATTTCATTGCCCGTATCCGTACCGCGGTCAATCGCGTTCGCGCGGTCCGCACAGCTAGGTATTGTCAAGCCTTTCGGGTGACGGGACGGGACGGACGCGCACGTTTTATACCGCGACGACCCGAAGAGACACACCCGTAAACCGTAAACCTAACCTCCTATTCATCCGGCGGACGGTCGATTTTTCACCGTCGTCTTTCATGCGGTTCCGCGTACGCGCACGTACGGTGTACCCGCCCTGACTCCGCGCACAATGGCGACACCGGCGCGTTGTCGTTCACGTTGATTCCATTCCGGAATCGGGCGCACGATAATAGCGTGTTTTCACTGCAGTTACCGTTTAGGTAACGCTGTGCAAACACACGTCACCGCGATACGACCTGCGCGCGCACGTGTACAATACGATCCCGACCCACCCGTTACGACCGTCCCTCCCGGCGGCGGTCCGTTGTTCGATCTGAACGAGGCTTATCCCGCCGGCGTGACGGGATGGACGAGGTGTGATCGTGTTCGTATCAATACAGGTACACCGCGCTAATCAAGACGCGTACCTCTTCGTTTCTTATTTATTTTTTTTTCCGGTGACTTTTCAGTTTACCGTCGAGTGATATTCGCCTGGACCAAAAAAAAAAACAGAAAAATTGTCACGTATCGTACTAAAGAATGCAGTGGCGTGTCGACGGTAACGAATCGAATATAACAAATTGAATGCGTTCGGCGCAATCGCTACGGACAACATTGACATTTCAAACACCGTTGTGAAAAACGCTATCGAAATTCCAAAATGCACTAAAAATACATTAGGAGTTCTATTTTCGACACGTACCGATCATCGCCGGACGATTTTAAATTCAATCTAAACGGGGCGGGGGTGACGAGCAACAATTTTTTTTTTTTTATTCAATAATCATAATAGTCGACGAAACACACTAATTCGGTCATTGCTTGTACATTTCAATATAATATTTTATTTGTACGTTTTCGACATCAATAATATTATTTGACTATTTAGCGACAATTTTCCCGGTGGGGGTGCTGGTGGATACGTCGCTCGTCTCGTGTTATGGTCGTATACGTCAATCGAACAGACCGTTACCGGGTCAAGTCGCGTGCAAAAAAAAACCCCCCCGAAGTGTGATTAACACCATAGCGCGACCGGCGGCGGCGACAGACCTAACCTGGTTCGGACCACTTGAAATCGAAGCAAAATTCGTGGTTTTAAACGCACGAATAATTAATTTACAGAACGTACATTTTTTTTTGACTTATCGTTTCTTGCGAGTGGTGCCAAGGCCGAACACGCGTGTGCTGACGTATTGGGTTACGTTTTGAAACAATGAAATCACGGATTTACCACAACGGTTTTTTTTCGGGGGACGTACAGATTCTCGCGCACACCCGTTACTCGCCGTTCTCGTTTGTTATTTCACCGGACCGGCGTCGTGAACAGAGATCGAGTTTTTTGCCCACACTGTATACTTCGATAACACCGTGAACTCGGCGTCACACCCGGCGAGGCGGTATCGAACATTTCAAAACGAACGGAGATCGATGAAACAGACGTTATCCGTTTTCCCACGCGAGTTTCCACGCGCCGCACGAGGATCTATTCTCGTGTGCGCGCGCGTATCCGAACGGCACGGCCATGTGCTGCCCGGTGTCTCGGCTCCTCCGCGATCCCGTCTTATGCGTACGCGTTACGGACGTATTAATAATGTGCCCGAGAAAATGAAAATAGCTCGGAACACGTGCGCGTTCGAAAAGCGACACCAATTATACCCCGGCGTGCGGCAGAGAAAGTCTGCCAAAATCACGCGTACGCACACCTGGACCGGAGAGGAGCTTGCGACGTACACTAACCACGTGCTCCGCTCGCGTCGCATGCGCGTTCGGCGGTAAAAATAAAGGGGGCGAACAAAAAAAAAACCTCCCTCCCCCGTCCTAAGCTCTAAACATAGTCCGTACCCCTGAGCACGCGCGGTTCGTTTTTTTTTTTTCGTCTTCTTATCATCGTCGTCCGAAGCTGTACGTGGCGCGCGCGCGCGCGAGTCGCCGTGAGACGGTCTGTGACGCGGCGCGTTTTAAAATTAGCCGACGACGCACGTGCGTCGCATATTCGTATCCGTATTATGTACGACGGACAACGTTAGTATACGTGTGTATATATATATTGTATCAAACCTTTCTAGACGACGGGGTCGTCGGGTCAGGTCAGACTCCACTGCAGAACGAGAAGTACCGCGCGTGGCTGGTGCAGGCGCTCCAATTCTAGATTTTTTTTTTGTTGTTGTTAACAGCCCGAAGGCCGGTTGGCAACATTCCTCCGTTCTTCACGCTTTGGTTCCGTAGTATGTCCCACACCCTACATCCCTCACTACTTGGCTCATGTATTCGAGTGGTGGCCTTACTCGACTATTTTTCCCTTCCATTATCCTACCTAGTAGATTGTCGTGCCGTAGCGCGTGTCCGATCAGCTTAGCTCTTCTTATTCTCAAAGCTTTTGGGAAACTTCTTTCCTCTCATGCCCTTCGAAAAATTTCTTCATTCGTCATGCGATCCACCCGACTTATTTTGAGAACTCTCCTCAAGCACCACACTTCAAATGCTAGTGTTTTCTTTTCTTCTTATTGTCCACGTCTCACTGCCGTAAAGTGCCACGCTCTTTAGTAGGTTTTTCCTTATTTTCAAGTCTATATTTCTAGATGTAATAAGTAGTATGATTCTAGATTAATCGATCGTCATTGTTTTGGTTCGATCCCCAGGGTGGCCGTTCGGGTTGTTACCACCATAACACACAACATAACACACACGATTTCGTACACCGAATCGTATATAGCGGGCGGTACGGTGACGTGTGTTGGGAGTCGGAAGAGCGAACACGCGTTTAGCAGTGAGATTCCAGTCGTGTTCCTCAGTAATGTACGAGGGGGCTCGTCAGGGATACGATTAGAAGACGTGGTTCGAACTGATCGGTCAGCACCCCGGGGTATGCGCGTTTGGCGCGAAAACGCTTGTTGAACGCGGTGTTTTATTTTGCCACAAGCCGTTGTGTAGAGCTCGGTTCGTTTTACAGACCGGACAGCGTGTTCGGACCAGAGTGGCGTAACGACGGCGTTGTACGTGGAAAATCGATCGTCGACGGTAACAAAACGCGATGAATTCGGCGGTTTGATCGCGCGCGGAGACGTAAAAAAATAGCACGCAACGTCCAAAAAGCAACACGGTGTTTTTTCTGTTGCGGAATATCGTGCGATCGGATCCTGTACAGAACCGTAACAGATATTCAAACCGCGAGTCCGATCGAACGGGCCTTATGACGTCCCGCAGACAATATAACATCTGTCGTCTGCGTCCGTTCCGATTTCGCGCGATGTTAAATTTCCGGTCCCACAAACGACGTAAATATATATATGAATTAACATCACATAACTATGATATATTTCGGATATCGAAATTAGTCGCGTGTCTCCGCGTCGGATATTCGAAACGAAGAACGGACTTTGCCGACCACAATCGTTGTCGTATTTCCAAACATTTCCACTCGGAAAGATCACGTGCACATTGTACAGGTTAGGCCGTTTGTTCGTATTTGAAGCGAATCGTGAAAAATCGGTGCCGATCGTCGACCCGAATGACGCGGGGCTGAACGTTCGGTGTTCCCCCGACATACGGCAACTTCAATAAAACACAGATTTAGCGCGATTTCCATTCGTATCTAAACTAAGAGACGTTCGCCGTTCGCTACACGTTGTGGATTTCGGAGTACACATAACAATACGTAGGAAATGCAGTGCGTCACACAAATGTACGTCTCGATGGATTTCATGGCGGCACACAATTTTTTTACAACGCTCCGTACATGACGTACGTGTACAGCTCGCAAGGTATGCTAAATCTCACAAAAATATTGATCGGTAAAAAAAGAAAAAAAAAAGATATGATGGTAAAAGTAAGAGTTGTCGTGAAGTCAGCACTGTATGGGATTCACTACTAATACGGATTCATACGCCGAACATTTTGTATCGATGATAACGGCGAGCGCGATATTGCCGCGTCGGGCGGATTCGTATCGCGTTTTAGGTTGTTTTGTCGTGAACGTCGACGTATCTCTTTGAAATCACCGATTTGGAAAAACATCGTTAGTTTAATAAAAATTTTCATTTGAAATACAGAGGAAATCCCGGTCGAACTGTACGACGGACATCCGGAATCCGATGACGTGCTATGTGTTATATTTAAAATATAAAATAAAATATAAGGGAAAACCTACGCGAATAACGTTGATCGTGTTTCCGTACCATCGGTTTCGGTCAGGCGCGGATCCAGAACTTATTTACCGAGGGGGGGGGGGGGCATCTTAATCGAAACGACTTTAAGAAATTGAGAATGTGTACTCAATGAGAAAAAAAATGGACTGCTGCTTCCCCCGGTCCTAACGTAAACCTAACGTTTTGAAACGCCAATGGAACCCGTCGACGTGCGTCTGGCCCGAGAGAGATTATCACGCGCACGAGAGCGAATCCGTGACGAATATCGTGTCCGTCCGTCTTATCGAACGTGAACGAGTCGTGTTATACGGCGTGACGGTGTTTGTTTTCGGTCCGCACGTACATCCATCTAACCTATAAATCGACGAGTTTCCCGGTTCGCCTTGCGCCTTCGTCCGCCGGTCCTTCCGTCGTGTCCGGCGATTGTCTCCCCGTTATTTCTGGTCGTCCGACGAGTTAATACTATTGTTATTTTAGAACGTTTCGGCCGAGTGCTTTGCCACGACGGAAAACGCTTTCTTCTGTCTCGTCTCTAACGTGTTGGCGATTATCTTACGGCCTGTGATACAGACGGTTTGTTCTTTTCGGTTCTACGTCTTCCCGCCGATTTCACCGTTCGATTTCTATGGGCTCACGCGGACCGTTTCGCCAGGTCGACGTGCTGTCCAACGGCGACGGAAGCGCGCCCGTAATATAACGGCAATCTGGATATGCCTCAGACGGTCACTAGCTTTCGTCCCGAACGTAACCTGGTGCAACACCACGTTTGACCATTCGCCGAGGGACCGAACCGTTCCACTATACCACGCTCCGTACGGGGCGGTAACTTATTGCCCGCTCGCGCTTTCAACCTAAAGGCTGAACGAGCGCCCTCTAAAATTTTAAGGAGTAGGGGGGTGGCGACTTCCCTCGCGTATCAATAGACCGCCTAGATAATGAAAGACGCTCGCTGTTACAATTCTTCAAGACACGTGGCGCGAACTACGCGAGCGGTTGATTTATTCAAATCGAATGACGTGGACACGATTCCAGAGCTGTTATTAACGTTATTTTGTGCGTTTTAACTGTGGCTCTGCGGATCGTTCCGTTCGTTTCGCTGCGCGTAGTGGTTTTCCTTCGTTTTGTTTTTGTGTTTTTTGTGCCGCGTTGTCTTGATTTCAAGCCGGCCGTAATTGAAATTTCAATAAAAAATAAAAGATTATCGTCAGTACGAGACGCGATGTGATTCGCAACGACTACGCATACACAATAAGCGACTAATCGTTTCAACTTTTTCTTTAGCTCCGTCCAGGCCTTATTTTTTAACGAACCCCGACGCAAAGTGTGTAATCCGAAATTGAAAGTGTGCACTACGGATTCGAGAAGCGTGTACCTACTAAATACTAATAAATAAGACTACTGGCTAGATAGCGGGCAGTATACCTACACAGTACACATTATTCAAATTTTTAAAAAAAAATATATATACAACATTAAAATAAATAATTTGTTAATCGTTTTCAGATTTATACTGGACATAAGTATATTTTCAGTCTATAAAAAAGAATTATTATTAAAAAAAAAAAAAATGTGACATTGTATTTAATAGTATAATCATAGAAGTTTGTTAGAGGGGGTTTTTTGCCCCCCATAGCTCTGTATCACTGTACTCACATTAAAAAATGTGTAGTACGAATCTTTATGAAAAATAGGGGCAGGACGAGACGGGAGACGGCACGAACAGAGAGCTCGTTTCGCGCGATCCTAAAAAAACTTACCCGCCTGGGCCTTCGCCCCCCCCCCGGGTTACGAGTAATCGATTTTATCGGATCGTAACGGTTTTACAAATATTATGTGTATGCGTAAGCGTTTTCGCGTCGAGCTGATTATTCCGAACGATAATAATGTGCACGAACACTTGTACAAACTCGACGAAACCGAATCGGCGAACGTGCGCGACACACAATCTTTTATTATTAATAAAAAAACAATTTAAAAAAAAAAAAAAAAAAAAAATGGTGTTCCGTTTTCGTGTAAACTCCGTCGATGACAGTATTTCGTGAGAAAAGAAATTGCACGCGGTCGAATCACTCGTCGTCGTCGTCGTCGTCGGTTATACAATCACGTTACCCCGAGCAGGCCTCTTAACGACACGCGCCTCGTCGTCGTCGTCGTACACGACGTATTACACAGGTAGTCTTATGATAACGATAATAATAAAAAATTACACCTTGAGAAAAAAACGCGGACGTGCGCGCTCGCGCCTATCCGTCCACATTACACACACACGGCGGCCTCGTGTTCCCGAACGAAACCGACCGTATCCCCGAGGGCACGGAACAAATATTTGCGAGACGCGCGCGGTCGTGAAGTCTCTCTCGAATAAACAAAAAAGCGAAAACAGTACTCTGGTGGCCCCGCGTGAATCCGGATCGCGGGTTATTTCCAAAATCAAATTTTCAACGCAGTGACGTGAGCACGAGACCAACACGCCTTGGAACACAATACATGTTTTCGAGTCTCTTGTTAACAGTGTTTTTTCATAACGTTCACGCGTTAAGGTGAAAACGCCCACGCACTCGTAGTCCCGTCATATCGATCGACCGCGTTCGGGGAATTCGTGGTCCGAAAACAACGGCAGATTCCACTCGGCCGAGAATCACGAACTTTGTCGTGAGCTTCATTGTTTTCGTTACCGTTTTCTAACCTAACAAACATTATATTCGTGTCGCAGACAGTGTACGTATTGTACGGAGTGCACGGCGTTCGCGACAAGTCGTACGAAAACGGTGCACGGGGTCAGGGCGAGAAAAAAACCCCGTTCGTTCTTCTAAGTCCCGCGTACTCGCCGACCGGTTTGAACACGTTTGTTTGTTTTTGATTTCGGTACGCGTTCAGTGGCAAGCGCCCTACCCGAAATTCGGTTTTGCCCGTTGAAGAACAAACGAGAATTTAAATTTCAAGTATTTACGTGTTTTGCTGTGTAACTCGTCGTGTATTTTTTATGCGCGTTCGTTTTTGGATAACACACCACAGAATACACTACCGTTTAATTCGATTTCGAAATCGATCGTATTTTATCGGGAAAACGCTAATAATACAGTGTTTTCCACGTATCTCAATAAGTCATATTACGCCCGTACAGAGACACGGGTAGTCACTAAATTCCATGATCTTGCCTCACCACCCTCTCTAGAAAAAATGTCTGGTGCCGCCACTGGTCGCATTCGTGAACCGCGTGTGTAGAGAGACTTCGTGGACGCGGCAATAATCGCGATCGATCTGCTGCTAACGATCCCGTGCAGTTCACAGTTCCGTGTCCAGCAAGATCCGGTGGTACGTTCCGCGCGCGCAAACATTAAAAAAGACCGGAAAAATCCGAACCTAACGGAGCGATCGGTCGCAGCACGCGTTTTAAACCTCGTCCGGTTCAGGATGCGAGAGAGAGAGAGAGAGAGAGACTTATTACCGCCACACAAAACGAAAAAACGATTGTCGTGGCGAGTTTTTTTCTCTCGACCGTCGTAACCCCCCAAACCACCCGTGTCGAGAGAAGCCCGATATTTTTTTTGGACGAAACGTTCGGATTTAACGTTAACGACGAGGGACCCCCTGCCCGCGGGCGGATTCATTAATTTCACAAAAAGTCACAAAAACACGTGCCCGGTCGTGTTATTATTTCGCACGACGTCGAAACACGAGATCCCGTCCGTACACACGGTCGGATTTTAACGTTAACGACGACGACGGACTTCCCGTCACGGCCGCGTACGGGAGTCGACGTATCCGTCCGTTAGGTTAGGTTAGGACAGTGTTTACAAGGCACGGACGACGTTTTTTTTGTAGTCGACGCACACGCAGCGCGACAAATGCGTTTTCGTAACAACAACAACGCCGCCGCCGCCGCCGTGAAATATAAAAAAAAACAAAAAAAACAAATCCGAGTCGTGCGTTTGTAATATAAATCGTATTTTAATTGAATCAAAAGCTAAATAACTCGAGCAATATCATTATTAAATATAATATACCCAAACAATATAAATCATTTAATAAAAGAAAACAAAAGAGAAAAATAAAACGTATATATATATATGTATGTATATGACAAAAAGCGCGAATACACACGCGGCGCGAGCGTACATAAATAATAATGATAATAATAATAATAATAATGATAATAATAATAATGATAATGATAGATATATATATATATACGTATATAAATAAGTGTGTGTGTGTTGATGATTACTACCGTATAAGAATATGTTTGTACAATTAATAGTGATAATATGCGCGGCGTACTCTACACCGGTCTCGTCGACCAAAGTTGGTTTTTTAATGTCTTTTTTTTTTTTCTTTAGGTATGACGTCGGTAATCATACGGCTACGTTACATGAATAAAACTAAAACCTACGTCGATAGGATCACAGACATAACGAAAAAAAAAAAAAAAAATAATAATAATAATAATAATAACGATTAGGACTTAAACCCAAAAAACTGTACAGCGTATATGTATATGTATGTATATAAAAAAAAAAAACACGCGTTTTGAAACGTCCAGAGAGAAAACGAGCGCGCGAGCCGGACTCCGATCGTATTTGGAATGTTGTAGTGATATATTTATTTATTTATTTATTTTATTTAAACAATATAAAACAATATAAACAATGAATCCTATGCGTGTGCGCGCGCGCGTTCTCTTCTCGTTTTCCGCCGTCGGTCTAGAGTTTTTTTTCCGCTCCTAACAGCTAACGGCTCTCGTGTCCGACGACGAGTTCGACAGCTTGTCCTGTTGCGGCGCCCGGAGAACGACCGTCTGGAAAAACAAAACACAAAACGGCAACGCCGATGAGTTATCGTCGTTCACACACGGCGGTACGCGCGGCGACGCGGGCCGCGGGCGTCGTCGTTTCCATAAAAAACGGTCTCCGGGAGAAAGCCGTACGAGGCGCGCCCGCACGCGCGCGCGCCCGTACGACGGACCGTTTTTCGTTTCTCGTGTCGCGCACGGTTTTTTTTTTAATACGAACGCACTACTCACCGGGTCGGACGACGACGACGACGACGACGACGGCGGCGGCGGCTGTTGCGACGGCGCGGCGGCCGCGGCGGCCGCGACGACGGCCAGCGCGTTCGGCGTCGATATGATGCCCAGCGGCTGCCGGACGGCCGCCTGCACCGACGACGACAGCATGACGGCCGCGGCGGCCGAGTGCACCGCGTCCGCGTTCACCGACCGATGGTTCTCCAGCATGTCCTCCAGGTCGCATATGTAATCGATCACGTGGTGGATCACCTCCAGACGGGATATGCGCTTGTCCTTGGGTATCAGCGGCACCAGGTCCTTCAGCTTGGCCAGATACTTTTGGATCTTCTCGTCTTCCAGGTCGCCGCGCTTGCGGTGCGCCCGTCCGGTCGAACCGCCGTTGTTGTTGTTGCTGCGACACAACGGTACGGACTTCATGGTCGGCGCGCGTACGTCGGGTACAGGAATTGGGGGGGGCTCGGAACGGAACACGGACGACGACGGCGTAGTGCGCGCGAACGATGACGACGAGATACTGCCGTCGGCCGGCGTCGGTCGGGTGGTATTTATAGAGCACGGCCGCGGTGGGGGCACGGCGGACGAGACCACGCCCGTCGCGCGGCGGCGGCGGCGGCCGAGATTGAATGGATTTCGAAGAGCGCGCGCGCGGTAATAATAATAACCGTACGCGGAGGGGACAAAAAAACGACGACGACGACGACGACGAAGCGCACACCTGACACCTGCCTCCTCGGCCACCGAAAAATACCGCAGAGGATTTTTTTTTACTCACCCGCCCAACCCGTCCACCTCACCTAACCTACTGCTGGCGGGACGTCTCGCCGAGCGGACCGGACCCCGAACCGGCTAGTTGGCGTGGGAACGTGGGACCGGTATACGCGTATTAGAATATTACTACGTGTTGTTGTTGTTGTAGTTGTTGTACGAAGCTGTGCGTTGAGTGTAGACGGCCGTGCTCTCACGTACTTTTTTATTATTATTATTATTTTTTTATTAGATTATTATGATCCGATTTAATAGTCGGCGTGCGTGCGTGCGTACGACGAAGCTCTCCGTGTCCCCCCCACACACCCCCTACTCGGGTCGCCTGTTACTTGTACCGCGCGAATTCGACCTTCGTCGCGTGAGAATTATACCGTTTTGCTTTTCAATCGATACGTTTGTATAGAACACTCGCCGTTTTTGCATACCTTTTGCTCAAAACAATCCGGGGTCTAATAGTGTTCGAGACGGGTCGGTGGGGGGGCCTGAAGTCATTTTAAATAAAAGCCCACAAAAAAATCGTGATACCTAATCGATAAGGCATTTTTCGGATGGTTCTAGATCAATACGAAAACCCGATTTATACGATACGATGATAATCCTCCAAAAATCTGTTCGACGTTTATTCGTCGCCAACGATTACAATTGTCTCGCACGATCTCGAGGTCCACCACCTTGGTCGACGCGGCGGATCGAAAACAGACGAGATCTACAAGTTAAACGATCGACACCGATTTTTTTTTTTCCCGCTTTTGGTCCCGACCGGGTAGAGTTAGTCAGTCCGAGACACGTTTCAGCGTGTATTACGACGGCGCGATCGTTAAGTTTTCGCGATCGAATACCCGTCCCCGTCCCGAACGAATCGCCGTCACGTGCTCACCTATGGACGTAAATTATGAATTATTTTTTAACTGGATTTCGAATCGAAGGCCACGACGGCGCTGTTCGGACGACCGGGCCGATGTGAATATCAGCGGGAACCAACATCGTCAGTAAATCGACGAAAACCTGTCGTTTACGTATCAGTGCCGATTATAAAACGTCGACGACGACGATAACAACAACAATGAAATAATCGGTTTTTCGTATTCGTCAATATTGGCGTACGTATAATTTACACGAAACGTTCGGCTAGGCGTATATAATACGCGTACAACATCGAACCAAACAGTTTGTTTTATTCTTATTCAAACAGTGAAATCCAACAAAGTGTCATCGCCTATTGTTTGTATACGGTATTAAGATAGATACAATACGGTTATCTATTACGCGCAATGGAAATAAGCTCAACGTTAATATTATACACACAATTCGAGCGAGTAAATATTTACGCTTTATTCGAAAACGAGTTGGTATAATTTAATTATATATATTTATATATACCGACGTGATATTATCGAATAATATAATATTATTAGACCGGAACTATTATTGTTCGTTTCGTTTCGTTTTTTTCTTAAAAAAAAAAAAAGCACTAAAAACAACAAGTGAGCGATATTTGTTTTTCGTTCGTTCGTTTTCCATACAAGACTCGTGCGACTTGTCTGAAAAACGTTACGATAATATACGCTTTGTAGCACGAGTTTCTCGACGAGACGGGCATTGCCGCCCGTATCCATCGGTATAACATAAATGGTTATTGTTTCACGTGCGGTATAAACGACGTGGTTGTACACGTTTAACGCTCGCGGCGTGAACAAATGCCGATCGTTTAATTATCGTTTAAACTCTCGTTGTTCGTGGACGTGCGTGGTCGCGGGTTTCACGTGAAACCGTCCGATGACGATTCCGTAAAGTAGTAGTAGTAGTAGTAGTACGAGCGTTGACGAGAGTTCAATTAAAAAGCCATTCGAACCGCGCTGGTACCAACCATTGACCGCGAATCTATTTTGTACGGTCAAACACGGTTGCCGGTGGTGGCGCGTTCGCCTGCACTCTTCTACGGCCGTAAAAAAACGAAGAGAAACACATTTTTCCAATCGATAAATTGTTCGTAAAACATTTATAGTCTTTCGACA
Organism: Schlechtendalia chinensis; assembly: GCA_019022885.1. NCBI lineage: Eukaryota > Metazoa > Arthropoda > Insecta > Hemiptera > Aphididae > Schlechtendalia > Schlechtendalia chinensis. The sequence continues at coordinate 3,657,611 of CM032341.1, forward strand.
CCTTTCTCATTCCACGAGTAGAAAAATACGTTTTTCCCGAAACCGGAAATTCGATTCATAGCAATTCATTTCGCTAACTCTACGTGCGAACTGGCGCGTCGTCTCGGTGAAACGTTTGTTTTGTCGTCTCTTTCGAGTGTGGTTTTATTCGTTTGCAGTGCTGTGAAAGTACCGTCGTCGCCGGCGTTATTCGTGTTCGTTAGTCCGGAGACGGTTGATCGGTTGACGCGGAATAGACGTAGCGATATCGGCACGCGTTTTTTCGTCGGTTTTCGCGGCAACACGAACAAATGTACACGAAACAAAAAATGCGTACGATAACGCGACGGCGACCATCTGAGCGTCAGATGGAACCCCGACTTCCGTGTCTGTACGACGTTGGATGTATAAATACGCGAGCAGCCGTCGCCGTGTCCAAATGACGAGGACACGTGTTTTTCTATTTACATATTTTCGTCTAACCTATAATAGTGTGCGTGTGTGTAACCGAAAAGAAAAAAAAAACCATTTCGACGACCACGGAATCGTACGGATCGTGCACGTGATACGGTCTGTCCTCACACTCTCTCACTGGTCTCTGCGGCGCGGTGCGTGTAGCGAGACGTCGGCGGACACGTTTTCGAAATCTCGTAAAAGGGCAAACCGGCATGGTTGGGGGGTGAAGGGGGGAAATACCATTGCAGACGGCTACTGTATTATTACTATTTACTTATAACATCCCCCCCCCATTGAAAATTCCTGGGCACGCCACTGACTACGGCACGAAAATCAAATACCGAAGAAAGAAAAACGCGGGATTCTCTAGCCCAAGCACGACCGATTTGTCGCGATAATTTCCGAATGATGCCTTCGAATGATTTTCGCCGCGACCGTGTAAAATACAAGACGTTTTGTCCAAACGGGATGACAATATATTATATAACACACACGTGTACACGTGACGTACAGTTATGTTTATGAATCGCCCACCACTTCCGACACATCTGTAACACGAATTTAACGGGGGGGAAAGAAAAAAAATGGAACCCATAAATTTCCATTCTTTTCCCAATCCATGTGTTTTGATACACACCAAACACATTGTACACGACGCCGTTAATTCCGTAACACATCACCACGCTAACAACAAACGAGAAATCAAACGCTGTTCGTTAGGTCGCCTTTAACTGGAACAGATGGTCGGGGAGTTTATCGGACGGACCGTAGTAACGTCTTTGTTCGGCCGTACGTCGTCGCACACGCACGCCCGGAGAGAGACGAATCCGAGTTTTGACAGCACGAAAACCGTACGCGATCGTCTCTCGTTCGGACGTGATGATTTCCGTCCCGCACGTGTACGGGTCCGCCGGATTTATAGGGACATTTGTAGCGGCCGTGGTGGACAACGACGCGCCTAACCTCAACGCGTCTCGTCTCGCCCGGCAGCTTTATCGTTTGTCGGTACGCGCGCGATCATCTCGCTGGCCGGTGCTACGGTTAGGTTAGGTCTGCAGCTGTCGTCCGCGCGTGTGACGTTCGTCCCGTCAGCTGTCCGTCGGCCCCGCGAACGCGCGTGACACGCGATCGGAAATCGGCAAACGTTCGCGACGGGGCGAGAGAAAAAGTCCAATTATCGTTGTCCGTTTTACGAGCCGTACAACGACGAAATCTCGCGTGTGCGAAACCGGCGAGCAAACGGCGACGTTATCGTTTTGGGTTGTCCGCCCGAAGGCATGAACGAAACGTACCGTCAAAACCCATATTCGTTTCCTTATACAGTAGAGTCTCGCTAATCCGGATTAAACGGAATGACGTTTTTTTTTTTTTTAACTCGCTAATAAATATTAACAAAAAAACACCTTATGTATTTATACGAATTCAAAATTTATTGATTTACAATATTCAATAATCAAGGGTATTGCCGAATATTGGGGAAACAATATCACAACACACATGTAATCGAAACGATAATATCTAAACCATAGGTATTCCCGAACGTATACATTGAGTACCGAAGTACTAAATACAGATTGTCCGGATTAACGTGTAATGAAAACGGCGTACATCATGACGGTTTCGTTCGGGGTTTCGATAAACGGCCGGGACACCGTTTTTCTTATCGTCCGTGATCCGTCCGAAATGATAAACGTGTGGCATAGCGGAGGCGACGGCCGTAAACGTGAAGAAACTCGAGCGCGTTCGGTTTCAGTGTGATCGAACTCGGGCGTAAGTCAACGTTACGGACGACACGCGCGCCAAGAACGAACGCCGTTTCCGGAAACGTGCGACACGCGTTCCGGACCGTTTCCGTGACCATAACATACACGCGGGCGCGTCCCCTGCCGCGGGGGGGAACGGTCTTCATTGTCCGCGGAGGGTAAAAAGCTTGCGAAACCAGAAGTGCAGCGCACCTTGCCGCCCGCTCTCCCTCCGCCACCCGCCCCGTCGTCAAAATCACCTCCGCCGGGCGCAGCTGCCTCCGTGGGAAACGTCGGGCGCGACCCTCCCGCCCGTCCCCCGCGAAAAAACAAAAACGACCGGGGGGGGGTGAAACGCACGGACGAAACCTCGCCATTGACGTAGCGTCGATCGCCGCCGCCGCTATTAAAATATTACCGCCGTATTTTTACACGTACGCGCGCGCTGTATTTATTTATTGTTGTCGCGTGTATTACCGCGACCTACCGCGCGTCCCGTCGCCGCAGCTGACTGGCGCGTACACATCTGCGGCGCACCGTTTCCGAGTCTGGTCATCAGCTGCACCGATTTCGCCGCCGCCGCCGCCGGTTTCACGTGTCGAAAACACCAGGCGCGACCGTTAAAAAACGTCTCGCGCCAGACCCTCGACGAGCGAGCGCGCGCGCCCGCAGCCGGCCGCCCGGTTCGGTCCGCGTCTTTCGTCGTTCTTCCCCGACGCTTTTCGGTTTCCTTCGACGCGGGCCGGTGCTCCGACCGGTGTTCACGGTCCTTTCCCGGGGCACAGCGCCAACGCCTCTGTTTTTGAAGGTTGCGGTTCAAACCCCCCCACTCCACCTCTGACCGTAATTCGAATGCGATCTAAGTCTCACGATTATCACCACGAAGTGTACCTAAAATAAGACCACTGGACATAGTTCCAGTACCTACTTTTTGGTTTCTTCCCCTCCGCCCGTGAACACGCCATCGGGTCACCGTCCGAGTACAGTCTCTCTACGACCGTGGTACCGTGTCAACGTCGTTTCGTCGTCGTCATCTTCATCACAAGAGCGTATCACACGCGGTGTGTCTAAGAAGTGTTCAACGGACCACCCGGACGACTAACCCAACCGAAGCGATAACGTCGCGTTCGTTTCGAGAGAGCGTTCCGTGTCCGATGGGGACTACTTCGAGAGCCAACGTTTGTTTTAGACCCACTACGGTTCACGAGCGAATAGCACGCGAACGTATCGCGTGCACGGCATACCCCGCGTTAATTGATAGTGTCGTTCATAATTCGTACGGCGTTTGCCCGACGGAAACGACGACTTACCTGTATCGCGTACACGCGCGCCGCGCAAATATGGTCATGCGTAACTGTGCGTTACGGTGTAAATATATACAAGTCGAACCGACTTTACCATCGCCTACTTGTTTTTACCGTGTCGTGCGCGCGTACGTGCATACAGGGTGACGCCGTTTTCTCTGACGGACGGAAAGACCGCAGTGGCGTCATTTCAGTTCTTGAGAGGGGGTGGCAAAAGTTTTCACCGGCCCACATAACGTACATTTGTATCGAAATACCGCACAACTCGGTTTATCCTTTGCACAAGTCCAAAATTGTGGAAAATCATGTGCAGTGCAGCCACCGTTGACCGTGTGAACCACTACCGTGCGCCGTCTATTATATATGAGATGTATGACCGGTTCACAAAAAACAGATAATAAAGTTTAAGCAGCCTTCTTCAGTCCTACTCTCCATCACTGCCCCCAAAATAGCAATAACTTGTTCCACAGTGTTATCGGTGTAAAACTCATTACTTTATTTATTCTATTAATCTATGATACCGTGATCAAGGCGGATTTATAAAGAAAAAATTGTTCACTTTGTTCATAATAATTAATATAACAATAACGAGCCCGATGTCGGAAGAGACGTTGGCGGCGCGGTTGTGACGACGGTCTGGTATTTTTCCCGGTGCATAACGCAAACGTGTCGCGTAATCGCGCTAGGACGGTGGATGGGCGTGAGCGGTGAAATTAAAAAAAAATCGTCGTTGTTACCGCACCGAAACGTCCGGAACGACCTGCCCGACGCGAGACCGTGCGTTTTGCCATAAAATAATACACGAAGTATTAACGCGCGCACTATCACGCGAAACTTTACTCGTACAAAACATATATTCGAACAACCATTACCTACGCGTGCATGGGCATCGAATATCTCTAAAACAAGTTGGATGTCTATCGAAGCATTCCACGACAAACATTCCACGTTAGCAACCATACCATCAGGAAAACCAACAAAAAAAAACATAACACAAACACTATCTGACCTCGTCCTTAACACTCAAATTAAATACAAAAATCAATACGAATTCGACGGAACATCTGGAACTCTGTAAGAAGCATGGGCTTGACCACAAAGCAAAGCAAGTAACGCGGCGCACGAACGATACGTGCGACGGTAAAAAAAAATTGTACACGACGGGAACGTGACGACGCGGCGCGTTCGAGTTTATCAACCTAACAACCGGAGACCGTTAAGAACGGCGTTTCCCTCCGTGTTTTTACTTCTTTCTTTCTAAAATAATTATTACGCGTTCTTTTTTTTTTTTTTTTTTTTTATGTAATACGCGGACCGCCGTTGTTTTCTCGTCATTTTTCCTAAGGAGGTCACACAGGTGTACGCGGCGCGCACACGTCCTATATAATGTTACGCGTTGTTTTCTATCGTTCGTCTAAAAACGACTTCATTTCCATAACGTCTCGACACGTGCGTGCGAGTGCGTGTGTGGTGCCGCGCGTACGTACGCGTATAATAATATACACTTCTCTCGACTACGACGACGACGACTACGACGACTACGACGACGACGACGACGACGACCGACGACGGAATAATTTACTCGTGTACATGTGATATTTTTTTTTTTTTTTTTTTTTTAATAGGTGCGGTGCCGGTATGCGGCGCGCGCGTCGCGCTCGTGTGCGTGTGTCCGCGTGGAATTGTGCCTTGTAAATAGACATTTCGTTAACAAGCCATGTATGATTGTCGAACACGTGTGCGCCGTCCGCGAACGATAATGATAATAACCCGCCCGCCCGCCCGCCCGCCCGCCGCCGCGGTATACGACAATAATACGATACTTGACCGTCGTCGTCGTACGCGACGAACAAAAAAACAAACAAAAATCTATCACGAAAAATAATGATATATACGTGTGTCCGAGATTATGTTTTCCGTGATTATTTCGTTTTTCATTATCCGAGGAATTCCAAAGTCGTACACCAACAAAAGACTGGTCGATTCGTCGTTCGTGTTTCCACGGCCGACGAACAAAAACGAGGGTTTATCTGCGCGACAAATTTTTCGTAAGGTTTCGTTTGAAATGGTATTTGTTCGAACGTTGAGTTCGGTCGGCTCTGCCGAGAACAGACTGAATGGATTTACGGGCGGTCGTTCTACGTGAGCGGCCCGAGCGAGCGAATTGTCCGGCATTAGACCAGGATAGCGAACGTTGGTGTGGACGTGGTAGTGTTAAATTGTTATCAAGAGAAACCCGTGGGGTAAATGCGATACGAGACGATTTTTCATTACTGGCTTTCCTCCACTCTCGCGTACCGGGTCGACACGTCGTCGACCTTCAAGCGGTTTCGAACGTTTGAACCGTCTGCGCGAGCGGTGTGCATAACGTTGTCGTCGTCGAAAATACTTAGAAAAATTCGTCGGCAACAGAAGTGAAGCGCCCGTTTCCTCACTCCTCCCCCCCCTCACCGCGTATAGATTATCGTTTCCATACGTGATATCGTATAAAAAAGTCGTAAGGAAAAAAAAACGCATACCGGTCCCGCGCGATTTTCTCGTTCAGCCGATTTCGGACGACCGTTAAACGCGACCCGGGGATATTTGACGGGCTCGTAAAATATTCGTTATGGCGCGCGCGGTAGATGACTTATATCTGCTCCGTCGCCGACGCGTTGTCGAGTACCGCGAAATTCGTGTAGAACGTTTATTGTGCAGTTACGACGAAAAAAATACCCGTCGCAAGCACGTTGTTGATCGTGTTATGCGCGCATTCGTTTTCACGCGTTTCTCGGACTGTGATCGTGTACGTGATCGTGTGCCGCCGTAGGCGTGTCCGGACGTTTTTAGTCGGCCGACCATCAAAACGGAAATAAAATACGACCCCCGCCGATCTATTATAAAACCGTTTTAAACGACCAGGTCGGGTTAGCGCGTGCAACGTGATAAAACCGAGCCGGGAAAACGAATACGCGATCGTCCGTGTGAAAATCGCCGGATCCGATAAATACACGTAAATTATTTGCCGTCGTAAACAAATATTGTCGGCGACCGATTCGACAAGATCGGACACGTTTAAACAAGACGTCCGTTATCGTCGAGTCTTTAGTTTTTATTATCCGACGCGTTCGTTGTCGGTATCTACTGGTTTTTAATACGACGCGTACGGATTGAACACCGAAAAATTAATCGAACGCAATCGAGCAGACGCGTCCCGCGATAAATACGTCGCCGGCTTGTTGTACTAAACGGTGTATAGATCGTCGGATTTTCTAATAAAAATCCAAAAAAAAAGAGAACGACCGAATTATTATATGGCCCGAGTCGTTTAAAACACGGTGACGGTTAGACAGTGGCGTCATTTCAGTTCTTGAGAGGGGGTGGCAAAAGTTTTCACCGGCCCACATAACGTACATTTGTATCGAAATACCGCACAACTCGGTTTATCATTTGCACAAGTCCAAAATTGTGGAAAATCATGTGCAGTGCAGCCACCGTTGACCGCGTGAACCACTACCATGCTCCGTCTATTAGTATGAGATGTATGACCGGTTCACAAAAAACAGATAATAAAGTTTAAGCAGCCTCCTTTAGTCCCACTCTCCATCGCTGCCCCCAAAATAGCAGTAACTTGTTCCAAATGTTATCGGTGTAGGACTCATTACTTTATTTATTCTATTAATCTATGATACCGTGATCGAGGCGGATTTATAAAGAAAAAAGTTCACTTTGTTCATAATAATTAATATAACAATAACGAGCCCGATGTCGGACACCGGCCCATATCCACCCGGACACCGGTCCACTGTTAACAAGGGGGGGGGGGGCAAATGCCCACCCTGCTACCCCCCAAATGACGCCCTTGGAGTCCTCGCAAACAGTTCCGGACGGTAAAAATCGATTCTTCTTCCCGTTTTCACGCGCACGCGGACGAGACATTTTTGCGAATTGTTTTCGTCCGGTCGTTATGCCTGCCGATCATAACGCATCCCGCTGCTAAAAAACGAAAAAACGAAAAAATCGGGCCGCCGGGAGTCGCGCCTAACCGAACACGTCACCCGTACCGCCGCGTATTCCGAACGACAATCGCGCCGAAAGAATCGTCGGAATTCAACGATAACGCTCGTTATCGCGCGCGTTTGACGCGAGACGTTTTTTCTCTCTCTTCCCGTGTGGCACGCACGACGACCGCCGTGTCGTATCACGTTTAAGGTCTCGAACACTACGCGTCTGGTAGTTACGTACGAAACTATACGATGGCCGTATCCCGTAACGCGTGCGGCGTATAATTATTATGACGTTCGCGCGAGTCGTGGCGACGAAGCCCGAGCAATTTTTATGTACGTCTCACTCTCCCGCTCGTTGTACGCGTTCGGTTATCGATCGCCGTCGGGTCAACGCCGCGATAACAACGTTTAATGTACATGTATATATGTACACTGGACGGCTCGATGCCGATCGATGTTCATGCTACGTCGATTTCTTTCGGCGTTTTTTCAAATGGTTCTCTTATCGTTCGCACACGGTAACACGAAGCGGCCGTACATGTCACGATGACCGCGCGATGACGTGAATGAAAAAACGCGCCGCGGACGTTGTTCGTGACTATTTATTCATATATAAAACAGTTTTTTCTTCAAAATTTTGCCTACAAATCGCCATCCAAATCCGGCAGTACGAATTAGAAATATCGAATTTTTTCGCCGCGCGATTCCTGTAGGTTTTCTTCCACGATTGATGATAATTATCGTGTCGGGTTATGTTTGGCCTGAATAATTCCTAACTATTATTGTTATGTAGGTATGTATGACAGGCTAAACGTTTTTAAAACGAATCCAATCTGATAGTTTCGAAACGTTGTTGTTTTGAAACCTTTGGCTACAAAAGTAAACAAGAAAGATTATTTTTTGTTAATTTTTGACAGTTTTCAGCGTTCTACTGATTACATCGCATGTTTTAGCTTTATTTATATTACTGTGATCGAATTTAAAAATGATCAACGCATACGAGTCCGCGTTAAGTGAGACGTTTTATGTCTTATGTGTGAAAATTTGTTTTCAAATTCAAATTTAAATTTTTTCAAAACCGAAACAATGGTTGCCATGGAAACACACCATAAGGGTGATTTAGGTTTTTTTTTCTGTAACGCTTTTTCGTGACAGTCCCCAGTGGGTATCTAAATTTAGGTAACGCTTTTCGTGGACACTTTTTGGTGGACACTTTTTCGTGACGGTTTTTTATTTTAATGTGCCAAAGTAAAATGTCAAAAATAATTTGAATTCGCTTTCAACAATATATCACGGCCGTGCGACGACACGCAAAAACAAAAGTATGCGCTCTCATTGCGAACACAATATGTATTACGGGAAACGATTTTTTTATTTTTTTATTGACGACGACCACGTGAAGATACCGAGACGATACCGCCTTGGCGATAATTTCACGAAGTAAATAACGATAAAAAAAATAATAATAACGAAATCGCATATTGTCGAGCAACAACGAATTTTGTAGCAACAATGACAATTCGAAAAAAATATTACCCGAAAATTATAATGGTCTCCGGTGCTACGCAAATACGTTATGTGCGTTCGTTTTTTGATCGTTCGTCGCGTATGCATAACACGCAGTGGCGACACCAGACATTTTTTCTAGGGGGGGGCAAGATCATGGAATTTAGTGAAAATCCGTCTATACGGGTTTAATATAAATTATTGAAATACACGGAAAATACTGTATTATTAGCGTTTTCCGATAAAATATGATCAATTTCGAAATCGAATTAAACGGTGGTGTATTCTGTGGCGTGTTATCCGAACGAACGCACATAAAAAAAATATGACGAGTTACACAGCGAAACGTATGAAACACAGCACGTACATAAATACTTGAAATTTGAATTTTCGTTTGTTATTCAACGGTTATGGCAAATTTGGGTAGGGAGCTTGCCCTACGGTGCCCCCCTCTAGCGCCGTCACTGATAACGCGTCGTTATTAACGCGATTAAAATCGTTATTGGATTTCCGACGATTTACCGACGCCATTAATTTTTATACACGCATTGTGTAATCCACGCGGACGATTCGTCCGAACACTTGTGCGGCGCGGCACGGGGAAAAAAAATATATCCACTTGTTTCGGAATACGCGTACGTCGGCGTTTAACCGTATAACGCAATAAACGACGTCTACGGGCCGTACACAATACGGTGTACACGACATTTCGAGAAACATGTTTACGACGCCACGCGCGTGGCGGCCATGTGCGGCGGACACATGGCGATTTTGAAAAGGTGATCGTTTTTCGTTCTGGTTTCGTCTCAAGATTAGGAAGGTGCGCGCGCGCATGGCATCGGAGTGACCTTGTAAGATGATAATATACACGTCGCTGACAAAGCCCCGAAAATTCGGCATACGTCAAATATAATAACGCGCGCGCATTCGAACTGGGACGTGTTGAAATTTTATGTACGACTGTAACAGACGACATGCCGGACGTGAAATTGCCCGTCTCGTGAAGTGGATCGACGCCGGCGGATCACTTGACAACAGAGTTCGTCGCGTATCATCAGAATTTGTTACGTACGATCTCACGGGTTACGGGTTGAGTGCCCAACGAGTAAAACCAGTCGCAGAGAAAATCGCCCGAATAATGGACGTGTTCGATTGTCACGCGAATCATTTTGATTTTTGTCCGATTTATCGCGTGAAACGAGCGAGCGCGCGACTGGCGATCTCACGTGCGCGGTGTAACGTCCGCGTTTCGCTCAAAAATCGACATCGTCGTCGAGAGGATATTCGTTGTCGAACAGTTCACCAGCCGATAAAAATAATCGACCGTGGGGACTAACGCTTAACTATAAAAAAATTTATAAACACGACGCGGCCGACGGCGAGATCGCGTGATCAGGCTTTTCCGAAGGGCACTAGTAATCGTCGACACGAATATTTTTTGAATTATGGTAAAATCGTATATTAGGACCCCCGCGACTAAATCGATGTGCACACGAAAACCCGTATCGTTTGAGTCGGCCGGCGAGTGTTGCGCGGCGCGACAATCACGACGAACGACCGCGTACGTATTCCATTGCGCGCGGTCGTTGGAGGCAGTGGCTGGGCGTGTGTAAGCACACATAAGTCCGCCGCGGCTCACGACCTCGTCCACGATTTTTTCACTGTCGCGTCCCGACACGTCTGAGCGGAGGCGCGATACGCAAACGGCTTCGCCCGACCTGATAAATCGAAAGCCCGGCGCGATTGCGTTCGAATGCCATTCGGACCGTACAGAAACCGACCGAATTCGCCACGTTTTTTGGGGACGCGTGACAAACAAAAATCGTATTTCTCGCATGTTTTATTATCGTTATCGGGTTGTTCACCGCGACAACAAACACCGCACGACGACTTGGATAAGACGCACGAAACCGTTATCGAGCGCATTCGTCGAACGCCGAGAGAAATCGGTCCGCGTATCTTGTACCGGTATTCAAGTGCGCTTTAAAAAATGAACGAGCCCCAATGTAATTTTCTTCTTCTTGTTCAACAGCTTAACGGTCCATCGAGGACTCGCGTAGGCCCGTCCGTTCATCTCTGTCCGACTGCCGCCGTTTGGCGCCCGAGGCTGATAAAAAAAAAAGTTGCGTTTTTTTCTCTTTAGTTCACCCTCATCTCAATCGGATAAATCCTCGTTACAATTCAAGTCGGTGCAACACACCGAACGGTTCGTCGTTGATAGTCGTTTTGTGGTCGCCATCACTCGAAGACCGTATTCGTTTATTACAGAAGCGTGTTTTTCTTAGTGTGCGACGGTACGATCGGCGTATCGAAACCAGTAGGGCGACCAGAAAAAAACCCTGGTGGTGATGGTGGTGGGAATCCGAGATTATAATACAAAAAATGCAATCATAAACGATCATGTTAATAATAATGTAGTAGCCTCGAGCGTATAAGCTTTCGGAATGGGTAAAATGTGTGTAGAGGAAAAGAATAAGTCTGAATAAATACAATATAAGAACTTTACTATTGTTAATATTATAACACAATGTTTCTGTGGTAACGCGAGGACGGTGTCGACTGCACTGCCTTTTCTTCTAATTGTTATCTGCGGCGGCACCGACCGCCGTATCGGGAGGGAATAACACACATACACAACATGTTACCAAAATACAATATTACCACAATAATTTAAAATTTTTTTTTTTTTTTGTGTTAACGTATAAATAATAAAATGTAAAATATATTAATTTATAAAACAAAGTCCAAACGACACGCTTTGTAGTCGCTGAACGATTTGTTATTTCTTCGGGTTGTGCATTTATGTCGTAGCGGATGTTGAGAGCGGCTAGTCTGCTGTTCGGTGTTGTGTGCTGACGTAGAGTTTCTGTGTAGAAAACGACCTTTCAGCTTTTGCAACGGCTTGAAACAACGTAAATAAATAAATAAATAGCGTTTACCCCGTAAAATAAAACACTAGACAATGACTAGAATTACGTTCGCGATTTTTCGCTTTAGTAATACTCAAGGGAGTAGGGTGCCGGGTACCGAAAAATTCGATGTGTGTCGCGATCGTTTCGATTTCGTGGCGCCCGGGGCAAGGATTGGCTCATCCCACGAGTGGTGAAACGTCGTCGGAGACCTCGTCCGTTTTGAAAACGTCGACGACCGCTGCCCGTACGGGGGGACGCGCGCGCGTGTCGTCACGACGAACGAACGACACCGAGAATGACGGGGGGAACAAAAGGGAATAAAATATAATATTCGCCCCATAGGAACGCGAAGCCGCGCACAATACGCGCGATTGTCGTTTGAAAGAAGGCGCCAACGGTAGGCGGCGGCGGCGGCTGTTTATTATTATTATTATTATTGTGTACAGCGTTCGAATGTGTGCGGCGTTGCAAAATCGGGCGAACGCGTTGCCGGCGGCGCGGAGACTCGACCGCGCGACGGAGAAAGATACCGGCCGGGGTCGGCGGCGGCGGCGGTAGGCGGAGGCGCAGGCGGCGGCGACTGTTGAGAGACGGTTGCGGCCGGAGGAGGCGGTGGAGGCGGAGGAGTCGTCGTCGTCGCCGGCGACGGCGGACGTGGCCAGTGTATCGGATTGTTGTGGGAACAGCGCGCATTCCGCCGCATAGGTGGCGGAGCCGCGGCGACGAGCGTGCAGGTGCACGGCCGCCACACTGTCGCCACGCACACACGCGCACACGCGCACACGACGGCCTCCAAAACCGTTCTCGTCTCCGCACGACGCGATTTATTGTTCTTTTTTTTTTATATATATAAAATAGATAACTATAGACCGTGATAACCGATCGAACGATTCCAAAAAGCTCGTTTTTCGTGTGGTATCAATCAAAACGACTTTAATCCTCGTTTCGTCGCGTCGAACAATAAAAGTATTTTCCGAAACGTTTGCGCGACACCGAAAAATCCCATAGCTACAACTTCGTTTTAAATTGTCTTTCTACGGTATCATAGATATGAGTTAGGGGGGCGATCGCCTGATCGATTCGTCCTGATGTTTAACGTACTTGGTGTACGGACACCGTACACGGTCTTTTAGCCGTCGGCGTGCAAAGTATACCGCCGTTAAATAACGCGAGACCCGATACCGGGTCCAGTCCATCCGGTTAATGTTAAACCTCATTCGCGTTGTTACGTCCAAAACAATTGTACTTGTCTTCTTTTTCTTTTCTTTTAAACAATTTTCCCGTCCCGCTTTTCACGACGTCGCGCGTCTCGAACTCTGTCCGTCCGGGAAACGCACTTTTTTGTTGGAAACGGTTGATCCGACAATCGTCGTTTCGAGCCGTCCGAACGCCGACGATAATTCAATGAGTTCGGATATAAACAATTTGCACGTCAACGTTATAAACGAAACGTTTCCGCGCCGCGTACAATTCTGTACGTTTACACAGTGGCGGATTTACGGGGGGGAGAGGGGGTCTAGGGGTATTGGACCCCCCCCCCAGGCACTCCGTAGTGATCCGTATTCAAGTACCGAAAATACTACAATACTTTTTGACATATTATGTCTTTACTTTGGCACATTAAAATAAAAAACCGTCACGAAAAGCGTTACAGAAAAAAAAACCTAACCTAAAAAGACATAAAATGTCTCACTTAACGCGGACTCGTATGCGTTAATCATTTTTTGTATTGATTTGATGTACTATTTTTTTTTTGTACTGCGTTTACGCGGACGTTTGGAAAACCGTTGTCGTCATACGGAACGCGACTCGACGCCACGGTAAAATATTACGAGGACGACACCCCATATCTCTGATATTCCGTTGTCACGCGTCGTTCGGAAAACGTGTTTTGAGTTTGAAAACAAACGGCGTTTTCAAACGAATCAATCACGTTGTTGTTGCGCCGCCACACGTGCCGTACAGACGCGATTGTAAACGTTAACGATTCCGTTTTGTTTTTTTACTCACGCACGTCTGCCTTTCCCAATAAAACGTCGACAAATCCGAAATAACGTCGTCAATGTCCGTCGGATGGTCGGGATCACGCAAAGTGAAGCGATTTCCGTTTTCCGTTTTTGTATCGCGTCACCGCCGGTACGTTACCGTAATTATGGTTATTATCTAGACGTCGACTCGTCGGAAAAACTATAGAAAACCGTCTGGAGACTCGTTGGCACCGTGCACGGCCGCGTGTTTGAAACGGAAACGAACAAAAAATCCCACGTGTCAGTGATCGGTTATCTGAATGTAGGCGACATTAGGGAACGCGACGAGTGGTTCAACGGTCAGGAGACGGACGCGACTTTTTATCGGGTTTTTTTTTCACACACACGATGAAATCACTCCTCGACGGCCAGAACTTCGATGAAGATGACGGAAACTATGTGTGAAAAATAGTGTACGTACTATTTTTTAATTTATGTTCCGATCGTTTTTTTTAAATAAATATTTTTACTCGTTTCTGTTGCCAAACGGAACTGACTTTCCGGACGTGATGGCGGACGTGTACAAGAGACTTAAAAGAGCCGAAGACACACACACACACCGGTTCGAATCGGACGTGCTCGCCGGGGCTATTGTGCTCGTCGGGTCTGACCACCGTCCGCGCGCGCGCGTGCGTGCGTGCGTGAGTACCGTCACACGCACGCGCGCGCACGCTACGCCCCGTAACGCCGGTCGGTGGCTCGTTAAACACACCGGCCATAACGAATTGTCACGCGCGTCCGTCGGTTTCCTTTATCTCGTCTGGTCGTCACAACAATGGTCGGCGCGCACGTACGTACGTACGCGTTCGTAAAAGCCGCTCCGATTTCATGGCCGCGTGTGAAAGAACGCCGCGGGAACTCTCGGACACCGTTAACGTCGTCCGTCACCTATTTTTTTTTTTTTTTTTTTTTTTGTAAGCCCGAGTTCGATCGTCACTTGCGTCGCGTCAAACGAACACGCGAATGATCACAACGCTTTTGGTTCGCCATTCCTGTTTTGTCTGGAAAACCCGGGCTGCGGCGGATTTATGGTTTCCCGGCGTGTTCGTGATAATTATTCTATCGTTTTATCGAAATTCTGAATTAAAAAACGATCACGTAGTTGTAGATCATCGCGTATAAACGACGTTCGTTTTAACATCAGATTGTCGCTGGAAGTTCAAGAACTGCGTCCGACCCTTGAGTCAGAAAGGCTTTCCAGTCGTAGCAAGAGTTTATACAATTCGCAGGACACCGAATTCAGAAAGTTAATTACGCTGTTGATAACGCTACGTTAACCGGCCCCGTTTCTGAAGTTTAACCGTAGAAACGACGTCGGAATATCAGCGGAAACCAAAGCAATGATAAATTATTTATTACGATCATAGAATTTTGTAGCGAATGCTATTTTCGTGTTTTCAAACATTTTTAATTTCAAGTGAATAGCCAAAATGATAAAACGCCGAATATTGTATTCGTGCCAACTGCGCCCGATACGACCGACACGCATTAGTGGAATCGACCCTACGAGAAACGAAACGTTCGCTCGAGCTTCCAGAGTTTCTCCTCCAAAAAAAAAAAAATCCACACGTTTCGGCGTCTTATCGACAACGAAACGTTGTCTGACGTCGTAACAGTAAACACAAGTATACACGTTATCTCGAGTCATCAATAGACACGCGACGGTCCGCGTTACTACTGACCGCGCGAGCCGAGCCGCGGGCAAAACAACTACAAAACACGAACGAAAATCATGGCGTCGTACGATGTTCGACGGTTTTCATTTGTCTTTTCGGCTCCTAACCGATATTGCTTTGCGGTCTTACAGTATCACGATTCGACGGTCAGGCGCGGATTCCGAACAATGTTGCACACTCAAAACTAAATAATACCCGTCTCGTATGCGTGCGTGCTCGTAGGAATGAAATGCAAGCGTACAATCGATTGAAAAATTATTTTCGAACGCGATAAATGGCCGGGAGACGGGATGTCTAAGAAACACACGCGACGCGATGACACTCGTCGCCGGTTGATATTTTTTACAAAAACATTGAACGACACGGTCGTTCGTCCACTTCGTTTCGCCGCACCGTCGAATCCCACGAATACCTCGGAACCTATGGTAACACACGAATAAATTCAAAATTTTTGTTCAGTATTTTAGTTGGGAATTTTTCCCTAACCAAAACACAACTTCGCCGGCCCGTTGAATTCCGCGGCCGTCGACGTCTGATCGTCTTCGTCAACGGCATTCGTATTTTTGTTTCAATCAAAAGCAAACGACACGATTGTCGAAAACTTGTTTGCACGCGCGAGACGGTCGCAGTTAACGTGTAGAACCAAAAAAAAAAAACCGGAACCGCCGACGCAAATTGTTTTTGACGGTCCGACGAGACTCAAAAAACGAACGTTCCGAACGTCGGTTGTTTCGTCCGAAAACGGAAGAGCGAAAACCCCTTCGGCCATTCTGATCGGTGTCGTCGCCGACCGCGTGTTTCCGTTTTCTCTCGACCACATTATGATAACGGTCGTTCGTCAGATAAGGAAAAATCGATGGTCGTCGGCGGGGTTTTTCAATGTTCTGACGAATAAATCGTGAATTCTTTTGCACCGGATCGCAAAGATTCACTCGACAGTTGCGTGTTACACATTCGTTATCGTTACGTCATGACATTTCACCGTGCGTTTTGTAAATTTGGTCGAAAAATTTATAATAAATCTCTCTCTCGAGAGAGAGTTTTCGATGGTTTTTAAGACGACGGCGAAAATCACAGGCGCACACGCGAACGTTACCGTCCGGACCGTCAAGAGACCGAAAGGTGAGTATTGTTTTTTATTTGTGATTCGTACCAAAACCTATTAGCACCGGGTTCGCCGTTTTAGAAATAACGGTCCGGAAGACGTGTACAAAGACCGCCGCCAAACTGTTACTTGTCGGAGCCAGTCGACTGATGACAATCAAATAAAACTCTGCACGACTCGTTCTACTGCGATCCGCTATTTTCCATCCGACGCGCGACGGGGTACCGCGTTATCGATGATCCGTTCGGAAGTCTGTCTGCCGAATAAGTGGACGATCGAATGATCTTAGCTTTGGTGAGCTGGTCGTTCCCGTGCACGTATTTAACTACAAACGATCTCGTTGTCGTCGTACCTCACGGACGTCGCACGAACGGGGCGCGTTCTCGAAAACCGACGCGACCGCGACTCCTGTTGCCGCCGACCCGCGATAACCGACGCTTGTGACCGGGAACGCGTCCGTTCCCCCCGGGGACCAGATACGAACGAAAACGAAAACCGTTTTGGTTTCGGGACGATATCGTTGACACAGTATCGCGCGCTCGAAACGCGTCTACCGGGATTCGCGGTGTACGTTTTGAACGCGGACGAGAAATCGCGTACGGGTCGTTGTTATATTTATCTGGCGGACGCTCTGGAACGGAAACGGACGAGAGCGATGTCGGATTCTCCGGACGCCGTTTTTTAATCGTCGTCGTCGTCGTCGGGTTTTCGCATTCCGACACGCTACGTCGTGTATTGTTATTATTACTCGTACGCGTTATGACGATATCACGCGCCAAACGGCTTTATAGTCTCCTGGCCAGCTGTGTCGGCGTTTGAACAACCGGCCGTACAAAACAAAACAAAAAAAAACCGTGCACGATGTATTTATACGCGCGTGTGCGCACGTCGAAACGCGTACGTATTTAAAACGCGCGGTGCAAGACGAACGACGAAAACGTCCAACAAAGCGCAACACTTTGTCACGCGGTCGTCCGAGGTTAGTCGTATTTGTTTGTTCGGACCGAATCTCTTACCGACGGAAAGTATCGGGGGAAAAAAACTAGCCACAATTAATTTACCGGAATATTCGTTGCGTCGTGAAGAATACGATACACGGAGGAATGTTCGGACGTCGAACGTACCTCGCGCACCGTGTTATGAGGTAACGGGACGCGAGTAATATGTATCGAGCACGCGACGCCGTTTATAGATGATTCATATCGTTTTTCGACATCGGAACGGAAACTATAACGGTATGCGTATCTCCGCACGACTCTGCTACACCGCGTACACGCATACACTCCGGTAGACGTGTTGACGAATGAAATCGGTCCGTTAAGCTGCAGCAACGCCGTACGTTTTGATCGTCTTGAACGTCGTCATGTCAATTATTCGTCGTGAACAGCAATAGTCAATTGGCAAACACGGTATTTCGTGGTCACGTAAAACGGTTCGAAAACGAAATTCGTATCCGATTTTTTCGTTATTATAACAAATAATCAATTATTTGGGTCGGGTGTTTTAACTCAAACCGAATTGTCCTTCGACGTCTGTCTATGGAGTCGGGATGAGTTCGGTTCGAACGAACGGACGACGTACTTTCGGACTCGACTTGGGATTCCCTTCGTCGCCTTCATCACGACTCGCAGCAGAACAATCGCCCGGTCGTTCGCGTCTGTTCGATTCGTTTTGCGCGCGCTCCGCGGACCGACCGCGCATACGGCGCGCAACACACGTCTGCAGCCGTGCCGTCGTCACCTGAGTAAACCTGATGTACACTCGTACGCGCGTGTTCACAAAAACACCACCGAGTCGGACCGAAAAAACGAAAAATCAAAAATATATTTCCGACGAGGCACCGATCCGTCGCAGGTCGCAATACGCGGTCGCGGGATGGTCCGCAAGAACGACGTGGACGCGATATCGTACGCGACAGAGGTTGGCGCGTCGCGGCGGGAAAACGACCTAACCCAACCGCGTATACCGCGGTACAACAGCTTTCGGATTTTCAAAAATTTTCTGAGGGTGGTCCAAACAAAAAAAAAGTATTTTAGAATTTTGTCGGGTGCCAGAGAGTACGGATCACTACGGGGCGCCGTCCCCCACCGTAATCCGACACCGCTAACCTTTAAACGCACCACACCTACTTGTCCGGCGAGTTACTCGAGTTTCCCATACACGCAATAGTCGTGGGCGAGCGGTCGGACAATCGTAAAACGTCACAATGGGAATTCTCCGACCGAATCGAAACGAAAAAGCGGCAAAAAAAAAAAAGTAGCCCCTCGGTTCGATATTATGAACGCGGGCATTCGACGTCGTCTCGAGATAACAACAATAATACGGCGACGTCGTCGCGTGTAAACACTGAGAAAAAAGCGTACCTGTCGATCGAGACCCGTCCGCCCCGGGGACTTAACCATAGCGCCTGAATAATAAACCGTGTTGTTGTTGTTGTTGTTGTTGTTGTTGTCGTACGTTCGAACTATATAACATTTATTTATAGCGATACGCCTCTACGATACAATAATGATAATAATCATCGCGACGTAATGATATCGAACGCGCGTGTTTGAAAACGTTTCCATCGGACCGGCGGCGGCGACAGCGTTTACGAGACGATAACAACATCGTTATTATAATAACCGTCGACGGACGGATACTTCGGGTGGCTTCTCGTCGGGGCGATCGATCGGCGCGTGACGGCGTGTGGACGCTCGAACTCTGTCGGGTGATAACGGCCGTGCCGGTGAAGGTCTGTCCGTCGGATTTGTTGTGAATTGTTCGCCGACGTTACGCGGGTCGACAACGTGGTGCGTGCAAACGGTCACGTTTTTGTTCCGGGCGCTTCAGAAATCAAACTCCGTCCGAGAACCGGCCGCCGGGATCGTGCGATTCGAGTCCCTCTCAAAGTCAACGTGACGAACGCCGTCCAGAGCGAATTCAGCCGGGCCTACCCGACGAAGTCAGCGAGAAAATCGGACGTCCCGAACACGTGCCGCCGAGCAAAGCCGCGGCGGACATTCGAACGACGTTACGTTGTTCCGTGTTTTAATATCATAAAGTATTCTTTCGAATAAAATGACTTCGAGTGTATCACGCACGACTTGTTTTGTTTACATTTAAAGATCGACTGGAACTTCACGCGTACCATTAGCTCGGCAATTGGACGGCGACGCGCGGCGTTTCACTCGTATTTGGATCGTCGAAATCGTACGACACGAGAAATGTGTTCGACGGGGGAGACGTATGGAGGGATAGGCGGGATAGGCACTTGTCTAGGACGGCACTCGGAGGGGGCGGCGTTTTAGGTACAAAATATGAGACAAAATATAAATTTGTACACCTTAGAAAAAAAGTTGGATTTTCGGATTATTTATCAGCGACCTACTACAATTTTAAGTAGCACGAAATGAATATAAGAAGTTTTTCAAAACTTAAAATAATTAAAAACCGTTTTCGATCTCAAATTTCGCATACTCGTATGCGTTGGACTGGCAATGATTTCAATTGAACAAAATATATCCGACCAATAAAAATAAGGTATTTTCTTTTCTTTTTTAAGTTATCATATTATAATTAATACAATTCAAAAATAGTTCTTATCATACACATGTTGTACTTTTTATGTGTACTTATAAAATCAAAAAAATTAATTATCGATACTTAAAATATTTTTTAAAAACTAGTATAATAGGGAGGCGGCAAATCGCCCACCCTCAAATGTTGTCTCGTGCCGGTCATGCCGGCTGACGAAAATAAAAGTAAATGGTCTAAGCGGATTATCACGATACGGAAACGAAGGGAGACGAGCCATGGCGGACGTATATTTTTCAACGTAACGTCAGAAGAAGAATGTATTATTGCCATTGTTAAATAATATATTGTAATGTATACATTTGTATGTTATCGATCGATTACGCATTTACACGGCTATTAAGACGATAGCGTATTATTATTAGTGGGGCACGTGAGGATTTTAAACGTAAACTATCCAAATCTAATGTAAACGGTCATAACGTACAGCCGGGTGCACCTACTCAGCGCTCACGAAACGATGGTTTTGAATCATTTTTTATCGTCCTGTCCGGTGTATCGTTAAGTATGATAATGTACGCTTACGAGTTACACGTCTTATTATGTATAATTTATATGCGTACGGTAATTCGTCAGTGTCGGGTTGTCGAAAATCGAAAGATTTATATTTCGAATACAAGACGAAAAAAAAAACAGCTATTGATATTAGACGTACTAAACACGTATATTAGACGCACGGGAAATATAAACGGATTCAAAGTCTCGCGACGAGCACCAAACGCGTTTTGTTCACGACGCGTGCAAGAGGCGGAGGGTCTGTGTCCTAACTCGCTAAATAACAATTTAAACAAAACCGTTTAAAATCGCAAATAAAATGGATTTACCTAAAACGGCACCGGGGGGGAAAACCGTGTAATTTTTTTTTGCGACACGCGAGATCCAAAACAGTTCTGAACTCGTTGATCGATCTACATCGTCGAACGCTTTGGTTCCGGTACGCCAAACAGCAAGCTGAGAAATATTCAATCGACAAATCGACTCGCAGTTCAAATCTCATCGGGACTCTCGTCTGGGCTCTACTAAAACATCGTTCTATGCGCGCACACGTGATTATTATTGCCGTTCGACGGACACGTGCCGGCGCACATGCGGGCAGTAATTTTTTGAGCGCGCGCCGACCGAAAATTGTCTGTTCATTAACATCCCCTCGGACAAAAGTAAGTGCGTTTCCGTAACGAAAATAAATGCGTTTTGTTTTTCCGAAACCGACAGAAATCATACGGTTTTCGTCGACATTCGGACGTGTGCCAAGAAGTTAAAAAACGACAAACACCGTCTTGTATGATAAGTTTGAACGCGTTTCGCGTGTATGTGTGTGTGTGTGTGCACCGGGTATACATTATGGATTTAGCGATGACTGATGGACATCGTCGTTTCGGTCTACACAACGCATTGTGTGATTAGACAATCGATTACGGACATTATATTGACGTGTAGAAATATCGAGAGACGTGATGAAAAAACGAAATTCGTTATACTCGCGTGGAGTAAAATAACGGGGGGGGGGAAAGAGGTGACTAACAAGCTGTTAAAACACGCGAGACAGCCAGACGACGACGACGACTACGATTGTTACTTTTTATCGTGTTGCCGTCTCACGAATCCTGTTTCGGCGTTCCCGTAGATCGTATTTATCGCCTGTTGGCCGGACGTCGTTGCCGCCGTGTCATTTCGCGTCAGTCGACTACGTTATCGTTTGTAAACCATCGGTTCGACTTCGAGAAGCAAACTGGCCCGTACGGAAAATATCCGCGTTTTCGTAACGCAACTCGTACTCGGAAAAAACCCGTAACCATTTCCGTCGACGGTATCCGATTTCCAAGTCGGAACTCTCGTCGTTTACAAATGTTTTCGAACGACGGCAATCGATGACGAACACGAGAACCGAGAAGAAGATTTAAACGCTGGTGTTCACACCTACTCATGGATCGCGAACGTTTTAAAACCGAACTCGTCACGATCGGAAATGTACGAATGCAATTCGCATCGTCCTCCGGCACCCAACGTTTCTTATGCGAAAACTCGATAAAATTTTTTATTTCAGATACCAAACGCCTATATCAATTATCTCACGAACTAACCCCGTCCGATCGTTCAGGTTAACCGACTTTTTATCAAGTTCCGGTTTGACGTCAAAAGTCTGGCCGCTACCTGACGTCGGACCCGAATGCCGTGTATTTTCCAAAATCGTGTTTTTTTGTCGTTTTGATCGGCGATTTATTTGTCCTCCGAAACCATCACGCGTACACATTTACCATTAACGATTTATTTACACCTTATAGACACGTGATAACAACTTATGGTATTCGGAAACCGGTAAAACGGCGAAAAACACGGCGCGCTTTTATATATTTCATTTTTATCGATACGCACGGAGCGCAACGTAGAAAACTGAAAAAATCAAACCAGTTTTTTCGCTCGTCGCCGTACAGTCTAAAACGTATTATATATATATGTGTGTGTATATAACCTAACCTTTCAAAGGAAATAAACGACAAACAAGTTTTCATTTACGTTGTTTTTGTACGCACCGTATAATAAACGTTAAATCAATTATAACGTTCGTAGCACGGATAATTGAATCCGACCGGGTAAATGACACGAATTATTAAAACGCGTATCAAACGAGATCGACCACAGTTCGCGAGACACTATTTTTTGTTTTTTACAAATTACGCGTGTTAAAAAACGAACGGAAACTGGATCGGACGACGCACTTAAAAAACTATTTCGCCTATAAATTACACGTCGAACATTCGAAACCTGTATTTTTTCAGAAAAAAACCATTTTTTTTTTTTTTTCGGCAGACGAGAATACAAACGCACGTGTCGAGAAGATGTTCGATGTACTATGGATTCAAGCTAATGGATTTACTGACATACTTTATCTGATCGACATTACAATGTAGTCGTATACAAGTGTCCCCGCGATACCTGCAGTCGAGAGTTTTTCTATATGATTTTTTTCAACCGAAATCCATTTCGAACCCCGATCCCGTCGACGACGTCGCAACGAAACCGTACCGCAATTATAATAATCAAAAAACAAATTTATATACGCACGTTTCCATACGACGCACAACACGCTCGAAAACCGGCCTTTCTGGCCTACTTAAACATTCGCTTTCTCGCGGACGAGACTTGGCCGGTGTGCTTTTTCTCACTCGAAACACAGCGTCAGTGGCGGTCAAATGATTTAGTCCCGGCGGAGGCTGATTTTTCAACACGAACTTTGATCGTCGAACACATAAGTCATAGTTTAAGAATCACTTTGTTGAATAATTGTATTGTCAGTTCATCCAATACTTCATCTGCGGCAGGGGCGAACGCAAGGGTTAGGTTACAATTAATAAATATGTAATAAACGGCATACCGTTGAGACAAGACCCTTGTCGAACCGTTTCGAACGCGTGTACACGAATATTTTTGTACATAATTTTTATGATTATATGATAATTGGCGCGTTTCAGCAGGTTTTCTGCGGAACAGTGTTGTTCTCGCCCGTCCGAATGGCTTTTAATGGGATTTCGAACGCATACGACGACACCGGTCGACGCGCAGTACACACGGGGTCGTGGAATGTCGACGCGTGGGGTCCCGAATCCGATACCGAACATTATTGTACGTCGTATATAGGTTAGGTGGCCGACACCGTTGCGAACGTCCGCCAAACGTGCACAATCCGCGTTCAGGTATATTCACTCGGCACAAGTATTTTGGAGTGGTCGTTGTTGTTGTTGTATTTTGAACGCACGTTTTTATTTTCTCAAACAACAACAAATATTGCAACTATAATAGCTCAACGATTGCAAATTAGAAATTCCGGGTAAATAAAATAAAAAAATAGAAAAAAAAAATAATGCAATGCAGCGAAAATGGACAGTCCACGGATATAACACGAGTGTTCGGTTTCACCTTCATGACGAGTACAGCAAGGAGAATTATCATCTAGAGCACGTTATCGAGCCTCGGAAACGATATACATCGAGCCCCGGCAGCGTATAAAACCGACGGACGGACCGGAAACAACCGGCGACCAGTTCCAAAACCAGAAAGCGAACATTATCTCTACCGATAACGACGTCCGTTTGTTTCGCCGCGTTTCTCGTTTCAAGCAGAGTAAGAAAATCGGAAGAAGGAATGTTTAAGGGACGTCGTCGGATCCAAAAGGTGTAATAACGTCGTGACAGAACCGTTATCGACACGGCGAAACTTCGAGACGAACGTAGTATACACACGACGGTCGGGTCAAGACGGCCGGACAAAACGTTCGGAACACGGCCGTTTAAAAGGAGGATGTATAAATCGCGGCCCGTACCTGTTTCATATAACGGTCGATAAATCTTCCGTTCGGGCGAGACGAATCGTCGCGTACACGACACGACACGACAACATGCGCGAGTATACGTGAACACGGCGACGACGTCCGTATTATTATCATTATTATTATCATTATTATTATCATTATTATTATTATTATTATAACAACGTAATAATATATAGACCGTGCACGTATATAACTCATACGGTCGTTGTTGTAACACAACAGCTCGCGCGATTACAACAATGGTTTACAACGCTATTATATTAAATGTATATGTCGTGTGTGTGTGTGTGTGTGATATTGACGAGCTGCAAACGACGCCCCGAAAACACAATAATAATGTTATTCCGACAGAGCAAACACTAGTGTGTGTGTGTGTGTGTGTATAATGACTACCGTGTGTGTTCGACGACCCGTCGCAAATCGTGCGAACACGCTCACAATTCATTTGAAGAGAAAAAGACGCTTTTTAAACGCGTCGAACACGGTTTCACGACGCGTACAGATCCGATATCGCGTAAGTTCGATTATACATATATATATATTTTGTTTTCGATTCGGTTGAAAACCATGCGCGGTCCCGGTCAGAGCGGTATATACCTGCGGACCAAAGAAATTACCACAAAGTGAAGTGTGAAAGAGAAACCCAATTTTTTTCGTTTAAATCAAATATAAACAAAACCCTTAATATTTTTCAAGTGAATACTTGTTTTTGTTTTTTTTTTTGATGAATTTCGATCATAATTCACGTTAGTATTCAACGGTGAACACCGGACAACACAACATTCTATTGATTGTTTAGAAACAAATAACGACTAGGATATTTACAATGTTGACGGTACACAATTAGTGGTCATGGTATATACGATCGGAGCACGAACGGTATACTATTATCATTTTTTCTTATATTCTTGTTCGGAAATGTATCTTAGGGTGTACGTTAAACAATTTCGGGGCGCCCCTAAATAACTACTCGTCCCCCCTCGCCTTCTGGATCCGATACTTCTAGACATCATGAATATCAATAAATAAATACGAATAAAAAATGCTGTCGTAGTCGTCGATTTTCACGGTAGGTAGACCGTGTGTGTGCAGAACAATAACTTTAGTCGCCTCGGGGTGTCACTCGGTCTCCTAGCGATTCCGGTTTCTTTTGAGTGGCCTCGCGTGTGTGGGGAGAGGAGGCACCGCTGTTTTTGACATTTTATGTCTTTACTTTGGCACATTAAAATAAAAAACCGTCACGAAAAAGTGTACACGAAAAGCGTTACCTAAATTAAGATGATACCCACTGGGGACTGTCACGAAAAAGCGTTACAGAAAAAAAAACCTAACCTAAAAAGACATAAAATGTCTCACTTAACGCGGACTCGTATGCGTTAATCATTTTTTTCTTAATAGACTATATATAGAATATATGTGTGCGCACGTGTGTGTTTTTCACAGTTTTACACACGTTGACCGCAGCAGATTCGTAGTCCGGGAACTTTTCGGACGACCGTGCCCCGTCGTACAAACGGCGCCACGTGTACAATATATGATATGATGTATTGATGTTTATATGACGGAGTCCGTCGACCGTCGCCATGATGATAATAAATAATAATAAATAATAACGAGCGCGAGCGATTGTGGACGGAGAAGGCGATTGTTCCGGCCAGGTAACGGACGAGCGAGCCGCCGCCGCCAGTAATAATAAACACACGTACGACGCGCGTGATTTCGGACGGGAAACACGGTCGGAGAAGTTCTGTCGGGAACGGGCTACGGCACGGCGGGAGGCGGGGAGGGTGTGGGGGCCGCGGCCCCGTTTTACTCAATGAAAAACATCGCGCGCAGTCAATGAACCTACTGCTGCTGCTGCTGCTGCTGCTCGTCGAGAAATAGTGAATCCACGTGTGTTTTGTCGGTTCGTCTGCAACAGGACCGGAGGGGGGGGGGGGACACCACCACCACGACACTCGTCATGCTATTTTTTTAATCGGGAAAAACCGAAACGGATGGTTGTTTTTTTTGTCATCGGAGCGCGAAAACGATTCGACATGAAAACATATGGAAATACACAACACAATCGCGTTACCCGTGAATCGTTGGCGAAAAATGATTTTCGGACGCGTTTTTAAATTATATTATTTTCGTCGTCGATCGAAGAACATAGTCATATTCACGAGAGTTTGTTTTAGAAGACACAATACTCCCCCCGTGTGGGTTTTTCGGTAATCAGCGGGGTTAAATTCTTAATGTAGTATATGATTACAATTATCGGGGGCTTAAACTAGTCGATTGGTCTTCTTCTTGAGAGGTGGTCGGCGTGATCTATAATACAATTTAGATGCTAGAAATATGTATTTTGATCTAACAAATGATGATTAACGGCGGCGTTGGGACTATAAATTCCACGCTGTCGATTAAATTTTACTTACTGCTGCTGCTAGTCGTAGTCGTATTGTATTGCTCTTCCTTCCTGTTTGGAACTGTCCGGAAGTGGTCGAGGATTGCAGTCGTTTTCGCTGTTGTTTTTTTATCGTCGGCCTTCAAATCATCGGTTCTTCAAATATGTTCAGTGTACAGCAGTTGACGAAGGCATGAAGATAAAAGTAGGATGTCTCTGTTGCTGTTGCTGGACGTGACGACGGTGTAAGTCTGTTTACTACTTGCTTAGAGACTTAAAAGTCCGTTCCGTTTTGTTATTCGTTGCGTGGTGAAGGAACCGGATTGCTGTTGTTTGAGTGGATGTGTTGTTCTCAGTCGGTTTTTGTAATGAAAATATGTTATTTATAAAGGTGATTGTTGGATATTTATTTGTTTGTTGTTTTTATTTTGTCCAGTCTTTTGGTATTGTTTTGCTGTTATTATTCCGCGTGTCGGCCGATTTCTCGTGTATGTTTTCAAATTTGATAGTTTTATCTTCATTAATAAATGGGACGCATGGAGTCGTCGTTGGTCAAGGTGGTAGGAAAGTAGGTCGTCTGTGAGTAGTTTGGATTAATAATGTGTTATATAGTTGATACGAAGAAGGGAGGTTTTGATTGTGTCGTGGGTTTCATCTTCTTCTTTTGACTTGGTATTCATCTCGGAGTGTGGTGTGTACGTATTGTGGTAGTCAACCGTGTTTTTATCACGGTATGGTTCTTTATTTTTACTTAGTGGTTGTTCCTCTGTTTCAAGCCTTATTTCCTTTTTCCAGGGAGTATGATGATGTGTTTTTCAGACGACTGTTGTTGTGGTTTTTTGGTTGTTTTCGTTGTTGATCGGGTTTTGTTACTGAAGTAGTCTGCGTGTCTGCGATGAAGTTCTTTTGATGAACGGGTGTTTGTTGGTTATGTTCTATGGTATCGCATTCGATGTGATTGATCTTTTTGATTGTTGTAAAATTTTTGTTGAATTTCTTATTTCCCTGGTTGATTTTTACTCGTTCTCATTGCGTGATTTTGGAATTGCGTGATGGATGGTATTTGGCGTTTCATCCGTCAGACAAGTTTCATGTCGTGGTCCATGAACTTGATGATCATGAGGGTGTGGATATATATGATCTCCCCGTGTGGGTGCGCGGTCTCATTGCTTGATAGGATGGACGGAATTTGGTGTGTTTCATGTCCCAATCGGCACAAAAAGTTCGGGCCATGACCAATGGATTTGGAATAAAAGGTGTAATTGTCGTTGTTGACTTGGCGTTCTCTTCCTTCCGGATAAACTTGTTATGTATTTTTCTCGTTGGATAGAACTTGGTGTTCTATCCCCGTTGGAGCACAAGTTTCGTATAGTAGCCCATGATGACTTGGAATAGAGGGTGTGTGGTTGACTTGGTGTTCATGATGGTGGAGATATGTATGATATCATTGCTTGATTGGATGGACGGAATTTGGTGTTTCATGTCCCGTCGGCACAAAAAGTTCGGGCAGTGACCAACGGATTCGGAATAGAAGGTGTAGTTGTTGTCGTTGTTGACTTAGCGTTCTCTTCCTTCCGGATAAACACTTGTTATGTATTTTTCTCGTTGGATGGAATTTTGACGTTCTATCCCTCGCTGGAGCACAAGCGCGTCGTGTCGTGGCCCGTGACGACTCGGAATAGAAGATTTGTGGAAGGTGTTTTCCCTTCCGCACGGACTTGTCAGTTTTTTTTGTTTGCCGCTGCTCGAGTATTCAATCAAGTGTACGTACCGACTAGTGAACACGCGTCGTAATTTTTGTTGTTTCGGTGTGCTTACGTCGCGTTTACTATTTCCTCTCCTTTCGTGGCTATTGTCGCTATGGTTACGGGGACGGTGTCTATGGATTGCGGCGAACGTCCTCCGTCCGATGACACAATTCGTTTTTTTGTCTGTTAGACCGGAAAAAGGCATCACGTCGGTCTACGTCGACGTTTTCCGGCTGATCGACCGTTTTACACCACGTGTTTTCACAGTTGTGATCGCGAAAACCACATCGCTCGTCGCACCGTTAGGTTAGTAACGATTACAATTGTTATTGTGTTGACGGCGCGCATTGTGGTCAACTCGAGAAGACTTTCACGTCGATTTCGCAGGGTACGTTGGATTAGCATATTCAGAACACTGTTTCGCGAGGAAAAGCATCGTTATCAATCGAAACGCGTTAAAAACATTCGTGGCAATCGCGAGTTGCCGGCGGTTCGAAGCTCGCCCACACTAAAATCCGTGCCACACGCTGTACGGCGAATAAAAGAGCGAGAAAAATGTTTTTTAAAACAACGGTTTAAATGTTTTCCTTTGTTTTCGGGCGGTGGTCGCGCGGAACGATCGTTTACGCGTTACGTCGAAAGAAAAAAGTCCAATATCCGTCGTATCGGATAGGTGACTGGACAAGCGTCCCGTCGAGTTTCGCGGTCGAACGATCTAACGTGTTTTTTCGTACGGGTCGTAATACTCTTCACGGGTGTACGGCCGACGACAGGCATGGATCCAAGGGGGAGGGCCAAGGGGCGATCGCCCCCCCCCCCGCGTAGACTCTTGTTAAATTTTTTTATTAGTATCGTTTTATAATTCTAACTCTTATCTATGATACTATAGAAAGACAATTTAAAATGAAGTTGTAGCTATGGGATTTTTCGGTGTATCGCAAACGATTTCCAATAATGGAAAATATTTTATTATTCGACGCGACAAAACGAGGATTAAAGTTGTTTTGATTAAGATGGCCTCCCCCCCCCGTAAATAAGTTCTGGATCCGCGCCTGGCCGACGATGACGGACGATCGTGTTCGGCGCGTTTTGCCGGAGGACGCGGAAGTGTCGAACGCGTTACGCGCGTGTACCGCAAATGAGGGAAACGGATTTTCTACAAACGGACAAAACTGAAAAGGGGTGGTCAATGCGGGCACCCTTATCGCTATAAAACGCGAACGGCCCTCGTCATCCCACCGACCGGGGTCTGTCGGTACGAGAAACGTAAACGGAGTTTAAAAAAAAATAAATACGAAGCATTATTTCACCGCGTGTCTCGTATCGACGTGATCGGTTTGATCGTCAGCCGTTGCCGGGATATTATTTCCCGCGCTATTGATTTTTTTTCGAAAATTTTTTAAAAGAAGAAAAAAAACGTTATCATCGTTATTGCGGTTATGATGGCGGAGTAGTTACATTACAGTGGATATTAAAAACGTTCCGAACGGTAAAAATTGTCGCGGGGGGCGTGTTGATCAGACGACAATCGCATTTTTCCCCGGCGAACGCAACGAAATACGCGTACAATGGCTTCGTGGCAACGCTATCGCCGGAGCCGCGACAACACGCGTTCGCGATGCGATTGAGAGGACGTGGCCGCATATCTGAAAACGGACAAACACTATACACTAGTCCACGCACAAACAATCGTCACGCGAAAATTCGTGGGCGGTACTCTCCGAGCAATAACCCGAACCGAAACTCGCACGGTGATATTTCGCTGAACTTCAGTCGTCACCGCGCGGACTTTCCATCGATTCGAGTCGACCGTTTAAACCGGACCGGGTTCCAGAGAACAGTCACGCGCGTTTGTAAAACACGGTTAAACGAAATGGTTACCGACAAAATAGTGTTTTAGGGACACGTGCAACGCAGCGTGTGTGTGTGTGAGAAAACGACGTTGACACGAATCAGCCACAGTACGAAGTACGGCAACGAAACACGTCCAAAACGTAGTTATCGTCGACTTTCGCCGTCAGCGTTTCGCGCGAGATCCGAGGATGTGTGTGGGTGGGCAAAATATATGCGCGTAATCGGACGATTCCTTAAAACCGGTAGTGTTTTTTGTTATATTTCTAGAACGACCGTTAAAATCTTTGCTAGAAATCCGTCTAAAACTACTGCCATAATCTTCTCAGACAAACGTCCCCAACACACGTTAAATCTAAAAATTCGAAACGTCCCCATTAACTGGTCAAACTCTTTCAAAAATCTCGGAATTCACACAGACACACATAACACATTGAATAAGGCCGAAGTAACCGGTCTACTCCTCTTCGCCGTGTTAATGTCTAACAAAAGCTCACTATCACATGCCACAAAACTTTACTCGTACAAAACATATATTCTGCACGGGCGTCGAATATCTCTAATACGAGTTGTGAAGCATTCCAATCCACCGTTCCGCGACAAACGTTCTACGTTAGCAACCATACAGCATCAGGAAAACCACCAACATGACATCGCTATCTGACCTCATCGAATCCTAAACAAATCCTAAACATCGCGGAAGACGCGCGGGCTCAAAACTCTTCGACGACGGCGGACTAGATCGCCCGAAGACGCGTGTCCCCTGGCGCCCGTTGGGGGGTACGGGGGGGGACACCGACCGTTGGGCCGAATAGACGGCGTACGGTGCGGAAGGGTCGCTGAAAAGGTAGCGGCGTGCCGTGGGGACGACCCCGGCAGCGGAGCCCGCGCCGTCGGACAGCTGGTCCGAACGGGGGACGGAAGGGAAAAGGACAAAAAAAAAGCGAGCGGCGGCTGCGCGTGTGCTTCGTTGGTACGCGTTTTGGCGGGTTCGCGCGCGCGCGTGTGGGAAAACAACTGCTGTCGCGGGTGCAAGCTGCACTTCGTATATTCGTAGTCGTCATAGTCGTAGTCGTAGTCGTAGTCGTCCGTAGTCGCATGCGTTTCGGCCGTGCAACGCGGTCGCGCGACGTCAGCTGTCGGACGCCGTTCAAACATCTGTTGTCGCGTGTGTTTTTGAACAGACCGCGGCGCAGCTTTGGCCGAACGTTTGTATATCGTTTTTTTTTTCCACCCCCTTTGGGTTGATGAGGGAAAGGGTGCGTATCGCCGTTATTTTACCTGGACGTGTTTTTGTATGAAATTTTCGTTTCCGTACGACACCGACGGCCTTAAACGTTTTCGATCGTCGCGCGGACGTCCGTAACGAGACGGATTCTCGTGCACGCGAAAAAGGCAATCACTAACGCTTTTTACTCGCCTCCGGCTCGTCATACGGCTGGCACGATTGTCATAACTATAATGTCCAACTACGCCCCGTAAAACATGATTGTTATCACAGAGCAAAATAGCGGAAAAAAAAGAAATGTGTTCGGTTCAAATAACACGCTTCATTCAAAATCAAAACATACGCGCGCGCTTCACTCGTGTTCGTAATCGACTTCGCTAACCTAACCTAACTGTGTACGTACCACGTTTTCATTTGTACGCCCGTGATGTCCGTTATTCGACAACGGCAAACGACATTCGAAATGAACAGGCGCGGCGGTTGATATTGTCGTCGTCGTTCTCAGTCGGTGTCTCAGTCTCTGGTCTCGTTTGTTCTGCGTTATCACTAACCTGCCATTGACGTGCGAGTTCGATTTTCAAATGTATGTCTCGTAATAATATTTATCATGTACGATATCGTTTCGCACGTTGCGCGACGTGTTATCGTACCGTCAAAATAAATTAGCGTGATTGTTAGCAGCTGCAGTTCGCTATAACGTAACTTTTTAACGTATTTCGCGACTACACGTCCAAAACAAACGACGAGCGTTTTAATGGCGCAACGTCAAATCGTTTAGCGATCTCGATCGCCGGCCTGTGAGATACGCGTACTCACTGTTTTCACATCGTGATATCATCATCATCATCATCTTCATCATCACTGGCGTTTATAACTCTACTAGAGTTTTTGTCGCCAACACTACGTCTCTCCATTTCTCTCGATCTCGGATAATTTCCTTCCATTCTTTTACTCCCACAGTTTTAAGATCCTCTTCTACTACTACGTCAAGCCATCTCTTCCTTGGTCTGCCTCTTCCCTTCTGATTTCCATTCCATCACTGCCCTAATAATTTCGTCTTCGCTTTTTCTCGTTATGTGCCCAAACCAACTGTAATCTTTGTCCTTTTATGTAGCTAGTGTTCTTGGTGCTAAGCCCAGTTCTTCCTGTAATTCCTTATTGAACTTTCTTCTCCACTCATTTGTTCTTGCGTCCCGAACTGGTCCACATATCATTCTCCATATTTTGTTTTCGAGGGTTCTGAGTCTTCTTTTCGTCACGCTCGTTGTTGTCCACACTTCACAACCATAAGTGAGAGTAGGCCTTATTATTGCAATATATCAACATCGTGATATACGAGACGTTGTTCGCGCGACACGGTCGAGTACGAGTGTTGTTGGGTAGGAGGAGACGGACTTCCGAAGACACCTCCGCAATGGAAACCGGAAACGGCAAAAAACTCCTACCCCGGGGGAGCGACCGTTGTCGGCGTATTTCTTTTTTCGAAGTTTGAGCTTCGCACGATGATTGATTGATTATTTGTGCGGACGTTCATCACACAGATTTCAATAAAATTCGAATCGTTCGCTTTCCAATACGAAATACGTCACTTTAAAACCGTTCACAACTCGAATCGGCCAAAACGGTTAAATTGTGTAAAATTATTTTTTATCGCCATTGGTTTTTTATCGTGTACTTTAGTGTTTTTTGGGCCCCAACTCATGGTTATTGCGGCAATCGTTTCAAACTTTTTGATCCTCGAAATTCGTGCCGGCGTAACGATAGTAATGTGTTCAACATGTTCGAAACCAGAAAAACGACGCAAGTCCATATCATTTAATTGACATACGTTTCGTTTCAAATATGTTATCGATAAAAGCGAACGTATTTATTATAGACAGGTACGCAATATAAACCAACTACCGGTGCAGTGGATACATTTCAAACGTTGCTTAATACCTTACGATTTATATAGTTCGGTCGTTTTCACTTTTCTGGTACCGAAAATTGGTCGGAACGATATAAATTCAATATTATTTATACGTAAACTATGTAAATCTCGAAATCACAACGCATCCCCAGACCGTATTTATTAGCAACGATATTATGTATGTTACTATATTATGTACGCGGCCATTATACGAAAGTAGAAGTGGGCAACCTTGACTAAGGGATATTACAGACGATTTCTCGTGTATTTATTATACACTTCAACACACTCGTGTATATATGTATACAATACGCATTATTATAAAACACGCGGTGGCAGGCGATGTACGACGTTATGCAAATGCGCGTCGCGAACAGGTGCAAACGCGCAGTGATTCCGTTCTGGAAATCGTAACCTTGGCCGAGGGTCGTGCGCAGATCGCTGTTGGCAAAATATTTACGCGCGTATTATTATTATTATTATTATTGTAGACGTATGGAAAAAATACTTGTGCTCGAGAGAGGCATTGAGATATTGGCTACGGATCGCGGTGACGACGCGACCGTGTATCGCGAATAATATGCGCACGGTAAGTCTGTTCGAAAAGTGTCGAACCAATTAAAATTCAAAAAAATATTTAGTTTTTCTCAGCTATCTATCGATCTCCTTCGAAACATCGAGAGTCTAAACACGCTTGGCCCAACGTTTTTTTCCTCCCCACATCGATCGAAATATTTTTTTCAAGTCCGCCGTCGGAATCGATGTCAGGACATCCGCTGTTTCGAAACGGTCGGGAGGTAAGCAAAAGTCGTACGAACCTGATGAATTTCGTAGTTAACGAAGACATTCGGAATCCGAAATAATGAGCGTGCAACGTTCAGTTCTTCGGAAGCTTTTTTTCCTGACTGAACTGCACGAGTATGCACTTGTAGGTCAAAATTCGACAAATAGTACTGTCCAGAAGTTCTTTGACGCTTTTGAAATGCTTTTTGGCGAAACAGACCTGAACTCACAAGTCTTCGATGCAACGAAAGTTGTCCTACAAGCCGTTCGTATTTCCAAGCCTGCTCGTCAACTTCTGGTAATTCTCTCGGCCTTAACATAACGTATTGATCAACGAAAAAACCGAAAAGACTGTGTGTATGGACGTTCAAAGGCCCTTTTCGATTAACATTATTTGTAAAAGTTGGAAAAAAAACATTTCTGGCAAAGGTTCGAGACATCGATTTCCCGTCCAAGTCGCCATAAAAATGGACCCGGAAAATGTTTGCACTATACACAACAACAACACGCTTATATCCATAAATAGATTTTATTGTTTTTTCTTTTGTTTTGCCTAATATCAATCAAATTAGCTATAGTTTTCCTAATTTTTATAATTCTATATAATATATACGGATAAAATTTCTCCGGTCGACCAGCTCGTCCCGTGCTCACGCCTACGTGTGTATAAATGCGTTGTATAGAGTTTTAAAAAAAAAACTTACTTTTCTTATCGAAACACGTATAAAATCCGGACTTAAATTGTACGACGATAACCACCTAGTTCCGCGTTTTCGTATAAGGGTGACATATAAAATCATACACAGCGGTCATTACATATTTGGTCTAAATGTTGATTACAAAAAAATCGTCACTTGTTTATTTTATCCAATACCGACAATAGTTTTTCTCGCTGTTCGAATAAGGCATCGGGTCTTCTCGATCGATCGTCACACCATTAAATCTGATAATAAATGTTTTCAAAACACTTTTTTTCACGCTTTTCGCTCAACGTTACCGTTGAATGGCGTAAATCGATTTCGTGATTTCGGGGGTCCCACCCGGTTTCAATTCCTAAACGCTTTGAATCGAATTCGAAAAAGAAAAAAATAATACAAATAAAGATCGTCGTCCGCAAGTGAAAAGTTATCTTTTTTCCCCCTTCGACACTCGAAACCGGCAAACAGGGCACAACAGTAGGAAGAAAAAAAAACCATCATTTATAACAACATAACGTTCAATTTGAATACAACGTAATAACACACTGTGCGCCTGTCGTCGGCCGCACAATCGAGAAACTAATCGCACGTATAAACGCTTATTATATTATATTATATCGCGTGGATATGTTATTTTTTATTGTAATACACACAATAAAATACGTGAGATCTAATAGATTTTCGTGTGCGACCATCGCCGCACATTAATAATAATAATAATAATAATAATAATAATGGTCGTCTCGCGGTATACCGCCGTCGCGTCCGTCGGTGGCGTGCACGCGGGAGGGTTGGCTGGTTTTTCGGGTCTTGACGTACAGGTGCAAATATTTTCATTATTGTATTATTTTCTTAATTCTTTTTTTATTCTCCCCTCCACTTGTCTCCTGGTCGACCGTTTTTTTCCTCTTCTTTATATTATAGCGAAAATAATGAAAATAAAAACACCGGCACTTTGTCCGCCGCCGCCACCGCCGCTCGTCTCTCTTTTCCTCACTACGCACGTGTGAGCACGAGGAGGCGGCTGCGGCTGCGAGCGACCGACGACGACTGTACACAAATCCCGCAAACCCGAAACGCGCCCGCGGTACCCTTGAACGATTATAATTATTACCTGTGTAATAGCTGTACGCACACACAGTCACGAAATTTTATTATTGTATTAATAACACGATACAATGATGAGCCGAGGGGTCAGGTGTAATCGCGGGCGTGGACGTGCCACACTCCCCCCCTGGCGTCCGCGTGATTAGTACACATAGTGCGTTTTTGAACACGACTTCGCGGTCACGAATCGGTTAGAATCGCGTCGGGAGCGTTAGGGAGCGGCGACTGGCAGCGTCGGGCTGAATCGTGCCGAACGAAACAGAAGAGCGTTTGTTTACTACGCCAGGTCGGACGAGACGACGGGAAATCGGACCGCGGACGTCTGGCGACCTTACTTACCCGCAACAATGTAATATTTAGGCACGCGGAGAGGTATGTGTGTGTGACGTGCGGTAACAACAGGTATATTATAATATGACGCGCGTAGGGTCGGGTCGACGCGCGTAGGTATGTAATTAGTCGGTCGTGATTTTTCACCTTTCGCGTTTCAAAACGGTACCGGAGCAACGGAGACGACGATTAGAGGGTTGCAGGCCGTCGATTAGCGTCGGGAGGATAAGCTAAAAGGGGTCGCGGGACGGTTATCGTTTTGAGGCCGTAACCGATAATCCAAACGGCAGAAAGAAAATAGCACCGAATGCGCCGGGACGTGTAAACAAACGCGCGATTTTTTTTTTCGCGTGTAAAAAGTAATCGGTTCGGCCGGTCTCTCTCCCGTTCACATTACACACGACCGTGTACAGCCGGCGATAGAATTTCGCACAAGGGGACGGGGGTGGTAACAGCTCTTCTGTCGTGTTTCTGTTTTTTCACACCGTAATTGAGCGGGACGGCACGACCGAAATAATCGTTTACGAACGTAGTCTTGCGTTTTCGTCAAACAGTTGTTATTTGGTCGCCGTCAATCAATTGATCGGAAACGTCCGACGACGTTATCGAACATTTTCGTTTTTAGCTTATGCGACGACACGACGATGGCCGGGGACACGCGATCGTGCGGGAAACAATATTTCGCGACGTTTCTTGCACGCGCACGGACGACGCCGTTTGCATTGCGAGTGGGGACGGCCTACGCCTTTGAACTAGACCAGACGTGTGTCTACACTAGTGAAGGGAGTCGAATCGGAATTTTCAGAACAGTGTAGAATCAGGGGAAATTCAGTTTTGTTATTTTGTTAACGTGTTGATTGGTTTATGTTAAGAAGGATAGATTAAGGGGAAATTAGATGTGAAGAAGAGAAGCCCAAGGGTATGGCCTGGGCTTAATTTTGTTGGAAGTTGAGATGGGGGACGCGATGGTCCGGCCGAGCTGGGAAAGATGGTTGTGTCCTATTAATTGGCTATTACGAAAGAACATTGCTTTCGATTCATTTTGGATTTTGTTTTTTATTTTAATACAATTAAGTTGTCCAAGTAATATGTTATTGTTCAGGAGCGAGGGGAGGCCTGAGATTACTCTAAGTCCTATCGTTTGAACTGCCTCCACTCTGCGCCAGACTGATTTACTAACGTAGGGAGCCCAAGCGGCACCCGTGTATGTTAAAATTGGGACAACGTAAATTTTAAGAAGACGGATTCGGATTTGCATCGGGACTGGGCTTTTTCTATTTAAAATCGGATATAACATACCACGGACGCGAGTAGCTTTTTTAATTATTTCGTTGACGTGTGTTGAAAAACTGAGTGTGCGATCTAAGTGAACGCCTAAATATTTAACATTGTTGGACCATGGGATTTCAACACCACCTAACGCCGTTTCAAGCGTCCAAAACAATTTAGTCGATTTCGTTCGGTTTGTAGAATATCCAGGAAAGTCCGGTACTACTCGTCGCACAGATATTGGTAAGAGTCGTCGAAGTTACCGTCGCGGAGGTCAAACCCTCGTGTTATTGACACGGGCCGTATTTACACGAGTCCGTAAACAGAGGTGCGTCAACCTGGCACCCGCAAAGTAAAAAATCGATATTTCTCGGTGAAGTTTTAGAATACGAATTCGGGGATTGGGCGGTACAAATCGGTACAAATTATGGTGCGATTAATGGCGTAAAAAAAAAATTGAAATTGAAATTTCTAAAGCGTAAACAGTATCGCACGGGCGAGGGGAGGTTAGGCGAGCCGTTCGTTTTCGTTTTCCCAGACGAGTGTGACATTTGTTTACGCGTCGTAACGACGAGGAAAAATTCGATGACCTACGCGTGTTATTTTATCCGTTCGTATGAATATCACGACTTTGTAGGAAAAGGGAGGGCAAGGAATAATCCCTCATCGACCCGGGATCTGATATGAAAATTAAGTACATCCATCAGAATTATATATTATAATACGACACGCGTGCAAGTCTAAAAAAAAAAAAAAAAACGGTATATATTTGTATCACGTCATAGATATATGTGTACACGCGCTCATACGCGTAAATAATAAATCGTGTACTTACATAGAGTTCGAAGACAGTTTTCACGTATTCCGTCTTCATTTAAAACTGGTCTCACTTTGAATATCAATGACGGTCCGGATCATTACGACGTACGCCGTTACACACGTATCCGCTATTAAATTTATTGTTTCAGCCAAGAACTATAAACGTACATGCATATGATTATGTCATGCCGTATCCGCGCGATTCAGTAACCGGAACATCGCGCGCGCGCTCGTCAACAAAAATTATTATACTCTCGGATAGTTAAATAGCGTTGGTGCGTCGCGCGCGTACGGACTTTGAATGTCGTTCTCGTATCATGTTATCGTACGGGATAGATACAGTCGTAGTAGTAAAAACGAATACGTTCGGCCTCCGCCAGTCAGGTACCAGTTCAACAACATACGTCGTCGCTTACATTGTTGTGCCAAGATCCAAATTATAGAAATCTATTATCACGTTGAATTTTGGAAGCCATTCGAGCGAGAGTTCAAAATGTCATGATATAGGTCTATGACGACGGTCCATAGTGGTTTTATTGACAGTTTTCCTATACGGTTTGTAGGTAGACGATCGACGATCGAAAATCTCCTTATTTAGTTATACACGGCGCGCGTCTAAGTGGGTATGCAATTAAAACGTTAAACGGCGCGGTTCAGTGCGCGTAACGCGATCGGACGACATTCAATTTTTCGAAACCGAAAGAATGTCGAGCGTGTTGTATAATGGCGTACAGACGTCTAATAAAATTTATAAAATAGATCTCGCGTTCGCGCGTAGGTCTGGAAAAAAATCACATTTTTATCCAATTAAAAACGTTAGGAAATCGATACGAAACTCCGACGCACGAGTATATATATATATTTTACCGGTTTCCATTAATTATCACGAGTAATTTTTTTTTCTCTTAACGCGTCTAATACGAAACAACTCGTATAATATTTTTGTTTTTACAAGGCGATCTCTATTATGTTACGGGTTGTTGATCCTTTGTCGTAACGTTTAAGCAATAATAATAATGTTTTATCGTCGCGGCGAACGTTAACACGAACGCTATTGTACGGTGCATAATACGAGCAATGTGTATATCATCATATACAGTGAATAGATACGAACAAATTGTACACCGGTTCCAATCCGATTGTCGACTGTTCCCCCGACACTTGGCACATCTAATCTTTGTCGGAATTAGCCGTCTGCGTCGAACAGTGCTGTTCAATAGACGACAAATTTGTATCGACATTGTCGATGTGTTGTGTAATGTTTTCTTTACATACCAAAAAAGTAACGTTTGTCGAACTTCGTCGGCAGTTCCCGATGACTTAATGTGAAATCGAAACGTCGCAGAAAATCGCCGACAAAGAATTTTCGTCGAAACGGCGTATAATTTTTTTGTACGGACTCGCCCAAACACGGCGAACACGACGCTTACGACGCTCGGGCAAAACTGTTTTAAAAAAACGGTTTGCGGCCAATAATAAACGTTTAGTATTTCTAACAGATGATCAAATAACTATCGAAGGCACTGCATTAAACAAGAAAATAAGAAAATCACAATAATACCACCCTGTATTGGACAAAATCAATAGTAATAATGAGATTATGCACATCGAAATGTCATGACGGAGTAAGCTGCGAAAACCAATAAAAAGTAGGAACCAAGAAAAGAAAAAATGCCCGCCGATTGTACACTTTGACCGTAACATATATATATATATGTACAGGGCCGGATCTTAACTTTTTAACACCCGGGGAAAATGAAAAACTTACGCCCATTTCAGGAGATGACCTTAACCTTAAACCTTAAAAATACGCCTTCGAAAATTATACGCCCGGGGAGAAATCCCCGACTTCCCCCCCCCCCTAGATCCGGCCTTGTATATGTACGCCACACGAAAGGATAAATACGCGTTAAAAGTAAAATACGATGCACGAGAATTCGACGACACGAAAACGTGTACTCTTCTGTTATAGTATAGTGTGTACGCGGAGATTGAAAAAAACCTATTGATTCTGGTCGATCGAAATGCGAAAATCGCGAGTGCGTACGAACGTGTACGGCGAATAAGATTGAAAAAATATAGAAAAAAACGATATTCCTAATCGTTTTTCGGATCGCGTTCGAAGGAATATTTAAGTACGCGTCCCGGCTGCACGTTCGTGACTCGTGAAGAACCGATCGAGCGGTCTTCGCGTCGTT
This sequence comes from Schlechtendalia chinensis, assembly GCA_019022885.1. Lineage (NCBI taxonomy): Eukaryota > Metazoa > Arthropoda > Insecta > Hemiptera > Aphididae > Schlechtendalia > Schlechtendalia chinensis. The sequence goes on from CM032341.1 coordinate 3,698,536, forward strand.
CTGTATTATTATGTTTTATATTTTATGGCCCACGGGCATAACGACTACACGTGTGCACGGCGTGTGCAGGTGTGTACAAGAAAAACGCGAAAACAGAGATACGGTCGTCTCGTCACACGCACGCACGTCGTATCGCGTTAGGGTAAACAGATTTCCTCTCCGCCCGGTCGAGAAAGACGTATCGGTTCGTATTTAACGATATAAGATATCGTAAAGGTCATATCAAAAAAAAAACGGTCGTTACAAACAACACGTTATTTACGCGATAAAAAAAAAAACGAAAAAGTAATAACAAAACAAAACCGAGACGAGTTAATCGAACACAGAAAAAAAAAAAGGAAAAACGAGAACGTATATATATGTACGTATGTTACGTAGGCGACTACCTGCGAACGCGTGACGGTAACCCCTTTCTCGATAAGGATTTACGTATAGATCTGTAAACGCATTTAACCGGCAATCACGTAATTTAGTAAACGAAACGGCGAGGGGGGAAAAAACACACACACGTAAAATAATAATATAATATACCCAGTTTCGCGCGGGCGAGCGTACGAGTGTACCCGTCACCACACACGTGCAAGTAAATAATAATAATAATAATAATATATACGTGTGTGTATGTGTATAAACGGGCGCGAAATCGGCAGGTGATTCGGCGGGATCCGTGGGAACGTCTTGTGCGCGCGCGCGCGCGCGATGTTATTATTTTATCATTCCACCTGCTCGCGTTATTTGCCGGCGTGGGCGCCGGGTTTAAAATAATGATAACGATAATAATAATGAACAAAAAAATCGTATGAAAAACCGTGCGTACGCGCGTGGGCATATGTTTGTTTTTCTTATGTGTGTTCACTGCTAACCGAACGTGTACGCCCGCGGATCGTGTCGCCCGTGCACGTAAATCAGTACACGTTATAGTTGTCCTAGGACGAGTTTCCGGGCGAGTTCCGGTTCGCGGGAAACCCCCGATTCGAAAAGACGGGGGGCGCCGGCGATACAATCCCCCCCGAGGCCGTGCTTACTCACGGTTTGAATGTTAAAATAAACCTCCTAATGGTGCGCTCTAATCGACGTTCCACAGAAACACGTGCTGATCGGGGAGTGTACGAACCGAAAAACACGAACCTCACGTACGAATACGAACACGGGGATTCGGTGTGATAAACACGCGCGTCGTCATCGAGTGGTCGGTTCAACGTGGAACGTGAGATATTTTTTTTTTTTCAAATACGTTATCGAACACGATCGGGAGGAAAAGAACCCGACAAGGGTTGTCGATAACGGACCGCTTCAGTCTGCCCGACGCGTGTTCCGGTAATATTCGATTCGGCGCCCTCGAGCGATTGTATCGTATGAACGGGAACCAATATCGTTTTGACGCAGCCGGGACGTCCGGCCTTTGGGACGACGTTCACCTTGTACACCGTGACATGATTAAACCGGCCGAAACCTAGCTACCGGATGGTCCCCAACGGCGGTGCAGAAACCGTCCTCGGGTTGGATTCGTCTGGGACGGTCAAGCCGTCGGCGGCAACAGAAAATGCACGGGGCCGCCGAATCCCGCGGTTTTTTAAACCGTTTTTTAATCAAACGTCCGTGTCCGGATACGCGTTGTTTCAGCCCGTCTTAGACGACGGACAAGGCCGATTTCGCCGCGTGCCCACGAATATTTTTGAACGGTCGTGCGCGCGTTACAATGGCCATTGACGTTCGAATTCGCATAAGACATAATTGTTGTTTTACACTAGCCCGTAGGAACTCCGACGGTTTTTCCAATATATATATGTATATGCGTTCATTTCGAAATCGACAAATACACATAATTGCGAGTGTTCGAATTCCCTCGAAATGAAAACTGCAAAATATATGTTTGAAATCGATTCTACGTTCTTGATTCGGTGTTTGTTTATGTACATTTAGTAGCCGTTCGATATTACATTTGTTTTTCAAGAATATTTTCACACGCCGCACACTATACATCACGTTCATTTCTTCTTTGGTTTCGACTAATTGAATTTTTCGTCGTCCGGTTTTCGGTTCGGCCGCCAGACCACAAGTTCACGAAAAACGTTTCCGATTCGCTGAAAAATCGATAACGGTATCGTTTGTTGAATGAACGCGCTATCACACTGAGATATCCAACAACCCCCCCTCGCCCCGTACCGCGTGTAAGAAAGACCTTTCGTTCTCGTGTGCGTAGGCATTCGTTTTGTTTTGCACACATAATTCATATTTATTGCGCGACTTGTGGCACGGCGTGTGCGTCCGTGCCGGTGGAATCGGCGCACGCGAACGCATAAAGATCGTTAAGATTGTTTATTTACGCGCGTACCGTGTACGCGAAACTGCAGCGACGATAAAATTGCACGTGTACGCGCGCGTCCGAAACAAAATGAAATTACGATCGCATGACGCGATTCGAACTGTTTCATATTGTCGTGTACGTTTAATCTTATTGGGCTATCTCTTCTAACGGTCGTTTATCGGATGCGGTGTATTTGTTCATTATTGTTATTGTTATTATTTACAGCGGTCTAATCCTTTTTCGGATCACTGTTGGCCGGACCGAGCGTCTTTGACCCGGTACAATGGTGTACATTTTTTTCAGTTGCGCGAGCAAACGTGAATGTTACTTTGGAAAAGACGAGAACGAAATTCCAATCGACGTTCCAGAAACTCGGAAATCAGATGTCGGTAAGCGCACAATGGTAACTGAGAATTTCGTCGAAAATTGTACACGGAACCGAATCACTCGGGCAGTGTGCGAATTGACAATAATCTCATTTTTTCAAGATTTCTTTCAGATCGGAATTTAACGAGTTGCAGTCAAGCTATATATATATACATATTAGATTATATACGATCGAGAATGAACGACGGTTTTCGATTAAAATGTAAAATAACGCCAGTAAAGACGTGTTAAAAAAATAATAATAATAATACCGATAATCGGTAATCATTCGGACGTTTATTACGGGTTTTGAAATTAGAATTTCGTTAATCAAAGACCTGTTGGATATGTCTATCAAATAAAAAAATAAAAATAATATAATAAATTATATGATAATCGTACGTGGCGTGAGAGTTTTTTTTCCCGCGAGGCAGGTTTTCGTACTAAGAACAAGGCGTTCTTAAGTACATGACGATTAATGATTTCACACGATCGGAATTATCGGAGTTTTTAATGCCGCCGTACACACCAACGGTTAAAACGGTATGCGGACCGGCCCCGTTATCGGATTCGATTCTGGAGGCGCACGCGCCTACACGTTCCTTTCGACCGGTTCGGTGGAACGGAGGAGAACGAAAACCGCGCAGCTATTCGCGTCTGTTGCCGAACACAGCGCGAGTTTGCGCGCGTACAAATCAGAAGAAACGAGAAAACAATAGCCGAACGAACCATTCGATTGTACTTAGTTCCGCTCGCGTTTGTCCGGAACGCATCCGGTCGATCTTAACCATAAATTACATAACACCGATCGTCCAGTTCGTAGACTACGACGATTGAAGACAGAACTCTTTCGAGTCACGTCCTAACCGAACAACGACAACGACAACGACGTTCAATGCGTCTGGCGGCAGCGACCCGTCACTGTTTGTTAAACGTCCGAAGTCGACGCGGGCAGCCTACGTCCAAGAAGAACGCGAAAAAGACCGTCTCGACATTTTGGAGTCGCCCACAAACGCGCGCGTGTTTAACGTGTGTAATCGGTTCGTTTTTTAATCAACTACCTATAAATTACGCAAGACATGCCCACGAGCGGCACATCGTCGGTTTCACTTCGGACGTAATATACGTATATAAATATATCTCCGGGCGACCCTTTGCAATCGATTAACCGAAGACCACGTTAAACACTACGCACACGCATAATATCATTAAACGTATATGCGCACCTGTGCGCTCGTGAGAACGCGACTAAATATATATGTGTGTATACGTATAAAAGTGTAGACGGTAGTGTGTGCGTACAATCGACCGGTCGGATTCCAATGCCGTCGTCGCAGTCGCATTCGTAGTGGGTACACACGGCGGCGGCGAACGGCAGCATCGACCGTGCGAGCAGGTGCATCACAAGTCGAACATGATTTTTTTTTGTTTGTTATCCTTCCTCCGAATCGTTTTTTATGGTATGTCCGTGACTCATGCGTCTATATACTCCGCCCGTACTCCTTTGATTTGATGATGATTTTTTTTTTCTAACGCGGCTATTAGTCGGCGTATGCGTGTGTGAGCGCGCGTCGTAACAACGGGACCGCCGCCTTAAGTAAAACGATACACACGCTCACGCACGCACGCCGACGTGAAACTCGACAAAACGGTATTGTATACATTTGTGTGTGTGTGTGCGAAGAGAGATAAAAGGAGAAAACACTCACGGAACGAGCGGAGGGTTCGGTAAAAAATTAAATATATTTCTCTTCTTTAACCCCATAGCCGTAGTGCGTACCTGCGCGACGTGTGTGCCGAGAACGTTAGTTCGGCCCACGCGGTCCGACCGAAAATTCCTCGACGTGTGGTCTTTAACGGTATTTGTTTTTTGTTTTCCTCGATATGTGTACAAAATAAAAATAAGAGATTAAAACACGGAAACCCGTCTCGCTCGGTAAAGCCCGTCTACGGATATCGGCGACGATCGTCGGTCGTCTTCGCCCCGGTTTCGTGCTGCCGTTTTCTCACCGTCGAGACTGCACGATTAACAGTACACGTTTGTTTTTTCCCGCCGAACCGACAGACCGTGTCGGTTGTCGTTCTCGTCCGTACGGAAAATGCTCGGCGCACCGGATTTTCGATCGGAAATCGTTCCGACATAGTGACCTAAACTAGCTCGTCGAAAAATAATCGTCAACGTGTTGTGCTTCCGATTTCTGTACCATTTCAGACCTACGAACTAGACAGACGTCCGCTCGTGTATTCAAACGCCTTTTTTTCCCTGAGCTATTGCGGAAATCGATTCCATTGATATTTTCGTCGGAACCGAGTTAAAAGAAAAAAATTACCGACGAGTTCGTCTAGATTTTTCGCATGGAATTCATACGGCCTTTCGAATTATTGTCACGCGATCTCGCGTTTACACTTATCAGACGAACAAACGTCTCGAAAAACGGCTGTCCAGCGCTCCTCGGAAAAAGTGCGTTTCCTCGACTGTTTTGAATAAATTTCGTGATTTTCGTTTTTAAAAATTCCCTTCGGTCGATCGAATGAAACCCCAATAACAACAAACCACGTTGTGTTTCTTCTCGCACGGTTAGGTCAGTTCACTCGGTAGTTCACGGGGATCAATTTTTCGTATCGCACACCTGCACGCGCGCGCCTATGCTACGATTATCCGTCACAAAACACAAAGGTTAGGAATGATCCCGAGCACACGGGCCACGCCGCAGGCACGAGAGATAATACACGATGACTGTGCAGTAATCGTTTTGTTGTTGTTTTTTCTTTTTATCACTATCATTATCGTTGCGGTCGTTGCGGGAATCGCGCCGGAAACGGATTTCGATCCGCACGCCCAACGGATCTCCAAACACACGGACGATTTTCTTCATTATTTTTTTTGTTGTTGTTTCGTTTCGGCCCGTGCAATCGTTAAGACGGTCGTGATTTACGACATAACGTTATTATTGTTCTGTGTCGCGGGCGGTATTACGGACGTACGGCGCACAACGTGTAAGTTCGCCGCGCGCCTGCGCAAACGGTACTACTGTTTCTCGACGATCGACCGTCTCGTTTATCGTTTATCGTCGTTGGTCTGTGGATCGCATCGTCGTCACGGCAAATCCGACGGCCGTGCGGCTGTGGGGCACCGCGTGGTACGCACAAACAAACGACGGTCCAAGGTCGGCGAAAAACGTCCGGAAAAAAAGAGCAGCGAAAAAAAAAATACGCTATCGAAATAGAATTTTAGCCGTCTCGCGGGGTCTCTCGTCAACCGAATTTAATACGGTACACCCGCGGGCCGACGTAAAAATCGAAAAAGAAAAAAAAAAAAGTCTTTTGAAAACGAGTTAAGCGGGTTATCCGATTTCAAAGTGAAATATTACTGGACCCGGTGGCGGTGGTTATGTTCTTATACGTGTGGCGCAATTTATTATTATTATTATTATTATTATTGTTTTTTTTTTGTTTTTTTTACACGAATAAGCGCACGTGTCGTTTGAAATTTTGGACTCGGCGGAACGCATTAAACAATTGTTTTTAACCATTATTTTTAACTCGCTCTCCGAGGACAGACGAGACTCTGTGTGGTCAAATCGAACGAGAGAAATACTTTGCCAAGGTCGACTCTTTTACCGACGACCAGCAGTTCAGACCGCACCACATTCCTTATTGCTGTAATTGTAAATACGAGACATTTGCACACGCGCCTCGAAAACACTGACGTTTCGACAATCGTTTGAACGATCACACACCAATTACCGGTTACGCACACAAACCGTAATTATGAAAATACAAACGGAAAACTCTTATAACAATAAAAAGCGTAGGGTGCGACGCCGTAACGCGCACACACAAAAAAAAAAAAAGAAACGTTTGATCTATACACGTCAGATAACACGAATTTCTAAAATACGTTTCGATTGTACCGGTGAAACGTTAACGTTAAACTATATCGTTTTGAACAGTATTGTATAGTTCTGATATTTAAAATCCGTACGATTAGTGAAATCGATCGATAAACGACAAGCTAGAAAACGCGCGTTGTCTATTGATAATAACAATAATAATAATCATCACGATTTGAATTACACGATTTCATATCGAAAATTGACAGGGCATAGTATGATAACCACTAGCTGTAAATCAAAACGCAGTTATTCGTTTTGGAAATTGCTTTGAACGACTTAATTGGAAACACGTCGAAGAACCGTTAGGTTCGACTGGGAACCCAGTGTCTCATGGCTACACGCGAATGGGCGTGTATATTTCTGTTAAAAATTGATGGATAATTTGGACGACTATACTAAACGTTACCGTAGTGAACGACCGTATAGAGCGTATTTATTTATTGCTGTCGAACCGTATATTCCACTTGAACAAATGTTATTGTCCATATGTTGTTATTATTTCAACCTTTAATAATTGTTAATTTTGTTTTTGTTTTCGTGCTGTGGGTACATGTGCACTCGAACGGAATCATTAGACTTACGCCGCGTCCAATGTCAACGTTGTATTGAAAACCATACCGTATTGTTTCGTTAAATTTCGATTCGATTCGTAGATTTTGTTTTTTTATCATAAGGCTTATAGAAAACACTGACAACACGAAACATAATAAATACAAACAAAAAAAAAAAAGGTTAAGTAAATTGTAATGGCTATAGATAAAAGAAAAAATTACACATTTACATATATTTCGTTGATATAATTATGACCGATTCGGTAAAGTCGGGATTGGTAACTACATTTCGTTAAATTCTCACGTCCAGTCTGGTTAGCCATTCCGCTGCCTCCGTTGTAACCTTGCGGAGGTGTTTCATGCCACCTTGTATAGCACGTACTGGGCATTCTTCCACAATGCGTTCGGCTGTCTGGATAAGGTGCCCGCAGTCACGTCGAGGCGTGTCACCGAGTGCTCATAAACGGAGCGGTTTTACCCGGTCTTACTGTCTGTTTAGGGTCACCGGTCCCCTATTGGAATCCCGGCGTTCTTCCGGTCGACGGTCTTGGGCTTACGAGAAAAGTCGCCGGAAAAGGCGTTCGCGAACGATCGTTTCGAAACGACTTTGGAACGCGCGCGACATCCGTCACAACACGAAAACGGACCTCGTGTTCGGGTCGCAAGTTTTCGGTACGGCGGACACTAGACCGTATCCGTTGTTCGTGCCCTTGGCGTGTACGCGCGCGTCGGAGATCGTGTCGGAAAGAAATGAATAAAACGAATCGCGGCGGGGGACAAGGAAAAATCGTCGTGTAACCTAACCGTAGTCGACGCGCGCGGACTGACCTTTAACGTCATGGCCAACGGTTCGTCTGCGATACCAAACGCCACGTAGGACGTGATGTTCACGTGTTTGGAATAAAATTTTGGAGGAGAACGCGTCGAGGATGTCCGCAAGGGAAACTGATATATCACGGGCGACATCGTCGCCGAGAGTCGTGGAAATTCGTCTCATCGTCGTTCCGTTCCAACGTGAAACCCGTTACGATTCTCGTAGTTGACGAACGTTTTTCGCGTTATCATCATCCGAGTAGACGTTCGGTCGCGGGACAAACGTTTGCGACCGGTGGCAAACACGGAGAACGTCGTACGGACAGACCGAAAAAAAAAACAGTATGGCGTTTTCCGATTCCCAGCATGGCGTTTTTTTTCGATTCCCACATGTTTCTCGCGTACCACGCGTCGTCCACACGTGCACGTGCCCACACCGCGAGAAGTCTCACTTCCTCCCGACGCCCGACCGACCGGGTTCGATCGGCTAAATACACCCGACGGGGCTACGTTTCGTTTTATATTATTATTATTATTATGTGTTTTTTTATATTTTATATTTTATTTTTACCGCGACGGACGACGCGGGGGAGAGATGGCCCAGTGGTTTTCGGCGGACGACGTTACAGATGTTGTTAACAGTCACACGCACACACCTGTCCGGCGCGAGCATACGCCAGCCGTCGTCACGCCTTTGAACGACTGTTTTATCGATTAACCGGACGTTGAAATTCACGCGTAAAACGAGAAATGAATACTTAACGACGGTAGCTTATACGCTGTTATCGGAATGAAACCGTGCGCGAAAAAGAAAGAAATTCTTCGATTCCGAGTGTAAAACCGGGTATACGGAAGACCAGTTCCGCGACCTGCTGTGACCTACTGTTCGGTGGCCGATCGCGCGGGCGAAGACACGGTTAGGTTTCGGAGAGGTCGATTTCCGCGAGCAGACACGCAAATACGACGGCGGACTGTCGGAAACTCGCGCGTTCCTTGACGGGTTCCGCGGTTTCGTTTGTTTCCGGACGTGCGGCGAGAAACGCACCTTCGGCAGTAGTAAAAACGCGTCGGGAATCATTACACGACCCGAGGACGACGGTAATCGACGAAACGAGTGACTGGTGGCAAAAAAAATTAAATTATTTATTTAAACGGCGTACACAGCCGGGGCAATGCGTGTACGGTTCTCGTGCGGGACGTTCGACGGGAGAGCGAGGTGGATACGCGTTTTCACGGTCCGCGGGACGCTCGGGTGGGCGTGAGAGGCGAAACAGGAATCACGGCCGCCACATACGTATCACGTCGTCCATAAATCCTGCGGGGTGCGATGACCGCGTCCGTGCGATAATATTCGTTGTCGTTTCGAAATCTAAAAAAATAATAATAATAATAAAACCCCGGACAACGACGTTATCGACGAACGTAATGAGTACACCTGGTTTTGTTTTTCGAACGTCTCTGACGTTTTCTTGAACCGGAGACCTTTTTTATATCTTATTTTCAAATCCGATCGCATTTCCAAATCGCACAACGCGAACGCAAGCGACTTAAACGTACTTAAAATCCAATAAACTCGGCTTTTGCGCACGTCGACCGGTTCCGGTCGTATCGTCCAAAACGTTTTCGGTAAACTCTGTTTAACGACATTTTTATTGTTATCGTCTCGACAAGTCAATAGGCCGAGCGGAACGACATTTAATGCGGTTTTCGTTTTTTTTTTTCCCCTCCACTAACGATATCCACGGGCGTCCGTTGTTCGCCCGTCGGGATGATGAAACGCCGATTTAACACTAGGCACGGTCACGCGATATAATCGTGTTCGTCTAGTCCGGTCGGCGACTCAGGTCCGGACGCGCGGCAGGTCAGGAAAAACGTTCGGCAAAACACGGAACGTCGATACAGCTGACCTAACCGAGTCCGTGGCAGTTCCGATACCACCGTCGGCCGCGCGCAGGTGTCACCGTGCGTCGATCTGTTACTGTTGTTCAGGCGGATCCGTTCAGGCGGACACGAAACGTCGAAAAACGTCTAAAACGGTCGGACGAGGCGCGCGGGGGGGGGGGATTTTTTTTTACAAAAAAGCGTTCTCGTTTTCGTCCGGGACTACGAACGGTCGACAAAAACGGCGACAGAGTTTTCAACGGTTTTCGCGTAATCACTGTCGTCGCCCACGCGGTCTCCGATTTCGGTCAAAGCGTTTTGTGAACGTATTCGCGTTCGTCCTCGACGGACGTTTCGGTCGAACACCCGACGGTTGACGAGTGAGACATAAAGAGTGAGTGAGTGCGGACAAAACAAACGAAACGCATCGGCGGAACGTAATGATTACACGTCCGACGGATTTGTCGTAGGATTTTGATTTCACCGGCTCGCGGCCGTGTACGGTACGACGACGTCCTACTCTAAATTCGTCTCAACGATAATCGGTTTTATTTACGCGCGGCAAGTCTATATAAGAAAACGACCCGAACAGATGGTTATCCTTATGAGACGCGTCCATGTGGTCCGCCGCCCGTTATCATCACTGCTTCGCTCCGTGCCGCCGCCGTCGCGGAACAACTGCTCGGCAAAAACCGCGTTTCCCGCGCCGATTTCCGCGATATCGGCACCGGATTTCGGCCGTTCGAATCGCAAGTACGCCACCGGCCAGGGTCCGGACCTCGTACCGACCCACTCGGCACCTCCGCGACCCGATAGCGCTGGCCATGTGTTCCGCCGTCGCCTCCACTACCACTACTACTCGTTCTCTCTCTGTCTGTCTGTCTGTCTATGTACAGCGCGTTTCCTTGTTTGTAAGACCGCGCGATTTATTATGTTAACCTTTTTTTTTATTTTCTTCGTCTTCTTCTTCCCTCGTCCGCGCCGCGTAACCTATAATGGAAATCCGGCGGAGTCTCCCCGGGCCCGTTTCGTACGCCGATAACGTAAACTCGTCTCGCCGCGCTCGGGGACCACTCCGCCGTCCGTTCGCGTCATCGCGGACGCGAAACGCCTTTTTTTCGTGGGTTTTTTTTTTTTTACACTCGCGTAGGCGGGCAATACATTCTGTCACAACGTCACGGGAAACACAAGTCCGTACCGTACGGGAAAAGTCGTTACTCCGTCCGGAGTCGACTCCCGTGCCAAACGCGCACGCGGAACGGGAAATCGTGGAAGGGTCGTAAAAATCTCGTCGTTCAATACGGTGTTCGTCGATCGCTATTATTGGGCCTCGACGAAATAATAATAATAATAATAAAAACCCCGTCTCCGGGGTCACGTCCGGATAATAAACGCCTAAATATTAAAACTCGCCGGCGTGTTCTAGACGTAACGGGTCGGACGGACGGGCGCGGCGGTAGGACGCTTGTAAGGAAACGAAACGCAGACTCCGACTGCGTTATACAATATGACGGTCTGCCGTGCACGCACGCGAGCACGTGTGTATTGCTAGCCGTCGCGGGAAAATAGAAAATAATAATAATAATATACATCAGAAACGCTTGAAAAATCGTTTCCACGTGTTTGCGGGGGCATGTGCGCCGGCCGAGCACAGACGTGATAGAACACCGAAAACAGGTCTATTCGGCCGGAAGGGTGTGGCCGTCAAACACTCCTGTGCGTAGAGATAGATAAATATCGCTCGCTCTCTCTCTCTCTCCGCACATATGGACACACGTAGTGTCGTGAGTCGACTTACGTGTTCTTATTTTTGTTGACACTCGACGCGTTCGTACGACAGACTTTGCGGTTCCACGCGTACGTTATCGTTTTCGATCGATTTCCCGACTCGTGGAACATAATCACGTACGTAGACGTTCCGCGTTTTGAAAGTGTCAATTGACTACGATTTTAATGTTTGAAAACGTAAATGGATCGGTTGATGTGTTGATTCCGATTGAACAATTAACTATTGATTTCCCGGTGGATACGAAACCGAGTGAAGTCGATAACCCGTTTGATTTTCGTCCTGAAGTATTTCTCACCAGAAGTTTTCCGAGTGGCACACTGAAGGAAGTACGGTTATGTGTTTCCACGTTTTACTTCTGGTGTGGGGGCGACCCGTCTCCGCGGTCACTTGCCCGCGAACACATTTGGGTTCTGTACAATAACGCCCGAATTTCCGATTCACTCGCCTACCCGTCGAAAGTCGACGAATCGACTGTCAGAGTACCGCGCGCGTTCCGGTTTCCGGTAATCGATCGATACGGAGTGCGAGTCGGACGGACTATCGTTGTAGTTACGGAAATGATGCCACCAAGTATCTACAGTGAAGGCGTGGAAAAGTTACCAATAACGCTACTGAAAAGTATGTAAAAGTTTAGCTGGAAATTTTTTCTTGTTTTTGTGTTGAAAATGTGAACACACACATTCACGCGTTCGTGAACGATTCGATTCGTGCGCGTAAACGACAATCCGGTGGTTCCCTTTGTTTAGGCGTTTTTTCAAACTTTGAATAAATATTTATTAAATAAATTCGAACGACTATCGTTGTTATTCGGTCGAGATTCCTGTGTATGCAATGAAATGCCGAATAATACGTGTCTCTCAACGCGTGTCCGAAGTCCGGACTCGGACGTTCTGTTTTCAGAAACGTTTGCCGACAACCGTTATAACCGTGCACAGGTTAGGTTAGCAATCAACACACGTGAACGTAAACGCTAACAAACCGAAAGTCCAGCAAACGCGAATCTAGTGATAACCGTTGCCGACTTGTAAATCGTCGTGAAATCGATTATCGCAATGCGTTTCGATCAAGCGATCACGGATCACGTTCATAGGTCCCTGGACCCGTGTGTGATGACGATTTTGGAATCGCAAACGGCGCGTCGACACGTAAGTCTGTGCGATACCGTTGTAAGAACCACTCACGACGACAAACGAACCGCCGGCGGTTGAGGTCAGGACGGTTCTGATGTGAAATAATTTTCCCGAGCTGTCGAACTGTTTCGTGTCGACGGTCGCTCGACCCGGAGTTCGACACGGCACACGGAACACAGTTTATTTCACACGACGTGCACGCAAACGGTAACGTGACGTTACCGAAAGAAAAAAACCGTACACGGCGTTCAGCTAACCGCCCGCGATAAAAAACACTAAACGACGGTCTCGCGGTGTAGGCGACCATAAGGCTAAACTCACACGGACCACTTTATCGGAACCACGTTACGAAATGGTGGTCGCTCGTGGTTAATTTATTGAAAACATATGAAATAATATGAAAAATGCGATTCGACTCACAGACGGACCACTTTCTGCAGTCGGTGTCGACTGTATCGCCCACGAAATTGTCGCTCGTCGTCGGCGGTTGAGCGTGACACACGTGTTGCGCGACACGTCAACCGCTTTCCGACCACTTGCCACCAGCACTACATTTTATCATTATAGTAATATCATTGCTATACGTATATTATTGTGATTATTATTTTATCGCTGGTGTTATGAAATCTGTCGATCTGTTGTTCGGTTAGTACATGCTCACGAGTTTTGCGTTCGACACGAGATAAATTATGACCGAACAAAACGACGCATTTGACACAGAATTGTTTATCGAATGATTGCATGATTCCCCTTCAAAGTCCATTTTTACACTAAAACATGTAAAAATAGAAATAAAGAATATCGACGTCGGTTCGGACTTCTAACGACCACAGAAAAGTTGTTCAAAAGCGATCGATTTCGCCGACAGTACGACCGCGTCACAACCACGAAAAATCGTTCACGAAAGGGGTCCGTGTGAGCTAACCACCGTCAAACACCGTTCGACCGGCACGGGACGTCGCGACGCGCGATAACGACGGCGTCGGTTTCCGTCGAAATCGTCTTGTCGTGACTATAGACTCAACGTTGCGTTCTACCCCCGTTATCATTTATCGACGACGACGTCGTCCGATATCGAACAACACGCCGGTACGGACGGCGGCCTCTCGCGGTCTGTTCGTACGCCGGCACGCGCCGAAAACGTCACCGTAGAGAGCGCTCCAAGTACCAGCAACGAACGTTTGCGCCGTCCGATTACCGCGGCGACGCTTACGTAGACGCTTGTTACGTTTTTTTTTTATAAGTATCGTTTATACTAATTCTAACTCTTATCTACGATACCGTAGAAAGACGATTTAAAATGAAGTCGTGGCTACGGGATTTTTCGGTTTTAACGTTCTTGATAACCAATAAAGATAAATACCTCTTTTTATCAAAGCGCGTGCAATCGTTTTCATAGATGTATTGCGGTTTAATCGTTGAAACGTCGACACGTCACACACAATAATAGAATATACCACCTGCAGCACGGCTCTTAAATATCTCGAACGTCTCCTCCGTAGAGGACGATAAATTGTTCCGATAGCAGCCGCGACCGCCGCGACGTTTGATAAAGATACGAAGACGGACTTTGTTATTTTATTTCGGTGTATGGCAAACGATTTCCAATAAAACGTTTTGGGAAAACATTTCATTACTCGATGCGATAAATTAGAGTTGTTTCGATCGAGATGGTCACCCCCCCTACCGGTAAATAAGTTCTGGATCCGCGCCCGCGACGAGGGCTGTCCGATTTTTTCGTTAACCGAGAAAAAACACGTCTGTTCGTGACGTTTACGGAAAGCCTCTCTGTTCGTTTTTCTACACGCGATCCGCCGCAGCCCGTCGTACACCGTTTTACTTTTATTCATACCCGCCGTGCAATTCAACGCGGAATAAGGTGCACGCCGACGAGGACGACTGAAATGACTTTTGTTTTCGTTTCCGCCACCTTCATATTTATTGCGCGTTAAATTCCAAAAAATAATATAACGACTCGAACGTAATGAATCGACAAAAGCAAAATAAATATCTCGAATAATTGATTATCGAAATGGATTATAGATTTATTGGGTACCGGGAATGTTGTCGTATGTTACGAACGAATGGATTTGCACGCCGTCCGGATTACCGGGGCTCTACTGTATACGTATATCGTCTTTGACGCGTCCGAGTCCCCGGGTGACGGAAGGACCGAGTTGAGAGAAGAGGTTAGGTCGTGCGCCGCCTCGGGAGATTTCTACCAAAAAATAATGGCGTACCCGGTGCGGCGGATCGAAACAAAGTTTCACTTTGTAAACAAACAGGCGTTGTCGTACGGACGCCACTCGTATCGCCACAGAGGATTTGATTTTACGACGATACGAGTACGTTTACGATACCGTCCGATCGTGTTCGACGGTCGTCGTGTAACGCGTTACGATAATAGATCGTCACGTTTTTTGGACTGACGATAGTGTTTTTCACGCGACTGAGGCGTGCACTTACGTCTTAAACGTGACGACTGTACATCCGTAATAAGTTAAATGCTTTTTTTTGCTTTTTTTGGCAACTTAAAATGCTTTTTTAAGGATTTATTTTGCTACAAAATCCGAGCCCTAGTAAAAAGGGTTTAGCATACGAAATGTCTAGAAAAACTACACGAGAAAAAAGTCCGGCCGATTGTCCGGTAAAACACGCGATTTTTCATTATCCGATTCCCGATCAAGTCGAAAACAAGGCGGAATCATTAAACGTTTGTACGGAATTAAAACATAGTGACGAATTACACCGAAATTACACACGTCCGAAGCCCGATTTACGTGTTCGATTTTCGGTAGCCCATGAATGGTTTTCGCGATATTTTGCCGACATCACATATTACGCTATGCGATATTCTATATTTCTCTTTTTCAAAACGAAAACGCAATCTGTACAAAAAAGAAAAACCGAAATAAAAGAGGTAACAGCGTATTATTTTTTACTTTGATGAATTTTTCTAGACAAATTTACGGTTATATACCATTTGTCGGGTGGTACGCCAGTCAATAATATTGTGTGTTACCGAATCACTCGCTTCTAGCGCGTCGAAACTATTTGGAACTCGTGTCGTAATATTATACCTGTAATATGTGTGTGTGTGTGTGTGTGTTAACGGATCTTCAATACTGTTCGGAATTTGAAATCTCTAATACAAGTATGCAGCGTACCCGTCCTCGACGAACAATTATCGCATTTTCGAAACAAAACGAAAATCGATGTCTAACATCCTACCAGTTGAATATGTTCCCGTTAAACACACGATTATTGTACATTTTGGAACGTTTGCGGGTGTGACGCGATCCGACGTTATTGCGCGGGATTTTGTTTTCAAACAACCGATCCGAACGTTTATCAACACGTGATTTGTCTGTACGCAGTTGTGGCAGATTTCAAATCGACAAAACATTACCCGACACGTGCTTTTTTTCCATATGCTTAAGACAAACGCGTAGTCAATGATATTTCAATACGATTCGGCAACTGTGTACACAATTTTAAACATTGTTCCTATATATACATATAACGAATGCAATTGAAGATGTTTTCACTATTCGCCAAACGATCAGAAACGTCGAAATCGTATGCGAATTCGAATATAATTATCGTAAACATATTTTCCGAGGCGTTCCGTGTAGGCAACATCTCGGCCGTCTCCGTTAACGGTTCACATTTTTGTGATCGGACAAAACGTCTAATGCCGTGAGAAAAAAATGTGGCGCGTTGAAAACAAAAGACGACCGCGACGACGAAGACACGGTTCCGCCGACCAGTCCGCCAAAATCTCGATTCGATAACCGTTTTGCGAGCGATGGACGCGCGCGCGCGGTGTTCACAGCCGTTAGTCGTTAGACGAAATTTCACCGATTTTACAGGTATCGTCCAAAATAACGAGAAAGACGACGATAACGACGTAATGCAATGACGAACGTGTACGAAAAAAAAATAAAAAAACACGAGCAACGGTGTGGGCAGCTGCCGCTGTTGCCGTATCGGTGTGTATGTCGACTGTCTAGTCCGCGCCGCCCCGTAAAACGTACACGAGATCCCACTCGTTAAAAACTGCGCTCGGCAATGAATGTATTTTTACACGCGATTACGTAACGGTACGGATTTTTAAAAATACAACAACAACAAAAAAAGGACACCTTGTTGTTTGAAGAAAAACCGTTTTTCTTCTTCTTCTTCGACAAATCGATTATTTGCGCGCATTCGATTCACCAGACGTCGCGTTACGACGTTATTGTGCGCACGATTTTCCACGATCACAACAAATATTCGAACTGCCCGTTGAGTTGTTGAATAGGACGGGAATTTCAACGTTAGGTTAGGTACGAAGTCGCTTTAAATTTAAATTTTAAGTTAGCTTCTCGACTTGTAAACCAAATCGGTCGACTGAACGTGTCATCGAACGACGTTTTTCAATTTTATGAATTTATTTTTACCATGAACACGAGTTTTCGTTTCCATGTTTATCACGCGATTAAAATAGCGACGCTTGCGACGACCTCTAATGAGTGTACGAGGCATGGCTATTAAATAACAAGACAAAACAAAAATAAATTTTTAACAATTTGATATTTCACTCCTTCTGTATATTCCCCTTAACGTTTAATACACCGCTCCGTCCGTATTTTCCATCAGTCGAAACAATTTTGGAGATTCTTTTCACGCGATGCCTTTAATACCTGTGTTGTTTTTTTACAGCGTCGACTGACTCAAAACGCGTTCCTTTTGATTCGCTTTTTATCTCTGGAAATAGCACACGGAGCGAGATCTGGCGAACAAGCGCGGTGTTGTAACGCTGACGTTCGATTTTTGGCTAGAAACCGTTTAATAGATAAGCCATTATGAGCCGGCGCATTGTTTTGATGCAACGGTCGTTTTCTCACGATTCCGGCCGCTTTTTTCTTACTCGTTCTCTGGGTATCTTAGTAGATAATAATGTTGATTGACAGTCTATCTATTCAGTCATTGTAACACCATTTAAATGTTGAAAAACACGATCAACAACTGGCCTTAAGTCGTCAACTTCCTCACGACCCTCACGAATCCGTTTGTGCCGCTTAAAAACACGTGGTCGTGACACGACGCCTGTCAACATACAAAGATTTTCCACGTTTCATTAGAAATTTTAAATCAATGCGCCGATCGATTTTTCCGTCTGGCACAATTTCGACGTACAACGCGAATAAGTTTAATTTTATCAAACTTAGGACCAACTAGACTAGTATTGTTCGACGCGACGACATTCACGGTTTATAAATATACCAATTTTATCATCTTATCTGTACGCGTCTTATCGTTAGTTCGATAGTCTCGTTATTTAACGGCCAAAACTCGTATACGATGTGTACACGTTATTTAGTTTCCCCGCCGTCGTCGTCGTCGTCATCTGCGTAAAGTTTAATGATATTATTTTGACGAACTACTGTTACTCGAGCTGCTACCGTTTCGTCAAATCGAATTTTTTCTATATAATTTTAAAGTTTACATATTGAAAAAAAAAATATATATATATATAATCGAATGACAACACCGCCAATTAAAAATATAATAACAACGTAGATTACAGCTGATATACATGTATACGCGAGGGGAATACACTCTGAACACACATTTTTTTTTTGCACTCTTACAATAGCATAAAACACGTTTTTATATGTTTTATTATTATAGATTATTTGAATATTGCGCCAATAATTGGGAATAAAAAATTAATTAAGTAAATTACCGACGTCATATTATCACGGGGACCTTGAGGCATATTTATCCAATAATAATTACAGTAATTGCACAAATTTATATATAAACGAGTGTTATTTACGAAACCTTACACACTTCAGACCAATAGATTTTCGCAGATGTAATTAATTTATATAACACGTAAACTCGTTCAAAGTATAAACCGTAATAAAATATTGTTCGGCGAGAACGTCGTTCGTTTTTGTTTTTTTTTTTTGGTCCGTGTTTCTACAACGATATGGTTGAAAGGACAACGAAATCCATAAAACAGAAACATTTATACATAACGAATCTACTACAAATATGTTATGTTATCTATAGCGTGCGATATCTCCTAATATTTTATGTCCGACGCTTTCGATACTCGCACGCACACACATAGTATAAATATACGTATGCGTATCGGTTGCAGCGTTGCACGTAGATATAAATACCGTCGACATTATATTTGGATACGAATTGTACACGCGCGAAAAAAAAGTGCATTTTATCCGACGAAAACCCGTCAGAGGAAACGTGCGTTTTTCCTACGAGCACACGGCAACGTGTGAGTAAACCCTAATAAACACGAACACACGGTCGTTAATAGTCTTGTACGTCGCGGGGGCATTGTAAATAATTGTTATGCAAGTGCGTGCGGTTAAATGATGTCGTGATGTAAGTGCGCGTGTGCACATAGTCTCAGTCGAAGTTCGGACACTCGTACAGTCTATTTTTACGATAGCTGATAAAAACATTGAATCGATCTTGTTAAGATATAATGGTTGAAAAAAAACAAACGATTACGAACAAACGCAATACGTTATTTGCGTGCAAAGTCCGTGTTATCACGCGTACGCTCAGACAGTGTTCGGAAAAGTACGAATTGTATTGCACGTGCAGTCTGCATATACGAACAAATAAAAATGATTTTAAATTAATTTCGAATGGTTTTAAACGTTATTTCGTAAAACAATAATAATAATAGTTATTATTATTATTATCGTTAGTGTAGTAATCGGGATTTCCGAACAGAATTATGCCAGTAAAAAAAAAAAAAACAGCTCGAATAATGCTTTTATTCTTGCGATAAAACGACTTTTTGTTATCAATTATTAGCAGTTATATCTTATCGTATTTTTATCAAGTCAAAGCTTACATTTGTCTATGATCTGAATCGTTTTTATTTGTATAAATATCAACGAAAAACTATATCGTTCAACCTTTCCGGCTCGTTAATGTCTTAAACACGATGTTAGTCGTTCGTGGATAGAAAACGTGCGTGTTTTCGGAAGCTTCTCCGTGTTTGGCGACAACTCTGTAACAGTTAAAACAGAACGGTAGTTATATTTTCTGAATTTTTTCATCCACTCTTAGAACGTAGCCGACTTGTTCGGTAATCGGGAAACGCTATAAATATCGATGTTTTGTAACACTCCTCTAGCATTTCTATCGGTCCTATCAGTTTGTTTTCCACGAGCACCAGACCGTATTCGAGTAAATAATGTCGCACGAGTCGTCGTACGTCTTTGAAAGCGTTATCGGCATCCGCTCGAATGGTTTTTAAAGTTTCTCTAACGACATTGTTATTATTATTATTATTATTTTTTCATTTTTTTTTTTGTACATTTATATAATTAATTACGGATTTTCGCATAAAAACGAAAGACGAGATTTCGTCTAAAAAGTCAACGCGCTCGTTAATATCAATCGCATCGGACCGAGTAAAAAATCAAAAAAAAAATCGTCAATATCACACGAATATATAACTTGTGTTTAAATTACGTTCATAAAATGACAAGCCCTACTCAAAAATTTGAGTGATAACAATGTGTCCTCCGATAATATCTTTTCGATTTTAAGCTCTCCCTCCCCATTGGTGGTTAATGTAGTTCTCAATTTTATTGTAAATTCTGGTTTTCTGGTTTAATATATATATATATTGCATGAAACATCTCTTTTTTGTTATTTAATAATCTCCTTTTTAATTTACTTTTAGTTTAGTTTTAGTTTTTATTTATGTTCTTTTTTTTTTTCACATATTACACCTTCCAGTGTTAATTTAGTTTAATTGTCGAAGTGTAATGTTGTAAAACAAATCTTCTTTAATAAAAAAAAAAAAAATTACGTTCACGACTCCATACGAATTATGCATTTCGTTGTGGACAGGTATATATATATAATTAATAGGTAATGTTC
The DNA here is from genome assembly GCA_019022885.1 of Schlechtendalia chinensis. Classification (NCBI taxonomy): domain Eukaryota; kingdom Metazoa; phylum Arthropoda; class Insecta; order Hemiptera; family Aphididae; genus Schlechtendalia; species Schlechtendalia chinensis. The sequence goes on from CM032341.1 coordinate 3,719,190, forward strand.
GTGATACTACGGGTACGGTACACCGAAAAAATATTCCGCGTAAACATGAGATAACGATATAAAACAAGCGTATTGTGTTTTACCGTAAACACGTATCTTTAAGTGTTTTTGTGCGTACGTCTATTGCGTAGGCAAACAAAATGATTAGTAAAATATTATTTTTATACGCATCGTGTACATCATTATTTTCGTCTACATTTAATAATAATAATAACAATACGAAAATCAACAATATTATTATTATTATTATTATTGTTGTGCATACACTTCTCCTGCAGTAACTTGATATTAGTCGCGCTTACTTACATACACATATATATATCTAGTAAATCTATACGATACGTACACGTACACGATTCGTAAAATATAAATACAAGAACATTTGTTTTGATTTTAAACATTCCTTAAATTCAGACACTAGAATATTATATACATATATGTTTTGTTGCGAAAACAAAATACAACGTTCATGCGGTAATTGTATTTTACTTAAACGAACGTGGTCATAATCGTCAATTATTACATTCCGGTTCACGGTAAGGATTGCTTTTTACGAGTGATTTTAGTTTTTATCTTATATATATATTCGTTTCCGATTTCGGCCAATCGACGTATATATATATATATATAACAAAAATAACTGCAAGTATTGTTTTAAGTAAAAGCATACAATTCTATTTACCGTTTCCCGCAGACAAGAAGTTTCTCTTCTCGAAACGACCGAAACCGTATGGAAGTCGACGGAAAACCGCCCGCGCAGGAACGCGTGTAAACGTGTACGTCGTACAAACGCGACAGTGGCGCACCCAAGGGGGTGGACTCCGGGTCCGGACCCCCCCTTGACCTGTGTAATAGTTTTAAATTTATTGATGAAAATCCAAATTCTGATACAATGTTCATATTTTTCTGTCAAAATTTCATAATGTAGTTTTTTAGACCCCCCCCTTGAAAAAATCCTGGGTGCGATACTGAAACGCGACAACGGCCGGGACAGGATAACGATGAATACGTACGTATTAGATACAGGTACTGATAAGAACACGAGCAGACGACAATAACGCGCATAGTTAGGCCTGAACGGCCGACCGGAGTAATCGCGAACGAACGAGAATACACGTACGTGTTATACACGTTCGGCGGCCGACTGTCTCGCGTTATTTTGTAACGAAGTCCGAGGCGAGACGATAAGCCCGGGATTCGATACTCCACCGGATACAGTTGCCGCAGCATCTGTGCCAGTTCCCGTTCACGGGTCCCCGAGGACGTGTTTGTTCGTCGTGTGAACAACATAACTCGAACGCTGCCGGACGGCACATATCTCATGATTTCACGTCGATTTCGCGTCGTATTACGGGGCACGAGGACGAAAATGACAATCGCTCTTGTGAATCTCGTTCGTTTTTCGTTTATAACCCGGACGAAACGCGTTAACGCATTTTTAACGAAAACGAAAAAAACACGAATCAAATCTAGCGAAAACCGGCTAGAAAATGATGACTACACTCTTGTCTTGTCGTTTCGATTTCATAAAATTCCCGACGAAGCCTACATTATTTAGTTCGAAACAAATGGGTCGGGTGATAACGAATCAATAAGAAAATGATTTCAACGATTATATTGTTATGGAATTGATATTCTTTTGAAATAATCGACCAAAAGCGTGATCCCCGCGATTAATATGGATCTCCATACCGGTCACACACACGCATATATACAATATTGAACCGCCAACTGCGTACGTATTGTTATTATTAATTCGTCTGAGTACGTTAGGTCTATTGAACGAAATAAATCCCGAAAGATCAGAAAAAGTGGATTTGTCACTTTTTTTTTTAAAAAAAATTCGCGATTCGTGTACGTTAGATGTACGACGGTTGGGCTGGATTTTTCGCGTGCAAAAACGATTGTCGAACACTTCAAACCCCGAACGGATTTGGCGACCTGTTGCGATCTCGCCTTGCTAACGGCGAACGCGGCGGGCCGACCGTCGAAAACGGCGCGAACAACCAAACACGTTTCTTTTCACGTTCAGATTTACGTGTGCGCCGCGGACAATGGATTTGTTTTCGAACGACGACCGCGGGCCGACGACGACCGTCTACTCCGTCTACCCCGCGCATTGTTGTACGCGGTTTTATTGTCTGTTATCATTCCGTCATTATTCCACCTCGCTGCTATCACTCACTCGGGATATTCCCCGGGTGGCCGCCAACGGGCCATTTGAAGTTTACGTCCGTGATTTTCAAAACAATGAAACGCATACATCGTGTTCTCACTACACGCTCGTCCGACACGTGTCGTCGTCGTGCTTGGCCACCATACGATTGTTATCTGTGCGGAATACGTTTTTCCCGCTAAAAAACGTAATTCGATTCACGTCGCGTTTCCGGGCGACCGATAACGTTTTGATAATTTTCATTTCGTCGTTTTGCCGGACCGTCATGATACATCGTCAAGTTATTTATTTCATTTTAAAACCGAACATCCGCAACGTCTCGTCGCCCGTTCGACGCGATCGCGTTACTTCGACGTCTCCTAAAAACGTAGTCACCTGGGCCTCCAGGGCCTCGGTCCGTCCCGGCTACGTTTTAACGTCGTTACGCTAGACGACTGCGGTTGCTGAGGAGACACGCCACAGCGTTTTGTGCTTCACGTGTATACGCGTGCGCGTCCGTCGCGTAAAATATATATATACATAAAAATGAAAAGAAAAGATAACATATTTTTACTCGAACAGAAAGAAATGTCCCGCGAAGATGTACCGTGCGTTTTGAATCGGAACGTTTTGTTCGCTGATCACCGTGTGCTCATCAAAACGGGCGGTCCTCGTAACAGCTGCTGCGGTACGATTTAAGTGCTGACACTTACTAAGTGTTAGTAACAAGTGTTAACTTACAAACCGAGAACAAATGGAACGGGTTCGCCGGCATTCGGACGATTTCGCGTTGAAGTTTTGACCGCGTGCGCGACCGCGTGTGCAACTCCGCACACGCACAATCGAACGAACGGATGATTCCGTTTTAGATGTTTAATCCAGTCGTAAAGGGTTTCGATCAACACGTTACGCGCGTTTCTTTTCGAATCGTGCGAACGGAATTACACGGCCACGTGTCGATTAGCATTGCATCGTTTCAATCGATCGATAAGTACATTATTAAAAATTGCTTTTTAACATAACGCGGAAAATAATCGTGCCCTGTACACAAGGACCAATTATTTTAACTGTAATTGAACGTTTTTTCGGTATTATTCTTCTTGCGAATCGTTCGTATAGTTATAATTAATTTAAAAAAAAAAAAAAAAAATGAATACCACGCTATAAATATATAATGATAACAAACACGTAAAAACTAAGAGGCGAAAACGGCATTCGATAAACGTTTGACTGTATTGTTAGTAAACTCAATTGACTTCGGTTCTTCAGTAATAAAACGGCTAGAACGTGAACAATACATTACGAGACGATATAGTGTTTGAAATCGAGTAGTTTGCGATAAAATGAAACATGACCGTAAATTTGAATATTTTAATTAATTTTTAAAACTAAAAATTTAATCTCCTATTTAAATGCACTTATTATATAATTTAACGTACAATGTGTACACATGTTATATATATATATATAAAGAAACTAATTTTATTTATTAAATAGATATCATCACTTTTTTTGATTTGGAATGTGACCTATCTAAAATATGTATTAGAACGCTATCTCTTATTGATAAATACGAATATAATGTACGGCGATATATTGCATACTTGCATATTAAACAATTTAACGCTTTTAAAAGAATACGTACACCTAAATGTGTTTTGAACGTTGAAATAATTTACGAGGAAAACGAAAAACCGAGTTGACCGCGACAACTCGTATGTACGTGTGCGCGCTCGTATTGTACGTATGTGTTTACGAGTTCAAAATGCGTTTTCTTTGTTGCGCTGCTTGTTTGACGCCACACGTTTTTTAGTTTCAAAGTTCGGCACACACAAGTTTTTCGCGTAATTCGTGCACAATCGTTGTCGGTTTTCGTAGTATTTTAGACGACGAGCGAAATCTCGAATCAAAAAAAAAATATATATATGTAAATCGCCATGGGTCCATCCGTAATCAATCACCGTCTTCCGCCGCGTGTAGATTATTATCGGTGTTATCGTATTAGACCGTAAACAGAAATATTATTTCGTATGTTGCGTTTTGTTTTTTTTGTTTAACTGTTGAAAATAATACAGTACACAAATGCGCAAAAACCATATAACGCGCATTTTTTATACATCGTGTTGGTGGTCGGTTCGGAGTGCTTGCGAAAACGCACGGTAATAAAAACGTTTACACGTTTCTACGCGAAGAATCCGCGCGTCAAATAATTGTGTCTGTAATACGACAACGACGATGTTAATAATAATAATTATTATACGTAATGATACGCAATATAATAAACGGACGAAAAAAATAATCGCGACTTGTCACTCGCTCGCTCGTACGTTTCGCGCTTGTTATAAATAACAGTGTCATGTTTTAATCGATCTGAATTAACTGCTGGCACGATGCCCCCGTACTCGTTGTACGCGACCGATCGTTTTGAAAACCGTCGACCGACCGCGGTCTTCACGTGGTCCTCCCCGTCTCCCGTTCCCCCCAAAGTCCCCCCTGTGGGTGTGTCGTCGCCGTTTCGCACGGCTTACCGGACGACACGTGACGAGTGGTTGTTACGCGTTAGGTCGGCTCGAACCGGTGGCGGTCAATGGGGGTCGGGGGGATGATGGGGACGTATCCGTCCCTTCCGATGACCTATTTGTTATCATGTATTATTTTTAACGGTATGCCGTTTATTACGTGTTTATTGATAATAATACAAAAATTATATCATCAAATAATAAAAAAGGGGTCCTGCGTTCGCCCTTGCCATAGACGAAGTATCGGACGAATTGGCAAAAAAACAAAAATAATAATAATAATAGATTTAACAATTTAATTATAATAAAATTATTTAATAAAGTGAACTCATATACTTAAATTATCACTTATGTTTTCAACGATCAAAATCAGCCTCCCCCCTCCCATGACTAAATCGTTTGACCGCCACTGGCTCGAACCCAATCCATTCCATTCTAACCATCGATCACAGGCCCTCCTTAACGCAGACATTAAATTACAATAAAAGTATTAAATAGTGTTTCTAAAAACTAATTGAAAAAAAAAGTTATATAATATATGTATATTATATTATTACTTGTATATTTATAAAAACAATGATATTGTAATTAAGATGTTTAATATAGTATTTAAAAATTTACTTTTCGACGCTTCATTCGAGCGAATTCGTCAATGACTTCTTCTGAATTTAATTTCCGTGCTCGCTTGTTTTCAATTGGAATAATTGATAAGCCGTTCTCCTCTACCAGCCATCGTACCCCGTAAATAATTTCTAATTATTTTCAATTTTCAGAACGATCGTTCTGCCGCTGCTATACTGTTACGGGTAATGTCAAATATAAAATTAAAGCGGTGTATAATACGTCGGGGTGTGTATGTACAATGAAAAACGCCGTCGCTCGCCGTACATTTTTTTTTTTCATTTTTTAAAGCGAATTAGTTTCAACGTAAATATTGTTAATACATTAAGGTCCCTCTGTGGTCCCCCCCCCCACCCCAAACTCAGACAACCTGGACACCCCAGTGGCCCCGGCCTAAATACGCGTGCCATTTCGCCGGGCCGGGGAAGGCGAACCGTCGTGGACCGCGTTCTCGTCGGAATCACGTTCGCGCGCGTACGATGCCGTTTCCCGTGTACGTACATCGACGAACGCGATCCGTCTCGACCGCCAAAAACTAATTTTCTTTTATTACGTCGAACACGTCACACCCAGTGTGTCGCATTTGACTATGCACGGGAATCGTAATTGGCGTTTTTTTTTTTCATACAACGGTCATTTATCACAATTTCGTTTGAACACCGCTCTAATCCGACCGTTTTTAACGCGACGAAATACGTATTCAAACGTTTTATATCGACGTATCACGTTAGGAAACCGTGTGTCAGTGCCGTTGCTGCTGCAGGTATCGCTTAAAACCATTTCCATATACAATTTTGAGAAACTTAACGTACACGTTTAATCGAACAGGTTTTTTGTGAATTGTCATCGACAACATTCGTTTCCGTTATTTACTAGATAATAGTCTTGGAAAATCGCCCGGAATCATAATTATTTATAAATATCTGTTTTATATTTAAATGTTTATACATTTTTTTTTTTGAGCTTTGTCAACAGAGGAAGCTGTTGACTTTATAAATTTAAACATAAATATTATTTACAGGTTATTTAAGTAAACCGTACACATATATTTAAGGAAAAAAGTTTAGGTTTGGACTAAAAAAATACAAATATTTATCGTTTATATAAATGATCCGACAATCTATTCTTATTTTTCGAGTAGTCGGACTTTTATTTGTATCGCAAATATCAACTTAGCAAATCGTATCTAGTTGGTACGCTTCTCGATTTTCTCGATAGTTGTCTAGGTTGTTGTAATCGAGAACTCGAAACGCAACGCATAACGTCAAGACGTAAAATGCATTTGACAACAACACATTTATTATATTCATTAATTACAATAAAATAACGGCGCCGCTCGGAACGATAGCTTCGAGATTCAAAGCAGTCATATAGAACACGAAAGGTCTCCGTCTATAAGCAAATCCGTTCGAATCGACATCCGTATCGCCTTGCAGCTGGTCGCCACCTTTTTTCTTCTGTATTTTCAAACGCACGAAATGTAAATTCAATTAGAAACGAACGACAGTAGGAAATAAAAAAAAACCGTATATAATTATGCATATCGTTATTGAGATTAGGTTAAAATTACACGTAGTTCTACGTAAATAGTTACAGACATAACAATATTATCTCGGACGTAGTAAATCTAACAGGTGCCGTGCGCTATTTATTGAAGACAACGCGTGTATTTATACTTGATATGCGATTTATAACAACTATATATAACGTACATTCATAATGTTCGCCGGATTCGTATATCACGTCGTACGTTTTTCGTTCGTCTATAGAGCTATGGCCCCTCTCTGCGTTGCATTATCACATCAAATACTGACGAATGCCGTAATTTTGATTCCACGCATCGTTCTACACAATTCGCCCGACGCGCGTATGCTATAATTTCGGCAGACAACAACAATAATAATAATGCGAACAGTATGTTTTCGGACGAACCCTAAGAAATGTTGTGAACTTGGGCAAAAAAGGCCTAAATGTTTTTGTCACTCGAAAACACCTGTAGCGCAATATACTCTGTTATCATTAAATACATTGATCGTAAATCATAACTATTGGTATTTATTTTATAAGATTGTACGATACAATGTATATATGTATATATAAGATATTTTCAAGTTTCCAGAGTTTCCCAAATGACGTACGAAAATTTCTGACGTTCTCCCCGTGTAAAATATATACATACAACATCGAATCGATGCACTTGTTGTTTCAAAACCCGTAGTATAATATACATACTTTAATATACAATATATCCGTTTATTATAGTACGTACGTTGTATTAGGTAGATTATTGTAAACTTAAAATGAAAATTAATCAATTAGGTAAGTACGTTGTTGTTAAAACGTTTCCGGTAAAAGTGCAGATAATAACGCAGTGAATCTTTATAACTACCGCGGGCGAAATGTACGACCGTTTTCCAAATAATTTCGTCGGTTGTGTTCCTAAACCATAAATAATATCCCGTTACTTGCAAACTAATTATATACACACACCAAAAAAAAACAGTTTTAAAAAATCTTTACAAAACAAGTATCCATATGATGTAATATATACTTTCTTATATATTTTCTTTTTACCCGTTGGCTGAGTTATTATCACGTGTTATTATGCAAATCAGTTTATATGTTTTGAAACGGATTAAAATAAATTTGTTCAATGTACTTAAGTATTGAGAATTTTGTAGTGGAATATGAAGAAAACAATTGAAATATATATTCCGTGTAAACTGAATATAAACTGTATATCTGTGCATTATAAAAAACATTATGCGACACGTTTCAAACGGTATGTCAATTATTCTGTGTTGCACTTGCAAAAAAATAAAAGCTAGATAATTAATAATACATATCAATATAAATTTTTATTAGTTTTTCGATTTTATTTTTGTTTCTTTAAATTATACCAATAATCATTAATAAATTATCTTCGATTTCTCCTAACTTTTCCATTTGGCTTTTCTGGAAATTTCATTTTTGTTCTTATCCTTTATTCTTTCTTGGCAAGTCTCTCTCTCTCTTTCACGATATCCATTTTCTTCTCTCTACCCGTTTCCGTTTATGTATATATGTAAAGTAAATACATAATGTCATCTGAATGATAATTTTTGTTGATAACAATGCATCCGGAGATTATTCATTGGAAATTTTATATTTTAAAACATTTTAACCCATTATAATACATATATTTTAATTGCCAATACTGTTAAGAATAAAAGCACACTTGTAATACAAATAACGAACGTATTAAAACCATATCTTATGTTCATAGTTACTCGAACAATTCGCTATTGTAATCGAGTTGTTCTAGATTATGTTATGCCTGTTTAATGATTTCGATCATTTGCGGGTCAACTGTTTTGAGTAGTGCAAAAATACAAAGTTCAAAATTCTTTGAAGTATTTCATTATATTATTTATGAGAACCATTATACAAATCTATTTGTAAATTATCGAAATTCATTTGTCGATTCAAATTATGCAATTATCAATCGATATTATGGGGAATAGAATTCCTATGTATAGAACTTATATATTATATGAAATATGCGAAAATTCTGATTGTTTTAACAATAAATTAATGATTTTGTTTTCTAGACCGCATGCAACAGCTTTTGGAACGAAAACTATAATTATTATGAACGAATTTAGTACGACAACTGTGAATTTTAATAAAATCATCTCTCAGTGAATAATCGTCAATCACAATTCACTATGGTGAATAGCTTATGAAATTTACCTAAAATTTCCTCTAAAGTCTTGACCGAGACTTATTATACTATGTGTGAAGTTTATAGGTAATTTGTATACACTGTGCACGATTATTATACGGGAATCCTATCTAATAAAAATTTAAAGTCGAAATGCAAGAACACGAATCGGAATTATTTCAATAGATAATAGATTGTACAATTGAAATGTAGGTATTTTTTCAAATCGAATCATTAAAAAGTTTTGAATTATAATATGCCGTAGGCACTTGAAAACTGATATAAAACATTATATAGACACAATAACAAGTGAATTGTATGTATTCATTACCATGCAATCGAACAAAAAAAAAAAACCTAATGCATTTATCACAGATTTAGATACGTAAGCAATAATTGTTGCATAGCGAAATCGTACACGTGCTAGTAAAATTAATTAATCGATTTCTGAAAACATTACGGTGTGTTAGCGTGTGCGACTTTTGATTGTCGAGTTGAAAACAAAAATCAAACATCGATATTGATTGATGATCGATCATGTGTTACGTGTACGATGTATAGATTGAAATAGACGCATTTAAAAATGGTGTTACCAGATAATAACAACTGCACGTTATTAGAAATGACCGTAGTCGCGCTGCATATTGTAAAAAGATTATATTAGTCATTATAATACAGTAAACCCGCCTAACGTTTTGTCTAGTAAATACCGAACGTGCGGATACATTTATTATACCGAGACGTTCACTCTAAAAACTTTTTGCTAACAATTTTTCATAATTTAACGATTTTCTCCGTCGATATACTCTCGTTCACGTTGCATACGTCGTTCCAACCGTATTTTCCATCGGTCGAAACAATGTCGGAAATCCTTTTCTCGCGATGCTCTTAATGACTCTGTCAATTTTGTTTTTACAACTTCCGCTGACTCAAAATGTGTTCCCTTCAATGTGTTTTTTAATTTTGAAAATAGCCACGTGGAGCGAGATCTGGTGATTAACAACGCCGGCGGCGTTCGGTTTTTAGTCGGAAACTGCTTACGACGCACACGGCGTTTTATGAGCCGGCGGTACTAGATCCAAGAGTCGTTTCCCCACAATTCAGGCCGCTTACTCGTTCTCTGAGTGTTATCAAGACCTATAGATAATAATGTCGACCAACAGTCGGTTCTGTTATACTGTTTATATCGAGAGAAAAAAAATTCGTGCGCGTTACGAGCACGCGCGGATGAAGTGCGTGAAGAGTATTAGGTTTGCATTGGAATAGAATAAACAGAAATCAATACGGAAATTACCGGGCGCGGATCCAAGGGGGGGGGGGCAAGGAGCGATCGCCCCCCCCCCTAGACTCTTGTTAAATTTTTTTATTAGTATCGTTTTATAATTCTAACTCTTATCTATGATACTATAGAAAGACAATTTAAAATGAAGTTGTAGCTATGGGATTTTTCGGTTTTAACGTTTTTGATAACCAATCAAGATAAATACCTCTTTTTATCAAAGCGCGTACAATTGTTTTCATATATGTACGCCCACCCGTAAATATGTTCTGGATTCGCGCATTGGAACTTACTAGATAATCACTATTCCGTTAGGCAAACGAATATAGGGACCGTACGAGCCGCGGGCGTTTGTCGACGTAAACGCTTACTTGGTCGCCACCGCTGCCAGACGCTTTGAAACCGGTAACTCGGTCGACCGACGGTGAAGTCAGGTTAGGTTAGGTTACATTATCGCATGTAGCAATAATGTAAATCGAGCACGGAAAATGAAAGAACGCACAAAAAAAAAAAAGATGGTCGACACGAAACTAAGACGGCGCCGCTTTTGTTCGCGTCGTTCGGCCCGGTGCGTGCTCGCGCGCGCGTAAACGGCAAATGACGTGTTGACGGTGCCGCGCGCGGGCACGCGGTGAAATCGGTGGCGACGACGGCCGAGCGGTCAGCTCGCACGCCCATTGGCCGGTAACAGTCAGACGGTACGCGCGTGCGCGACTGATATCGGGAAAAAGCGTGACGCGCAAAGATCGTCTTGTTTTGTTTTGACATTTTATGTCTTTACTTTGGCACATTAAAATAAAAAACCGTCACGAAAAAGTGTCCACGAAAAGCGTTACCTAAATTAAGATACCCACTGGGGATAAAACGTCTCACTTAACCCGGACTCGTATGCGTCAATCATTTGTTATACCAGCTTTGAACCTAAATCTCAGCTACGTTTAGCTAACCTAAATCTAAACTTTTTAAAAACAAACGATCGCGTGACAAAAACATGTCAAAGGAAAGTCCGTAGTTTCATTGTAAATCATACTATACGAAAACGAATTTCGTCAAATTTGCACGTGTCCAGTGTCTCGAAAAAAACAAATACCAGGCGGGGGTGTGCAAAAATGATGAATCGCCAAATCTAGTGAAATACAATTATCATTTGACGCGTAATAATGACAGAAATATTTCTGTCGTTATTACGCGTCGCTGATTTTGCTTTGACATGTTTTTGGTCGTGCGATCGTTTGTTTTTGACGAAACCGTCATTTGTTCCGAACAGATTATTTGTGCCCTCTTTAAAGATGTTTCGTTTCGACGCGATTCGGCACGGTTCGACGAGATCCACGCGAAATCGTTCGTGCCACTGTTATAAACCGCGCGGTCGTGACGTGACGTCGTGGTGTTTTCGTTCAACCGTAACGGATATCGTCCGGCGGCAACGGCGTTCACGGTTTGTAGACGCGCCGATTTCATTGCACCCGTTCAATCGTTAGTCCAGGATCGTCTCGTCGTTTAACGGTACGCGTGCAGAACGTGTGGCGAACGCGTCTCGTGTTAGGTTGACCGTCCGATTGAACGAACACATACAAAAATACAAGAAAAACCGATAATAAACGTAAGACGCTACCGACTTGAAACGTTCGCGATCGGACACGGCGGACAACTGGTTTTCGTATTTCGTCATTTGTCGCGTACGACGTTTCGGTACACGAAAACGCGCCTGCTTACGTATATTCACGTTATAAAAATACGTTCGTTTTTTTTTTTAAATTCAAACCCGGATCGCAACGTCTAGTGAAATGACAAAACAACTTTTTACGGTTTAAACGGTCTAAAATTCACATCTGCCCGGGACGACCGTTTCTAACGATCGTTTTTCGCCCGACGGAATATAATGAAATCGATTTATTTACACTTTTCGGAACACACACGCCGTATATAAATATAGATATCGTGCATAGCATTGCGTTCGGCGCGTACGACACAAGTTGAATATCTAATGTAAACGGAATAATTTATCCGTTGCTACCGGTTATAGTCATTTTGATGTGTACGCATTATCATTATCATTATTCGTCTCTGCATACGCGTATGAGAGAATATCGTGCCAAGTGTGCGCGTTAAAAGGACACGAGAACGGTCGGGTGAAAAAAGGATAACAAGTTTTCAACATACACGCGCAGTGATTATTTTTATCTTACGCGCGCTGTGATACTGAATATACAACACGACGTACGTACGACCTTGTGCCGCGAACGTATTTATCACGCGCACGAATCGATAATATCGAAACGCTCGTCGTGGATTTGACGGGCCGGCGGACACGCGGAAACAATATGTTCGTTCGAACGAGAGAATTTTTTATTTTTTTTCCGCGCGCGCGATAACGTCTCTCCAAGGAGGGGGGGCAAGGGGCGATCGCCTCCCCCCCCCCGTAGACTTTTGCTACATTTTTTTTATTAGTATCGTTTTATAATTCTAACTCTTATCTATGATACCGTAGAAAGACAATTTAAAATGAAGTTGTAGCTATGGGATTTTTCGGTTTTAACGTTTTTGATAACCAATAAAGCGCGTACAATCGTTTCCATATACGTATTGCAGTTTAATTATTGAACGATACGTGAACCTTAAAAATTGTTGGGTCACACATAATAATAGAATATACCTGCAGCATGGCTCTTAAATATCTCGAACATCTCCGTAGAGGACAATGAATTGTTTCGATAGCAGCCGCGACCGCCACGCGCGATTCGACATTTGATAAAGATACGAAGACGGACTTTGTTGTTTTATTTCGGTGTATCGCAAACGATTTCCAATAAAACGTTTTGGGAAAAAATTTCATTACTCGATGCGACAGAATGAGGATTAAAGTTGTTTTGATTAAGATGCCCCCCCCCCGTAAATAAGTTCTGGATCCGCGCCTGTCCGGAGGACGAACGAAAACCGAACGCGAATCGCGGTTTGCCGAACGATTTTTTGAACAGATCCTGTTATTTTGGTATCTTATACGCGACGCGATCTCGTTTGACGTTACGAAGGCGTATAACTTTAAGAATGCGTGCCGTGCTGCAAAATGGAAATCGTTTTTTTTTTTTTATTCGATTTTTCGATCGAACGCGTAAATCCTCGTCGAGAACGTAATATATATGTATATAGACATACACGTTAAAGGACGTATTCGAACGTGTTCGACAATTTTCATTGCGACAACGGAAACCTCTACAATAATATACGATTGTTATCATAATATATCGTTCGGCGTGTGCAGCACCGTTGTGTTGTTTAACAACACAACGTCATCGAGTTTTTTTTCTTTTCTTTTTTTTTTTTTTTGGCCGAGTCGTAATCCATTCCGCGCGCGTAGCGAAGAACTGTACGCTCGTAATACAATAACGACAACGGAGATATAATATTGTCGTTACCGAAATATTATGTTACGTATTATTATATTCGTTCGAGATTACGAACGGAACGAAGAATGCGTGTTACGACGACGCGTGTTTTTGTCTCTTTTTCGACAATACCGAATCGTGCGCAGACGGTACTTCAATTCCACGCGTTTTCGCTTTTCCAGAAACATATTTTTATCTTTTTTTTTTTTTTTTTGATTTACGCGCGAGAAAAATCGCGATTTTTTTATCATCCCGAAAACAATAACCCGTAGCGCTCGACACTGATATCAGTCAGTTATCTATTTTAATATTATACGTTAAAATAATGTCGACAATTTCCGATTTGTTTACGTTTAAACATGTGTATAATATCGTATGGTGTTTCGGTAATATTTGATGAAAACGTCACGAATCGTCATGTTGTTTTTTTTTTTTCAAGTGGTCGATGTTTGAGTGAGCCGGATGAATTTTGCTCGACATTATTTTTCTATTCAGAATTTCGGTACTTTAGAGTCGACAAACAAACGCGTGTACATGTCAAAACTCATAAGGATCGACCGGGGCAAATATTCGTTTAAAATCGCATTCGCGGCAGAGTTCATCGGTTTCACGTGTTGCACCGATGACGCGCGTCCGTTATTTGAATACGGAAACAACAAAAACTCGCGTACGAAATCGACATCTCGACCGTCTCGGAACTTACACACGCTGTCTTACACACAATTATTGTTCCGGTTGACGCGCGCATACGGATTTCACGCAAAAAAAAAAAAATAAGAATAATAAAAAATACCTAGCCACAAACATATTCCATAATCTTAATCTAGAAATGTTATTCGTGTCGCGTTCGTATATAAGTTATTTCGAATTACGCTTTGTAGCTTCACTATGAATCGTTTTTCGAGTACAACGAAAGAGCGGACTTTAATGCGCTACAAACCATTAATATATGATCTACAAAGTGTTAAACTATTATTAATAATGATTTAATTATAAAACATCGTTATTTGCCTGTAAGAACATCAAAATATGCACTAATATATCATGATATGTATTTACACATTTAAAAACTTTAAATAGACAAAACAAAAATTTGCATTAAAACGTTAAAATAAAAACGTATAAGTAATCGAAATAGGTGGTATTGTATGCGCTATGTATAAAAAATTAGATAATTGAAAATTACGTAAAACGTGCTCTCCTTTTATTTTTAGTTGATTTTAGGTTGAACAAAAACTACTACTGAAAAACTGTCATCGTAATTTAGTGCTCGTACTCATTGTATTTGTTTATATGTTATATATATGTGTGTTTTATTGTATCGGCTGTACGTACACATTGGAAAACGACCGATAACGTTTTAATTAAATTTTATCAATAAAGATATCTAATTTTTGAAATAGCCATTGTAATAAATACCTGATCATTGATTGTCGAAAGATTGTTAGCATAAATTAGCTTTTTAAAGTGAAATAATGCAAGATATATACAACATAAAAATTTTACCTTTTTTTTATTTATATGAAGGTTACAAAATACATTTCTATCTTACTCTGCAACTTTTGTCATTTAAGGAAAAAAGTATGCAACTGCATTGACGTCCGCCCTTTATTAATATGCGTTACGTATACACATACACCTTGACGTTACGTTCTAAAGAGTAACGAGCGTTTTTATTTTAAATAATTATTCGCTCATTCGCGTCGCAGTCGACCACTCGACGTTTAACTGTTATCCAATTTGTATTTAACATTCCGACAAACAGCATTATATATATATAGAGAGAGAGAGAGAGTCGTTATTACAAGCGTATACAGTCGAACGCGTTTAACGCGTCAAATAAATATTAAGTTCTAAACAAACATTCAAGTAGTCGACGATTGGAATAACGATAAAAAATTAAAAAAAATAAAAAAATTCGAACTGACGAAAAGAATACAAATACATATTAATACAATATTTGTTTATTCTTCGGTGACCTGAACTTTCGACAAAATCATCGTTTGAATTTTACATTTCTAATTGTACGGTAAAAAAAAAAAATGTCAACTGTTATGAATTTGCATACGGTTGTCGAGACTACAAAGCGTTATAACTTTTGCCGTGTTCTAAATACAAATACACCAAAAAAAAATTTTATCGTTTTTTATCGAATTTATCGTTCATTTAATTGTTTTATAACGTGCGATTCGAATCAAATATTCAAAAATAAATTGATTACTTGCTCACAATATCGTGGTTACTGTAAGGAATATTATAAAGAGAAGAAAATAAAAACGAAATATTGATATATATATATACGTGTATGTGTGTGTGTAATGATATGCGTACATATCACTATTATAACAGTTATTAGTAAAAAACATTTTGTGTATCGGTGTATTCACGTACAATACCATACGAAATAATTTACGAGCAAAAATTTACTTAAGTCATAATACAAATATCGAATAACTTTCCCACGGACTATCCGAATAAAAACGAAATAATAACCAACACAAGAGATATTGATCATCGGGGTAGCAGAAAATATAAAATTGCCACATAAACATAACACATTATACTTAACTTGAACAAAACAAAATATGCGTGAGAACGAACCAAAGACGAACAGTCAGAACGCTAAATATCACCATTACTACTGCAAAGGCAAGATGCGGAAAATTTAATAACAATTTGGCCGTTCGCTGGTCGGACCACCAACATAGTCTGATATAGCAGAAAACTGTCACAAGAACACAAATAATTACAACATCGATCCTTCGGTGATCTCGTTTCCGCGTCAGTGTGTACGCCTTCTCCACACCGTGTTTGTGCACATTCAAACTACGAGCCACGAAGTGGGCCTTCCGTAGGACGACTTCAGTTTTGTGCATCAACGTATTGGCTTGTTTAATTTGTCGGTGAATTCGACTTCGAAGTGAAGACATCGACCCAGCCTATTTCCACAATCCTTTTTGCACGGTTAATTATACTCACAGATAAAATAAAAAGTCATGTACAAGCAGCAAGGTAAGAAAAAACGTTCTATTTATTTTGCTTTATTTCCATTTGAGTATTGCTTTATTTTATTTTTTTTATGACTTCTTTCTTAGACAATTCTCGGACCTACGCCCCGCCGTTTCATATTTCCATTTCATTATAACCAACCACTTTTATTTTTGTATTGTTATTATTAAATATATATATATATATATACACGTAAACCGATCGAATTATTAGTAATTATTACACGTAAGTAAACCGGTATATGTTGATCAAACAATCAGATCGGTAAAGCGATAGGAAAAGCTCGACGATTTTTTATACGCGATAAACATGTATAATCGATATATTTCAGTTTGAAAAACAGGTACAGCCGTGTTGTACGCGATATTTTACACAGGTAGGGCGGATGAGTTGAGGACTTCGTGATGTGTTCGAAGTTCCTAAATAACATCGAAACTGAATCGTTTCGATTGATTTTGAAACGTATACGGGTTTTTATCGCATAAACAAATGTTAAAATGATAAAATAAGAGCAACAGTCTGTAAGCATAATGTAAAATCGTCGGTCGCACTATAGTCGCCGACGTGGTATATACAATAGTGCCCGATTACGGAGTAAGAATATAAGCGATCAAACCGTTTTGCCATTTTGAAGACAAATCAAATGTGCACTCGCACAAGCAAAATATTCGTTATATTTTTTTTCTCTTTCGTTTTTTACGGAATACATTTCCACATCACCTGACTAAATGTTTTGAACGATGATCCCGGAATATGCAAACGTTCGAATTCCGTAGTAATAAACAATACGGAACGGAGCATTTGTATCAATCGTATAACAAACGACTTCAACAACCGAACGAACGTGTAATTCACATGACACACACGTAGACAACCTCTAATATTAACATGTACAAGGTCTGACAATTAAGTAGTGAGACTGATTTTTTTCCCGCGCTTGTGGTAACACTGCGACGTTTAAATTTTTATCCGTTAGTGTGGTATCTCTCCTCTATCGATACATATTTTTGTCACGCCCGTGCGATCGTTAATTGTCTGTCAGTGTTGTGTTTTATACAAGTGTGTTTGTGCTAGTCGTCACAAAAATGGAAAAGCGAAAATTCGAGCAACGCGTCGCGATTAAATTTTGCGGTAAATTGGGCGATTCGGCGTCTGAAACGTACGGTAAATTACGAAAAGTTTATGGTAGTGAGTCTATGAGTCGTGCACAAGTGTTTCGTTGGCATAAACAATTCAAGGATGGCCGTGAAGACGTGGAAGACGAAGCACGAAGTGGGAGACCGGTGGAAGTGCGCACTAACGCGAATGCGCAGCGCATACGCGCCCTAATCCATCAAGATCGTCGTTTAACAGTACGAATGGTAGCCGAGGAATTAAATATCAACCGCGAAACCGTTAGACAGATTTTAACTCAAGATTTTTCGATGAGAAAGCTGTGTGCAAAACTGGTTCCAAAAAACCTTTCGGAAGAACAAAAGCACAATCGAATGTCAATTGCGAAAGACTGTTCGGAACAAGTAGAAAACGAGCCGATCGAGTCATTACGGGTGACGAAAGTTGTTTTCCAATATGACCCTGAAACGAAGCGCCAGAGCCAACAATGGCTGTCGCCAGGCGCCCCGAGACCGAAAAAAGCTCGCATGAGCAAGTCTAAAGTGAAGACCATGCTCATCTGCTTCTTCGATAGTCAGTGGTCCATAAGGAGTTCGTTCCACCTGGACAGACAGTTAATCAGGTCTTCTACCGTGAAGTACTGGATAGACTTCGAAAAAGGGTCAACAGAGTGCGTCCCGACATCGCGAGAAATTGGATTCTTCACCACGACAACGCGCCTTGTCACACAGCGTTCAGTGTCACGCAGTTTTTAACGTCGAAAGAAATTCCAGTGTTACCACAGCCACCGTATTCACCAGATATGTCCCCATGTGACTTCTTTTTATTCCCCAAGATCAAAAATGCAGTGAAAGGTACGCATTTTGAGTCGATTGGCGACAAACAGCTGTGACGAGCGTGCTGTCGGACCTCTCACTTCAAGACTTCCAAAACTGCTACAACGCCTGGAAAAATGTGTTAGTACGGAAGAAACTACTTTGAGGGTGATCATATTGTAGTCGAATAATATTGTAATAAAGAATTTATATAGCCTCAGTCTCACTACTTAATTGTCAGACCTCGTATGTATAATATACACGAGCGTAATGAAATTTTAAACGCATTTGTTCGATTATCAATAAGTTAGACGTGTTATTGTACATTGTTGTTATCCTGTCGAACGCTTTTTTCTTTCTTTTTTTCAATAGTGTAGTTACGGTCAATATTCTTTCGTAACGATAAAAATAAAATACCGTAGGAACGCGCTGCGGTGTGCGAGGTTTTAATATCGATAGATAATGATTGTGATTATTTATAAATAACACTGTACGGGAATACAATAATAACGATTTAAATAGGACGTGTATTTTTTCCCGTGTGCGCCAGAGAGATAGAGAGAGAGAGTTTAAATTTACGATTTGTTATCGTAATTGTCACTGATACTTTTGTTTGTCATCGTGCCGAATGGTGACGAATAGTACTCGATCGAATTTGAGCGAAGTTTCGTTTCGTACCGATCGGTACCGTGCGATTTATCGCGAGATTTGTGCAGTTAAGGTAAGTGCGTAAAAAAAAAAAACAAATTCCCAACGACATTTAAAAACGAATAAACGATCGTAATCCGAGAGCTCGTCAATCGCGCGCAACCGGTAAATCTGCAGAGAATAAAATTGTACGTCGTTCCCGTCCGGCGAAAAATTTTCCGTCTCCTTCAACGTTTAGGTGAATTCGTACAAATGCGCGTTTTTTTTTTTTGTACATACTTTAACGATTTTAGCCGCGATGGTTTTATCTCCATCCCAAACATAAAAACGCATAACAAACAACAAACGTCAATCGATTAACAATCATAACGACAGGAGTTATCACGGTTACATAAATATGCAAATGTACCGGTCGGATTAACGTTTTAGATTGGTTAACGACGCTGGTACAAAAGTTCAAAACGATAACGATCGATTTCTGTTCGTCTGGAAAACCGGACCATTTCGCCACTCCGATTCACGTCAACGTGACATTTAGTAAACGTTGTTTGCTATTCTTTTTTTGCTCGCCGGACATTAACATTATATAATGTTATATAATCGCGCGTGGCAATCGAAATTTCGGGTGACGTTACGTCTCATAATCGTTACCGCATGTGTGGTACATATATATATATTCACTAAAAAAACGTGCGCGTACCGGTGCAAATCACGAATGTATACGTGCTCGGTACCGACTCGGGCGACAGAGATACCTCGTGTGTGCGTGTGCGCGCGTATTATTAACATTCGACGTAGACGTGTTTCCGATAAAACGCATAATCTGCGGCGAGCGAGCGCGCGCGCGCGTGTTTATTTGTCTACTGTCTGCAGCGCATTTATTATTATGCGTGTGCGCGCGTACGTGATGTCGCAATGAAGTCGGCCAACTGTTTTAGACCGGTACGATACGACGGCACGCGACGAGTGGGGAAAAAAAAACGTATGTTTTCCCCGATAAAAGAATTCATGAAGTTAATAATAACAATAAAATTGCCGCGCGAAAAATCGCGTTTATAGCACGAGACTTAGGAGATTTTTTGTTCGCCGTGGATCGTCTTCGTTTTTATTCCTTGACGTTTCCTCTGGATAGTTTTCTTTTAGGGCCGACGGAAATATTACGCACACGTTTGAATTTTCGAAAACCGGACCGAGTTTACTTAAGTTTACCGAGTTTATTTAAGTCAGTCGATATTATTTTAATTAGAAAAAAACCGTACGGTAAACGGTTATCGCGAAAGCCGAGAAAATGCCCGATAATGATACCGTTTGTACGCGTGTGTTTTCCCATGCCGGCCGATGACCGGTGAAACCTGTGCGACACGTGTCGTAAAATAACAGACGAAAACACGTTTCGATCGGTTCACACCACGGAGAGTTGGTTTCCTTCGTTTTTTCGATCGGGTCCGTCCGGCGCCGAGAATGGCGAGAAGGGCGAGTCATACCGACCAGCGATTCGCGTTTGGACGTGTCCGCCGCGACCGCCAGAGGAGTGTCTTCGTCGGGACGACGTGAAACGAGAAGAAGAGCCCGCGACGTGCGTCCGCGCGTTGAACTTGAAAGCGCGTTCTGCGCACTGCCGCGTCGGCGACGGTGCTAATAATATACGCGTGCGGTTTTTTGGCACGCGCCCGTCGGTTGGCCGAACGGCGAATTCGAGCCGCGAGGGTAAATATAGGTGCCGACGACGATACGTTTTAATGTGTGCCACCGATGATTCCGCCGGTCTACGTGCCGCGTTTTTTGGGACGCCCGTCAAACGCGTAACGCGCGTATCGATCGTTTTGACACGTATACCGCGACGATAATTCGTATTCGCCATAATCGTATTTATGACGGGTTTTTATTTTCATCTGTTTTCAGCCGGTTCGCGCCGTTGCCGCGGACGTTCGTTCGAATCGAAACGGGATCGTCGCGGCCGGGTTCGTGTGCTCAGCAAAGGAGTGCCGCCGGAGAGATGCGCGAATCGTCTAGAAAATATTATGTTATTTGACGTTTATTCGACGAAAAGTACATTGCTCGTGTTCGTTCGCGTATTCCTTTCAGTTTTTTCGTTATAAAAATTTTTTTTATAGCGAACATAACCGATAAAATTGATTTACGATGTAACACGGTATCTTGAGTTGAGAAGCCGCGCGCTCATCACACTACGACATTTATTCAAATAATATCGGGTTAGGGAGGATTACCGGGCATCGGATCGGATATGGTCCTTGCTAAAACGTTTTGGCGGTCGGATATTGAATTATGGTAACGTTTGTAGAACTCGGTTTCTAATATTGTTCGCATTCTTAGGCGTGTGTGTGTAGCGTTTTGTTCGAGATGCGGAAGGTTGTAACTAAGCGAAACGTTTTGTTTTGGGCGATTTGTACATATTGTTTAGTTAGGATTAGGATATTGTAGAGATTAAGTTTAGTGTGGGATGAGAGTTTTGGTTTGGCGGTGTTGGGCTCAGGTCAATTTTTTGTCGAAATAAACACCGGGGTACTTTGTGGTCAGAGAGATTGGAATTCGAATATTATTGAACGTAACTCGAGGACAAGTGCGTTGTTTGAGGGTAAAGGTAATGCGGGTGGATTACTTTCGTTGATTTTTACACCAGATTTCAATGCGAGAACGATTTCTTTGTAACTACGAGAATAATTCAATAAGCAAATATTCGACGAGAAAAGTCAAAAAATAAAAAACAAACAAATAAAATATTATTTGCACACGTAAATTGTAATTTATTTGAATGGACGGGTGTACATATAATATAAATGTCGTACAGTTAAAGAAAATGTCGAAAAGTTAATACGAGTTTACGGTAAATTGTATTTTAAAATTTTAATAAGACAAACATTACTCCATACATATTTCACGTGATACGGTCCTATATTAATACTTATATTTGTATATATTATTTGCTTTCGCAGTGTACAGTGCATACACAAACGCAACGACTATAGAATTTTTCCTTTCATTTTACAAATTCTTTCTCTTCTCGGAACACACACACACACACACAAATACGTTTATTTATTTTTTGTTATTTTTCATGATAATATAAATAATTGCGGTGGATTTTTTTTTTTGGTTAATACCGTTTTAAATCGTAGAAAGTACGACCAACCGTACGGTTAAAAGGGTCTATAATATACACGGTCGAATTTTACCTTTCTCGCGCACGTGCGCACGTGTATACCGCTATTGTTTAGGCCATTTTCGACCGCCGAAATTCATGGACACACATATATACTCGTACATATAATATGTTTCCCGGAGACGTTAATACACAGTAAGTGTTTCGAGTAGATCCCCGGGTGTACAGAATTAAAACCACTTTCTCTGCTTCTCTATCGTATGGAATCTATGTGAAATGAAGTGAGTTTTTTGTAAATGTCTGGACCGATTTTATAATTGTAGTTTATTTCGGATTACGAGTCAGTAATCTTCTCCTACATACACGATAATTTACAATAGCTACAATTTATGTGTTTCGAGAACGTACATTACACTATTCTAATAACGAATTATTTTGGAACATTTTTTAACGTTTTTGAGGCATGTTTCTTTCAGTCAATTTTTTTTTTACTTATTTTTAGAAATGAGAAAAAATCCTCCTTAGTTCAATATATAAATATATAATTTTGTATTATAAAATTACGTAATCTAAATTAAAAATAATTTATCACAATGACCGCATCGTCATACCAGCCAGTCACATACAACTTTTATCAATGCGTCATTCTCTTATCGTGCGATATCTTTGTATTTTTAGATAATTTTTCAGACTTTAAATATTATTCAGAGTAAATAGTTTAATTTTTGAACATTTTACAAAACTTATAAGTTTGATTAAAAAAAAAAAATTACATTTTTTTCGTATTTTTTTTTTTTTTGGAATTTTTATGTCGTCGTTTATGATATTCAAATCCGAACTCTAGTTATGATTATGGTTGTTGCGGTTAATGTTATAATATACTCGATTTTCGTCACGTAACAGAACTAATACATAAAAAATACACCTCCAAAGAAAGTGTAGGCACGTCAGCGGATACAACTGAACGTGTCTCGTGAAAAAGACTCGGTCGACGTTCTGCGATCCAACGTTGAGAGATCTCTTCAAAACGGAAACAATCGCACTATCGTGTCGTCGAAGCAAGGCTAAAGAAATCAGGAGAAAAAAAAATCGTTAAACTATTTGTGTTTAACCAATCGATAACCTCTAACAAGAACCGGGTAACGCAGACAGCCCCTAACGTAGTATATCATGATCGTTTAATAGTTGAACGAAAACGAAACGTTTTCGCCGGTTTGTCGTCCAATGACTATGAACACAAAGTCAAAGCCCGTTAAAAACCGGATACGAATATACAGCAATTATTTAAGCGACAATCGATATTATGCGTACGTACGATATCCCGGAACTCGTACACTATTGTTCGTCTGAGGACTATCTCCATCGTCCGCGCCGCCGCATAAATCGGTATCTACGACGACGGCGACGACCACGCGAGACGATTAAATAACCTGACCAGCAATCGACGTGCGCTGTAGCTTTACAACACCAGACACTTTGCACAGCGTGTCTGAGAAATGCTCGTGCCAAAACTGATACGGAGTCCGACGAATATGTGCACACGATTTTCGCACGATTAGGTCCGGTCGAGTTATATTCCTGTTGCGTACGGTGCGTTGCACGCAGCAACACGTTCCAGGGACGTACACGGGGGGCGGGTGTTTTGGGTGTTCAAACACCCCCCAAAATGTTTGGTTATTTACTTATTCAATTTTAATATTATATTATACGGGTTATGTTATATTATTAGACAGGTTTAATACTACATTATGTTTGTGGACCACTGGCTAAAGCAATATAAAAATTCGTATACTTATTAAAATAAAAAGTTCTAACTTTCAATTAATGATTTTCAAAATCGCCCCCCAAAACTTTTTTCTGTGTACGTCCCTGACACGTTCTGTCCGATCTCAAACGCCTTTACCTGGACACTTATTGTGCGACACAGCAAGCGGTTCGGCGAATCCGACCCCGTTTCTACAGACAATTTTTTTCCCCGTTCCATTGTTCCAGGTTGCCAGCTCGTACGACGGACGCGAGTGTACGTCACGGTTGCACGAGCGACCGTGCCACTTGTATTTGTGTCGGCTACGGAAATTTAGTTTGGGAATTTTTCGGGCATACCGTGTTTTTGATACGAAAATGAAAAAGCGATTATTGGACAGACAGGCTCCCGCGATGCGCGTCGGGCGAATTCGTAATCGGCCGGAGAGAATCGAATTGAATTTGGAAGTTTCGAATAGTCCGACCGTTCGCGTTTCACGATCCCGCGCGCGCGACAAACGGGTAACGTCGTTCCGGCCGTGTTGTCCGTCGGTTTTTTTCACGGTCGTCGTACGCGTATGAAGTCGCGCTTACATAACGAACTCAATAAATAGCCCGCGCGTGGTGCACGCGCCAGCGGTTAATCGACCGTGCGCGCGGTCTTTTACGAGATATTATTGCGATACGAATGTATCGGCTACGCGCGATAACGACTTACGGTGGCGTGCACGTAAAAGAGCGAATTAAAATTCTAGACAATTAAAATGCACCGTACGTACGCGTCGCGCTATGCGCGTGATAAACGAAATTTTCGACGGATAAAAATTGTTTGAAAAAAAAAACCCCGATCCTTGTTACTGCTATCTCGCCGTGCAGACATGTGCGAAAAAATGCGCTAACTGTCTATTCGATTTGTAACCGATCAACAATTTCCGTGCGTTTTGATGCATTGCATACTTCGGTCCGAACGACATATATCATTTATGAACCGTTATTTCACCAGCGGTCCGACGGACGACCCTCCCAATGAGTTCGACTATTCGATACGGTTCCCCGTCTGGGAATACAGTCGTTCGAAATCATTACGTCGTCCCGAGACCGTAACATGTTTGTATATCTACATGCAATGCTTATCCAATACATTTGCACTGTCGTTTGTTAACACGACAAAACACGAAAAATACGTCTGACGTGTATCGGATGGCATTGTTGATCGTAGTTACGCACACATCTGATATAGAATAACAGTGCGTCGAAACGGCAATTAAAAAATAACTTTTATCAATATTCACACGTAACGGATAGAATGATTACAGTTTTATATAAAATTCGAATAACAGCTTATATTGTCGTTAATCTACATTGTCGCATACGTGCGCCATAGTATAGAAAAAACGAAACTCGTAAAAATCGTAAGACGCGCCCCCCACAGGCATTATACGTAACGTACGGGAAAGATACTGACTAATACACGACACTGCGGGCCACGTTCGCACGTAAAGCGCGTGCGAATAAAGGCTTCGGATTTACGTCCATGAAGCTATGGTCAGAACGGTATGTGGTAGTGGCGGTTTCCGTGCCACGAGTAAGCCTAGCAACGATGACCGCGCGTTCCCGGCGAATCGTACGTCCGTAAGACACGCGTGACCCCATACCGTATTAAATCGTATGGGATTTAAATTCTCCGACTTGTCACGAGGCGAACGCGACGCGTTTTCACCGGTCGTCTCGCGAGCGCGCGTTTTTTAAGCGATGATTTATTTCCATACACACGCCATAAGTTAATAGTGATATATTCCTTCGCGACGTTCGTCCGGACACAAGCCTTCGAACTCGTCGTGCGTTGCCACAACGTTTTGTATGCTTCGTACGGTGCTGAATACGTTCTCTTGTTGACGAACGGGCACGTTGAAAAACGGGACGATATCGCGTACGAATTTTGTGATTTTAAATTTTAAAGCAACTCGCGTAATAGGGACCGGAGAAATTTCAAATCGTAAATTAGCCGGTGACTTTATACTGGAACATACTGATATTAAGTATTACTCGATAATTATGATATAGATCGCAGTCGCCACGAATATAACGGAAATGTTAGGAAAGAACGAATGTTCGGGATTGTTCTCCGGATCAAAAAGCGGAAAAGAATCTTCTTCAGAAACGCGCGGTACGAGGTTATTGTTGTGATCGTTTCGTTTTTTGTTATGTGTAATGTTTATAATTTGTACACGCGGAATAGACGAAACGCGAGTGTTTGAAAAATAATCGATTTGATTCTTTTTAGATTCTATATATATATGTATATAAATACATGTGTGGCCAATAATATTGTGACAAATTTAGTGTTTTCGTGTTTCGACATCGACTGTTCATATGGATAGACTATGTGTTTTGCGTACCGACGTATAAATACACCCATTGTCGATAACGATAATTGTTCGCTCTGTATTTTCTCCCAAATTAACAGTACGTTGCGGCCGCGGTGTATATAAATAATGTGTATATCACACGCGACCTCTGTTTATTGTGTGCAGTGCGCATCGTGGTAGATGATGAATGATAGTTCACGATTGACATTCCGTTCACGATCAACGCGATATATACGTTACGGTTTATTTTATCTTTTTGTTAGAACATTCGGTCGATTACGAATACCGCTCTTGAAGTATACGTTTTAAGCTCAATATTAAACGTGTCGCGCGTTAATTCAAAGAAATCCGTCTGGTCGGCGAACTCGAACTAAACGTTTGAAATGATAATATAACTTATTGTGCTAAGAACGAAATGTCAAATTCCATTTCGTTGAAATCAACCCTTTTGTAATATTATATATATAGATATATGTAGTCGAAAATATACGTATATCTGAAATGTAAAAAAAAAAAAATGTTGGCACATTATAAGTATTAATTATTGAGCGATAGAGTCGGCGACCGAAATCCTTGAAAGTCGTTTAAAATAGCTTTGCACAAAGGCCGGTCATTCGAATAATGTTTAGTATCAAAAAAAAAAAAAAGTCATCTCTTTTCTTACCGCGTACTTGTCTTATATATCGTATTTTTTACGAAACGAATTTTAACACGCGCAAAAATGTAACGAGCCGCGGATGGTGAACGATATAACAGTTAAGCGTCGCACTGAAAAACGTTTCTTCGAAATTTGCAGGATTAAAAATCTTAGAATTCAACTTGTCGCCGTTTTCTTTACATTTCCATAACTCCGCGTACTTATTATCTAAATATATAAATAGTCTCCGGTTTCGCGAATTAACAAACGTCTTCGGATGTGAAAAATTTTTTCCGACCAGAATTTTTTATTATGAAATTGCACACAATCGAACGAAGACTCCTTCAGAGTGGAAATATGTGCATTTATATATATATATATACGTTTCAATATGCAATTGGGCGTGTCGGAATAATAAATCAATCTCGTTTACCTGAGTATTACAGCGTGCGGATAAGAAAGATAAATAATAAATTAATAAGAAAGTGTACGAAGAAAAAAAATAAACACGTTTGGACCTTGAAACGCGTTTCGAAATAAATAACGATAATTTCCATTACACCTATATGGAATAGTAATATTATAATATCGAATTTTTTCAAAAGTTTTCAAGAATTTACAGAAATTTCAGCGACAGATGACGTTTTTTTAAAATTGTGTTCCCCTGCGGCATAGACGTATATAAAATATTCGTTTTATTTACATTTATATCGTTGCAGATAAAATCTTGATACACGCGGATACAATTATTTGGTGATTTCTCAATTAATTTAGATTTATATGAAATCAATTTGAATATCTACCGAATGATCGGAAAAAAATGTTTATGTTTTCAGAAAAAGATGAATTTGAACGATTTTTACTCGAAACTCTGGAACATTATTTCGTATATATTGTCACTTACTTCAATATTAATCATATTCGTATTGCGTATACGTGTTTCGACAACTACCTACGTTGTCATCTTCAGTGCGAACTAACTATCACTAAAAGTACTAAAAGTACTACTAATACTACTAAGGGTTTAGTAGTTCGCGCTGATGATGACAACGTAGTGGTCGAATCACGTATACGCAGTTAAAGTAATAGAATAATAATAGTTATTAATATTAAAATAATAATATAAATAATAATAATAGTTAAAGTGTATTATTATTTTTGTAATTTTGGGTTTATAGTGTATAGTGTAAAATAGTCACAAGTTCTCAAGCATATTTTAATAATGTGATTTAACATAGTATATTTTAGAATTAAAAATGTGCGAGGAAAATCCATATTTTATTATTCATTACATATGATTTTAAAAATATTCAATTTTTACAGTTGATGTACTGATTTTGGATGTTCAAAAAAATTTTTGAAATCAAACATTACATAATATACGCATATTTACTCATAATTGTTTGATTTGTCGAACAGCTGTCGAGGTCCATTTGAGTATAACTAAAAACAATTTTTATTTGTCTATTACGAATTTTACTGTGTTACTGTACTGTTTAATAACGTTTTTATTGTAATTAAATTTCTATAAATGTTTAATTCTATTATCTTGAAACGGATTTCCATTTAATTTGGCATCTAAATGTCAAATTAGATTTGACAGAATTGATGTGATAACTCATTAATACTTACGAGTACACATTATATAACTTTACGAGATACGACCCCATATATAACAATTGTCATGGTGTATTTTTAGGTGTTCATAATTTCTTTTAAAAAAGAAAAATGTATATCGATGAAACGTTTTTTTTTTTATTATTCATATTATTTATATTATATGGTATGTCTTGTTATTATAAGATAAGTCAAATGGATCTTCCAGAAACCTGATGAAGAAACTATGAAGCTATTATCATATATGTAATTGTAAACATGATAGTGACCTCTAACATAATATAAAATTGATAATTATAGATAAATAATAATAATACCTGAATCCTGATTTCAATAGAAATCAATATAAATATGATCTAATAACCTTGAGTATGTAATGGTTAGGCTATTACCATATTATCAGTTGTGATTAAAATTATTATTAAATAATACACAGCTAATAAGGAAAAAAAAATTGTTTTAAAAATTGCCTAATATCAGATATGAGTTCTAGAATACACTTTAGTACATAAAAATAATATATTTTTAAAAGTCTTTTAGGGAGTTTGAACCCCCTCCCCCCTTGAACACGCTTTTGCTATACAGTATATCGACAATTACAATATAAATACATTTAGTTTTACAGTCAGTTTTTGCTTTAATTAGTAAGCAATGTCTGAGCAATGGTCGAAGTAAGTGAACGGAATCATGTGTCCCTCACACGAGCGGGAGCCCCAGCATCTCGGATTAAGTCATTACGTCGTGGATATTACGGCGTCTTAACATACTAGCAGCTAATGGCTGGTACTACCTGAAGACCCAAATGACGGTAGAGCAGCATAGGGTGAATGTTGCTCGAGGCATGTCCGACTGATAACCAATCTGGGTTGGGTTCGCGCGGGCTGGGTTTCGTTACGATGACTAAGCCGTTGAGCCCATCGGCGCGTGTGGTACGAGCTCTGGAGTGCTCGGTCTTGATCGGCGCTAAGTCGATTGCTCCCAGTTAAGGCGTCTTCTGCCGTGCCCCTTGAGCCGCACACTAAACAATGGAGCACGGTCAGTACAGCTTTGTCCAAAAACCTGCTGGGCCCACTCTCTTTTGAGCACAAACCGGTTGGTCCAACCGCGTCCGAGATTTACTGGCGCTCGTCGGATTCAAACCGAATTGGAACCGTGCGTTCCGGTCGATCCACGCGTTTTACTGTCGAAGCAAATGGCGAATGTCGCGTTTCAACGTGAGTTCAATCGCAGCAATTGGAAACGTTGAAAAAAACATGCCACAATGGACTTGTGAAGTTTGTGCCGTGACGAAAACCTGAATGGGACGTCTACCGAAATATATTGTATAGTATATCGTAACGAAAAATGTTTAACGGTGTAAAAAAAAATTCGTCTGCAAATTCAAAAATCAAGTGTGTAACATTTTTTTTTTTTTACACGAGACAAATATGATTTTTTGTGTTAGAATTTTGTTCGACTAAAACCAAATTTAAACGATGTATTTTTTAACTCTTTAACGTGCATATTTGTATTTGAATTATTCGTGGGTATTGCGATAGAAATAAAGACACGTTTGGATAATAACTTATCTCTGATTTGTCGAAATTATATATGTATTATATTAATTATCATGTCAATTAAATTTTAAATATTCATAGTGCGCGATAATTTTGATACTATTTATGATTTATTGAACGAATTGTATTAAATTCATTTTGAATAGGTAGAACACGATGTATGTATTTGAGTTGCATTGCGTTTATATGATTGTTTACACCAACAATCAAAAATTTCTATTAAACCGGGCTCTGTTCAGAATTGCTTTTTTACAATGATTTCTACGTTGCTATTATTTTTTGAAAGTATGTTATCATTTCCGATAGAAGATAAATCGCTACTATCCGACAGATAAATAATTTTTGAAATAATTAATATAATATTTTCTTCGTCATCATATTCAAATGATAACATCGATTTTGTTTTTATCATCGTTACATGCTTATTTGTTCAAACACGAATATATATGTACCTTAATTACAGCTTATACGTATATGAGACGATCGAATTGTAAATATATTTGATTAGGAAATGTCTTATTGAAAAGTAACAATATAATATATATATATATGAATCAAACGTTTAGTTGAGCAACTGTTTTTAATATTTAACATTTGAACTCTAGTAAATAAATGTTCCGCTATGTAGTTCAGTTTCATTATTTCGACATGACCGATTTAGATATAAGTAGATCCTTTCAAATAAAATGAGTATTTTGAGTTTATATAATTATTATTTATAAGAATTATATGCCAAAACGTACTGATGATTTAAATAGCAAATTTGTTATAATGTTTAATTTTTGAAATAGTCATTTAACCAACTAAATTATCCTACATGATCTTTAAAAAAAAAAAAAAAAAAAAAAAATTAATATATTTGAATTGAGTAAACATTTTATGGAATTACGTTACGTTTTATAGCGAAAAATAACAATAGCTTAGTTGTCTAAATCAAATTCAATCTTTTTTCATAATAACCTATAAAATAAACCTACCAATTAGTGTAGCCAAGTAAATAATATTTAAAATTAATAAAGAAATTAATACTTTTGAAATTTTGATAAGCGCTGTAAATACAACCATGGTGAATGTGATAACTGTTTTTGATTTTTGCAAACTTGGAAAAAGTCGAAAACTCAACCTACTCTAATTTGGTAAATGTTCGTTCATTTTGAATAATTTTTCTTTCAAATCGAGTATATAAATTTGGTGAATAAAATGGCTATTTCAGGCATTAAATTTCATACGTATACTGTTTTTAAATTTATGTCGTCAAATTGTTATTTTCTTATCGATAAATGTCGAAAAACCCAATTCAAAAATATGTTTTTGTTACAGCGATACTTTTTACGGGATTTATGTAACGTAGTTATGAAATAACATACCTATTAATAAATCGATTTTACTGGATTTGTTTAATCGAAATGTGTTTTGATTATCACAAAACGTTTGCAGATGTTTCTTATTTTGAACATTATTGAAGACAATATTACACAAACAAATCAATATTGGGTTTGCTTGTATCAATATAAAGTCGCAATAATTTACATTGATCATTTTTCTATGTGTAATGTAGATATAGAAGGTATATAGTAGATATAATTTATTCATCTGCATAGAATAATCATAAAAAATCGAAGGTTACAAACGAACGTAATACTATAATTATGCCAATTTAATATCAATAATTTTATATTCACTACGGTAGCATGTATACAATAAAATATTCCTTGTAAGGCGAATTGTCTATATCAAGAATATTTTTAAATTTGAATCACATAATTTTCTATGAGTATCCCAAGGGCTGCGAATTATGACATTATTGCATATATATATATACTATATAGTAACAGCTACCACATTTAAAATACAAATTTGTACTTTTAGATAATTTTGACATTCATACACATATAAGAATAGTATATATTATATACATCTCAATATCTCTTTGACCTTTTAACCTAAAATGATTTATCCTTTTTATTTATTATTTACATACTATACATGTTTTATGTACTGTTTTTATGTAAATTTTTAGGCATTATTCTTTTAATTTTATTCTTTATAAATTATGATTTTTAATCAAATAGATTTTAATTTTTTTTTTTAATAAATTGTTTTTTTTTATTTATATACAATATTTTGGTGAAATCTAAAAAATAAATTATAAAAAATTTTATGTAATTTGTAAATAATATATTTTAAAGATTTTTAGAGAATTAATTCTGTGAAACCTTATTTATAACCCCCCCCCCCTTTAAATCATATAATCATATAAATATTCCACTCAATCGACAATTAACGGTCTTACTCAGAAATGAAAAAAAAGACATTTTAATTTTTTTTTTGTATACATGTTAAAATTGAGTAGATTTTTCTAGTAGGTAATAAAACAAATTAAACTTGCAATCGTCCATCAAATTGTTTACTACTTGTATAAATATATAATATACGTACACGTCGATTTAATAATATTATCAAAATTAATATTTTAAATATAAAGAATAATTTCTTAAAATTGATATAAAATAGTTTTAATTATATTTTTAAAAATCATACCTGTACCAGATGACCGTTACTTAGGTTTCTTTTTTTCACCGTTTTTGACACGACATTAAATATTTTACCTAGCCAATATTATAGAATTTTCCGAATTAATCAATTTTTGAATTCAAAACAATTTATTACGCATAAAACACATTTAAATGTACCTTCTTAAATATTTATTTAAAAAAATACAAATATATATATGTACATTTTTAGTATTTTAATTGATATATAATATAAATATAGATATAAATGTTTTATTAAATTTATATATATATCAGAAAAATTCTACGACGATTTATACTTATGCACGGTATAAATAATCATTTGAATGTTGTATGAAATATTTATTTAAACGAATTTTTTCTCGTCATAAAACAAAATTTATTATTAAAATATTACTAAAAATAATTTTTCTTTGTACAAATATAGTTATGGATAACTCAAAGTGAACTATATATAAAAATAATAGTATATAATTAATAATTTTTTATTACGTTAAAACCCCTTCAAGTTTTAACTTAATATATAAAATGTAACCGCTAATATGAAAAAGTTTATTTTTAATTTTATGGTACACGGACATTCAACTGCATAATGTATACTCCTTGTGTATACATCATATAAATAACGTACATATACAGAAACTGTGTGTATACATAATATCATTGTTCAATTTAAAAATTCTTACCTATATTTGGTATTTTAGACATTTTAAACATTAATATTTTTCATTATTATTATTATTATTATTATTATTATTATCATCATCATCATCATATATTATTATATTATTATATCATTATATTATTAATGCAAATTTGTTTTCAAAAAGTCATGCCAATCACCGCAGAAGAAAAAAATTGATGGCATTTATAATAAAAATATAATCACAAACCTTCAAACGAAATGTACATACATGATTAAAAATGATAAATGACCCATCAGAAATATATTAAATATGGAATAATTACACTCTAATGTTACGTTTAGCATGTATAAACGCAATCACATCACCATTAATTAATGTATGACACGCTAGACGTATAGTAAATAAACAGTGACATAATTGACATGATTGTGGCGTATACAAAAGAAAAATAGGTTAGGTGGATACACCTGCAATTGATTAATTTTCTAAAATTGCAATTACCACAAAAGTTGACGATAAATCTGAAACAAATCGTGTCGATGTTCTGAACACAGCAATTGATATAGAATCATGCCGCTTACAACAATTTTCTTTCTGACCATCTATACGCGTATGATGGTCACGTATTTTTATCATAGGTATATGCGTTGGGGTATTACACGTAATCGGATAAAAGTCGTCTGTAAAATATAATAATTATATTTTGCTTATTGTGGACGTTCGGTCGTCGTACCGGAATCATTCAATTTATTTTTAATTGAAACCATAAACGAAAAGTGCATCGAGACACAATAACAGCTGGGAAATTAAGTCGAACGACGGCGGAGAGTCGTGTAGCAATTATATATTATAAATTCGTATTCGGAACTTTGCAACGATTATATAATTAATTAAAACTGTAGGGTTGTGAAACTCAGTGTAATTATTATTATTATTATTTTCTTTTTCTTTTTTTCGTTGGACATTTTCACTTCATGTACATGAAAAATACGTATAATCTAAAAAACTTTTATAATAATAATAAAATTACCATCTACTATAATTTCAAGTAATATAGGTAATATAAAATTTAATGAGAGTTCTCGCACTTGTATATATACACGCGCATTTTCAGCGCACTCAGCATACATACTTCACATTATTATATGGCGCGCGGATCTATATAAAAACATATAATATTAACGCTTCTATAAAATTACTAATTATATATTATATAACTTAGAAATAAATTCCTTTCCATTAACAAAATATAAAAACCTACACAATGAACAATTATAAAAAAATATACATATACAATAAGATTTCTTATTATAAAAACTATGTATTTTTTTCCATAACGTTTCATTGAAATACTCTTACTGTAAGAATGACATTTTTTTGAAATTTACAAATCCAATTATAAAATAATAATAATAATAATAATAATAATAATAACCGCATGAACGATTGAATTATCTGATAAAAAAATAGAGAAAAAAATCGATATACGACGATAATAGCCGTTGCGGGCGCGTAATACATATATGTGTTCGATGTTACCCATTCTTTGGCCGGCGTTCCGATTAGGCAATTCAGACACAACAATGTCAAGGGCTTCGGGCGTTTTTATTCCCGCCTGCAATATATGCGTCTCCCCACCCCATGACTGTTAATTCACGAACATCATACGTTCTTATAATATTAAATTTGATTACGTATGTATTATATTGTTTAACCGTTTAAATGTATGTATAATGACACATATTATGGACTGTTACAAAACAAATGGGACGTTATTTTAAGGTTATTGCGAATATGAAAACACTTTTTGCCCATAACTTTTGCTTTTCTGTATTTATTTTAAGAGTTATCAAACATTCCGTCGAGTTAATTTTAATTTGTACATATTTTATTTACAAACAAACAATTTCCATGAAATCACTATTATTTCTGACGTGCAGCTAATAATTTTACAACACAAATTATTGTCTGCAAATATACTTCGAAACAACTAGAAAATAATTGTACAAACGACACATGTTTATCACTTTTTCCTCGTTTTTAAAGCCGTAGCTTAATGCATTTATACGTGTCATTTTTATACCCCAAAGTTATAAAATACTCATTTATTTTTATTTTTTTTTTTGTTATTAAATGGTCGCTGAAAACTCATCATTGGTTCAACAAATGCGTCTACATCCGCTCCAGCTATTCGTTTATGAAATATCTCTTGCAATATTAGAATCGTTATTCATATACATGACTGGAATTTCGATTAGCATTTACTTTTGCAATTAACATAG
The DNA here is from genome assembly GCA_019022885.1 of Schlechtendalia chinensis. Taxonomy (NCBI): domain Eukaryota; kingdom Metazoa; phylum Arthropoda; class Insecta; order Hemiptera; family Aphididae; genus Schlechtendalia; species Schlechtendalia chinensis. Next base: position 3,754,944 of record CM032341.1, read on the forward strand.
CGATACTCGTTTTGCTACAAATCCATTCTATGTATTCATCAACGAGTACCTGCACAACATTTTATTTAACATTGTTAAACAAATTATCATAAATTCTAATTTCTGGTTCATTTTCTCATAAAATTCGATTTTAGTAATTTACATAAAGAGTTTACCATTATTAGGCACACGACTAAAAATATAGTAATAATTGATGAAATTTATTTATTGTTTGATTTAACGTTGTTCAACGGCGGTAACAGAATCCGGCAATAACGTTTTTATCTCTTGTTTGAAATTTGAAAATTTTCTACTTTTAAACGTTTATTTTATGAATTTTTATTGATGTATATTAAATTGATGAAGAAATCGTTTTATGTATGATGAATTTTTAGGGAGTTCTCAGTCCTATTCATACATATATTGTATATATATATATGAATATACACATTCATATAGAGATCCGATGCCGATAAGTTCGTATACACGCGAAACGATTTTGACAATACCAACGATCTCTGAATGTGTGTATTCGTGAAAAAAACCCCGCAGACCAAAACGGTGAGAATCAGTCGTCTCGAAAACAACACGTCGTTCCAGAAGTCTCGTATAAGCATATACCGGAAGACCGTTTTTATTTTCTACGCGCCCGAAAGTCGTTTATGGCAACCGGAGGCGCCAGTGTTGTGCCGACGTAATCGTTTTCGCGTGTCCCGACGACTACACGCGAGTACGGACGAAAAACAAAAAAAAAACCGGTACGCGTTCCGTACACGCAATCGAAAATGAAAACGGTTTACGCGTATACGATTGTTATTGTTGTTGCATTTGACGTGCGTGTCGGCTAAGATTACGAAAACTAAATTGACAACAAACAACGACACAATACAGGAATACATATGAAATCGGCCGATAAACATATGTAACAACGAAATTGACAACAAATAAAAGGTAACATGGTGATATACAAACATTCCAAGCCAGAAGCGGATTTTTAAAAAAAATTTTGGGGGGTTCAAAAAAAAAAATGTACAACAAATTAATACGAAAAAAGTTTATTAGTGTTTTTGGTACTAGAATCATTACAGAGTGTTTTGGGAGGGGGGAGGGGTCCATACCCCTAGCCCCCCCCTCCGTAAATCTGCCACCGTTCTAAGCGATTGCCTTCCGGCTTATCACCCCGGTACATATCTAACAACACACTTCACAATGATTTAAATTACGACAATTAGCAGCTACCAAACACTACTCTAGACTTCACTCAAAACGTATAAACACATCCAAACCCTCTGATTTCCTCACTCTCGTGTAATTCTCTCCGTGGAAGTCCTCGAAGTCGCTTTGAAATGACAATCGTGTAGAGACTTGCTACAATAAATGCAAATATAATTGAAGATCACGTTGGGTTCTATATAAGTTTTCATCCTCATTCGAATCAAAATAATAAAATGAAAAAGTAAACAAATTTACTTATTGTGCCTATCCTCAATAAAATAAAAACACGGTGATCAACGTCAAAGGAAGGGATTGTCGAGTCTTCTAGCCAAATGTTTGCTATCTGCTTCGGAAGTTATGGAGTTGTCCGACGTTTCATTCAAATGTTGTGCCGTGTACAATCGTGCGGATCTCGAGTCGTTCGACGACGATCGTACATTAATTAACACGGTCAACAAAAGCGTGAGAAACACGACGAAAAAAACAAATGAAAAAATAATAATAAATAAATAAATAAATAATAAGAGTGCCCGTCGGTCGTCCGCTGCCGGCCTTCGTCGGCCCCACTCGATCGCGCGCGTACACACACACACACACACGCACAGCGCGCGCACACGCCTCCCACCCCGCCGCGGACGATCGTCGTGCCGTCGCAGCCGCGGCGACCGCGTTTTCGTATCACCAGTGAACGCTCCGCGCCGCGACCGACACGTTCGCAGTCCATCACTCGCTCGTTTATCGCGTATTCCAACGGACACGGTAAACACGTCCGCAACATCGTTTTCTTTTCTTTCTCGTGCCGCCCGCGAGCGCGCGCGCGCGCGTTTTTCCGTGGTGTTTTTTGTTATTTAGAAAATAAATTTCGCCGTGCCGTCGTACTCTTTTTTTTTTTTTTTTTTAATCTTTTCAAAGTGTGCCCCCCGGCCGTTCGGATACAATACACGTGCTCCGTGGTGTCCGTCGCCGTGCGAATCCTACGAATTCGGGTAAGTTTTTGACCGATCGTATCGAATAAGTCGTACGCCTGCCCGATACGGACCGTTACGGGACCGGATTCCGAAGAGTGTAGTACGGTCGATGGTTTCACGATAACAGCCGATAAGTAATAAAAACGCGCGGGAGTCGTGTCCGACCGTAGATTTGTCTATGACGCTGGAACACTCGCAGTAAAAAAACACCCCGGGTCAAGTCAACGACCTTCGAAAGCGTACGGATGAAATTGCGACGCGAGCTTGTGCGTGTCCGGTCGGTCTTACGAACGACCGCGAAACCGTCACCGCGGTTCGAATTCCGTTTCGGTTCGTCGTCGTTTCAACGTGCGAAACGGGAACGTAAACAAACACGCGAACCGCGGTATCCGTCCTTGAGAGAGCGCGGTAATAATAACGTTCGTTTCCCCTCCCCCCCCCCCGGCAGACATCAGCCCCGCGTCGTAAAACGGTCGCGTATCTCTCGCCGCGATCGCGGATCGCCTTCGCCTCGGCTCGTAAAACGCGCCTTGAACTTCTCGGCGGCCGAGACCTTTGTCGGTTAGCGGCAACGAGACGGAGGGATATTGGGTAATAACCATATATACCGGCGAAAGACGAACGGCGCGCGAACATCGACCGCGTACCGAAATCGTAAGCCATCCTTGGTCGCGTAGGTACCGCGCGCGCGACAGAAGAAAAAGCGTCGCGCGCGCGCGTGACGTCACCGACGTAAACAACTAGTTTTCGGTGCATAACATTAATCGGATTGATACGTTCTCGCGCGCGCGCGCGCACGGTGGATATTTGAGTCACGCACTCGGACTCGTGCGCGCGTATTATTATTATTATTATTATTATTATTCGAGTACGTCGTGTGTGTACATGGAAAAAAAAAATAAAAAAAGAAAGAGAAGAAGAAAAAAAAAATCGCCGTGCGTATATAACGTACCTACGTTTATACCCGTTCCACCTCCAAGCGAGTTTCACAAGGTTTTAACAACGCGGAAGGAACGGTCGCCTTGATGATAACTCGAGTTCTACCTTGAACATTACCTTGATTGCCGCCGTGGCTATACGGTTTTTATACGTTTTTTTTTTTATTTTTTTATCGTCGATAGCCTATCTATCTCGTATTAACAAATAATGCGTGCACGGGTTCGGGAACGCGAACGGAAAAGCGACAAAACAAACAATGCGTTACGTACGGCCGGCACCGATCTCTCGCTCTCTCTCTCTCTCTTTACGCCAGTTTGTCGCGCGTCGTCTCGTTGCGATATCATAGTCACACGAAAAGATCGCCGTCGTCCGGAGTTCGGAAAACGGCGACCGACGGTTCGAGTAACGTCGTTGTTTTCTTTTAGTGTCAAGGTCGCCGCGCTTAATAATGCATTATCGACGTTTTCGCGTCGTGTGCACGATGTACGACACAAACCGTCGAATTCCGTCGTTGCGGCGTAGACGTACGCGATTTTTCATATCGGTCCGTGAATCGTTTTATCTTCATCGATGAAAACAATATTTCGTGTTTTTCGTAATACGTGACCCGACCGGATCTTACCGAAATGTTGCGATTGTCGTTGGATACGTCACTGCTGTTTGTAGAGCCTTGAACGTTACGCGGACAACACGCCATGACGCAATTTATTTATTTTTTTTTTTTTGAGGGGGAGGCACACAAAAAATTGTAGTCGTTACGACGGGCTTGGAAGACAACGTAACGGGGCGTCCCGTTGTACAGAATCTTTTTCGGTATATTTTCGTTCGGTCGACCTCGGCGAATACCCGACGAGACCTCGCTCTGTATCGAATTATGTGTGCATGTGCGCGCGCAAGTGCGTGTGTGTACGTGTGTACTCGTCGAACGTGTACACGTAATATTTTCCGATTAGTCAATTGAACGATGTGACGAACGAAAACGTCGCGACACGCTCTCGTCTTCGATCGGTTGACCTACTTGTCGTCGTGAGGGAAACCCATTCGCGATCTCGCCCCCGAATCGGCTTTAATTAGAACTCGTTTTCAAAAGAAAACCCGGTGTCGGATTGAACGCCATCTGGTGGCCCGCCGACGCGGCCGACCGTCCGCACGACGGCCAAAAAAAAAACCCCGCGCTTACAGCCTCTTCGTTGTCGTCGTCGTCGTCTTCTCGTCACTCGAGTCTACGTGTGTACATTATACGTGGTGTGTCTAAAAAGTATTCAACGGATGACCGAAGTCGCGCGCATGCATTGACATGTCTGGACCGGGTCTCTATTAGGCTTCCAAAGCGGTATTTGTTGTTGCATTCATTTCAAGAGAGTGTTCCGAGCTGTGTGCGTCGAAAGCCGTGCATCGACACGTTGAAGTTCTGCTTCAAATCGGGTAAAACGGCGACGGAAACTCACGGTACGAGTGTGCGGGCAGGACGCTGTGAGCAGAAAATGTGTGCGTGATCGGGGTTTGTACGTTTTCGCGCAGTCGAGGAATCGGTGGAGGACGAACTGCGTTTCTCCATCCACAAGCAGGACGGCGGAAAACATTGACCGCGTGCGAGTGTTGCTGGCAAAAGATCGGCGATTTACTCTGCGATTGATAGCAGAAGGTATTGGCAAACACACAGTGGAAGCTATGATCCATGGACATTTGGGTAACCTTGAAGGGATCGCGGTTTTGCGGACGTCAAGGAGGTTCCGAAAGAGGTTTCATAAAAAGGACAGTTTCCAGAAGCTATACGAACAGAAGCACTACTACGAAGGCCAATAAAGTTACGTACTTCCAATATTCGATTTTGTTACACCATTCACCGAACTTTTTAGACACACCGCGCATATACGTATATATATATATATATATATGTGATAAGTGTGCGTCGTACGCGATCCTGACGTCGTCCCGTCGTCGCGTAGGTTTAACACGTTATGCAGTCTGTTCGACGTGACTGAACATTATGTGTACGCCGTAAATTGCGACAAACGAGATAAAAACGATTCCGTTCGCGTACAAATTTGTGTCGTAATTCCTAATTGGTCTCGCGGGCCCTGTCGTCGTCACGTGCGCCGATATCTTTGGCCGCGTCGTAACGATACCGATTTTCGTTTTATCACGTGGGAACGCGAAGGCGATATGAGTGTATTGTGTGTGCGCGCGCGCGCGTGTGTGTGTACTGGCGCGACGGTGGCATTTTTAATCGCGCGCGAAGATGATCGTCGTCGTCGTCAATTCCGTCGGTTTTCGCCACGAAAATGGTCAACGAAACCAATTTGTTCGCCGTCGGTTTATATTGCGTGGAAAAATTTCCGTACCGGTAAAATTGCGGAACCGCATTCGTAACCGCGGCGCGCGCATACTTACTACACGTTCACTCGGTCGCCGATCAAGAAACTGCGGGCCGTGTACAAGACCTCGGGAACTGTTCAAGGTGATGATCGAATCGAACGTTTCCGAGTAGAAATCGACTAACAGCGGCGACGACGGCGAGGTTTTTAATTTTCTCGTTAAAATATTAATTTTTTTTTTTTTAAATACGTTTGATTACAAAAATACGCTACGAGCGTATTCGCATCAATTGCGTTCGGACAAGAGAGGATAACGCACGTGTGGATCGCGATCCGCAGTGGGTTTACCCTTGTTGAAGGCGTAGGTTTAAATATAAAACGTATCGTTCTGTTATCATTCGATGTTGACGGCGTACACGCCTCTTACAAGAGGCGTAAATAACGTCTGCTAGTGGCCGGCGGTAAAATAATTTTTCGTTTAACCCGATTCGTTTTGATTGTCTGGGTGGTTGCTATTTTTGTTTCTGTGTCGAATTCCCCGAAAACCGTTGTCAAATACCACGTGACAGTTTTCGCGGAATCGTACACACAATGCGGATTTCCACGGTAATAATAAACCGATCCTAATGAAGGCGCGCGTACGCGTATACGTTCTTTTTCTGGCTATACAGCGTGTTTTGACTCCGGGAAAAGATTCCGATCGTGACTATAAACACAACAATAATATTGGAACATTTTGGCGAACAAAACAAATCGGTCTCGACGAACAATGTTGAGTAATTATGCCCAATATAATATTATACATTATTACCTGTTGTCGAAAACAAAATGACCAAATAGTTATTTTTCGAAAAATTTCGTACATTCAACGTTAAAACGCTAATTTAACTATTTTTAAAAATATGATTGCGCTTATTTTACGAGAAATAATCTGTTCTGTTGAAACAAAAAAAAAAATCGTTATTTCTACAATAATATCAAATATTCATAAAATGCGTTGCCCGCGAAATTGTGAACATCACGAACAATTTTCCTACCCGCCTTTTGTACGTACGTATTATTATACAATCACTAGGTTTATTAGTAAACATTCTAACCTGTCCAACTTAAAGTCGATTTCGCTCGTGATTCTATTAATAATGTTCGAATCGCGTGTTGTACCGTATACTTTTATTGACAATAACAAAATCACTAGGTTAAAAGCGTGTTACTCTTTGTTGACTTTAATAACTCAAAACATATTCAAATTATACAAATTTACTGTGTAAACATCTACGTTGAAAAATGTATTGTACGCTTCAAACGCTAACTGAACCAGTAAACGCCAAATATAAAATGAATTGGGCGATCGAATTGTTTATGACTACGAGTTTTGTTATCTTACGGATCGAACACTATATACATATATATATTTATTTACATAAATAACGGTAACCGGAAAAATGAAGATCGTATTGTGATATGATGTTTCGTAAAATGCTAACGTTTAGACACGTCTATCCCATTTGAATGTTAGGTCTTAGGTAAAACAATAATAGTGTTTCGTTGTTTTTACACGATAAAATAGATAACGAAAAACAATAATAGGATCGTGAGAGATCGACTTAAAAAAAAAATAGCAAAAAATGGTTTTAACCGTATGCCAATAACAGTGGTATATACAGGTATATAAACGTTCATGGCGATTACAAAAGAATTTTGTCGTACCCGCGCGCGCTCGCGCGTTACGGACGTGTTCATCACGATACATCTGTCCGATCGATGACACGGTCACAGAGGAACGACCATCGTGCGCAAATACGTACGAAAACGTCCTCCACGCGCGCTGTGATGGACACGATTATCGACAACAACGCGTATAAAAATACGTTTGCTCAAGACGTCCGCGGTCCTTGCAAGGTAAAAACGACCGGTCGTCGGAACGTCGTACGGTACGTACACATACCGAGTAAGTTCACGCCCGAAAAAACGTCGACGAAAACGCCGTCGAAGGGTTATCGTTGCCCGAAGAAATTATTCATTTCGCATTTGGCGTGAATCAGACACGCGATCATTGTTTCTTGCACTCTGCCGCCGTAAAACCAATTCAGTTACGTGGTGTCAGCATGTGCGCATCAACATCGTACATAGTAGACACGTGGCAGATGTTTAGTAAACCGTCGATTTGTTTATCGAAATGTCGTCGAGCACCGCCGTATATGACAACTATTAAGTTTCGTCGGTATGTGTTTACGCGCGTGTACAATGTTTTCTAAATTGACCATTCAGGACATTTTTTTTTTTTTTCAATTGAAATTTCATGCCCTAAATATGTAAATCGAGTATGTTTTTGAAATTTTAATGAAAAAAAAAAAATTCAAATTTAACGAAACGCTTTACGAAACGAAAACTGTGAGTTTTGAAATTTTCAAATATTGTTAGAGAGTAGAGACTTGGGATAATTTTCTATGCCTTTTATTAAACATTCGGGCTTTAATTATTCAAATTTCATTAAATTTTAAAAACCGAATGTTTTTGACATTGTCAAGATGCTATGTTTAGCCAAAAATTAATCGAAATATTTCAAAACTTTTCCTCGCGGATAAGCTATATAAATACTGAAATTTATTTATCGGTAAATACGTCAAGGGTTTTTGCATTATTATTTTTAAATCTGCACAAAACAAACGGTATTTTTACTATTTCATCATAATATCCCCGTGTAATCGTTTACAAGTTAAAACCGCAGGGAGTACTTGTTCGGCGAGCGATTTCGTTTGTGTTATGTACGCGGTCGGGATTACTGTCATTTGTTTATTTAATATGTACATACTCACACACGCAGGCGCGGATCCAGGGCGGGGGGGTCATGACCCTCGCCCCCAACAAACATCAAGATCACGTCTTTTACGTTTACTTGAAAACCGATATACGCATAAATTGCAATTTTAATTTTTTTCACGGGGATTTTTTTTTTTTATTGTGTATTATCTTTTTGTGCTTTTGAAAAAATGACCCCCCCCCCCCTTCAAATTTTAATTCTGGATCCTCGTGCGCGTTTTTTTTTCTTATGACGACCGTCTAACGGTAAACTCGCGGTAGAGCCGCGACACGCGCCGCGCGCGCTCACACACCGCGAGCGTCCGTCGGCGGCGCGGAGAAAGAGGCGGCGGCCGGACGGAGCGGTCTCGCGTCGCCGGATCGCGCGCGCGTCGTGTTGTTATTATTTAATTCTCTCGCGAAAGACGTGAAAGTGAAAACGCTAATAACACCGTTAAAAAATGCCGATTTAACGAGATGCCGTAGAGTGAAAGTTGGCTCGCGCTACACACGCGCGGAACGGCCGGGAACGACGTGCGTATATATATATGTATATGTATACGCGTCGTCGCCGTATTTTTGTCCGTTCGTTGTGCGATGGAATTTGTTTGTTTGTTTTTATTTTTTTCACTTTTTCTTTTCGGCGGCGGGAAAAACACGCGTTCCGATCGGCAAGTACAAACCGTTTACGATTCCGCGGTACGTTCGCGTCGATTTTTACGTTTTCGACGTCAAGCACATCGTATCCGTCCGCCGTTCGTCGTATCTCGCGCACCAGAGAATCCTGCGTCCGTCACCTGTTTCTGTCGTCTTACACGTTTTATGCTTTTTCGGTTTCGCAGCGTATTCTACTCCAATATTCAAAACACGTTTCGTCGGTTGATGTAACACCTATCGTTTACCGAAATCGGACGAGTTTGTTTTTAAAGCGTTGTAAACATTTGGAGAGACGAGGGGTTCTTCTGAACCGCGTCGACGTAATTTAGTGTAGTCGTCCTAATCGACGACCGACCGCGCGTGTGTGTCGTCCGTATATCGTATTGTGTTGACTCCGGATCCGGTGGTGTTTATTCCGCGGGCGCTGAGTATACGGGCAACCGTACAATAATGATAATGATAATAACGAAATAAAACCGTATCGAACAAATACCCGATTACGGTACGGACGACCGCCCGTCCACGTGCATCGTGTGTATGTTTGGCCGTAAAGGTATGCGAGTGTAAATAAGAAGTATGAAATAAATGGTTCGGATGTTATTATATTCGACGTCATTACACACCGCGTTCAGTACGGATCGCGTCGGACGCGAGTGGAAAAACTATACTGCATGTGCGAGACGGAAATCATTTCGGAAATTTCGGTACACGAGATCGTATACATATATATATATCGACTGGCGTTGTTCGCCAGTTCGTCATCGTCTTTTTTGTTGTTGTGCGTTGAGAAAGCCTCGACCGCAGTTGGCAGCGCTTTACTCGACGTAGTGTTTAAACGTTCAATTGGAGCCGACGTCCAATTTAAATTTTTACATAATTATAAAATAAAAAAAAAAAAAAAACATAATGTAAACACAGTCAATGCCATTCGGTAATTATCGGAAATTCTGTTTAATTTCGTTTTATTGATGAATAACGAAGGTATCATTTTCAATTACGATCGCATTATATACAACGTGTATTATCGTATATCCGATTTATGTCGTGCGTGGGCCGTTCGATGCATATTTTAAACGGGTGTACCTATAAGACAATTAGTAATTGTTATGATCGTGTTCTTGACGGTGTCCATTGTAATACAAATAATGTGTGTGTGTGTGTGTGGTGTTCGAGTACACGACGAATCGATCGTTATTGTCGCATAATATATAGTCTGTATCGTTTTATACGTATGAAAAAAAAAATATATATATATATTGAAAACGCTCTCAGGAAAAAGAAAGGAAAATATTTTAGAATTTTCTAAAAACAAAAAAAAAGGTGACAGACGACATAAAAAGTTAACTCACGGCCAACGCAGTACACGCGATCACGTCGGAATTAAAATTTAAACATTACACTCGTATACTATAAATGACCGGGAATATACACGGCCATGTGGGACCGATGGAAAATGTATTGGACTTTTTTTAATGAAAACACGTGTCGATCGCGTCGCCGTTGGTGTAGTGTAGCGAGCACGATTCGTCCCGCCGTCTCGGGCGTGTAGAAAAGCGTGCGCTTGGAAATATAAAATGTCGCGTTCTCGCTAATTTGTGAAAATGTTAATTAATTTAACACGTCCGTGTTGAATGTAGTTTACGGGCTGTAATAAATGTGTACATAATCACACGATCGCACTACGTAAGTCGGCTTATCTCGCGCGTGTACCATATCATTATCAATAAGTGTTATGAGAGTTTTTTCCTTTTTCTTTTTTTTTTTCTCTAAACAATTAAGCAAAACACAGTTATATTATACGTGTGCGCGTCTAGCGAGATGGCGCGTGAAGAAGACGGAAAACATAGCGGTGCACCGCCGAGAGTGAAAACGAAAGTGTACGAAAAGCAATTAAAAATTCGACCGTAACCAGAAATATAGCGGCGACCGAAGACTTGCGCTTTCACATTGAACGAATCCGATTCGTCGTCGTCGTTGTTGTTGTGTTGTGTGTTTTTTTTTCGATAAAAATTTAACGCGAAAAAACGCATTCGTCCAACGAATCGAGATCCGAACGGTGTTTCCGTTCCGACCGAGTGATACCGTAACGGTCGATCGATCGAATCGAGTGGAAAAAAAAAAAAAATACCCCCGAAGTAGCCCGATCGGTGTCGTTTGTTTTGCGAAATGATAAGCGCTTGTTGTATTAACATACACGAATAATATAACGCACAGATTTATTCGAGCGAAAAACTTTCTTCCGCTGTGTCGCGTCGTCTCGACGTACGCCACGGCATTTATATACGCCGAAATCGATCGTCTCGCGACCGCCGCAGAATAATTATCGGTTATCGTTAAGAATATATAGTATTACGCCATTTCATTATTATTATTATTACCGCGATTCTTTGCTGACTTATTAGAGGGGTTAACGACATTTGAACCGCGTGCGTCGAAAAAAATATTGCCATTTGACGCGTATATTTATTTACATATTTATAAAGTAAACGCACAATGAACGGTGTTATGTATTGATATCGTTATCTGATTGTTATTATTATTATTATTATTATTTTGATTGTATATTATTTTCGTGCTGTTCGGTGACGGATTAAATTTTTTTATAGGATTTCAAATGGATACTTGCGTCTTCTTTTCTTTTCTTTTTTTTCTTTTTTGGAAATGATACGATGCTTCCAAGCTACACGTGTGTTTTGAGTACGCGCGTTATTTCAATAACGAATTTCGTCCAACACGACTATTTCTTAGAAACACTTTTTATCCAGAATCCGAAATGTAAATAATTTTATTAAATATTCTTTCTAGATTATTTTTCAGAATTCTTCCATTATTTGGACGTTTTGTACATCAAATTATTTTAATTTATATTTATGGAGAATTTTTTTTTTTTAAGGGCATTTTTAATTATTAGGAAATTAAAATCCGATCCCCAATTAAGATACACGAGCATTTCTGTAAATATACATTTTCTTCCCACGCAGACGGACGATGACGACGGTTTACGAATTACAAAGGCGTATCTATATAATATCGTAGTTTCAATAATTTAATAATGCGAGTCAGGTAAATTTACGTCAATTTTACAAGACGTATTTTAATTATCAGTGTTGATCATTATTATATATCATCATTGTACACGTTAACCGTTCGTTTGTATTTTTCTGTTTATTTTATAAGGTAGACATTTCCAAAAATCATTCAAAGAATGATGTCGAGAAATATATCCTTGAAGTTAAAATAACTTCATTCTAACGAATTTTTTTTTTTTTTTTGTCATCTGATAAAACAAATCTGATCAGAAAAAAACATATAATGATTAACAATGTCCAATAGTAAAAAAAGGGGGGGGGGGGTTTTAAACATACTTATAATGCCGTGTAAGGCCTTTTAGCTGCGAGACCGACGAGTATGTACGAGCACGCGATCATAGTGAAATCCACGTAAAACGTACCGGTAAAAACCAACGAAAATAAATATTATCGTATTCGCGGCAGTCATTACACGCGACGTCGTGTCCGAGATAGGCGAAACGTTATAAAAAAAACAAAAAACAGCGCTCTAATCGAATCGCACCGTCTAATGCTAATGACATTGTTCGGCCGACGACAACCTTCGGCGCGTTCATGACGACAGCGGCCGCGTGGTGTTTACACGTCACCTTCACATACACCTTGAATTTTAAGGCTGCCACACACACACACACGCGCGCGCGCGCCCGCTCGCATATTACATATATCTCTCGGACGCGTGTGTTTACGACGACGAATAAACGACACGCAGTCGCATTTATTCGCAGCTTATTGTGTGCACGCGCGATAACCGAAAAACACGGTCCCGCCGCGAGGTTATAGACCGCGCGCGCGCGCGTATACGGGACGGTCGCGGTTGTTTCGCGCCGTTTCACGTTTTTCCGTAGGACCGTGTGGATTCCGAGGTACGTGGTCTGTTCGGTATAAACCGAGCGTGTCGCTGAGTCTCCCGGTATCAGTGAGCGCGCGTGTGGGCGCGTTGCAACTCGAGCAATATCGACTCGACCCGTTTGCACGTCGCGCGAAGACGGCGGTCGGCGGTGGACAATACGTAGTAGTACGACGAATTAGGTGACCTACATAAAAACGACATGGTTATTGCGATGGTCCCGGACCTTTGCAGTTTTCCGGATATATTTCGTTCTATATACGTGCGTATATATATATATAGATGTTATGCTTTTCGGTGCACTCCGGTAATTCTCTCCCAGCGCGTAGGTTTATGTGCACTATATATAGTGTTTGTGATGACGTTACGACGACGATTATCAGCCGAATGGTGTGTACAACATACACTTATATCGTTGTTGAATACGTGGTAGGCAACTGTGTACGGCCGTGACCATAATATTATATGTGTGTATATATATATATATAAATAACGGGATGACGATGATAATAATAATAAAAACTGTAAAAAAAAAAAAAGAGAAACGCGAAAATTTAATCGAAAAACAGTTGTCCGAAGCGCGTAAATACTGTTCGCCGCGTACTTTCACCTTCAACACGATTTTTGTTTTCAACTCGACACTACCGGATTGGTATATACCTATACACCTTTCATTTTGCACACACACACACTAACCGTTAGAATCTCCGGAAAATTCGCATCTTCGCTCTTTGTTTGTTTTTTTTTACATGTTAACGTACCGTTGCAGTCCAATTGCTTTCTCTCGGTCGTCAGTTTTTCTGCACGACCTCTGGCACCAACAGATAAAAACGATCTCACGGCGGAACTATACGCCCTGTATACCGCAAAAGTCTGACTGATCGATTGCACGGTTGGTTGATCGGCTAGTCCCTGAACGATCGGCAAATATGGGTCTCGGACGAGACATTCAGTCGGGGTGAACCGACTTGTGACTAAACGTGTATAATACCCAGCAAGCCTTTCCCAGACGTCTTCGTAACCGCCGTGACGAGGACGCGTTTTATTTTATACGACGACGGTTCAATATCGGTTTTCGGCCGAAAATTATAAACCAAAAAAAAAAAAAAACGTTCGAAGAAGGCCTCGTTCTCGTTTACACCGACGCCTTTCGTTCGTCATTGTCATATCGTTCGACGGAAACGGTTCCGAACGACTTTTTACCTGTATATTATTATCATAACGAACGGTGATAACGCGGCGTGTTGCACTTTGCGCATCATTTTTGACAGTCGTCACGAACGCGAGAAAAAACGTATACTACGCGTATTGTGCAATCGCATGAATTGGGCGAGATACGGTCGTGTTTAATCAACGCGGATTACGGAATTTACGGGAAACAAACCTACGGACCAGATAACACACACAATATGGTTTCTAACGTAGTCGCGTCGTCGTTCAAAATGCATTCGAATGCACGTATAAAATAATATGCCGAAAAACGGAACGATTCATTGGAGAAAAAAAGTAAATTGCACACGAAAACCCCGCGCGATATACACCCGTTGTATCACGCAAAACGGTGGAAAGAATGAGTGCGCGTGCACGCGTGTTTGCATTTTGTTGTGTACACGAATATACGCACGTCGGGACGAGAAAACCGGTAGTAACGTACCACGTTTCAAATGGGATAACGCGATTTATTTGTCGAAATGTGCGCGCGCGTTTAAGTACGCGACGGGGTCTGTAGTAACGAAGAAAACGTCTAGTTTTCTCTCGCGACGGCCACCGCGGACAAACGACGTGATAAAAAACGAAAAAACCCGAACGCACACACACGCACACGATACTGTTACTAAATCACGCGGAGATCGTACACATTTCGGCGGCATAGACATTGAACGGACAAGGACGCGCCAGCCTTCGGCGCCGTCGTCGCGATCTTTTCGACACGTCGTCTTTCCGATCTCGTGTGTGGAGGGGCGGACGGACAGAAGGGGAACACCCTGTATGGCGATCTAACGTACGTGCCCTGTTCGGCGATTCGCACGGAATATACAAAATACATTCACACGACCGTCGCCCACACACATGCGCCCGTATAGCTGTTGTTGTACACACGGGTACGACGTCCTCTCTCTGTCTGTCTCTCAGCGTATAATATAATTATATACAGTCTAATAATAATAATAATAGTAATAGTAATAGCAATAGTAGTATAGTATGGCCGCCGCCGCCGCGACAACAACAGCACCGGAGTCGACACACCGAACGGCCTTGTCGCCGTGAAAGTGATCCGACCGAAGGCTACGACCTTCTTCTAGGGTCATTCGTTTCGAAAACGTATATGAATTTGCCGTTTTTTTTTTTTTTGTCCGTATAGGTACGTACGTTCGTTATAAATTATTTTGTTTTTCGCTTGGAAACTCGACGAAAACAAACTTTGTGCAATCGTTCAGAACGACGATAATGTATATATATATATCACTTCATTTGTTCCCTTCGGGAGTCATATATTTGTTTACGTGTCCAACGGCACTAGACTTTTATTGCTCATATCGACGTCTAATAAACCGTATAATATTATCATATTAAACGTGTACGCATAAAACCTCGTAAAAAAAAAAAAAACTTCATGGCCGGAGAGAATATTTTCGGACCTCGATGATGTTCAGTCGTTTCTACACAGAGACTCACAGCTATACATTTATCTATTTTATAGAACGTTTCACGCGCGTTTTTCTGTGATTCACAGCAAAACGAGACGCACGATTCGTTGCGCTCTGTATTTCTCGTAACTCTTGACGATTTTTCCAATTTAAAGCGCGCGTTTCATCGTAGCCGTTCGAGTGTCAATTTAACGCACAACCGTTGTACACGTTATTTCGGACGAATAAATGAATACGCGAACAGAACGTTCGTTTTCGACCGAGTCCGTCCGTCTCGCAGACGTGTACGTACAACGAACGGTACAGAGAGCCGGGCGGTTTACCGCGGCGGGAAATACGTCGTCGAAAAGTTCAATGGCTCGATAACGCGCGTACGTATTATTATTATTATTTTCTTCGCCCGCGCGTCCCTAACCGCGCTTTCTACCGTCTCCCTCGCCCGTCTGGCGTCGACGGCGCTGCCCGCGGCACAGGTGGCGCGCGACTGCGGCGGCGCCCACGACAACGACACCGCCGCCGACATTGGGGAGGGTCGTCGAACCGCGGCAACGCGTCCCTTATTTCAACACCGCCGCCAACACTATTATATTCGCGCTAACACTGATACGACGACATTCCCACCCCTCTCGCGCGACAGACACGGACGACCGAGACGCGTTTTCGGTTCGTTTTCATCTCCACCCCGCCGCCGCCGTTTTTATTGTGCGCGTGTGCGCGTGTTTTTTCGGCGTTCGTTTATTTCGATTCCCGACGAAAATTCGACGAAAATAATTACCGTTATTGTGTGCACAGGTATACATATATATACCGAGACACGGATTGATTAATATTGTATTTTATTACTGTAATATCGTAATATGTATATTATTATGCGGTCCGCAAGGGTAATGAACTACACGGTGTTGTATTGAAGAAGTCGTCGTGAGGTGTGGGAAGGCGGGGGGCAACGAACTTTCGCTATGATAAAAAAATTCTTTTAAAAAAATCAAATTAGATCGGTTTTTTCTTTATTATTATTATTCGCACGTCAATAGAAATATTTATATATTTTATCGCATATACATATACATAATTAATAATATATATTGCTGTAGCGGTATACTCGTTTTAAATCGCGACAGAACTGGAATAATAATAATAATAATAATAAATAATAAATAATAAAAAATATCAAGTTTTTCGCGAACAAAAACACATATTTCGTAGAAAAAACTCTAATCGCGTGAATCCGTAATTGAATAACGCGTATCCGTACTGCAGCGCGTGCTAAGCGACGGAAAACGTTTCTTGAGTTTCTTAAAAAATTTTAAATCAATACTTTTTACACGTGTATATATGTATAACATATGATTTCTAAGAACACTACTCAAACAAAAGTTATTCAAGTATTACATGTTCACGGAGCGTTCAATACGGAAAAGAATCGATCTTGTTATTTTATATAAAACACTACGTACGCGGTGTACACACACGTCAAGTCGAAAGTACACGATACTATTTATCGTAATGATTGTTGCACTCGCGTCAATCACAATGTTACTATTATTATTATTATTATTATTATTATTATTATTATACGTTGTAAAAGTAATAAATTATATAACATATATGTATTCTTACATATATATATATATAAGACATCGGCAATAACCGACTACAACATTTTTTTTTTCATAAAAATAAATTCAAGTCATTCGCAGATTATTTTATACGCATAGAAAACACTGCAAAACTTACGTATCCTCCGCACACTATATGACCGAAAGTCAAATAAAATAATAATCGATAAACCGTCGATGAATTTATAACATAACATACACACTACTTAACGCGATAAAAATAATGACGTGCTATATATTTTAAGGATTATAATACACTACTATATATATATATACGAAACCGCGCGTAGAAATCGTTTATTGTTTTATTACGTATCGTATGTTTATATGAATAATATACGTCTGGATACCGATTGACACTACCGTGCAGAAGTGTAGGTAAAACCACGCGTACTACATACAGTTATAGTTTTCATGAAACAATTTTTTAGGTAAAAAATTCAAAAAAAATAAAAGCCAGAGGAAAAACGGTTTGGGCGATTGATTATGCGCGAGCGATGCTTTTCCCAGAAATACGACATTCCTCATTCCGAACCGACGGTTATTCTGTTACGTTGACTGAAATAAAAAATAATCTATAGAAAATATTATATGTTTAATGATTTCGGTTCTGGGAAAACATCATAGCAGTATAACAAAGTTCGAGAGTCGAACGAAACGGCGATATATGAATCCGTTTTCATCGCCGTAATCCGCGTGTGAACCATCCGGCCGTAGCTTTAAAATAACTATTTTCGAAAATCTCGATATAACATACGTAACGCATACTTATATATATATTTATATGAAATGCGTTGTTTACGCGTTCAAATCTTTACAGTCGACTTACATCAAACGGCGTTGACGTCCTATATAATATATTGGATAACTCGCGTATCTCTCGCGCGCACACACACACACACACACACACACATATATATATATATATATATTGTTACACGTTAATAATACGATCGCCGTCGCGATAAATAATAATTAAATCATATTTTATAACAGACTAGAAAATAGACCTAAAACCACGACGCACTATAATAATTAAAATCCGAAAGTTTTTAATTTCAATCGTATTTTATACGTGGTTTAGGTAACCGTGTGACGGTTTAACGACGTGTAATACGCATTACTATCTATCTGTCCGGTCGGTCGCTGTGAAAAAAACTAAAACTACAAAAACAGCGTTCGGGGATACAAGGTTGCCGGATAAAACGAAATTTCCCGTTAACATTATATACTCGCAATTATTCTTATAATTTTGGGTTTATAGTGTATAGTATAAAACAGTCACGAGTTCTCAAGCATGTTTTAGTATTATATACTCGTATATATATATTAACGTAAATGACAAAAAAAAAACTTAGTACTTTTAATTATTTTACGCGCGGAGTATAAAATGCAATTTTCAAACATAAAATCATATATAATATATTATTATAGTACTGTTGATTAAAAATCGTATTTTACAATATCACGTGAATTCGGGGACGAGGCGACTAAATTTTAACGAGGACCAGCAGACTCGCGTTTTAAATTATTTTTCATAATCGACATTGTTATTACACGCATTTACACCTAGCGATTGACAGTTTCTATATAAATACAAATATACGTTTGTTTTTTATATATATATAAACACATTTTTTGCAATAATTATTAGGTATATGTTTTGCCATGTACAGTGTTTTTTAACGGGTGTCTGTCATATTCTTAATGAGTTAATTATCAATTATTTTTTAAATATTTTTCCTGCGACCTTCCCCCCCGTGGATAATGTATATTTAACCGCAATCAACACGCGGTCGCGATTATGAATAGATAAATAATTAACGTTTATACCGTAACATAAATAACGCCGCTCGTTAACAAATTAGAACGCGTCTTGTTTTCAAGCATCACGTCCGTCCCTGATTATAGACATCGGTCCCGAACATGGCGGCAGACATCAACGAAAATCATTTTTACAAGACGTAATCCGAGTGACAATGACGCGCAATGTGTAATACCGACGTGGTGTCCATCTACATACACCAGATTTTCGCCGTGTCGAAAAAAAATAAAATCCACAATGCACGGTGTAAACGACGATTGACGACGAATTAATCGACGGGCTGTACGAGAATACACAAGTGTGCGCGCGCGCGCGCGCCGCGAGAGATAGCCGACGACGACCGACGGTCCGTGTTTTTTTCGTTTCGTTATTTCGCTTTTTCGTCGCCGTCCGGTCGTCATGGATACGCGTGTGCTGCTCCGCCACCGGCTCTATAACATTATTATTATTATTATTATTATTATTATTATTGTGTTCGCCGACTACGACCTCGGTCAAAGGTATTCTTGTTGCGATCTGCCGCCGTCGCCGTCGCCGGTGCACCCACTTGATGATACTCTGCCCGCCGCCGACGCCGCCGCCGATACGCACACGTGCGCACGGACAGACCGTCTGCCCTCCGCGGTGGTTTTGACGAGCTCGTCGTCGTCACCTCGCCGCACACACACTCTCTGTCTCGTATTGGCGTGTTTATTTTTGTGTTTTTACATTTCTCTCTCTCTCTTATAAATACCGAGGTTAACACTATTATTGTTACACGACGTTCAAAACCCAACGTCACAAGAAACCGACAAATATATCGTTTGGAAACAACCCGAAACTGGAAATTTGAATAAACAATCTTAAGGATTCCGAATAATACATACTGCACGTTGCACACGATTTTGGGCCTTGGACGATAATAATTCACGACGCGTGACGTAAAATATTCGTCACCGGCGAAGAGAGCAGTGCCCCCCCATCCCCACCGCCGGGGGGAGGACAAATATAAATAGGGTCATCGCACTGTGTGGTATATATTATGTATAACATCGTTATACGCGCTCGTTTGAAATTCGTTTATGATATGTTTCGATACGTTTGTAGGATTTCAGCGGTATCCGGTAATGGTTTATACGAGCATAACGCATAGATAGATAAATAAGTGACAACGGGATCAAATGCGCTTTATGCGATTATCGAGAAAGTCACGCGTCTGTGATGTTTAACGCGAATAATGTTTACAAGCGCGATCGTTATTTACGTGTCCCTCACGTGCGCGTGAATACTCTAATGAAATGCGTTTTATGCGGTTCGCGAAATATAAAGCAGACCGCCGCGCACACGTTTTCACAGCGTTCCGAGTCAACAATAATAATGCTTACTCGTCGATATTGTTACACGAATCGCAATCGAACGACGACGTCTAAAATTATTCGCCAATACAATTATTGTATTGTTGATATATGTATATACGCTTTAGTGCGGTGCAGGAGCGTCTTTGATTTCCAACGTGTCCGTGTTATCGCAGACGTACATTAACACTTGATACGAATTATTGTAAATACGAGAACGCGCTGGCCGATTAACAATATTATTATATTATTGTCCAAAGGTCTCGGCGTCGGCAGTGGCGTTTAATTTGTTGTTCGTACGCACACCGTCCGCTTTGTCGGCGTCGCGGTGACGTAACCGCGATCCACTACAGAACACGGAATAAATCGGGAGATCTTGTTTGCATCACGCGCCGCTATATGGATCGCGTCGCGTGATAATATATAATTAACGATAATAAACACGATTGTATGGAAACACGCGCGCGCGCGCGCGCTAAGATAAAAACATAACTACTGGCCAGGGTTATCGACGACGAGAAGAGGCGCTACTGATTACTCACGACGGGAACGGCGGCGCGATTTCTTCAAACGCGCCGCCGTCGTACGACGATCGGCGAAACTCGCAGCAACACGGGGCACAGTCAACGTTGTCCGTGCGTTACACGATTAATCTCGCGAATTCTGAAGACGCGCGAACGTACGCAAACGTACCTAACCTATACTGTACGATGCGAAACGATAAAACCGAACATACACTTTGTGGTACCTGCTTCGTGTGTTCCGCGGTTGATGGAACGCGTTCGTACGTTCTCGAACGAACGAATCGACAAAGTCCGGACGCTTTTTAACTACGTTATGTTGCGGCGTGCCTCTCGTTAGAAAGCGACGGTCGCGCGTGTACGACGACGAAAAACGAACGTCGTTTCGATTTCGTCTGAAATTACGCATTACGCGCGCATGCCTAACCTAACAACACGGTGCATTTATGATTTCCAAATGATTTTGCACGCCGAATGGGCCGGGGCCCGTTTATTCGGTTATTTATTTTTCTATTTTCGCCCGCGCTGGTTAGGACCGCCGCGCGTTTGGTCTAGGGTATTGGACGACCCCCCACCACCTCCCCAGACACTGTAGTCATCCATATTCTAGCACCAAAAATACTAATATACTTTTTTTTTTAATATTAGTTTGTTGTCCTTTTTTTATTTTTTATTTTTTTTTTGAAAATCCGCCACTGATTCAATAACGCCGGAGAAGAACGACTGCGATCTGCTCGTACGCATACACACGTCGGTCCCGTCCAGATTAATTAAGGTCACCCGGCGGCGACGTCGTTCTTATATTTATTTCGACGACGACGGGGATTCATCAATTGAGACCGTCGCCGTCGCCGCCATCCTCCGCGAATTTGGGTCAACCGCGCGAACTAGAAAACACACACACACACACACACACACACACACACACACACACACACACATACACCCCTCGGCCCGCGTCCCGACGACAATATTCTAATGAGCGGCCAATTGACAACGGGGACCGAACACACAATCGATTCCCCTCCGAGGCCGGAATACAAAATGAATACCGATAATATGTACAATAAAACATACACGTCGGCCAGTCGTTGTAAGCTACGGTTTCGGAATAGTCGAAAAACGATTTTGAAAATCGGGCAAATATCGCGAGACGATTTTATTCCTGAAGTCGCGCGCGATTCGAAGCGACGTCTACCGCCGACCTTTCGTATTGTAGTTCGCGTTCCCGACGTAAACATCGTAATAATATAATAAATAATAATAGTTTAACGATATCACTAACGGATCTCGTTCGGACCATATAAATGTATCATATTTACATTTGACAATTGCGACAATTAGATACACGTTTATTAAAAAAGAAAATGTAAAATATACCCGATTCCTATTAATAAACCATATATAATAGCACGAAATCGCCGTTACAACGATTATACAAACGGGTTTAGAGTAATTATTTAGCAAAACGGTGTGGTTTCTTCACTAGTTAAATGACTCGTGTTATACAAACGATACTTATTCATTAATACGTATATTACAAATAAAAATACCGGCTCAATGCAAACATAATATTATATAAAGTAAAATAATATAATTCAATTTGTTTTGTGTTTGTAATTGTTTATATATGTATACAAATCATATTTTTACCTAAAACCTATAATTTTTAACATTTCAATTCGTTGTATTCATTGTTATTATTAATTTAGATGTACGATTTCGTTCATTTTTTTTCTGTATTTAATACATAAAATATCTCACCGTGTTACTATATTCAATACGAAATGTATTAAATAACTTCATTCTCCTCATATCAAAACATACTATTAGTTTTCGAAACCGATATAGTTTAAGATAATTACGGTTAATCTTAGAAGAGCAGCCTAATTTCATTTTATGAGTAAACGTTGACTAGAGAAACGTTTAGATGATTATTAAAAACGGAGAAAAATAAAACAGTTATACCTTTTTTTTATGTTTATATAGTTATAGTTTTTTTTTTGTGGGAGAGAAGTGTTATTGCAGCTTTTCAAAAAGATCCCTTTTTATAAAGTCGGCCACCGATTACTATATTTTATACGTACAATATAATATCGTAATGTTATTTATTCTTTTATCGGAACGACCTGCCCCGCCTCATATGTACATCGTCGTACCTTATTAAAATATGTACGATTACCACGTGTGTATCGTATATAATATATTGGTATATAGGTACGCGCCTTTGAATAATCGCCATAACGAAAACAATCAGTCCGATATCGCAACTATTGTACTCGTATCATATTTATAATAACAATAGCAATAGCAATAATAATAATAATAATAAGTAACAACAGTCTGCGCGGTGGAGGAGACGACCTTAGGCCGCACCGGGTCATTGGGCGTTTGTTTTAACGGGAATAACGTCCAGCGCACGAGTAATACGTTTTATAGCCGACGGATCTCGAGTAAAAAATAATAGCCTTTCGGACCCGTCCGGTGGCGGCATTTATCATGAGGAAATTTGTATTTTTTTTATACATTTCACTACGGAGCTCAATAATCAGCATTGTAATCTAATTATTTATACTTAATTGGGCCCCCGACATTCAGTTATACACACACACACGCTGTTTAATATTATGACCTCTTTCGTTTCAAAATATCCACACCCGCGGCCCATACACGATATATAATATGTGTAAACACCTTGTCCGTATTGTTATAAATTTGGTGCAGTCGTTATTATTATTATTATTTTACGATATTGTGTCTACACTGTCGTTACAACGTATGTCAAATAATTAGAATTTTATTATTATTATTATTGAAATTTATGAGGTATCGAGATCTGTTCGTTCTGTTACGTACCTATATTAAAAAATGTACAAAGTTTATATAAGCGCGAGAAGAAAAGGATGATCTGTTTTCCTCGCAAATAGGTCATATGCAGAAAAGATTAGTCCAGGAGAACTGACGATCAGACAGAAAATTGCGAGAAAAGGTGCTACGTGAAGAATCATGTTAAGGGAGTGATAATGTAAAACCAGCGAAACTAATTAATTTCCATTTAGACACGCTCAAGTCAATGAGACTGTATTATTAGAAGTATGATCTAACAGGTGTGCGCAAACTTTTGTAGTCGATACGAACACAAGGCTAATATTTTCTGTAACCGCCTACTCTCTTTACTGACATCAAAACAATAACGTATTTATTTGAATAATTTTGTATTTTGTGAAATTAAGAACATTATTGTATTTTTTTTTTTAATTCGTCAATCACTTCGTTATAATCCGATGAATTAGTCATTTGTTGTTCAATAAACATGTGTACATAGATAAGAGAATTCAATCGTTCGTGATGCATAGCATAGACCGACGAAACTTACTGTCTTCACAATATTCAATTGAGAAAAACTTGTTCGCCACGGAAACGTTTTGTTACAAGTACAGTTAAGAATAGTTTTAAGATATTTGAAAATTTAAAAAAAAAATAGGTGCTTTACATTTGTCCGTTGAATTCAACGATAAAATTGTTTTCGTCAAAATTAATTGTTATAATTTTTTCTAACTCCTAAATGGCTCGTCCAAAACAAAAAAAGCTCGGGTATGTTTAAAAGGTCTTATCGGAGGACACGATTTTCGAAGTTCTCATGTGTATATAAGATTTGCGACCGCTTCTCATTGGAAAATCTCAATACAAATCGAATTGTTCGCACCGAGACACGACGCACGTACGTGTAAAAACATAGTACGATATTTTTCTGGCGCGTGCTTCGCACACACACACACACACACACAAGTAGTTCGTATGGACACAATAACGCGCGTCACGCCGTTTGAATGACATTAAATTTCGTTTTCGAATAAAAGAAAAAATAAATACCGCTGTAATTTATCGAGGCGGCGACGACCGTATAATACAATAAAATATAGTAAGAACGTAGTTATAGCGTGGTGGTAGGCTATATATATATATATATATATACTGTTACAGTACAGCAATACGTGTATACATAAACCGTGTCGGGGACGCGGTGGGAAAAATCGAATACGCCGTTATGATATTATTATTATCGCACCGGTTAGAAGACCGCACGGGTGAAAGTTTTCGCGTTTACTTTCACCGAGGACCAGGCCGTCGAATCCCCTCGACTGTACACACACAACGTAAACACGACCGGCATAGTAGGTGGATATATTACACGCGGACTGCTATTTATTATACATATATGTGTGTGTGTGTGTGTATAAATTTCTGGTTTATTTTCTTCTTCTGGCGAACGGCCGTTTATATACGTATACAATTAACATATATATATTATCTGCGCGCGGAGAAAGTACCGTTACTTGTGATTTTCCACCCGTACAACACGTACAGATACGACGACGACGTTTTATATTATTCGTTAGTAGCATATGTATTATTACGGCGGTCGCCGTTCAATGAAATCATTTTGGTAACTAGACAAAACTGATAACACTAAACGAAAATTGAAAAAATAACGAAACATCAAAATTGTAATGTTGTATGTATTATCATTGGATATTGAATTTAATATACACGTAGTTATTACGAAATATTATTTAAAATATACATAGTTATTATAAAATATTATTTAAAATATACAAAACTTTGAAAATTGTTTGAAAAGAAAATTAAAATATAAATATGTACATGATGTTAACTTGAAAAAAATTCGTTGACTGATGTGTGTTTTTTTTTTTGTACTGTTAAAAGGATCATTGATAAAATGTTCATATTTGTAATGTAGTTTAAAATTTGACGAGTTACGTCGCACTCCTCTTCGTAAAACTCAGTATCTGTTTCTGGCTCGAGCTCAATCTCTTCATTTTCAGTTTCTCCACGTTCATTTGTTCGTAAAAAAGCATGTAAAATATCTTCTTTGAAAAAATTTGATATAATAGGTATATTTTCATCGATTTTCAACCAATTTTCTAAATCCAAGTCCATTTCCCCATTCCCTATTACTATACTATACATTATGTGTCGTATTGATTAGAATAACCGACACAATTTTCAAATATAAGTATAAACCTGCCCATACATACATTTTTCAATAACAATAAACGGTTAATGACATTAACCGTGATTATAATAAGCGGCGATCACTGTATTTTTTTTTCTTTTTACGTTTTCGAAAAGCGGTTTACCTTATCACACCGTTTCCGTCGTCCGACCGCGCTTATAATATAGCGTCGTGTCAATCGTATCGTAGAGGACATTTTTGCTGTCGTTGAAACGATATACATTAAGTCGAAATAACAATAATATTATTAGCAGGCGTATGCGAGCAAAATGCATATGAATCGTCTCTCTATTTGGCAAAACATTACGACAACAGCGGTCAATTTTGTTTTTTTTCCCCGATTTTATTTACACATTGTTCGCGATTTGTTTGTCGTCTCTCCTAGCGCGTCCTCTTCGTTTCCGGGTACGAGTTTTTTACGACTTGCAGTTTTTCGCCAAGCTTAATAACGCGTACAAAAACGTATACAGTATTTATTGTCGCGTTATCATTTCTCATCTAGCAGCGGCACATTGAGCCACTAGAACGATTTGTTCCCCTCGCACCAAAAGTCGCGGCACGTGCCTCCTGCACACTTGGTGTCCTCGAATCCTTCTGATAACAGTGTACGGCGGCGTCTCCGACGGGCCTAATTTGATCGCGTTACCTAAAACAAAATAATCGAATACCGCGTTATACACCTGTGTGCGCGCACGAGTGGGTACTCGTGACGAATAAATGAAATCCGTATACGCCGCAAGCGTTTCTGCGCAGACCGTCCGTCGCACAATAAAAACATTAAGTAAACGCGAAAAAAAAAAGGGAGTCGTACAAAAGAACACACACACACACACTTATAGTCGCCATAAGGTCACCTACTGTGCAAACTGGACGCGAACCGCATAATTAAAACAAAATCGTCCAGCTCACACTGTCAAGGTACTCGCATGGAAGGTTAACTCATGACCGTCAACCGCCGTTGTTACGAAAAAAATATTACATATTAATCACACGCAGCGTATACACAACATACCCATATATATGTATATATATGCTCGATAATTCGCGTAATGAAATCTCTAATTGTACATAATATATTTTTCGTATCCGCGAAAACGCTCGAATACCGTATGATGTACTCGCGTCGCGTCCCTCCACCCCGTACTACCTGCTAACCATAGTGTATGTCAAGGTCGGTAAATTTCGAGAAATCGCGCGGCATCGCAAAAAGTAAAAAAAAAAATAATAAAATAAACAGACCTACATAAAAATGTGGGGTACATGCGTAGCGTAATATTTCGTTTGTAATTTCGACGAGTATACGAAAAACGGCACCGCGCGCTGACGTATGCGACATTCCGAAATTCGTATGTGTATTTATTCATAGTATTTTTAAAAAGAAACCAATACGAACGAGTGCGACGACGAATTTTCATCCGAGTACGCATAAATTCGTTTTCAAAACAATTATGTCGCGTTTTTACTGTACCTAAAATATGTAACCTATATATATAATATGAAAACGTCACGTTAATTACTTTCGAATGGCATCGCCGAAGACCGTACGTCCACGTTCATACGCCTCCTACAGAACGAGTACGGAAAGTCGAGTATATATGCAGTTTTTTTATGTACGGTCTTATCTCAGAACAAAACATAAAACGATGCCCCAGCGTGGGCGTGGAATACGAGCCATCCCGTCACTATTTTTATGCTGATATTTTATTCATCCCCGCGATTGTTTTGCGCAAAATACCGCCGCCCCGTCCCTCCTCAGACGTTTTTAATTATAAAATTGTAATATGCGTTATGTAATTTTTATCATATCGAAATATGGTTTTAGTTTAATATCGTTTCGTTTTATTTTATACCGTTTATTGTTGTAAAGCGTTTTCAGTATAAAGTCGATATCGCGTTTCATTAGTTTTCGTTGCAGATGTTTTTTTTTTTTCATTGCGTTCATAAACAAATCGGAGGTTTAATCATTTGCTTTTGTCCTTGCGTTCATAATTAATTATTTATAATCCGTAGGGCGTAGCTAGCTAGGACTAGGCCCAAATAGTACCACACGATTTAATTAGCTGCGCTGGAAATAAAATGTTCTCGAAAAAAGAGACGACGTTATGAGAATTTTCGACCGTCCCTTTCGCGCCGGTTTTTTTCAGTCGTCTCGGCCGCTGGACCACGGGACGCGCGCGGTTCCGTACCGTATCTACTGGCCTAGATAATATTCATGAATATCGTTTTTGAAAGAACGGACAATTTACCGGAAACCATTAAAACGTCTACCTTGTATAATTAATAAATTAATTATTTGTACTCGGATCGTCAATGTTAACGACGCACCGTGCAAACAGGTTACTCGTGCGCGGGAGGGTGATTCAATGTGCTGCGCGCGCGGGTAGCCTTCAAGTTCAATAGCACAGCAGCGGGGATCGTCCTGGCGGCGCAGACGACGACGACGGTCCGCGTTGGCAATATTTTATTATGTTTTATTTATTTATTTTTTATTTATTTTTTTGCGTACGGAGGAGGGGACACATACATATTATCATTATTGACCTTTAAATGTTTCAAGCTCAAACAGTTTTATTACAAAACACGCACACGTCGCAGCGAGTGTCCCTTGTATGTAGTATGAATGTCAATTTTCGTGTTAATAATGAGTTTTTTTTTTATTTATTAACAACTAAGATGACATAGACATTGACCTTACTGAAGTTTAGAAACAAATTTAAAATCGTGAATTTCAACTTAATCATAGTGTTTGGATATATCTATTTGTCAAAATACATATGTTATCTTCCTTCAAACTTGCATTTTTTTTTTTTTTTTTGTTTTTAACAAGAACAATTTAACGAATTCAAAAGGCTAATTTAATATGATGTAGTAATATTGTTTTGTT
Organism: Schlechtendalia chinensis; assembly: GCA_019022885.1. Lineage (NCBI taxonomy): Eukaryota > Metazoa > Arthropoda > Insecta > Hemiptera > Aphididae > Schlechtendalia > Schlechtendalia chinensis. Next base: position 3,783,606 of record CM032341.1, read on the forward strand.
TTTATTCAACTGAGTCATTCGTAAACGGTAAATAAATGTTCATCAGCGTTAATAATAATGTTCAAAGCATTCTATTTTCAAGTCCCATTCTATTAAGTTACCAAAAGGTTAAACAGTCGACTCAATTGAAATGCACTATGTAGATAGAAGTAACTAGTACACATACACATATTATTATAAATTATGCATTATACCCTCTAATAGTGTGTTGTAATAATAATTTTAATTTATTTATTTTTTCTGTTAGTAACTATCAAACATTGCAGTGATTTGAATTTAAGTAAACGTATAATGAATATTTCATATTTTACATAAGTAAATAAAAGTATACTAATAATGTGCAAAGTTTGAATATAGTAAGCGGTTTTATGTTTAGAAATTTTATAAAATTAGGTATCAAACAATCTTATAACTATTATATCCAAATGAAAATGAAAATATTAAAGTTTAGATAATAGCAAAGACAAAATTTTATTTTTATTGATGAGAATAAATATTTTTACATTTTTTAACATTTCCAATATAGTTCAGGTAAAGTTTTAAAAGGTTAATAAATTAATATACTTAAGTATTCATGTTTTAATGTGTTGGTTACTAAGTTATTCTTTTAATTAATTACCATTCTTTTCATATAAAAATATTATATAGTCATAAAATTGTTGATACAAATGTTTTACTAAAACATAATTATAATTATTGTGTAATTTATTTGGCAATTTACTTATAATACCAACACTTTGACCTAAATGTTTTCATTAATAATTTATGTTTTATAATAAATTTAAGCTTTATATTGAAATATATAGAGCATTAATAAACTATTAATATAAATAAACTTTACCGATGATAGGTAATGATTTGTATTTGTTTTTCCTTGTCCATACTTCGTCAACATCGTTCATAACTAAGTTCCAGTGTTTGTCAAAAGCAATAATGTACCCCATACAGTGACCACGGACAGATACAGCTGATCGTATATAAACTTTAACACGCTGTTTTCTGTGACAGAAAGTTGCAATGCGAGATAACGGTCCGCAGGATTTGCCTATTTCCGACATACGTGTTAACACGGTTCGTCTTCGTTTAATTGTTCGTTGCAAAAAAGTCGTTTGAGACGTACCAGCCACTAAAAAAAAAATGGTTTAAATTATTTCATAATTAATAAAATGTACATACAAAAAAAAAAAGTACCTCTACTTAGATCACGTTCTATTGGTTTGGCATCATATTCGTTTGGTTTCTGTAAAAATCAAATATGCAATATGTACACATATATACAATTATATACGATTTAAAATTACTCTGGGTCTTTCCGGCTTAATTACAACATCTCCGGAAGGAGTCATTTCGAATTTTGAAATGTTGTCTTGTGGTTGGGCGGTCGTACTAGGCATTTTCACGTTTTTAGAGTAGAGTGCTTTAATCGGATTGAACGATGGCGACAACATGTTTAGTTCATCGTCACTACTAGACGACATTGTCTGAAATGAAAAATTTGCAAAAACGTAGTTAAAGTTTCGTCTAAAAAGTGAAAAGTTTGTTTTTTTTCAATCGATCCTAGATCGTCTACGGTGCACTTACCGGTCAAACGGTGATCTCGGAACGACGTTAAACGCGTTAAAACGAACGTCAAAGATTTCAATTTTCTCGTCGAACAGTTAAAAGTAAATAACGTTTCGAAAAGCGGTCGCGAAAACGTTCAACGGTTACGTGATAACTGATAACGCCGGTAAATGATAACGTTCAGTAACCTCGAAAAAAAAAATATATACATGTATACACGCCGTACTCTTAGTCCGTTTGGCGGTCACCCGGTGGCGAGATCTGTACGACGTTGTGCGTATTAAACACGCATTCGTTTCCCGACTACCGGTGACGCGGTCCGTCAGAGTACGTGGTGGTCGCAATGGATTATTTAAAAACATTCACGTTTTTCCGTTTCCAGGCACGAACATGTATTCAAAAGAAAAGTGGAAACGAATCGCCGTGAACGGGCAATGAAGAACCGGCCGTCGCATAAGGTAAAAAATGTTTTCCGTTCAACGGGATCGTCAAAAACGTGATAGCACGACAACAACAACAAAAACCGTTGACGAGGGGTCCGCCGAGGACGACCGTATTTTCACTCGAGCCGCGGTTTCTTATTTAATAACGTCCACGTGTTTTTTTTAATACGTAGTAAACGTGAAATTCAGAATTGACGGTCGGACGTCCCGACGAAATATCAACGGCGTCTGTTTAAAATTAGTTAAATATTACGGATCGAGTTAAAAATCGATTCTGGCAGCGTCGTGCGTGTGCCCCCCCCCCCCCAAGCGGCTAATCACACTATTTACGACATGGTGACCGTTTTCGTGATTGGCCAACGGCCCAAAGTCCGCGGCACGTTTCGTCGGGATTCAATTATGAAAGATATTTGTGTGCCGAATGATTAATACTTGTAAAACGCCACGCGCGATAATGCGAATTCGTTCGTTCAAATCGCGTACATGGACAATAATAAGCTCTCGTGTGATACTGTCGCAGACAATAATATAAAACGACCAATCTAGAAATTTGTACGGATAGTTTTGTTGTTTTTTTTTTTAACTTAAGACTACGTTGTGTAATAATTAACGTAGTTTTATTAATATAGTATTGAAAACAAAGAGTAAAAAGGATATGCAAAAAAAAAATAACAATAAAAGAAATAACGAATAGAAATAAAATGAAAATTTTAACTTAATACTCGTAAATAAAATATACTTAAATATACAAAAAAACCAATGATTATTACGTTGATTAAAGAAATAAGAGAGAAAATATAGAAGTCGTTGTATATGTGTGTTTATTACTACCGGTTTCGATACAACAACTTTTATATTTTCCTTCTTTTTTCTGTAATCAACGTAATACTCCTTGGGTTTTTTAGTGTATATATATATATATTTTTGTATTTTTATTCTTAATGAAAATGAATTTGTATAAATAAATTCAATACCAATAACAGTATCACCCACACTTTATTTTATGAATTAACATTAATATATTCGTACTCTCGACTAATTTTTTAAAAGCCCTACACTTCTACCGACTTATTAAAACAGTATAATTTGGTAAATTATAATAAATAGAAGGCCTCGTAGTCGGAATAGTAATTGTACCTAAACGTATTAGAATTGAGAATTATTGTTTGATGTCATTTATTATGCATAACGTGTTTATTGATAGTGATCAAATTTTATTATTTTTGAAAAATATTTCACAGAAGGTCTAATTTATGTTTTACAAAAAACTTAGACAAGGTTACACGGTACATTATTAGTTATCATCATTGTTGTTAATTTTAAAATTATGCGTAACAGAACGTAAATTACCTACAACTTATAAGCATAACTTAGTCTATCGACGATTAAACGTACTGTTTTTATTTAATATTTTTTATTACAATAAAGATGAGATTTAAAAATACCTTTGATTACACGATAAATTTTTTGTGTTTTAACCGGGAGATCGACTCATGCTTGTGTTAATATTTTCGAGATTTTAATTAAAATTTTTAAATAGATATAGTATATCGACGTGTTGCTATATTTTCAAAATAAATATACGAAATAAATAATTAGTCCCAAGGTAAACAATTAATTGGCTAATTGAATAAAACCTAAATTATAAAATATACATATTTACTTGAAATGAAATAATTTGTTGTATAATGCTTAAATGAATAAATAGTGTTTATTTTTTAGAAATTGTTTAAGACTATTAATTAAATACATACAAAGTATAACGATAACTGATAAGACTTTAAATGACCATGATTTATGAAATATTTTTAGAACAAAACAAATTTAATATTTTTTTTTTATTTCCTGTTATTATTAAAATAATTGATACTAGCACAAAACAAACATATTTCATATTTATATTTCGTACAGAAACATATATAATTTATTACAATCATTTTTTTTTTATAACTTTAATATGGTAATTACTAATTACTACTAATTCATATTTTATTATTTTCGAAAAAAGATTTTTCAACAATTCATTTCTATGAATAGTTTTCAGTAAAGTTATCAGAACACTACCGAATACAAATTGCGAACTCCATCAGATTACTGAAATTCTTTATATTTATTGAAGTGAAACTTCTTTACAGAGGGTACAAAAAAAAAATCAGATTTGTGCCTGTCGCGGTCGGCTAGTGATGGCATAAATAGCAGTAGCAGTGTTTTTTCACAGGCGATTTCAAAGTAGCAATCACAGTCTGCTACTCCAGTATGAAAATAACAGTGAATGCTACTTTTTTGCTTATAGCAGTTGGTCATACCATATTAGAACAAATAACTGCTACTATTTTCTGTAATTTCAACATGTGATTTGAAATGTTGAGTGTGATTATATTTTTAATTACTATCTAAGTATTTTATTTTTGTTATAATAAAATATTGTTATATGATGAATTTTGTGAAATATGAAGTTTAAAATGGTAAAACATTTTTTTTTCATTCTAATGATTTTATCTGTTACCTACAAATTTTTTGTACTTTTCTCGATAGATCGATGAACACTATAATAATTATTTATTAAACAGTTAATTTAATTTATTTACCATAGTAATAGAAATAAAACGATTAAGACAATTAATAGTAAGAAAATGAGATAAATAAATTATGCATTTTGATTTAACTTTTTTTCAACTTTTTTGAATTCGAACAACCGACTACTACTGCTACTGAAAAAAAATCACAGTTCACCATCCACTAGTCACCACGACACTTTCTCGAGATTAGTTTCGCATGCGCGTTGGCTCATTTTAGTTGCAGCCAATAGCGGTACCAGTAGACCCCCCCGCTCCGCTGTGCGCCGCCAGTTTTCTCGAGCTCAGTTACGCATGCGCATTACGTTCCTGTTCCGGCCAATAGCGTTGCGAACACACCCGCTTGGCCGTGTCCTCCCGCCAAGTTTTACCGCGTCTGGGCTAGCGTCCGTGCGCCCGCACGCGCCTTGATCACGTCATTTGCCGTTCACGAGCGCGCGTACGCGCACCGGGCCACATAACGTAAACAAAAGTGCCACGGCGGCCACTGCTTATTCGTGTTAATCACTTTTTGCGTGTTCTCTTCTTTCCGTTTCTTCGCTTAACTTACATTGCCACGTACACTCAGGCCGGTCGGTAAACCAAGTAACCCGTTTCAAAGTATCTAGTGACAGTGATGACCAAGTAAGCATCTCGTCGATAAACGCCCTCCGCTCGTACAGTTCCCATAATTTATTTACCTAGCGTAAATGGGGAATAGTTAGCGACTTCCATATACATTTTCGTTTATTTTTGTTCCAATACGAACCTAATACTCTGTCGGTCGAATGGCCGTGAAAGAAGTTTCACATCATCTGCGCGTACTCGTAAACACGCGCGATTTTTATCGGTTAACATACCGTATAACGTGATATACATATAATTCGGATTAATTCGGATTGCGCGTAATATACTAACCAGAATCGTTGTTATTTGTAGATATCGAACGAACGTCGCGGGTCCAGGACTCATTCGTAACCATTCTGGCTTTTATGAAACCTGCATCGCCCGGACTACCACTGTCCGTCGATTTCGCGGATGCTGGCCAGACAACGGCCGTCACAAGTTCAGGGATGCCTTTCATGGACGACGTGTTGCTTTGGTGCCCGGAGGCCGAGACCAAAATCGACGATTTCACCGAATGTCTTGTAAGTAAACGTGCTGTTGAGATTTCAACGACCTTTTACTACGACCGTACCGAAACGTTTTCGTGTTCGTTTTACGTTGTACAGGGCAACGAAGTCTCCAGTCTGGGCGAACTTCTCCAGTCGGAAATATCTAGCGAACTAGACAACGCGTTAGACGGAGTTACGGGCGGCGGTCAGGACGGCGGTGAACATTCTGGCGATGATGACATTTTCAAACAGCTGTCCGACTCGTCGGCGTTACTGGAACAGTTCTTCGATTTCGTCAACTGTGACATAAAGGTACCAGCGAGTTTCTCACGTGCTGTGTCAATCGAACATATCGAGTGTTTTTAAACATGGATTGGATAACAAAAAACCCCATCTGTATCACTAGATTAAGATTTATCTTAAAAGTTTATTATAATTTTATCTCTTTCCATTCAAATAATTTGTACGTTTATTATTATTTTTACTTTTTGAAACAAAAATATTCATTGTTGAGTTGTGATGTTGCAAATATAATTACTTATTATATAACATTTTATGATACATATGATTAAAAACAGAGTTTTACATTATGATTTTCAAACATAAATTAATATTATACATAAATTTCTTATTTCCATTAATAATGCCTGAATGTTGAAATTATTCATAAAAACTGTTTTGAGTGTATTAAGTTGCCTATATAAAACACCCAATTTTAAATAAAATATTTTTTAAATTTGTATTACAAAATAATTATTTACTATTTTGAATACAAAATGTATTTTAAGTAAATTTAGATAGGCACTTGATAGTATGGAACAATTTAATTGATATTATATTACAAATTTAACTTAATCAAAATATATAATTTTGCAGGAAGAAAATAATAACAATGTTGTGACGACGGGCAATAAAAATCATGCAGCTGTTGCATTACTTCAAGAATTGCAACGTACAAATGCTGGAAAGAAGTTCAACATTACCACTGCCAACCCTTTGCTCGCAGGTATACACAGTGACACAAGAATATGTAGTAATAAATAATTGGTTATACTATATGATTAATGATGTACTGGAAGGAATGAAACAGGTGTTCAGCATAAACCCAATTATCGAAATTATTGCGTATTACGAGAACAAAACTTGTGTATTATCTGCATTTTTCTTTTATTAAGTTAGACTTTTTGTTTTTATAATATTATTTTATTGAAACTAAATATTCCATAAATTAATATATCATGTCATTTTGCCCAATCCTTCAATTATCTGTATAACTTAAATATATAACTTTTATATTTTTAATATACTAAATCAGCGGTTCTCAACCTTTTTATATTTGCGTACCACCTATATAGTTCGAAAATTTTTACGTATCACATGACTTGATAACTTTTTTTTTTTGCTTATTAAAATGTATACGTTTATTTTATATGTATATAATTGTATTTTATTAGGAACTACAAAATTATGAGAATATAAGCATTTAATGTACAAAAAGAAATTAAATTCAACATAATATGTACAATTATCATGGTTTAATTCAATGAGACGGTCGTTGTTGTTTTGAATAAACTCGTGAATAAACTGAAAGAACTAATGTAAAAAACGTGTTATTGTCAAATAAGAATACGCATTATCGATTTATAATATATTAAGAAATTATCGTTATCTTAATTGCTACGACCTTCACACCATCGATATATATAAAACCAGCTAATATCAAATAAACCAAATAATATTTAATGTTAATAATGATTCGTTTCAATTTTTTTTATCAATGAAGATTTTGTTCGCGTACCACCTATGAGGTTTCCTCATACCACTAGTGGTACGCGTACCACAGGTTGAGAAACGCTGTACTAAATATTAAAGAAATGTTGATAAAATATTATAATGAATTTAAAGATACATACTAAAAAAGTTCCATTCCTTAAACAAAATTGTTCTTAAAAGTGATTTGATTTTTTTTTTTTTTTTGTGATTCCTTAGCTAATTATGATTTAGCATATGAAGCAAAAAAGAGCATAATATGGATTGCTTTTTAATGTGTTCAATAATATATATTTTATACGTTTCATTTATTTTGAAATTAACACAAAGAAGTAAAAGTGTATCTATAATATTTTCAAGTAAATAAATTTAACTATTAACCAAAAATATTAATTTTTAATTTATAAAAAAATAATTTTCTTACATTTTGTATCACATTTAAGTTATGTTAAGTATAACACTAATAATAATAATAATAATAAAATAATTTTAATTAAATCTATTATATTTGTAGACAAATATGGTAAAGAAAATGTATATATTTAAATCAATTTTAAATTTACTATAGATTTTTTTATAATATTCTTATAAATAATTGTTTTAAGTCAATATTTGACTATTTCATAATTATTTTAAATACGAATAGTGTTTTGTTATTAATTAAGTAATACCAATCATTTGTCATCTTAATCAAGATTAAAAAAACATATGTATATTATATATATTAACTCTCAAAGTATAAAATAATATGTACTTAACATAAATCTATTATTTTCATCACTTATATCTTATATCCAATTTTATAATTGGAAAATAGTATTTAAGTTATTTATTATATTTTAATTTGAATGTGAAAATTATTTTAAAATTTTTCTGTTATCTAAATTTGTTATTATTTAAAAATATTAATGAAAAAGTGTTTACAAATTAATATATGTATATAATATTTGTGTTTTAGAGAAACTTTTGAATCCTGTATCTCAGCTGAACCCAAGTTTAAACCAAAATGCAGATATGTTCATCAATCAAACCAAGTACATCAAGACGGAGCCTTTAATAAACGATACAGGTAATATACTATAATCCTACGATCCATATTTACATAAAATGACAAATGTAAATAGTTATTAATACCTTATTGACTTACCAATATATTGTATTATTATGGTGCAAAATCAATAATGGTTCTATAAATTTCTAAAAATTGATTTTAATGTAGTCGTACTGAATATTATTGTATAGATGGCGTTAGATATTAGGAAAATTAAGCTGTGAACAAGTAAAGCTGTTAAATCATAAATAGTTTTTTGATATTTTAAATACTAAAATAAGCTCAAATTTCATGTTGTTGTTAAGTATGTTCAAATTTCATTTACAATAATTGTACATACATACTAGACCGTAGCAGGAACAAATTTTCGGATGGGGGGGGGTTAAAACCGAATCATATATTTCCCACTACTAGATTTAAATACTAGATTATGTTGTATATGATAAAATTGTGTCTAAATGCGGATTAACATGTGGCGTGTAAATAATGTCTCCACCTTAAAAATTTAGATTAATAAATTCAATTCATTATAACTATAAAAAAAATTCGGGGGGGTGGGTTGAATCCCAAAACCTCCCCTCAAATACGGCCTTGCATACATACATACATTTTTCGGATAAATAGATTAAATAATAATAATAATAATAATATATATTAACCAATTTGTTTTAACCAGATGGATGTATCAAAAATAGATTAATTCGGTTTAAAACTTGCACATATAAAATTGTTTAAATCATTCATTGCCAACAACATAGAATTTTGAATTGTTTTAATTTTAAAATAGTTATGTCGTAAGATAAATATTTGCTTTGGCGCATGGTTTTTCTTAAGTAAAAAGCTTAAATGAATTTTTATTATATTTCCTGATATATATATATATAAATGATAATTGTCAATACATTTCAGTATACTTACATGTTCGCGAATCGAAACTCTGGATTGGGTTTTGAATTTTTGATACAAGTACTCACATTTTCTATTTATTAAATAACATAGTTAACTTCTATTGATTTTTAATCGAACAGTCCCATATCAATATTATCAAAACCTATTTTTGCTTAAAACTACGTTTCAGCCGAATGATAATAATTTACCACTCGGTTTTATCTTCATCGCACGAAATATGGAAAAACACGCACGTCTATTATTTACTTCGTATGTGTTTCCGCGTTTCTTTAATACACGCTCTCTTTCCCAGCGAATCGTTATTTTTAATACAATGTCCCTGGACGTTTCCTGATTTTCCGAAATACCGTGAAGAACAATATGTTCGTTATGTGCATGTATTCGTTAACACCGCAGGATGATATTTTACGAAAATTAAAATTTCAAAAAAACAAAACCAGTGTGTTTAGTGTATATTATTTTATACGACATTAACAACAATACGTATATGAACATATGGCATAGTATTTATAAAAATGTGGCAGTAACGATCTCCCGACCAACCCCCCACTCGCAACTCTCACACAATCTCTCGCGCTGTTTGTCCGCGTCTCGTGTATAATATTCGTGTGTGCGTTGAAAATTAATCTTTTTGTATAAAAACCAGTAATACTTGGCGATAGCGTTTCTGGAACGAGTCTACATACGATTATGCAATTTTACGATCGTTTTAAAAAAAGTAACGTAAACCGATCGACGCGCGCGTCGTCTATTATAAACGTATACTCATCCCACGAGTAGCCTAGCCACGTGCGTCGGTCATCCCGGCACATCGTTTGTATCCGCAAATTTAAATATTTCCATCGAGTCGGATCGTGTGAATTAATAAACCCGTTTCTATTCGTTCGATTCGTTCTTCGTTTTTTTTCTTAAATACTGATGATTTTTAACTCTGGATCGTACAAAGTGCAAACATGTCTATGGGCGTTTACCGAATATTTTACGTCGGATGTGTCATTTCAATTTCCGTGTACGTGTATTTTCACTAAATATTCAACGCGCACGATCTTTGTGATGTAAACATCCTCGATCGTTTAGGTAAGACTTGTACGTGCTAATGGACTGCAGATGATTCACTCGATTTGAATAATCGAGATTGTTATTATTTATTTTTTTATAAATATTTATCAAGAAAAATATAGATAATAATAATGAAAAATAATAGATTTTCAACGACATATTTACTTGGCGTGTTTTTTAAAAAAAAAAATACGTTCTATGTAATATATATATATATGTGTATTGATCTGCCGAAAAAATCCGCTGTAGAAAGTATAACGTGCCCCACCAAACCGTGTTTCGAACGCACGAACTACGAAGTTAGAACGATAAAATATACATATATTGCAGAGTTTTCGATCGCGAGTCAGCTCTTGTGTAGTGAATCGTTACTTCGTAATACGAGCGCGAGCGTTTTGCTGGCAAAACTGTCGTGGAAAAATAATGTTTCATTACTAACAACAACAACAACAACAATAATAATAATATGAACTCCGAAACACGCGTAGCTCGTGTACGACGGTACGTGTTCTTTGTCGTAACCGATTGTTGTTGGCACATACTCTCCGCGGGACTTGTCGATAACGTGGCGCTAAGAGTTTTGCGTTTGTGTCCTTCTCGCTTCAGACGCGTCCGGGGAACGTCCTCACGCGCACGTGCACGCACGTCTCCGGCGTCCATTATACGCACACGGATACACAATACACGCATACATATATATTGCCGAATGTGTGAATAATATTGTGCGTATCGGTCGTTTCATTTGCGCGGTGCAGTTCATTCATCTTAAGTTTTCTAAGGAACGGCGTTTTCGTCTGGTTTAATTAGCGAGTAATTCGCCTCGGGGACGGGAATCCATTTCAATCGGGTGTGTGGACACAATGGGGACCGTGGCGGACAATGCGTTTCGTTCGATTTCGATTTGCCGCACCGTCGTCGAACGATTATAATAATAATAATAATAATTATTATTATTATTATTATTATTATTATTATTATTATTATCGCACGATACGTATATTGATATATGACGACGACAGCGGCGAAGGAGCTACACGCACGTGAGATTCACGAGAAACCGGTTGCCAATCAACGGCTGCAACAGTGTTACTGTCTTCTCCTTCTTCTTCTTCTTCTTCTTCTTCTCATTCTTCCTCCTCCTACTACTACTACTATATTGTGTGTTGCCACACCGTATTGTGTTCGTGCAGGGAGCCACCGGACGCCCGAGTGCCGATGACCCTGCAATAAACCAACAGTTCTTTGGTCGCCCGAGGGGTCTTTGATATTCGGCTGTAACGGTTGAAAGAATCGTCGGCGCGCGCGTTCCGCGGGTCGGCGCTGATAGCGCGTATGTGTTGCTGGCGAAACGTGAAACTTTTCAAACATCGCGTATCGGATTTGAACTATAATTTACAAATGTGTTTAAGGAAAGAAAACGTCTTAATTTGTAGTTGATCGATAATTGTTGTTTACGTACAAAATACGTATTGTGTTGTATTCGGGTTTTACTAGGTATAACAATCTAGCTGTTCAACAAATTTAAATATTGATTTTTAGGTTTCTATAAACCTATATAAACATATGCATGCACGTGTTGTGAAACTCGTTGAAAATAAAATAAAAACACGTTTTTTATATTTTACCTAGGAAAATTCCATAGATTACTTACACCCGATACTTTGCCAGTAACATGCTAAATTCCTAAATACTTCGAGGGATGAAAGAACTTTTACATATGCGTTTTTATACCGGTTCGACGCGTTTCGATTTTCGTATAAAGTTTACCTACGTAACACAGTATAAAGTACATTCCAGTCGTTTCGGTAAATTTCGCTTTACAAAATACGAAACATCTATTTATATGCGGTCTTCTATACACCTGACGTGAAGTTATATTTTGTTCTGTACGTTTTGCGTACGCAATAATCAACGTGAATGCCCGTCATTAAGTTTTTCGAACGATATACGTATGGAATAATGGATTTCGTTTACACTATATTAAGATTTGATTTATCGAAACCAAAACAATATATATATATATACATTTAACCGGTTCTATGAACTTCGCATCGATTGTGTTTCATACAAAACGTTAGATCATTTGTTTTATTATTTCCTTTTATTTAATTATTTTGAAATATTTAAATTCACTTGCGTGTAGAACCGCGGAGATTAGTTCGAATTTTATATATTTAATTATACAATGATATATATATATACGCAGCATTCTATTAAATATATTTACTTTTAATTCCTTTACCGATGGCGATTTTGACTTGAAATGTCTCTGTGAAACAATTCTATTTTAATAAATACTCGGAAACTCGACCCGGTCATTATCATATATTATGTATTTTAGACATCTGCAGATTATTCCGGTCTGTTTCCGTCGATTCTCCATGTGCGTAGTGGAATTATATTTCGTTTTATGTGCGTCTTAGGAAGGACTTTGCAAAAACGTGATTAGCATGCATAAAATTCATGTATGTTTGCACAACACCAACATGCGTTACATTTCCTAAAATAACGATCACCTTGAAGTTCTCTGCGTGTAGACGAATAGTGAAAGCCAGTAGATTTTTGGGACAAGGATAACTACAGTTTTTAAAAGACTCTTCGGTAGGTTCTTGCGGAACTTTATTCATTAAAACCACCTATATTTATTTTCTTTCTCTATCCCTCTTTAGTATTGTCGTCCAAATAAAAAAAAAAGTTTTAGTTGATATCCTTTCCCTTTCTCTTAAAACCATTTCATACCTATTACGGTAATATTCTCGTTATTATTCATTTTATTATTATTATTTAATTTAAAGATAAAAATGAATTTTAAGTCTGATCCTATATAGAGATATTTTGAATATTTTATAATATTATAGCTCAATACAATATTATAGTTTGTATAGAAATATTGCGATGATTTGAGAATATTTTATTTTTCATACTATAAACGAAATCAAAATCAACAAAAATTTTCATTTTCATTTGTTCTAACAAATTACCATAGTAGAATCAAACCGATATTTAATGGAGAGTATTGTACGGTGAAATTCCATTTGTTTGCAAATATATATAAATATAATATACAAATAATATATATTTTTTTTTTTTATCACAATAAACGATGAAGCAACTAAACAATTTTCTAACCACAGGTTTGAATGCTTTGCGTATGTTTGATATCGGATTACTTGTTTTGTCCTGTATACTTCGGGTGTTTGCGAAAGTAACGAGGAACTGGTTTCTATATAGTTTCGTAAAACAACTTATATCATACGCATAATGTATTAATTGGGCACATGGCCGACCGATTTATTACTAAATTCTTATTTTATACACACGAGTTTAAGTGCTACTATGGTTCCTATGAAATTTTGGTTGTTTATACTTTTATGCCGGACACTTTTTTTTATATTTTAATAAATATGCTATGAAATATGCTAAATTTCCTATACTTGTTTATTAATAATGTTACATGAGTTAATGTGAAGAACACGTACTTATTAATTGGAGCAATTCATTTTCTATAAAAAAACCTGCAATATACGTACAATATATTAATTTGTATTAATTAAAAAAAAACTATTATATTATCTAAAATGAATAAATATGATTTTAATTTTGAAGGTAATTCTAATGTTATATTGTTATATGTTCTGTTTCAGGTAAGCACATGATCATTGACAATATTCAATATTCATCTTATTATTAGTTGTTGCTGATGTGTAAGTTCTCACTTATAATTACTTATAGTCAATTACTTTATAATTTATATTTGCACATCACGCGGACAGTGTTTGAAGGATAGGATCTATTATAATATTATTCGCAGTTGGTCATTTATTTCATATCACATGAGTTCATGAAATTAGTTTTAAATTTTATTTGGCTATTAGAAGTTTGAAAATATTGGGTCAAATAATATATGCATAAACAAAAATATTTCGTTGATATTAAAATACATACTTTAGTTTTACTATAATTATTTACACTTAATAATAGTATAATAACAAGTAATAATAATAATAATTAATAGGCAATAGGCTTGTAAATATATCACATGAATTTCGTGTCTGCGTGTTTCCAACAAATACGGTCGATTTCAGATAAAAATGTGAAATGAAAACATGTTCTTTTACAGTTAATATACATATGTATATTGAATTGTACTTCTTTTTATCTTGTTAAAACAGTTTCTGTGATAAATATTTGGTTATTTCAAACATTTATCCTTGTCAAACACGAATTTAATATGTTATTAAATATTTATGTACTCGTATAATAATGCGCGTACAATCTTAAAAAATTGCGATTTTCTAGTATTTTACTATTATCGTATAATGATATTTAAAGAGAACGCGAAGGTCTATTATAATATACGAGAAACATTATACTATAATTTTTATGTTTTTATCGATAATTAAAAATTGCGTTATACAATTTAAAACTTTATGTTAGCATTTTGATTTTATTAGTTATCAAAAATATACTTATTGTTTTTTGAAAAGTAGTATATATTTCTTTAAATATGTTTGTTTACAAAGAATTATTAGTATTGAAGAATTTAACCAACCTATATGACGATATAGATGCATCATGTATACGAATGTCTACAATACGCGGGTACTGTGTAATTTAAAATATTTTTTATTTCACACCAATTAAAACTAAATCAATGAAAATGGTTTCAATAAATTATTTCTATAATCATAAATAATTGATAAAAAATAGAAATGTTTATAAACATGAATTTTTTTGTTTTATTATTATCTACACATACCTACATAAACAAATTCGTATAATCGTATACATTTTATATTTTTTTACTACTTAATAGATATACCATTTATATATACCACGAATTTTTCGCCGCTCCGGATGTTTATACAATTTTGCCGAGTGTTTTTGTTGACAAATGTGTCTATAAAATAAATGTTTTTTCTTATAAACGAGTAAACGCCAATAAACAAAACATAGCTTATGTGTATAATGTATGTTTAAAGAATTGAAAGAAAAATATTTGTATATATTCAGGTGCGAACAATAGTTCGAAAATATAATATAGTTTTTTTTTTTTAGACTTTGAATATAGAATTAGCCTCGACAATTATTTTAGGAAATACATGGTTAAAAACGAGAGAAAACTTAATAAATAGAAAAAAGTTAAACTAGAAAGGCTGAAAGGTTAATAAAGATAAAACGGATAGAACGAGAAGTGGTTGTTGGTGGGAGGGGAAAATATGTTTGGTGTCGAACATTCCGGAGAGAGTTCAGGTACGTCCCCGTTTAGAAGATAATGTTGAACAGTTGAATAGGAGGTGAGATATGTCACAGATCAAGGGGTTGTTGTGGAGGATACAACGGGGGAAATCGTTCAAAGAAAGTTTAAAAGAACGAGAAGGAAGTAGAGAGTGCGCCAGAGCGAAGTCGACAGAAGGAAGTCACGGATGGATTGATGAGATTATGGGACCAGCGATCGGGTGGGACGATCGGAGAAATCGATCGGTAATGAATGTCGTTATGGTTCGAATAAAACGCGGCCGTCGTATTTTCGACCGATCGTTTTTCTAAAACCGCGTACGGTACGGTACGGTCTCGACGACGGATGGCACATCGGTGCACGCGTATTTTCGAGACTCTTCGTCCGAACGTGTCAGAGTTCGGAGCACATCGGTGGCCGGACCAGAGCGCGTGGCCGCGGGCATCCCCGTCGCTGTTCGTCACTCTCTCTCTCGCTCGCTCGCTCGTTCGTCCGTGCTCCGTCCGTGGTGGGCCCCGCGACGTGCCGTCGTTATCGGCGTTCGTTCACCGACGCGCCGTCGCTCAGCCACCGCGACAGGCGACATTGACCGAGTTACCGGAAACGCGCGCGGATACGTTTAGAATACGCGCCGCGAGCGCTTCCCGCCGACAATGGTGGCCACGTCCGCGGCCGGTCCGTCCACGTCCGAAACGCACGTCGCCGCGGGTCTCCGAAGAAGCAGAAGAAAAAAATACGGACAAAAGCTTGCGTCCGTCTTGTTCGGTTCGAACCGATCCGTCTGTTTTCTTTCTCTCCTCTGCACACACGCACACACGCACCGAGTCGCGTTATTGTGTTGTATTGTTGTTATTATCATTATTATTATCATTGTTATCATTATTATCGTTAGTATTATTATTATATTGTTGCGCGCGCAACCGGATCCCGCCCTCGCCTCTTTTTTTGTCCACGTCGTGTCTTCGTTGTCGTCCGGATGATACGCCGCGCGCTCGGTCATTACCCTCCTCGGGCACGCGTTTCCCCGAGAATTTCTCGATTTTATCCGAAAAATGCTTTTTGTGTCGTCGACCAATCCTACCCCCAACGCCCGGGTATCGATCGGTCGGAGTCGGTGCCCGTCTCCGAAGTTCGGTCGAGTTCGCGACGCGGCGTTAGGTCCTCGAGATTTCCGTATTGATTTTCAATCGACGCGGTTCGTCAGGACAATTATTTTATATCCAGTACGCGATTTTTTTCTCTCGGACTCCCACGCGTATTTATATGACTTTTTTTAAAAATATACTCGAGATACTGTTGGAATATTGTATCGCAGTTGTTTAAATAATGAATACAACATAGACAGTTTATAGATTATGTATGTTAATTATCTGATGTGAATAGATCAAGTTTCCATAGTTTCTGACTCGCGAAAAATTAACATATGCGTATCTCGTTAATTTTCTCGACTTGCTATCTACGCGCGCGGAATATATAAGATTAATAATCAAGTTCGTGTTATTAAATAAAACTACCCCCGTCGTGTGCGTATGAATTTTGAAACGTGACCTTGGGGTTATCAATAACGACTTGTTGAAATAGTTTTAAAATAGCTTAAAGAAAATAATTTAAAATTAGTTTTAAATTGTGGTATAGAATAATAATAATAATAGAATTTAGTAAAAACTATTTGTATTATATAGATTCGTGTCATAGAAAAAAATCTATGTACAATCATATATATTAGTGTAGAAGACAAATTGTTTAATAGTATATGAATAAACAATATTAAAAATGTCAAATATTTCAGTAGAAAAATAATCCTTTTTTCAAAATTAAAAAAGCGTGTATATATATATACGTGTTGTATTTCGCTTATACATACAACCCGATCTATAGAAAGATAGTTCAAAGCTGAAATATAAATACGAGTACATGTGTACAACATTAAAAGTATATACATGGATAATTCATTGGCCAAACAAATATCATTTATATATATAACATAGCCGAACTACAAAATTTATTTCAATGTAAATACAAGTAATAATATTTGTAATTATTTTTTTATATTAAAATAAAGTTCAATTTGTTTTTTCAACAAAAACATTATATATATATATATACATATATATATAATTTCATTGACTATGTCGAGTGATATTTATTCTTATCTTTTTCAAAAGACATATCAGACTTTTCAAGCGCACGAATAGTTTTCTTTGTTATACTAGCAAAAGTAATAAAACTAGTTGGGAAAACACTAAAGCGACAGTTATATATATTAATAGTTTATACATACACATCTCCGAATCTGTTTATACATACATACATATATATATATACGAAAAAGATTTATATATATAGACGTATAATATCGTAAACTAAAAGTAAAGCGAATGCGATACAACGGCCATGCATTCAACCAGTCCGGCTGCCACGCAGCAATAGAATTAATACAATTGCATCGTGCGTATGAACCGAACAAATACATTTGTAGCATTTGTAAAAAACGGTCGATGGTTTTTCGCATGAACTATGAATTCCTAAAACGGCTATTCTCGAAATATCTATGGCTTTTTTTGTCGCGCGAAAATCATTCGCTTATTTATGTCTATACTGCATTATGGTTTCGAACCACGATAAAACGTACACGGACGCGTGGCATGCGTCGATTTCGCGACTTCGTGTGATTATACGCGTTCGTATACATTATAACCGTACACATTGTTATGTATCAATACGATCTGCGAAAGATTTTCCTAATTGTGTTTTATTGTAATACATTGATTACGGTTTTCGTTCGTTCGTTTGACATTTTCGAAAAAAAATTCTCGAATTCCTATCGAACATATGCGAAGATTTGTCATTAATAATATCGGAGAACAACAGAATTCAGTAGAAAATATGATGGCTGGTATACGAGAATATTTCGTGCGCATGAAAATCTGATATATATATATATATCTATACACACAAGTATACTCGAATTCGTCGGTTACCCCATGTTTTTTATTGGACGGATTTCGGTCATAGTTTTCGAAAATATTTTCCGTTTTCCATTTTTACCGATTTGACAATACGGTTCTGAAATAAATTATCTCTCAGCATATAAAAAACTACAGTACTATATGTGTTTAAAATGAAAATACGAATTTCATTATTATTTTTATTATTTATATATAAAGTTCTCACTTTCTACGAATCTACTAATAAGAGTACAATTAAAAAAAAATATATATATATATATATCACAAAGATGCGATAATATAATTTGCGCGAAGCTGATAAAATGAACTATCGAGTTACCGATTATTAATGTATTATACCGAAGTAGACACAGCCCCGAATAATACGTTAAGACGGGGATTTTAATTAACTGAAATTTGAAAAGAAGAGAAAGACCGTAAAATCAAATATTTAATCAAATCAAACTTTCGATCCGCCGGTATTTTTTTTTTCTTCTTTAGTTGCTCGCACAAAACGAAACGAAAAAAGTTCCCCCTCTCCTCCCCCCCACCTCCCCGATTTAATCAACCCGGGTCGCGGTATAATGGACGCGCGACGCGGTTATCGCGCGCGCCGAGAAACTTAATAGATCAATTCCTCCTATACAGCGCATAGACGAAAGCGCGCGCTCAGGGTCAAGGCCTCGCGTGAGTATATAATTCGTCGTCGTCGTCGCCATCGTCGCCATCGTCGCCATCGTCGTCGTTATTGTAACATTATACCTGAGTGCAATCACCCCGGCCGCTTCGGGCAGTTCGGCGGGATTTCTTTTTTTTTCTTTTCTTTTTTTGGGGGGATCGTGCCGCCCGTCGGTTTTTCGTCGTCATGACGACACAGTTCCAAGTACAGCTTTATTATACAGCGACGGCCCAGGACGAATTTTCCTAATGTCAATACCGGATCCTTTCTTTTTTGAAACCGTCTCGCTTTCTACCCCATCCCTTTTTTTTTTTTACATTCGACATAAAAGGTAAAATGAAATACGGATAACGTGATAAGTGCGTTATATTTTCGAAACACGTCTGCGCAAGATTTATATATATCGTGGGATTTTGATCTTTATTATCCCGTATTCAATAAACACAGTTATTACCAGTGGCGTACTTATGGTGAGCGGGTTTTGGGTTGATTTCCCCACCCGAGACCGAAAAAAAAAGGTAAATTAAAAATATTATTGTTCAGTTTATATTTAACACGTTCATCGCCATTGTCGACACTCGACATAATAAATTTATATAATGTATCTGTTTTATTTAATTTATTGCTAAAAAAATATTTTAATTCAAAATATTGTATAAAATCGTTTATAGTAGGGACGAAGTTTCTGTTTTATTTTAAATCTCCTCCCCTCCCCGGAGAGAATTTGAAAGTACGCCGCTGGTTATTACTTATGTTGACGATATTTCGTTGATTTAATCTTTGCAAATAAATTAATTTATTATAAGCTTCATTGGTAACTGTATTGTACTTTAAATTATTGATAAATCTTCCAATATTTCTTGCATATCAAATTTTATTTAAAACATAAATTTATATTAATAAAACTACTTTTGGCTAAATAGTTAACTGTTAAAACGTTTCTTAAGTATGACCCTCAAATAAAATACAAAATAACAGTTTCAAAATTGAACGGTTTGATGTATGTGATTCATAGTTATGTGAAAAATCATAAAAAAGAAAATAAAACATTGAAATATCATATTAAATGTATATTGTTAGGAATTTCATATGGATTTAATGTGGTTTTAATAATCCGAATATACTACGTAGTAGGCATTCGCAGTATTTCCGATGAAAATGTTTGAAAAGGATAAATTCTATGGTGTATGATTGTCGCGTTATCGAGGAGACAAGCTTTGCTGTTAAGCCATATGTGTTATGTTTATAAAAGTATACGATCAGGTTTCGTTAGCCGACGGTTAGGATGCAGTGTGTTTCCCGAAATGTATAAAGTCTCTAGAAGACAACTTAACTTTTGTATGGGATGTGATGTACCACTGTTGTTCCCGTGCATCGCACTATCTTTTGAACACGCGTGCCTCGGCGGGGAGAAATTCTCTCCTCTCGAAATATTTCTGTTTTATTATAATATGTGTATTTCGTTTTTATACACGGTCACGTCGAAAATGTATAACCGTTTATATTGACTTGCGAAATCTAAAATATCCGTATATATTTATATGTATATATATTTCTTTTTTTACTATTTTACAAAATCAAACGTACAATAAATTTATTTAGAGAGAATACCTTACGTTTCGGCGATAAAAATCGCGTCGTTTGATTTTCTTCGGTATAATATTTTCGCCATAAGTTCGCGGGCATTTCAGAAGTTTGTTGCGAACGAAAAATCCATACTTAACTAATCGAAAGAAAAAAACCACTCGCGTGCTTTTCCATTAAGTTCACGTAAAAAGAATGACTTCAGTTTAACATGCAATAACGAAGACCAAAAATATATTGTATTCATTTAGCGTATGTATAAATATATATATCGACTTTTATATAACATTCCCGTTTATTTTGTATTTTAAACAAAACTTCATCATATGTATTCAATTCATTGTAACAGTTTGTACGAATAATTTAGTACCTGCTACGCTATAGCGTATGCGATAAAATTTAGGGTTTATTATTTACGACGTTAGCCGTAGAGAAGCGTGCACGAATTGACGGTCGGATGGGATTTAAAACCACAATTACGTGTACACGATCGCTTTTAAATTTGTATATCTCGTCGTATTAACGGATTTGTATTCTACGAACGTTTTATTGTTATGTAATATAATGACAGATAGTTGTATTCGTTCAACGACGACGACGACGAAAACGAAAGAAATGCGCGTTATGTAAACGTACGATTCGCGGATATTTTTGTTGTATTATTCGATGCGAAGAACATCGAATGATCTCAAGCCGTCGTCGCCACGCGTTGTTTGAACGACGAAATCGTAATACCATAACGTCGGACAGATATCTGAAATGAAAAAAAAAATGGTGCTGCGTTTAACGATCTTATTTTCGCCTAATCGTAAATACTATAACAAGCGCAATAGATCACGACAACAACTGCGCGCGGGATTGTAGTAGTCGTAACCTTTTCTGGACTCGTGTATATCATATATAGAGCGTAGCGAACCCCCTCCCCCTCCCCCCGCCGCCGCCGCCGCCAAACGCTCGTTTAGGATGTTCCGGCGTAATTAATACAAATGAACATCCCGACACGATGTCGAAAAACCCCGATCCGGTGCTGAGAAACCCTTCGGACGCGGTATTCGTGTAAATATACGTTGTCGTACCTGCGCGTTTCGCGAACGAGAACCTAGTCGTCGGCGGTCGGTACACGCGCGCGACGGGCGGGCGAGCGGGGTCCGCATGAAACGGGACGGAGCGGACCGCGCGGCGGCGGCGGCTGCTGCGGCGGAAAGGGACGGGAAAGACAACCGAAAGCGCGGGACCCCCGACGGCGTCGACGACGGCGACGTTACTCGTACGCGTTGTCGTGGAATCCATTGCCGAACGAAGGCTTACGAATAAAAGGGTTGACTCCGCGGCGCGGCGTTATAGTGGGAGACGACGGTGCGTGAGTGGGAGACGGTGCGAGAGCGAGAGTGAGAGTGAGCGCGAGCGCGCGCCGCCGTACACGTCTCGACTGTTGCCATGGTGACCGCGCGCGGCGCGATGAACGCTCATACAAGCACGGGATAGGCCGGGGGGGGGGGGAGAAAAAAGGGATGATGACCTTGAATCTCGGCGAACGTCGATATAATTGCCGGGCGCCATGCCGGTCGTTCGTCTGCGTGTACTCGCGCGCGTTCCCGTGTACGTATATATACATATATATACATTATGTCGTACGAGCGTCGTATACCCCACACCCGTTTGCTTTGACCCATTTCGCGGCCCGTCGTCGTCCGTCGGCATCCCTCCGAGATTTGCAGGAGCACGTGCCCGGCGCGCCCGACCGTTGCCCCCCCTCCACCCCCACCCCCGCGTATACCGCTCGGCGCGTCTCGTCCCTCCTGCAGCAGCAGCAGCTTCTGTCCTCCTCGTCGTACTTGCTCCTCCGCGCCGCGCCACCGGCCGGCCGGCCGGCCGGTCGACCCGACCCGACCCGAACGCGCTCGTTACACTGTCACGGATTAGATTTTCGGGGGTTTTTTTTTTTTTTTTCACTGGTCGTGTCGACGAGATGTCCGACGGTTTCCAAAAAAAAAAACCCCACTCGAAACGCTCAAGCCCCGATATCGATTCAACGCGAACAGGTTAAAAGCGTGTTCTGTACGCTCGCGAATACAATACGATACAAAAGTGTTTGACTATTCGTTTTTAAAAGACGTTTTTCTATTTTCTCCTTCGGGCCACTCAATGATTTAAACACATTTTTTTTTCAATACGACACACTTCATGATAATCGCGTACACGACGGTTTGTACATGATATCAGATTATCAATTTGGCAGGTGAAATAATGTAATAATTCATAACCGTGCGATCGGGACTTTGAATACGTTTTACACAGGGTGAGTAATATTGTTGGCGATATTTTCGGGCCCAGAGTTCGCACGAATGTCCGTCCCCGATCTCCGTGTTGTCCCTCGGAGAACGGCGCCAATGCGGTTACTCGCGTTATACAATTTTCGACGGTGTCTTTAACGTCTTCGTGAGACCTTTGGTACATCGCAACTGTATATATAAATATATACAGTTTTCACTGAAATACGGCAGAGGACGTGTGCGGAATTTGTATTTTCATCGTGAATGTTGTATATGTTTTAATATCGAGTATTTTGCTACGAGTATACGAATACGGATTCGCGAATTCCGGCGTATTTATATTTTCATAAATATCATATAGCATTATTAATGTTTTTCTCGTAAAAAGAAAAGGAAAAAAAAACGATTTTTTTTTCTTTTTTATTACATCGTTCGACATTTTGTCTTGCAATAAAATCGAATCTGGTTTGAACACAATCACAACTCATATTGTTACATATATATATATATGTATGTGTGTCTACGCCGCGCGTCTAACCCGCAACCACTTGTGCGCGTGTGTAACTTTCGCACGTCAAACACCGCATGACGATGACGTCGTTCTATTATAAGCCCGGTACGAAAACGAGTTCGACAAAACTGTGTCATCGCGTTTAAATCGCGGCGAATTCGCTTTTTAAAACATTGTCATCTGCATGAGTATATATGCCAAATAACAACCCCCTTCGACGATCGCTCTCAATAACCTTATAAAAACGTTTAAACGTATTGTATCGAAAATAAAAAACATCACGAACACCCCCATATCAAAAACATGTTTAATAACTTCTTGTTATTTTTTTTTCAGGTAAGAAAAATTACATACGCACGTTGTCTGGTGGTATTTGAGTAAGAATTTTGCTACATAATATTTAATGATTTTTTCGTAAACGTACGTATATAGGTTATTCGACAAGTTTACGTATACGTATGTGTGTGTAAAAAAAAAAAAAAGAATTACAATACTCAAAAGTCGAACGTTAGTTATTGACCTAATAAATCCATATAATCGGCTTATGAGTACTAGTATTCGTATTGTATTTTATTTGTTGGTAAAAATTTTGTAGAAATATGCAAGAATGGCCATTGACGAGTTAAAAGTTAAAATTAAGTTAAGTAACGTGTTACTTTTTTTAATTAAAAAATATATATCTTTTAACTTAGTTCAAATCAACTATTAACTTCAAGGGTTAAAAAAATTAGTCAACTTGCCCAGACTTGCAATTGTGAATTCGTGAAATGGATTAGGTTCGTTTGGAATAATACTATTCCTAAACATGGTACGCGATTATTAATATTTTGTATTGCTAAAATCGAAATTGGGTATTTACGTGTTGAAATTTAAACGATTTTGCTTCCTACTCCCCTAAATTATACGGTTCTTTTTGCGGTTAAAACATGTTGCGCCATTATTTCATGATTCACAAACCGGTTATTATAATATAGTGAATAAAATAAACAGGAATTATTTGTTGTTTATTGGGGTTAAATTTTGATATTATTATTTATATATATCTTTGAACACCATGTGGCGTTATTGGATTTCATGTTCTTCGCTCATGTAAAATATCACATTTTACTGTATATCTGCAATTAGTAATACGTGTATCATTTTTTGAATTTTTATATACGAGTATGTGAATTTAAATTGCAATATGTACATTTTCTTTTTCCTCGTAGATATATATAAATAATAAATAATATATATATACAATTGTTTGAAATTTAAAAGTTAAAAAGTTAAAAACTTTTGTGGAATTTAAAATAAACATTTTCCACGAGAAAAAATAAAAGTAAATTTAAATTGAGTTATGGGGTTTTTGTCGATTTTATCGTACTCGTGTAAGAAAAAATTAAAAACTAAATAAATTCATTAAAACAAAATGTTTTATATATTTATTTATTTTCTTAATAGTTTCTAACGATTTTCATGATAATCGACAAAAATTATTTCGTTTGTTTCAATTGTTTGTGATTAAACACATTTGTATTTCATTCGCTAAACCAACATTAAACCATCGAAGTAATAGTCTATAATTATGCTTACATTTCATTTAAGTTTAAATATTACTTGAAATGGAAACGTATTATGATGTTTAGATCATCACAACAAACAAATATTTCATACTTCTAATATGTAATAATATTTCTAATTTCTGTACGTAAAACTAATAAAAACGTTATTTGGCATGTATTATCGATAAATAATTCTGCGAATAATGTATAACTTATAGATAATTATGAATCGCAGAAAATAATTTCGCGACATTTAATTATCGTTAGACCATATAATTACCATAATATTACGTGAATTGGACACGGTCCAACGGAATATGTGGTTTTAAATATTTATTATATATGCTTGAATAATCTAGATTTCGGTTCCACACTATTTTATACCTATTATTATTATATATTATATACATGACTCGAGTCGAATTTATAGCGCCGGAAACGCGCGCGCGCGTTTATAAAACGGGTATTGGATTTCAAAACTCAATATCTAGTAGAATTTATATTTTATACCGCATCGCTTCGAGCTTATATAAATGGTTCTTTCCATTAATAAATTAGTATATGTGTTATAAAATGAAAAAAAATATTCCCGTATAGATAATTGCCCGAATTATAGGATGTGACGTCGTCGTGTGTGTTTGTGTACATAAATTACGGCGATGAATTGAATCGTTGTCATTTTTCTTCTTTTTTTTTTACATTACATCGCGAAAAACGCAAGTGTAAATTTTATATTTTATCCCGAACCGTTTGTGATTTTTTCAAATTTTCCAAGTTCAATAGGAAACACCTCTCTCTCTCTCTCTCTCTCTATATATATATATATATATATATATATATATATATATATATATATACTTAAATAACTGCATCCAGACGGTGTTGTTCAGACAATCGTTGTCGTTCTCGATAAACAATATTAAGTGCGGTCCGAATGGACATTGTATATCGGAACTGTTATTTCCCTTTCGGAATATTCGTCGTTCGCCGCCGTACACGTTATAGTACGACCCGATCGTGCGGGTTTCATTCACCGCGGTATTAACCGCGTCGATCGCGTTCACGATTTCATTTGGTTCGAGTATCGTTTTGTATCCTCGTTGATCCGCTCGTCGGGCTTTGTACAACTTATGAGTACGCGTTGTACGCCCAACGAGTGGATCGTTAAAATTGTACGTTTACATTATCATTATTATTATACATCGCGCGCGTTCAAATCGTGTCCCAAAAATGTATCGGGTCGCCGTCACCCGACAAAGAAAAGAAACGGCGACATTTTCAACCGACACTCACGTTTTTGAAGTATACGCTCAACGAGCAGATAGAATGGCTTGATTAAAAATCGTAAAAAAAAAAAAAAAAAAAAACGGCGACATTTTCAATGTCCGTACGACGACCTACTCTGAATAGAAAATCGTAGTCCTAAACACGTGATATTTCAGTCGAGATGAGATAACGAGAAGGAAAATAAAGATCTGTCGTGATTTTTATGTTTTCGCTCGATCCTTACATTATGATGCGTGGTGTAGTTGGACGTCGTGCGACACGCGTACAAAAAAAGACACCGGTGGGTGGGGGGGGGGGTGCTTATAGGCCAACACGGGCGATTAAAAAGTCGGACGGGGCCCGCGGGACACGAAACGAAATAATATATAACGCGCGTTCGCCGACAGCGGCGGTTATTGATTTTCAAACAACTTTCACGGGTCGACGACGAACAATTTTCCTCGCGGTAACGCGAAATCGTTATGACAGTTCGCGGGAGAGACCGCCGCCGCCGCCGCCGCCGTCGCCGTACGTAATATATAATAACCTCTTCGGTCGGCCGACTCCCTCGCGTTCGTCATTCCCGATTAAAAACCGTGCGTTTCGACGCGATACGCCGTGACACGTGTCGATACTCCGATACGGTCCGGAAGACGGTTCGTCGAGTGCCGATCCCGTGAGGGGGTTATGGAGCAACTCGTTCCGCGATCCGTTCGACGCCGACCGCGTCTTCTATCTTTAAACGTCCACTAGACACGGCCGGGGAAAAATACAAATACGTCCGCGGATTCTCGTTAAATCGGCAAACGCGAATAATTGTTATAATTATTTATAACGCGTACGCACGGTTTTTTATTTACTTTTTTCCGCTCTATTTGACGTGCACGTCTTTTTGTCAAGAACCAGACGCGCATGCGCATTCCTATATCTCGCACGTCCGGGGATCGCTGTGCGTTACGTTATACGACGCTCGTCGACTTACAATCGCGGCGGCGGCGGCGGCGGCGGCGTTGCTCGTACAAATATATTACCGCTTTGTTATTATTATTATTGTGTACGCGATAAGGTATCTGCTCGCGAGCGCCGTGTCTCTTGTACGGCGTATAAACCTTGGCATACTTAGTAGCGTACAAAAAAAAAAAAAGCTACTACACGACTACAACGACTCTCTGCTCACGTCCGGACCTAACCGTCGTCGTCGTCGCGGTGGTATACTTTCACTTTTACAACGTCGCGCCGCGTGCGTACGCGATATTCGCACGCCGTCTGCTGGCGGCTTGTGTTTTAAAACGTTCGCGCCGCGCGCCCGCGCACAACTGTACGGTTACACAATCGTCGTGTACAGGGTGATACGTCGCACGTGGTCTGTTCGCTTGTAAAACGTACCGGAACGTACGGACTATGATTGACGATATCCCCGTCGATTGAGAATGCCACCCCGGTCGGGCGGGACTTCTGGGTCCTGGGTTCTAGGCCGTTGTCGTTTCCGCGGCCGCGGCACGATTTCACCGCGACAGTCCGTCTGCGGTTCGCGGATCGACCGAGAACACCGATCTCTCGATCGTTCACCACGGTTGGGGCTCCGACGCGCGCAGAGAAATCCACCGAGTTGTCCGATACGGAAGTCTCGCGGCAAATATCGTTACGTGCACGCGTACAATGAATACTGTCCTATATGCTTTCTTAAAGAAAACTAATGGAAACCCGGTCGTACGTATGATACGCCCGTCTGCGGTTTTTGCACGCCGATCACGAAAATACCTCGTGTACGGATATTCATATGAATTCAAGAAAGAAAAACATAAAACGTGTTGGAACGGTAGCGCAGATCGATACGGATCAGCGAGAGAGGAGGTGAAATCCGGTGACCCTGTACATATATATATTTGAACACACGTCGTCACCGTTGGCGATTGTCGCGCGGCTGTTGCTGACACGATTCCGTACAGCGCGACACCGTCTGCCGCCGCCGCCGCCGCCTCCCACACCGCGGCGCGCGGCGAACAATAATAATTATTATTTTAACGCGGCGTGTAAACGGGCACGAGACGTCGATGACCGCAACCTTTTGTCGAGTTTTACCTCTGTCTCTCTCTCTCACACACACTGGCCGCTGGAGCGTACTTCATCGCCGATGACGTGCGACCACGTGTGAAAAAGCCGCAGAGCCGAAAACGAACTCTGTCGCCGAATCGATTCGCTCTCGTTACTCGAGCTCGGTAGATCCTGGAAAAATATCCGTTATTATTGTTACGCGATTTTCTTCCTAACGTCGACCACGTGTGGTCTTTTTTGTTTTTTGTTTTTTTGGAAGACTAAACCACCAACCGACGGATTCCGGGTCAAGACGAAGCGAACGTATAAAAACGTACGAGTCGCAAAACGTCCGAAGAGAATCGTAATAAATCCGCGTGTTCGGTGTACAAATAACATTCACTTTTAGGACGTTGGCAAATCATTGTGTTGTCGTCGTAATTACACGCGCGCTCACATTTCGTGAGCTGTTATAATAGCGTACAGACTGGCGCGGCAGGAAGATATTATAACACCGTGTACAAGGTGAAACGCTAAATAAAACTCTAATATACGGTACGTGTTCGCCGACACAACAAAGCGAACCGGACGAGATAAAAGACGACCGCGGCTACTCGGTTTTACAGCAATTGTGCCAAATGGTGATTTGTGGTTTACGAATTAACGTAAAACGTTAACCAACAATGACAAATCTCGTGACGGGGCCGCCGCCGAGAGGACACAATATTGTGCGAACGGACCGGTCAGACATACATACCACCTACCTCTCTATACGTTGGTTGGCTATTTTTTTTTTTTTTTTTTGCTGCAAACCCGGTCAAGACATGCGAACGACCTTCGTCGTCGTACATATTTCGACAGCTTTGATTTCATCATTTCAGGAATCACGTTATACTTTCAGTTTTGCGTTCAAATAACATTTCGTGTAAAACGCGCCTACAATACGCACGTTGTGTATAACACTGCCGGTGGAATATCCTTCGCCGATATTCGCCGGAGACGCTCGTATCACGCAATATGGACGACGAACGAATGTCGTATGCACTTGTTCCTGTTTTCTGTGCATTTATTCCTCGATTGAAATTACGAAGCGTAACGTTTTCAAAAAATACCGTCTCTTCGACTGCAGTCGGATACGTGCCATGTGTACATAACATTCGAGTGTGCGGAACGATAACAGAATACGCGTTGTCCTTTTTGCGAGATTCAGGCGTGTACACTTGAAACATCCACACGCGGATCGTTACATATTTTAACGATATATACATAATAATTATCATAATAAAATTAACGAGCGGAAGGGTTTACGTCACGCGTTAAGATCGCTGTAACGTGCAAACAATTCGTTTGGTCGCGAACGCGCACCCGTGAGCGCCGAATACTATCGTTCGGACCGAGTTTGTCGTAACGAATCGTATCTGTTATATAATATTTACTCGACGGGCCAAATAGAGAACGCTTCTTAGGCGGAATGCGTACGCCACCGCAACGCGCCGGACGTATTTTTTACAGACCTTCTGTTCCGCGGATACGAGAAAACGGTGCGCGTACAATTCGTTATCGCGTCGCGTATTAAAAAAAGTGCGTACACGTAAACGCGTGCGACAGCAATCTATATTATACGACTTACGTGTGTGTAAGCCTCAGTGCGAGACCGGTGTCATCGAAAAACGAAACAAAAACGTAGATAAACGAGACGAAAAATAATTCGAAATAAAATGACGTAATTCGAAGACCAGTAATTTAATTTTTTCAAGTGTAACCCATTAGTGTGTTGACATATGTTTCATCCGCCGAGAGAAAGAAAAAAACGAACGCGCTCGAGTATTTTCTTTATACTCGCACCCCAATCTATGTTGTTATACATCGATTTTTAGAAATATGACGACGACAATTTAGAACAATAAGATTTACACGATGAACCATATTGGACGGGAAAAATCGATTTACAATATTTCGATTATATTGATAATACACTGTTTGAACTATATGAATAATAACGAAATATAATGATAACCTAACCTAAACCTAACCGCCGCAAATCAATATAGTTATATCCCAGTGTCAAGGACTAAGGTGAAAATGTTAATTGTTTATTATAATCTTTTCCTCTCGTCTCGTCTAGTATATTATAAAATATTATCAATTTTCTCTAGAGCAGAAAAAACAAATTAATAATCGAAGATTGAATACAACGCCACATATCTGCAGCAGCGACTATAATGTATAAATATACAGAAATAATTTGCGTATTTACTATATAATATATAATATATATATATGTGGAAAGGCAACGAGAGATTTTATGGTTGAACTATACAGTGACGGCGTTGGCACGCTTGATGTCATCAATCAATATTCGTTTTTAATTCGACTTAGAAAATATATTATTAATATATTTTCTTTTTTAATATATAAATTATTTATTGTTTTTTAGTCATTTTAAACTATTTTATTTTGCTATTTTCAGTATTCTAAATATGCATTTTTTATAAATTCAATTCACAGCCCTAATCGAATACGAGGAGCATCATCACGTATATATATATATATATATGAGAAAAAGCAACAAAAATCATACATAAACATATATATATATATTGCGTGAAACGATGCCGTGCGCAAAAGGGAATAGATCGGATTTAACAAAAAGTAGTTGAAAAAATATTGCTGTAGTCTGTCTAAAATACATAAAAATGTAGACGTGCAAGACTGCAAAAAATGTAGGGGCATAAAATACTATATCCAATCGTATACAAACGAGCGGGAACTATCGAGGTGACTTCAGGATGGGAAAGTCGATAAAAACTTTGATGAAGCCAAGTAAAAGCATAGAGAAAGCACGATAAACACGCTGAAAGAGTTCCAGTCCCGTGGTAAGCCAGTAAACTTGAGATAACAATGAGTGTGATGGAAACTACGGCTAAATTTCAAATTGAAAATTAAATTAACCAGTGAAATCAAGATTATCATCCACCCCACCCCATTGAATCTGGTATCGTATGCGGAGCGTTTAGTATTACCAAAAGGAATCGCAAGTAAGACTACGAGAAAAACAAAAACAAATCGGTGGATGTCGTGACGACGGTTACAATGCTAACCGAAGAATAGGACAGAAGAAGAGAATTATTTCTTCACTATCGCACCGTTGGATATTGGCGATTTTCATTTCAACAGAGTAGAACAACGATTTAATCCGATCGCGGTAGTCCCGCGGGTACGGGGACGACGGCGGAAACACCCGCCAAGCAAAATTAGACAAGAAAACGCAATCGATACCGGAAAGGTCTCGGGGTCGGTCAATCTAACGGACGGCGGGAGAAAAATGCTAAATGCCCGTATCGCTGCGACGCGCAAGTGTATAAGACGAGAAACATAAGGTTGTTACAATGGGTCGGTGAAAACCGTGTTGGGTCGAGAAGACCTTTGGGAAGATATGGTAAAACGCGGAAAGAGCGACGGAGAGCGAATCCCCCCCCCCGCCCTGTCCCGTGATCGGTCGGGGGACGCGAGACCAGAAGAATCGGAAAAATATCGTTTCCTTCGGCCGGCGGCGCGTGTGGCTCGTGAAATACACACGAACGCGAAATACTCTTTCCGCGGTGAGCGTGCGTCGCTCGCGGTTTTTGTCGGCCCTCTTCCTCCACACCTTTCCCCCCCCGCTCGCTATTCCGACGATGTCATAACCGTACGACTTCCTGGCCTCCACGGGCCGAACGGTTTCCTAACCACTACCGTGCCGCCGCCGCCGCGGTCTACGCCGAACGAGTGCCGGTGCAGCGCCGCGCCCGTGTCAAGGTGTACCGGTCGGCCGCCGCCGCCGTTTTCGCCGTAACAATAATAACAAATACTATCAAATTACGTTTCGTACGCGTGTAAAGCGAAATATGTGTTTACGTTCACCGCGGACGAAGAGTGTGCGTATGTGTTTATAACAGTTTTAAGACCGCGTCCGTCTGCGGTAATTAGGTCGAACTACTACTACTACTACTACTACTACTACTACTACTACTACTACTACTATTATTATTATTACCGGTTACTATAATCGACGATGACCGAATATAGTACCGAGTATAGTAATATCCTATGATCGAAACAAATCTTCGCGGAACAATAATAGAAAGGAATAAAAAAAACGAAATGTATATAAATACACCGTCGTCGCAATTTATGTAAATAATGGTTTTCCCTCTCGTTTGTTTTTTCCTTTTACGCGATCGCGAAACCGACGACGGGAATATATAGATGACCGTACATTATAAGAGAAATCGCTTTGTTTTCGCGCGTGATGTATTTTTTTTTTGTTCACGGTCAGGAAATGCACGCGCCGCTGCGACCTATATACGCGTGTTCGGACCAAACCCCCACCCCCACCCCCATCCATCATCGCCAAAAATATACGACATTTTATTTGGCCGTTCTTCGATGATTTTGGATTGATTTCACTGTTTTCTTTCGATATTTTCAATAATATTAGTTTTTGTTTTAATAAAATTGTTGTCTCCGGCGTTTCAAAACATTCGTTGACGGACCGGGTCGGCGGGAAACCGGTAAATCTCCGATACCCTCACGTTTATTATATCGTTTTTAATTATCTGTGTATGCTCGTGGGGATTTGTTTGACCGTAACTTCTTATTACTTATCCGTAAAAAACGATTAGTTGTGATCGCAACGGTTCTCTTCAAATGTCCGTCTGTGAACGTTTTCCAAAGCAATGTCACAAAACGTAAAGCCTGAACGCGATCAAACATTTGAAATCTATAATAAACACATGTTTTTGGACAAAATGTGACAAAACGCATTCGATTACTTATTTTCTGACTAGTTGTCTTAAGAATACGTACGAAATTCTGCGATTCTCAATTCGAGTCGTGACGCCGCTGATACTGTGATTTTTTCCGGACTGATTTTCCCCCTTGTCCGCCGTCACTGATTGTATTTTTTTCTTTTAAAAATTTCAAACAAAGAATTTAATAATTATTGTTCTAAAATTATGTATTATGTATTTTTCAAAACATTTTATAACGTAAAAACTAACAGATTACAAATAACTATATATTGAAAAAAAAAGAAAAAAAATGTATATTGTTAACGGCGTTTTCCCGAATTTTCGATGTTTTATTTTTATTATTATTAAATAAGCTTTGTTTAAAAAATTTCAGTGCTTATTATTGATTTATTTTAAACGCTCGTTTTACAATGTTTTAGAGTTATAAACATGTACTTATACTTATCGTTCGTACTCTTTATGTAGTTGTGACTATTTAAAATATAGGTCTAAATTTTAGTGTCTATAATATCTAATGGCAGAAAAGATACGTACAGGGCAAAAAAGATTGTTGTCCATTCTAAGAGCGGACTTCCATCTTTCTTCCCGACAGCCGCATGAGCTATAATATTTTTTGCCCTGTACATTGAATCTTTAACGTTTAATATCAGCAAACAGAAACCTTTCTTCACTGAACGGATTTCAACATTCGATAATAGTCGCAATATAATATTTAATGGTACCATTATCTCTAAATCGACAAAAAATGAACTACTACCCTTCTTCCCCTGTACAATTCATATGTATACAATATTTGTATATTTATTTTTATCACGTAGATTCAATGCGAATGTTCGCGTTTAGTTTATAAACTACTATATACAGGATTTATTGTTGATGGCGAGAAAAAAGAAAACAATAAATACCAAAAACCGATCGAAATTTGACGACCCCTTTCTGTTAGTCAAAGGAAGTTTCATTATTGTGTTCCTCTTCAATCCGTTTCAAATTATATGAAGGTACAATGCGAGACCGTATGCACGAAAATGTTTTCCCCCTTCCGATTGTAAATCTTTTTTTCAATAGTATAGTTACGTGTTTACTACCTCAAAGACCGTTTTATGGTTATTCGCGATCTTTATATATCTATACAAGTGTGCGACTGTGAAATTTCGAATGCCATAAAAAAATTTTTTTTTAATTCTCGGCGTAACGAAGTTTAACGCCATAAAACATTGATTGTACTTTTAAAATTTTACCTTACATTTTTTCGAGCGTACACGAGTACATACGGTACTAAAATCGTCTCAACGTTCTTAAAAGGCCTGTATCAAGTCACTATTTTAACAAGAAATAAGCGCACCATAACAGTTACATTTTCTTACACTTACGCCCGTCGGCTATCACTATCGACTGCAGTGTTTTACTTATAATTCCATATATTTAAGCTAAATACGTGTACGTTTTAATTATAATTACATAAACACATAAAAGGCGTAAAAAATATTTGTATAACGATATACACGACCATTTCATCTTCAAGGTTACATGCTCTTCAATTAGAGATATATTTTACGCCTACCAGATAAAAATCTTTATTATATAACTGTACGTTAACACGGTGCGGTAAACTACATTTTGGAACGAACTAATGTGTTCGTTTTCGATTTTTATAGACGAAAACGTCGCGAATCGACGTCCGTCGTTCGTTTTTAGTTTTGCGGCGACTTTTATATAACACGTGTACACTTAGACGAAAAAAAAAAAAATGGAAGAAGAGAAGGCGGGGAGGGTGCGTGCGTGCGTGTGTGTGTGTGTTCGAGTTTGAGAAAGAGAGAGGGCAAAACGCTTCGGAGTGCCGAAAATCGATACGGAGAAAACGTGTGTTGTCGGCGGTGAAATGAAACTTGGCGGACTTACGAGTTGTGTGGAAGTTTGCGCGTATACGCACGAAACGCGATACGATACATAGTGCGCTATGACGGCGACGCGGCACTGGCTGTGACGTCCACTAGCGCTTCTACACGTCGGTCTCGCGTGTAAGGGCGAAATTCGTTTGCCGCCGGCGAACGGCGAGCAGAGACCGTGGATGTCTGCGAGCGTACGCATCCGGGCCGCGTATCCGTTTTCCGTGGACATCGTTCCGAAAACACGAAAGGGGGGAAAAAAACGAACGAGAAAAAAACCGTCGCGCGACGGCGTGTCGAGAGCTGCCGGCTCGGTCGCATACGTCTTGAGCGTCCCGACGTGCGGGAAGGAGGAAAGAGAACGCGGTCGTCGACAACGAAATTAAGAGGACCGAGGAAATGGAAAAATTCCAATGCTATATAATAATGATAATAATAATAATATGTCGCGGACGGCAGTCGGACGAGCGCGCGAATCGATCGATGATATCATTATCGCGTATGTGTGCGACGAAACCGATTTTTCTCGCCGCCGGAAAATGAATATCACGCACACGTGTACGCGGGGGCATAGCGTGCGATTGTTCGACTCGAGTCCGGTATTGTTGTCTCCGGCGTTACCATGTAACTGCCTGTCTGCCGTTACCGTGTACGGACACACACACACGCACACGCACACTTACAGACAATGTTCGGACGGGAGACGAAGGCGACAGGGAGGAGGCGAAACGTCGTATTATATCGGTTTTAGAATAGAGGCGACGCGCAAAACAACTAACGACGAGTGTACAATGAGAAAAATCGAACCGCAGTGTGTGCGTGTGCGTGCTTGTGCGTGCGCGTGTGTGCGTGCGTGCGTGCGTGTCGATGCGAAAGATCACAGAACTCGTTCAAGGCCAGTAGCAGCACCTTAACAACCGTACGACGACGACGACGACGACGACGGCAAACGTTTCTGGGCACGAGGGAAATATATATTTGGAAATCGATAACGCGCGGTTTGCGGGCGGACGGTGGCGGGGGATGGGGAGGGGGGTGTGTGTCGAATGATTTTCCGACCGAAATTTTCGACGCTCGGAAATCGGCCGCGGACGCGTAAACGCCTTTAGGAAGAAAAAAGAAAGTGTTTGTGCGTGCGCGCGTCCGTCTTCCGCCGACCGGATTCCCTTGACACGAAACGATCAGATTTGCGGAGTCGCGTCGGTTCGTAAAACACACACCACGCGTATCACGCGCTCGCAGCCTCTTGCCGCGTTATAGTGCACGATAACGAGTGCACGATAACGAGTGTACGACGACAACGTACATTACGCGAAAAGAAAAAAAAAAACGATATTATTGGAAACGCGCGGCGATAAGTTATTCGTTTCGTTCTCGTACGTTCACGTGGTCGAGATTACCATCGTGTACACGTTTACGCGGAAAACGGTTTAGATTTCCGTGTCCATATTAATTTTGTAACCAACCCAACGACGGTCGATTATTTTCTGACCACCGAGTTCAAAGTGGGGCGAACTCGTCCGTGGAAGTTCCGTTCGAACGACGTTGCCCCCGGGGGTATATCCCCGAAACGGTGCTGCCGCCCGTCACTCCGGTCGATTGTCGCGTGGCCGGCGGTTGTCAAGCGCCGACGAGTGAGTGAGTGAGCGACAGAGAGAAAGAGAAGAAAAACGCGTTCGAACACGCCGTTGAATTTCGCCGGACCATAAACAATACGTACGTTTGCGGTTGCTTCGGTCGGCGACGACCAGTGGCGGCGCTAGAGGGGGGCAAGGTAGGGCAAACGCCCCACCCAAATTTGATTTTGCCCCACCTTTGCCCTACCCGTTGAAGAACAAACGAAAATTTAAATTTCAAGTATAATAATGTTTCGCTGTGTAACTCGTATTTTTTTTTTATGTGCATTCGTTTAGATAATACACCACAGAATACACCACCATTTAATTTGATTTCGAAATTGATTATATTTTATCAGAAAACGCTAATAATACAGTATTTTCCATGTGTTTTTTCAATAATTTATATTACACCCGTATAAACGGGTTTTCACTAAATTCCATGATCAATTTGCCATGATCTTGCCCCCCCTAGAAAAAATGTCTGGTGCCGCCACTGGCGACGACGTTTTCAAAACGTTCGGATTTTCGGACCCGAACAACAACCGTGCGCGGAAAAGCGAAACCACGTGCGCGCGCGTACGTGATAACGTGATACGTTACCTGATAACGGTCGAATGTAAAAATAAAAAAAAAGAACGTGACGGTACAACGCCGACGCGCGCGCGGGTCTTTTTTTATCGCAATAAAGAATGTATAAATGTTTCCGTAGGCGCGTTTGTAATTTTTCTACTACCCTTTTCTCCGTTTCGGTGTGTATTTACACGACAGATATCCGTATATACACGTGTGTGTATACTACGGTGGCTTCGGAGATGTACACGCTATTTCATACATTCATATATATATACATATATGTGTATCGACTAAGTTTTTGACGGATAATCGTCGTGTGTATAACAATGCTCGTTCGTTAAGCCGTACAATATGCGCGCGCGCTGTATTATAAACAATAATACGCGTTACGTTATATACCCGAACAAATACGGTCTCGCGCGTACAATGCAATGTACACTGAACTGATAATTAGCGTGTTAACACAAAATATTATATAATAATCGTGATTTATGTTTCATTTTTTTTTTTATTCGTATGTTTCAGGTGAGCAAACCGTCGTCAGCGACAATTTCGGTCTAACCGGTAGTACTGTCGGTAATTTGTATTATTAGATTTTTTTTTTTTTTTTATACAAATTCAACGCCTTACGCGTACAACGTTATGTTGTACACGCGCGCGAGTGGGACAATTCGAAAACGTGACGATTTCCTCCCCCCTCCCCTCCTCTTCCAACCGTTTTTTATACGCCTGTTTATCAACGTTCGGTATGATTTTTTTTTAGATTTTATTGAATTTTTTCTTCGGCCAACCGAAGAAGACCGATTCAGTAAAACGCATTAGCCGTTATTGGACCTTTTTTTTTTTGTTTGTACGTACGTACCATATATGACTCGGTACGGATGACCGTGGAGTGAAATTGTTTTCCGGACGTCCAATATATTTTATTGTTTTAATACAATATCGTATACGATACATAACTAATACGCATACAATATACTTTAGGGAAAACGGTTACAATAATCAAACAAATCGAATTCGGGACGTTTCGAAAAGGGTCGACGACGACGATTTTTCGTGTTTGCACGCGCGTATACTTTTCGATCGTAACGCGTGTATAACGCGTATGATTGCGTATTAATTGTGAATTGTCACGGGCGGAACATCGTGTGCGCCACCCAACTATATAAATTCCCGTTACAAAAACGGTGGATAATGAATTTATGGAT
This sequence comes from Schlechtendalia chinensis, assembly GCA_019022885.1. Taxonomy (NCBI): domain Eukaryota; kingdom Metazoa; phylum Arthropoda; class Insecta; order Hemiptera; family Aphididae; genus Schlechtendalia; species Schlechtendalia chinensis. Next base: position 3,822,228 of record CM032341.1, read on the forward strand.
TTCCACGGGTCGATTGTACATTGCAATCAGGTGAGCATAAAATTACGTTTCGTAATGTGTTCCGGATTTAAATACAAATTTATTTCGATGGAAACAACGGATGTACGAAGAATTCGCGAACGGCGTATATGGCCGGCCGGCCGACGTTTTTGGACTCATCTCAGTACAGTGATCGTTTTTATTCGTTTGTATATGTATTCGTTCGGCTACTAAATCTCCAAAAAAAAAAAATATATATATATATAATAGTTTTATACGAAATGATGAGTGTTAAGCGGGTTTTTTTTTTTGGGGGGGGGGACAAATTGCAGATAATATTTCGACGCACGCGCAAATCCGAGTTCTAAAGACACTATAATTATGTATAACGAAAATGTTGGATTAGCATATAAGAACGTATATCATTATCACATGCCATGCCGGAAGAGACCACCCGCGCCCGGCGATGGTCTGGAGGAGGTGTAGTGGGAGGGGGGCGAGGACAGGAAGACGCGCGACCGGTTTTTTATTTTATTTCACCTCTTGTGTTTTTCTTCCCTAAACACGGGGAATTGAAAAAAAAAAACCTTAAGCCCGAATAGCACAGTATTATAATAACGTATTAATGAACGCGGTCCTGCATACATACATACATATTATGGCCGTTTTTTTTTTTCCACGACCCTTTTGGGTTGTAACCTGCGCGCACACTTTTGAGAATATTCACATCCGTGTTATATATATATATATACGTTAGACGAATATGTCATGTAGGAATTTTTTTTTATTTTTTATTATTTACACGTATTTTCCGTACGTATATAGAAAATTATCCGTTCTATTGTCTTTCGTATTACATAATATTATTACGTGTCGGGGCGCGGACGAGAAAGGGACGGATAATAATATCGTAAACCGCGTAAATAGGTGTGCATTATAGTATACACGGTCGTCGTCGTCGTCGTCGTCGTCATCGTCATCGTTCTGTATACGAAATAAACCGTGTAAATAACAATAACGTGACGTACTTCTACTACTACTGCTACTTGCTGCTGCTGCTGCTGCTGCTGTTGTTGCTATTATACGTTTGTTGCGCGTACGTCAGACGCGATAATCTGCCCCGTTATCGGCAATCATCGTTTTCGTAATTCCTTATCGGTAAAAAACTGTATCGCCGCGTTCCGCCGTTTCCTGTCGGGTCCGAAATAAGATTATTAACAATAATAATAACTTGGTTTCGTCCGCGTGGATCTCTCCATACGTATTGCTGTGCACGTTAATTAAATAGTCCTTACGGTCGGCGGAAGAATTTTTTTTTTATTTTTATTTCTCTCCCAAACTGCGGTGCACTAGATTTTTCGAGATAAACAGTATTAAATTAATTAATTAACGGTGTTATTAACAGATAAAATTTCTTTTTTTTTTTTTTAATAATAATGAGCAGTTTTGTCGAGTACGTACATATTGTATTTGTGTACCGCAAGTACTTGCACATCGTATACAATCAAGTGCTTTCAATAAAAGTTTGTTAGCGCAGTCGATACGTCTTGTTTTAGATCACTCTACGCGCGTATTATGACCAAAGGCTTTAAAAATAAAAATCTTGATCGCGGTTAATCGCATACAATATATTATGTGCTAGATGAAGTACTTTCGCTCGCACGCGCACACGCGTACGAATAAATTTAAACCATCTCGAAACGTGTCTTTTCTCTAAAATGGATATATATCGTTTCACTGTTTCGTCGTAAAGTGGACAGGGCTAACACGGGATTACGGGTGAACGTCGGTCGGAAAAAAATCGCGTTTCCCGTGGTAGACGTCGAATTTTATTTTAGCATCCGGTACGCCCGCATTATCGTTTACGACGCGGATCGTTTTATTGTTCGGGTACGGAAATAGATCACGGAAAAAAAAACTATATTTTACAAATATAAATACGTCGGATCGTGTATAAATAAAAACGAAACCAACGAGAACGAGAACGCGAAATAGAAAAAAAGTGAAATCTCTCGATCGATTTTTTTCCCCTACTTCTCCGCGCGTTCTGGCCATTCGCCGACTCGGTCCTAATAAATTCGGTCGATTTCCGGTTCCAATTCGTCGGTTTACATTCGGCGCGTCGCAACGCAATAGAAAAACAAAAAATTGCGTTCGGTTACTTTTCCGATCCGATTTATGTACACGTACACACAGTATATAAACATATATATATATAACGTTTTGGCGCGAGTTCCGACTCCTGCGTACGAAAAAATCGAATACACAACTCGACCGAGGCGCGTAAACGTCGCGGACACGAGTGAATATTATTATTAATCTATTTATGTGTGCGTGTGTGGAACGGGAGGAAACGGATTTTCGTGCAAAACAGATCGGTACGGACGATTCGAAACGTTTGTGGACGTTGTCGGTTTTTATTTCATATTTGTATTTTCCGTCAAATTCCTCGCTTTTCGTCGTACGCGATTAAATCGATATGGACGATATAAACGACGACGACGACGACGACGACGGCCCAGGTTTGCCAAAAAAGCGACGCATACATATATATATATATATATACACGCATAGGAATAAGAATTGATATTTTTATACTTATTACTTATACGTAGAGGTATATAATACTCAACGATGAATCTATTGGTTTTTTTTTTTTTTTTTGTTCCTCGTTCGATTGTCGACGCACTTGGTGTATTAGGCCAGTGTTATTAATAATCGCGTTATCTATACACGTACGTTATGTCGTTATATGATATTTGTATTTAAATTTAATTGTAGAGATATACTGATGATAACCTGAGCGAATAATAAGTTCGTACTGCACGGAATTAAAAACAAATAAACAACAAAAAAAAAGGCCTTGCGTAATAATACGCGATACAAAAATTGGATACGCGTACCGTCTCGACGTTTTGAAAACGATTGTCAAGCGTACTTTTCACTTTGCAAATCCGATATCAACTATCGTTGAAACGGAAGGGACCGTAAAAATTGTTAAGTTTAGTGAAAAAATTAACAGACTAATAATTGAGCTGGGAGTTTAATGTACGTGCACATAAATTTCGATACATTTTATTCATTTGTTATGCTTGTGTAAACGTTATATCCATGATTACTATTAAATATTATTAATAACGTTATATTTCAATATTCAGTAACTCGTATTGGACATTATCGGCGGCGTGTTTGACTTCAGTTTATACGCGAAAACTTAACATGGAAATCCAGAGCCGCTATATACGTTTGCAGTGGCGTGACGAGGTTGTAATTTTAGAGCTCCTAGTTCAATTGGGTGGGTGGGTGTGTGGTTGTCGGTGGATGACGTGTAGTAAATGATTACGAATAAATTATTATTGCTCGACTTATTAGTGAAAAATGTTGAAGCTAGAACTTAGAAGAAAATAAAAGGCAAATCATATTTAATAACCGATACGTATTTATTTTTTTGTCGTCGTTTTTTTAGAGGTGGGAAGGGGTGTGTTAAGGAAAATAGTCCGCTCCTTGTCTTTAAAAGGTTCGCCACGCCACTGTACGTTATGGTTATGTAATGGAACCCTTACGTCATGTAAACCTACGTCGAGCAACGTGCGTTAAATTAAAAATTCCTGCGCTGAAAATACCAAGTCGCCATGTCGTTTTTCCAGTCCTGCTGATTTACTTGTGTACGCGCAGCAGTGCGAATAAACGACAAGCGTTCCAAAAAATATAGATTCTAAACAATTTGTGGTAAAATTCTGAAGGATAAAACGCGTGGCGAACGATATTTGCGCGTGAACAGCGCGTAAAGATGCGTGTAATAGTTAGTATCTCGTGCCCTTGTATAGGAGGTGTGAACGTGTTGTTAATTCGATTTCGCAGCGCTGCAACGGCGTGTTTTTGGTCAGACCCGTTTTCGTCGTCGGGATATTCGTTTACCAACGCGTTATTTTATCGTTAAAAAAAAAAAAAAAAAAAAATAGTAATAATATTAATAATGATAAACATTTTAAAAATAACTGGCGGCCGATCCGATCGCCGCGCCCGCCGCGCGTCTATTATACTCGTGAAAAAAAAAATACGCGCAATATTTCACGCGATGGTTAATTTTTTTTTTGTGTTTTTTCATCTTTTCCTTCCTCCTCGTACGTTTTGTAATAATAACAAATGTGTTTTCGATTATATCGTGTACGGCTGATTAACATATATACGTTGTGTATTGTAACGTGCGCGACGGAAAGATTCCCGTAGGCGGAAAACGTGTACACGATATTCTTGGCGAACGCGACGTAGTGGTCGGCGGCGGCGGCGGCGGCGGCGAGCGTGCGCGCGCACGATAATTTTTCGCGCGCCGCCCGGTGCACACTGCGCGGGGGGAACGCCGCCGCGGCCGCCGGTTGCCCGTGGTCTTGTATAGCTTCTCATATTCCGGCGCTGGCTCATCGACGTCGGGTACTTACCGGCCGGTCATGTGTTGTAGTACGTGAATCCGTAGTGCTCGTAGTTAATAATAAGTAGTATAAATTGTTACTGTTTTTTTTTTTTTTAAATTTTTTCGGTTTCGCACAATTTTGCGGTTTATTGTTTTAAAAAAAAAAAAAATTTTTTTTTTCTCGTCAAACACCGCGAACGAGTACGGAAAATTTTTTATTCGTAACGGAAATTCCTCCCGAGAGGAAATCTTTTGTCGGGTTTTTTTTTTTGTACCTTTCGTCGGAAAATCGTTTAGAAAAAAATTGTTTTTATAAAACCGATATTTTTATAGAGAAAAAAATTATATATATATTTATACTGCTTTCGCGCGCGCCTACTCGTGTACAACAGTGACGGTTTTTTGTTGTTTTTGGTTTGTTTTTTCGGTTTTCGAATTTTATACACACACACACACTTGAAAACGGATTTTTATTGTATCTATGTATTTGTATCGTTAAATTTTTTTTTTCACCGCGGTTTTTCATATCGTACGTATAACGGTCTAATATAACCGACGCGATGATTAGTGAAATCGAGGCTAAGCCTTTGGACTTGCGGGTAAAGTGCGAACCAGACGAGACGAACTCCGAGTCGGACGACGCCGAAGACATCAAACCCATTTACAAGGGATACAAAAAATGCATTATCAAACAATTCCGTAAGTTTTTGCCGATCGTTATAATTATCATATGATTATATATATATATACGTCACTATTTCACGACAATTTAAACAAAACAAAAAACCGGAAAACTCGCGGAATCTTACCTGTCGTTATCTCACCCGACGACGTGTGTGTAACCGTACAAGAACGACGACGTAGGGGATAAATACAAAAAAAAAAAAATAAATAAAATAATATTATAAATAAAAAGGATAACACGCGTCGCATTGTGTTACGTGCAATAGGTAAGGCGAAATTCTTTTGTGCGTTCCGCGGAGAAAGGCGAAAACGCGCGCGGTAACCTGTTAAAGTGGGTCAAATGGTGTGTGCGCGCACCCTCGTCGGCGTTTTTGTGCGAAATCATTTCCTCCTGTGCATCTGCCTCGTCGTCTTCGTATACCTTCTTTTTTTGTTGTTGCCTCGGTTTTTTTTGGTTTTAGGGGTAAAAACGCACCGCGTTCCGCTGCCGACGTACACGCGCTCATCCGTTTACCCCGATCCTTATTTCTCACAAGGATTACGTGTCGTCGCGGTCAGGTTAGGTTATTTGTCACATAATGTGTTATCGTCCCGGCGGCACCGTCGTCCGAAATACCCGTCCGTCCGTGTCGTATCTCGCGGACCGGGTTTTCCGCGCGATCTCGTTTGTCGCCGGTGACCGGCGGCGGGGCGGCCGGACGTGCGATTTATTATTGTAATTAGACGAGCGCGTGCGTCAAAGAGAATCCGAAATAGTGAAAGTACAAAGACGCCGTACGGTCGACAGGTGGCGCGCGCGCGCGCGTGCGGTAATGGGAAACGGACGACGACGACAATGGTGTACCGCCGGCGGAGAAATCGCCGTGGCCTTGAACAATCAGGCGCGCGCGTGAAAGTTCACGGCCGCGCGCGCGTATAGTAGTCGCCCGGGCGTCTTCGGCGCGGCGGCCAGCAGACGACGTGCCGGCGGTGTGTCCAGGAAGCGTGCGCGCGGGGCGTACCGACGGTGCCCCGGAAATAGGTCATCTCGTTTCTCGCGACGGTGAAACGTCGTTTCTGAGATGTCGACGTGCGTGTTACGCTCTTCCGAATCGGATTTCCCAAGGAAATACGTTTTGGAAAACCCGCTATACATGTATATCAATGTGCTCTATTCGATCACGTTTCCTACTAATCCTACGGGATAGCCGTAACGTTTTCCAAAATCGATTCAACCAACAACATGTCATCCACACGGTTATACACGTGTTCGCGCCGAAGTGTTGTTTTACGTATAAGAAATGTTCGTGCGATCCGAATTCAACGGACGATGCGACGATAACACGGCGTGTTCGTAGCATCGGTTTAGATATCCGGTCGCTTTTGCCGGAATACCTGCACTGCGCCCTCGGGAGTGTTGCTGTTAGGGTGCCCGGGATGGATCGGAGATCGTGCGTTAAAATAATCGTATGCCGGCAAGTCTTACGCGCAAGCGTATGAAGAAACCGGGAAAACCGCTGTCCTAATAATAACAATACGTGTGTTAACTGACGGTCAGGAAAAATATGCTTCTCGGGAAATATCCGTTTTCGGTGTAATTCCTGGCGCGCGTACAAAGAAGTCGCGCGGTCGACGTCGTGAACGGCCGGCGGGGTGGCGGTAATACGAGGGGCACCTTTGCGTTGACGGGTGGAGGGGTGGGCCGAGGAGGAAGAGCAAACGACCTTTGTTCGTTCGTCCCAGGGCCACGAGCGCTTTTATCAGCGCCGAAACGTGCGGCTCGTGGCGAACGTAAAACGCGTCCGCCCCGCCCCGCCCCGCCGACGCGTGTTAACGCGCGCAGCGCCAAGCCGGGTCGTCATCCCCGGCGACGGCGTGCCCGGCTAGGCGCCCGTTTTTCGCGTCCTCCCCTAGCCGCCTCTCGCCGCTAGTCACGATCCGCTGAACGCGGTGGGTCGGGGGAACGTCCGCACGAGAATCGATCACCGGGCGTCTACCCCGCGCCGGCGGCCTAACCGCGTTTCACACCGCCCGCCACCCGCATTTTCCCGTTGTATTGACGTCAGAGCCCCCCCCCCACCACTGGTCGTTTTTCGTCGCGCACGCCTTGTAATATCGTTAATAATATATATATATACGTATATCGTAGTCGAGGAAAACCGGTGAAATTGTGTGAAAATGTGTGCTTGCTCTCGTCGTCGTCAAACAAGGTCGTTTTCACTTTTGTTCCCGTTTACATGTATATATTATCACGGCGATCAATTACTTTTGACCAACAAACGTCGCAAAACACACGGAAATCGGGCGCGGGCGAGCAAAAAAAAAAAAAATGACCCCCGCACGAGTTGGACGAGAACAGCGGTACGGCCTATGACACGTTATAACGAATAAAGCGAGTTTTCCGGGCACCGGTTGAATGAGCCGGCGCGGCCGAGATCAGCTGTTATCGATCGCCGGCGAAAAACCGCTCGACGCCGCTGCCGCCTTAGTGACGGCGGGTGGTTGGTGGGCGGGGGGGAGTCATAGGCGCGCGGTACTCGCTGCCGCACACGCACACGCACACACAAGCGGCGCGTCCGTCTACGGCGTTCTGACCCGCGCACGCGAAAATAGGGCGAGGGCGGCGCGCAGCCTTGAGACTAGCGTCTGCCACCACCGCCGCCGCCGCCGCCGCCGCCCTTTCCGCCCGACACACTCCTACGCAAACGTTTCTGGTGAAAGTCCGTCGCGCTCGTGCTCGGGGGGGGGGCGGGGTGGGAGGGCGAGTGGCCGGCGTGACTGTGCGCGCGCGCTCGCTCGCTCGCCGTGTGTGTGTGTGTGTAACGCACGTTATAAACGTATACGGCGAACGGGGTTATTGCAAAACGTCGACGATCGTATTACGTTCGTCGGAAAAGAGAGAGAGAGAAACAATTATGATTTATGTAATGTGTATGATGCTCGCTCGCGTAAATCCGCCGCGGCGAAATCAACAGTCCCGCGCGGTTTTGAAAATCCTGATGCTCGTCGAGGGCCGGCCGCCTCGTGTATCAATTATTTGTTGTCGCGTCTCTCGTCGGCTTCGGGATTTCCGAGAGATTTTAAAACAATACATTTTAGTAACTAAACATGTATTGTATAAGCAAACGGATTTTTTTTTATTTTCTTTCCGATCATTACGACGATCATCGATCATCGCCGCCGCCGGATCCGACACTCGTGTAAAAAGAAAAAAAAAACCGGACGTTATGTTATTACAGGTATACCGTAAGTTACGTCGTCGTGATCGTCGTCGTGGTCGTCGTCGTGGTCGTCGTCGTGGTCGTGGTCGTATACGGCGCGGGGCGTGTGTTTCTTCGTCATTCGTGTACATATTACAAGCAAGGGAATTGGGTCAGCGGCCGCGGCGACATAAGGTTTTCGAGTCGTCCCTCCGCGTGCGCGCGCACCATTTTGATCCTTTCGAAAACACCCGTACGATATGTAGGTAGCTCAGGTACGTTATGATTATTCACGTGAACTACTTTGACGCCGACCAGGTGCTTCTAATAGCCTTACATAAGCGGCGGGCAATGAAAAAAAAAGCAGTATTAAAACAACACGTTACCGTAATCGGTGTAGATCGCGTGCGTGTGCGTGTACGTTCGCGGTTCACGTCCCTCGTCGTGTCGCAATGTCATAATAATCGATCTTGTTATATAAGCGTCATCGTCTCGTAGCATTATTTTTTACCATTATTATCTCACGACCACGGTATAGCGAAGTAGCAACATTTTTGAAAACGTTCGAAAATAAAACGAAAATTATACACAATTAGGTTATTACATCCGTCCCACGCCGTGTTACGAATTCACGGCTAATGTCTCGGGTTACGGGGTTACGTAAATCTTACGACGTCGACGATGGTCGCGGAACAAAAATGCACACACGTACGAGTACAACAACGCCCGAACACGATTTATGACGACGTGCGTTTGTTATCACCGTGTCCGTTCGGATTTCCAAAAACCACCGTGTAGAAACCGCACCGCCGCCCGATGTCCTTTTCAACATCAAGGCCGCAAAGACATTTATACGATATTTACGATGAGGCCGTAGACCTCAAAGGACCGTATTCATAATGTGGGTCATATTTACGACAATCGGTCTCTATTTTATTAGTTTTTTTCTTTTTTTCTTTCTACTCGTCAAACGCTATCGTTTGTTCCGGATAATTTGACCGCGTTAGGAATGAATAACGCGCGTAGAGGTTAACAGTTTATGGGAGAACGGCGAAGGCGGAGAGAGAAAGAGACGAGGAGTTTCGGAAGAAAAAAAAAAAACTGTCTACTAATTTAACCCTTTACACATCTCACACACATACACGTGACCCAATTTCCGAGACAACAGTTGGTCACGGTTCTTATTTTTTCCCTTTTTTTTTTTTTGTTCGTCGGCCCGTTTCTTTTTTCGGGTCTAAGGGTTTGACCCAGTTTACGCGTACGTGTTTTATACGTGGATCCTCCCGCACGTTTATTTTCGGAGACTTGGTGTTTTTTTTTTTGCTCTCGTCTTTTTTACTCGATGCCAAAAACACACGCTGACTTGACCCGATTAACGCTGCACGCACACGGAACCGTCGTCGTTCGCGCCCGCTACAGGCTCTGCCGTCGGTTTTCCGGTCCCTCGCAGCCGCGATTGGCGGGTCGGTGGTCTTAGGTGGACGGCGAGAGGGCACACAATAGCGCCGTTCCAAGGCTGAGACGTGCCGGAGAACAAAACGAGCGGGGGAAAAAAATAAAATAAAATGTTTGTTGGACAGAGCAATGGCCGTAATTTTATAACCGTGATATGCTGCGTGTTGGTGTACACGGTAAACGAGCGCCGCCGAAATGTCGCGAGAGACGTGCGTCGGCGACAAAAAGAAACGAGAAAAAAAAAGGGGGGAGGGCGGTGGGAAAAACGTAATTATCAACTTCCGAGTCGCTAGCGTGTACGCGCACACGCGGCAGGATCATAAAAAAAAAAAATATTTTTATAAATAATATGTGCCAGTGGAACAGACGAAAAAGCGCGTACATACGCGTTGGAAACATTGAAAGTGGATTCGTTTTCAATAGACGGAACGCGACCGCGCGTTGCGTATACCGGAACAAACGCGAGATTCGTCGTCGTCACCACTTTCTTGTCGTTCCGGGTTATTGCGAGTGACGAAAACAGCGAGGTGGGGAAATCGTAATAAAAACGACGATTCGTGAACACTAACGCTGCTTGCTGCAGCGCGCGTGCAACGTAGCAGGGATTTGAACGGTCGTTACACGCGATGAATTCCCAACGTATCACATTATCATTACACGCGAACGTGATGACGCGTGTTTGCGGGGGCGAGAGAAGATGGACGTGTGCGTGTGTCTTTTGGGAAGCAGGTGAAAATGTGGGTCAAGGAAGCGATGTGGCAACCGTGCGCGCCTCAACCCACTTTCCCTTCCGGTGCCGTATCTGCCGCGCGGTCAATTCCCCAACGCGCCGCGGTCAAATCCCACCACCACCACCACCACCACCGCCTTCGTACGCCGTCGTACATGTGTTTTGTATACGGTTATCATACATAACACAATATGCGACACGTGCACGTATATTCGCTTGACGCTAAAACTCTTTCGTGTGTCCACGCACAGGTAACGAGAAGGACGAGAACATCGACTTCCTGGACCATCTCCGGATTCCAGGAAACGGCGGAGGAAATCCTACGACCGCCGATCATCTTCCGCCCAGACAACAGCTGTCGTTCGCTTTGCCGCACGGGTTCCATCATGCCGGTGAGTTATCTCGTATTATACATAAATATACATATATATATATATTCGTGTGTGATGTCGTGCAGATTTTGACAAAGACGCGATATATATTATATATATGTGTGTGTGTGTGTGATGTCATGTCGTGACCTAAATATTACGACGTGTTTACATTCCCCCACGCGACTTTCTATTGTTTACAATTATATATAAATATATTTTTATTTATATATATATATATATAAACGCGCGACGGTGACTGTTGTGTAGACGGCCGCGCGCGCGCACACATTATACCGGAAGAGCCGGTTCGAAAGTCCCCGCACGTCCGTTTTCACCTATTCGGTCTCGCGCGTTTTCCAATTCCGAAGTTTCCGGTATGTTGCGCGATTCGCGCCCGAAATCACGGTGTCTGTTCGGCCCTCATTCCCCCCCCCCCAAACCCCCACCATCGCCCCTACGTCAACGTGATAACGTTTTAGAAACAATACCGGGGAAAACTTCGAACAACAATCTGTAAAAAGATTTCCGTTCACGTGTCCCGCAAGCCAATTGAAGTTAGTAAAAAATACCGTCCGGATGGTCAATACGCCATACTGAACAACAGTGTTCCACGGCCGAAGACGACTGACTTAACGAAATCGATATAATATCACGCCCAGGACACACACGGCCAAAGTGTGTCGGAAACAACAACGCTGCACTGTTCTACAATCTGGCGGATTGCCGATTTCGGGTTTTAGTACGTACCGAATGAATCGTATAGCAATGATCGTTGTTGACCCTGTTCAACGTTTTAATATATACGGGAAATCGTACGAGTAGAATTTTTCGTCAATTCCGTAATCCGTGTTACGTTGTGTGCCAAATGTTGTCGCGTTTATAACGTATGTACACGGTACAAAAACGCAATTAAATTTCGATCCTCGAGACGTATAATATGATATATAGGACATCGCGAACCGCAATACGCATATACGTATTTGTGCGATTTTCCGGCCAACAATTTTACTTTCGCGTGCGTATTTTTAACGAACGTATATATATATTTATACGTTAAGGCGTACGAAAATGTCGTTAAATTCCGGTTGAAACTTCCGTGCGGGATTTCGATTGTTGCCCCTTCGAATGTATGTACACGACGTATTTCGTCGTATCGACGGAAACGACCATGTCGTTAAGGCGCTTATATCATTTTTTTTTTTTGTCCATCGAAAATCGTCTAGCGGTACACCCTTGCTGTAACGGCGATATAGTATTGTACAGCGTACAATAATAATAAAAATTTCGGCCACTGGTCATTCCTTGGGAATAGTCGGTTATTTCGCGTGGCGGTCAAACCCGTTCGACCGCTGGACGACGGTCAATATCGATGAGGGATATAGTAATAATTTCTTCCCTACCCGCCGCCGCCGGACAGTTTTGGTACACGATGTGGACATCACGCCGGACACGACCGGTGTAAAATACCCCGAACCGGTTTTCCTCCCTCTGACCCATTGTCTAGCACCGTCGCGCGGCATAAAGCACGACAAAGTTTGCGTGTAAAAATACGCCATTAAAAATCATCACCGTACCATAATTTACATGCGCGCGCGCGAGACTGGACGACACACCTGGACGAATAAAATTGTTTTCGTTGTTATGCCGCGAGTTGCGTAACGGTATGAAATAAAAATCCCTGCAGACGAGTTGGAAACAACGCTGTAAACCGTGTCAACTATTACGACTATTTACCAATCGTTTACTTCGTATCATACCACGGTATCTACTGGTTTTTTATGGGGAAAAATTAACGGACATCGTTAACCGTTTTTAACTAAACATTTACCCCCCCCCCCCGCCCACCATACCGATTTTACTATTTCTGTCTATGATGTGCGTACAATATAATATAATAATCGTTATTTGTTTTCGGTTTTCTGTAAAATCGCAATTGTATAGCGGACGTTAGTTTATGCCGCGTCAGCCGATGGTCAGTATTGTTGTTCAGTTACGACCTTTGACATAACGGACATATAGAAAATAATGAATTACTACCGATTTATTTCTGGTCGTTCGGCCGTTGAAAAAAAAAAAAATCGCGTAGGTTTATGGGAAAGGTCATCGGTCTCCCCTTGTACATACAATATGTAGATGACCGATGGTCAGTCGTCGACGACGACGCCGCCGACTGACCATCGGAACCCGCAAAAAACAGGTTCCTATTATAATCCCTCAGGATTGATATTATATATATTAAAAAACGACGGCCTTATAGAGAATCGGCTTTTTTTTTCTTTTTATTCACCAAGGCGAACGGTCGGTCTGCGGGGAACACGTTAAACGAATGTAAAAAAAAAAAAAAAAAACGAAAAAAATTACATCGAACGAACCGTGTCATTGCCATCGCAGACTGCAGCACGTAGTAAAACAATATGGCCCCCGTAATCGAAAGCTCGTTTATACTCGTCATATTATAGCTGATGAATTCACGCGATTCGGGTCAATTCGGTAAATGTTGTTGTCATTCATACAGGAAAAAACCTCCATCAATGTAAAGTCCATGAAGCCGTGCATAAAAAATAATTTTTTATGCGTTTTCGAATCATTTTATGTACACATATAATTCGACTCGAGTATTTAAAAATTACCAACTCGAGTGTTTCGAATGGTGTTCATAAACCCGTGGTGTATATATGCGCTTGGCTAAATCTAAGAACCTCCATACATAATTGTGGGCGTATTACCGGAACCGGATGTCCGTTGGATTTAAGAAAAAACACATTTATTAAGACCTACGTATGTGTATTACATGTATACGAAAAAGTCTATTTAATATTATCATGTGCATCTATCAATGTCTAAACATATCGGTCGCGAACGAAAACTCGGTATATATTTTTAGTGGCCTATGCGATATAACATTATGTAAAAGAAATGTTTAATACTTTTATGAAACAAACATTAAATATTTACTGTAAAATAAAAAGTAAACAATAATATCAATATTATTTAATTCGTAAAAACGTAAATAGTAAATTTTGTATGTAGGTATATTCTATCGATTTTAAGTGTTATTACGACAACATATTTCAACAGTAACTGCAGCAGAATAGCTATATACCCGGTTGTACGAAATGACGTAAATACTACAATTTGTGTGGTGCTACTCGATAAAACGAATATGAAATGAGGGGTATTTTTAAAATTAAATTTGTATTCATATTTAAAACGGAAAATAAAACTATAGAGTTTTGCGGTCGTTATCGTTACGGTTTCATCATCCGTTCGTTTTTTTTTTTTTTTCCAATAATTGTGTGCGTACTGCGACGTGCTGCATTGATTTACGTACTATTATTGTTTTTTCTTTCATTCGTAAAAAAAAAAAAAAAATGAAACGCGTGTAAATATTGTTAATGCGGTTTCGTGTGTATATTCGTGATATAGATTTATTCTTAAAAACAGTGGTGGACGATGATAAAAATCTCTATCACGTCCCGGAATATCACAACGACGGTCGTCAAATGTGACGTAAACCGCTGAGCGCAGGATGAACCGCTGAGGGCCGTGCGCGTGCACGTCGGCAATTTTTTTGCCATCGCTCTTCCATATTATAGTTTATATAGGTCGCGTATTACGTTCGCCGTAACGTTTTTTGTTTACGCCGAACGCGTTTCCTGTCGGCGGCGGTCGACAAAATAGTAGGACTCCGTCACACATGACGCGTCGGCCCGTTAGGTTAGGTATTATCTGTGTATCGTCGTGGTCCGCGTCAATTACAAGTTCTCTGCGGGTTCTCGTGCTCCGTCCGACGGACAGGCCGGGGACCACGTACGTAATACGCGACGCGGAGACCGGCTGCGCGGACGAAAAAAAATACACTTGATAAAATGTGCGCGCGCGTGTATTGAATTTCAGACGAAAACTCCGGAATTATGGAAACATCTGTGCGCGTTCGCGTGCGCGCGCCATTGTCCCCACGTGGGTTGTTTTCGCAATAAACCCCTTCGCGCGGTCGTCACGGACGCGCGTGCTTTATGCGATCGTGCAGCGCCACGACCAAACACATACGTACGCGCGCCCGGCGAGATGGTGGTGGTGGTGGTGGTGGTGGTGGACCCATTGAAATTGCGCAAAAAGCAGCCGACACGCGCCATCGGTTTCCACAAATGCGTCAAAAATATTGTATAATATAATAAAACCCTTTTGGCTCGTATGGAATATAATTGCGTCGTCGATATTGCGCGGTGGCGTAACCCTTTTGAAGGGGTGAAAACGTCCCGAAAAATCGCGCTAACCCTTGGGTGCGTGCGTTCAGTGACGGCCGCCGCCGCGATGGGACTGCAGGTGAACGGCGTGTATCATATATTCCGCGGATTTTCAGCTGTGTACGCGGCGCGCGGTGACGGTTGCTTGCACAACGCGACGAGGACGACGATGATGGGGTTCCGCCGACGACAACAATGAGAACCGACACCACCACCCTTTTTCCATCTTTTTTTTTTTGTTGAAATTCCGCGTTTTCTGCACAAAAAAAAAAGTACTTAATGTCTTTGGAAAAAAAAAAAAAAAGAGTTGTACGCATCAGCTGCCGTGCCGGGGCACCCGTTTGGGAAAACGTAAGGGGACTTACATTTACGTCCGTTTAATAATATAATCCCAAGGATTACGCCTTTTTTTCCGTTTTTTCCTTTTTTTTTTTTTTTTGCGCACATATCGATAAATTATCCACGGGGACGATTTAAAATCGTTTTTTTTTTTTTTTCGTTTTTCGGAATGCTCTATCGCGTATTTAATATAAAAACGGAAAACTAAAATAAAAAAAAAAAACCGCCGGCCTGCGCGCGCGAGAGAAACTCCCAAGGTCTCTCGGCGCGGGGTCAGTGAATTTATCTATATACGCGGTCGCCGAAGAACCGGTTTTTCCTTCTTAAGACCGTCGGAACGGCGGTGATGGCCGCCGCGTATTATGAGCGGCGAAGAGACCGCGAACCGATAGTCGCAGAAGAAGTACGCGTGCATGTGTGTGTTGTACACCGACGGCGAAGAAGAGGCGTCATTGTGTTGTTTATTTCTTCTTCCTGCTTTTGTTTCATAACGGTCGGTCCGGTCCGGTCCGGTCGCCGGGTGTGGCGCGCGCACGCCGCGTGTCGAGTCTGCGATTTTTCCCGTATATTTACATATTATTTCACTGCCGCCGTCCGTACGCGTACATATTTTATTATACGCGCGACGTGTAAAATATTCGTTTCCGCTTGTGCGGGACGCGCGCGCGCGGGAACCGTCGCGCGACCGTAAGACTGATAAATAGCCTTTTTCGCGCACGTCCATAATAATGGTAATGATAATAAGGGACGGCGATGTCCGTCCGCGCGTCCCGGAACGGCGGTAGGGGTACGTTGACGGATGACTAATGGCCGATGACCCTTCTCGCGATCGCGTCCGATCCGCGTGTGATTTACACCTGTTGTACGGACGCGCGAAGTCGCAACATACCCGGCTACGGCATTTGCATGAGACACCCCGTCTCGTCGCAGTCGTCTCCGCTGTCCGGTCGTCGTCAATCGACCGTGCCATAAGTGATTAATGATCCGCGCCGTATCGCATCATAATATAATAACGTATTGTATCGCGGCCGGAAACCCGTTTTTTTTTTTCTCCGTGTAAGACTCTTGCAGTTTTGGCGGTTCCGTCCAACGGACAAACCCGTTCCCGCACGGGACTTTCAGACTTTTTGTCGCGCCGCGGGACGCTTCCGCGCGCGATTCAACACAACCGAACCGAGTTATTATTATTATTATTATTATTTTCGTATATCAACAAAATTATATTTATTCGGAAGAGGCCGTTGACTCGTCGAACGTACGAGTGTGTATACGAGTTGCTACGTCGTCGCAATACGACGTGCGCGTAAAAATGTAGACATTGTCCGCGCGTACGTGTGAATTGTTTACGAAAAAACCTCGTCGTGTTCCGTCTCTCGGGAAGCGGGTCGTAAAAAAACTAAAATAAAACACCGTCGGAAATCGACAAAACGACTATTATCGGCAGTCGTTATATTGTTTATTGTTTATACGTGGCGGCAGACTAAACGTTTCGTTTGCGATTTTTACGACGTTTTTTTTTACACACACTAACCGATGCTCCGACCGACATCGACAGTCCTACACAACAATAATCCGAATCGTAACGAACGGAACAACAATAACAATAATAATAATAATAATAGCAATAGTAATAGTATTGAAATAAAGTCCGCGAGTGCGTATATATTGTACGGCGTATGTGAACGTGTTCTCTCGTGTTGTTTCAGGTTCTCTGCCGCCCAGCCCCGCGGACTCTGGCGTGTCCGACGTGGACAGCAGCAGCAGCGGACACACGTCCACCGACACGGAGCTCAGGGCTCGACTTCAACCGCATCAGTATCATCACCAAGGTCAGATTGTGTTCGCGACAAACGCGTCTTGTTCGCTCTACCGGTGTTTAAACACATCGCGTACAAATAATTTACGAGAACGTTCGACTAATATTTTCTGTACATTTTTTTTTTTCCTGTTTGTTTTCTTCGGATGCCATTTCAGTGTCCTCTTGCGGCCGCCGTACGAGTCCGGACCCGCCTAGCAACGCGCAATGCCACCAACAGCAACAACAACAGCAGCAACAACAACAACAGCAACAACAACAACAACAACAACAACAACATGACTTGTTCTCTAGAATATACGGTGTGAACGCACCACCGACACCGAGCGCGTACCATCCCGGGCCTACGCCCTCGTCGCCCAAACATCCGCTGTTCATGCGAAACAACCGTGAGTGTTACAAACAATACCGTAAAACGTGTAAAAAAACCGTCGATACCGAAATCGGGGGTTAACGATAGAAAAAGCAAAAAAAAATAAAAAATACACGTATCGGAGGAGAAGAAAAGATCGCGCGAATCCATTCCGCGACGTTAATTCGCTTTTAATTCTATCCAGTCTGTTGTCCGTCCGCCGGCTTCGACGACACGGCCCGCGGCACAGGAAACGGCGTCGTAGCCGCGGTGGAGGCCAGCGAGCGCGGCGGGACAACAGCCCACGTCGGCGTTGTAAATTTATTGGCCGTGCGGTTGGTCAGTAATAGCCGTTTTGGCGCAAGTCGTCCCGCGCGCGCGTATGCGTACCCGTGTACACGAGTCACGAAGCGTATAATATATTACATTGTGTGCGCGTGTAGTGGGAACAATAAATATATGAAACAAAAATCGTTGCGAAGAAAACGAGTTTGCGTGCCGTCGTCTCAGTGTTGCCAACGCGGCGGCGGCGGCGGTGGCGGACGATGGGTGGAGTTTTTTTTTTCTCGCGATTTGCGGAAAGGGAGAACAGAACCGCCGCCGCATCACGTGACCCCGCCGCAGCGACGGGCAGCAGCAGCAGCTTATACGGTCGCGTCGTACTTAGGACGCGAGAGAGACGACGAGTACTCGGTGACGGCGGACGGGGGAGCGAGACGGGGCGACGACTCGCCGTGACGGCGGACGAGGAGGAGCGAGAGAGAGAGAGCAATGACATACTAACGCTTGAAGGTTAACTCTCACTGCTGCGCGCGAGGCCGGGGCGGTGCGGCGGGACGGAATCGCGCAAACGCGCACGACCAACATTAAATTCTTTTATCGTTTTTAATAATATTATGCGCGCGCACGAGAACGTAACGTATATGCGGTTTTGGTCGACGTTGTCGAATATCTCCCGCACGACGGCCGAATCCCCGCGTTTACGATTTGTCCACGACCTTTCCCGCGGGCGGACGAACGCGCGTATTTATTTCCGTCGTAGAATACACGTATTAATCTCGCCGCCGCGGCGCGTTGTACATTGTCGACGGACGTGTAATAATAATACGCGCACGCCGGCTCGTGTTTATCGAAAATCGTCCGTATGTCTGTAATTCGTATGATGCGTCGTAGATAAGAAGCGGCGCACACCGCGCGATCGTTACGTTATCGCGTTCAGGAAGTACACGCGATATCGTAATGCACGGTCCGTATTACCCGGTAAAGGTCGCACACGTCGTCGTCGGTTGGCGAACGGTTTTTTTTTTTTGTTTCTCCGTACACGCATAATACGTTCGTCGAGCGGCTGCGAAAAGGAGACAGCGACGCGACCGGGGGAGTACTCGCGTGTGCGTAAATAGACGTAATAAACGGCGTGATCGTTACGAATCTCGTACGCAACAACAATAAACGCGTCGTGTCCACACGCGCACGCGCACGCAAGCACAAAAATAGTACCTGTACGACGTATTGTACGTGTATATTATGTCGTTAAGCGCGCGATTATTATTGCCAAAATAAAAATATAACACAATGGCGTGGTGTTATTTCAGACACGCGCGCGCCCGCCCGTTGCGTAACGCCCGCTCCGTCACGTGGTCGCGCAGCCGTGTCGAAGGTCGCCCCGCAGCGGCAAGCCAGCGGATGCTTCACGGGAGTCGTCGTCGTCGTCGTCGTCGTCGTCTCGAACACGCGCGAATTCCGTTGCATTCGATAACGACGCGATGTGCGTGTGTGTTATATATATATATATAATGTGTGTGTGTGTGTGTGTGTACGACTTCCGCGTTTGTCGTACTCGTGTTTTTTATCACTATGCCCTTTCGCGCACCGAATAATTCATTTATCGAAACACCCGCGCGGACGTGTTTAAACGAATAAATATTCGTGGAAACGTATTTTGGAATTTTTGGTTTTGTTACGACACTCAAAAGATATATATATACATCGTTACCTCACTCATCGATTTTTCGTAAATCCGACATTTTCCGCCATTTTGAAATGAACAAAATTATTATTATTATAATTTGCCATGGGCGGGAGGGACGATGGCCGATATAATAATCGTCGTCTATTACGTGTTCCGATCGATTACGCGTGTGTGTGTGTGTGTGGCGTCGTTATTTATTATATTCGGGCTAATGTCGAATACGTATAAAACAAAAAAATTAAATATGGACGTATTTAATAAACACGCGCGCATTTATAGTCCACGGTCGCCTTTTTATCCGTTTTCGGTATTTTTTAAAAAAAATTTCTTTTCCGCCGACGGTGGTCTGTCATAACTACGTAGTTTACACGCGCCGCGTGTGTCGTCGCCGCGGTCGTGGTTTGCGGTTATTATTCCGTTTCGCGAAAACAGTAAGAGAGAAAAAAAAAAGTATTTCGAGAACGCGCGCGATAACGTCGAATCCCGGTTACCATATTACACGTTCGTCGTTAGAACCGATCGGATTGACGTAATTGTTATTATCGTAATTAGTTTTCGTTGAATTTTGACGTTTTTACTTCGTCGCGCGCGATATCTTTTTTTTTTTTTTTTTTTTTCGTTACCGCACGTAAATTGTTCCCGACAACGAACGAACGCTCGTTTCGAAATTACGCGGTTTTCGATTCGACACGGAATTTCGGCCGAGAAGCGTTTTCCGACGGCTTCGAGCCGCGGTTTTATCAATAAAAAAAATAAAAAAATCCGTTTTTAATATTCCGCAACGAACGCGCGCGCACGTCGTCGTCGTCGTCGTCATTTTTTTTGCTGACGGCGGAATGCGAAACGACGACCCCGCGCCGAGCTACGGTCCGAAAATAGCAACGCGCGGGGCGACCGGCTGCTGCTGCTGCTGCTAGTTGTTGTCAGCGGGGCTGGTGGCCGCGCGCGCGCGGACCGGGCGAAACGCGGAAACGAGAGAGGCGCGCGTGTCTTATTATTTCGCGTTCTCCGTTTCGATTCGTTGCGGAGGAGAGCGGAAAAACAAAAGTAAAAATCTCGCGCGTACACAAAGAACGCGTGTACGACGCGCGCACATTTTTTCGCGTGACGTCCGTGCGCGCACGTATTCACCGCGTGCGTCGTTAGACGGAGACAGTGACGGCGGCGGCAGAGAGAGGAGCGCGTGTGAGCGCGTCGACGGAGAGGGAGGTCGATCAAGTTCAAGGCGAACGAATAAAATACCGTCTGGGTTTCGCGACAACCACGCGGCGCGCGCGCGCGCGCGCATGTGTGTATGACGGCGACAGGCGGCGAAAACGCGTTGTCGTAACACCGTAACGATAATAACGATTTGGTCGGCATATAAAAACGTTATCGTCGTCCGAATCGAACGTTCGCTCGCCGTCGATTTTCGATACAACGTTGTGCGGTTGCGCGACCGAAACGCCCGAACGGAGGAAATCATCCGTTCCGTCCGGCGTTTTCTCTTCCTCGTTCGCCATGTATATCAACGCGATAGTACAAACAGAACCGGCCCACAACGATTCGCGTTTCGAAAAAAATAAAAACCCCTGTTTGTAATGTGTGCGCGGCTAACGACTGTAAATTCGCGTTTTCGAAACGATCGCAAAATAAACGCGCGTCGTGTCGCGGTGAAAAATCCGACGAGACGCGCCGGTGGTTATTATTTCGTAATCTCCTTTTAAGGACGTCTCGCGCGCAAAACCGGCAGACACAACCAAAACCAATAATAATAATAATAATAATAATAATATATGCGTGTTAGATTATTATATAACGCTCGTCTTTAGAGACGTCACGACCGGCATCGTTACCGGTCCGTTTGTTATACAATTATTATTATTATTATTATTGTACGACCGCTTTTTTTTTTTTTGCGCGCGCGCTCGGAATGCGTTTAAAAAACTTATCGGGGTAAAAAACCGTAAGTCCGACGCGGTACAAAACTATGTTTGCGCGCGTACGTTCGCAACAGTAATCGTTTGCAATTACGTACACGCCCGAAGTATTTATGCAGATTAAGTAATATTAATATTCGCTTCCGGTACCGAGAGACGTATCAAGGTCGAGGCGCACGCTATTGTTTCGTGAAATCGAAAATCGAATTTTTTTTTTTTTTTTCCCCCGTCAAACGCACGCGTTTTACGTTTTCGCCCTTGGAATGACCGCTGTACACAACAATAACAGCTCGTAGCCGTTGAATAACGTCGAATATTGTGCAACGCGATTGTGATTAACGTTTTCCCGCGTTTTGCTGTTCACAGATCCGTACGGCGGTGTCGCCGGTTACCCATCGGCCGTCGTCGGCGGCTACGGCCCCGCGGCCAGTCCCACGTCCAATGGCCACTTCGCCATGCCCCCGTGTCCGCCCGCGGCCGCGCTCCCCGCGACCGGCCGCGGCTCGGTCATCCAAGCGGCCGCGGCCGCCGCCGCCGCAGCCGCCGCAGCCGCCAACGGTTACCAACCCAACGGCGCCGGTACGGCCAACCTCAACGACCTGTACTACATGGACTTCAGCGCGCCCGCCGCGGCCATGTACCACCAGAAGGCGGTCAACAACAACAACAACAACGTGATCATCAAGAACGGCAAGAAGCCCAAGAAGTACGGCACCGTGGGCAGACCCGCAGCGGTCGGTTCTCCGGGGTCGGCCGTACAACAGTCGCCCTGTCCGGCCACGGGCCCCAAGAGGAAGAGCCGAGAAGGTAAAATGCTTGCTGGATTCAAATCTCTATTCTCATCGTCATTACTAATTTTCGTTTGTTTTTGTGCGGTGTTTTCTCTCTCTCTCTCCCGTAAAGGTTCCACGACATATCTGTGGGAGTTTTTGCTCAAATTGTTGCAGAACTCGGACTACTGTCCGAGGTTCATCAAGTGGCTGAACCGGGAAAAGGGCGTTTTCAAATTGGTCGACTCCAAAGCGGTGTCCAAACTCTGGGGAGAACACAAAAACAAACCCGACATGAACTACGAGACGATGGGACGTGCTCTCAGGTACGTGAAACGGTAGTGGTTTTTTTTTTTTTTTATAACACCGACGAAAACAATTCACAAACGCGCCCGCGATCTCATTCCGACCAGACATTTGTTTGTAAACATTCACGTTGTCCGAATCGCAGTCTAACGGAACACGCCGATATAAGTTAACTGCGTGTGAATTCGTTAATACGAGGTGCGCGTTATCGCTTTTGTTTCAATTATAGTTCGTTACGACCGTTCTGGGCGTGTGCAGTTTTTTCCTCATTATTAAAAAACGAAAACAAAAACAAATGGATAATAACAACAAACACAGGTTCGATTACAAAGTCCTCATCGTCCTACGCTCAGATAAAGTCCCCGGATGTTTAATATCATGTGTACCTACGACCTCTGAGTAGTAATTATAGGGTCTGCGTCCGATCTAAAAGTACTAAACCAAATGATTTTATTTTTTACAAATGTAGGACAAGACGATTCAATTGTAATAACAGTTTACTAAAAATATTGTAAAATTTGGATTTGAAAGCGTTTTATTGTTTGTCACATACTCACAACATTGTTATGAAAAAAAAAAAAAAATATACGTATACGAAATGAAAAACTAACGTGTTATCTATCGTTTGTTGTCACGTACAGGTATTACTATCAAAGGGGGATTCTGGCCAAAGTCGACGGCCAGAGGCTGGTGTACCAGTTCGTCGACGTTCCCAAAGACATTGTCGAGATCGATTGTTCGGGCGCATGAAGACGGACGTGTAATGTGGACCGCGTTCGAGCGACGTACATAATATTATTAATGGAAACGTGTTTTGTTTTTTTTTTTGGGGGGGGGATGGTTTTTCGACGAGAAGACCCCGATTTTTTATTTGTTTGTCGTAGTTTTTATACAAATTATTATTATTATTATTATTAATACGTATTTAGTGTACGCTGTATGTATTTTAATGTTATAAACAGACGTGTGCGAGTAGGCGTTCAAACTTGACCGCCGCCGTGTAAATATCGTGAAAACTCGTGTTTCATTTTTTGTTCACCCCTCGTGCGTGCGTGCGTGTGTGCGTGTGTGTGTACAGATACGTTGCCGCCACCGCCGCCACTATATTATACTATACTGTTAAAAAAAATTTATATATATGTGTGTGTGTACGCGTGTACTGCCTGCTGCCGCTATACAACCGTGCGTGTGTATGTGTGTAAAGACTGACAATAATTAACCGAGTAGATATATATATATATATATATATATATTTATTTATTTATTTATATAAGTTTAAATAATGTAACGACAAATTTTTTTTTTAACGTTGAAAAAAATAATATATATATATATATATGTATATATAATATACAACATACGTGTATTGATTATTGTCAGTTTGACCGATCTCTACGTTTTTTTTTTTAGTATATTTTAAACAAATCTCGAAACGTGTACAAAAAATTTTTAATTATTATTATTATTATTGTATTAGAAAATATATTCGATTCGGAATGAAACAAAAAAAAAAAAAAAAAAAACAAAAAAAAAATAGATAAATTTCGTGTAAACACATGTACTATAGTATTGGTATGTGTGCGTATATTTATAAATTGTGTTGTTTTCACCGTTTATTTCATTTTTTTTTTTTCATTTTTTTTTTTTTTTTTTGTTTCCGAGAACGCGGTTTTTTTCTCAACTTAAGTCAACGAAACCCTTTGTACATAACCATAATTTATAAGAATACAATTTTAAGATTAATATTTTATTGTTGGTGTAAGTTTTTAATTATTCTTTTGCATATATACATTGCACGTGTATATATGTAATAATATCTGTAAAATTTTTCTCGGACTATTTTTGTATGCTTTTTTTTAAGTTTAAACGAATTTTGTTTATTTTATTTTTTTCTTTTGTTTTTGTATGTAATTTTAAGAATTGAATGCGTTTGAATTATTATAATTATATGTAAACGTCGACACCGAACGTTAATGGAATATTTTACCATCGTCTCATTTTAATAACGAAACGAGAACGAACAAACAAATTATATATACTAATCCGTACTTAAACATATATATATATATCTTTATTATAATAACGCTCCTCGCGAAACTACTCGAAAAGCTCAAGAAATAGATAAACCATATATATATATATATATACACACATTTACATGGTGTTTAGTGCGTGAGATTATTATATACTACGATACTGTTTTACCATTATATATTGTTACGTATTTTAAAAACTTTATACATATATTTCATTGTTTTATACAAATTAATAATAATAATAAAATTTGAAAATTGAATTTAACTAAAGATATTAAGTACAATTGCGTGTTGTTGTCGTCTGCGGATGGACACGTATTTATTTATTAACGCGAAACAAAAAACAAAAAAAATTCACCATTATTGTCTCGTCGATTTTCATAACGCTTTTGTGGATTTTTAAAACATATATATATATATATATATTTATTTATTTATTTATTTAAAAACAATAATTAATGAATTTAACCAAACAGGTATATAATAATATTTATTAACATTTATAACAAACATTTTCGACATTGCTCAAGTATATGAAATAACACGAAACGAAATTCTTTTTTTATTGAGCTCGCTGCCGCTAATTATTTATACGTATACATATATATATATATATATATATTTATTTATTAACAATAATAAAATTTTTATATTTTTTCGCAAGTACCTCAAGGACATAATATTTTATGATCTTTTTATGCTCTCTTTTTGTTCGTCGGGGTATATACATAAATAAATGTTAAGCGAATCGCGTGATTGCAAAAAAAAAACAAATGAACATTGTGATCCGAAAACACAAAGCACTCGTTCAGACGTGATTGTATATTATTTATATATATATATATGCATACAGATAAGATAATATGCGTACAAGTTTATGTAACAAATTCGTAGGACTTTTTAATAATGGAAAGAAAAAAACGTACATATATATATATATATATAAATTAGGTTGTAACTGTTAAACCGTATATGAACGACGGCGATACGCGTTATTGAATGTGAAAAATCGAAAGGAATTTATTAGGTAAGATAATAAATAAACGAAATACGGTATTTTTTTTTTTTTAATATACAAATTTTCATTTATACGAAAAAAAAAAAGAAAATCGATATTATTATTGTTATTATACGTAAATGTATTTGTTTTTTTCGTCCGTCATAACGTCAACGACGAATATTATACACGTATAGCTTAATTACACACTATCGATTTATATTCAATGTGTGTGTGTGTGTGTGTGTGTGTGTGCGAGTGTAACGTTTGTACGTAGGTTTAATATTTATATATCTATGAAACGCGAAAATCGCAAATTTCTGTGCGCCTACGATTTATAACATAATATTAATTGTTTATACAGTTGGGAAAACGTTCGCGGTTTTACGATATTTAATAGAGAAAAAAATTTTTTAAAAAATGTTTACAACAGACCAATTAGATGTCGTTTATGTAAATAATATTTTATCTAATAAGGTTATAAACCACGTCCTTAGTCGAAATTTGTCTCCCCCTCAAACGCACACGCACACACACGTACGCGCATCGCCCGTCTTCACGTGATTATATACAATTTGACGGTCGATTTATAGATTTTTTTTTATGTTACGTGTGTGTGTGTGTGTTTGTGTGCTCACGATTGTTTTTTGTCGAAATTTGTTTCACGATTGTTAGAACTCTAAAATATAATGTCTTATAAATATGTAATGTCCTCGCTCCTCCCCCCTCAAAAAAAAAAAAATAAAAATAAGAAAACTATCGTACAAAATATATGTCGTTAAAAACAAATTATATATATGTTCAAGTTTGGTTTTGTCTTTTTCGTGTTCGCGCGTTTATAATAGCATTTATATACGAACAAGTTTATACTTAGACAATTTATATTTATTATGTTATATAATTTTTTTGTTTTTTTTTGTAAATGTCGTGTGTGTCGTAAACGAAAGAAGAAAAAACGAAAAACATGATTAAAACAAAACAAAAAAAAAAAAAAATCTCCCCAAATATATATTACGTGTATCGGTGTAAAACAAACTATTGTTGTATTGATAAAAAATAAAGATGAAAAAATTGATAAAAAAAAAAAAATCCGTTTATTTCCGTCGACAGATATATCATCGTCGAGCCTGTAACAAATCTATCTCCACAACGCGTTCGCTCGAGACGGGGTCGTAGTAACGTATGGGACGGGACGATTCCCTCTCGAACATTCACGTGGTCCGAAGAAATTTGGAAAAAAAAAATACATGTATATATATATATACAGCGACGTTTAAAGGATTGGCTCGTTTGAATTTTCGCGACCGGGACCCAACCGATATGACGGCCGAGGAAATGAAAATTCGTCACGAGTCGAATCTTCCATTTTTCGCGTAAAAAAACGATTAACATTTTTTTTTTTTTTAAATACTCTGACGCGGCCAAACGTCCAAAATCGTCACCGACGTTCCGTACGCGACGTGATTCTCCGGACTTTACTTGCGGTTTTCGGAAACGACGCGGTCTTGTCGGTCCGCGGTGACTTCCGGCGGTTCCGTTGGACACCGATCCGATTGGGATCCTAACCGCAGAAAACCTCACCACCGCCTGCACTAACCCTGACCAATAAAACACTGCACTCCGGGCGCGGTTGTCGTACGTTTTCCTCCGCGACCGACGGAGCCAGTTGAATTGCATACCCACAACGCCGTTTTGGATATTATTATTTTTTGTTTTTTCCATACGAATCCTATTCGTTTGTCGGTCATTCGCCCGAAGACCGTTTGCCGGTGAAGCGAACTTTCAAAGCGAAACTTTATTAGTTCACCAGATGGTGGTACACGAAGAACGATTTTTGCGCGTCACGGGTCCGCGGGGCCCGTCCCCCCGCCAGTCGTCTCGATATCAGTTATGCGCACGCGCATAAATACGGTTGCTGTTCCGGCCAATGGGGGCGTGCGAGCAGACCGCTCGGCCGTCGTCCCCACCGATTTCACCGCGTCTGATGTCCGTATAACCCGCGCCGCGGCACCGTCAGCACGTCATTTGTCGTTTACGCGCGCGCGAGCGCGTACCGTCTTGTTCGTGTCGACCGCGTCTTTTTGTTTTTATTTTGTTTTTTTCGTGTGCGTGTTCTTTTCGTTTCTTCGCTCGATTCACCATTGCTACATGCGCGCAACCGGGTCGGACTTCACGATCGGTCGACCAAGTCACCACGCGGTTCAAAATGCATCTAGCAGCGGTGGCGACCAAGTAAGTTCCGTTTCAATTGATTTAAACGGCCGTAACGTTCGATTTTAATGAGGGGCCCCCGGTCGTCTGTTTCAACGGTAATTACGGTGGACATTGTCGCGAAGCCCGATAAGGCGACAATGTAATCTCTTAGCGTTTCTCTACGTTTAGGTTTTTTTTTCCGTCTGTTGTATTTCGTCCGTTAGAGAAATACACGTCTATAGGTTTGTTTTTCATCGTTTCCTCTCTATGACTCAATATCATTTGTCACCTAGACAAACGGACCAAATGGAACAGTCGTCCTTAATTTCGTCCACCGGGACGGAGATCGCCTATGGCGGTATTCAGCGGACGGATGTGTTTCATCGATTTGTTTCGCGCTCGTAAATATGTATGTGGCCGGTGCAGCAAAGGAATGAACACCTCTGCATTTCATTCGTTTTAATCATTGTTACCCCCCCTCCCCCAATAAGAATAATCCCTTGGACTCCGGCTTACGAGCCTCGACCATGTGTTGGCGACCCTCGTCGTCTGAAAAGAAAACGTCGCACGCTCTCCGCTCGTACGGTTCTTATATTTATTTGACTTCCGTATACATTTTGACATTTTATGTCTTTACTTTGACACATTAAAATAAAAAACCGTCACGAAAAAGTGTCCACCAAAAAGTGTCCACGAAAAGCGTTACAGAAAAAAAAACCTAAATCTCCCTTATGGTTTGTTTCCATGGCAACCATTGTTTCGGTTTTGAAAAAATTTAAATTTGAATTTGAAAAAAAAATGTTCACACATAAGACATAAAATGTCTCACTTAACGCGGACTCGTATGCGTTAATCATTTTTATACTAGCTTTGAACCTAAATCTCAGCCATGTTTAGAACCTAAATTTCGTGACGGTTTTTTTGTATACGAACCTAATACTCCGTCGGTTGAATGACCCGAAAGAAGTAACCGCTTCATCTGCGCGTACTCGTAAACACGCGCAATTTTTTTTTTTTTTTGCGCGTAGGACGAGTGCTCGGACAGTCCTCACGCGCGCGTTACGTTCCGCGGTCGTTTGTTTTTCGATTATTTTTTCCCCCCAACGGGTCTCCTCGAACGCAGTAGTGAAGAACCCCCGGTAGGATTCGCGTGGAACGTTGTTTGGCGTATCTGTCCGATCACTTCACTAGGCCAAAACACAACGGTTTTGTATTCACCGTGAAACTGTAACATTCGTGACATATTTTAACCGTGTTTTGATGACATCGGGGTCTGGTCGCGAATACCGTTGTTGTGTAATATTTTGCGGTCGATTTCGTGTTCGAAACATTCGTGTTTTAGCCGTCCGACGTTTGCCGAGTAACGGCGAACGGACGACCGCCAGATGGCGCGCGCACGGCCGTCGCGTCTGATGTTAACGTTGTATTTCGTTATTCAAAAACAACAATGCAGTTCGGCCCGTTCGTCTGTCATTACACTAGAACGGTAATTTTTTTTACTCAAAAAGTTAATTCGACCGTTAAAATTCATAAGAAAAAACAAAAAAATAATAATAATACTATTGTTTTTAGTCATTCGGGTATCGCTGAACCAGACGATAAACGACAATAACGGTTACTATGACCTATAATAAGGTTTGCCGTCTTTTCAATAAACATTTAACGCCTTGATGCTTAACTTTCTTAACCACCGGTACGTACCAAAAGAAGTTGGCGATTTACGCCAATGTATACGTTTTTCATTTTTCTTTACCCCGTGCTAGGGGGGTTCAGATGTCTAGTAAAACCGTAGCCGTATTTTAGTATCGAACTAAATAACAGTTCACAAATAAACTAACTAAATAATGTCGTGTAAGCATTCGACGAAAGGCCGTTACACTCGTGTAATTAATAATATTCGTCGCTGGTTAACCCCGACGATAACCGAACGAATCGGAATACGATTACACACGATCGAAACGGGATAGACATTACGGTCCGTGACGGAACTTCGTACGCATTATCTCGCGTATAGATCGATTAAAACTCGAACCGTTCGACGAAAACGGTTAGCCACGGGCGACGGGCAGTTTACGTTATTGTTGAGAATAATGACGATCTCGACTCGTGCCGCGTACAGCCACTACCGACAGGCTATTGTCGACAAACAGTTCGCGTTTTCGTTCGAACGCGTCGGAACGTCGAAGCAAACGAATACGGTTCGGCGTGGAACATTTAGGGTCAGTTTTACAATAATGGTTGGTTTAGACCTGGTTTGAATCGAAAAGCGCGTATTCACTGAACCCGGTTTAAACTGAAGTTTACTTGATCAACCGAGTTCAAAAAGATTGATCTGCAATTTGTTCGGTTGTTCGTTAATGTTGATAACGGACATTTATGTTATGATAAACGACAATTTGGAGTTCTCGTATAAAAGTTATTAGTTATGCCAATTCCCATGATATATCTTCATCAACAGTTAAATTTTCCCCGACATCATTTTATATTACCAAAATAAATAAATAAAATAAATTTTTATGTACTTAAATAAATTTAATTTAATGTAGGAATAAATAATAACGAAATCGATCATCATTAATCATACTATTATCAATGTATTCACTGTTATCATACAGCTATTCTATCATCACAGATAATTTGCTTAAACCACAACTTAAAACCACAGTTCTAACTCTGTGATTGTAATACCGACAATAAAGTTGATCAGCTGAACTCGGGTTAAAACCAAGAATTGTAAAACTGATAATAAAGTAAATTTACGCAAAAACGGTGTAGCGTTTTCCGCCCGACGAATATACATGAAGTTTCTTCGACTCGACTAGGCGTATCACGGCAAACGCCATGAAAATACGGGCACGGAAACAAACGTGGATGGTCGCGCTGATGATCGAAAGTAGTTTTGTCGGGGCAGTGTCGGCGTGTGTACATCAATGTAAACCGATAAAACTGTTTTGGTGGGACGAACGGATAACGTGAAAAAAGCGATGCAAAACAGATGGTCGAAGACCGATTGCGTTGAATTCGTACGTTCGGAGACCACGTCGAAAAATTAACGGAAAATGAGTTTTTGGATGCGACTTGAACGCAAGGCGTTTGCCCGACTCGTAGAACAACTGCGCAGTACGTACACGTTAGACTCTCGATGATTCGAAATTCAGGACCCCAAAGCTGAAAATTGATTTATCGAGAGTATCGGACGGAAAATTAAAAAAAAATTCAAATTAAAGAGAGCTAAAAATTGTGTTGTAAAAAATGTATGCTTTATTTAAAACTGTTACTGATAAAATACGATAATAAATCATTGCCCACGTTATTTTTCGATGCTAAAATTATATATACGTATGTACATAATTACTAAACACGTGAACATCAACTGAACTGCACTTCTAAATAAGTTTATTCGAGATAATATAATTTCGAATTCAAAATTCAGAAAAATTCAAATCGTAGAGAATCTCTAACTTCGATTCATGGGGTTCATAGATGGTTTCTCAGGAGGACTAACCGTTTAGTTCCACTTACGGAGTACTTACGAATTATCGATAGTCTTTAAACAGTGAAACGATCAAAACGAACGATATTATTTGTTTGAAAACGCGTTCGAGCGGAACATAACGTATACGATAACGGTCCGAAAATGATTATCGCCGTGGAACGACCGTCGTCAGAAATTGAACGTAATTAACGTAATCGACGTGTGGAGTAGTGCGCCGCAAGTATTATAATACGCACGTCGGGTACGTCGGCTGTTTAAAACGTTCGGCCCACGCGCCGCAGTTATAAAACGACGACGTAGTGGTTATTAAGCACCGTTCGGTCTAAAAACGTTACTCGAATTAAATTAAGTATTGTTGGTCTCAAAATGTCGCGTAGTCGATTTCAAGTTCCCGTTTAGGACTGCGCCGCGGCACGTAATTGACGTCCATTAAATGCGTGGCCGCGATTTTTACGTTCGTCGGCGAATACGTCTCCTGCGCGTTATTAACACGATAATAATAATCCGACGCTAAGTAAGAAACGTAAAAGAAACGGCAGACGTACATCAGGTGTTAATTCCGGATTTATACCACGGGCCAGGGGCAAGTCCCGGTCGGTAGGCGTTCAGAATCCTCTGTCGGGATCGGTTACGGGAGCTATGTTTTTGGTAAAAGCCTCGCGAAGCTAAATACACTAAAATGCCATCGATCGCTCCCGCCCCGATTTCCGTGTCTCGGAAAATATCGCTGTCACGACACCGGACGGTAGGTAAGCACGCTTGTGGCAATGATAGTGCCGTAGGTACTTGCCGCGGGTACGATAACTGCACGTGATAGCGTTCATCGATTAGGTACGAGGCGAATACGCCCTCGGGGGAGTCGGATACTCTACTCGTGGCTCGGTCAGCGACGCCTGTGCACTCACGTCTTTGGACATTAGTCTGTAGGATTACAGATCGGTCGATACTCGACCTCGATTAATAAGGTAATTCACAGTCCACCGAATCGATTGATGTCAAGTTCGCGACGAAACGTCAGAAATATCGAGCAAATTATGCAAACAAACGTTTCGATCGTACAAGAAGTATAAGCGAAGCGCACGGATGTTGTACATAGTGTACGATACATTCATAATCGATTAGTACAATACGTTTTAAACAAATTAGCGAAATCGTATTCGTTGCGAGAGAATCCCCTCAAGACGATTCTAAGGACATGCTTTCATTCTCGCTCGGCCACAAGATGCAGTTGAATTTATTTAACGCGGTCTTTGTTTGAAACGATACACTTGAGCTTTTTCGTATGAACATTAACACGTTTAAATTGCAATGACATTAGGACCGATACGGCCTCATCACCTCTTGCAGACCGTAAAACTACGTTAGAAATCAATATTATTTGCATAGAGAATGGTGAGAACACGTTTAAGCATAAGTCTCTTCGATATTTTGACGGAAAAAGGTACTCGGCTAATCGGTCCATAAGAAGTCATGGGACTCCTTGTCAAGAGATTTTTTCGGCTCTGGGATTTATATAATTTCAGACAATTTACAGAAAATCGGGAACTAAAAATGTCTCAGTATCGCATTAAATATAATAATAATAATAATAATAATAATAATAATAAAAACATAATTCTTAAATGAATTATACATTCCAACTATCAGCCAATACGTAATTTTTCCCCAGAACGGTCGTCAACGGATACATTTGCATAGCGACAGACGTAATAAATAAATAATATAAGCAAACGGTCTTCAGTTGATTATTATTTATGATAATTTGTTAATTTGTAATTGGTCAAACATATATTATTTGTTCAAAATAATACGAAAAATTATTTACAAAAAGTAATTATCTGCAAACACAACGAAAATGTTTACGGTGTTTTCAATATATTTCTTAGGCATGGTTTCACTGCAAATAGGAATAACAATATTGACAGGAGTTTTTACGGTAAGCAAATCATATTTGTAAGGAACCCGTTTACGGCTTAGTCGGGCCTATGGTTTTGTAAAAGATTATCGTATTCTCGACGGTTCCAAAGGCACGTTTATACACTATGACTCGTCGTCGTACGTTTTATCGAATACAACAAAACGTACCCAGTAAAACGGCGTACATTTCTTATTATAAGCGTTTCGTGTACGCAGATTTCACAATGAAATGAATTGTTATAGACGTTGATATGTGTCCTGATCGTAGTGAACTGTACGGATTTACTCAGCGAATATTCAAGTACTACCTATAAAATAAATAAACAAATAATTATTGTTGTTAAAACTATTTTTGACCGTTCACGTGTTTCACCGTTTAGCGGGTGAATATGTTTTGGTTGGGATGATGTTACTGCTGTTGACCACGTGGATAATCGCGTTTATTGGAGCGTATAGGGTAAGTTCGAATTCCTGTGCCATTAACGTTACGGCGACAATTGTAATACTTAGTACCTGTTACCAATTTCCTGCGCAATAAAATAGATACGAAATTAATTTACACATACGAAAATAATTTGTATATTTTAAAATACACGTCTGTTCTGAAACAATAAAAAAACAAACATGCACGCGTTTACGATGTTTTGTATATGACGCATGTGTTGTGTATTGTAAATATTACATGTTATTCGTTTTCATAGACATCGAAGAAAATTACCAGATACGCGCTGATACTCTGGACCGTGTTCATATTAATATGGATACAGTTGGTGGTCTACGACATAGTCACGCACAACACGTAAGACGATGTTCCTCTAGAGACCATAAGATATCGATAGACAGGCGCTAAACGGCCCGGTTTTGATTATCGCCAGCCACGTAGATGTAATGTTATGTGTCTGCACGTGTACACGATACGCAGGGGCGGGCCTGTTTAGGCCGTTGCCCGAGAATTCGTATTTTACGTTATCACAATAACAAGTATATTTCGTCCAAAGACAACTACTCATAGTATATTGTGCGTGAAATAGTCATCGCGATTCGGAGATGGACTTGTCGTAATTATTTCTGTCACGATTTCATTTTTCATAAACAAATTTTGCCAACCGCACGAAACTCTTATCGCGCGCGTGTACACAAATATTGAACGTGAAATAAATTATCTTTACTTCGATTTCCTTCAGAAATTCCGTCTTGTATGTCAAACAATTCTAAAAAACTCATCCAAATATCACGTCTGTGATAAAACAAAAATAGGCATGCCAACAACAGAAACACTAGCAATATTATTAATTTGATGTTCATTATATATAGGACATTTTGTGTTGCAAATAAAAGCAGATGTCCACCAGCCATGTGGCTTATCAATTCGCAGAGTAAAATTACCACCATCGACGACGTTGATGATGCTGATGACGGCGAAGATTATTTCAATAATAATAAAACCCTAACAACTACGGTGATTATATTTTATAACAATTATTTAAAATTACGGGGACACAGTATGAATAATAGAGTTCCCGTTGTATTGTGGATTACAGAAAAAAAAAATTTTAAATTAACCGTTCTACATATAATAGAAATAAGCTTGTTCTGTATAATGTATATATTATTATTGTTTACTTGTTTGAAAATAATGAATTATAAATCAAACATACTGATGTAGATACATATTATACTTATTAATATATTATTTGTCGAATCTATTTCTAAATGAAAATCTAATCTAAGTATGCTATGTTTCAAGTATATACACGATGACATTTTTTTTTTTTAAATTATGTTTAAACCGTAATTTAACTTTTAAGATAAAATCTGAAAAACTGACGTTGGAGTGCTATTTGGAGAAAAAATACTACACCGGACAATTACGACAGCATGCGATCAAAAGTAAAAATATCAGCTCCAAATCCGCCACTTCAGCTAAAATAAATAATACTTTTACGAACCATACAGTGCACTGTAAACATATAAAAAAAACATCCACAAAAAGTCGTCCGACCGCGTCGACGAAGAAACCAGTCGTATTGTCGAAGAGATCGACCGTGTCGACGAAGAGTCCGGTCACGTCGACAAAGAGGAATGCCGTGTCGACAAAGAAAAACACTGTGCCAACGAAGAGACCGATTGTGTCAACGAAGATAAACAACCAGTTGGTCTTGCCGTTGCAACACACGGATACAGCGTTCGAGGTTCTACGTGCCACTTATAACTATATAAAATTTGCGGTGTCGCTGACGTATTTTTCACGTGAGATAAATTGCCGTTAAAAAAAATTTCAATTTGTATATATTAAGTTTCGTTTGTTCGCTTATTTTGTTGCAGTATTATTTTTATACTCGTGGTACATTCTGATAAGTTATTACGTCGAACTTCATTACATAGCACAATTGTAATTGTCGATGGAAAGATGAAACACAAGTTTGAAAACGTCTACTGTAAGTGTACGACCATTGCATATGCAACTTGCCTGTTTAATTTCACTTGTTTTCAGTTTTCCCGGAAATCGTCTAGAAAGTTAAGTATATGAACAAATTACCGAAAAATTATGAATTGTCCTCACACCCGATTATTGTAAACGAGAGTTTCGACGGTTTGTGGTAGGCGGCAAGAGCGTATTTTCAGGGAGGGGCGGACTGAGAGGTCTCCAGAATTTTTTATTTAGTAGAAAAGACAATCTATCCACACAATTGTGTACAATAAGTCACTATGGTAACAGATGGTACAATAGCATGAATCACATGATAGGGGGAGTCAACCATTGGTAATACCCCGCATATACGAGGGCAGGCTGATAAGTAATGCCTTTTATCGCACAACCATTTTTTAAATTCCGATAAAATTCCCTTTTCTTGACGATTTCATAGCTAATGTTGTTGATTGAGTATATGCCAAATCGTGATAGTGTAAAGTTATTAGTTAAAAATTTACGTAATTTATAATGACGGCCATTTTAGATGTGCGGTTCGAACAGCGTGCTGTAATTGAATTTCTTGTCGCGGAAAATGTTAAACCTGTGGATATTCATAAACGTTTACTCGTGGTTTATTGAAACGAAACTATTGACGTTAGTTCTGTTTGTCGTTGGGTATTACGGGTTAAAGGTAGCGAAATCGGAAAGGCCATTATTTCCGATCAGGATCAATGTGGGCGGCCGGTAACGGTCACTGATGCAAGCCATAAACAAAAAGTTGACAATTTGATTCGGCCAAAACGGAGAATTAAACAATAAATTGATAAATAAAGGACGTCATGTTTACTATAAAACTATTTTTATATTATTAATTTAAGTTCAGTATTTTAAAAGTTATAGGTGAAAAGGCATTACTTATTAGCCCGCCCTCGTATCTTAGATTATACTACAAAATATTATTCGTATGGATGAATTTTTTATTATTTTTTTTTATTTAGTAGAAAAGACAATCTATCCACACAATTGTGTACAATAAGTCACTATGGTAAACAGATGGTAGCATGAATCGCATGATAAGTGGAGTCACCCATTGATAATACCCCGCATATATCTTAGATTATACTACAAAATATTATTCGTATGATGGACGAATTCGTCGATTATACAAATTACACCATTTTTGAATGTGCACTTACAATATATTGTTCGTATAATGTGAATGATATAACGAAGGAAAATCGCTAGAAAACGAACCAATTTTTCAAAAAGTTATTCATTGCGATCGCGCTATTTTAATTTTTTGCCATGTTGATTTTCATTTCGGAATTCTTACACGTTATATACGTGAAATTAAAAATCGTTATCTATATCTAATAATTCAATTAGAATGAAAATTAAGTTTCCACATACATTAATTGAACATCGTCTTTATCGGAAGTGGCCAATTTGTTTTTTTCGTCTTCGTTAACGTTCGTTTACGTCTGTACATATTTTAAGTAATTTTTGCTCAACACGATAGTATGATGGGGCCGGGACCGTGGAACAACGTATTAACACGCGCGCCGGACACCAAATAAAATACTTCGCGCTACGTGTAACTTGAACGGTTTTCGAACCGATATTCAATGCGAATGTGTTCAACCTGTATCCACATATTTATATTTATGTATATGTATTATATAAAACGAAACGTGCAGCGATGTATTTTATTTCAGCTATAATAATTATATCTAAATATGAAAAATGACATGTGTATATGTATAACTTACAGTTGAACGGAACGCACACTGGCCCGCTGTTACGTAGATCTAAATAAATACATGCACGCACAATAGATAATAATAGACACGATATGTAGTATATATTCACTGTTTGGCTGTTTGAGCCGTTGACATCATAGCATTGAATAAATGTGTTAATAGACCAGGAAAGATTACAATTTTGAATTCGGCTGTTCGAAGCGAAATGTGTATGTACGAAAATAGTAGCATTAGGAGGGCCATTGGGCGTTCGCTCGACAATGTAGAAAACTTAACATTGCAACGTTTAAGAAAGGGGCGTAAGTATAAAAATCCGCACGATATATTAACGAGACGCATTCGACAACGACGAAGATTACGAAATAATATAAATGGCAACGCGATGATTAGCGTACGCTTTTGACAGTAATAACGCAATTCGGCGATTCGCGCGCAAAACGCAACAACAACAACAACAACCATAAAGTATATAAAACGTGAGAAATAAAACGCGCGACGATAACGACGGCTAGGCTCGCACACGTGATCGAGAGAACACACTCGACGATTACCGAGACAGTTTTTCTCCCAATAACAAATAACTAATAATAACGTTTGAGTGCGATTATGTGTATGTACATATATACGTGTGTGTGTGTGTATAGTCGGTGGATAATGGCGGCGGCGCGCGATGATAACGACTGTAAATGACCGAAACGTTGTCGTTATCGACGGCAACAACGAGAATCTCGGTCCGGGCGTATTTTGAACAATGACGGGCGATCGTCGTGTTGTTGATTTTCTCGAATCGATGTACACATATTGTTAACGAATTGGGTTTTTTTCTTTTTTAACAATCCGATCGGAGCGTCTATGCGGATAAATCGTTGTTCGCGGGTGAACCAACGTGTATGGCGATTCGGTCCGTCGCAAGCGAACACGTAATCTCCGGGCGAACGACCTGAAAGACGTAAAAACGCGTTGCCGGTGGCTTCACGGTCTTTTTTCGTCTCCGTGTTCGTCGCTCGTCGCGCGCGCAACAACGACAACGATATCGTTTATCACACCACTCTCTGCGCGTGCAGGTACCGTTACCGCGGTACGAAACGTTGATGCGCGCGCGTGTCCGTGTCCGTGTCAGTCGATCGGTCCGCGCGTTACGAACGCGTGCGTCCCGCGCCGTCATTCCGTCAACGCTGGTACGACGACGACGACGACGACGACGCTCCGTTGTTTGTTCATCGAATAAATTTCTGTTCCGTTTTCGTTTTCCGTCAAAACTGTGGTATCCAAACACGTCTCGCCGGACAGCGTCACGTGAGTGTGCGGCGTCGTCGTCTTGGACAAGGTAAATTCGTTTCCTTATTAATTCTCTCTAGTCGTTTATCGAACGTGTTTTTTTTTTATTTATTTATTATTCCTTTGCGGAACACGCGAAATTTCGTGTTCTACATTGCGATACGGTAAGACACATATTTTTTTGACGTGTCGTTCACATTCGTATATATGATCTATTGACCGAAGCGATATCACACGTTTAGAATATCACGCGTGTTGATTTTCACGAATAACGCGATTTCTTCATTTTAAAACTGACATTTACGCAATTCGCAATATTTTAATCTCTAAAGTCCTGACAGTTTAACGTACGGTTTTTTTCGTCTGTTCCGTCCGCGTCGCCGGCACCCGTGTTTGGTCGCTCGTCGTGCGCGCAACAACGACAACAATTATTATTTACCATACTACTCTCCCTGTTTAGGTACCACTACCGCGGTACGAGACGTGGTGCGCGCGTGGTTTCACTTCGCGCGGCGGCCGTGCGCGCTTGTCCGCGTCAGTCGATCGTCCGCATCTCGCGTCGTCACCCTGTCGCGACGTTCCGTTGTGTTTATTTTTTTCTCACGTTTTCCAATAGACTTTTGTTCCGTTGTCGTCTCGTCAATCGGTCCCGAGCTTCCTTATCTGTACGTCCAAGTAAGGCCGTCGTCTTGGACAAGGTAAATTCGTTTTATTTATTAATTCTCTCTAGCCGTTTATTGAACGTGTTTTTTTTTTATTCCTTTGCGGAACACGCGAAATTTCGTGTTTTACATTGCGATGCATTTATGAAAATCGCAATATTTTAATCTCGAAGTACCGACAGTTTAATGTACAGCTTAGTCGTGTTAAATTTTATTGGAAAAAATTCATAAAAACCCCCGGCGTGTATAAATTATTATGTTATTTTTAATTTTTACCTATAATAGAATTTATGTAGTTGTGACGACTATAAGCTTTGAATGTAAGCACAAAAATTAACGAACTGGAACGACGATTTCTTTTACGACGATCGGACGATTCGTCGCTTGTCATTGTTTTCGAATTGAAATGAAATTAATCAAATGAATACCTACGTTATCTCGGATACTTACCGTATGATTTTCGAACGATTCTTACAATAGGTTTTCGACTAGGATATTCGTTTTAAACCAACATTTTGTGATATTAAAACGGGACCCGTTAAAAACGTCTTGAATGTCATGTGTTTAACATGTACGTTGCTGGTTGTAAGATAATCGTAATTACATTACGCCGCAGATGGGCTTAGACGCCAGAGACTCCGGGCTAAATGAATGGAAACGAACTTGCGGGCCGCGTGGAGATTGGACGATCCCCAAAACGTTCCATTACCGCCATAACGTGAACACGGCTGTATTATATAATAGTTATCTAGTGTTTTTTTCGCTATAAAAATGATTCGTGTAAGTCGTAGAAGATTTATTGGTTCGTTTGAAATCGATTACGTAATTTTGTCTGTTACTCGTATGATATCATGTAATAATTTATAGTTTAATTTTAGTCTTGAGAGTCTTGTATTTTCGAAAACGATAATTTGTCCAAAGTAACAAAATTAAATTTTTTCCCGACGTCCACTGTGGTAACAGGAACTATAGGTATACAAATTTCCGTCATTATGTCCCCGCCAAAGTTAATCCAGCAATAATATTTTCTCCAACATTTTAGTGCTATCATTTATTAGTTTCGTGTATGACACGCATAAATTACGATTTTACACCAAACTAGTTTAAAAACATGTAAAATGTCAATAGACCGCTTACGTACTAAGCCTAGGAAGACATGTAAACAAAAACAATTGTTTAAGTTGGAATTCTGCGAAAACGCTTTGCAGTAAACGTCGCCAAGCATTTTATTTATAAACTTGTCTAACATAATAATATCGTGTATCGCTGGGAGCGCGCGGAAAATAATTTTAATTGCCAGTGGACGTTTTTAATCTGTTGTATGTGATGCCACACGCCGAACAAAGACTTATAATTTACGTTCGCCTACTGCCATATAGATATAATAATAGCCGTCGTGTCTAGATTGTAGACTCGAACATTGCGTGTACGTTCGCATCGTGTTCCAATACAATTGTGGTTTGAATTCTAAAGGCGAGTATATTTAGCTTTTAAGTTTTGTTCTGAAACCGTACAATAAAAGATTTACTAACTCGTAATGTTTTAGTGTTTCGATGTCCCTCAAAATGTCAATAAATGTTATTAACATAGGATCTCTCCCCCTCAAATACGACCTTAGTTGGAATGATTTTACAATTTTCTCATTTTTCTATTACTGCACGTTTCTGTTTTAATTAGTTTCCTCTTAAGTCGGTAAGCGTTTATACATATATGTATATACTCGGTAAATTGAAACTTGTTCATATAGACTGTCCGTTCAACGAACGTAACGTTAAATCCCTTTAACACGGGTGCGCGATTGCAATTTTACGAACGTACTTGCAAACTAGCCGGTAGTCAAACAATAAAAGTTATTTTAAGTATTGGCAATGTTAGATTGTTCGTTTATAACCGTCGTAGTCGTAATGACTTGACTAACGATACTAACTTGACTAACCTTTTATAAATTACGCGTTGGTTAGGCTGTACGCTGTGTACGTATATATTTTTAATTGTTTATTTGGAATAATAGTATATGGTACATATTTTGTCTGTCTTAACGGTAATTATTTTATAAACACATATATATATATTGTATAAAATATCGTAATACTAAAACTGTTCTGTGTTGTTGTATTTTACGTTGACACATCCACAATAATATTATTATTATTTACGATCGGTATGGTAGAGATAATATTATATTGTCCGGAGGAAATTGTGTCCCCTATAAGCGTTAAATTTCCCCTCTATAAAAATCTGAAAAAATGATTAATTTTCGTATTCATCATTGACGCGTGATATATGAACCATAATATTTTAATTCGAAGTTCAAACTATATTATTATTTATCATACGATATGGTAAATTTAATTGATTTCGATAGCAAATTCCAGTGACTCTTGTAAGATCTATGTACATTATATTAATTATTATTATTGTTGTAATATGGTCACACACAAATACGCTATTACAGAAAATACTCATTTTAAGGAAGTAAATTGTAGTAAATGTGTTTCTTAGATTTCTTAATCATACGCCGCTTTACAGGTTTATTACCATTTTCAGGCCTAAAACTATGTGTTTTTGCGTATAGTAACTTATATAGAGGGTGTCCAGGACATGCAATGGGGCTTGGCAACCGATAAAAATTACGGCCTACTGCGTGTCATTTGTATGTATATAATCAAGCGTTTTGAATTTGTGGTATAGGTAGGGAGAAGTTGAAAATAATTCTAGAAAAAAAGTTCATCGCATGAATATTTTAACCGAAGTCGGTGGCAGGTTTGCGGTCAGGTAGAGAGGCATGTAAGGTATAACAACTATGTATATATATATATAATACTTATATAGTCAGCAACGAATAAGGGACTTGCTGGAGGGTCGCTGGAACATTGATTTTTCCCTTTATACGTGTTTCGTATATATATATATATATATTTAATATGTTATTTTATATTTTTAACAATCGGGCCAGTTAATGACACACCTTAAAATTTTTCGACGTGTATAATATTTAATATACGTCTTTTGTTTTCGACGGACTAATTATTTCCCGAAAAGTGCATTTATATACTTTTTTCGCGATGACATTTCCGACAGTCATCGTCTCAAGGACGCCAAAATTATTATTTTCGTAAAAAAAAAATAATAAGTTTGTCTATATAGTATATACACATGAAATGTATTTGTCGAACAATCGTCGTTGTATGAATTCACAATCGAATCATTAATAAATTGACATCCAATATGTCATATACGATTAATATTATCTACTATTTGAATGTCATACGATTACATAGATTAAATGTGTTTCACACACAATAGATTACCTCCAATATGTTTTCAGAGTATTTGTGTAGTTTTATAATAATAGAACTAATATACCACGTAGATATTCACGCGCGTCTTATTTATTACAAATGGTTTTTTTTTACGAGGTGATCGCACCGATGTAAATTGGTATATGTTTTGATTTTTGCGACTGTATCATACTGTATTTTTACCGCGATTCACCTAAAACTTGGTTAATTGTGTACGTTCAATAGAATATGTCGTATTGTCGTTGTTCTGTGTCAATTTTAAACATGTCTATTACATTGAATGGAATGCGATCAATATTATATGACTATATTTAAATATTATATTATAAATAGCACACATTTATCAAGCAAATGTAACACATTATTATTGAAAAAAACAATTATTTAAATTACAATCAATGTGGTACTATAATTTATTTTTATTAAATTGGTGGGATAATCGTGTACAACTTGCAACGAGTCGTATTATACATTACTTTATCTCATTGAAACTATTTTATGTCTATAGATAATAGGTATCTCTTTCCGATATCTATGTATCTCGTTTCGATTGTACGTTAGAAATGTTATACGTACTATATCTATAAATTATAACTGTAGACATATATTATAAAAAAGTGTAGATTTCACTATGTGTATTAGATATGTGTACTATGATATGTTTTTATATACTTTTATGGCGTGATATAATGTCGTAATAATAGTAAATATTATTATTATTATTATTATTATTATTATTAAAAGCATTTATAATTTATAATCCAGACTACCGTGTCGCCGGTACAAATAACCAATAGCAATATGCAATTGAAATATTATATATACGGACCATCGACCGTAGCAAAATACGTGGGCACGTGTGCGTTTGGTTTTTTATAATATGTACATATTTTTTTACGCCGTTCGACGAGTAAAGAGAAAACTATGTGTCTCTTTCGGTCCGTACATTGCACCCACGTTGCACATGCGTCCGTCGCGTTTTAATTAGTAGTTACTCATACTACTGGCTGTAAAAAAATTAAACAACAAACGAACAAACCCTACGAACGGATCGCTTTTTTAACATATATATGTATACGCTGTTATTTGTTTGTTTTGCACACTCTATCCGAACACCACCGTGTTACCTGCAGTTTTCCGTGCGTGACATCAATGAAAATAAGTTTTGTCGATAAAAAAAGAAGCGTGAAGTCGGGCAAACTTTTTCGAGACAATGAACTGCACGCGTAATTTGATAATATATAAAAACAACGTTAAATGATATTATATACTTTGCGTTGTGAAAATTTATTTCGAAAAACGATACGTGTCGTAAGGCATTATTATTATGTTATTATTATATTATCTATTGCCTATACATACGTATTATGTATAATTTATAGATCGATACTATAATATAAACGCGTTCTGATTTGTTCACGTGTAAACCGTTGTTGCGTCTTACTCATCAATAAGTTTTCTTCGAAATCTAATACGTTGTATGAAGTACCCAGAAAAACAAGTCGATATC
This sequence comes from Schlechtendalia chinensis, assembly GCA_019022885.1. NCBI lineage: Eukaryota > Metazoa > Arthropoda > Insecta > Hemiptera > Aphididae > Schlechtendalia > Schlechtendalia chinensis. Next base: position 3,866,322 of record CM032341.1, read on the forward strand.
GACATTAATAATTGTTGTTTGCGTGCGATTCCCCACCGTTCTTTTTTCGTATTTCCAGCTTTTGTCAAACCACGTCGTCTTAATACAAATCATATCACGTATATGTAGTGTTTTAGCGTTTTATGTCTCACCGCGCTCATGCCAAAGACATGTCTTCTTTGTTCGGATGCGCGTGTTCGACCACATTTCGAATGCGCTTTGTTTGCTCGTAATAATATACATACACACACACACATATATATAGGCGTGTAGTGTGTGTACCTATATGCGAGTGAACAACGCAATCGATGACGGTCGTTTCCTACTGTTTTGTGTGCAGTACGCCCTCCACGCTCGAGTCCAAGGATACACAGTAATGTTCTACTGTGTATTATTTATAAATATACAATAACGAAAATGATAATATAAAACGAAAGACGGAATTTGTGTTGTATTTACTCGAGTCGCGCGTGTGTATTAATAATATCATGTAATATTAATAATATAAGAACGCGCGTTTTTCGAAGAGTATAGAAATTGTTCAACTCGTCCGGCGGTGTGGCGGTGTACGGTCCATTGCGTGAAATCGGGGTTTCCTCGTTCCGCGTGGCTTCGAAATCGGTTCGTTCGGAGTCTGTCACAGGATGTTCGAGTGAACCGAATTGTTCGTTATTGTTATTTTTGTTTGTTGATTTTCATTGTTTCACGGTTGCAAAGTTTTGAAAACTATATAAATCGTAAAATAAACATCCGATCGAATTTATACGTTACATATATATATATAATACATATTGTTATTATATTACACGATAACACAAGGAATATTATCGGTACCTACAAATATTTTATCTTATAATTACTGTTGTCGCATCCTTTATCCTATTAGAAATACTTTTAAAAAATATTTAAGTATTATTTTCAATATATGTTTAAAAACTATTTGGGTAGTATTTCAGATACTTTTAAAAAGTAGTTTTTTTACAGAACTGCCCATATATGTACATTGCACATATACTGATTTATTGACATATTGTTATAAATACGTATAGAGGTGCGATTGTGTATACAGTGTATAGCATAACACTATCATACCTAATCTCGTCGTGTGATAAGCAGCCACACGCGTCGTCGTTTTAATTAACTCTGTTAACATGGTCCTTTTTTGTTGTAAATTTTTTTTTTTGTAAATGAATTTTGCTCCAATTCGTTTTTGTGTATGTAGTATATATTTATATTATTAAATGACCGACCTTTAAAAACTAGTTTTACTTCTTTTCGAGGAATATGTTGTAATCTATTTATCTATCTATATATATATATATAAACGAAAGATCACTCGTTGACTAAACACGAAATCTCGTAAACTACTTGATCTATGAAACTGATATTTGGCATGTAGGTAGTTTATAGGTTAGAGACATCAGCTAAGAATGGATTTTGCGATAGGGTCGAATTAAGGGGATCTAAGGGTACATACGCACTAAACGGCTGTCCACAATGCGGCCAGCCGTCCAGTTGATCGCAGTGTACGATCGAATATGCGGGTATAAAAATAAAAATACGGGTATTTAAATATATAAAATTAAAATAAAATAGATGTATGATATCATAAATTGTGGTGTTTTTAAGTAATATCGTTGTATATAATTGCCGCGCGATAACAAGACGATAACAACACAACACTTTTCTTGCATTAGCTATTTTTGGAATATTTACGTATTATTTGATATGGGATTTCATTTTTTTTATATTTTATTAGTTGCGAAATAACTTAATGTAGTGACTATTCTTATTGGGCCAGCAGCCGGACAACTGGCGTACATTCCGCGTATTCCGATGATACCGACGAACTTACCTATATCTTTTAAACGCTTGCAATTTTCGGTGAACGTTTCATTTGCACTCACAATAAATAAAATTCAGGGACAAACATTCTCGTTGGTGGATGTTGTCTTGAGAAAGAAGTGCTTTTCCCATGGACAATTATATGTTGGCTTATCTCGAGTGGGTTCTCCTGATAACCAATATATTTTGTTACTGGAAAAAATATAACTTCAAACATAGTATACAGAGAAGTTTTGGTGTCAAGTACAAATTATTTTACTTACTGGTATTTATCGAAAACAAATATAACAACTTGAGCAAATAGCTACATGCCAATTACAAGCAGAGTCTTAGTCCTTAGTACAAATAAATGTGCAATGTTATGATTAATGTGTTAAAAATAAAATAAAAATCAAAGTTAACCTTTAATATTTTTTTATTTTTTGAACATTACTATCATACACCTAACCGGGTAATAAAGAACGAAGTGCACGGGGCCAGCTATTAATAATTTAAAAAAAATACTTATGTTTGTACTTATATCTAATTTTAACTAAGTACAATAATTGATATCGAAACTTTTCACATTTATGAATATAGATATACACCGAAATCTAGTAATAGCGAAGCGAGAGTCGAATAGGCATTTTTTTTTGACCGAGAAAAATTGTAAAAGGCCCCCCATATTAAAACCTATAACATTTTAATACATATTTATTTAATCATTTTTGTATTTTATTCTGATGACTTTTTTTTTTAGGTGTGTATATTTAGAGAGGCCCAATTAACGAGGGCCTATCGGGAAAATCCCTATTTCCCTATAGGCCTATCCGCCCATGAGCGAGGCATTGCTGGGTCAGCTAGTATCATATATATATGATTAATTAGGTATTATGATTTTATGACCTTTTTCGTATGTCGAAATAATTGTTTTCAATTAGCGGGAAGCGCCGAGAAGCTTTTGTCTTTAGTAATTAGGTCTAAAGGGCAATATTTTGCTATTCTTTTATGTGACACAATAATATAATTATCAAATGTTCATGTTTTATTTTGATATATTTTACATTTTCACGTTGTCGAAGAACGAACACTGTAGTTCTGTACTCGTACACGAGACTGTTGCACGTTAAATGTGATAATTATAATAATAATATACCCGAAAACTCTTGTTCTATTATTATTATTTTTTGATTTTAAGTAACATTATTATCATCAACCGAAAATTATCAAAAAATTTTACAATATTTTTCCACAACTGAATCTGTACCCACCGCATTGCCATGCTCGTGTGGAGCTGATTGAATTCGTATAATAATAATAATAAAACGGGTTTATTAATATAGTAATGATTTAATTTCGGATATCACGAAAAGTATATCTATAATGTTTTTTTTTCAGTACCAATATATGTATGCATAAATATAATCCCGTATTCAATACTTATTACTGAAACAAATAGAACGAGTTGTATATATATATATATATGTAGTACACTAGTACCTATATGTAATATAACTAATAATTAATAATATATTTAATTTGTATAATGTAAGTGATCAGTGGCATAGACAGAATCAAATTTCGTTTCTAATTACTAATTATTTATAATTTTGTGCTTCATCCTCGCTTTTCCACATGACAATACGATTTTAGATTATGATCGAAACGAATAATGTACTGGTTTTACAGAATGTTAATATTTTTTTTTTTTTTGGATGGAAGGGTTTGTTTGTGCACTTTTATTGATATGTGCTCCGATAATTTTTTTGCAAGTTATTTTCTGGTAGCAAATTGTGCACTAATGGATTTATTTCATACGGTTTCGATTTTCTTAATAATTTTCTCAATTTTAAGAAAACCCTATCAAAAAACTGCAACAATATATATATTATATTAAAATTCATAGAAAACGAACAATTTTTGTACTTAAGAAATGGAAATTGAATTCATGCGTATTAGACATATAATATTCTAATACTATTTTTGTTATTTTAAAACCTTTGAACTTAATTTTTTTATGTGTTTGAAGTTTGAATGACGAAAAAATATAAAGAAATAATAAACTAAGTTTCATTTTTTCGAATGCAATGATTCATTATCGCTTTAAAATTTAAAATAATAATATGTATAATTTTATAACAACACCTAATAAAACATGATCTACTCGAATCGACATTCATGATTTCTATAGCTTGCTTTTACTTTAAGTTAAAAAAAACATAACAAATATATATATATATATATATATTTGTTTGTATGTTAGTAATAAAATAAACGCTAATTTTGAATCGAGTATAGTATAGTAAAAATTATATTTCGGTCCTATTCACGTCATTAAAGTAATTATGAAAAAATAAGTAAACATACTTAGAAAAACATTAATTTAAAAAACAATTGAAAAGACGTGGTTATATACGACTTGTAATTACATATACAGATACATCCGTCACTTGTGACATTATATTCCTGTAAAAAACCCTTATTATGCACCATTAGTACACAATTATTATTTACAACAAAACATGTTTTTTTTTTAAACATTGTACGCGTATACATTATTCTATAGATATTAAACATTTGTTACTATACCATTTATATATATAGGATTGTATACTTGGTTGATTTTACATTTCTACAATAATAATCGAGTCCGGCGAATGAACATGGTGAGTATATATTACAACAGGTACGTTGTACTACGACCGAATATGCCACTAAATATACACAATTCGAGTATAATACGGTATTGTTACACCACGTCGTAAAATGTCTACCGTTTCTGTCGATCTGGTCCTAACCTATAGGCGCAAATAGGAGAGAGGGCTAGGGGAACAAAGCCCCCCTACATTTTGTATAGGCCCTCCAAAAATTGATGACTATCACTTGTCAGTCAATATTGTTATGTATTATAATTTTTTTGAGGGTTTTGAATTAGTAGAAAATTTTTATAAGAGTGTTTGGATGGATTTAGACTACAGCCCCCCCCCCTTCCCAAATCTCAAACACTATTTGCGTCTATGTCGTAACGGTATCGTCATACTCGTATATCGAACGATTCGTTGTTTTTGTCGTGATATATGCACCTACTATGATACAATTACTAAGCACTAAGACTGACATAATCGTATAGGATATATACCTGAACGTATACATGATATGTTTGCAGGTGATAAAGTTCGTTGGTTGTGAATGAAAAGAAATTGATTATTCGCGATCAAGTCATCCTATCGCGACCGTGAAATACCCGACATTGACGCCGTCACCTGTGGTGAATGGTCATGTGGTTTTACAGGGGGTCATATGACATAACGTACGTGCGGTTTTTTCGTGACTTACACGAGACGCGAAAACGATCTGTCGTCATAATTATTTCATATTGCGTGTAGTGATTTTTTTTTTTTTTTTGTTTTTTAATTTCCCGACTGATCATAATAATATTGTATTATGGTTTGTTTTTAGTTTTTAAGGTCGAATGTTTGTTTGTAAAATGTCAATGTCTACAGAGTATTCAATTCAATAATTAATTATATCTCCCGCCTCGTCGATTAAATCGCTCGACCGGCCGGTATATATATATTTTTTTTTCTGCGCGTTCTTATGTACTTACATATACTCTTGCACATTATTTTAATTGCCAAATGATTTTCAGAATTCACGTCGCGTGACGGAAAGAAAATACTAAAACAAATTTTGTTCAAGTCACTGTTAGAGTAGAGACAAACTATTTTACTAAAACTTATTATTTTACTTTATTATTTTTAATACTTTTAATATCTTTTAAGGTTCTCTAACAGAAATTTTATCAGTTTTAATATATCGATTGTCATGTTTGAAAAGTTTTAAAAGCACACGTATTATATTTTGTCTTTTATAATTGTAATTATCATAGAATTGAAAATTTAATAATAATTATAATTATAACTTATTATATTATATATATTTTTAAAAATCATTTTATGACACACTATGCATTCGTGATATGCAGTTTAAAATGCTTTGATTTAAATTTGTGTATAACGTGCATACGTATGATGTATACAGCTCGGCATGTGTGTTTCGAAGTTTTATTTTTGTTTTTCGATTCGACCGTGGAACATTATTTACAGCCGTTGAACTCTGTCAACTCATTTTTTCTTTCATTTTTTACCACACGTATAGTTGTATATAGCCATCACGATAATCTCTTCGTCTCGCCTTCGACTTGCGCATTGTCTTATTATTTTTCCATTCGTCCATTCGGCAGCGTTACAGCCGCATTGGTAATATATATTATGTTATAAATAAATGTAATTACACCATTCGGCATAAACATACAATACCCGCCACAAAAGTCGATATTAAACAATTCTTTATAATATATACTCGTATATATAGAAAACCAAAAATATTTCATCGTTATCGCGACTTTTTTTCGCATGTCGCCGGTTGAGGAATGTTTATAAAATTTATATTTTATGTATCTATGTATACTAATATATAGGTATAAGTGTCTCTTTTTCAATTTTTTCTTTACGTTAATCCTACACACGAACTTTATAATATATATATATAACCTACTGCAGATACCATTATTGATTATTACCACGTAATAATGGATTTCGAAAAAAAAAATATTTAAAAAGGCAAAAATTATTATTTTGACGCGTTATTGTTTTTATAAGATTATATATATTTTTTGCATTATTTTGATTTAAATGTATTTAAAATTTTGAAATTATTTATTCGTTGATAATAATAATATATATCATCACGTGTATATATTTATATATTTTTTACACTATAAGGAAAAAACATAATAATAATCTCACTATTGTCAGTGAAGTAATGTGTCTCGTAAGACTTTATATAAACAAAAATGATAAATATTTCGAAATAAAAATTACCGTGACAAATTATATATTATTGTATCACTTAGTAGACGTTAATGATCCTAAGGAGTGGGGTTTGTCGGTAATAAAATATTCATTTGTTTCGCTTTTCTATCGTTAAAACTTTTTTCACTACATAAGTCTTGTGTTAACACGTCAAACGTATATTATAATACCTACCCATGTGATTTTCTTTACTACAATCTATGTATATTAATGTAAACATCATAAATGATATTTATATAGATATGTATATTATTGTATTATAAGCAGGCTATGCTACAGACACCTATATTTTATCGATGTTATTATTGTTGAATTGAATAAAAAAACGCACACTGTGTAGATTGTAGAAAATAATAGCACGATAAGTCATCGTGTGCTTCGTTTAGGTTAACGTTTAGTGCTAACGAGATTTTGTTTTTTTCCAAAATTATTACTATACGCATATATATTTTATATAGATAAAGTAAAAAATGGAAGGGGAGAGTTGACTGACCTCTAAATTATCGAACATGTATACTTTCCTTTGGTATGTTGTTGAAATCGTTTTAATATTATACTCATAAGATATATAGATCATTATTATATACACTATGTCTTATAACCTCCTAAGTATCAAATATGTTTAATGTGATTTTACTGATAGTTGTCTTTAAAATTTCCAATTCGAATGTCCAATCACATACATTTGTCAAGGAATTTATTTTTAAAGTAGAAATTCTGTTTATTTTATTTTTCTACTCAATTAAAAAAATTAATTATTTAAAATGTGTGAAAATGTATCAAGTTTAAGCATGTTGGTTTTTTTAAATTTAATTTTTATTATTTTTATTATATTAGCCAAATCAAATTCAATTTTATTGCAACATTTTTCATGGTAATCTATATGAAAATAGATCTACCTGTTAGCGTAGCTTTATATATAAGTAAAAATGAAGTATTTTGAAATTATGATGGATAAACAATTATGAAAAATGCGATTTGTTTTTATTAACGCATATGACTTGGTCAATTTTTACTCAATTTCGATAATTGTGTTTTAAATTGAGTATAAGAATATTATTAATAATCTGATCATTTTAAAAATGTCATATTGAAATGTTCTTATGGATAATTGTCCAAAAGCCCTCATTCAAACATATGCGTTTGCTGCGGAGATACTTGTATAATGCATTACGGATATGCGTTATAATTTACTATACGTATAGTATATACATAAATTGTAAAATTTAATTATGAAAATTAAATTAAATCAATTAAAAAATTAGTAGTATACATAATTTAATTTCAAACTATATAGTTAGGAGTTGCGAATATTCGCTATATAGTTCTATTACAATACGAGTATATATACTTCTTGTATAACCAGATGGAAATGTATTGAAAAAACAAGATTATATTATATGTATACGATATTGTTGTGTAGGCAGTACTATATATCAAACGTCCTCGAGACGTTAAAATATAATATCAAACGCATTAACTACGTATAACCTATAATATATATATATATATTAACCTTGTTTTTTTTTTTTTTTTTTTGTAATAGTAATACCGCAATATAACAAATGTATTTATAAGTAATATAAATTATTAATTAACACATATGATACACCTATAAAATATATAAACTTTATATAAATTAAAAACTTATAGAAAGAAAGACAATATTATTTGCTTAATATCAAGTAGTACATTATATTTATACATTAAAATTATATTTACGTACACAAATGTTTAAACCCCGAAATCACAAATTCTCTTATATATTTTATTATATTTACGTCCCATTGCAATAATAAACCGTTTAAAATACGTATCAAAAAAAATGTGTATTTAATTTCAAATTTTCCTCGTGTCTATAGATGTTTTTTTTAACATAATAACGTCAATGTTACATTTCATACGTGTGTAACAACCGCATTACATATAATTGTTCACCATTAACTCATTATCTTATTTTTATGTTCCACATAAATGATTATAAATTATAATCAATGCAAATATAATTTATATTACCAATACAATTTCCAAATTTCTCGAGAAGAACACGAACTATATATAAGAGATATGTAACCTGTCTATGCACGTCTTCTAGACATATTAGAAGTTAATAATAAACTTGTTAAGCGTTTAATTGTTGTTCGATTAAACGTTTTTTCTCCGGATCTCTAGAATAATCAATTAAATTAATTTTTTTAAATTTAATTTAAATTTAAATGTTTAAATTTATATTTGATATACTTTTGATTTTCATAAAAACAAATCGCGAATTTTGTATCTGTATCGAAATAAATATAATAAAATATATAAAAGTAAATTTTGTGTGGTGTAAAATAAATTTTTTTAAAAATTTGGGGAAGGTTATAAAAATGAATTTCATATACAATCGTGGATGAAGTGAACATTATAAAATCTCACATTGTAATTTTAATTTTGGTATTTTTTAAACGAGTTCTAGTCTTTTGTATTCAACACGCATTGTTATCGTATTCATATGTTACACAATATTACAATAATTCGTGTAAAAACCCATCAAATATTAATTTTCAATCTTGTCTTTTTTTTTTTTTGAAAATTGCTAAATGCTTTAAGAATAATTTAAAAGTTGTACAATTCATTATTTCATATATATTATGTAATCTGCAGGGCTATAAAAAATATAAATATTAAATTTTATTTTCAATATTTTACCAGTATCTAAATCTTTGTATTTTGCATATTTTGTATAAAGCTTTGTATTTTGTTGCCGTTTTTTGTTGAAAATGTCATCAACATTAAAAAATTTATTATAGAGTAGTTTTTTATTTTTTAGATGTTTGGACGCAATAATAAAATAAATGTTCTATACATATCAAACTAATATTTTTTAAACGTTCCGGGTACAGGTCTCCTCCAATTTGTATATAATAATATATAAATAATAATAATAATAATAATCATATTTATCGTGCAAAGTGATTTTTTAAAACAAGTCGTCGTCCCCCGTATAAATAAACATAGATTTATAATGTACTCGTACGATATTATAAACTCACGCGAACCCATTTGAAAACTCCAGCCGCTTTGTTATACAAATTATTGTCGTGCAGTAAAATAATAATAACAATTTGCTTCTTGGAGGGTGCGATATGTTTTTTTTCTGTATGGGATTTGCGATGATAATAACAATATGATATAGGGTGCGCGTGCTCATTTATATACACGACAAGTCGTAACACGTCTACATACAATATATATATATATATATATAATATTAACAACAATATATATGAACAAAATAAATAATACGCTTTAGAACAATACCTTTGCACGAATAATAGTGTAGTATAGTTTTGATGAAACACACACGCTGGAGTTGGGTTTGGGGTATATAATATTATGAAGTGAATTGGAGACAAAATCAACACTTAACAATGTATCATGTCAGTTTGAGTCGTTAATAAAATATTACGAAAAATAATTAAACAAGTATATTTAGAATAGGGTGAAAGGTATTATTTAAGAAATTATTTTACCTCGTATAGCCATGTATGTAAGTATAGGTATCAAGAGATTTAGTTTCATCGGGACGATGTTTTTCACTAAAATTGTAAAGTACGTGTTCAATTTTTCTATTAGTTTATTTTATATGCTATTCCGTTATAAATATTGATTTTTTTTAACAAGTTTGAATTTGAACAATATTCTTTTAATTCAACATGATATTTTGCCGTTTTATTACTTATAAGTTTTATTACGAGGTATTTTAATTATGAAGTATCTAATAAAATAATTATATTCGGATTAACAACTAGTAAATGTTAATAAATTAATAAAATACATTTTTCACATGATATACACATTATATATGCTATAAAAACATACAAATCAACTAATAATCTACCTATATCTTATAATAATTGTACGATACACAAACATATGTGTAAAAAATATTAGAATATAAATTAATCAAGCCCTGTTGTTTTTAAATTTTTTATTCGTAAGATTAATATTACTTTTATATTCTTTGAAAAGAAATTAGCAAATAAACAACTATTTATGTACAGTGTTGCAGTAATTTATGCAGTTTACAATCATCTAATTCCTTGCCATTAAATTCGGTAAAGTGTTTCTCAAATAATAAACATTTAATTCGAACATAAAAACATATTTAAAATAATTGATGAAAAAAAATACATTTTTTTTACAATTCATTTTGGTGGAAAATAGTTACAGCAGTTACGATATAGTCTCAAAGACATCTTATTGATCATTCCGTCAATTATTCCTTAAATTAATTTGTGTTGGACATTTTTTAATATTTCACAATTGGTATAAAATTTTTTGTTATTTTGTTTACCTACAACTTGTTGAACACCTTTCGATAATATACGAATATTGAATTTCGTTTATACATTTAACGCGTTGTATGATGTCGAGATGGTGAGAATAGAACCGTAATTTTTAATTATTAAGAACACTGAAAGGTATTCAAATTTACATAATTTCACGGTTATGTTTATATATAGTCTTTATGGAGTTTTAGTTTTCTAACGTAAATACGTGATGAGTTAAATTTTTACTTTTCAATGACAGGTATAGTGTATTTTCACTATTTTATATATATATTCTTTATTAAGATACAAAAGATATACAAAAGTTTTGTTCCTTCTAAAAATCGCCATATACTGTGAGTTAGTATTAGTTAAAATTTTTAATTAAATTTCTTTTTGAGTTTAAACATTTTACTGTTCTTGTATCGAATAAAGCTGTAAAAACCTTATTGACTATAATACATTTGTTAACACTAAATAATCGAGTATACATTTATTATTGCCGCGCAATGACGACAACAGTACTTACTGCCGCAATTATTCATTAAATGGTGTTAAATGTTTACGCGGTTTTACTAGTCAGTTATTTGCAGGAGTCTTTCTGATCATATTATTTACCATCCGTAATAATATATAACACTACAACCCTTTTGGCTCGTTGTTACTCCATCATAGTATGATTGGTTCATAATCGATGTAAAAATATTTATTATTTGTTTTTTGAAGTCTCGTTTCGTTTTGTTATTTATGTTGGCTCCGCATGTATGTATAAATGTAGCCATTATACGCTCAAATAGTATACGTATGTATTGACTTAATGCAGTGGTATTTTTATTATCTTCTCGAGACATTTCGACACTCAACGTCCGCATTCACATAAATCGGTTAACTAACAATGCATGCGAACGCCAATAGACATTGATTATTTTTTCTCGTCAAGTTCATTATAACGCGCATCACCATAAGGTGATATATAAATACACGTTTAAACAAAATTTAATTTTGGTCGTAATATATATATACTTGCATTGTTGTATTGTTCTTTCCATTAGGTTTCAAATATAATTAGTCAGTGGTTATTGCGTCTTACTGCAGCAGTACATAATATTATTTGTGACGATAAAACAGAAAAGGTTTTATGCGTTTATGGTATACTCTTTTCACCTTTAATTTACTCCATAATGACATCATTTCATCTGGTAATTTTAAAAACTCGTATTTTTTATTTTATTTGTTTATTTTTGAACTTATCGTTGAAGTGCTCTAAAGTGTTTTAGTGATATAAATGTTGTATAGACTCTAACTTATTGGTTGTCGTTGTATTCGAAGAATATAATGTATGATATTATTATTTCTACGTGTTTTTTTTTGTAAGTATGCGTCATTGCTATTTATTGTAGATAATACCCACGTAATTATAATTTGGTAATGCACTCGAATTGGTTCCCATATTTTTGTTTTTGAAAAAAGATTACTCTAATTACCTCTCATATCAGATAGTTGTCATAAACGATTTTAGTACGTTGAATACTGAAAAAAAAATAATATGTTTATTGGTCGTTGTGTTATGTGGTTGTTTTAATATAAATAATAATATATTTGCTGCTCATACATTTTTATCGCGGTAACGAACGTTTCCATTACCCGACTACGAGATATCTCCGGAGTATAAATTTTTAATTTAACTTTGTGGCTTATCTGACAAAATGCATTTACATATATTCCCTGTTACCTGCCTAAGGTGCAGGTTTAAATGATTGCGTGTCTATATTTTCAAAAAAATCGATTGTCCTGAATATCTGTATAGTTCTACTACACGATAAAGAGATGATAGGTATTTAAGAAGAAATTTAAATTAAAAAAGGTCAGTTGTCTGGATTTTCTTATACTATGTGCTTGACCTTTTTTAAAAAAAATATCCGGAGGAAATATTTGGTGTCCTAATTATATTGCGTTAATGTGTAGATGCTATCATTACGACGACAGTTATAATACGTAAAGGTTAATGTTACGCCGATTTAAAATACTTTCAGACTAAGAAAATTAATTCATCTTAAATAGTAATAACAATAATTATTATTATTATATTGACGTTAAATTTTCACCAAGAAACGTATTTTCCGAAAATTGTTTATACTAATAAATTCGAATAGACGTAGTTTCCGCGTTTTTCTTTGAATTCATTGAAAATGATAATATTATAAGTCCGATTAATTTGTATACGTATAAGTTTAATAATTTATAATATGTGTTTAATTACATAATAATATCTCGTTATATTTGTCAGTGTGGTCTACACTTTACTTGGTTAATATAAAATATAGTCGTCGGATTAGTTGGTCGTCTTATCTCCATACCCAAAGCTTGATAAATTAATTTGCTACACGCTACACGAATTGTAAATAAAAATAATAATATTATACTTGTTTGCACTGACGCATACACTTAACACGCATATGTGTTAGCACGAATTATTATTCGTATATCAGTTTCTTTATGGAGAAACTATTACTATGATGTGTTTCACGATTTGTTATTTATACGTTATAAATTTGACGATAATTATATTATATTTGTACACGTGCCGTGCTCGTATTTCGGAAATAGTCATCGTTGAACAGACAAATAGTGTAGAGATACATCTCACATGTTTTGTGTATGTATATATATATATGGAGGCTGTGCCAGATCGAACACAAAGCTGCTACAAATTGTTCGCGGAGAATATATAAAGTATATATTTTTAATGTTATATTTAGGGCTAGGAATTGTATTTACGAATCTGCATATTATTATTAGTTCGTCGAAAAAGTAAGTTGTACATTTTAATAAAAACATAATTAATTCATAGACAAAATTGAATGATGTTAAGGATGATTATCTTTTATCACACTTCAATTATTTGAAAACTGTATTTTCGTTCACGTATCGATACTGAAAGTTTATGCCGTTATTCCACTTTTAAACGTTGATCGCGATTTAATATTTCCACACCTGCGCTATATAGCCAATACCGTAATGTACGTGTTTTACGAGTACGCCGTGCAGTAAATAGTGAGACGTGCGATTTTAAATCGTGTAATATGTATAATGATTTTATTGCAATAAAATCGCATAATGATTTTAAAAATAAATAAACAATAGAATAAACGCATTAATAAATGCATTTAGTTTTATTAGTTAAATTACTATATTTATATGGTGAAACGTGAATCGCCTGAATCGTCTGACCTAGCGGTCTATAGCTAGCGAATGAACGGCGGAGACAAAAGCCATCGTATAATAGCCAACGGGAATTTTAGTATAGTGTACAAATAATGGGTTGTCGGACCGTCCGGAGTTTTCGAACAAAAACGGTGGACAGCAATAATAATGATAGAATATTATCTCGTCGTTGTCGGGTTTCTCTACGATCGCTTACCTATCCTCTACAGTAGCGTACCTGTTACACGGCTGTTTAAAATACATTTTATTTTCTATTATATACACATGGTTTTACTTGCATTGTACAGTATGTACCGTACCCATCTCCCTGTAGCAAACAAATATTTTTGAATGTTGCCGTCGTTTTTTCGATACTTATCTATAAAAAAATTTCAATATGAATTATCCAATAGAATTTATGATTAGCTATCTTGTAAACACGATTACACATTTTTTTCTTTAAAAAGTCGTATCTAACGTAATTTTTATTTCAGTTTTTTTTTTTTTTTTTGTAAATGTAAGGTAAACTTACGATAACTATATGTACATATATATATATATGATAAAGCGGTTTAATAATATTACAATCGTTTCGGCGTTTAAACGGTTTTAGATTTCTTTTGTAGAAGTTTACTACGCGATAGACATTATAGTACATTACCATATCTAAGTGTATGTAGTTATATAGGTGGGGTTACCATCCTGTAAAGAAAAGAAAAAACCGTCGCAGAAGACTGGTCTGGCATAAAATGTGTATAGTATATAGGTGTTGTAAGGTCACGGGAGTTTATTTTTTATCTCGTCTCGTGCAACGAACTGCATTTACTGATGTGTATATAATATATTATGATTTTCCCACCGTGTTTGGTATACACATTTTATCGGAAATGTATTAATATATATATATTGATTGACGTTGAAATAGATTAAACGGTTAATTAATAGATGACTCAACAAATATATCAATTCAATGTCATTAACGTCTCGAGTTATTCATTTTTTTTATACATCTTATCAATTGACAAATATAGTTTTATTATTAGATTTATTTTATATAGTACATTTTTATAAAATCATTTGAACATTTTTGAACATATTAAAATGTGTGATGTCTATTTGTGTATTGTACAATGTTTAAAGTTAAAAATTTGCCTCCCCTTCCCTCCCCCCTCTTCCAACAATGATGTACGATGAATAAATGACTTTTTTCTACGACAATCGCCTAAAATAAATATCGACTCCTCCGAGTGTATACGAGTGCGTTTCACTGAATCATGATATTATTATCGAGAATCATAGTATATTCATTTTCGACATTAACCACTAACCAGTTAAAACAATATAAAAAAACGCATTAACTGTTGATTATTATATACTTGTACGCTATAGTGTAACAAATCATCACATTAGGCAAATATTTGTGTAATTAATATCGATGTTAATTATCGTTAATAACGTATTGTCTCAATCGTCAATCGTTTCAAAACAACTTCTCAAGTTTAAAACGTCCGAAGACGATATATAACGTATAACTAAAAAAAATCAATTCATACATTAATTCATTTTTAATTGATATTATATGATAATTATCGTCAGTTAACTATGATTAATTCGTTCATCTCTCGTCTCTGCTTTATACGAATATTAGTATTAATAACATCTATCAGCAAACTTACGATTTTGATGCAGATTATTTTTTAAATTTCGAGACCAATATGTCAGGCGTGACTATTCTTTGAAAATAAATATTATGATTTATGTAATATAGTTTAGGTAAAAAAAAAAACACAAATTACAATTTTTGTTTGTTATTAACAAACAGCACATTGACAAATTTTCAATGCCGTGTTTTTAAGATTTTTACTTTTTTTACGTTTTATACGTTATTTTGATCGGACACTTACGTATGAAGACAACAAACAATTTCTAAACACGGATGTCTGAGCCAAAAAAAAAAAAAAATGGGAGAGACCGTAAACAAAATTGTCAACTATATTTGTGCATAATAATAGTATATCGTGTTGTACAGTTTTAACTTCCGGTGCATTCGTCATCGTCATTCGACGTATAAATTGAGATCAACAAATTAAGAAGAGGTCACATCTGTGTTCAGGTTATAAAGCATGAGATAATTCGCGTTTTTTCGTTCGTCTTTCAATACATTAAACGACAGCGGTCTCAAAGCGCTTTTTCAATTGGTCAATTATTATCGTTGACATCGACTGATGCGAGACTGCTACTCTCTCTCAGTTTTCTACACAACCCGACACGTTCGCCAATGCGAAGAACTCGTTAATCTGATGTACAATTAATATAATATTGTAAATGTACGTATATTACATAAGTTAATTAACCACGATAGCGAAATGATTCTTCGTATAAAAGGTGTTTTCAATTATTATTTTTTCGATAATAAATAAAATACGTTAAAAAAATTACCATTTTTTTCAAAGTTTCTTACTTCATTTTTTACCAATACCACGCCAGTTTAAAAAAGTTTAATATACATTGTACAATTATTACAAAAGCCGTTAAACAGATTTCTTTACACACCGACTAAAATATATATATATATATAACTTTTAGTAATCGGATTTTATTTCAAATGTTTAAAATGATGTTAGATTATTATTTAGGCGGTAAATATTAAAAAAATAGATAAAAAATCATCTGCAGTGTATGTAATTTTTATTAAATATACTTTTTAGTTATAATAAATTGAAAATAACATTCTAAAATGTTCAATGTTTATAACGTTTTCCGTTAAAATTAATAGTTTAGTACAAAAACTTGAAAAAATAAAATCGTATATTACATAGGTATGTTTACGAAGTCAATAAACAACAATAAATTGGCATTTTTTAATTTGCGTTCACAAGACAATTTCAAAACCGACACAATGTATACGTAGAATTTTTTTATTCTCAGTTAATAAATTATTGTCGTACTTATCTAATATATATTTATACAGCGGCACTGATGAATCATTTAATTCTCTAAGTGACATACAATTATATATATATATATATATATATATATATATATACAACTCATCGCTAGACTATAGTGTTATGTCAGTACGCACCATATGAATTACTCCTCTACACAAAATCAACAAAAATACTTAGATATATAGTGAGTACTTTATTATTTATTGATTATTATTGTTTATTTTTCATGGAACCCATTATTTTATTATTTTAGTAAATTTTTGTCAATATTTTTATTTGTATAATTGATATTTGAATATACTTATATATAATATAAGTATAAAAATAATCGAATTTCTATTGAAGAAATTTACATATTTAAAACAATATTATACTTTAACCATTTATAACCATAAAGTCTATGAAAATATTATATAAATACAGCCAATGATAATAGCTTAGTTACTATAGAAATAAACGTATTGTGTAATTATTCCGATCCTAACCCATATATTTACCGGACTATTTTAACTGTATAAGTTGTGTTGTTTACTGCGTTTTACGACGTTTAAAATCGATTTTCAAGACATCAGGTAGGGGTTTGATTTTTTACTGCAATTTATAACACTATGCGTCAAACAAAACCTCATTTTCAATATATTTTGTTATCCACTGCATTCACTAGTGGTAGGACAGTATGATATATATACTATATATTATATTGTTATTATCTATTAACATAATCGTGGAATAGAATTGCACATATTCTATTCCACATTTTGCACATAAATGTATTAAAATGCGTTTTATAATTTATTTCTAAAAACTGAACGATTTAGAGGCTTAACTCGTTGCGACCACGATTAAAAATCCAATTCAGACGATTTCGTGTTTGTTGGATTGCAGATAAACGTGTATTTCTATGCGAATACGTGGAAAGTAAATATTGGTTTTTTTTTTTTCAAATATTTCACTTTTTTGCTTTGTTTTGCTTTATGGGACGTCCGATAGGCTTGTTGACTTTCCAGACTGGTGCCTTTTCTAGTGAAATGATTTTCATGAAGAGAGTTAATTAGGAGCTTTGGGCCCCATTTTATAGGCCTAGAAAGGGTTTTCATCTGGTTGAGAGTTGAGTGAGTGAGTGAGTGTCCTAGCTCGCGGATATGTTTTTATCTTGATTGCGCACTACAATAAAACATTGATTTCGATTGCAGGCGAATTATACAAATATTTCAATTGTACGTGCTAATTTTTGTATCAGTGTTAATTGCCGAGTGAATAACTTGCCGCATTTCCATACAAATCCATTGTCGCGGGTTATGACACATTAACGTTGAATATAACAATTATAGTATATAAATATGCAATGCGTATGTAGTTTCCAAGTATAGGTCAAAACAAGTCATACCTATTTCTCCTAATCGGTAAATGATATTATTAAAATATGTACTTAATAATAGTTTGTAAATAGTTATGAATTGTAGTTATAATAATTGTAGTAAAATATTAAATGTGCATTGCTTTAGGTGACATGTGTAACTCATTGGTTTTATAATATTTCCATCCACGCAGTCTTATCGACAATAGACTAATCTTCAAAGTCAAAGTGTGTGTGTGTGTGTGATGTGTGTGTGTGTGGTGTGTGCGTATTCTAATGTAGATGATACTTAAAAAATGAACGTAATTATTTCTTTGTTAAACGGGATGGAAGAAAATTCTTAAAAGATTTGTTCATTTGTCAAAATGAAATGTCATTTCAATTAAATGCATATAAATTATATTCACAGTCAATTATATTTTTTTTCCTCAAAATGATTAATCAATTATGTATAATTTAATATAGAACAAAGATTATTATAATAATTTTACTGGTAAAAAGAAAAACTTATTTCCATATAACAGTTTAGTAATCTCTCGCTGTTTGAACGATCTTGGAATAATCATTTTTTTTTTTTTTTAATTATTAGTTAAATATTCGCATAATAATATTAATTAGACGTTCTCGGGGACTGCACATTTAAAACCGTGTTGAAATATTTATCCAAACGTTTTAATTTATTCGATTTTTATTTAACAAATTTCGAGTCCAACGATTTAAAGTGCATATAATAATATACGAAATAGAATTATTATATTAAACGAAAACGAACAAAAAAAACAAACACGAAAAAACAAAAAGTGGTCAATTGCCAAAATATTTATAATTCTTGATGAACTGCCGCTGTATTGATAAAGTTCTAGTTGTACTTCGAATCTGTGGCAACGAATAAAACGCGTTTGGAGAAGACAACGAAACTATTTTGGAGTACTCCGTTTTGGGCCGCATGGTCTGTGGATATGTGTTCGGAAATCTTCGACTTACAACATATTTTATACTGGATTTATTAATATAAAGAACAGCCTGTATTTCCGATAATCATTTTTAACGATTGACGACGTTTTGTCGTAGTGTAGATATTTATTTTGAAAACGTTTTTACACTTTTATTTTGGAATATTCGAATATATAACACGTTTTGTGCAAGATAAAACGAGCGTAGTTCAAACTTTAAATTGCCTAAAATAAGCTATGCATAAAAGTCACGACGCTGTGGTGCGAATTAATAATATTTTGCTTTTAGACCGTTCTGGTAAAACTAGAAATATGTTGCTCGGACAAGAAACAAATTATTTTATAAAGAAATAACACAATACAGTTTAATTTAGATTGAAAATATCAGGCCACAGCGAAAAAATGTATTGGTTTTATATTATTTATTACCCACATCAATACATCGCGATCACATCGCATATCGCGTAAACCGTGTAGAGATGGCGAGTTAACATTTTAACAATACTATAAACTTATTATTATATTAAAAGTAAAACGGAAATTGCCATAGTCGCGTGAACCGATGCAAAATTGTGTAATTTGTGTGATTTTGTAACACATTAAGTTGTATGTTTTAGTTATTATTATACATAATTACAGGACAGTCGACCGAGATTCCTGCAAGTGGTGTCGAAAACATGCGGACGGAAACGAAATAAATTTATGGACTCAAAACCCGAAGTTATATAAAACGAAATAATACACAAAAAATGGATCGCAGTGAGTGTCTGAAAAATATCTGTGTCCAAGTCGAAATGCACGTTTTCTTGGTTTCGGATTTCTATGTATCTATCTACTATTTTTTTTTTTTGCTCCATCGTACTGTATATTCTATGTAGATGAGCATATGAAATAAGTTTCATGTACAATCTGAGTTAATATACAAACATCAAGTTTAATGCATATTTCGGAAAAGATCGATTTGTAACAACATTTTTCAACAAATTTCGAGAGAATAAAATAATACAAAATTAAAACATAAACATTTACAAACCGTGTACATATATATGAATGAAGTTGAACGCCAGCCTAAAAAAAAATTATATTTTCAAAATGCTGTAATTATAATTTATTTGTTTATACATTTTAAAATTAAACAATATATATGAATATTATTATTATATTATAATTTATAATTGTCTATAAAAATATATTTTGTAACAAAAATCGAATAAGAAATATTTCTTAATAATAATTAGCTGGCGAACCATTAGATTACCTACGTATATATATAGAGAGAGAGAGAGACAGAGAGAGTACATAGACATAAAATCATTGTCCAATTAAGTCGCAGCAATGATATGCCAATATGTCTCATAAATGTAATAACCAATAACGATCTTGATCGATTTTCGCAGATTGTTACAGTCCAAACAGGAAGAAACCACTCGAGAAGCGATCGTGTACGGATTGTATGTGCTTCATCGGGTTCAGCTTGTTCATCGCCTGCTGGATGGCGTTGGCCAGCTATGGTACGGTTTCGTATAATTTACACATAATGTATTATAGACATAGGTTTTCGACGATAATTATGAATTGTGAAACACGTGATATTTGTAAACGCGAATTCGGAAGTTGACTATATGACACTAATCGATTTGAGGGAGATTATATAGGCAACTTATTATGCATTATTCGTGTATGAAATAGCCAATCATAAGGCAGAACGACGATGCGTGTCAGCTCCTAAACTCCTGGTACCGTAACGACGATGCGTGTCGGCTCCTAAACTCCTGGTACCGTTTTTCGATTATTTTGTACACCGACCGATCATAGCCCGTGTCCCGACGGGCATTACTCGACATAAACGGATATTTGGTATCAAGAGCGTATGATACCAATCGTCCGACAGAACGACGACGCGTGTCGGCTCCTAAACTCCTGGTACCGTTTTTCGATTATTTTGTACACCGGCCGTTCATAGCCCGTGTCCCAACGGGCATTACTCAACATAAACGGATATCGGATACCAGAAGCGTACGAGGCCAACAGTACGATAGATCCATGTTTTCCCTGCCATTAAAATTGGCGATCGAAACCAAATAATAGTCCGATTTTAATTGCGAAAAAAGATTTGAATTTTCCATTACGTGTATACCAGTGGTTCCCAACCTTTTTGACACTACGGACCACTTAGATAACTTTCAATACGTCACGGACCACCATCATTTTTAGACATTATTTTTTCTCACAAATAAGAATCAATTTTTTCACAGATATTAGAATTTAGGTAACGATTGTCGGTACGTAATATTTGTAACACGCCCAAAGGAAAATTAAAATATTTTAAAATTTTATAGGTATGTCTCGCGGACCACCGGTGGTCCGCGGACCATAGGTTGGGAACCGCTGGTGTATACGAAGGATTATCACCCAAGGCAGTTTTTAAAAACAATTCTTAGTTAATTATAAATATCGTTTATTGTCGATAATTCAAAAACATTGTCATGTTTATAACAAACTAAAATAAAAAAATTCTTATATATGTTCTAAAATTTCGTATCGGAGGCTTCTCACAATAGATCGTTGTGATTTTTCAGCGTATCAAAACTCGGACGAACAGGTGTTCACGTCGCCGTCGGATTCGTCCGGTCAAGTGTGCGGCCACAACAAGAACGTATCGGACAGACCGTTCTTGTTTTTTTTCGACATAACCGAATGCACGTCGCCGATGATTTTCGTCCACGGATGTCAAACCCCTCAGGTAGCACGATAATAATACGTAAATAATAAACAGCGCGTCCCGCGAGTTTCGTTCTCGTAATCTGACGTTTTGGATTTCTTTTCGCGGCCGTGGTAGACATGTGTGCTCGTGTGCAGCATTTTAAAAAAGTACAGAGTCGATCGTCCGCCGTCATTTTTTCGGTTTTTTTTTTGTTTCCGCCCGCGTAGGTTTGCGTGGACAAGTGTCCGGACGCCGACTGGTCCGTAAAAAAAGAATTGAACAACAACAATCGCGACTGGCCGACAATACAGAAAAACTTGATATGCGTCACGCCCGATCTCAACAAGTTGGTCGATTCGGTGGAAATGCTGAAGAACCTAACCGCGTCCAATCAATGTGCCAAATATTATATTAAGAGTAGACCGCGTAAGTGTATATACGTCGTATGTAATCGTCATTGTCGTGATTTCGCGAACGCGGTTTTTTTTTTACTTCTTGTTCCCCGTCCCAGTGTTCAATTACTGCGTTCCCACGTTGAGCGACACCGAGGACCTTAAAAACTTTATGAAGGACAACAAGATCGTACTGAGCAACGTCGTCGACGGCAGCACGATGGTCGAATGGTTGAATGATTCCAAAATAGTAAGTGAACGAAACGATTAGCCGCGGTGTCCTCGGCCGAAACGCGGTCGTGGCTCGCGGTATTGAATATTTTTGGTACGTGACGACCGGGGTCTTGTTTTGCGCAGAACGTCAAATTAATCATCGAAGACCTGAAGAACAATTACAGATACATCGTCGGCGGTCTGCTGATCGCCATCCTCTTCAGTCTCACTTACATTCTACTGTTGAGATGGTTCAGTTGGATATTGATTTGGACGTCGTTGTTGGCAATTGTGGGACTGTTGGGTTTCGGTACGTGCATTATAAATATCGTGTGGGTACGACTAATTATAGGCCTTATATTATAACGCTTGATTGCGAGCACATAAAACAATTATCTAAAACATTGTCTACGCATTACGTCGACGTGAGTATTTGACCGTTTTCCGGGCATTAAACTGTCGTTTGTGAGCTCTTATTGTCCGGTCTCTTCATTGGTGTCATTCTGTACGATTCGTCAAGTCTTCATTTCACCGCAGTGTAGTAGAGTACCTAAATCGTGAAGTAATAAAATATTATTTCATAACACTCGTGTTTTCTTAAGCCCACGGCAACACCTCTTAAGTAATCTAATGTTGACAATATATATTATACATCGCGTTATCACGAAAATATGGAAATTTAGCATGATTCCGAGTGCTGAACGAGTATTTTGTTGTTTTTTTAATACACCCGTTACAACACATTCATTCGTTGCAGGTAGCTACGAGTCGTACACGAGATACGTTTCGTTCGGGGACACCGATCCGTCGACAACGGCAGACGACGAAGAACCGATCGATCTCGTAAACGGCGGACGGCAAAGCTGGACCAACTACGTAAACGACAAACTAAACAAAAAGTCCACTTGGCTGGTGTTCACTGTCGTGTCGGCCACCGCGTTGGTCGTGTTGCTGTTAATCATCATATTCTTGCGCAAACGCATACGACTGTCCATAGCTCTCATCGTGGAGGGGAGTCGGTAAGATACGGTGTTTATTTGTCTTACAAGTATCCTGCAATAGCGGACGGACATATTTTTTTTTTTATTCAAATATCACTTTGCTCTCATGTTCAATAAAATGTTAATCCAAATACTAAAACATTAAAATATTAAGATTTGTTTAAATATCACTGTGTGTCGCAACTTTTTGAATAACAACACTAGCACCGAGATGTTGGTCAAAATGTCTTTTTCAACACTCATAATTTTAATTATCTATGTGCTTCTGTGACAGAATTTCGTAAATAATTTTTTACATGTTTTAATTTTGAAAAACTACGTTCACGTCCTTCCCGAGTCACAGATAACGTCAACAGTAATTTCTATGATAAATATGGGTGGGGCACAAATGTTCGAATATCACGTGTACGAATACGAAAATACAAAAGTACAAACAATTTTATTTTAAATATTTAAATTTATGGATAGATAGCAAATGAATTAAAACTTTTCTTTTTGAAATGGTTTAACATTCATTAAAAATATGTCGTATATAACGCATTCGTTTGACTTTGCAGTTTTAAATTATGAGCAATTGCTCTTAAAAATCAATTGTTTTATATTTAATTATTATTATTATTTCTATAGTTGTTACAGTGTTTGATTGAACTATTTACAAAACTTTTATGGATTTTTGGAAACCTATAAAATTTGTATAGAATAACTGTGAACAAATGTCTATAGGCGATAACGAAATATATAATATACTCGTATGCACGTCGTTTATAATTTTACAAGTCCAATGATACACACATTTTAAATGTACATTTCTTACCATTATTTTTAAATTTTACACACAAACAATGATTTACTTTTAATAGGAGCTCTTCGTAGGTTGTCTAAATCGCCATTCATTTGTCGTTTTCTTGTTTTATTTGTTCACTTCCAGAGCGATACTCGAGATCAAAACATCACTGATGTTCCCATTGTTCCAGTGGCTGATGTACTTGGTGGTGCTCGTGTGGTTTTTCGGCATCGCCATTTACCTGTCGTCCATGAAACTGTATGTGTTCAAAGTCAAAGGCCTAGTCAACGATTTCGACTGCGTTTGCAACAACAATTACTATAAGGTATAATATAAATATTTGTTTTCTTTTTTGAAATATGTCAAATCAAAAACGTAGGTTATCATAAATACGTTATGCAAGGTAAATCCGCAGTAGAAGTAAAAACGTGCCATGTTTTCAGGTAACATTATATACTTTAATATTATGTAATTGATGAATTCGACTGATATCAAGATTAAAAAAATTTCTTGTATTCATTTCACAAGTCTTAAAAATTATAATTGCATATTAAATACTAAAATTTATGATTTTATCAAATTGTGAACATAAAAAAATCGATGAATTATTAAAATGTTTAAAATGATGTTATATTCAGCTCAGTCGATCATATTACTTCAAAAAACACGGTTTATGTGCTATAATGAAATAAATAATGGGTGAAAAATGTCAAGTATTTTGCACTTTTTTTATATTTTAAAACGAAATTTGATTTTGTGAAAATCGGTTGTGTCGACAATATTACCGGTTTTGGGCAGTTTTTTTGTCGTTTTACGGTTACGAAAACTATTGAGAAAATCGAAACCACTCAACGGAAAAGTGTTGAGAGATTAAAACAAAAAACAATGTGAGCGATCGTTCGTAGTGAAATTTTAATAGAAAAAAAAACCCATCCGTTTTCAGGAAAACGACTGGTGCACGGAGTCCAAATGGGAACGGTACTGCATGAGCAACCTGACCCAGTCAATGTGCAAGGTGGCCAAATGTGCATTCGACCACAGGGTGTCGCAGGACTTCATCACGGGACTTCAGCTTTTCAACGTCTTCGGGATGTTTTGGCTGATGAACTTCGTGTCGGCCTTCTCCCAGATGGTGCTGGCCATCACATTCGCATCGTGGTACTGGACATTCTACAAGAAGGACGTGCCGTTCTTCGCGCTCACCACGTCCGTCTACAAGACCATCAGGTACTGCCGACACCGCTCGATAATGGATGCCCGATAATCATACCGTGTACCACACCGCCGTGCGACGGGAACGACACGTGACGGATCGTTAACCTATGCCGACCTCGCCGTTTCGCAGATACCACTTGGGAACGGTCGCCTACGGATCTCTGATCATCGCCGTGTGCAACTTCGTGCGCGCAATACTCGAGTGGATCGAAACGAAATTGAAAAAGTACGACAACGCGTTCACACGAGCCGTGTTCGCGTGCATGCGGTGCTTCTTTTGGCTGCTGAACAAGTTCTTGCGGTTCATCAACCGTAACGCGTACATTATGTGTGCCATGTACGGGAAGAACTTTTGCACTTCGGCCAGACAGGCGTTCGACCTTCTGCTGAGGAACGTGCTGCGCGTCGTGGTCGTGGACAAGGTGATCGCGAGTATACATATTTAGCTGCGGCGATACGTTTACGGATCGATTAAAAATGATAACGGACGCGAACCTGCAGACGAAACAAACGTAGAACGACGCGCGCTCGTTCAAAAATCGTTATTGTTCTGCAGTGTGACAAACGGGTACAGTTAATGTTCCCGTTTCGGTTTCGATTCCCGGACGACTTCGGTATCGTAGATTTACGGTTGGACTCCAGATTCCCCAAACGTTTCGTTGGCTTTTCGTTTCGGTACGTTTTTGGTCACACCGAATCGTCGTCAAGTCCGGTTTCGAGTCTCACGTCTGCGGGACCGCGTCCACCGTTTACACGAGTGGTGGACACAAGCCAGCGCTTGGGCCCGGTAGCGCACACGAAATACGTGTTGCCGTGTTGTGTGTTGCAGGTGACCGACTTCATATTATTCGTCGGCAAGATCATCATAACCGGCACCACCATAGCGGCGTTTTACTTCGAGTTCTACGAGCCGCTGGAGCCGATCAAACAGTTCGCGTTCGTCGACAAGCCGCCCGCGCTCAATTACAAATGGCTGCCCATGATCATCGTCGCCGCGGGCTCTTGGGTAATATCGTCCACGTTCTTCCACGTGTATTCCATCGCCGTCGACACGTTGTTCCTCTGCTTCCGTAAGTGCACCGTGTAGTTGTACACACGTTATCCGATCGACGTGGCTCGTAACGAGCGGAACGTTTGAAACAATCGCGTCGTTGCCCCTCCTCGTTCAAAAACAACACGTCTGCGCCTGCGACGACGACGTATCTTACTAATTCGTTGGATCGTCGCGTCGGCGTATTTAAGGCCATCCGTCTTGAGAGAAACATACGTGTAATCTATGTACGTACACACACATTGTTTAACACGCCATTAGACTCGAGACTCGATGCGCCAAAACACGTATTGTATAAATTGAATTCATAATTACATAAACATACATATAAATTCAAGAGCACAGGCTCCTTAAACTTTCGAGGTCCTTTCACAACTTAGTCGCCCTCCTACCCCTTCGACCGTTTGTCAATTACAACGTACACGTTTTATAACGAATTTAATTTATGTGGATATCAAAAAATAAATAGATTTACTATTGGAAACGTACAGATACACTTACTGTGTACGTGTTTTCGGTCACGATTTTTACCGTCCCCAAATAAAACCGTGACGCGCGTGCGTGTTTGCAGTGGAAGACTCCGAGCGGAACGACGGGTCGGCCGACCGTCCGTACTTCATGTCGCAGAGGCTGATGAACATACTGGGCACGAGGAACGACCAGTCGTTTCCGATGCGCTGAAACGGACGACGACGACGACGATACCCCCGGCGCGTGTTCACGGGAATAATTATTATACATTTCACCGACACAAAAATATATACTATTATTTATATATACACATGCGTTTTATGTTTTATACCGATTTTCTAACAATTTATTTATTTATTATTATATATATATATTTATGTAGCGATAGATAACGAGTATGTCCAGTATGTTGTTACTATTATTATTATTATTATTGTTATTTAGACTGTAACATGAGCTTATGAGATGTATCGATACGCTTGATAAATAATATCATGAGAAAACAGACGTCCCGAGGCGGTTCTTTCCTAATAAATCGTTTTGTTTATTTATATTACGTTTATATATACAATTAGAAATGAACCATTTTTTTTTTCAATATAAAAATAAACATGTGTTGATACTCTAATTGTTTTCAAAACAAACAGAATAATCATTGTCACTGATGTCTTTCATAGATATTCCTCTTTGGCGTTGTTCCGATGTCCTAAAAACGAATATAAAGAAAATTGCATTTGTAGTGAAGAATCAAACAAACTTGTGTTCGTCTCTTCTCTGTGGCTGTGAAATATGACGATAGTATTGGTTCAAAGCCAAAAACAAACAGTTTTTTCAAATACAACCACCCACTTTATTATTATGTAGTAACCGTAGAACACGAGTTTCTTTGGCTCATCAAGTTTCTCGGCAATATCCCGATGAACACGGTTTTCATTACAAAATCACCATCGATAAACTCTTCAAATTCAAGTTCTTATCGTGTATCAGATAATGCTCCGAATTATGTATGCGAGTATACAGCATATATTATTACTATTATCTATCCGATTCCAATAATAACGATCATGATATGATTTTGTTCGTATTTGATGCATACCAGCGTTTGTGGAAAACATATTTATTTTAGGAGCATTTATACAATGTGCTAGTTAAATGCATAATAATTCTAAAACATGCGATTCAAAAATTGGTGCGCACATCTTTACCAGGCATTTACACATAAAAAAATAAAAAATATATACACATCATAATAAACCTTAGCATACATTTGTAAAATATAACACGGTAGAACTAGTATTAAATGTTGTTCAGCTTTCAAATACAAAAATCTCACCACACGACGAATGCCACATCTATAGTAGTAAATTACCCATTTGGGCCACACAATTAAAACCTAATTTTAGTGTGTACTGCGAATTACATTACAAAATATTATAATACATTAAATCAATGAATTAAAAAATTAACCATAAATCATTTTTTTCTTTCTAAAAGTCAATTTGGTTTTTGAAATTTTTTCTCCAATCTTGTTCGGAATTTTTTCAAGGTTTTATAGAAATCACACAAATAAATAAAAAAAAAAATCCTTGGTGAACTTAAATTGTAAGTTATATTATTGTTTTTCAAATGTTCATACAAATAAAACAGTTTACTTAAGCAACCAAAGCGGAAGCAGTACTCGACTCGTACTTCCAGTTAGGGGCAATCTTTGACATGCGTTTGTAATACCTCGCCAAACGGTGGATACGGGATTCTACCAAAATCAAACGGAATTTGGAATCTCTGTCTTTCCTGAAAACAACAATACAAATATTATAGTAGGTTTTTTCTCCATTAACATTTTTTGTACTTAACGAAAACTAAACATTACCTGTTTCTTTCCAAATGTTTTCTGATCGCTACAGCTTTCTTGATCAAATGATACAAGTCTTCAGGGAGACCTGGAGCCAAACCCATGGCTTTCATGATCCTAAGAATTTTGTTTCCGGTCACAAATCTTACTTGGGCAACACCGTGGGAATCTCGTAAGATAACACCTGTGGATAAATTTTATGTTAAATATGTTGTTTGATAGACACAATGTGTCAATTTAAAGTGCAACAATAAAATAGCTCTCAGACAAATGCCTCATTAAGTCTGCATAGAAAACCTAATAAAATTGAAAACCAATTAAAAAAGGTGTTCAGATGATTAATGTATATAATCATCACAGAGCAGTTTTAAAATACCTAAAACTTTACATATAACAAAATTTGTTGACATCCAGACTTTTAAAACAAAGAACAATTAACAAATAATTTTAATTTTTGGTATATTTTATGTGACATAAAGACCAAGAATAAAATATCATACTAGTAGCTCGCAACTTACATATATAATAAATATTTTATTACAAAAAAAGTAATTATTAAATCAAAAGTGAGCTCTCAGACAAATGCCTCGTTAAGTCTGCATATAAACTCTAGACAATTGAAAACCAATTAAATAATGTGTTTAGAAAATATATGTATATAATCATCATAGAACAAATATTTATTTCGAATACCTATTGGATAGATTGTAACTTTTTATCTTTGTAAATATACAACTGTTATTTAACCCAACTGATATACAAAGTTTATTACTTTCTATGCTACAGACAAATATACTACTATAGAATCAATACAACAACATTTGAAACTTTAAAATTAAAAACTGATTAATTTATTTATATTCGAAGATTAAAATGTTAATAAATGACACAAAGAAGCTCTCAGACAAATGCCTCGATTAATCCTCATAATAAACCAAAAAAAATTGAAAACCAATTAAATAAGGTGTTCAGTCGAGTGTATATGATCATCACAGAGCAATCTCTTTTAATAATAAAAGACACAAGAATGTTCTAAATAACGCAATTTCAATATGGCAATCGAGTGAAATATGACCCAAAAACTAAAACACAATAATAATCATAAACTATTAAATGCACTATAAAACATTCAATTATTAAGCACGAAAACGTTTCTACGAACTTTTATCGTTACTTTGAATCACCCGTACAAACGTTTTCATTGTTATCGGCCACAACAAACTACCGATCGTGTCATCAAAAAACATCAATGTTTTCAACATGACACATGATTTACAGACACTGTGTTCACTACAATAATAGACGATAAAACAATTGCAAGAGGAAGATTACCTATTTTAGACGGGGTCAAACCCTTCTTGGCCAACTTGAAAATGTGATCTTTGACATCTTCGGCGACGATTTCAACCATGTCGCTACGCTGCGACGGTACGGCAGAGCCGACTTCGAAATACCTTTACTGCAAACACACAATAAAACAAATTTGAATAAAAACACGAACGAGTAGACACGACGTAAGCGCCGTCGGCACGAGCTACGGTCCAGGAACGCAAATCGTACACGACGTACGTACGCGTCCAAAGATCCGTTCCCGAAAACCGATTAAATATTTACCCGGGCGTGTGCATCCGACCCATGTTGACGTTTTGTTATTACACTTTTCGAACGAGAAAACAAGTCTGACGCGGTAAGTAAGATGTCAGCAAAGGAGTTTTACACACGTTTGGCGAACTCCATATAACCAAAAAAAATGACATTAATTCTAAATAGTATTCGGCCAGGGAGGTTTGATGCACGAACGCACGCCAAAGACCGTAAAACACGTACGTCGCCGACAGTTGTTTTTCTTCCATGCGTTCGTTTCGCGGGATATGACAAACGCGAGCGCGCGTTATCGCGTATAAACTTTTTTTTAACTTTTTTTAATGTGTTGCGTTTTTCTCGTAAACGATTTCATAAAATACTGTTTTAACGACGTTACATTGTTCAACATACGCATAACTAAATATAAACTATGATTTTTCATTGACCAACAAAAACATGCTTTTGAATTCGTACCCACAACTTACATGACTGACGAATTAAACAATTTTTATATTTTACCAAAATATTTATTTTTAATTTTTAATGAAATAGCTATATCGGTTGGTTTTCATTGAAATGTTTTTTAAATCATGAGTTCACCGTCATAGTTCTAAAAACTATTAACGATACAAATAGAAAAAACTCGACAGCGCCTTGTAATATATAGTTTCTCGTTAATTGAAACGATGGCAATTGGCTAAGAGAAACGTGTTTCACCGAATGGTTAAGCTAATAATATAGTGATGGAATTCGCCGGGGAAATAAAACATATCGGATTAGATTCTGGATACACGAAGAAGAAACATTTGTTATATAAACCTATAAAGCAATATACTGTACAAAACTCTAAATACACACGGTTTTAAAACTGTATAAAACAAATATATATTTCGATAGAAAAAACTTTTATCTCAGCTGCTTAATGATCATAGGTATTACAAAAACTAATTAACAAATTGCCATTTTTACATAAAATAGCGTCACAATTTAATATGTCTCCCTGAGAAACATTACGATATTTATTTAAGAAGTAAATTCTTTGTCGCGCATAAGGATACCAATCTAAAATGTAAGTTTTTCTGTCTGAAGCGCCGAATGAGATATGTTTGTCAGAATCCAAACACCAGTCTGTCCAACAAACGAGCCCATGACAAATACCTTTCCTGTAAACAAAATTCCACGTACAGTTTAAAACAACAAAAAACATTACTGCTTTCAAATGATAGCATCAAAAGTTATACTTAAATTTTCAAAATTCAATTGCTCACTTTTCTATATTTACAGATAATCTATTTTTTAATATTAAACTGGATTCATTTGCAATGCTTTCAAAGTTCAATGTAAATAAGTCGTAAACATTCGACAGACTTTTGCTTGGGTACTCCCACAATGGTTTTTCTTCCAATATTCCATCTGATATTTTTATACTTTCCTGGAAAAAACATGTAAACATCAAATATTAAAACAATAAATGCACATTGTTTAAATATAAAGAAATTCTGAATGAAAATTGTATCAAGAAACCCAAAAAACACAGCAATAACAATTTATTCAAAATCAAACCAATATTATACACTATATTTAACTTTTAGAAGTATCTTATAAAGAAAATTACAATGCCAGGACTTTTGAAATATTTTATAAATCATAAAATAACAATATAATTATGATTTTAATTTTAATTTTAAAAGTATACTTTTAGATTTTTTAAATATGTAATTTATAAATACAATTAAACAATGAAATTAAAATATTGTAATAGATTTGCAATTCAATACCTGAACAATTTCATTGAATGGTACAATTTCAAACCCTTCAACTTCTGTTAAAGGCGCTCGTATCTTCCATAAATTTTCAAATTCAACAATTTGTAATTTTACAATTACTTCTTTTGGAAATATATTTGTATTTGGATTAACTTGGAGAGAATGCCTCACTATATCAATCCATTTAGGTAAAATCCATTTAGAAGGTTCCATAAATACAGTAGATATTTCTTCATTGATCTAAAATAAAATTATAACAAGAACACAATTTAAGTTTTTCAATGAACATATTAATCACCAGTCAGATTTATAAGCTCAGATATTCATATATTATAAATATTAAATAGAAGACATTTACTTCTTTTTGTTTTGATATTATGTCCAACACTTCTTTGTAGGTTTTTAATAAAACAACTTTATCTTCTAGTTCATTGGCTCTAATATACGAATTTATAACTTTTCCAAAACTTTGAGGCCCACTTACATCATAGTAATACACCTACATGCAATATTTATTATTAGTAATGATCAATTTAATAAAATAATATATGTAGAATAAAGATGAAATAAATGTGTACCTTTGCCGCACCAAATAAAGCGGCAGCAAGTCCTATAAATGACAAATTGCCAAGAAATAAACACACGCTGTTTGGTTGAATATAGTTCTTCAATGCGTTTAAATAATTATTAGAAAGATAGTTGTCATTCATTTGTCCTATGAGTGTTCTGCTAATAATTCGATGAAAATCACATTCACAATATGGAAAAGAAACATCTGAATATGAACTATAAGATTATAATAGAATTACATTACAATTCATTATTATTGTATGATTATATTATTAAATGATGTAATCACTAAAATAATCAACTACATACCTTAACTTATTGGCGTTAAACCAAAAAGATAATTCATCGTGGTAACCAATTATATTGACCTCTTCGTTTATTTTTAAGTTCAATTCGTCAGGAAAGTAATACACTCCTTGTATCCAATGGTCTCTCCAAGGAGCGTCATGATGATTCGAATGCCATTTAGGAGCACAGCTCAATATGATTTCACCGTCAGAGTCCATGGCCATGTCCCACCATACGAATGCAGCATGAGCAATGCCGTTTTCCTTTGATTTACAACGAATAGCATTCTTCCGATCAGTTATCACACCATTTCTATCATTCCAGTTGAATCTATGTACATATTTTTAACAAAATAATATAATAATTTATAACAAAATTAAATAAATTATTACCTGAACATCACTTGTGCAGGAATCAGAGTTTTAAACGAATCTGTAGGTAATTCACTTAGTTGTAAATCAAATACACTCTCAATGCCTTGACAATTTTTTATATTTTCTGGTATTTTTATTAATAGCTTGTCATTGTGGTACACATCATTAACCCTATTAAAATTTCTTATAAACTCACTTTCAACTACTTGTGCATAAATAATTGCTTCAGAAGGTATAACAATACAATCTTCCTAAAAGAAAAATAATAATAATAAATGGTCTAAATGTTAGGTTTAGTAGCATAAAAATTATTGTGTTGTCATTATTTTAATCACATAAATAAATAATAATATAAATATTAACTGTAAGTAGTTCCTGGTGAGCATGATTGAATACTGAAATAGCTCCTTCGCCGATGAGTTCTGTGTCAAAAACTTCCGTAACTAACAAATTCATACGATGAGGTAAATCTATGCCCACTTTTAACTTTTGAGAACTTTTATGAATAAGTACAATTTTATCCTCAAAATAATTTGATTTTATTATTTCTTTTGCACATTTATAAGATTCTTCAAATTCCTAATAATTAATAACATTTTTAGAAATTTGGTTAAGTATTTAAAATTATCTTTAGAAAAACTACATACTTCACAGGCATAAACAGAGTCAGCACCACATTTTGCAGCCATCATGGCAAGTAGACCTGTACCAGTTCCTATATCTAAAACATGCACTTTTTTGTTAGCTTTATGCAATCTAGTGATTTCTTTTCTCAATGCTTTATAGTATAACTGATTCTGTAATTAAAAAATTACTCATTAATCATTATTTTGATTTGGGTATATTAATTATATTTACTCTGTTGCTATCATAAAGCATATCTGCAAAAGCTGCTCGGGCTATGTTCTGATAGTGATCAAACTCCATCATAGAATTTACTTCCCAATCTTCATCCATTGTATTCTGAAAAACATCGTTGAACAATAAAAATCGTTTGTTTGCATAAAAAAACACAGTTGTACTATATGCATAATGTATTATAAGGTAAACATAAGCATATTTCCAATTATAACTATACTTTTTTTTAATGTAACATATATATACAAAGTTGTAAGGCAACAAGCTGCCAGTTGTTTATGTTTTAAAACTAAAAATATTTTTTGAAAAAATCCAAAAAACAAATCATACAATACAACAGACAATACAACTGTTTATTAAATTAAATACTTAATGAGTCAAATTTTAATACAAAACTGTTGTTCTTTTAAATATGTAATATTATTAGAACTGAATAAAAAATATAATAATATTGTGTAAAATAAAAATAAAAAATGGTACAATATTTAATAAATAATTTATATTACTTATCCATTCAACAAGGCGTACAAATTTTTCTGTGTATATATTGGGAAAGTGA
Source organism: Schlechtendalia chinensis (assembly GCA_019022885.1). Classification (NCBI taxonomy): domain Eukaryota; kingdom Metazoa; phylum Arthropoda; class Insecta; order Hemiptera; family Aphididae; genus Schlechtendalia; species Schlechtendalia chinensis. The sequence goes on from CM032341.1 coordinate 3,901,459, forward strand.
ATCATTTTTACAAATACATATATATCAAAATACAAATGAAATTATAAACATCCATTAGTTTAATTGTTATTATTTTTAAATAAAATATAAAATTCATAAAAGCGTATTAAAAACAGAAACAATAATGAACATCAATTAACATCTACAAGTATAAAAAACATAATAACAAATTAATGTTTTTATTCATAAGTTTTAATACAATTATTTTTAAATTAAATTAAAATTCATATGATTACAGCAACTGTAAATGAAATGCTATAATCGTATGTCCATACCAAATAAACGAAATATTGCAGACCTAATGTAAAAAGGAATTGATCGTTCATTGCATAGTTAGAAACACTATTTACATACTTGAAAACCAATTTTTTTCGAAATGTCTTATGATCATGCAATTGAACCATACTCATCACTAGGTTTTTGTCAGTCAATTGAAAATCAAATAATAATATTGTTTTGGAAGTATCGAAGTAAAGATAAAAACTAAAAACCATATATTTTATCAAAAGAAAATAAGTAATGAATTGTGAATATTATTGTGTAATTAGCCTTAGATGTATACCATAATTTATGGTTACCAAAAACCACATAGATCTTGTAAAAAGGTAGTATTATAAGATTATAAAATCTATAACTACCACACACAAATATATACACTGATTGGCGATTATAATTCAACAATGATTATTACTAATTTGCATTTTATTTTTTGAAAATACATTCAAAATATACGCGATTCAGAAACATTTCTAGAACGAGTCTTCAGCACTAAAGCAATATTTCGTTGGTATCGTCAAAAGACATATGTTGGTCACCAAATACATAAATGATGGACATTGCCTAAAGCAAATTTCTATTATTATTGTAAATACGTACTTTTCGTTAATTAATTTTTTTGTTTTTTTTTTTTTAAATCGGCGTCCAATAGAACAAAGTCAAAACTTTGCCGGTTGATGGACGCTCACGGTCTCTGTGGGCTGTCAAAAGTTTTTAAAAAATTGCAACACCAAACAAAACGCAAACGCGCAAAACAATGGGAACACGATAACGGAACGGTGTACTGATAACAATGCCAACGGCGTCGCGGGTATCAGTGGCGGGGTGTGAATCGTGATAACGGGCGCGAATCGACCTTGAAACCGAACACAGGCGTTTATATCGATTATAAGAATAATAATAAAATATTCCGACGGGCGAAATCGTCGGCCGAGTACGGCGGCGGTGGTGTGTGATGGTCGTTCGTGTTGATTTGTTAAACCGATTGAAGAACGTTGGGAAACGCGCGTTTATAGTCCCGCTGCTGATCACCGCCGCACTCGGTTACCGACCCGTTTCCGCCAAAATTCAACACCGTCCTGGTGTTTGAAGTTGGACTACCGTAGATAGGTCACGCGATTATCCCGACGGACGAAATGCGTCACAACGGTTCCTCCAAAATGTTCTCGACGATCGACCAGTAAGTAGCAGTCTGGTTTTGGGTGTTGGTCGATCCCGCAATCGCTTCTAGTACGACAATGCAACACAGCAGCGGCGTGATTGGCAAGCCAGACACCATTAAACCGGCCAAGCACAATGGCGGAAACATTGCTGGCATGTACGATCTGGAACAGACTCTCGGCAAAGGCCACTTTGCTGTCGTCAAATCGGCTAGGCATGTGTTCACAGGCGAACAGGTAGCTGTCAAGGTGATTGACAAGAACAAGTTGGAAGAAGTTTCCAGGAATCATCTATACAAAGAGGTTGGTGCAGTTTTATTTGAGATGCGACACCAAATAAATTTACTGTGTACAATATCTCTTTGGTAAGGTCAATTCATTTATCAAATATTAACATCTGCTTGCTATACATTTCATTCACCATTGTGAATCATGTCACTGTTTAGTTCGTTTGTTTAAAAATATGCCATGGTTCATTTTCTAATTTGTCAACATTTACCAACACAATTTGTTCTTTGTGAATATTCCAAACTGTCTCAAACAAATAATAAATCAGAAAATAAATTCAGTTTTATTTTGTATGTATATTTGCTGGTAAAATTATGTGATAAATTTCCCAAATAAATCCACATCCCCAATTTTATATTATTCATATTTCATTTATAGATTTAAACTATCAATAAATTGAATAACTATTGTCTATTAAGATTCAAATTTCCATTGGAATTAAAATTAAAAAAAATAAAATGATATTGAGAACACTTGCAATAGACAAGTGTATGACCCCAATTAAATGTATTTCTTATGCACATACCTATCTACTTATTTGATATTGGCTATTCTTTTATCTAATTATTTTGGATTAAAAACTATTCATAATTACTAATATAATAATTGTTACCTACCAGTAACTAATACTAATAGTTTTCTGACCATTGAGATACCTAAAAAAGACATGAATATCACCAAAATGCCTTTCCTGTGTTATGTATTGATTACTTTTATTGTTCAAGAGTATTGAAATAAGCTGAGTTAAATGTGTTAAAAATTTTAAATGTAATAGTTATTTGTAGTAATTCTATTGTCATACCTATGATTGTTCATTCAATTTTTTAGCTACAGTAATTGTATAGACCTTGTTACAAATGTAATCTTTATTGCATAATTATTTGAAGTACATACTTCTAGTTTTCGATAAGTTTAATAAATGTATAATTTAATTTTTAAGATTTTTTTTATTAAAATTAGTTATCAATTATAATAGAACTATAGATTTATTATGTGTCATATTAAATTTTGCAAATTGTGCGTAATAAATTTATTAGTAATAAAGATTATGTACACCTAAAAAAATAACATTTTAATGATCATTTACAAATAATATTATTTTATTCCACACAGTATAATTAATTTCATTATATTTTTTGTACACATGATAATTATACAATTAAAAGATAATTTTATTGTTTACAGATAACATTCATAATATGAGTGTTAATTGTTTATAATTTATCTTTTAAAAAATGTTTAGGAGATGGTATTTAATATTTTATTAATTAATGATTCTCTAGTATACGTAATTATTACATTTTATATGTGTAAACACTGTTACCTTTTTTCCTAATATAGGTGCGATGCATGAAACTAGTGCAACATCCAAATGTTGTAAGATTGTATGAAGTAATTGATACACATAGTAAATTATACCTCATACTCGAGTTAGCAGATGGTGGAGATTTATATGATTACATCATGCGGCATGAAGGTGGATTATCTGAGCGATTGGCTTGTGAATATTTCGCTCAAATTGTGCGAGCAATAACATACTGTCACAAACTACATGTAGTTCATAGAGATTTGAAACCCGAAAATGTAGTTTTTTTTGAGAAACAAGGGGTTGTGAAACTTACAGATTTTGGGTGAGTTATGTCTTATTATTACCACAACATACTCCTTATTATTTTGTAAATACCAAAAATATTTTTTGCAGTTTTAGCAATACATTTTGTCCAGGACAAAAATTAGAAACTTCGTGTGGTTCATTAGCTTATTCTGCTCCTGAGATATTGATTGGAAATTCATATAACGCTACTGCTGTTGGTAAGAAAAATATCTAATTTTTGTTATTTAAACATGTATGTATTGTTAAAATCAGTATTAAATTGTTTTTCGATTATAAAATAATTTTTGTAACAAGTTTTTAAGTGTCAAGAAATAAAAATATTAAAACTTACTAAATGAAATGAATTAAATTAAAATCTTTATTTTAGCTAAAAATTAAATACACAGAAAACAGTATTATATAATAAAGTTTTGTATATTAATTTTTATAAACCATTTAGAACATGTCAAAATATGTCATTATTTTGACTCTAAAATTTCATAAAAACTCATTTCAACACATTAAATATATTAGTACCCAGTTATTTCGATTTATATTCAGAGGTATTTTTATTTACAAAATTTAATTAAATTGTTTTAAATAATAAATAAATGTTTAAATAATGTTGTTGGATGATTTTTCAACTTATATTTTGTTCAATTCAGTTAATATTTATATACTCATTAGTTTTTATTTAGATACATTATTATCAATATTATATTATTATATATATTTTAATTTAAATAAATTAAAAATGTTATTATTTAATATATATTTTAAAGATATTTGGTCATTGGGTGTTATTCTATATATGCTGGTATGTGGCGAAGCACCTTTTCATTCAGCTAATGACAGTGAAACTCTGACTATGATTATGGACTGCAAATACAAGGTGTCCAGTCATGTGTCGGAAGAATGTAAAATCCTCATTGGTCGTATGCTTGTACGAAATCCTGAGAAACGAGCTACTCTTGAAGAAATCGCCGCAGATATTTGGTTAAAAGATGTTAAAGTGATAAACAATAATGAAAGTCCTTTGGTTTCTAAACAATTAATTAACGAAGACGATCATACATTAATTGTCCAAAAAATGATAACAGGCAAAATCGCGACAAAAGAACAAATCATTGAGTCAGTACTATTACTGTTTTTATAATTACTTTTATTTAAATGGTAAAACATTTACTGTAGAGTTAATAAAATTGTTCTTGAAACAACTTTTTCAGGGCTTTGGATAAAAATGAATATAATCATATTACAGCTACTTATTATTTACTTGCAGAAAGAAAACTAAATTTAGCGACATCAAAAAAATCTCAAATTAATAAAAAGTATTTTAACACTGTTTACCAATTTTAATATGTAATATTTTACCCTTTCTTTATTTTTTTTGTAGCAATATGAGTGTTCCTGAGTTGAAAGTAGACAATTGTATTCAAAATAATGCTTCGGAGGTAGTTAATGTAGCGCCTACATCTGCAGTATTAGGAACATTACATTCTGATCGTGCTAAAGTAATATAAAAACATTTGTTAGTTAATGAATTATTTGTAAGTTGGTTGTTATTTGTATAGAGAACTCGAAAATGCAGTGTTGTAGTAGAAGAAGAAGACGAAAAAGAAGATGAAAAAGAAGATGATGATAATGGTTCATTAAATCGACGGGGCTCACGGTCTGAAGGAAGATTGAACTCAATAGCCTCTGAACTACGAACACCAAATTCTTCCATTACTGAAGTCAATGAATCAAATATAACTATTTCTGTTGTTTCCAACAAAACCCCACCTCCTTTTGTGTCTTCTCAAAGTTCACCACAATTACTGCTTGATGATAAACAGAACAGAATTGGCAATTATATAACATATGAACAAAGACGAAGCAAAATGCATAAAAACCGTACAGCATCATGTAGTAGTTCTGAAACCAGTGATGATGATACCGATGGTCGTAAAAAACGTGGTAGTAGCAAGTCGCTAGCATCGTTTAAGGGTAATGATAAAGATCCTGATAACGATGGAATGGATAATGCTGGTGGACAAGGAACAGAACCCACACATGAACATAGCACTGATAACAATAATGAAAAAGATGAAAACAGTGGAAATAAAGCAGAAAGGCCTAATGGAAGTACTGCAGGTAAAAGACGATGCATAAGTGGAAATACTCGAAGTCGAAGAGGTAGATCTGCTGAAACTAGGTTAAGAGAAAGTCAGAGTTTGAATCGTATAACTGAAGTTCAGGAATCCGAAGTGAATACGCCTAGTTCAACTGTTAATTGCAATCATTTTGAATTTAATAACAAGGACTGTCAGGTGAGAAATCGTAATGTCAAATTACTATACATAATCTAAGTAAATTGTATTAATATTTATTCTATTTTGTTTTTTTTTTAAGGTGTCCATAAATGATTCAATTGATAAAAACTCTACAACTATATTAACTTTACCCCAGCATAAAAAACACCAAACATCTAAACGGGTATCATTATTTAGCAGGTATTTGAATTTACAAAAAAAACTGTGTACACAAATTCTATTTAGCAAAAAGAACACTGATAACCGTTTATATAAAGCAAAATCTTGTTCAGAAATGGCCAATTCCAAAATTACTGTTAGAGAATTGAGTGTAGACAGGTGTTAAGAAATTTCTGTGCACATAACCAGACATGTATTATTATTTTATTAAGATGTATAATGTCGGGCATATTATTCTAATTTATTTACTTTCTTTTTATCATTGAATTCTTACAAATATGTTGCGTTCAAATATTATACCATAATGGAGAATTTTCTTTAAAATGTCCATTTTTACTGAATTTCTTTATTTTTAAAACAAAATGTCACCAAATAAATTTGAGAGAATAATTGGTCTATTAAAAGACTACATATAACCAAATATAATTTTTATGATTATTTAACTTGTTTTTATTTTAAGATAATTCTATTTGTTAATTGTTTAACCAAAGTTAATTTTTACACAAACATGTTTTTATATAAGATACTCATTGAAACGTTCTGTACAATTCAGACATATGCAAATTTTGTTTTTTTGATTTTTGTTTTAAGTTTAGTAGTCAATGCCCAAATTTATATTGATTGTTTTTGGTTGTGTAATTGTAATATATCGAATGTATTATCGATGGAAAAAAAGAAAAAATAATAACAAATTACTAAGTTATTTATGAAATTGGACTAGTCATTTTTTACTCCCAATAAAGGTGACAAGATTTTTTATTTTATATACATATATATTATTTAAATTTTGTTTTATTTTAGTTATAATGTATTATATAGAGTTAATTTTTATGTTTCAAGTACAAGTAGACTAGATATTATTAATGTATATTGTTGTTATTCTTCCAAAAAAAACACTATTTCAGTTGGTCGGTTGTGAAAATTTTTAAAAAAAAATTATTCTCCATTTAAACTATGTACCTTTTGATAAATCAATTTTTTTAATGATTTAATCACACAAGCACCAAACTTGGTCAGTAAACGAAAAATAATATTATATATAACAATTTTTTGGTTTTGCCAGGGGCAAGAGAGTGCCATAATTAACATGTATTTAAATATTACTATCATTTAGCATAATAATTTATCCACAATATACTCATATTATAGAAGAAAAAAAATAAGTGTGCAATATACATACATGTATTAGAAGTTTGAAGTACATTAATAAGATTGACAATCAAAAGTCATATAATATATATATATATATTTTTTTTTTTTAATTATTTTAACTTATTAAATAATCAATGTTACCATTTAATGACATTTTAGTTTTAACGTTTGTATAACTTACTACCCTAATGTTTTGAACTGTTATAATAATCATAAATAAAGTTTGAACAATTTGTTTTCATTATATTTTTAGTAAAATTGTTTATGTTTTGTATTATTATGTTTAATTTTTTTTTTTAAATTAATGTAGGCACATTTGTGTGACATTATGTTTAAGACGAGGCGAGTATAATATGTATACAAACGAATACATTTTGAAATTTAAAACTGGTTGTGATCATTATGAAATTAGAATTAGTTATTAAATAAATCAAATTGTTTTCTTTGTATTATATTGTTATTTTATATATAACATAACTGTTGAGCCCAAAATCACAAATAATAATAGTGCATTAGTACATTGTATGAGATTGAACATATCTATAATGTAGATAATAGACAAAATATGACAGAGAACTTGGCTAACTTAAAAAGAAAATAGGGTTGTGTTGGCAATGATTTATGTGTCGTTTAATTCATGTAAAACCCATTTCCAAATTGACAGAAAAATCACTTTAATGTGATATATTGTATATGACTAATGCGCTATATTATTGTTGTACCAAAGCTTGCAAAATAATCTTTGTCTTTTGTGCATTGCTGCTGTCTTCTAAAACGAATGGAATTATATGAACCGCTCACCTTTTGTAATATCATGATAACACTATTTTTAATACATCAAAAAATGTAAATATATAATAGGTAGTATGAGAACAATTTATAACCAATCAACAGTATTCAATTACTTGGGATACATTTTTTATTTATGTATTTCACATTATTTCTTCTATGGCGTGTTCTCATTTCTTTAGAAGAAAATTAACAATAGTTTTTTTTTTCCTTCATAGATTTATATTTGATTGTAGTTTGTGAATAATTTGTGAACACCTGTAAACACCTAAATAACACAATTTTGCGCAACAACTATTCTTAATACAAAATACTTGATATCGTTATTTATGAAATTACTATAAAATTATTTGAAAAAAATGAAAAACCCGTTAATCAATTTAGTTTTACATAAAGCAATATATAGATCTCAGCGCACAACTTCATCCAATACTTTAGGCCATGTGCTCATTGGTAAGTTATTAAAAAAAAAATTAACAATAACATTGTATTTTTATATACTAAAAAAAGAAAGAAAAAATATTGTTAATATTTTATAGCTGGCGGAACTGGGTTTATTGGCAGGAATTTAACAGAAATGCTGCTAAGAGAAAGATACAAAGTGACAACTATATCTAGAACTGAAACAGGGAAGAAAGACATAATCACTTGGGTAATCAAATTTTTTCATAGTTGAAACACATTATCACTAGGCGTACACGTTTTGTACGTAAAATTACAAATTATATTTGAAGGCCGACATTATATTACGAGGTATTCCGGATGGCATTACTGCTGTGGTCAACTTAGCCGGCGCACCACTATCGATACCTTTTACTTATTTTAGTGATAATTACAAGAAAGAAATTTTCTACAGCAGAATCGGTTCGACTTGGTTGCTTACAAACAGCATAAATTGTACCAAAAACAAACCAAATGTATTTATTACAGTCACTAGTACAGGTATATCCCAACACAACATATACAGATTAATATGACATTCACGATTATCTCACCAACAGACATCTATCCATCGAACAAAGTACACACAGAAGATTTTAATTTTACCGGTCCAACAATATACAATAATTTCTATACAAAATTAGGAGTCTATTGGGAAAAGCCGATGACATGTTTGTCCTTTGATGTCCGCTGGGTGTCCATTAGAACAGGTATAAGACTATGTTGATATTTAGCATTGAATGTAAATACTTAAGTAACGAATAGCAGACTAGTAATTAAATAATATAAACAAAATAAACTAACAATTCATTATTAATATCAACATGGACTAGGGACAGTACTCGGTCACGATGGAATATTTATGAAATGGTTGAATTATAACACCAACATAGGTGATGGACATCAGTATCAGCCGTGGATACATATGTGTGATTTATTGTATTTAATTCTGTTTTCAATGGAGAACCCACAAATATATGGAATATTGAATGGAGTATCACCAAAAGTAAAAAAAAAAAACAAGCAAATTGTGTTTAATACAAAGTCATTTATACAATCATATGATAAATTACAGAACATAACCAATCACCAATTAACTGCAACACACGCAAAAATAATAGGAAAATCAGTAAAGTTAAACATGCCAAGAACAGTACTAATGACAGTTTTTGGGATAGAAAGAACAAAACTAATATTAGAAGGAAGACAAGTATTGCCAACAAAAACTCTATCTTATGGGTTTACATTTGAATATGGTGAAATTGAAAAAGCTCTAAAACACTTATTACACTATTAATGTTATTTAAATAAGTACTTACCAGATGTTGATGTTTGATTGTCAATTATAAACATATATTTATTAAAGCAAATTATAACGAATTACCTATTCATCATTAGACTTTAAATACATTTTTAAGAGATTTATAAAAATTATCTGAAAAAATGATAAAATTGTATTTGGCAGTCAAACATGCCTTACCATTTAATCATGATTACTACTAAATAGTTAAATAGTATTTTAATTGCTACCAATTTGGTATACTACAGATTTGATTGGTCTTTTTTAACCAACAGCTCTTACAAATCAATTGTATTTTCCTTCCATGTGTTTCACAATATTGAGTAAGATAATTAATAATCATTCATGTTTATTCCTAAAACAATACTGTATTATACCACACATTTATAAATTAAAGATTTTAAATAATACATGTCATGAAGTCCCATCAATGGATGACTTTTTCACTCAAGTCATCAGTGTATAAAAACCTAGTTAATTTAATTTACTTATCTTATTTTATCTATTTTTCTTTTTCTAATATTTTATGTCACCACTTGTACTTATTATAAAAACGTATCTTTACAGATCGTATAACAACTAATAATAAAAAAAAGATTTTAAAATTTGTATTATAACCTCAAAATAATTTTTTGTTTTAATATAAAGTATAGTATATATTATATTATTTGAAAATATAAAACTGGTGTAAGGTTTGGTTTCCAATTAGGATGGTTACAGACCTGACATAAAATAAATAAATAGTTATAGAGACAACATAAATATATATATATATATATATATTGTGTGTGTGTGTTGGTAAAATTAAATAAACCACATATGTTAGTTTTATATGACAGAAATTTAACTATCCAACTTCGATATTACACACATGTATACATTTAATAATTAGGCCTTGCACCTAAACAATAATTAAATGAGTATAATCGCTTTTTTATAACCTACAAAATAGTTATTAACGTTAGAACCGAGATGAATCAGGAACGCAATTCAAATTAAAATAAATATAAAAATAATAAACAATGTTTAGTTGGCGAAAAGAAAATTTTTAATCATAATCCATTAGTCAATATAAAAGTTACAATATCGCAGTAATGTTACCAAAACATGATAATGTCTTGTGCCGGCCATGAGGTTTACTTGGACCTTGCACGCATCTTCCTCCTCTTGCGCTTCAACCTACGCATACGCTTCTTACGCCACTTAGCCCTCATGTCGGGCCCAACAAATCTAAAAACGGAAGCAAATCATTAGCGATACGTGAAAAATCGAATATAAACGGCGAGGGCGAAAACGTGGTAGTGAAAACGAAACCAAGTCAATTACACGGAAATATCGTCAACTAAACGACGAGTACTAATAGGATCGGTTTAAGTAGAAAATAACTGAATTAAGAAATCATTTTAAAATAATTAAAAAAAAAATACTTACCAAAGATGAGAAAATTTCGTATTCGGATAGATCAGTGTCATACAAAAACGAATGAATATATGGTGTATGTCACAGAGTGACGCCGTAGACGACCCCCGTCACCATTCTCATACAATGTTGCCAACCAATCTATCTATACTTGGAGTGGTCTAGGAGGAAAAAACGAGAATGTTCATCAATAATATTATGAAGCGGGTAACACTGTACCGAATATATTCATAAATATTTCTTTTTTATCATCTGATTATAATAATGTTAACGTTATGGTCTTAGTAAGTTCAAAATTGAATCACTTTTTTGAAAATTCAGTATCCTTATGCATTAGTATCAAATTTTTTAAAATTAATAAATAACTATTAACATATTTATATATCAAAACTTACATCAAGAATATTATATATTTCATCATGATTTCAATTAGTCGTAGTTATTCAACGGCAAGCAAAGGAAGAGTGTTAATTGGCAAGTTATTTTTTGATTCGTGTTTTATATATTTATATTTATTTATCCTTGTGTATATTTACTAAAACGAAAATTCAGTATTAATATATAATATCAATTTTGTTCATAAAAAGTTTACAATAAACTTTTGAACAACAACTTGTAAATTGATAATAATTATATATATTAATATACATATAGTATTTAATTTACTTGTTATATTACTTGTTACTACTGTTACATTAAACAGTAAACGATTTTCACAGATTAAAAACGTTTCAAAAATATTGTACAATTTCAATATAAAAACAATGTATTCAATTATTTAGATGACTATAGCTTAAATTAATAATTGCACCTAATAAATTATTATTCATTACTTTGTAAATGTGATTTTGGGATGTACGCCTGTTAAAATTTTTTGTAAAAAAGGTTAATTTTAAATGTACTTTTTGTTTACCACTGTAAATGTAATTTAGTAAATATAGTATCAGATGTTTAATATGAGACTAAAATAACCTGTACTAATAAATTAATTATTATATTTTAATAAAAATTTAGTGACATCTGTTTTTTATTAATAAATATATTGAACTGCATTTTTTCTAGGAGGTGGAACAGGATTTGTTGGAAAATACTTGAAACAATATCTCAAAGATCATAATTATGATGTAACAATCGTGTCTAGAAAAACCAAAGATTTAAACAAATCTGGTTCAGTTATAAGCTGGGTAATAACTAAGTCAAATCATGATTTTTTTAATTTTTCATACAAATAAACAAATGTTTTTCTATCTATTAATAGGAACAAGTAAAAAATAATGAAATACCACTCGATACTGTAGCTGTTGTTAATGCAGCCGGAGAACCAATCCTTGAACCTACTCGATTTTGGACCAACAGCTTCAAAAAATCTGTATGGGATAGTAGAGTCCTGACCAATCAATATCTTACTGATGCAATTAATCAAATGAATTCGCCAAAACCAAAATTATTTGTATCTTTTTCTGGAGTAGGTACGTTTCAAAATCATATAGATTCAATGGTAAATCATATAGATATACCATTTTTAATTACACTATCATACCTGATGTGTTAAATGAATTTTAATTTTTAGGAATATATCCACCAAATACGGATAAGTTAAAACCCTACACGGAGAGTTATCAAGTTGAAGAATTTGATTACTTATCCAAACTGGTCATTGGGATTGAAAATAGTGCTAAACCAAAATCAGATGATGTACGTTCAGTTATAATTAGATTAGGTAGGTAAAAAATGAATTGTTTATTATACCAAAATAGATTATATTTTAACGAAATGTATATACTTCTTATAGGAGTTGTACTTGGTCGACACGGTGGATTTATAAGTCAGCTATATCCATTCTTTCGTTTCGGCTTTGGAATATGTATGGGTAAAGGTACTCAATTCTTTCCTTGGATACATGTAGATGATGTGTGCCGTATAGTATTATTTGCTATCGAGAATAATAAAGTGAACGGTATTGTAAACGGAGTTGCACCTGAAGTAATACACACTTATTCTACATTTAAATTAGTGTGTTTAATTTTATTATATTTCAGGTGATTTCCCATCAATGTTTTGCCGAGAGTTTTGTCAGAATCTTTGGTCACAGTTTTGTGCTCAAAATTCCTGGTTTCGTTTTCAAGTTAATATTTGGAACGGAACGTGCAAAAATGATTTTGGAAGGCCAAGCTGTTGAGCCAACTAAACTAAACTCATTAAATTTTACTTATGAAATGCCTGATATCAAATCGGCATTGTGTCGTGTGTCTCGAGAATAATGATTTTTTGACAATGGTTTTCATTAAATTTATTAGGTATCAAAACAACAGGTATATTATAGACCTAATTTATTTATATAATTTAAAATAAATAGTTTATAATTGTCATTAATGATGTTATCGAAATCCTTTATTAAAGAGAGAAATCTATGAATAAAAGAAAAATCAAACATTTATTATTTACATTTTGTTTTTCGTTTAATTAAAAAACAAAATTTATCAGTCATTATTAAAATATGTAAATTGATATTTGTTTTTAATTTCACAAGCGCAATTGACTTCTTATTAAATAGAGTCAAAATTAAAAACTTAAATTTTATAACTGAATGTTAATTTTGTAAAGAATATGAATATAGCTTAACTTATAATTTTTATTTTTAGACTAGAGCATTATAATTTGAAAACAATACATTTAATTTTTTTTATAAAAAAATAATTACTCTCAAGGCTTAAGTACAGTTAATTAATTAATATTTTGTAATAATTTAATTTACAATACAACTAGAATTTACATTATTTTTGTAAATGTAAGAAAACAAATGTATATATATACTATTTACAAAAAAGAAAAAACGTAAAATAGTTAAAATAATATACAAAATAAATTATAACAAATTAATATTAGTTAGGTGGTTTAATGTGGCAATTTTTTTATGTTCCAATCTAAATTTGTATTTTTTGTTTATTTTTATTTTGTAGCAGAGTAAAAGTTGGGAGATTCCTACAAAGCTTCATCTCCAGTTTGATAAAGGTCGGCATTACCATTTCTGTTTGTTAATGGTTGTTTTTCTGGTGCGCTGGATGGCCGATTGCGTTTGAAAAATCCACACTGCAAACAAAACAAACAATTAAATCATTGCGTTTTTTATGTGTTTGTTTACGATATTCGATACAATATTGCCCTGTTAAATAAATTATAATCCAACAAATATATTTAACATGAAAAAAATAAAAATAAAACAATATTGTACTTCAATTATGAATTGTTTTGTATTTCATTTATAAAACTGTTTATTTACAATCGAATTTATAAATGTGAAGTAATAGAAATATTATTCTATTATAAAATGTTGTGAATATTCGATATGGTTTAATAAATAATATGAATCGTAATTAATTTCAAGTTTAAATGTCTAATCACTTTCTTTTAAAATGTTCAGAAAGTATAATGTTCAACCTGTCTTTCAACATTTCAACTAAGTTACTTTTTTAGAAACAAAAAAAATTCTTCGAATTGACTTTGTACAAAGGTATTTAAATTAAATTAAATTGATCATGATATATAAATAACATGAAATACCATATAGTATTTAAAACTGGACACATATTTTACTGTTGTTTTTATATTGCTTATTAGAAAATGTCTAAACAAAATTAAATAACATTTCATTTTTGAAGTTAATACAAAAAAATATAACAGTAATCTTGAATTTCAATCATATTGTATTGATCGGACTTGACAATAGTAATCATATAAATATATAACAAGTAGTAGTTACCTTGTAGAGAAGATACACCAGAAGCAACAAAATAGCAGTTCCAGCAACAGCGGCCAACACTACGATCCACAGAGGGATGATGTCTGGTTTAACGGCCAGGTCTCTGGGAATGACTTGGGTGAACACTTCGTGGCTTTTAACGCGGGCCAGTTTGTTGTCGGGCTTACCGATGTACGGCAGTTTGGTGACCTTTGCGGATATCGTCGAACTGAGTTTCACCGGTCTGTTGAGCGCGACCTAAAAACGAAAACGAGCGTCACAAAAAGAAAAGAAAAAAATATCGAAAACCCGTTCACCTTCTTCAGCGTGCTGACCCAAGCCCTGGACCTGAACGACAGCCACACTTCCTGGTCCTTGGACAACGGACCGATTTTACACTTGACCGTCGCGCACCGGGTAGGCCCGCACTTTTTCGTCTCCGTGTCCCTCTTGAACCTCGTGTACAACTTGAACTTGCCGTCGTCCACTTGGCCTTGGCCCCGCCGTACATCGTCGCCCGCGCTCGTCGGCCTCGCGTAGTTCTGCGGCTCGTATTCCTGACCCTCGTACACCTCCGTGGACCCGCCCTTGGCGATCAGCGCGTCCCAGTCGTCCGCGTTCTTCACCCGGTACAGCTTGCCGTCCACGGTCCGCCACCTTTGCACCGTCTCCGTCTCGTCCACTTTCGCCTGTCTGAACCCATGGCCGTTGCGTTCGGCCGCGGTCGCGCTGACCGACAGGTCGCTGTCGTCGCCCGGTATGTTGCTCACCACGTTGGTCGCGCCGCCGGCGTTCATCTTGCCGACGATGGCCTCGCGATAGTCCAACAGACCGTCCTCCACGCGGCTCGAGCTACCGTTGCGCACGTGTCCGTTGTCGTTTGTGCGCCACTGGCTCCTCACGTACGTCTTCGGCGGCCCGCCGTCGTCCCACGTCGTGTTCACCACGTGGCTGTTTTCCGTCTCGTGGAAGCTCGCGAGGCCGTCCCGGCTTTCGTACGGACGCCGTTCCTCGTGCGACGTGCGCACCTCCGACGAAGCTGTCCGACCGCCGGCGGACGACGACCACGCCGCGCCGCCGGCGACGTTCGACGAGCCGCCGTAGTGGCCGGCGACGTTCGACGAGCCGTCGTAATGGCCGCCGCCGGACGACGAGCCGCCGCTGGACGACGACGACGACGACTGTCCCGCGTCGAAACGTGACGCCGCACCGCCGCCGGACGATTCCGCGTGGAAAGTTCCCGACGCGGACTCGGTTTCGCCGAAATGCGCGGCCCCGTACGACCCGTCGTAAACGCCGTGGACCGCGGAGGAACCGGTCGTCACTCTGCCCGCACCGCCGGCCGCGCTAGACGTGACGCCGCCCGAAGATCCCGCGTGAACGGACGAAGAAGACGCGTCCGACGAGCTCGTTCCCCTCGACTGGTACTCGTTACGGACTACGGCAGCACCGCCGGTCTCGGACGACCCGACCGCGAACGTCGGCCCGCGGTTGACGTGCGCCGTCGTGCCGGACGCCTCGCCCGCTCTCACCGCGACGCCGCCGCTCCATTCCGAACTCGCGCCCCCCGCGTTCACGTTCACGCCGGCCCCCGCGACCGCGGTCGATTCCGTTTTCTGGTATCTGATCTTCTTCTCGTACGTCCCGTCGCCCCACTGGGATCTCGATTCTTCCTCGTCCTTCTTTTGGATTTCCAAGAAACGCCTTTTCTCGTCTTCCGTCAGCTCGGCAAACGTCTTGGCGGACGTCGCGCCGGAACTCGACGAACCGGCGCTCTCGCCGCCTTTCACGGTGACGGACGCACCCGAACCGCCGGCAACCAAACCGCTCGTCTCCAGGTACGACTTCCTTTTACGGTCGACCTACGGACACGGCCGCGCGCGACATTAACAACGACGTGTCTACGAGTACCGGTACTTATGGTGTGTAACTTACGTTCAATTTCAGCGGATTGATTTCTTCGATCGCTTGACATTTCACCGGTCCGCCGGTTTCGGGCATTTCGAGCAGATACAACAACGGTTCGCCTGCGAAAAACAAAAAAAACATCGTTTGAAATAAGTAATTTTTTGTGTTCGTACACTACAACGCGAAACAAGTCGATTATTTAATTGTTATAAACATATATGCACGTTGTTTCTACTACGTTTTAATGGGTTTTAATCCGATCGGATAATAGGTTATATTACCGGCCAACGTGAATAACGGCCAGTCGATATAAGCTTCGGCTTCCAGTATGTCCGACGGTCCCTTATTCCGTATGCCGTATATGTGCACGACTTGCGGTCCGATCTGTTTCTCATCGGTCACGTTGATGCCGTCTTCCATGGACACGTTATAGTGCACGTCCACGGGTTTCGACGATCCTTCGATGATTAGATCGGTTTCCACCCAGAGCGGTACGCCCAAGTACTTTGTGTTATCGGACACCGAGTCCGAGTTTTCTGGATTCGTGCTGTTCACCGCCATATTGAACTCGTATCTGGCGTTCGTCTCGGTAGTTTGGTACGGTTCCAAGACGACTTTGAACTGGACCTGAAATCGCAACTGACGGTCAGTCTGGGAGTCGGACGCTGCGACGTCGTCCGGCCGCGACTAACGTATTTATCCTTGGGCAACGGGTTGCCGATGTCGCAGTGTAAAGTGTTGTTCGTCATCGCGGACGGAGCTGAACACTGTACGGGTATGTCGTTTTCAAAATCGTCAATTCTCTCTATTTTCACGTAATTGACACCTGGCGGCACGGTCATGTCGAAAGTCGTCTCGAACGAGTCTTCCCCTTCGTTCTGCACTATGACGTCGACTTTTAATTTCTCGTTGGATCCAAGCAAGAAGGACTCGGCGCTCCTAAAAACAAAATTTCAATACGGATTGTAATAATCATTCGGAACAGTTATTTCTCGTGTTTTGTTACGGTGTAGCTATCAGCCGAAGATTCGGTATGCAAATATTATCGCCACCGCAATTCTTTTGTATGCTTATCGAGTCCCTGGAGACGGCGAACAGCTCGTTGTCGAGATCTATAACGGGCGTTAAGGTTCTAGTGAACTTTCTGTTCTCCTCGATGATTCTGTACCTCAACTCCGCTTCAAGCGGTGTCAACTTGTCTCTAATGTTGTTCTAAAACCGTAATTATAAAAGTTACCTATATACCGTACCCACATATATATATGCTAAGATAATGTTTTAAAAACATTGAATCGTACTGACCTTCAAGTAAACGTTGAACGTCTTACAAGATTGCCCGTTCTTCTCCAGAGTCAGGCTGTGGTTCAGCACGTATCTGTTTTCCTCCGACATAAAGAACATTCTCGGAGATTTCGGTTTTTTCGCATCCAGCACCAATTGCATTTCGATGTCTAATCAAAACGAGACAAAAATGAAATGTTTAAAAATCGATCCGTTCTACGTGTTTCGTTACGGTGCACTCACTCAGCTGATCGTCAACGCCGATGCCCGTGTACTGTAAACAGGTGGTCAAAAACAAACACGGGACCGAACTGCCGTCCTTGGTCGTACACTCCCTACGTTCCAATGCTATTTGCTTGTTATCCGACTTGAAGTACACGGACGTGGTCATCTGAGCCACCGGTCTGGATTTCATAAAGTAGGCCGTGTCCGATTCGTACGCGCCGACTATTAGATCCGGATACTGGTTGTTGTCCAAGTCCGTGCCGCCGGACAACGAGAAGCCGAACGTCGTGATGGGTCTTCCTCCGACGGACACGTCTTCGGACCTGATCACTTGCGAGTACTTTTCCCGGACGCCCGTCTTGGTCCCGTGGTATATGTACACCGCGCCCAGCTCGTCGGGACCGTCGTACGGGGCTCCGACAGCGAAATCTGGAATTTCGCAAACGAATCCGTTAACGGGCACGTTGTCTTCGACGTAATGAAATGCGATACTCACCTCCGTATCCGTCTCGGTTTATGTCTCCCAGGCCGCTCAGAGCCAGGCCAAAACGAGACTTCGAATGAAATCCCATTCTCGTGTTTCGTTCGTAAAACTTATATCCCTAAACACGCACGTTTAAATCACTGTTAATGTCGACAATGTTGTTGCATGCGACCATGACATTTCCTCGGCGTTTTATCTTAAACGTCGGTCGAAATCGAATACAAATACTACGTATTATACGTATACACACGCGTTTTTAAGACATTACCGTCGCGGATTAAAACGTTTAAATAGTTGGTCGCGTACCTCTTTCTTCAAGTACACGTACACTTTCCCGGTCTCGTACGACCCGTCGTTCTTGGTGAACTCGCTGAACAGCGGCGCGCCGACGACGATGTCGTCGCCGCCGTCACCGTCCACGTCCGAGACGCAAATCGAATAACCGAAATACGCGCCGAGCTGGTCGCCCGTAATGTTGTACAGGTTCGTCAGGCCGGTGGAGTACAACACGACCTGTAACCATAACAAAAACACACGGATCGCGTTTTCGTTCCGACGGCCGCGCGTCGACGAAACACGCCGTGCCCGTCGTATCGCATACCTTTCCCAAGAGCCCCGCGCCTCTGGGCATGCCGACGGCCGCGCCGGACTCAGCGCCGAATCCGAACGTGCCGACGGCGACCGAATAGCCGAGATAGGAATCGTCGTCGGTCGCCGGTCCCTCGTTCGTCGACAACACTTCCGGCCGGCTGTACAAGTTTTGCGAGTAAAACTGGCCTATAAAAATGTATCGCGCGTTAGAATGCGGTGTTTTTTCCATTTCCTTTTTTTTTTTTTTTAGTTTTTCGTTTCGGTAATATTTCTTTCTCCAAGCTTAGTGAGTTAAAGAAAAAATTAAAAAAAAAAAAAAATGTTAAATTAATTTTTTTTTTGTCAAAACGATTCATAATCCACCTCGAGATATTTTTGTTTTTACGTTATCCTGTTGTGCGTATTTTTAGTGGTTCGTTCCTTTTTTTAATATTTGTCGGTACAGGATGTTTCGAGCGCACTTATCGGATGCTGTCATCGTCTGTTGCACGTGTTGCACTAATGAGCGTCTGTCGTCAGCAGTGCACACCTGTCTTCAGAAGACGATTACGTTTTATAGAACTCGTTCGTTTAAACTCTTTCCCGGACATTAATGTCTTTTTTATGGTCTTCCTTCTGAACACGTTTCCTTGTTCAACAAATAAAACTCGTGCCGAGCTCACAAATGTTTTGATTTTTTTTTTTTTCTGAAACACCCTGTACCCGTGTAATATAATTAGGTGCGCTGTTTTTTTTTTTTTTTAAAAGTGTCATTAGGAATATATTATTCGGATTAAAATAATACGTTGTCATTCGTATTCTCTGGAATATTATATAAATCATTACACATAACATACAAAACGGTGATATTAAGAGTGGCGATTGTTGTTACCGGTTAGAACGTAGGCGACAAGCAGCAAGTGTTTACGAGTGCATATATGGTAGTAGTTACGATCAAGACCGAAGCGAAGCGAAATAAAAATAAAGCGTCCGATGGCTTTCCACAAAAAAAAAACTACGCTACGTTTCCCGACACGTCCTGTGATCATGCCAACCGAAACAGGGCTTGAAACCGTTTCGTGATACCGTCGATCAGCATTACGAAAATTGTTTTCGTTTAAACGGTCCCTGTAACCATTTAACCGTCGCGGCGTTATGTTATGTTATTGCGGTAACGTTTCAATATTTGTCGCGTGTCTCTCTGAATTTAAACGTCGTCGGATTATACGGCAAGACGGAACCGACGTAAAAAAAAAAAAGAAAAGAAAGTCATAACAATTGTGTTCGAATTAATACCATAAGAATGACAAAAAAATAAACAAACAGATACCGTTTAAACTTTATTATAGTTACGATTTTAAGCCCTGCCATTAAATAATATTATAATAGGTTAATGACTTCCGGAGGGAGTATATATAAATACATTATAATTTATAGTATACATTGCAGTTCCATTTTCATTTTCAACACGTGTTTACCTTCGTCGATGTCGTCGATGATATATTGTATTGCCGGTAAAAACGGCAACCGAGCTGTCGAATTGACGGAGTATAATTGGCCTGTCAAATAACATTAAAAAAAAAAAAAAAAAAAAAAAACATTGTGTTTTACATTCAAAGAACAATTTATAAAAAGCCCCAACGGATAAAAATAAAAACAATAAAAATAAAACATGCCCGAAAAGTCGGTAAATGGAAAAAAACGAAAATCGTTCGTTATCGTTTTTTTCCCACGTTGCGCAAACAAGGAATAAAATAATATAACAGGTATATAAATAGTGTTTTGGCCGTGATCACGTTGTACACGCGAATCCCAAATACAGACAAATAAAGCAACATAAACTACATGCCGAATCGTGAAATTAACAGTGCATGCATAGGAGGCGCACATCTTTTCCAACCTGGCACAGGAAAAGTACAAATTTACACATACGTACAAATCATATTAATATATATATAATATATTATTGTGATTATTAACGATTAGAAATTACTCGTTTCTTTTTTCCAGGATTTATAATATACGAATATAATATGCGTTACAATACAATCAACACAGTTTCTGGTGTATATTTATATATATATGTGTATGTGAATAGCTAAGTGTACGCACTAAAATTCGCATGAAATTATCTCACCTTGCCAATACCAACTTCCGACGGCACCTATGAACAATCGCTTTCCGTCCTACAGAAAACAAACAAAAAAAAAAATCCGTTTTTTAATATTTCAAAGTCCGCAATACGTTTTTGAAAAGCCGTCTCGTTATAAAAATACCTTAGAAACAGATGCCCCGAGTCCAGCTTGGCAAGTACCCTGTTTATGGTGACCCCAATTTCCTGTAACAGACACGAACGTTAAACGGGACATCCACCGCGCGTATATACATGTGCATAACGTACGAGTTCTAATATTATTTGGTGACCCAGTTAGTTTTTCGTCCGTCAAACTGTTTGATAAATATGTAAAATATATTTGAATCAAACGTATTATAAATAATTATAAATCTACGAGTATTATATATTCTTTGTGATATTCCAATACGTTTTACGCGAACGTAGTCGTACGACGACATGTAAATACGGTGTTTACAGTATAAGGTAATACAGAATATTTCTACGCGGTTTAGAGTACGGCGCGAACCATCGGGATTAATACTTGAATATTTTGAGGTTTTATTTTTAATTTTTATTGAAACATTGTATTGGTACATTTTGTTTTGATAGTTACATAAAAACACACAAATAGAATCATATCTGTGTACACTAAACTATTAAAATATTACAATATTACAACAAACGCACACTTAAATTCCAAACATTGACATACACTTAAATTATAAAATTAGTTTCCTTTGAAATTATGTAAGATAACACGGGCAACACTAGGGTATTGGATTGAGAATATAGAGGGAACATCGTAAGATATATCTAGATGATGGAGTACATTCTTAAGGCGAAATCGTAGGTCCCCCAAAGAAAGACCCGCGAACATTACATGGCCTATGTCACACTTAGTCTCTTCATAAAGTCTCGGACAAACGGAAAGTCATTTAAGGATAACTTGTATGTACAAGTATATACAAGTATGTCTAATACGTAATCTAAAAAAGAATATTATAGTTTTTCTATTGATTTCCATGTGATTGAACCACGGTGGAAAATATTTCGATTAATACTTGAAATGCATACAAGGTGCGTCTGTATAATGTTATTGTCCGTTCACTGTTTAGTGTTTGTTTAACTTACATATGTACATTTCAACGTCGAAGCTACAATCAAAATATTTGTGTGTTATTTCTGCCGAGTAACACGTTTTTATTTCGCTTAAAAAATGTGTATATAAAAACATTCACGAAATTACAACCAAAAGTAATAATAATATTATATTAATATTGTTGTTTAAAGTGTATTTACAACAATATACTCTTATAGAAAATAAACACTTTAAAACTAATATCAAAAACAAAAAATGGCAAAAAGTGTGACATTTCAAACCACAAATTTACAGTTCCATTTAAATACGAGAACTAAATGAAAAATTCACAAAAAGTGCGTAATAAATGTTATGTATTTATTTTAAGTTATTATTGCTTACAGTTTTTAAGGAAAGAGACTTATACAATTATTTTTAATTCAACATATTATTCTTTATAGATATGAAAATAACGTAGACAATTAAGATTTCGTTTTGTTTTTCAACAGTACGTTACTATCGTATTACGTGTTAGTGTTTGTTTTGCCGAAATACGCGGTGGCGACACGCACGCGTGGAATTGCTGACGATTGTCAACAATAACGCATTAAAATATATACTATTTATAATTGTTATGTTCATACAGTTTTGTTAATCGCTCGGAGTGATCAACGTTGACATGTCGTTTTACTTATAGTATTTTTCATTTGTAGAATTCAATTTGGCAGGTGGAAAATAATCATTAAAACGGAATTCCGTTAACACTTACGCGTTCGGCATGGTGAGTACTCGGAGAAATCGTTGAAGTCTTTGGTGACGTAGCACGTACCCACGGGATCTTTTCTGTTGCCGTTGATAGTGAAATAAACGTATCTCGGAGCACACGCCTGAAATATTAATAAATTCATATTTCAAATGCGATGATAATAATATACGTTTGTACGCGCGCGTATACTTATTATATTGACTTATTATATATTTGTGTGTGTGTGTGTGTGTATTTTTTTCTTAAACTTAATTTTCTATTACCTCCAATCCCATTTAAGACTAATTCTATGACTACCGCTGCTGCTGCAGTTTCTTTCCGATGACTATATGAAAATAATAATAATTGCGGTCTTTTGATTCCATTCAGTCGTGCTCTGACTGACAGACAAATTAGTATAGAACATTTAGAAACGAATGTGTGATGTACGAGTATACAACAATGACGGTCTCGTTATATTATTATGTACTATTTTTTTTATTTTATTTTTTTTTTCATTCCAAGTAGCTCTCTTAGATTCGAAGACGTTGATTAATCGACCGTTACAAATACGGAACATGACCATTTATTACGAAAATTATTCCGTCTCAATTATGCCGCCCCGATAGAGGAGGACCTTTTCTAGATTATATTTTGTTTTTAAAACAAAACTAACGCAACAGAATAGTGTACGTATACAAGATAAATACGATTTAACACGCATTTCGTGTTTTCAGTACGACCATAAACAATATTGAGATAATAATAAGAGTAATATAATATACGTCATGTTATTCATGAATAATTATGACGGAATGCTGTTCTGTAATAGACGTGCTTAACACGAACATGCGTATATACGTATTTTCATTTTTTACTCATGATTCATAAATGAGTTTAATGAATATGTCATTATTTGAGTTACATTTCTGTTTTATAAGTTTTTTCATACAAATGTAAAGCGTTTATTCGGATTTACGGATATTCTTGAATATGACCGATTGGGGTAGGCCATGTTAGTGAGATTGTACATATGGCGTATAATATTTGTCTGTTAACAAAAAATTGAAGGGTCGATTGGCATAGGCTTTGAGCGCGATAGGATATATTTTTTGATATGTAACTTTACACATAGAATTTTGATTACGTTTAAACGAAGTTTCTGACATGTATTTATGATATATCAAGTTATTGTCAAAAACGTAAAATGCTAGTAAAATAATACTCTAAAAACGAAAAAAAGGTGCGATTATTATTATGATTTTTTTTTTGTGTTTATCATTCCTAAGACGACGGTATTTTTTGAAATTTCATCTATTTTGAATATGTTATAAAGAAAAATCATAGGATTTAAATGTTATCGAAATATATTTGAAAGACGGCCGCCTGAGTGTTTTTTCAAGGGGCGGTCATTAGGCGGAACATTACATCATAGTATGATTCGTACGTATTAAAAAAATCGGAGTGTGTTCCTCGATAGGGTATGCAAATATCGGATATACAAACGTTCTAAAAGTCGGCTCTGACGATTTTTCGGTTCGCCAACACCACCTTGCAATTATTTTACGAGGTTAATATATATATAGTCGTACATGTGTATATATAAAGGTCGTGAAGAACGTACGGCAATTTAAAAATTCCGATTCGAACAAATAAAATATATATATAATATACGCGTATGTACGCCGAATACAATATCTATTCTACACATTTGCAGATATGATAAATGCAATAATATCTCGCAAAACAGTGCTACTTGTTCGTGACCGAGAAAATCGTGTTTTACGGTATAAAACTGTTTACAATAAATACAATTCGCAGTATGATATCGCGCGTATACGATTTCCCTCGTTCGCATATGGTATCCACACGCGGAGAAAAATATAATAATCTCGTATTGTTTTTCATGTATATATATATATATATAACATGTACTTGCGCGTATACTTCAAATGTTCTAACATTTATTTTATTACGCGATTTTCGGACTCGTATATGGAAGTCGTCGGGCAGGTTATATAGCATATCATGCGGACGGTATATCAGATACGAGTATTTATGACACGTATCTAACGAATCCAATAATATATCTTTTATACTTTTTTTTTTTTTTAACATACGAGTTACATTAGAAATTAAAATATATCTTTCTCGATGACCAGTTCAGTTCCCAACGCTCCGGCGTGTCGATATCGTATCATTTGCTAAGCACGGACCGGAATGAATTTGACAAGACGTTAAAGCGAGTATTTCGTACTTTCGTTTGCGTCGTTCTAATATTAAATCAGCGTGTCCGCGTGTCCGACTCATCCGGAGAGGTTAGGGTGTACGAGAAGAGCGCAAAGCATTTGTTATCGTTACAATGGCCATAAGTCCCGTCAAACAGTCGCCTCCCTCACGCGCACATTAACCGGTAATCTATTTTCGTTTTTCCCCCGACTCATCGTCGCGCGTTTGATATTTCGTTTACGGGCAAGATGCACCGATTTCACGCGCGTACACGATCCGAGTTTACGTTTAATACGATATTTATATATGGTATATGGTATATGGTACAAGACACCGTCGTACAGAACAAACCGGTCACGAGGACATATCGTATGCGCTCCGGTTACGATATTGCGATCGACTGCTACGACGGTGTCTAAATGGTTTTTTTTTTCAGAGTTCCGCCAGACGTTTCTAAATTTGGATCTTTTCATTTTTTTTTTATCTTCAAACCCGCACGGTTACGGTACACCTGAGTGGGCGTTTCCGTTTGTCCTTAATTATTATTATACTGTCGGTCTGTCTCGCACATATTCAAAAACCTACACTGGTTGGCCGAACATAGTGTTGTATTTATTAAATTCGCTACCGCGGTAAAGCGAAAAGGCGAACGGTACAATAACGAAAAAAAAACCCTTTATGCGTTTATTTATTGCACGTGTAATATTTATGTTTGATAATCGTAAATATCAGAAAATCGAACACGTTTTGTTCGCGACTTTGTTCGATAACGGGCCAAAAAATCGACCGATTCCGACGTGCAAAAGATCTGAACGACACTGTAAACGGAAGCGAATCGAAAACGACAACAAAATATATATTATGCGTAGACAGATTTAGAACAATTTTTGACCAATACACCTCTCCGACCGTTTTGCGAACATCGAAATAACGTCCGCTACATACGTTCACGAAACACCGAACGGGCAACAATGACGTCATGGCCGGCGTGCGTATAACAAACGCATCGATCGTTTCGAACGTTGATATCCGATATTGTATTCTATACGTATGACTTGTCGCGAACGTGCGTGTGTATAAATAAGCGGACAAAAAGTAAGTATATCCGATGATTGTTGACGGCTGTTACGTCCATACCGTTTTTAAAGTCAAACGCATTTAGGCGGAACTATAGTTCGTATGTCGGCATAGTCCACGACGATATATAATATAAATATTTGTTTGAATCAAATTCGGCAAACAACTAAATGGCCGATGTGCATTTGTAAATTTGTATGTTCTCTTTGTACAATGACTTGCGCGTTGCGTGTGTTACTATATACATATATATATATAGGAAATAGCATAGACCTTGGATATAGTTCGTTGCATCATCAATGGTTAGAAACGGCGAATTATTGTAATAGAGTAACGTTTTTTCAGGAAAACATTTGTTTAGGTTAATTGCGTTTTACGGTAAAATACTGTACGTATTCATAAAATGTTTTTCAATATAATTATGCATTAATCGTATACGATATCGAATATTGAAATCATATATTTAGTGTTGAAAAAATTGAGGATTGTTCAAAATGCGACACTCACAACAAACAAATTGTGTTAAACAATCGTTTTTTTAAAAATCAATTCCCGCCATTTTTCGTATGCGACAAACGTGTCACTTATAATATACATTTTTGTCAAACGATATAATTATCAATTTCCGTCACCTTTCGCAATAATAATAATAATAATAATAATAATAAATCGTATCACGTGACAATTTGTCGTCGACTTCTGGACGATACCGTATGATAAACGTATCATGTGTGCGTGTCCGTACGTACACATAATATCGGTGATATTATTTGCACGACGGCCACGACTTGTCGTATATACCTATAAATATATATATATAGAGATAAGTCGTATCCGTATTATAATTTATTTATTTATTTATTTTATTTTTTGCGTTTTGTTTTCGAACCGCGCACGACCAACGAGAGACGTATATTCGGTCGACGACCACGTCGAGTCGATATTTATTTATTGCAACGGCTTTTCGTATTTAAATACACGCGGTTTTACCCTTCCGCCGGGTGAACGAATAACACACACACACACACACACACACGACACGCACTCGTTGCGCGAATACAATGGAGAGCTCTGAACGAAAGAAGGGAAAAAAATATCGCTTTTTCACGTCGTCTATCGAAGAATACACGTCATGCGCATCAATTGTACGGCCGCGTGCGCGCCGGCGGAGGAGCTTCAGGCGTGCGACATGCTCGTTTTACAATCCACTCTGACCTCGGCTCGGTGGTCGCGCCGCGTACGCTATCGTCTTTTACCACCATGGTCGGATAGGATAGGCGCACGCGTAATAAATATACGGTCCGTACACGCACGTTTGGACGCTTTCGAGTCGGGCGACAAACCGCGGGCGCGCGCGATCGTAATAACGGCAAAATACCATGTGATGATAGCGCGCGCTACGACCGCGTCGCGCGTATGACTTTATACGCGCACACGTACACTATCGCACACGCGTGTGTAGGAGGTGGTCGTTGCGCACCGACCGCAGACCTTCGGACGGGTTTCGGACGAGACGTCGACGCGAGGGTGTCGGGTTTCGTAACGTCGTTTATATTGTCCGCGAACGGACGGTCCCGGTGTTTATCGTACGCGAGTACGTATATATCGCGTGCGAACGGTAGTGCGGTTATAAAACGTCCGATACCGGGCGAGCCCACGCGTAACGTATCAACAGCGTTCTCCACGCGCAATTCTGCGATCCGGCAAAATAACGATATTCGGTTTTGCATCATTTTGAACATTCGATCGATCAACAAAAAAAAAAAAAAAATCGTGATTTACTAAAAGTTGGTGAAGTAAATTATACACTTGTATTCAGAGAAGAGAACATCTGACATAATTCAACGTATTCCTTATTTCATCATTATTGCTAACAAGTTTAAAATAAAATAAGAGTATTCAATATCAAACAGTTTTATCTAAAATATTTGAAATTTGAGAGTAAAATACGTATACTCAAATACTCGCAACTTATAACAGCACTGGTTGAAAACATCACATTATTATTATTTTCCCGCACCACTAATGAAAAACATGGTACGATCATGTTATTTATAATTATTTATACATATTTACCACAGTAGTGATAACTTATATAAGCACAACAGTGATTACAAGCCAAAATCGAAGGTTTTGAAAGATTTCTTGATTTTTTTAATGATTTTCAGAAGTACTTTATATAAGTCCAAAAATTCAGAATAAAAACCTAAAAAAAACATTTTCAAACCCTTCGTATTTATGTTACAATAAAGTTCATATTATATATATATATACATTCTTTTTTTTAAAAGACCCCCATTAACATTTTATTGTTTTTGTTTTTGTCTCGAACGATGTGTGATCGTTTGTTAACGACTTGGCGTTGATATTCCATCGCGTCCGGGTTCCCCCTTTTCATTATAACATTATAATGCACTATATTGTACCGCGTATAAACTGTAAACAAAGGCGATACGAAATGTAAATAGACGTTTAACGCAATAGTAATACGGTAAATCGGACATTTTCGTCGGTGTTAACACGGCAGGGCATTTATTTATGTTTCGGTGGTCTGACGTTATTCGACTCCTGTACGACACGTGACGGGGTTTGAGATATTTCGTGTTTCCGGGACTCGGGGTCCGATCGAAATAATATGGTCCCGACCATCGCGTGTTTTAATGCTCAACACTTTTGACAATAACCACCTGCGAAGACTGAAGAGAGACGCTTCAACATATTTATCCAAGTCGACGGCCCGTGTGTACTGTAACGAAACGCATCGCTGTGTAAATGTATACACACCGGGTTGGATAACCGACTTTTATATACGCGCATAGAGCTAAAATATAAAATATAAAATACAAAAAAATAAAAAACCAATATAACTCTTTGACGTCGTGTATTTCCATCCGTCTCTTCCGATTTCTCCTGAGATCAACGAATAAACAGCTACTCTGCATCGACTGGATCCGTGTACACGATTTTTTTTCAATAGTACAATCGTCCGTACGCATACTAGTTTAGTTCCCGCTAGATGTAGCGTGTTTTCCCATCAGACATACGTATTATTTACCGCGTTTAATGAAACTTTTGTATTACCATAAGGAAAAAAATAAAAACACACTGTTGTAAAGGTGTCGCCTATATTTAAGTGTACAATTAATACCTTTTATTATTACGCATGAAACACATATTATTGTATCATATTAAATTTAAAAAAAACATCTTCCATCACTATATACGATTATAAGTCGCACTCTGCCCTATTGGAATTATAGCCATGTGCTCGAAAGACATATTGTATAGGTTATGTGACCAGTGTTTCCCAATCTACGCGTCGCAACGCAATATTGGATCGCAAAATATTTTTAATGGGTCCGCTGTTCGTAAACTAATGTCAAAAGAAATATTTAACTATCAAAAATAAAAATAAATAAATACCTACATAAAAATAATTTTATTAGGAAATTGATTAAAAATTCGAAATTATATTTTTATTTTGGTACCTATAAATACATATGTATTTTATAGTATTTTATAGTATTCATAATAATATTATGAAATAGGTATAACTAGTATAAAATGGATCTATTATATTTATATATTTAAATTTTAATTATATTATTTTTATGATTATTTTTCGAGCTTTGATAACAATATTCGCCGCCAACGTGCAGTTAACTAAATTGAATAATTATGATATGTTAAAAAGTTAAAAAAAACAAATGTAAGTTAATGGTCACATTTGATACGTTGTGCACTGCAGTACTACACGTTCCGGCCGCAGTAAAACTAATTGATTTAGGTGTGTGTACAAATAAGCACAAGTGTACAAATATTGTATGAATATGAATGTAGCCTCGAGCTTATTGTGAAAGAAAAAAAGAAATAATAAAGAAATAAAGAAATATAATAACATAAAACGTCATTGCAATCATATGGATTCGAGACCGAAACGTGTGAGTTTCCACGAGGCCACCTGTTGTGGGGTATTAATTACTTCACACATTTTAGAAAAAATAAACAATGTACACAAAACAACGTATACGACGCATACGTAGCATACGTGCATTTATTTATGTAAAATTATCGATCTTGTTACGTACCGCTGGACACCACCTCGTGTACATTATAATGAATTATTTTAAAACGGCGTTGTAAATTCCCGAGACCCATTGAGTATTATATATTTTATATAGGTATACACACACACGCGCGCGCACGTGCGAACGCGAATACGTACGGTTTATTTGATATTATTACTATATACGTTTCGCTCTCTGGCGTATTGGGAATAATTAGCCACGGTAATACGACTAAACAACGCTGTACCCCCGGACTCAATGTAAACCGAACCGATCGCGTGTACCTACACACACACGTCACGTCGCACGGACACTACTCTAGACATATTTTCACACGACATAAGTGCGTAGGTATACGTTTTCAAATGAAATATCGTATTTATATTATACACGATTTGATTAAACAGCTCAGCTACACTAATCAATTATTTTCAACTCGTATACTCATTACTTATAAATATACATATGCGGTCATTGTCGTCACGGTGAAATATTTATACTAACATAATAAGGTCGGCGCGTAACACAACAATTAATATTTACATTCGGTCAAATATTATACGTATACCATACAAATACATAATAAACACTCGTATACATATAATATGTGAGTGTGTTTTCAATCGTTCGGCCATTCATATTTAGATATATTGTGAGCTGAATTAAAAATGTGTTGGTTTTTATCTTCTTTTTTTCTTCTTAATATTTTATTATTAAACTATATCGAGGCTGTAAAATTTTCCCGAAAATCGGTTTACAGAATTGATTGGACACATCAAATGAAATTCCTAGTCGTACGGATCACAATATATCTATTATAATTATATATATAATTTTTTTTCAATTTAAAAAAACTGCAAATACGCCTGCGCGCGCGGTTCTGAATTCGATTAAGAATTCGACGATAATCATCTTTAAATTTAATACGAAAACACACCTCTATAATACACCCACGCAAGAGACCTAACCCAACTGAAATACGAAGTATTCGTTTTTTCTTTTTATTAATTTGTTAAACAACAACAACAAATGATCTACGGTTATTTGATATATGGTTTATAAAACTTCAAACAATGTTCAAAAGTTACAAAAAATTATTTATAACAAAAATATTTATTTGAAAAAAATCAATTTGAGAAATATCAAGAATAATTAACAACAAATTACATATAATTTAACTATTATTTCGATTTCGATACTATTATATTATTATATTTTTCAATAAAATAAATAAAGCCATCACAAAAGTACATATATATTGTTACGTATGAATCGTATAATCAGAAACCTAATTTTGTTAGATATCAATAATTGCTATTATTATTACAGTAGTCGATAGGAATTTGAAATTTAAAGTTCCATTAAACAATGACTATAGTATATAATGGCAAAATTATTGTTTCATAATATATATAATTGGGACTAATTTCGTTAAACGATAAAAGAAATACCACAAACTGCTAATCACATTACTCACAATATTATTATTAGACGAGGTGAGTCGTGCGTTTTAGAAAAATAAAAATATACACATTATAAACATCATACAACTAATCCGAAATATTTGTTTGACGACACAACATATTATAAATATTAATGGCATTTTAATCGAAGTTTTAGAATAGATACATTAAACAACAAGTGAATTTGTGAGAAATATAATTTTGAAAAGTATTTTTTCGTATACTGTAATAAAACATTTAAAAATAATATTAAATATTATTTGTGGATTTTATGAAACGCGAGAAGAATATACTGTTTTAAATAAGAAAAAATAATCTAACCAGGTCTCGACTTTGGGAAAATTAGTTTAGAAAACGATATAGAGCAAAAATAGTATTTGAAGTATGTTACCATTGAATCATATTTTTATTTATTTTTTCATATTTGCTAAAAATAATTATAATATACTTATTTTATGTTGTTTAATTTGATATTACCGTGTTTTAAGGATTTTGGCGAGAATTTGTCAAGTGTAATTTTTCACGAAATGAGAAAGTGATTTGACTAGATTTTGATCAGAAATTAATTAGATCAAAGGTGAAGTATATTTTTATCGTGACAAAAAAGTTTGGCCACCCTGGCTTAACTGTACGGCAACCATATGAACGATAAAACACCAAATTCGATTTTGCAAAAAATATGGACAAATTAACGCTTAAGTATATCAAACTCGATTTCCCGGTATATAATAATATGTATCAACGTTTACAAATTTACGATTTAACGTAAAACTGTTGTAGTTAATTGTTTTTTTTTTTTTTGCGTTTACTTACAAATTAAAAATAATAAATATTATGTAATGCCGTCAGTGAAATCAAACAATAAAGTTGGTATGAAAGTATGATGTAATATATATATTATCTGTTTGAAAAACGCGTGGGCCATATGCATGCGGAATTTACAGTGTACAACAACTCAATTAGACGACCGAAACGTATTAGAAGACCTCCCGGAGTAATGTACAGGTATTCGACTTGTGTAGACAAATTGAATTCGTGCAGCCTACTTAATTAAAAACGAAAACGAAAATTTACGAATATATACCATATCAAATATAAAATATACTATATATATATATATACAACATCTGTACGCATATACACGGCGTTTAATTATCGTTTCGTTACTCTCGGCCGTGAAACATAGTGAAACATTAATTATTCGGATGGCAATTATAATCAATGTTGATTGATCGCAGTAGCCGACGGGGATGAATGCTTGTCCGGTGAAATAGATAGACGCGCCGTACTTCCCGCGAACAACTCGTGACAAAGTTCGTAATAAATCACGCTCGATGATATTATGTATATACGCGTATATCATAAGATACGCTATTAGATATTAATGAATCATTAGCATTCCGCGTCCTTAGGAAGAAGAAGAAGAAGAAAAAACTACCGTGACGACAATCGATGACGTTCGACGTTGTGATGTTAGATTTTTTTTTTATCAGACGATAATGTATTATAAACATTATATATATATACTGGTATAAAAATTCGTGCGTGTTACGAGTACGCGCGGATGAAGTGAAACGTCTTTCAGAGTCATTCAACCGATAGAGTATTAGGCTTGTATTAGAATAAAATAAAATGGAAGTTACTGAATATTCTCTATTCCACTAGGTAAATAAATGTAGGAACTGTACGAGCCAAGGGCGTTTATCGATAAAATGCTTACTTGGTCACCATTGTTAGATACTTTGAAATCGGTCACTTGGTTTACCGATCATTGTTCCTAGATCCAAGTTCAATCCTAGTCCGACAAGCCTGTGTGTATGTAGTAAATGTAGATTAAGCGAAGAAAAGAAAATAAACACGCAAAAAGTGGTCAACACGAATAAGACAGCACTTTCGTTAACATTATTTGGCCCGATGCGTGTACGGGAGCGTGTGAACAGCAAATGACGTGTTCACGACGAGCGTGCGGGTGCACTAGATGCGGTGAAATTGGTGGGGACGGCCAAGTGGTCTACTCGCACGCTTACTGGCTGCAACAGGAACATTACACGTATGCGCAAATAATCTCAAGAAAACTGGCGGGGACAGTCGAGCGGGTCTGCTCGCAAATTATTGGCCGCAACCAAAATGAAACAACGCGCATGCGCAACTAATCTTAAGAAAACGGGCCGACCGTGACGCGAAAAAATCTTTTTATTGTACTCTCTAAAAAGAAGTTACACTTCAAAAAATCGACTTTCGTCAATTACTCGATAGTCGAAACTGTATATACTTAACTATATATAACGAAATGATTTTTTTTATTTAAGATAATTCATAATACGTTTTAATAGTCACTATAGTTTTATACACCAATTATTATTATTATTATTATTATGGCATTGTATTAATACAAAAACATAGAAAGCGACTACTATTGTTCCGTATAAAACATTTTGTTTTTCACATATTTTGGATGCACACAAAAATTAGTGATCACATAAGAAAACTATGTAGAAATAACTCGAATTCAGTTCATTATGTTATCTTGTCTTATGTTATTTGGATGTGTATTCAGTACGAGGTTTGTCATTTGTTTTATTCGAACACGGTTCGTGTTTACTATATATATAGACATATTTTCCCAAAGATTCATTTATATATTAAATATTTGAAATCGAAGCAAACCGTGCTGCGGCCGTGCGACGATTTATTGAAGTATCGCAAGGGTAAATTTTCACACGCGTTCACGATTGTACGGATGGTGTAAAAAAAATACCAGCAACGAAACACCGCGATTATTATATATGTATTACGACAGCATTTGATTTTTTTTTTCGTTTTCGATACAAACTGTGTATGGTGTACGATGTTATATTTGTACACGAGAAACACTAATGTTTCACTATAAACAACGCGACAATATCCGTCAGTCGATGTTACGCATTGTATTATATTATTGTTAAAGCGAAGAATTACACGTTTATAATATAAACTACTCTTTATGTTCGATGCTGCTGAAACTATATACAATCATTTAAAAAAACTATCGAAATGTTTTTGACGTTCGAACGCAGGTACGCGTGCTTTGTAAATGTAATAGAGAACACAATGCGATGCGAACGAACCGCGATTTATCGGATAATTGGTATTGAACACATTTAATTAAACTCGTTAATCTAATACGGAGATATAATTGTACGTGTGTATAAATGAGTATATAAATATTGTATACTAATGAGCGGCAACAATCAATTGAACGGAACGACGTGCAAGCCGTCGCGCGTCGTTTATAACCTACAATACGCGCGCGTTTAAGAGTGCGGTGTACGTAACGGACGTTTAATATTTACCAAAATTACTCCATTGTCTCCTGAACTTCTCACCGTGGCACCGAACCATTGTCGCGACTTACTGTCTATTTGAATCGATCTGGTTGAATTGTTGTTTCCTGTTTGAAAAAGAAAGAAACAATTACTTTTTTTTAATTACAATATTATTGTTTAAAAGTTTAACGACATAAATATTGACTTTAATGTGTGTGTTTGACATTAAATATAATGTCGAAAGTGATTGAAAATTATACTAGCACTATTCGGAGGCTCAATGATTGCCCATGAACGCGTCGTCGCGGACGGTTTATGAAATATATTTTACAATAACTTTTTTAAGAATCAAAGCGGTAGTGAATTCAGGTTTTATCCGGTTCGAAATACGAGCGTTGTCTAGCGCCAGTCCTTATTGAATAACTCCCCATATCACGATATACGATGTATATTATGGTTAGTTTTAAAGTATTTAAAATTGCATTGAATGTATATATTATGTATAATGTACATAGTATACTGCAGTAGTGTTTTTCCGCCGTTTAACTAACGTTTTATTATTATGTTCGATAATATTTATTTCACGAGGTGATAAATATAGGTTAGGTATATAATATATGGCCAACATTTTTTCATTTTTATATCGCGACAAAATATTGGTAACACGAATTCCAGTGAAAACCGAGTACGCACTCGGTTTTTGATCTCGGCATGTGACGAATAGATAATTTATTATCTATATTATATATATATAATCGTTTTTTAACGCGTTTTCGACAGTCGCGTATTATAATCATTGAACCAACCGGTGTACGTGAAAAGGGATACGTGGTGACGAAAATCGCGTGACTTAAAAATTAACACAACGTTGAAAACTTCTCTACGACTAACTATAAGGCGCAAGGGTAAGTTCCGTGTTTCGGGCGACAGACAAACGACGACTGGAAACACGTCCCTCGGGTACGTATTATGTAACAATATAAACGTGTTGCGAAAACTCGCGACTGTACACATAGTATACGTACGTCATATAACAATAACAATTTGCTAAACAATAGCGACTGACCATATGGTTATACACACATCCACACACGCATATATGCGCGACAGGCATTGTATTTGTGTAGTACCTCACCGGCGGTGGCGACAAAATTAATATAATCGGACCGTACCGCCGCGCGTAGTGGGTCAGATAAATAATACGGACTTGCGGGGACGTTTGTTGAAAAAACAATACCTAAATATAGTCAGGCCGCTACCGTATATACACAATAATATAAGAGCCGGTCTCGCGTGTTTATATATACACATATATACGTATGTACATATGCGCGGCGGCGTGTGTTTTTCAACACGCCAGTGAATAAATACGACTCGGACGACCTTCTCTGACGCAGCAGCGTCATCGTCATCGTCGTCGTCGTCGTCGTCGTCTTCGTCGTGTTCGTCGTCTTCGTCGTCCGGACCACTTACGCGCCCGTATACAACACGTACGTATACGCCGCACAGCCGTACGGTATGACATTTTTTCTCGGTCGTTTGATTTTTTCAGTCTTCTCGGAACGCGCTTTTCCTTAACCGGACGACCGGTGTTACGTACACGGAATAAATAAAAAGAGTTTTGTTTGCTCATACACAAAAGTATACGTATATACGCTATAGCCGTCAAACCATCCGGATGATAATGTTATACGACCTGCAGAGATCCGTTACCGACGAGTTTGTTTTTTCTTTTTCTACTTGATATTATTTTCAATCGTTTCTCTCGCCGTTCACGCTCTTCCCGTACACGTATGCCCGAGTACACGTATATAGTATACGTACCCTTTTCCTTCCGAGGTTAACGAACCGTTTCCAATAAGTTCACGCTACAGCTAATCGTCGCATCGAATTCTGCGTACGCACGTCTGTATAAAAACTACCTAAACCACTCGTGTGTACTCCTATATAGAAAGTATATCTATTATGTAAACTTAATTTCGGAAAAGAAGACAGTTAACATTTAACTGCGCCTATTATTATCATTACTCGTTTTTATTATTCGTATAGTTTGTGTTTAGCTAGACACATACACACGAGTATATATATATATATATTGTTTTCTAGAAGGGTGTATTCAATTCAAAAAACGTCCAAAGTTGATTTTTACAAAACTTCCTTAATCCTTTTTTTTACGCGTGCGTGATAAAGGTCGTAAAATGTATACAGAATATTGTATGATATTGAAAGTCTATTGAATTATTATACCGTCTAATTTAATTCGCGCGAGATACAATTTATTATATTTCGACACAATGTGTCCGATCATTGGAGCATAAAAAAATATTTCTACCCTTCATTCATTTTCAGCTGTCAACGAGAGGGAAATTTATATTAAAAAGTAGGGAATACGAGTGCTATATACAATTAATTTCGAATCTAGGGTGTTTATTTTAAAAGAGGGATTATTTTTCTCACGGTGTTAAATCTACCCTGTTCATTTTTATTTTTAAAATTACAAATAAACAATTATGTAATATGTTTTAAACGTAAAACGCTTTATGTGATTATTAACGACACAAACAGTAGACTTATGTACAAAGTGGCGTATTTATAAAAAATATTAGGTGGGGTGAGGTGTAATCATAATTAAATAATTTGGGTTTTATATAAGTTTATAAATAGTGTAAAATAAGACGTAATTGTAAATCTGTAGTCCTAAAAAGTTTGGGGGGAGAGGGTGGAAACTCCACACCCATAAATACACCATTGTATGTATAAATATATTTTACTGCCCAAACTTATAATGTAAGTATAATACGTAATTTATCATAGTATATTACATATACATCATTATCATATATCGAATACAAGATCCTAATAAATATACATATATAATTTTAATACACGTAACTTCATTTTGAAACTTTTATTGCGATATACCTAACTGCAATGATCGCAGGAATACAGAATTTAGAATATTGCCAACCGCAAATTAAAATTTAAAAAAGTAACATTTAATGAAAACTTTGCAAAATTTTACGTTTACACAGTAATATAGAACACGTGCAAAAATTTATTAAAGTCATCTATGTTTAATTCCATTTTTACATCCATTGTCACAAAACTTTAAATTGTTGTATTGAAAATAATATATAAGTAAATAGACATAAAATGACATATCACATTTGTTTTGAATTAACAATACTCAACTTATTTACCACTTATAATTGTGTATGTAAATGTTATACCATTAATGATTTATTTTGTTAATGTTTTATATTTACTTTTAAATTCAATATGTAACTTAACGTACGACTTGTATGTATATAAAATGAAGGATTGTAATGTGCATTAAATAATATGTTAACATCTCAAGTTCTACATCCAATACCGTGTTAAGGGGAGGGAAAGGGGCCAGTTGGCCCGGGAAATAAATCATCAAGGTGGTTTTTTCAGTAGCACTATGTTTTATGAAATTCCTGAAAACAGAATTTTTAAAACACAAATATTTATGAATGCTATACATGTATTTTTTCAATATATAAATATATATAATAATATTTAATTTTTAGACGACGATAATGAATATTCTACTATCGAAATCTCTCTATTGAGTGTCCAGTTTAATAACAAATAAATTGTAATCAATAATCATCATTGATGTTTATTGTTTTATATGAAAAACAAAAGCACATTAAAAATCAACCATTTTAATATCACATTAAAATGTTTACGAACATCTATAATTTACATGATTAAAATAATATTATCGTTTTGTATTTTCACCGCGAAATGCATTTTTTATTAAATTCAAATTATTTCGATAATACTATTATTATATTTTCGCCTAATAATAAATCGTTTTTTTTTATTTTGAGATCGGTTCACGAGTATTTTACGCGTGTAACAAATACAAACGAGATCTTGAAATATACAGACCGTGAAAACGATGATTTCGTATTTGAAGGAATGAAAAATCACACACACACATAATATATAGTCGTCCCCACGATATATATATATATCGATGCGACCACATACACATACAGAAACCAATTTGTAATTTGTCTCTTGCTTGATCTATCGGTCAACGGAATCGATTCCGTGTTTGCGTCTGGGACATTATTTTTTTTTACGCGTATAGAAATTTCAAAAAATAAAAATAAATAAATAAAAATAAAACGGACATGTTCCACCGTAAGTCGCATCACACGCGGTCGGCACTCGGCAGAATAGGAGCAACGGCAGAGATCGAAACGGGTTTCTCGACGACCCGAGATTTTTTTTTATTATTTTTATCCCCTCGCTATACCGTTCACTCCTCTCCTCCGAACCACATACATACACAAACATACACACACAAACGTATATATATACAGGCATATACCAGTATTCTGTTTATCGGCGAAATTTACATTAAAAAAGAATATAAACAAAAAGAAAATCTCAGGAGGTTTGATAAAAAAATAAAAAATATATCGCATTCCGTTTGAATTTATATATATATATATATATACGTTCGGCACAGTGGCCCGACGACGACAGTTGAATGCCGATCCGATTTTGCCTCGAAGCAAGTGCCGTTTTGCGTTTTACTGATTTTTTTCCCCTTCTGTTGTACGCCGAAAGATATATTTTTTCTCTCCAGACATGGTGCTATCTCTGCGCGATCCGATCTACAACATTAAAGACTTTCCGAATGGTCGTGCCGCCCCTGTCGCGGCAGCCACACGCGAGTCATCGTAAATGTATTTATGTATACAAATAAACAATACTTGAAATTTGGCATTTATAAAATTATTATACTGACCAATATAATAACGTGTACATATATTGTATACATTCATGTAAAATGAAAATCCCTTAATCGTTGCTGTTGGTTAAGTAACTAAGTACGCCAATTTTATAAATTGGAAAAAAAAACGAAAAAGTATATAATTTTCAAAAATAATTTCTTAACAAACTGTTTTAAGTGAAAGAATTTAAATTTGATTACACATCGACCTAGATATGTAGGCGCACATATACGATCGGTATTATTATTTTATATACACGCGTGATGACGGAATCGACTTGACCGTCGCGGAAACCGTCGTTTGTGCAGAATATATAGAAATGTGTTACGTAAGTAAACGATTCGGATTCGTATTTCTTGTCAAACGATTTACAAGGGAAACACGACGGACATAAATTAAAATCGACGAACGGTGATTTTCCCGTAACCTACACGTCAACTGCAAAGACGTATATGAATGTGTACGTATTCCATTCCGATTATATGAGAAAGCAATAAAGCGTCCGCGCAAAGACAAGTCTTATATATGCGACGATCTCGCAGATTTATATTTCACCAATGACTCGCGTTTCGAATTTTAGATACGGGGAATAAAACCATTTTGTCTATGATACTTATAATTTATAATATATGTGTGTTACTGTTAAAGACTATTAATATCGAAACAAGACGAAAATAGCTTGGAAGTGTCGTCATTGATTTAAAAGTGCTAAATATACTACTCGTATAGTTACTATAAAATATTAATAATACACAATTATTACCTACAAAAATACTGTTTTATAAAATGTATTGGCAGTTACTCTGTTCCGAGGGATGTACGAGGGATGTATTTTCATCATGTACCATCATGTACATAACGACGTCAATTCCCTGGATTTGTGGCTCATAAATATTACAAAAACTAAGCATACACAAATTATCGATTTTTGTTTATTTTAAGTGTTGCTGTATAATATCTGAAATTGCGACGTATTAAAACCGATTTTTAAAACCTCGACGACTCAATGAACTACGATATGTAATGGGGTTTTCCGTTTGTATTTCACTTGTTGCACGTTCTTTTTTTTTGTGGCGAATAAAAGGGGGGATTTTTTATTTAAAAACGTTCCGGTCCCTGCCTCGCACCGGGTTTGTGTGTTTAAATAATATATATAACACGACGGTTAAATTGTATACGGACGTTTATGTCGGAAGAGGGAGAGGGAAACTCTGACGACGTAGGTATATCGTATAGATGATACTTATATCAAGAGAAATAAATCTATAAATATACGTTCGCGTGTACGTATATGTCCTACGGGGTGCGTTATGGGTGTCGAGACGTTCCTCGGATACCCAAAGCTATAAATTTATGTACAACGGGGGTAAACGGCACGCATATTAATGTGCCGCCGCCGGGCCGTTGTTACTCGGCACGGTCTCGTGGCGGTGAGGCGGGGCGGCGGAACGGTGAACAGCACGGCGTACGCGAACGGAATACAGATGACCGGGCGTCGTTGTACACGTTATTTGTCATCCGGACTTCCAATTTATGTTATCAAGATCGTATAATATTATTATATATACGTACGGCGAACATTTTTGTTTTATTCGTTTTTTTTTCGCTATTTGACTAATGTTTGCGCGGTACAGAAAGACAGGAAGTAGTCGATTATCATATATATATATATACACGCCTTATGTCGGCGGACTGAAAATACGCGAATAAATTTGCAATGCCTACTTAGAATCTACCGACAATACGTGTATACGTGCATATAAAAATACGATGATAAACACTAATAAAACGGACAGAGTAAAATTCAAAGTCGACGTATCCGTATAATAAACTACGACCGTAGTTAAAAACAAATATACGAGCAGTTAAATCCCTGCACGAACAGTTATTCCAACGGTTACGACGTTTCGTAATGGTTTTAAGAAATTACTTCTCTTTTTTCTTTTTCTTTTTTGGAGGGACGTGGAGGCAAATCGCTTCGTGAAATCTCAACGGATTGTACGGTGTAATACGACACTCGCCCTCGTGCCGTGACCGCCGGACGCTCAACGGTCTTCTCTAGATGTATATTTTTAAGTTTTCAAGAGCACGAAACGTTTAAATGCCTCTTCGTCGGCGTCGGCATGTGTTCGTAATAGTGTTCATCGTAGAATATTTCGCATTGCACGCATAGATTCACGTTTAACGCTGTCTACAAATTCCGCGTACAGGTATGCGTTTTAATGTAATTTCGATATATCATAATTTAATATAAATATCGAAGGAACTGTCCGCATTTGTAATGAGTTATATTAATAAGTATACACATATAGTTATCAGTTCCATTTCATTATAGACATGATTGTCTTATTGTCTTTCTGGAATACATTTGAACATATTATAGATTTTTATAATATTTAAAGCATTCTTTAAATGGGATATCTCTATATTATATTCTTTTAGAATAGGAAATATTTATTTCATTATTCTAATTTTTTATTTTTTTTTTATTTTTTTTTTCTAACAATCGCCTATTATCATAATATAACAATATTTAAATGGTAATATTATGCAATCTTATATAATATAAATTAATGTTTTTCATTTTCATTTTAGATTAGTGAAACAGCCACCAACCGTTATGTTAAAACTATGCGATACGTTAAGTTAACACGATATTTTCCAAGTACCATAATCAAGTATAAGAGAAACGAAGGTATGAAAAAAAATCTAAAACCTCATTAATTACGAAATTACAAAAAGAGTGCTTACACGCACACACACACACATATGTATGTATGTGTACATACGTTGGTGCCGACGACGACTCTATTTAATTTAATAATATAGAGATATACGATAAATATACATTAGGTCTGAGGAATTATCATTTCCTACCGTTTTCTCGCTTTCACGCTTGTGTGTGTTCATATGTTCTCCGCCGCCGAGTCCATTAACTCGTGATCCACATAGCAATCATAAAAACCTGACTATATCGGTGTGCGTTTTTTCTTATTCTTTATTTTGTCTTTCTATTCAATCCATCTCTCGCTTTTTCTGGTCACAGCCTTTTTTTTTTTAATTGTTACCGACTCGCAACGTAAGCTTCCATAATAATAAATTTCACTTCGTTTTGGCCTCCGGCCTTGTGGCGGCACATTCCGCGGCCATCTGGCCAATCATATTCGTATATAATCATATTAAACACACACGCGCACGCATACGATGTCCATTATAATTTATATCGCACATTTACAAAACACAACGTAGCACACAAGCGCATGTACACTAGTTGGATTTTCCTCGCGCGGACAACGGACACGAATTTCCTTCCGCCCGACCGCCCCCATACACCGCAACGTTCGAGGTTTTTTACATTTCGCAAATCACAACGCTGATAAATACGGTGCGATTCGTGTCTACTATTGTACAACGTGAGAGTTGTGTAGTCTTTAAGAGAGTGTTTAAAAATCGCTTTGATTATAATAGGATACGTGAAAACGCGTACCAAACAGAACGAGTTAAAGAATTCGTTAAAATGAATTATCGAGTTTTGACGGTCGTTCTCGCGATTACAAGACCGACGCTTCAGAAATGAAAATGTGTCTCGATGAAACAATCTTCACACGCGGACGATTTACGAAAATCCCCGATCGCAAAATGTTGGCGTTGGATCCGAAAAACGTTCGGTCACTGCTAGACTATGTAAGTACTTTGTACATATAGACATAACGCCGAGATCCGCGATGAAACGAGACCGAGTCTCCGAATATTACGCCGCCGTCGAGTCCGACGCGCAAGCCGGATATATATATATATATGTATTAAATTATAATTTATGCGGACGACGTTTTAATGTCTTCATAACCGCAACGGCTATAAAACACGAGTCGTAAATTATATATATATATATGTACAGCGTCCGATGATAATATATAGCATTATACATTCATACCGGCCACACGGTGGTATTTTTTTATTTTTCCACAGTGCACACGCGCACCACAGTGATCGTCGCGCGTGAGAAAACTCACCTCTGGTGTCGAACGGTATCTCGTCGCAATCGTTCTCCCTAGACGTGCCGCATCTGAACACGGCGCCGCCTTTTTCGACGCCCGGCTGAGCCGTCTGCGCCTCCGGTGCCCCGATCAGCAGCCTGAAAAATATCATTCGCGTTACTTTATGATGATAACATGTTATGATAATAACGCGCGCGCGTAAGAAAATTCAATTGCTCAATCCGGAATGAACATAAGCAACCATTCGTTTTCGTGAAATACATTACGTATGCGCATATATAACCGTATTTAAGTGCGTAAGCACTACGACGATTACACGTTTCGTAAACGTGCGCGCGTACGATTTTTATACGTAATAGTCGGCTTACAGTTTTACACGGTTCGGGTCGAAGTCCGGGCGCAGATAGAATGCACTGGAAATCGCCTGCCATCTCGACGTACGTACGTAGACGTATTATTATTGTTGTACGGCCGATACAGAGCATCGGAGCGTAACACGGTACGTCGCACACGCGCGGACGGCGTTGTAGGAGAGCACGTTATGCACGAAATATAGCTCGAGAGACGAGCATCGAATGTTTATTCGTCCTGCATAAATAATATGGGCCGTAGACGTTTTCGTAGCCGAAATATTTCGTTTTCCCACACCAAAAAATAAACAAACATCCATTTACGTTTTCCACCAAAAAAATATTTATACATAAGTAGATTTAGAGACTTATTATAATAATTTTATGTGTTGGGCTATATTTTGCAGTATTTATATTCGAATTCTCGAATACTTATATGTATAACCAATTGTAGTA
The DNA here is from genome assembly GCA_019022885.1 of Schlechtendalia chinensis. Lineage (NCBI taxonomy): Eukaryota > Metazoa > Arthropoda > Insecta > Hemiptera > Aphididae > Schlechtendalia > Schlechtendalia chinensis. Next base: position 3,946,221 of record CM032341.1, read on the forward strand.
TTATTTTTCAAAAAATGAGAAAAATATTTCTACAAACGGTATATACATATGTATTTTTGGAAGACTACGAAAATTAATACACATATATTTTTTTGGAGTGGAAAATGGTCGTGCAGTCGTGCAACTAGTTCTTAACATACATTATTACTCAGAAAGTCATAATTTAAAAACTTCGAAAGCTTAAAGGTGATACTGTAATTTATTATTATATATGTGTACATTGTGGACACGGTTGTAAATTATTTGAGTACAAGTATTTAAGCACTTTTTTTAGAATTGAATAGTTTTATTCTTAAGTATTCAATAAACTGTTTTAAATATGTACAATTTGTTGGCGTTAAATACTTATTGAATTTTTTTAAATATACATATTATTAAAAAATTAACACTTTACACGGACAATCGGTAAAAAAATGTCACGTTAGTCTAAAATAATATATTAATTACTCCTCGACATATATAGGCAATGAATACTGTAACTGACCAACGTGAAAAATTACAGGCGAATTTATGAGTGATAAATGTAATTTCTATTAAAAATATGTTTTTTCTTTATACATATACTCATATTAAATAATAATTATGCTAATACTAGCATTGTCTGTTGAACTAATAGGATAGTAAAAAAAAAAATATTGTCTATGAAACATGGTTAATTTACTTTTTCAAATTAAGTTAAGGATATCTGCTACAAACAAAAGCTATTATGCTTTGCGAAACTATTCTTAAGACGATCCAAGGAACGCCTATATTTAAATTTCCTATGACCAGTTTTGACATACGCATGTGAAACATGGTTAACTACTAAAAGATATGAAGGAAAAATGTCTTGGTTTGAAAAAAAGTACTTATACGCATATATAGACCAATCTTACAAAATAAAAAGTTCAGAAGGAGAACAAATAGAGAAGTCCAACTGATTTACCAAAAACGTGGTATGATTGTTTACCTTATGAGCAAACGATTCGAATGGACAGAACATGTCTGGTGGTCGAACGACCTATTGAAGAAAGCCCTGCTAGGAATGTTAAACAGGAAAATACCTAGGGGTCGCAGACAGCGTTGGGCAGACAGAATCAAAAATGATTTAATCATACGTACCCAAGATATAATAATAGAAGATAGCGTGGATAAAAACAGATAGAGGAATATAGTAAAGGCTGTGAAAGTCCTTCGAGGACCATAAAAGCTTAGAAGAATAATAATACTGCAACTGATCAACGGGAAAAGCTACAGGCGAATTAATGCGCGATAAACAATTTTATTAAGAGTAACAAAGAAAACGCCCATTAAAAATATGTTCTTTTTATACCTATACTTATATTAAATAATAATTTATACTACCACTGCCTGTTTAACTAATAGGATAGTAAAAAAAAATATACATGTATATGTATTATGTCCACGAAACATGGTCAATTTGCTTCTTCAAATTAATATGTAGTATATAATATGATGTGTCTACTTATATATTTATGTCCTAGCGCATAATACATTAGCCAAATTAAAAAAAAGAAGTATATATACATATTGAGGAGAGAAAAAACCGACCCGCAGCGGTATATTCTTATGCAGTATATCCGTTTCGGACGTGTACGAGTTGTCCGAATTTGTATGCGTACACCGCGACAATGTGAAAATAAATTAAAACGAGTATAATAGTATATCGGCCGTTACAATAGGTTATAAATACGTTTCGATAAATATAATAGATTGTTTCCAAACAATCGCAATAAAAATCCTAGGGGAAAAAAGCGTGCCATTTTTACGTCCGAACGACGAACCGTCGTCGCTGGTCGACCACCGGCCCATTGTGCGTCGCGACGAACACGCATACACGCCAATGATCGCAACGTGCAGTATCCCCATAACACTCTGATAAATACACGCCTTGTACACACGTGTGTTACGTCCGACATGCGCACAAACGGGGAAGATCACGACAACACGGTGTTTTCTCTGTAGGCGCACACCAAGTTATAATAATCTGAGTTTAACGACTGGTAATTAAATATGCAACACCGTGCGAGAGACATCCACGGAGAATGTTCTGTGCGTGTGCGCGTGTGTGCGGCGTACGGTGTATAAACGACGTGCACGCCGAGAAGACGCCGAGGCGCTAATAGCATCGACATATAATATATATACGTATATGTATTAGCAATAAGTGGTCTTGTCGGTCTATTAAAGCTAAACGATTATAATAATATATATCGAATAGATCTCGCGCGCGCGAGCGTATCTTCGAGTCGTATTTTTAACGCCTCGCAGCTTACAAGTTATATAATATATATGCGCGTAGTATACTCGGTACGACGTACAAGTTGCACCGCGTACCGACGGACATCGAAAAAACCAAAATGCATACAGGATTCTAATGGAAAATCGAAATACCGATATATTATTTTAATGACATTATACGCACATGCCTACTTACTATACTTACAGATATACCGAATAAACAGTTTCAAGCGCATTTACGAATAACGGTCTTGATTGCACGCGGAATTCGACGACAATTCTTAAATAATAATAGTAATATTAGACATTCTCGTTTTAAACGGAACATAATAAATAGTTGGACATAAAATATGTATTGTAATTTGTAGGCGTCAGGCGATTTGAAAATAATAATAATAATAATTTTAATGATACGTAATATTATAAAAAACGCAGAAACAAAATAAAACGAACGTCTTGTACTAATACCGTCTTATTCAAATATAATTCATCTTATGAGTGTAATCAAATCTAACTAGATAAATGTATTGTAATTATTTGGACTTGAAGATATTGAGCATTGTTATTCTGCGATTTTTCAAAACGTTTGTTTTAATTCACAAGAAAATTAACGAAATTGGCTAATTTTATAAACTATTTCAGTATCTAATAATTATCGGGAATTCGGATTATACGGACACGCACAGGTCAAGCAATTTTTGTGAAATTTCCTGTCATTATTATTTGAATACAGTTTTGATGATATTAGTTTTATAATAGTTAACATTTTCGATTTTAAAAGCCCTAGAATAATTTAAAGTTAAATTGAATAGTTTTTGTTTTTAAAAATAATTTTGGTACGACAAAGTAAACATGTCGTAAACAATTAACATTTTTAAAAAAATCGATTGATATAAAAAACTACTATATATATATATCAACTGTCCAAATAGCTTACGAAAAACAATAGTTTTCGCGTATATACGTATATACCTATCGCTCAAACCATTACCGATTTGTTTATTTGAACAAAATAATATAATTGAAAACCATATTTAATATAATATAACCAATCTATACATATTTAAAATTCAAACAGAAATCAACGTATAGTTATTAAACTTTGCACTTGCCTATGCGCGTTTATATTTACTAAATTAAAGCTGAAACAACGCCTCTATACTTGTAGTACAATGAGTTGACTTTCAGACCACCCCGGAGTTTTAATTTAGCGAACACCGGCCGAGGTAACCAAAGACAAAGGACCCTTCCGGTCGCATGTTTAATGGCTCGTGACCTGATTTCCTGCGGTTAAACCAAATAATAAAAAGAATCGAACAAAAACGGATTACTAGGCTTATATATATATATATATATAATATATACAGAGGTGATAAATCAGGAGAGTGGGGAAAAGAAACAAAGTAACCGATCGACTACGTTCGTATATATATATATAAACTATAAAGTGATAAAATCCCGTGCTCAGAATATTCATACGAAGAGGTCAAAGAAGCCACACCCTGATGGCCTGTGTATAATTCAGGGCGTTGCGTTCCAAAAGGAACCCTTTATTATTATTATTATTATTACTGTTATGTATATACGCTGTTCACGATGTTTTCGATACTTAATAAAATGTTTTTCGAATCGATTATGTCGGCGTGGAACGGCATATACATTAGTTATTTGCTACATATATACATATATTTTAGTTATTTCCGCCGTTTACGAATAATAACGCACGCATGACTATACATATATAATACAAGAAACCCGCGCAGATTCAACAAGTCTTCAATTAATATAGGTTATCGACGATTTAATTAAATTAAAAATTTTGTCTTAATGTATGTTTGAAAATGTATTTGTTCGTTCCAGAATGATACATGCGTATAATCATAATGAAACGAAAAAGTTTATATAAATTCATATATACGTTTGAAATGTATAGCACGCGCATTTTTTTATTTTTATAATGCACACGTTCGGCAATAAACGTTCAATTTTTTGTTTTTAAGGCTTTTATCGATTATAATTAAGTTGTGATTAATTTTTATAATTTATCCTATTATCGTATAACTGCACTAGTCGAAACTGCAATATACTATAGATCTATGCATTCAATACACACAATCGATGAACTCTATCATAATTAATTTCGAATAAATCTTCTGAAGACTATCAACCCATCAACGGTTGTTATACACATGCGTGTTAAGGTCAACACCGCAATAACCGTTGCGCACGTCAACTTTGTCTATACCGACTGCACATTGACTTTAGTTTTTACGCGCTAGTTCACATAATATGAGTACGAACGAATCATAATTAGCGTTTGTTTAATTTTATATAATCGTAAGTGTTTTAAACATTATTTGTATATACTACATATGACGTATATACATATGTATACCAATATTTCAATATTAAATCGTATACATATATAGAATATCAGAATATATTATAAAATTAACACATAATATTTGTTATTTAATGACAACAGTGACGCTACATATTATACTTATATGTCTACAGGTTTTTATAATCTATAGAAAATATTTAACCAACAAAATACACCTTTAAAGCTGTCATATAAATATATATATAGGGATACATAAACCTTGACCCTTTAACACACAATAACTACCGATTCTATTGAAAATATTAAATTGATGCCTTTTGTAATCGTTTGTTTAGAATTTTGATAGCACAAAACCTGCGATACCTACAGTATATTTTATTAAAATGGACGAGATCGAGTACAAGATAAAATGTTCTTATTGCTCTTATAAGTTTTCTACACGTCGTGTCGTCGCTATATTAATAGACTAAATTGTATGTACTACAAGTAGACAGAAGCGTATTTGATATAGAACGCTACAGGTATTCTTGTCAGAACGAAAATAATTGTCGAATATTCGGAATCCCTTATATTATAAAAGGACGACTGTATCTGAATTGATGTCCGTATGCCTAAAATTCGACAATTGAATATGTTTCCGGTATTTTGTTCGACAAACGTCCGAATTAATATTTTTCTATTATATACAAACGTCAGCCTAAACTTTACCTAAATTAACGTAGTTCGATTTTTCATTTTTCCATCATACTCTGGGGAGTATTTCTTTGCCAACGAGTATCGGAAGTCATATACAAAATATCTTCGGATTAACTGTGAAACACCACATAAACATTTTAATATTTCAATCAAATTAGTCACGAGGACGAACCACCATATACACGCTATAGAACATATTCCGCTTGCTCAAAAAAAATTGTTTTTGGAAAATCAAATTTTATTAAGTTTGTTATTCATAACTTTTTTAAGTTCAAAAAAACTAAACATAAAAAACACATTTTGAAGTAAAATTATTTGCTAGTTAAATTGCATTTATATACATTCCAATAGTAATTAATTGGAGAACTAATACGACAGACGTTTCGAAACAAAATTTTCGGAATTACTGGAAGGACTATTTACGTAACAAAAATATTGACACTTATAAATTATTATATCTTCGATATTTCAAACACATAGTTAAGTGTTTTTTTTAATATAATATATATATTACATTGTAATTATTTTATGATCGTGCATTGTACTGCTAATCAGAAAAAATATTTAAATGCCTATAATCTTGAATGTGTATGTAAAATTACATGTATAAGCTTGAAAAATATACCAAAACCATATATATATATATATGCTTAATTAATATAAGAAGAAAGTATACAATATTTTATGTATTCATCTTAAACAAAAAATACACGTGAATACGACTATTAATATATATACAACTTAGATCTCGGAAAGATTAATACTCGTTTGAAAATCCTATAATAGTGTTTTTTTTACCAACGGAATATTTATAAGATACATGCAGGCCGTGGTCTATTTTTCTTCTGAGAATTTTTATCGTTTCTTTGTCTATAAAGACGCTGTATATATAAAATGTACTTAGTAAAGAGAAAACAACTTTTCCACAAGAAATTCAACAACAGACATTCGACGTAAATGGTAACAATTAATAGCTTGTATTTTTTTTTTATCGATTGTATATACTTGTAATTATATAACATATATATATACATTATACATTATACCTGCAGAAAATTGAGGAATTTCAAAAAAAAATTAATTTTTTTAGTTTAAACGTATAAATTATTACGGATTGTGGAAATGCTGTATTGTAATGTGTTGTTATGTATAAAAGTATAATACATGATTTAAAACATATTTATTAGGAACATGATTAAATACTTGAGTTCCGTAACGCCATAACGCCTAATAGCTAAGTACCTTCTGATAAACAAATATTATTTAAAGCAGGTTTTTCGATTTTCGTTTATAGACTATGACATAAATAAATTTAAAAAATATATTCAGACCAAGTAAAAACTAAGCAAGTTACTGAGCAGGTTAAGCTTTTGAATTTCGTTACTTTAGCGCAAAAAACAAAAACAGCTGATTGCCTAAATCAAAATTAATTCGAATACGGATTTTTTCATGATATTCTATAAAAATAGATATACTTATTGGTATAATTTTAAGTGCGAATTTTAAAAACCAGTATTCACCTATGATCATTTCAACAAATTAATTATTTTGAAATTATCGTATGTGTACAGCTGCGACAAATGCGATCTGTTTTTGTTTTTTGGCTAAAATTAGCGAAATTTATGTCATAAAAATTGCTGCGGAAAAGCTTAGAACATTATGCGAGACCCATAGCACTCACATTATATAAACAAATGCAGCATTATGAAAAACAATATTGTTCTTCCTGTGACCTATATAGTATACGCATATATTTGTAGATATTTATTGTATTAATATCGACGCAAGTATGAATATATATCATTTACTCTGTTTTTGAATTAACGAATTTACATAGAGAAACATATGGGTAAATAGTAGGAATATATAGTTTAAAACGAATTTCGTAAAAAGTCGATAGTCGGTATACACATTGACTACCATATAACGATCATATAGACAGTAGTCTGTCGACTCGTTTCGTCAGCCATCTCATAGTTTTCGGTGTCTTGTTTCGCCGCCAAACCACCCAGCGCGGGTCTTAAATATCAGGTTTCTAACCTGGTTTTTTATTTCAAGAACACCCGTCTCAACACTCTCCGCCCACGCGTATAAGAATATATGGAAAAAAGTAGCTATAATACGACGTTGTTTTTGGACGGCGCTACCGATAAAAATATATAATAATACATTCTGTTAGTAAAACGAAAAAAACAAGGGAGTAACGATGATTTAAAAATTAAAAAACAAACTACATACATTATTAACAACGTACGGGAATATTTAAATCTCTATAATATATTATTATTATTATTATTATTAATATTATAATTATTATTTATGATTGATTGCTTAATGAGTTTTATCGAAATTATACTACACGTCGCCATCTCAACTGGCATAGATATTAATCGAATTTCTCCCTCCCTCTCGTGTAATCACGTTGCATATTAGTACAACACAACTTCGCGTCGGTTACCGATTCCAACACGTTTCAAATCTTTCGTGTAAGGGTGACAAACTCGGACGCATCTAAGAGATACTCGCACTAATTACACCATGTGTTTGAAAGTTGGCTCGACGGCAACGGTGCACGGGCACATTCGTTGGCCATACGTGTGTATTATTAGCGACGGAAATAGCGGTGGAGGAGGCGAGTGGTCGGATCATTCGGGGCGAGTATATAACAAATTATTAATGCGTATTCCTTATACACGGGTGATGATTAAAAAAAATTATGTTTTATTTTTACAGCATTACGTTAAAATGTAACGCGTTTAAAACCGGCGTGGAGGAAAATATAATATAAAAAAACAATATTCTCAAAACAAAAACCAAATTTTGCGTAAAAAATGTACACATAACAATGAAAAAGAATCCTGGAACGCAGGAAAGCGCTTGTACACATCAGTCGTCACTGTTTTCGCTCGAAAAATATTTTTAAACAACATTACAACTTGTATCAATTAGAACATTGTACATAGGACTCACTGTTTCTTTATTACTTCTTTTAAATAGAATAACATTTACACGACCCATAATACATGCATTTATTACTAGGGCGAAATCATATTATGCGACGCCTCTAGACATTTATTTTAAGCACTTCCTCCTCATAATTTTTCCTATACCACATCCGAAAACAAAAGGAATTTAAAAATGTGTATGGAAACAAAACAATGATATAATTACGCCTTCTTATAGCCTCCCTAAAAAAAAAAAAATTCTAAGTACATCGTCCTATGCACGGTCTCTTTGTTCACCTGTACCTATAAAATCAACGGTGCCAAACCCCACTTTCGATTATTGTTAAAAAATTACTCTTGTACTCGTATATAAAAGTAGTCTTCCATTATTATTATTTATTTATTTTATTTTATTTTGTCAATTTGACGACAAATATCATTAAGAAATTATATGAAAAGTGACTCAGGGGTTAGATTTATTGTTTCTACAATGCATGCAGCTAAACCACTTACAAGTGACTATTGCCCACACCTATATACACACATATACGTAGATGACTCGGCGCCAAAAGTGACATGACTTATCGAAACGAAAAACTTATTGGTTACATTTTTAATGCGGATTTTTATGTATTTGTATTCCTTCGTTATCTGTATTTAAAAAGAATTACGTAAGATTACATTTAAAATGCTTTTTACTAACCATATATTAAAAACTTATTAGTTTTAAGTGCAGTTTTTTTTTATTCTACTATTGACAACCACAAAAAATGTATTCGGTACACAGTTATTTAATTTATTCATCAGACTTTTATAATAAATTATTTACTTTATATTTTGAAGTCCTATTGTTTTATGTGGACTGAAAAATGGATAAAGTCAAGAACGTAACAAGAAAGACAAAGTGAATTGGCTTTATTACGTTTATTAAAGTTTTACAAAAATGCAAAGAAATATATTAAATTAATTAATAAAATTGAAATTTTTAATATGCATATATTATATTGTTTTACACGATCTTAGATATGTTTCAATTTATTTTTGTATTATTTTGCCTACCTTTAAGTAATAGTGTTACGTTAAATAGTATAGAGGTGGCTGAAAGAAAAATTAGTCGAGCGTGAAGAGCGGGGGACTATGATGTACGTGTTTTTTTTTTAGGTACAATACAATATTATTTTTTTCGGTCGAGTTATTTCCAAAGAGACTAGACGTCTAGAATAAAGGAACGGGGCCGCCGCAGCCGTCGTCTTTCAGTAGGGGAAACGTTATATCATTACGGCAGCGCGACAACGGTGACGGGGTAATCGTGCGGCGGCTATTTCCGTCGCAGACGTAATACGTGCGCGTATAGTCGCGCCAAGTCCAAACTTAGCGCCACGCACGCACTCGCGCACACAGTGCAGTTGTGATACCGGTGCAAAACACGTGATTAACGGTTAAATAATATTTATATATATACGAGAGATTTCAAAAATATTAATAAATCAAATTTCAATATTTTTGAAATTATACGCCTATTATATTCCGAACGGCCAATACAAAAGAAAGGCGCTATAAATCTGAGTAATATTTTAACGGGTGCTCGTCAGAGGCGGAATTAGGATTTTTGGCGCCAAGGGAAAATGTTAAAATTACGCCCTATCTCCTAAAATAATTTTATATTATAAACATACTAATAGGTTTCTAAAAGTTTTACGCCACCAAATTTTTACGCCCGGGAATCAATCCCCGTTTTCTCCCCCCTAGTTCCGCCACTGGTGCTCGTGTGTCAGTAATAACACGATTTTATAAGACAAGTCCAAATTCGGCACCGTCAACGGTGGTATAGTGTGTGGGACCGAATAATGCCGTTGACACAGCTGATTTCACCAAGCTATACATATATTTATGTGTATATGCATATGTTTAGGATAAAGATAAAATAAACGTAACTATGGGGTTCGTCCTCCTCAATGGTTATATACCGAGCTAGCGAAAACGTGCAAATGTCATTTTGTCGGGAACCCTGAGAGTTTTATATACTTGAACAAAAAAACAAAAAAATTAAGATATGAAAATTTAAAATTGTACTAGTTTATTTAACGTGTAGAAAACACACGTGCCAGCTATATAATATTGACGATATTTATAACACATCTAAGTAAGATACATATTTTTCGATTTACAATAAACGCGTGCAACGGCAACGAAAATGAGCTAATAAGTAAAGTGAAGGGCGAGGCCTATTTTACCTACACCTTAACCTTATATGGAGTGCTCCATGTGGCTTCTGCAGATCGACCTTCGTTAGACACCCACTTACATAAGCCAACCATGAATGAACACGCATCGAAACTTTCTACACGTTATTCCAATGATACGACGTACTTCATTTGCAAATATCGTATAAATATCGAACACTATAAAATATTACAATAGTAACTATAAAAAATATATAGGGTAATTCACATTAAAAGATTATCATTTTCGTTCACTATACGTACATATAGGGTAATTCAATACGATTAAAACTCTATTTTTGTCTCTGTTCGCTTTCAAGTTCAATGCTGATGAAGAACCGTTGATTATATATGGATTATAATTATAAGTATAATTAATATGAATATTATATATGTATACAATCAGTATTCATAATCAATGGTATAATACTAATTAAATTAAAAAACTAACTTATATATACCTATGTGCATAATATATACGATGCCTAAGCGTCGGTCGATCTAAATTAAGAGATAAAAAGACTATATCATTACATATATATAAGTAGGTAACACGCGTTTGATTTATTTTTGATTAAATAACGGATAACCTATAGGTAACTGCAATTAAACTACCATGTACAAAATAAAATCATTACTACAAAATTATTATCATTGTTATTGTTATGTAAAGACTATGATGATTCATAAATATTAAATTTATCATGATTTTCCTTAAAGTTTGCATCAACGCGTATTATTATGTAATTACTAGCCGATTGTCATATGCAAAATAAATAAAACTATATAATGACCGTTTGTCATTGCCTCGTACATCAACGTCAACAAATACTACAGATTATTATCGAGGTCAATCTTTACGGTTTATACTCGTGTATGCAAACTTTACAACGATTTAATAGAAGGTATAAAATATTATAATAATTGACCAAGTAACCTTTATAAAATATATTCGTTAAAGATGCCCATAAATAGAAAAACGAAATGGTTTTTTGCCTTTTATGATGAAAAAAAAATCGATCAACCGTCGTCATTATTCATGGGAAAATATTTACCTGACCTAATAAATATTATATCATTAATCACAATATTGTGTTATAACGTCAAATATTTTTAATTTATTGTATGTATATTATTATTGTACGGGTACGGCTAATTTTCAACTTAGACAATGTTTACATTTTTAAATCATTTTCGAATAACTCATTAAGAAAGTTGAATTAAAAAAAAATATATATCATAAGATTTTATTTTAATAGTTTCAATACATGTCATTTTTTTTTTTTTTTTTTGTGATCCATTTAGCCGATAAGATGGTGGGAAGAGTTTTCTATGAAATATATACATATAAGGAGTAAAAAAACGATTCGCGCATTATTGAAACATAAACTGATATTTTTCTTATTTTTCATAATATTCAATAAGCAAATTTTCAGAATATTACTTGGAAACTTCTCGTGACTCATCTAAATTCAGATCTATTTATTATATATATATATATATATATATATATTATATATATATATATGTATATATGTAAATGACAGCAATTTCTCGCAAACAAATTAAAAGCTTAACTTATATTAACACATATTTTCAAAATAATAATCAAAATATCGTAACATAATACAAATATTGATTAACCCTAAAAACTTGACGACGCACGCGGGGTTTCAAACAGGTTTAAAGACGACGCGTAATACCGTTCAATATTTAAATATGATTTATAAACCAATATTTTTGATGAGATTTTTTTTTACCCTTGCGTCAAACTCGTACGGGCGAAATGTAATTACGTACTGATATTTACACCTATTAATTGAAAACCGTATATTTATGTACCGATAGGAATTCTATAAAAGTGATTTATAAAATGAAAAAAATGAAAAACTATATAACAATACCTCGGGGGTCAGGGTCAGCCCATATCATCTCGCCCACATAACTTCTAGGCGTTAATTATTGTAACCGGGAAATAATTTCCGATCACAATCGTAACGTAACAGAAACCGCGAGGGAAAAGAAGAAAAACTAACTAAACGTATATATAAGAACCAGTTTTTTCTTTCTATACCATTGTAATCGTATTATATTACAATTACACGTACATATGTATACTGCACGCACAACTGTGTACGTTTTAGCGGGTTAATCGCGAACACATATGCGAGTAAAGTAGTTTTTTCCATCCGTACGAGGCGGGTCTAATCGGCGACAATCGTATCTTTTCTTTTGTCTAATCATCAATAATAACATCGGTTATAACACAAGTACATTATATGATATTATTACGTCGTACCGTCCCAGTCGATCATCACCGAGCACTTTAGATTGAAAAAACAAATCGTTTGAGTGAAAAATCTTAACATTTGCAAATTAGATATTTCTATTTTTAAACAACGCCGCAAATCATAATCGCGCAAATGCAACACTACACTTATTGCACGACTACAGTGCACAACAATTATTCGTAAAATTAAACTATTGGACAAATTATATTTCCCTCTGAAGACGTATTTTAAGTAGACATCCAATCGATTTGTGCTATCGTTACGTAAATGATTCGTCGAAAAAACCGAAACGCCGCACGAGTGTATTACATTCTATACGATTCGCTCGGAGCCGACAGTTTTCGGAGGTTTATTTAAATCGGCCACGCAACAACACGGTCACGTCTGTTGGCAACTACCCGCTGTGATTGACCGTCGTCATTCTTATAAGATTATATTATATAGACGTTAGATTATAATATATATATGTATCGTATATAGTGCGCCCGAGAAAAGAATTATTTTTTCCTCTTCTTTTCGGGTAACGGCTATCGGTTCCGCCGCAGAACAATTAATGAAAATAACGTGTTTTTTTCTCTCTCTCTCTCTCTCTCTCTCTCTCCTTTATCGCGTGTGCAAAACGTGTGGGCATCGGACGCGGAACGGCTTACCACGGCCATCGGCGCGGCTCGTGAGCGTGGGTCTAGGATTTTACGGCGCTCCCATGCGTGCCCATATGGTTTGTACATACGGTGGTCGTCGCCAATATAACCATTATTTCTCAACATTCTGAAAAGAAACCCATATTATAAATATATATACGTGTATTATACGACCGACCCTATGTTCGAGTGTGTGTAGTAGGCTCATCCCATACATACACACACACACACATATATATAATATTATAACAAATTTCACGCGACACACGTGTGCAGAGGTTTTCGGAAATGTGTCGTAATATAATATATAACACGCGTGGTCGAGTACATATGAATACAGACGATCGTCGGTCTAGGCACAAATACTGATAGTGAACGTTCGACTGGATTTTGTATAATATTTATATGGACAATTATCATAAATGATAACAATTGTGCGACCGATGATCGCTCATAAATGCGTATTCTCATTTTCACGTATGGCGACATTGCAACGCTGCAGGTCTCTTCGAGCTGTCTTTTATGGCTTTACGAGTATAAAATTACAAATTATACATGTCCATATATGTTTTATTTGCTCATAACCAGCTATGTTTACTACTACTACTTATTATTATTATTATTATTATTATTATCATTATATAAAGATTATTTCAAAAATTGTTTTAAATATCGCAACTATTAACGTCATATAACTAAAAACATTTTTTAATTCACAAACAATGTAACAAACTTAGTTATTATGTTTAACATTTTGAAACACGTTAACTCGTCATTTTCATTCGTTTATATATTTACTTATATAGTTACTTGAACATTAACGATTTTGACAAGTGTCAGTAGGTACCTACTAAATATTATACAATAATCACTCATTGACTATATTGGGATAAGTATACATTAACTATGTTCAACTTTAATTACAGTAATAAATTATTATTATTATTATACGTATGATATATACCTATACACATAAAAACAATTATGCTAAACTTTAAATCACATAATTATTAATACAAATGTTTCAACAAAACTAAATTATTATTGTTTGATTTTTAAAAATTATTATTGATTCTAATCTCAAAGGATGTATAATATAATATAATATAATACTGAATCAGTTAAACGATTAGCAATTGGTAAGTCATAAGAATTTAAAATACGAAGAAACCATCAAAAGAGGAGTGCTACTACATACAATTTTCAATCCATTTAGTAATTAGCAAACGACTGCTTTGGCCCTAATTGATCTTTATTAACAAAAACCGATGACATTTCAAGCTGCCGAGTTCGTGTAAAACGTATTTGGGTCAATGCGAAATGTCAAGGCCGGCGTAACTGTGGACATTTTAACGCGCTAAGACACATGACGAAAATGCTTCCATGTGCGCCAGATGGTGTGTTATATATATATACTCGTACGCTTGAACGGATGTCACTTTTTTCTTCGAAATTTCAGTTGAGACGTTGATTCTGTAGCCACTTTCCATGTAAACGTGAACTCGTGTAGGTGGTTTCGTCGTCCGTGGGTTGGCTGCGCGACGCTTAAAGGTATATTATTAAATATTATGCAGCGAACACGCGGCCGGAAGAATCATCAGGCTCGATATAGAGCCGGTCGCGGTAGGTGTACACGTACAATTTTGCAACGCGTGCTAACCGTTTTAACGAGTTTTCCATGTACAATATATTATTATAATTATAATAATAATAATAATAATTATTATTATTATTATGTTGTTATTGTTGTGTTAAAAACGTTGGTGCGAGGATTAGTGTATTGATACGTAAATATAAATCAGCTTAATAATATTATTAATTATTAGTTTTATCTTGTGATAAATACGCATATAATGAAAATAGTAAATATTCAATGTTAGAGTTCAGGGATAGCTAAATTTTTTTTATTGAAATTCGAACGAATAAAAAAAATGTCTATTTTTCTTTTGACAATTATATTTTTAATAATCTTGATGAACAAGATAAATTTTTAAGTGTATATTAATTTTAGAATAAAACGCAATGAATATCCGTAATTCATTTCTCTTCGCTTTAAAAATAAATCAGAAAATATTAGGTACTCTAAAAATGTGAAACGGACGGATTATATATATATATATATATATATATGAAGTAGTAATACGAATCCGCGAAAAATGACCAAGGATTGACTTCAGTCGACAACGATCGATTGTGTAATTACATTAATTGTTATATATATATATAGTTAAATGCGTTGTTTGGGTCAGTATTCATGTTCGCGATAATGCTAATTTTTAGCTATTGAAATTCCTCGATAACGTATTGTAATACTCTGTTCGAAATACGTCATATTATCATTGATTCATCCACACATTTATGTTATAATATATAATATATAATATTTCTATATTTTACTCTCGACCGTATACGAGAAAGAAATATAAACATGTTTTCAATTAGATATAATAGACTATAAGACCCCCATTTTTTCTTGTTAATACCAAAGGGTCGGTCCGATATTTTCTCTATATAATGCAGCTCAAACACGTGCACTGCAGCAATAATAATAATAATATCCGTCCTTTTTTTTTTTGAAGGTTGAAAATGAAATGGATGGTCTTTAGGTAAAAATTCTTGCATTACATTATCATTTCTACAAAGTATATGGTCATAAAATATAATATTTAGTCCATATGTACTTGAATGTTAAAGAGTAATTTTAAAACTCTATATACATTTAAATATTGTTAACATGTTAATATATTCATATATGACTATAATACTACATTATTATAAATGCATTTCGTTATAAAATAAAATATAATTATGTATTTACTTTAATATGCGTACGAGCTAATATAATATAAAATAATTCGGTGTCTTTTCGTGATTTCAGAAATTATAAGTTAAATTTAATCGAGTGCACGTATAAAAACAACCTTTAAATTGAAATATTATAGTAATGAACGTTTTAAAACTTTTAATATTTTTTTCACTGAGTTAATCATTGTAAATTGACGAATGTTCAAAAAATCGTTTACTTTAACTGCAATAATAACAACCGAGAAAACGTGTTTTTTTTGGACATCGCACGTATCCCAATAATAGTCCCTACGTAATATAACGCGCGTTAATGCATCACATATGGTTCCTTTATTTTTCTTATTTTTTCTTTTTTTTTCAAACAGTCATACTCCAAAAACGACAGTTTGCTACAGAATGATGCAGTTTAAAAAGGTATAATATGAACGGAAAAATTGTTCAACACGAACTTTTTAAGGAGTGTCTTATTTGATATGTTAACGTATAATCCACGATTTAATGATATTATAATATAAAGCATACCTGCTATAATCGAGCAATCCGTAAACCGATCGATGAAACATCAGTTCTTTTGAGAATTAATACGTACAATTTCAATGATTCTAATATTCATTGAAAATTATTTAAAATATTTACGTAAATAAAAATAAATAATTTTTTAATACATGCAATAAGACAGATGTAACAGAAGAATAAAACATGTATCAAATGAAATAAAACTATTTAATTTGAAACTAGTTATTGAAATAAATAATTTTCGATTTAAAGCTCCAAATAAATTAAAAAATAAACTATTCTAACATAATATACGGCTTAACAATTATGAAATGTATAAATAATGTGTATTTTTTACGTTATATTAATTTATGCATGCTCCGACTAAACTGAAAGTTTTCGACCGATATCCGTTTGCGTGTAACGGTTTATTGTTTCAATTGCAACGCGCTGCGAAAACATTCGTAGATTTATTTATAGTAAAACATAATATTGATTGGCATTCGTTTGCGAGTCAAATTCCGTGCACCATATGTTGTTAATACGTATATAGATCCATTGTATAGACAACGACGACTAATATATGGTGTACGTGTACTCGTATAGTTAAAAATTATAAATAAAAAAACCGTTTTCTTTAATGTATGTATATAATGTGTGTATGTGTGTTTTTATAGCCCGGTATTCATTTATTTAAATCAAAGTATATTTAGTTGGTTTTCGGGTGCGTCGTTGACAACAATAAAGTAACGTAAGTACACTCACGAGAAATAATAATTGATCCACGATGCACCGAAGAAACTACCTCATCCTCATCAGCAACCTATTGAAACGGCATCGCTACTATTTTCTATCCCGCCCTGCATAGGTACACTTGTACATAATGCGTTCTCCCGGTTTATATTTCAATCAGAGACGGTGATGGATGAGGATTTGGACCAGCATCTGTCTATGGAATTTTACTATAGCTAATGATTCAAAGTGGCGTATAAAAGAAATAAAATAATAGTTGCAGGCTTCACGAGGTGACTAAACACATGACTTCCAGTACAGTTTAGAAAACATGAAATAACTTTTAGCTAAATATCATTAACTCTGTTGAATTCGTACTAAGATAGAAACGTAATATTCTGTTGGCGGGTACCGAGTTGACATATAATGTAATGCGTTCAATAATTTAGTATACGATTAATGTACAATAGATTTTATGATTCCGTCGACAACCTTAATGCGAATGCGCACCTATACGGATACTTATTACTTATTTAGTTATTCGGGAGTCTGTATAGTCAAAGCTTTATGAAATCATGTAAACAAATTATTTGAGATAAGTTTAAAAGAACTCAGAAAAAACGCCGTTACAACATTTTTCTTAAATACTTGTTTTTAATTTATTAATTATTTTTTTTATACGGATGAAAAATGAATACATATAAATCAACTGTATATATGTACAATATACTTTGGTTTGCTTTTAGACAAATAAATTGAATTGAGTCAATATACTATTGTGAATTTGATATAGACACGTATTACTGAATAAATAATAAATATACACAACGTTTTAAATTTAAATTTAGAATTTAGAACCGTGTGGTACGTTTAGAAGACTGCGTGTTGAAAGTAAACACGAAGTGCATCTACAGTAACTACAATAATATTTTCTTTAGGTCAAAGACAACATTGTAGTCTATTGTGTGAGAATATTAAGAAACCTAATATTAAACAGCGTAGTGCGTATAGTATTTTCAGTTTCACAACCGTTTTCCATCCTGACAAGATTTGTTGATATGATTACGAGAAAAATATTTAAATTTTAACAGATATAACTTGAAACAAAAGGATTATTTAAATTCTATAGTGATAACCGAGATCCTTGTTGGACCGTTGTATATAGTTGACGCTATGCACGTCAGAGGATAGTTTGTTAATAGTAAAAACTAAAAAAAAAGTTAAAACAATAATGATAAATATTAAAACAGAAGTAATGCGTTGATAGTTTTATTACAAAATAATAAGTAATTTACATGCGGCGTGTATATTATGAAACACTTCGGTTTTACTGTAGAAAAAATAGAATAAAAAATACGCATATAAAAACATAAATAACGAAAAATTAGCGGGACATTACGTGAATAATACAAAATATCGATTGTTTAAAAATTAAATTGCCTATAAAATCATATAATTGCGCGAAATAAAGTAAACTTCACTCATTTAATTATTTCAACTATAAAATAATTATGTTGAAATATAATTATAAACGATTTAATTGAAGTTTTAAAAAACCGTCTCCGAATATAAAATTTTCACATATAAAATGTAATATAGATATATGTAATAACGATATAATATATAATACAGCGATGAATTTACATTTTTTAATATTTACTAATTGTCTAATACAGATTATTCTTGAAATTATCAATTCAAAATCTATTCAGGTATCTATTAAAAATGATATTTAAATAAATTAAAACATTTCGACAATGAACCTCTCATACATACCTATCATTTGCATATAATTTGACGTGATCAATATATGCGTTTGAATTAATACAATATCCGATTATAAATATGAATGCGTACAATATATCCGCATATATATATATATATATATATATATATTCCTTAATCCACAGCCCATTGACATGAGTCCAGTGTGTTCAATTATAATAAATATTCATCTGGCGACGTTAGAACGGAAACAAAAGACGTCGGCGAGATGTTCCGAGTCTTATCCATAATATTATTTAAGTGGTACAGTTGAAAACGGCTTCTTTACAATTGAACAATGATATTATATATATAAAATATGAATAAAAACCGCCATTATGTTACATTAACTCCATACGATCTAGTGTGGGTATCATAAATGGACAATATAATAATAAAATAAAAGCGTTTGTAATTGCAAGTCATCTGTCGTAATGTGTCAATATATGAGTGTCAATTGAAATGACAACGGTTTTTTATAAACTAATGGAACTTTCCACTTGATCCAGATGACTATCAGTCTATACATATAAATATAGGTTAGTATAAAGTGATAATGATATAATATCTATATATATATATGTGTGCGTGTGTAGGGGGAAATTTTAAGCGACAGTATTTTTTTTAATTCTTTTTTTTTATCAAATACAATATCATCACAATTAAAAATACATAACATTGTACATAATGCATGTTATAAAAATATTATATAAATTTGATATTTAAAAAACATATTATATATTTATTTATTAAAGATCCTAACTGTATTTATGAAATGTTCAAATCAAAAAATTAAAAAAATTAAATAAACGAAAAACGTTTAATGTTTTTTTTATTTCGTAAATTTACAATAGTAAACTAAGTATACAATTTATAAAACATGCATTCAGTATAACGAATATTGAATTTAAAACTATAGAAACTAAATTTATTATGCATTTTAACTAACTGTTAATAGTGTGTATATATATATATAATTTGATCAAATATAAATTCTACAACAATATCATTATTTTTATTATTACCATATCACATGTTTATTTTACGTACATAATCATTTATATCACAATATTTTGTATATTGTCAACCACAATATTATGAAAATATTACAAGCTTATCTGATGTATGATTTTGAGTCTATGATTGAAACACTATGAAGCTTTATATGAAAAAAAGTTTACATATGTTATAATAATAATAGCCTATCATTTTAAATGATTAGAAAGTACCAACGTTTTGATGATAATTAAAATCATATTCTATCCTGTATAAAGTATATACATTTTTTTATATTATTATTTTTACTTTATCGAGGCCATTAAATGTCTCGGATTAGTAAGCCGCGAGAAGTAAAATGTCATTTTATGCCCTATAAAAAAAATATGTATATAACAATATATTATATAACGAATGTAATTGTTCGTTTTAAATGTCAATATAATATGACTACGTGTACAACGATTATTACTTATGAAAAATACAAATTAAACGACCTGCACACCGAATACGTACATTTCGACCATAAATATAGCTTGTAAATAATCAAAATTATTGCCATTTTCTAATACCGTAAGTACTCGAACTATTAAAAACATACCGATCTGTCAACCTGTACTTATTTATAAGAAGTTGATATGTAAAAAAAATTAAGGAAAAAAACTCACCATGACCGTCCGCGTTCTTTATGTTGGGCTACGCTGAACCCGAACATGGACCCACCGGGTCCCTGATGTCGAATACAATTTTTAACGTCCACATTGAAACCAAGCACCGTGCAACACAATGCAGTAAACAGTAGAGCATATAAGGGACGTGATGACGGTAGAGTCATCTCGATTTGCTATGCCCGTCCCGTGATCATAATATACACAACGCGTTTGTCATCCGAGCCCTGAAAATAATTTAAAAAAACAATAAATCTTTTTTATAAAAAACAAAATACATGTTTATGATTATAAACGTATTGTTGTACATGCACGAATGATAGTGAGATGTCTATCTCGTATAAGGTGTGAAATGGTAGTTTTAAAGATGAACAAACACTGCAACGCTTGCGCAGACGACACGCATGTACGATTTACGCCGCACTCACGATTCCCGTCTGATCCGTATCACCGAACACATCGAAATGCATTGGTCACAGGTATATAATACAAGGATTAAATATTTATCAAACCGTTTTGAATAATATATCGTAATAAATGATTTAAATTTACCATCGTATGTAACGGCCACCACATAGATACAATCTATAGTTTTCAAAACGCACAATGATGTTCAGGGATTTTATTTTATTTTATTCGATTAAATCAAAAGCTCAGAATGTATATACACATCTAACATAATTCAAAAATATTACATAAACGTGGATTTGCATTAATAATTTGCGTGTTATAACTTTCCTTTTAAAATCCAAATCAAATACACTTGGATAAATATACTTAATATACTAGATAAATATGAATATCAATATTGCGGTTTATCGTTTAATTAAATGCACTTCATATTTTATAAATACTTATATTCTAATAAAACGATTAAAAGATTTTTGCGCATGGTAGATATGATTATTAATCGGAAACTATAGATATATGCCTATTTTATGTGAAATAGTTAATGGCATTAATCTATAAACGTATAATTTGGAATCCGATAATAAATGTACCTTAGATGCACTTGGGTGTGGATATAATATTATATAACCGTGAAAAGTAATAATAGTTTGTATGTATATCTATACACATATTTTAAGAATCAGTTTTACATAATGTATAAATATAATATTGTCTGAACGAAATAGTTATTATCTACTTTATAATCTGTAATTTAAAAAAGATTATCCAAAAATATAGCCACAGAAAAAAATATTTATTTTTATATGAAATCACATCAATTCTGAAATTCAATTACTTAACCCGATATTTTAAAAGAAAATAATAATAATAATAATAACAATAGTAATAATAACATTATCTTAAAGCATATATGAAACGTATAGTCTGTAGCCAACATTCATGATTTCACGATCTATTTGTAATTTACCAATATAAAAGATTAATAACAATTGTTTAGAACGTATAGATTTAATATTTACCTCGAGACAATGATCACATCATAATCCTATCATTATTATTAGGTCCAAATTGTTTACTTAATACAAATATATATATGTATATAGTACTGTCCATTAATCAATCAATAATATTATAGTAGTGTATAACGGTCAAAAACCACACAAACTCGCACGTCATCACAGAGTCTAAAGGAAATTACCTGTTATGACAGTTCATGAAATTACGTCTACGTACACATATGTATATATTTTAAATATATTTAGTTTTTTTTATCAATATGTATACAAGGGACGTGTGATGACTTACGCTCACGTATTACTATTATATCACACTACATACAGCAGAGCTCATTACAAAAACAAAACCACGAGCGACAACGCGCGCTGGACTATTGGACGAAGGAAGAATGAATATATATATACCTTGTAAAACACGTTTTACGTGACAGAGATCGCCGGCAGTCGATCGAGAAAAATTATATCCACTAGCATCTTGCGAAAACGTGTGTAAGGCAGCGACAATATTTCCATATTTACCGAAGAAACGCGCGTTTCATTCCCACGGGCCGTGTATAGCGATTTCTATCTATGGTTTATATACACCGCGCTCAAAGCACAGGGACTGCTTTATAGGTGAACGACGGCCGGACGTGCATAAAAATGCCTACTTAATAATAATAAGTCTGGTCTTGCACGCGAACCTCCATAAATTGGTACTATGTAAGATGTGTTCTATATAATATCGATCCAATCATCAAAATTACATACAATAGGTATCGGTATCGTCTCTTTATTACTGATTGGCGATTACGATCGCGCTATTATTGTAGTCATATTTACATTTAGATATAAATGTATACTACTAGTACCATCACTATATTGTTATAAAATATGAAGTAATAACTGTTTGAAATCTCTATTATATTATCGTACAATAAACACGTAATGATTAAACCAAGTGAAATTATTAATTATTATATACGATTAATCTAAATCGATAATTTTTTGTTAGCAAACGGAACAATAAAAAAACAACATTTAAATACATAAACAGTATAAGACATTTTTTATGTTTGAAAGTATGATTTGAACATTCCAGTCAATCATTCACCATATGATCACCTATGCTCCAATTTGAGTTTCAAATCCATAACCTTCACTCAGATCTAAAAATAATAACTCTGGAAGAATTGGCCAAAATCCTGTACACATGTTTTCGCTCCCGACAATCAAACCATTAAAATCCCCTAGCATCCGTTCTTGATTCTGACACTATTCCGGGCAATCCTTCTCGAAGATTTAAGAAAAATTGTTATAGACAAATCTTAACTAACCCGTCATTGAGTGAGGAGAAAATCAAAAAAATCTAAACTAATCAATTTTTTAATGTGTTGCCATCAAGTAACTGTTTTTTTCATGTATGTCAAGTTATATCACATATTATTATTGCACATATGCGTATTGTAAACATTAGATTTTTACAGATTGTATGTATTTAAGATGTAAAAAAAAATAATAATAATAATAATAATAAAAGTATAATGTAAAATATTAAATCACACTCATATTGATTAATTATCGACAATAACTTTAATGATTATAATAATATTTTATAAAACAACAAAACCAATAGATACATGCTATGATGTTCCACGAGAATTCAATATAAAGTGATATGCATAATATTCTATAATATGCAGTTATGACATTATATTTTATATTTATGTATCCTTCATATGTATAATAAACAAATGTGTACATAAAACTTGACGATTTATGTTTTAAAGTGGACTTTTTGTCTTTGTTGACTCGTATCTTTGTTATAATAACTCTACATTAAAACATACTTCAATGTAGGTGTACTTCCCACACACCCAATTACAAAAATATGTCTATAAGACCATATATGGGACGATGTTCAGTATTTTTTTTTAGTTTTTTTTTATAAATTGTCAACGATTCAACAAAATGTATCAAGTTAATGTAAATTATACAATCAAAAAACAAAAAAAAATACAATTAAAAAAAATTTTATCGAGAATTTATTGGTAGTCGTAATATACGCCATGTTTATAACATAAATTATTTTAATATTTTATTCGAATATTTCATTCTACCTATATAAATATAATTATACACATTATGAACACAACGCTTTATCGGGTCATTTATTTTATTGAAAACAACACTTTCACAACTATTATCAAACATTTGTCATATCAACAATGCAACAAGAGCTTCTTATTTTAATTGACATTTCGAAATATACACAACTCCTACTGAATAGGCTTATATTTCATTCATGATTATTAGTACTGTTGCGGTTTGGTCGTTTTGGCCAAGAACTTACTTTGGCTTGCGTCCATTCCGCAAAAGATCTAAATTTAAAACGTGACTCAACTTGTTTTCGGACCTAGTCTTCAAGTGTAACAGTTGGAGCCCCGATGAAAAATACTAAATCTAGATGGTACGTTTAATACTGAAAATGAATACGTAATTTATGGATTCGTTCAAACTTTGAGCGTATGAAACCTTTTGGTTTGAAAAATATTACAAACTATCTCAACCAGAAGAAATAGTATTTTTTAAATAATATAGTTAATAACAAATTACACCAGTCATATACCCATATAATATTATTAAATGAATAATCTATTATTAAAATGACATTCAAAAAAGAGGGAGACAGGTGTGATGCTACAGCTGTTGACATATGTGCACCCAGTTGGGTTTGCAATACATTCTTTAATCGTAGACATCAAATTCTTTCAGACGCCAGAACTCGATCGTCGTCGAATTCTAAATAATAATGGTTCAAAAAATAAAATAACCAAATGGACGGATTGACTAAAAAAAAGCCCCTTGTACAACATTTATATAATGATAATACGTTAAAATTACGTTATATAAATAAAATAAGGATATCCTGGTCTTCAAAATAAATATATACAAATGTATACCCATAACCATTTGATTCTATAAATTTATTGTGATAATAAAAAAATTACCTACTAATGTCATGAAATAACCACCTGAGAAATAAGAAAATAAATACATCGTTAGATTAAAATGTAAGTTTTTTACATGTTTCGTATAGGATCTACCACCTACTAATTTTGATCAGTCGTCAACAGCCATAAACATTTGAATTTATTATTGTATATTGCATAAAGCGATGAACATTTAGTATTTCTATTAGATATATATGTAATCATTAGATTATTATTTTTTATTTCAGTGGCAAAACTTATCTTTTCATCACAACTATTATATATATATATACCCGTCCCTACGGATTCGATTTCCCGAGCATACCAGTTGGCCATCGCTATATAAATGACAATAAATCAATTTGAGATTTTTTAGGTATCTAACCAACCGTAAGCGGGTGATGTATTCGATAAGAAGCTCCATACTTAACATTTGACCTAATCGTGACCAACACAATATTACACCGATCGGACGGACGGTAAAGACGCGTGACGACGACGGCGGGTGTATCTCTGCACACAACAGTCTACTTACAATCAATGCTATACATAGACATTAAAATATTCTCATGTATAATGTTTATAGTCTCTTAAACGGTTGTACGTAATATCATCGTATCGATAAATAATATTGTATTTTGAGTATAAATATACTTATAATTACATAATTGAATTATGAGCAAATGCATTCAACAAGTAAACACATTTTTTTGATGCTTTTAATGCTATTCAATAAATACATAATAAATGTGTCTAAAAATCGAAAATATTACGAATAGTATAAAATTATTTAAATATGTTAATACATAAGTAATATCAATATATTTGTTAAAATAAAAAAATAATTGTTGTTAATTATTGTTATTATAATGAAATTATTAATATACTCATTGAAGCAGCTAGGAAAAGCGCGCGAATTCATTATTCATTAATATCCCTTCGAAGCCAATGGCGAAACAAATACGAAACTCTGTTACTCAAAAGTTTATTTGTACCAATATTAATACCGTATTGTAACATAATTATAACTTATAAGTCTTATGATAAATATATTTGCATTTATACGTACAAACGAGTGCATATATATATATATAATATAACATACTACGGTTTTCACCTTTCAAGTATTTCAAAAACTTTAAAAATAATTGAAGAAAAAACACATTATTGTTTGATCACATACTTGTGGTACTAATGTTATTATTTGATGTGCGTTGTTATTTAACAACAAACCAGTAGAATTAGTCATCATTAGTAGAGGAAATTACGAAAACATAGGAGTACCTATTTATACCAGTGTATATCTGTACGCGCGTTAATTTTTATAGTGGTGTTTACAAACTACAGAAAAGTGTACAGTCGAAAAAGTAATATTTATACAAATTACGTACAAAATCTAATTTATTAATATTCTGTGAAAACAAAACTAAAACATAAGTTACGTTCGAGTGTTATTAAATGCACGTACATACGTACGTAAGCATGTGCGTATAGGCTCAAACATACAAGCGTGCATAGCGCAATATAAAATTAAAATACTCACTAAGTCAATATATTATGAAGCATACTATTTACGGTTAAAACTTAAAACGATATATTTCAACATTCCACGATTATTATCATTTATTATTTCTTTTAGTTAACAACATTACCTACCAAATACGAACATTTCCCCCATTCACCAAAACACGAGTCATCCGTACACAAATCAGGCGTTTTTTTTAGTGATAATCGCTATATAGGTTGAAAGTTAACCTGAAAAGTAGGTCCCTGTATCTATAAATCGTAGTTTAAACTATAGAGTCTAAATTGAATAGTTACAATTAACAACGAACAAACTTGTTACATTTTAAATTACTTAAACTTTGTTAGTTATTTACAACGCAATTGAATAGTTTTTATTTTGTTTATAGATTTTTAAATTTAAAAAAAAACCCACTATAGGTGTTGGAAATAAATACTTGTATTATAACGACAGTCAATACCCAATATGCGACTTTGACAAAGATGGTAACGATTTATCGACGTAAACTATTTTTGAATCGAAGGCGTATCGGAATACTCGCAATTACATTATAATAACAATAATAATAATAATAATATGACGACGGTATTCAATCGTGTACGAAACTTTCAAAGGCCGGACGGAACGAACGAGGGGTGAGGAAAAGAAAAAACTTTATGCTAGGGCGATAAGTGCGTGTGGTGGGCGTCGAACGACTTCCGGGAAAAAGTCGGTCAGTGTTATAAACTTACGTGGATGACGCGCCCGTTTTCGTCGTCGATCACGCGGTTAGAATGCGCACGCCTGAATACGGTCGATCAGATCGATTGCGATCACATCGCCGTCCGGGGACAAAGACATAACGACTTCGTACCGGTCGCGACGTAAAACGACTTACGATAATCGGTGCCAGCGATAGACGAGCACACGTCTACGCGCTCACGGTACAAAACGGTAAATAGCGAATACCGTCGACCGTGACGGGCCCCGTCGTCGGACGTCGTGATGGTGCGCGCACAAATCACACCTATACCGCGGTCCCAAAGACGTCTCTCCGAGTGTAATTTTTCGACCGACGATCATAATATCAACCGGCCGTCGCCGTCGTGTCGTAATCGGCTGCGATTAAGGCGGCCGCCGACGCCTAAACGCAATCGACGTCGAGCAAATGACTTCATCCCGGCGGAGAGGAACGCTCGCGATGCATTACGCGTGGAATCGTTGATTTCGTGCGCGACAGATGACGAATGATCCGTATAAATTACGGGAAACCGCCCACGGGAATTATCGTTATTTTGTTTTGTTTTTACCTACGCGGTTTTTCGTCAGCCGATTGGAATATTGTTCGAAGTATACGGTAGAGGGTGCGGAGAGATTTCAATCCACGGCCGAAACCCATAATTGATAAATACGCGGAATACGAAAATAAATACGTCGAATAAAACGTAGACACCACGTTATATGTACAAAGTTAAACTCGTCGCTTATGTGCAACTAATATATTCCGACAAATACGGTGAACATTTCAAAACAAAATATATTCAAGAATTATTGTTATATCCGAAAATCCGAAAAAGGAAAATATTAATAACGTGTAACTCTGTAAATTGTAGCATTGGAAATATTACGTGAATGAACGCCATTGATGGCCAAATAAGTACACACTGGACAGAGTTAAAATAGTAAAACATTTAAGTAAGTACACATTTCTAAAGAAAATCGATTAATTTAATATCTCCATTAGTATTGTACTTATTTTTAAACTAAATTGTAATGTTAATCGTGTGAACTTCCGAACCCTATAAATGCATAGTAATTATAACCCGCAATTGTCATTATAGTAATTATCGAAATTCACATAGAAAAATTTTTGAATTTTAATTTTTTCAAACGATTCTCACCGAAAACGTAGATTCCTAAATAAACGCGTATCTATTGAAAATTTATACTTTCAAAAAAAAAAATTGACTAATCCTGGATATACACGCTAGTAATTTTGCTGTACAATTATACAAAATGCATAGTTTAAATACTACCTCCTCTATTAAACAATAATTTTACTAGTTTTACAACTATTGTTTTTTTTTAAATTCTCAAAAATTGTTCGTCAAACAAATCAACCGTCTTTTTAAGCTAAGTAACTTATTAAATGCATTCAAAAGAATCTAAATTCAATACGTCAAAATTTCATGGCTAATTTTAAGCTACGATCGTTTATATTCGTATAAAAAGAATAAACGATTATTAATATTAAAAATTTCTATTTTTTTTTTTTTTTTTTTAATAATAATACGTCGTATCGTTTTTCGAATCAGTGTGTCAACCGCACGCAGTAGTTTACAAAATCGTATTTAATTTTGATCTACATCAGTCAGGTTCGAAAAAAATTGTTCGACTTACCACTCAGTAATATTGTATCCAGAGCCGAGCAGACCGGACTTTTGAGGTTTGTAACTTTTTACGGCCGATAAAAAAAAGACTCGAACTGACACGATATTCGATGAGCGCGAACGGATGTAAACCGGTCACTGGCCAAAAACGCGCGTCTGCGGTTTATTTCCGATCGGACGATTTGGCGCGCGACGCGACACACACACGGGTGATAACTGGCGGGCCAATTCCGGCGTACGGTGTCGGGCGGTGCGGCACACGGGACGACGACGAGTGCGTACGTACGCGCGCACGTTCTCCTACTCCGGGCGGCGCGACACGGTGCCGGCCGGGCCGCCGAGGACCGCCAGAGCGCACGCCGTATTATTATTACGGTCGTCCCTCTCGGAAGTGCGCGTGTTCCGTTTGCGGACTCGGACTTCGTGGGCGCGCGAAGAAACGAACGTATTTTTTCATTTTTCAACCATTCCGACAAATGTGTCACTTCCGTTTATCATACACCTGTTGATCGCGTGTTGATTATAAAATACAACATAGCGTTTTCCAAACGACACGTTAATCGGTTCAATCGAAAATCAATGCAATATAATAATGTCCATACGGTCAAGTACAATAGAAATCACTACGACGGGCATCGTTTTAGAACGAAATACTGTACAGAACGAGCGAAACGTTAGGTCGCCGACACGAGACCACACGATTGTACGTTAAATTGTACGTTTACAACGAGATGTCGGTTACAACGAACTTGTTATACAAACTTTCGATTACTACTAACAGGTCGTTCGATCTTTTTCGTTTGATCAACGATTTTTTTAAGAAATTAAATTCAAGTGTTCGAAGTTGTTTAATTAGCAGTTTATTTCAATTAATTTTATTATCAATTTCAATAATTTAAGTAATATTAATACAGTTTTAATCTCGATTGTAACTAAAATAAAATCGTCTGTATTCCCCGCTTTGCATTTACAGCTAACACTTATTCTAACCGAATACAACGAGCAACCGGTTACAACGAGAAAAACTTGCTGGTCTTTTTCATTGTACTCAGAAATAATTCAATAATGTAAGAAAAAACAAACATGTCAATCATTAAAATACTAACGTTAACAAGCCACTATAGATTTGTGTCAATAAATATATGCGAACAAAGAACAAGTACGATAGATAAAACCATACAAATTCCAGAGAGATCGGAAATGAAGTTTCTATTGTCCATGCTACAAAAAATAAAATCGTATGTTCGTATTATATATATATATATATATATTACCAGGCGGAAAACATAAGGGTTGATAATGTTATGGTGCAATTTTGAAATTGTTTTTATGATTACCGAATACAGAAATTATATTCTTTTCAATGTACATTATGACTTCACCGCATATTTATAAATTATAACAAATTGAGATTTTATTTATAACATGACACTAAATTCAACGATTCGGCATATTTGATCGACTTAACCTAACCAGTGGTGTACACATTGAGGGGAGGGGGGGTGATTAAAGGAATAAATCTTCCTGGTGGCGATTTTTTTTAATATCAGATTTTACTTGCCGTTTTGCCAGTTACAAAAAAAATATAATACTATAAACTTTAATAGAGTTTGTGAAACGCCGTTATCATATGTGTACGAAAAATATTATGCATAAACAAGTACCGTATTGCCTATCCACTAAGATTATAGTTCCGTTTATTATTATTCTTTATCATTATATTTTAATGTTGCCGACTTACCGTTATTTAATTATAGTGTAAAATATTACTTATAGATATCTATTGATTAGCCGTATACATTACATATGCTATACCTAACACTGATGCTTTGAGTTGACTAAATATTTGAATGAAACTTTATTATTTTTGTACGAAGTAAAAGTAATAAACTAATGTTCTAACCTACAATTCAACACAACAATTTTTTTTCGATAAATCGATAGTTTATGTTTATATTTTAATGATATAAATTTACTATTATTATTTCACACATTCGTGTTTGACATTATATTTCCTAGCACATGTTTCGGTGTTATTATAAAATTAAACGTTATGCGTTATTGTATTTTTCAATACTAGCCAGTCTGAATAATCAATCAATTCATTAAAAATAATATAAATGTTGTTCCCTGAACAAAATATTTATGATTCCTCGTAACGAGATTGTAAATGCGATCCGTTTGCTTCATAATAATCACGTATACAGTGCACACTATTATACACCAGTCTTTGTAAGTACGAGAGAAAGTCACCGGAGGCACACGTAGGCACGCCGTACGCATAGTTATCACGTTGCACAAATATTTTATTAACTACCAGATCGTCTACAATAATACAAATGTGTGTTTGTTTAATTGGTGTATTTACTTTCTGACAGCCCCTAAATCGTATTATTACGACGCGTACGCTGCGCAAGACCTGATCGAATTTCGTAGACACCAGACATACAAACGACCGTGACTGTTGAAATCACCGATGAATGCGTAATAAATGAAATATTTGAATATTTCGAAACGAATCGCGGTATACCGAACCCTTAGGTTAAAGAACGTATACCTGCATACACTTGAATATCTAAAAACTATTTATTTTTTCGATTATGAATGCTTTACGAAACGAAATAAATTGCTATACGAGTTAATAGATAATAGTTTTGAGTATATAGTAATATTTCTCGTGAAAATATTCGATACAATGTCACTCTCCTTCCCCGGACCCTTATACACGTAAATGCATTCTAAACGCTTACTTATTTACCAGTCCTGTTGCGCGAACGTTGGGATTTGGCAATCGGTACACTGTGTATAATCAATCGATGTTATTTGTGTCTTTGGACTTGGGTATCTCCATTTAAATGCATTTAACGTTCAATTATTCGTATATTATACGAATAAAATGTACGATATATGTTTCGAAAAAATAAATATACAAATATAATTTTCAAGCAAATTACGTGTAACGTTATCGTTTAAAAAATCCAAACATACAAAACAACAATTTCACCGTGTAAAGATTGAATATTAATAAAATATTTCAAACTGAAATTTCATAGAGCACAAACAACAGGGACGTTTTGGGGTTTCAACTATACCAAATGAACTGTATATAGGTATTCACAATAATTCACGAACAATAACGTTATGCGTGTCGTACTATTTATTATCACCTATATCATCAGTCATTTTTTGAGCGTGACACACGTTTGCCGATTGTTTTTAAAACTTAAAATTACTATTATTATTACACCGTGAACGATACATATTTAATGAAAATCATTTTTTTTTTCGAAGTCCTCTCAAAAATTAATATTTCATATATTATCATTACTATTAAACAACTCGAACCGACTAACAAGTCACTGCAACAATATCGGACTGACCCACATAACCTACCCCGTAATTGTTTGATAACCGTAAAGAATTCGTTACCAGAGTCTTGGCCGGAATAATTGAAATGTTAAAAGAATTTGCTGATCAATCTACTATACACGGTCTTCATTATGTGAGTAATACAAAACGGCATTGGACAGAAAGGTAAAAGTCAATTCTAAGTCAACTTAGGAAAACACTAATCACAATGGGGAGAAAAAACTCGCTCTTGTAATATTAATGTAATTGTTTTAAGAATGTTTTGGTCCATATGTTGTATTTTGAGTTGGTATGGTTCCGTCTTGTTAATGATGAATTCCTGGGAAGCGTATCAGACAAACGCTATAAGTTTTGTGGTGGAAACTTCATCACTGGAATTTCAAACGACTTTTCCGGCAATCAGCGTATGCGAAACAAACAATTTAGCCAATGTCCAAAAGTTGGCCACCAAGTAAACTTGATTTTTAGTTTATATGAAACAAGTATTTACGTAATCCGTAACATTATCAAGAGGACCCGCATTTATTGTTTCTGTCTATCTAACGGGCAATATAGCAAAATAACATTACATAGCACTTAAATTGTGACGTTTGGGACAAATTTAGAATTGAAACACTCGCTATCGAATTTGAAGATAATAATATTTTACAGTGCGTCTTTAAGACTTTTTGTAAAATATCATCTGACAAAGAAGTTAGAATGTTTTTGAAGATTTGGATTTGTTGTTTTGTTTTGTATAGCTGTAACTTCTTTGTCGGACGATATTTTACAAAAATCTCAAGAGACGTCACAAATTAAATTCCACGTAATGTTATTTAGCTATATTGTCCATCAGATAAACAAAGATAACAAATTCCAATATAATATATATATAAATACACAATAATGTGCATATTTTAATTTAATATTAAAAATTTATCGAGTTTAGTTTATGCGGCGAATTCCGAGATTTCAATTTCGACGAGATCGTACGAGAAATCATGTACTTCAAAGGCACTTCCTATTATATAAGTGAATTTTGTATTACCGGACAATACAAATGTCCGACTAATAATTTCTCGGCATTGGCAAATTCCGTGAGTAAATAAAATCGATTTAAATTATATAGACTTTTATGACTTCGATTAAAATGTAAACAAATTAAATTAATGATAATACCGTGTACTTCAAAAATTATAACTCCGTTGAGAATAAATACTGAGCTAAATGTACCTAAAACATGTATTGACAAAATATTGTTACACAATGTCACACATGTAATATGTAATTAGATGAGAAGTACTTGCGAAGAAGTATTTTTAAACTGCACTTGGAACGACAGCCGTAATTTTGACTGTTGTAAGCATTTCGTCCCAACTGAAACCGAACTCGGAATTTGTTATACACTTACAATGGCTAATGAATCGTAAGTATTATAGCCATTTAATCCGTTATCCATACATGCCAGGGACTGATAAAATACGTTTTAAAGTAAATGAATATTTGTTATGAAATTTTCAAAAATACAGCTCATGAGTAAGGGGGATGAACCACTCTCATTAAAGTCTACAATTATCATCGTTTAAGAGAAAGGTTCAGTGCTCCATTGAGCATGTCAAAGGTTTACATAGTAATTTGTAATTATCAAATTAAATATTTATTTGCAAATGTACATATGTTTCTTGCAGGCCAAAATCTGATGACTTTATTGACATGTATTCCAATAGGACTACAGGCCCTAGTAATTTACTCATAAAACTGGCATCAGCGAGTCAGGTAATTGTTGTGGATCTGATGTATAATAATCACAATTGGGTATTATAATATAAATACAGCCGAGTGTTTGGACCACACAGTAGTAGTAAATTTACTAAATCTTAACAAAACCGAAATACACATTATATTAATATTAGAAGTATTGTTCAGATTTTGAATTACGGCGATTTTCATTGTAGTAGATATTTACAGTAATTCTTGAAGTTATTTTATATTTAAAAATAATGATGTAATAGTATGTTATGTACACAGATTTACATTCATTCAGTAGTAGATGTACCATACTATAATACAATAAGTACCGATATTTTACAATCTGTACTTGGCATTTTTAAACAATTCAAGTTTGTTATTAAAGATATAGAAAATGAAGACGAGGTTGAATTTGTTAGTATCGCACAACGCAGGTTAGATAATTTATTTTTCTTATAGAAATATTAAATCTTGAAAATGAATATTATTAAGAAACTTTGATTATACAAATTCATATATATATATATTACTGAAATTTTAATAACATAATATAATTTTATATATATTACACAAAATATTAATATTATTATAATCATTAAATAACCATTTGATTATATTGTTGACAATTCAATAATTTTTCAATAAATATCTTAGTATGTAGAATGAAAAATCAGTTATAGTTTAATTCGGTTTTCATTTATTTCAAAACAACATAATTAAATTTCATAATTCAATAAAGCATATTAGTCACATAATTATTATTTGTACACAATTTTAGATGCAGATTTCCATGGGAGAATTATCTGGATGTCAATCCAAAATACAGTTATAGTTCTTGCATTGTAAACTGTCGTCGTCAAAGGCAATTAGAGATGTGTAATTGTACTTCATATTTAATGCCGTATAGCAGTATGTGTTCTTGTAACTACAAAAACAACATTAAGAATAAAATAAATTTTTACATTTTTCTAGAGGAATCTGAACATTGTGACATAAATGGACTTCTATGTTTAAACGCTCATTATGCTGAACTATCAGTGTTAAAAAAAAAAAATAGCAAACGTCCCGGTTTAGAATGTCACTGTGTTGCTTCCTGTATTGAATCAGAAATAGACGTGATAACGGTCGAAACATTTGTGTAAGTTACTTTTTTATTTAATTGTACTTTGTTTAGTAACATCGAAATATAAAAAACCTGTACTTTGTAGAACAAATGAAAATGAATCAATTATACAACTAATGATGGATCGATTACCACAAGAACGGTTAAAACGTAATGTTGTTAGGGGAAGATTAGATGTCATAGGTAAATTACATATATATTTTATTTTATTTATATAATTTAACTGAAATTGATATACTGTGATTTTTGAAATAGTTTCACTCGGTGGTTCTGTTGCATTATTCGTTGGAGCGAGTATACTAAGTTTATTGGAAATAATCTATTATTTCATATTACGCATGCGTAATGTAAAAATACCAAATTTAAAAACTACCAAGACTTAGAAATATTGATTTGAAATGTAATAATTAATATTTAGTAAAGCAGTATAAGAAAATTAGCTATTTTCTATGTCTCAATTCTGGTATTTACATTAAAAATAACAATATGCACAGATAACTAATATATGTATGTGTTAGTATACATACATATTTATTAATATTAATATTTATATTCAAAGAAATAAAGATGAATAAAGACAAACACTTATGTTCTATGTGAAGTTCCTTATTTCTAACAGTAATTTATAAGCTTAAAATTAAATATCTTAAATAATTTATCTAATATTTTGTCTAATCAAATTCGACATGTTCAAATTGACATTACTAAAACTATTTAATGAAATGTTAAACATTTGATAAATAGTACATAAAATATAATATAGATTATAGTAAACATAAAATAACATAATAATAGAAAATCTAATTAACTTAATATTAATAAAACAATTAATTAAAGACAATTAATATTAATAATATTAAGGTATTTACACCTTTGTAAGAGTCAAGATCAAAAAGTATACTCATATTACGTTTGTATAAAATTAAAAATGGTATAACACGTCAAGCAGCAACAATTATGATTTAAACAAATCAGGAGTCGGCAAAGTATATTAACATAAAAAATATATGATCATACATTTTCAGAACTCATAACCTAACCTATGATGTCACAATTGGCCAAGATGAATTGTATGAGTTATACTAGTAACTATATTAATAAATGTTGTGATGGATAGATTGAACAATACATCATGAATTTAAGAATTTATTCTACATATGTAGTATATAAATTTAAATTAATTTTTATAAAATCATTATATGTTTACTAAAATTAAGTATAATCTGATATCAACTTACTCATGTTTTTAAGCATGCAAGTAAAATACGTTCCAGTTGCGATTCCAGTGGTAACATCAAATGTGCTGGTTCCTCAAGTATCTATAAATAAAATACAAATTATCATACTATTGAATTTGAATATAATATATAAGAGACAAACCTCAAATGCTGATTTATCTTCATCAATAAGTGTTTCAAATTCTGGAAATTTATTAGTGTTTTCAGTATTCTGTGTGATTTCTCTGTTAGAAATAAGACGCCCAAGAGGTGTCAGATTGGTAAAATGATCATCTACAAACGCATCAATCATGGTTTGAAGAGTGTCAGTCTTATCAAACTTTAAGAGTTCCTAAAATTGATGAACATTTTTAGTACATGTATTAATTCGTAAACATAAAATAAAAATATACAAATTATTACTTGATGATTGGTTAAAATGTAAAGTGTAGAATTATCTAACCAAGACGAACTTTGTTTATTCTGATGATCTGATTTTGGAGCAAATAATGTCCACAATATAGAAGTGTGTTCATTATTTTTTCCAAATATATTTTGTTTTTTATACACTATGGTTTTGCTATTTGGAGTAAATACAAATACTAAAAGTAAAAAAAACATAATAGTTAAAATACAAAACAATATATACAAAATACCATACACTAACAATCATTGGTAGGAGTGAAAATAGCCATATACTCCGACAATGGATCAGCAATTAATCTTTCAACTTGTACCCAAATAGTTGTAAGTAATGTCTCACTGAGCACATTCCACACCAAAAGTCTTGTGCTTGTTGCTGCTACAAGCATCCAGCTGCTTGTATTTTTACCAAATTCCAATAATCTAAACATTTTAAAATAAAAAAGCTTTATGAACTAACTAAAATATAATATACACAAAAATTGGATAAAAAATTATAAAATAAATACTATATCCTTATTAATAATACTTTCATTGAATAAATTTACCTAATATATTCAAACCCATGAGTAAGACTAGTTTTATAATCATCTGAGTTGTCAAGAACTTTTAAAACTATACTCGGACCAAAAGCCGCTGCCAATATACAACCATCTTCAGAGAAACTGATTGCGTGTAATGGTTGATTATGATAATGCTTGCTTGTATATTCATGTTGCCATGATTTAATTGAATCTAAAATATATAAAATATAAATTAATCAATCACAACTTTAATGTATAAATAGGAATATATTTAATTATTATAACATTTATATTACTTTTATCATTTTCCAATAAATTATATGGAGACCAAAGTTTATATACATCTTCATGCAATGTAGAAGCCATATGCAAACCACAAGAATCCACTGATGGACGGAAACATATTTTAAAGATTCTATCTACAGAACTCGTGTAAGTATTTAATGAATAGCTAAAAATTACATTTTAATTATTAATACACATTTTAAATTAACATTTAAAAAATTTAATTTACGTTTGTAATTTTTCATTAAAAGTCCAGAACTTGAGAACATCATCTACAACATATTTATCATCAATTGGTCTTCGTTCAACTGTTGCTAACCATGTACTATCGTCACTTATTGCTAACAAACAAACATTGGCATTGAAAACACCTTGATCTCTTGTTTGAGACACATAATTTTGACACACAATGTCCAACTAATAAAATTTAGTAAATGCAAATTGTGTAAAATAACTCTTTTACTATTAGTAATACTACTACAATTACTACTTTAAAAAGAATGAATACTGACATTGAATGACAATTGTAATTGGTCAACTGAAAAAAATTGAATATAACCAGGCCATCCATTTGTTACAAGACTTCGTGAACGACTATCAAATGCAACACCCGCTGGAAAAACTTTTTCAAATTCTTTAGCCTATAATAAATTAATAATACTGATGAATCTATATAAATATGTTTATTGAATATGTTTACTGTCGATGCATGCACTCCCCAAGTGAATTTTTGTATAGTAGAATGTATACGATTTTGAGAATTTATTATTAATATTCCTAAAAAATAAGATATACATAAGTATTATAAAAGTATATAGATGAATATGTTTTTATAACAGATTTTAAGAATACACTTAGTTCAATATTTTACCATTATCTTTTGTAGACACAGCTACATATTGATTATCTTCAGCAACTGACAAATGAACAATATTAGCTGGAAGTCTTGGTAAATAATGTCTAATTTCAGTATCCTCACAAAACCATTTTACCAACACATTTTCAGCACCCCCACTATAAAAATGATTACCTAAAATCAACAAAATCAAATCACTATTCATTTTGAAAAAAGATATTTAAATGACTAACCGCTACTTGTAAATACAAAATCATTCACAGGAAGGGTATGCCAATGATAAACAGTTTGAGTTCTTGTATTTTTATGCATTACATTATAATATAATACAATTCGTCCAGTATTATCTCCAATTCCTAGAATATTAGAACAGGGATGACATTGTACAACAGTTACCTTTCTATCAGATCCCAATTTTATTCTATGTAAAAAATAATAATAATAAATTTACATTAGTTATTAAATTTTGTATCATAGTATTTTAGTATACATACTTATTTTTTTTATAATTTAGTAAATTATAAATGTGTATGATATTTTTATTGGCAACGGCAAAATAAGGCACATCTTCAAAACCTCCAACAGACCAAATATGCGGTAAATTTTCAAATCTAAAAAAATAAATTTTGGATAAGTAATTTTGGAAGTAATTATACAAATATATTGTTTAAATAATTACGTCTCTTCAAATTTGTATAAGAGCTTCCCATCTTCTAAAGAAAATAAACCAATATTAATACTATTAGTATCAGATGCTTGTAATTTATAGGATACAATAATACAATCAAAATCATAGGCACAAAAACTTTTTGTCAAACATTTTCCATTTAGAACATTGTATTCTTTTAAATCCAATTCCTAAAAAGAAACGAATTATAATGATTATGCCCGTGATTATCATTACTGAATTTAGACATTGTTACTTGTTGCTTCAGAAGTTTAGCAGCTTGAGTTCCAATCAAATTCCAAAATACTATAACACCATTCACATGAATAGCAACTAATGTATCATCAGATGGATAAAAACATAAATTAACGATTGGACCAAAACTTTCATTACCAGTGTAATTAGCTACTAACTTTCCAGAGTTGACACTAAAACAATTAATATCTGCACCACAGCCCACATAGATATATCTATAAATAATATTTAAAAATTTAATTCAATTATTTTCAGTATAAAAACTTTTTTTTATAAGATATTTAGTGAATTGAAATACTTAATACAATAATTTATAATTATATATATATATATATATATTTCTATTATAATTATAAGTTTATAATTTTAATTTTAACTTTAAAAAAACGAGACATCGAATAACCCCTCAATGTATATTATCAACACATTTTTCTAATTACTTTGCAATTTAATTTTAAAAGGACCAAAACAAAATATTGTATTTTAATAAGTATTAATTGATTTACAACTTACCATTCAAATAATCAAATACCATAATTTTAAGTAAATAGTGTTTCAATTATTCACTACCAGTGCAATATTACCTACATCAAAACAATTTTGTTCCATATGCTACCTAAAATCTACATATTTATATATAACATAGAGAATAGTATATAACAACTACATTTATAAAAAAAATTACTACTTATAAACTTATTAGTTATTACTTATACAGACCTTATATTAAAGTGTATGTTAAATTTACTATGCATGATTAAAATAACTATTTTTGTACTTGAAAATCTAATTTGGTTTGGTTAAATGATTTAAGTAGACCGTTTTGAAAATAAATACTAAAAACAGGTTAAGTTTAACCATAGAAATTTAATTTCTTCTTCGAAGGTCATTGTAAAGTATTTAATTAAAAAAAAAAATACAAAGATTTAAAAATTATACTCAACTAAGAAAAATTCATGCATTATTAAAAACCTTTTAAAAATAACCTTGTAACAAATAACATTTCATCCAAAAATTCCATTGTGTTTAGTTAATAATCAATTAATTAATATTATTAGTTTTATTTTTACCAACCTTCCATTTTCTGAAAATAACGGTGGATGACATATGATACTTCCACCTTCTACTTTCTTCATAACTATATTATCTTTATTAAGTTCTCCCATAGTAAACGATT
This sequence comes from Schlechtendalia chinensis, assembly GCA_019022885.1. Classification (NCBI taxonomy): domain Eukaryota; kingdom Metazoa; phylum Arthropoda; class Insecta; order Hemiptera; family Aphididae; genus Schlechtendalia; species Schlechtendalia chinensis. Next base: position 3,986,978 of record CM032341.1, read on the forward strand.
CCAAACAAATACTTGGTAAAATGGTATAAAATGTAAAATATTTAATGCTAAATAAATATTTCACTTTTAATTCAAATGTAATTCAATAACAAATTAATTTTCATATTCAATAACGTATCAATACATCATACAAGACATTAGATATTTCGAATTTATATACTGAATTGTGAAATATTAAAATACGAAATCAGAAGTTGAATTCAAAAATCTGACTAAATTAGAGAATAGAAATTTAGAACCCACGTGAGGAATTAGTGTTATCACTATGTCAATATCTTATCATACAACAATACACAGCATGTGCTATTGGAATCTCTAGTCTGTAGTATAAACGATTATTATTCACTTGGTCAAACTGTAAAATAACCAAAAAATATTTACAATGATTTTTAAAATTCGGATAACATGTCGATTAATAACAAAACCAATGTGGATTTTAATTTTATTAAAATTTAAAGAGCAAATTTTCCAAAAACCGAAGGGAATTTTTTGTATTTCATTTTAAAATCAAATTCTGTAAGTATTTTTTTTTCTATTTTAAATCAATTATTTCTACAACTATTATTTAGTTTTTTTGTACATTTATTTTAGATTTATGGCTGACGACAGTGATGATGGGTATGATCAGTTATACTCAGATTCTGATGCTGATGACAATGACTTACCAAAATGGTATGAGAGCATTCCGACGTTTAGTGCATGTACTAAATTATCAGCATCTGAAATCCAAGCCTTGAGAATTGAAGCTGAAAAAATATTGGAACATCAACCTGTGATTAATCACAAAAAATCATGGATAACCGAGATCGCCAAACAAGGTACATATTCAGACAAAATCGCTGCACTCACTATAAAGATCCAAGAAGATCCTCTACACAATATTATCGCATTACAAAATCTTATCAATATGGTGAAAATTGGAAAAAAGCAGCAATGCTCCCTTGTCATCGATTCCTTAACAGAATTGTTTTCAAGAGTTTTACTCAAAACTGAATTATTAATGTTTGAAAATCAACCGTTAAGTGAACTATCGAAAGTTGATGATTTAAAACAACGTAAACTTTTGCTTAGTTCTTGGTTGTTTGAAGAAAATTTAAAAAACTCATATGCTAAATTTGTTGAAGCTTTAAGTACTGTTGGATTAGATTCTATACCAGTAAATCGTGAAAAGAGTATTTCTGCTATGTACAAATTATTAATCCATAGTACAGAATGTGAAATACTAATTGTTAGATACCTTGTAAATAAATTTGGTGATACTGTTCATAAAGTTGCTTCAAAAGCCATGTATACATTGCGCCTTGTTTTAAAACATCGTTCAAATCTGAATCAAATTATTTTTGAAGAAGTTAGAAAGTTGTTATTTCGTTCAAATATCAAACAAAGAGCTCAATATTATGGTATTTGTTTTTTAACTCAAATCGACACTAAAGAAATGGCTAAAGAAATAATTGAATTATACTTGTCATTTTTCAAAGCATGCGTAAAGACTGGAGCAATTGATTCCCGTCTAATTGGAGCTTTACTGAGTGGTGTGAATAAAACATATCCTCACATACGAAGTGGTATTCAACCAGAACAAATACAAACAATGTATAAAATTGTTCACTTATCTCCATTCAACATATCATTGCAAGCACTATTATTAATTAGACAATTAGAAAGTAATGACAGATACTATAGTGCACTTTATAAAAAAATATCTGATGAGCGATTGATTAGTACATCACATCAAGCTATATATATTCACTTGATTTATAAGTCTATCTGGGATGATACATGCACAGAACGTATGATTGCTTTTATGAAACGTATATATCAAATGTGCTTATATTCACCTGTTCCATTGGTTAGTGGAATATTTTGTATGACATCACGATTAATGAAGAAACATAAAGGTATAATTGGTAAATCCAAATTTGAAGAGATTAAAACAGAAATTATCATAAAGCCTCCTGATACTTTAAGTGAAACAGTTGAAGAAGTCGAAGAAAAATACTTTGATGTAGAATCCAATTTGACAGATTCAACCCAAACACATCAAAAGTCTTCTTGGTATCATATTAAAACTCCTCAAATAATAAAAGAACATGAAGTATCTCAAGGTCCTAAAGAGAGAGAGGTTAAAAATTGTTATGATTACACTGCCAGAAATCCAAGATTTGCTGGAGGTGAACATGCAATTTTAGCTGAACTTATTCCATTAAGTCGACACTATCATCCTACTGTTGCAACTTTTGCTTCTAAAATAATAGCTGGTAAATCTATATACTATGACGGTAATCCTCTAGCAGATTTTACCTTATTACATTTTCTCGATCGATTCTCATTTAAAAATCCTAAAAAACCAAGACAAGGACAAGGAGAGGGAGAAGAAAACGTTGAACTTTTTAGATCAGTCGGTACTTCTCGAAAACACTATGTCCCTAAAGGATTAAAAAGTATGTCTGTAGTAAGTGAACAATATTTAAGACATGAAGAAAAACAAATACCATTAGATGAAGTATTCTTATACAAATACTTAAAACAAAGACCTAAGCAGAAAAAAAAAGAAAATGAAAATCTTGATGAAGATGGTTTTAGTGATGTTGACAGTGTTAATAGTGACGATTTTAATGATTTATTAGATAGCATGATGAGTAGTAAGAAAAAAAAAAAATTTGACTTTTCGAGAGGGTTTGAGAAAAAACCTAAATCTAAAAAAAATAAAGTTCCGGTAGATGAATCTGAAAGTGACGATAATAATGATGATAATTTCATAGTACCATGCAAATCAAAAAACTTGGCTGATTTAGCTGTACCTGCGGAAAAATTTGCAGCTATGTTAGATGCTGCTGGTAAACATAAATCTGGTGGAAGAGATGACATATTAGTTAGGGATAATGCTTCAATCAAACAACTACAATGGGAAAAAAAGAAAAGCGGAGGAAAGCGCAAAAGATTAGAGGATGGAAGAAAAAACAGAAAACGACATCGTATACAAAATCAATGAAATTAAAATTCAATTTTGTGAGAAATAAACCAACAATTAAAAAATGGGTTATGATTTGTCTTAATTGAAATTAATTTATCAAGATATATTGATGTTTGGATATACTACCTAATAATGTTAATTTAATAAATATATGATGTTTTCAGTTGATTGTTTTTATTATATTATATTATATTATAAACAAAGAAAAATGTGCGTTCTCATTTGAACTTAGTAAAACAATAAACATAATAGTAACACATAAATGTCTTTAAAATCTTTCCAGAAAAAAAAAATAAAATATATTTGCTGATTTTGTGCTAAAATGTTATAATACAGCAACACCAGATTCACTTCTAGATTCTGGAAGTGATGGGAGATCTTCCCATTCTAAAGTTGAGGTATTGTATCTTTCCACTGAAGAAATAGTGATTTGTGACCTGTATGAATTAATTGTGTGTGTTATATCACCTCCAATTACATACAACATTCCATCAGCAGCAGCAACAGCTGGACTTGCACGTTTACCCTTCATTGGAGATACAAAACTCCAAGTATTCTAAAACAAATACAAATTTAAATATTTAAAAAGTATATTTATGGCTTATAAAATAGTTTTCTTACTTCCTCAAAGTCATATTGTTCAACCAGATTTAACAGCTCATTATTACTTGTAATACCGCCAACCACATAAAGATGTTTGTCTAAAACAGCAACTCCCATTTGACTTCGCGGTACCAACATAGGTGCCAAAATTGACCATTCTCCAGTCACTGGATTATAACTCAATAAGTCTTGAAGATGTCTTTTAGTGCGAGTACATCCTCCAACAATATATATTAAACCTAATCATAAATACAACTCGTTAGCTATAATACATTTCAAAATGTATTTTTTTACACCTTCAAATGACACGACTCCCATACTAAACCGCGGTTCAGGCAACACACTATTACACATTGTCCATCGGTTTAATGATGGAGAATAGCTAATAACAAAAGCCAGTTATAATAATTTAAAATTTAACAAAATGTTAATAAAACATACATTTCAATAGAACCTCCTATGTCATCTCCAACCCATCCTCCAATTGCATACAGATATCCGTTTAATGCAGCCATTCCAAATTCACATCGAGGAACTGTCATCCCAGCAACAGGAGTCCAATTATCTTCGATAGGATTATAACATTCCCCATTTGACAAAATAAGAGATTCGTTTTCGCCTCCAACAACATATATACATCCATTCAGGATAGCTACTCCTGGCATTATTCTACCTATATTCATTGGCTTTACATCACACCATTCCCTAAAATAAAAAAAACATGATCTTTAAATAACTAATAAGAGATTAAACAAATTATATATACATGGTAATTAAACTAAATTGAAACAATCAATTACTTAGCACAAATCAGTTTGATCTTAGTTATACTTGTTTTAATGATTACAATTCCTAAATCCTAATAACATTCATAGGCAATTTAAAAATGTGTGTATATGTAAATTGATTTTATACATATATAATTCAGTTCTGATCAACAATCATTTTTTATATAAATTTTAGTTAGCCAAATGTTAAATATGACTGAGTTATAGAAATTTCAAATTTAAATGTTTCCTATTTTATTTGCATACATAACAAAAAATTAAAATTTTTAATTTCAAATTAAATCAGTTTAAATTTTAAATTAAATCTCCTTTAAATCAGTTTTCAACCTGATAACATAAGAAATACAAAATTTAAATTATTGGTCAAAATTGGAAATTACTAATTTAAAAAAAGTTAAATTAAACAAAAACTAATTTATATACATACAAATTGTTTAATTGTAAAAGTAAAAATAAATAATGTGAACTATTAAGAATTATCAACAAAACAAATAGTTAATATTGAATGAATCTGTTCAGAGTAATTGAGTGTTTTTACATAGCGCAAATACTCTGTCGACTTACTTTCTAAAAGTATTAAATTTGACAACAGATTCAAATGTAGACTCTGAATATCGAGACCAAGCACTACATATTTCTCTTTTTGATCCACCAAATATGTATATATCTTTTTTAGCTCCTAACCGTGGTTCAACTTGTAATGCTACTAAATTACCAATACGTTCAGCTATATCTGTATAAATAGAGCGTAAAGCAACTCTTAAACTTGCATCAGTGATATCTTTAATCTCACGTTCTAAAAATTGGATACTCATTAAAGGTATACGTATGCATGAAAGAATTTCAAAAATATAACGACGACGGTCAGAAAGATCATGTTTAATCCATTTCATAGCTGCACGAAATACCTAAATAACCACTATAATTAGTACCTATAAACAAATATGTTTAAAAAAATCAATTACCTGCTGTTCAGTATCCACACATAGATATTCACTGTTGAGAAACTTAATAAATTGATCTTTGGATAAATCACCTAATTCATCTTCTTCACATATTTGAACAAAATTTCCATATATAAAATCTTCTGATAATTTGTGCAGAACAGTAAAATTGTGCATATCCGCAAATCTTTTTTTTTTTTTACATAATCAATTTGTAAAATAATTTAATGAAATAATAAATGCATTTTGAAAAAAATTACCTAAGTAATCCAACAGCATTAGATGAATCTATTTCGCTCTTCAAAAATTCTGTACAACAATTAACAGCATCATTAAGTTCTAACATATCTGCAGCAATCATAAGTTCTTCAATATTTTCTTGATAAATATTTATTTCCCCTAAAACCATACACACATAAATAATAATTATATTTGTAAATATGTAACATATTTACCTGAATAAATAAAGTTAATAAGTGTTTCAAGTACATCAGGTGAGACTGAAGGAAGTTCAATAGATTTCTTACCAGCTTCCAATAACCCATTAGTAAACATGGCATAAAAATATGGACTGCTGGCAGCCAAAATTGCTCTGTGTGCCTATATAAATGTTTATAATATTATTGTAAATTAATATATTTGTTAAAAAGTACGAGTTCAAATAATTAATTAAAGATTCTACACACATTGATACAGTATCCTTTAGACATGAGTTGTACGTCACAGAAAACATCATTCTTTCGTAAACTATTTAATCCTCTTAAAAACACTTCGATATACGGTTTTGACAGATATTTATTTGGAACATCAAATGGGGTCAAATTGCATGTGCACCCCAACACTTCTTTTTCTTCTTCAGCTGGTGCCATTAGAAATAATTTACCAAATCAATAAACTAAACAATTGATTAAAAAACAAAATTAATTTTTAAATATATACATTTTACAACATCTACCGTATTAAAATATTCATATTATATATTACATAGCCTTAACCTTAAGTAATGCAAACAATTTTACTATTATTTAATGTTATTTATGTTAAACATAATTATACATTAATTAATACATTACATTAATTAATACATTCAGTTTGACCGTTCCTATAATTATAATTATAAGGTAACTGTTAACAACATGAATGTAACATATAAAATAAAAATGTGTTCAAACGATTCATTTAGAAAATAGGAATGTCTTATTGTAACTAAAATAATCAGATTTTAACTATTATTTACTGGGTATTAACTATTTATTATTTCTATAGTAAATATTTTAAATTATTCAAAATTAATATTTATACAGATAATTAGTAGCAATTGGCAATAACAATAACTACAAACCATTATTTTAATCTTTATTTGTACATTGATACTGCAAAGTTAATGATATATTAAAATATATGAAATTCAATAAAAATGTATTATTTTCGGAAGGTAAAAAATTGAATAAAAAAAATGCAATATAAATTTTCGAAAACAAATTGTACGCCCTAATTACATTATTGTTGATAAGTTATCACGAAACACGAAAACAGATGATTCTGAGAAGTTTAATAGCAATGAGTATTGAAAAAACTTTTAACAAGAAAATTTTAATTTTCAATAAAAATGGGACTTGATACTAAATTCAACGTGTAATAATAATTCCTGTCAAAAATTTCGAAATAAAAATTTCAAATATCATGGGAGAGAGGAAAAGACGATTTTTCGAATTTGTAGACCAAACATCCTCCAAATTATCATGGAAAAATATAAAGTGATTTTTTCATCCATTATCAAATTACGTCACCGGAGCTGATCACAATGTTCACTAGGGCGAACAACAGAGTGCGAACGTCGAACGACAGACGTACTTTCAAACATGGCCGCTTCTCCGTCTTGAAACGACCACACTCGTTTTCCCGTTTTGATTAAATAACACACACCAACACTAGTCCACACACGTAAAAACCACGCAATTCCGTTTGATTTTTAATCCTTTTCCTATAGTACATCAAGTTTGGTGAGTATACGGACGAATTATCGTAAACATTTTAATAATTCAAAAATCATACCCGTGACCCTCATTTATTCTTTTACAGTTTTTGACTTTCGTCAGAAACAGTGCCGAAAATATGTACAACAACTCTGGTTATCCAATGTGAGTATCACACCCATACGCGACAATTGTCGCTAATTAATATCGTTTTCAACCAAATAAGAGATTTTGGAAACTTAGGAACAAACATTTTAAATTTAAGATGTCGTAATATAATTTTCAGTATCATTGCTCTTATTCAATTAAATCCTTATTATTTGTAGCACGTTAAAATTAAAACGCATAATTTCATTACCTTTTACAAATGTTATATAACAAAATATTATATAATGATCGGTTATATCAGTTTTTTAATTTTTCTTTGTAGATTTAAATTTATTTTTACATATTACTTCCCCTTATAAACTTAATAAAATTATTAATATAATAAATTTAATAATATACCTACCTAATATTTTTAAATGAGTATATTTCTTTATACTTAATTTTATTAAATGAGTATCACCTAGTTATTAATTATACCAAAAGTTATAAAACTAAATTAAAGAAATATTAGTAATATTTATTTTTTAATAAATTTGTCACTGTTTCATTTTATAATTTTTTTTTTATTAATTTAATTAAATACCTGTGTTATTTACATTATAAATAATATGTTTTAACTAACACTTCTATTGTAGATATCATGATTAAAGTTATTTGTTAAATACAAAATGAAAATGAATAATTGTAGTTCACATTTAGGATATACACATTTTGATTTAATGTAAATAACTTAGATATATATCTAATATATAAGTATTAATTAAATTTCATCTAGAGACAAACTAATGGTATGTTTCATAAGTAATTTTATATTTATTTAAAAAAAATTTCTTCTGTACACAATAAAACCAGCCTGTAAATGAAATTTACTTTTCTCCAAATATTCTAATTCACACATTTAACTGTTTATATTAAATTATAAACAATTTTATTGACCTAATATACCTTAATACATTGGTTCTATATGATATTCCAATTTAGTTAACCAATATAGTTGGTGTCAGATTTTTAAAACGGACTATTCAAATTAATGTTTGTTTAGTGGTTATGCCTATCCCAACACCATTTCCTCTATAATAACTAGTAAAAAAAATGTGTACTGTAAATAATAATTATTTATCATCATACTTCAACAATTATTGATTTGAAACTAAATATATATATTTAAGTACATCATTACACATTGTGGTATTCATAACTTATTTTTATCTAAAATGTGTCCTATGTTATTCTATGAATATTATACATAATCTAATCTTTTACCTTAAGTAATGCTTATTCCAATTCATAATAAATGGATTACTTATCTGTAATTATTTTACTTTTATTCTTATAAATAATACTGTCTTCATAAGTAAACTAAAATATTGATGTTAATTAAATATTTTTTACTATCAATTTAAAAATGTTTAATAAAGTAAATTTCATTATCAATCAAAATAAATAAAATTTAATTAATAAAATATATTATTAGACACTCATAACAAATACTGTCATTTTGAAAGTGTGAGAATTAACTAATTATTCTGATCATAAATTTTCCTTGCTTTTGTTACAAATACATTTTTTTTAATGGAACACCTTTATAAAAATATTATTGCATTGTAAACTTTTATAATTCAATAACTTTCAAAGTACTAGGTATTATTTATTTTTAAAATCTGCAGTATAAATTGTTTACTCTTTGGGTTTAATTGAATATATAATTCATTTAAAATAATTATTTAATAGTAATATATTTTTAGATATTAATTATGGCATTTCCCTTTAAAACTAATGTATTATGAATTAATCTATCATTTTTACTAGATAACAATAATACTTCTAAAGTTTCCTATAAATATTTATGTAAATATTCCTTACTTCTATTTTTATAAATATAGGTATCAACAACAACAGCGTGCTACTCAAAATCAAGGTTATGGTAATCAGTTTTGGAAGTCTCAAAATGGTAACACAGAAAATACAGATTTTGGTGGTGTGATGTTTAAACCAATGAACAAGGCTCCAGGCGAATTATTAAGAAAACCAAACTGGACTCGTGAATCTCTGCAACCATTCAAAAAAGATTTTTACTCTCCGCATGTAGATACTGTTAACAGGTTATTATTTGATTATTAGTTTTTACTTTATTTATACATCACCAGATATGTTTAAAAAAAATATAGGAGTCCAGATGATGTTAATTCATATCGTGTTGACAAAGCGATTACAATTCGCGGCGCAAATGTACCAGATCCTAGTCAATTCTTTATTGAAGGTAATTTCCCTGAAAGTGTTGTACAAGAATTAAAAAAACAAGGATTTTCTGAACCAACTGCAATACAAGCTCAAGGATGGCCAATAGCATTAAGTGGTCGCGATCTTGTTGGTATTGCTCAGACTGGTTCTGGAAAAACACTAGCTGTATGTATACATTATTTAATGAATACGAATTATTATATTAAATTATTTAAATATGTTTAGTATATGTTGCCAGCAGCAGTACATATTAGTAATCAAGAACCTCTTCAACGTGGAGATGGCCCTATTGCCTTAGTATTGGCTCCAACAAGAGAATTAGCCCAACAAATACAAAGTGTTGCAAAAATGTTTAGCTCAAGTATTCGTAACACTTGTATTTTTGGTGGAACTCCCAAAGGACCTCAAGCTCATGATTTACAAAATGGAGTTGAAATTGTAATTGCTACCCCAGGGCGATTAATCGATTTCTTAGAACGTGGATCTACTAATTTAAAACGTGTTACTTACTTGGTACTCGATGAAGCCGATCGAATGTTAGATATGGGATTTGAACCTCAAATTAGAAAGATCATTGAACAAATAAGGGTAAACAAGAATACAATTTTAACATATATAGAAGTATATTCATTATAATTATTTATTTTATTATTTTTTAGCCCGATCGACAAGTATTAATGTGGTCTGCGACTTGGCCTAAAGAGGTTCAAGCATTAGCTGCAGATTTCCTAGTTGACTACATTCAAATCAATGTAGGTTCTTTAGAACTTGCTGCTAATCATAATATTCAACAGTTAATTGAAGTTTGCGAAGATCAGGAAAAAGATTATAAATTGTTCGATCTTTTAATGAAAATTTCTAATGAACCTGGATTCAAAGCTATTATTTTTGTTGAAAAGAAGAAGAAGGTCGATGAACTAACTAGGCAAATTAAAAATGAAGGGTAAAAACCAAAAACCAAATACGTTTATTTTAAATATAATAAATTTATTTGTCATTTTAGATATATAGCAACATCTATGCATGGAGATAAATCTCAGCAAGACCGAGATCATGTATTAAATGAATTTAGAAATGGAAAATCACCAATTTTGGTTGCTACTGATGTGGCTGCACGAGGATTAGGTGAATTGAATTGATAATTTTGTTATCTGAATTAAATTTTTAATTCATTAATTATTTATTAGATGTTGATGATGTGAAATATGTAATCAATTTTGATTACCCTAACTCTTCAGAAGATTATGTGCACAGAATTGGCAGAACTGGTCGTTCCAAACAAGCTGGTATTGCCTATACATTCTTTTCTCCAAATAACATGCGTCAAGCTAAAGATCTTATTTCAATTTTGGAAGAAGCTCATCAAATAGTCCCAGAAGAACTCATTGAAATGGCAAATATGGCAAAAAATCATATGTCTAGTATGTATATATTTGTTATATAAAACTAAACTTAAAATATTACTGAAGTTATAGGAGTTTTTGATTTCTCTAATTCAAGCAATGATGTGGTCTTGTTAAATTTAAAAAGAAAAATATATACAAACATTTAACTTCATACCATTAATTAACCATACATTTCTATTCGAATACAGTAAATGATATAATATATCATCAATAATAATCGTAATATATGTATTCATGTATGAAATTTCGGATATTTTTTTTTAATGTCTTATAATTAGAGTAACAAATTTGTATATTTGTGTATTTTCACTTTTTTAACAGGCTTTTTTCTTAGAAAAGTCTGGAAATTATACTTATGAATGTCATTTTTTACAGACATAACAAATTTTTAGTTTTTCTCCCTCTATAAAGTACAGAAAAGGCATAAAGTTTAATATTATTAAATACAGTTATACTGTTTCAGTTTTAGTTTTTCAGTATAAATCAATTAATTTGTTTGTAATAATCTGTCAGTAAATAATAATAAACTCTAATAACGAACAGTAACTGTTATTAGTATTTTGTGATATAATTTTAATTACAGATTTTATCAAAAAAAAAATTAAGTAGTGTGGGGTATGTGAATGTCATCTGAGTATTAAGTGTTCAAAATTTTTAATATTTTACTATATAAATTATTGTGGGTCTTATTATCTTAGTTTGTGGTTAACAAATGGGATCAGGCTCCTACAAACATTAAACACAGACCAATCATCAATGTCCCACAGACATTAAAACATCTAATGCGATATATAAATATTTAATTTGTGTACTAATTTGATTATACAATTTTTTTAATATCGCTACAAAAATTATTGTGGGTCTAATTAGCCTCATTTGTGATTAACAAATGGGGCCAGTCCCCCTCAAACATAAACTATCTTGTAATATACAAATTCCTTTAATAATATAAATAATTATTGTGATGTATGCATGGAGAGCAGATGGGCACCTGATTAAAAATGTGTTAGTCAATAAAATAAATAGAATAAGACCCCTGGGACGACCCAAAGCCCGATGGATTGATGTAGTTGCCAAAGATTTATCAATAATAGACAAGAACGTAACTTTAGAGACAGCGTATCAGAGGAATAAATGGAAAGAGATTTTGATGGCAGCGCTGGTCCTAAATGGACCGTTAAACTGAAGAAGAAGATATAAATAATTTATGTGATATATAATTTGTGTAACAATTTTATTATTCAGATTTGTTCAAAATATTACTTTAAAAAAAGGTGGGTTTTATTAGCCTTATTTGAGTTTAACAAATAAGGCCAGTCCCTTGGACATTAATTATTTACAATTAGTTCAATATAGGTTATTTTAAAAGTAAACTGTTGGAATAATTTAGTTAAATTCAATGATATTTAATGTACATATTTTGTATTATTTTTAATGAAAAAAGTTAATGTTTTATATTAAATTATGCCATAACTAAATTATTTTTAACTTGTTTCCCTATACCTTTAAACATATTTTACTTTTTTTATTTTCATAATAGTGTATCTTAAATTTTTCAATGAAATCATTTTATGCATTCAAATTCAAATTTATTTATGAGACTTATATTGAGTTAATATTATTAGTTAGATTTTTAATATATATTTTATTTTATTGTTATTCACTATTAAAGAAATAATTAAAGCAAATTTATTTGTGTTATTTATTAGGTCGAGCTAAGTGGACCAACCGTTATCGTGATGTCAACACACCATTAGCTACTCAGTTACCTTATGGACAGTCTAATGTTAGATCTGCAAATTCCAACTATGCAAATGGGTCTGGTTATGGAGGAGGCAGCAGCTATGGAAATAACTTCACTAATTATAATAATGCTGCAACTAATTATTCTAATGGTGGAACCTTTGGAAATGGTCAAAACTATCAAAATAAAGGTTACAATAACGAACATAAAAATGGAGCATACCAATCGGGGACTAACAATATTGCGCGGAATGTTCCCAAGTTCCAAAATCCACAATACCAAACACAACAGTATAATGGAAACACTGGTCAAAAATATGGACAAAATCAGGTTCGTTAAATGTATTATAATTTGAAGCCATTTATGCTGGGCATTTTTAACTATTATTTATAAACAGATAAGTAATAAAACATATTTTTCTTGCACATAGAATACGGTCGGTTACAATCGCGGACAAAATGGCTTCACTAATAATGCACGTACCAGCTATCAACCGAATCGTTATAACCAACAACGTCAGTTCTCAAATATGGCTATTATGTATGCAAGTACCCTGCCACCACAGTATATGTTGCAGAATAATGCTAGTGATGCTTCCATACAGCCATTACTTACACACAAGTTCTTCCAACAGAACCGCCCCCCAACTGCCACGCAAGAAGCATTTCCAAATGGGTATACCACTGTACCCCAAACAGGATATCCATACTACGGTCAACCACAAACAGTCCAACAATAAACTAAACATAAAAACATTTAACAATTGTGACTTCTTATCAAATTTTTGGATTTAGGGGCTAAACTTTTTTTTTCTTCCAGTGTTTAATTGCAAAATGAAGTCACATTCCAAATTTAATTAATAAAGTTAACTTTATTGCTAATTATCTATTATTATAATCTAATACTTTCTTTTGAAATGCACAGTAAACTTGAAACATCCAGAAGAAATGCATAATATATTGACAAAATATGGTTACTTCCTAACCTATAATAAAATATTTAACTAGTCTTAAAGAAGTATAAAAATTGTGTTTTATACGAATATTTAGACAATTCGAATGAGTTCCTTTTTTTTTTCTTTTTGCCAAGGGTCAATTTTTTATAACAAGTCCATGTAAATTGTATAAACTCGATAAAATTAACATTATGATATTAATTTTTATTTGTCTATTAATTTATATTGTAAAAATAATAATACTCGATCTGTGATATTTGTTAAACGATGTATAGCGCGATGTTCCCTAATTTAGATTTTAAGGGATTTATTTAAAACGATAAAAGGAAAATGTTTTCGATATATTTTTCTGTGGCATCTTTAACAAATCTGGGGAAAATGGAAAGACTGATATGAAAAATTCGTATTTCTATTTATTTATAAATGCGGAAAGCTACTAGTTTTGCGTAGTGGTGCAATATAATGTCGACCAATACAATGTCTCGGATTTTTTTTTCTCCAACTAAATCATGTTGTGTATCATATTGTTATTTTATTGAGATGTTTTCTTTTTATTATTCTTTTTTTCTTTTTTTTTTTTATAATAGAGATCAAAGAAAAGTTTTAAGGTTTATATTATTAATGTGTAAGTTAACAATTTTTTTTTTTTTTGTTTTTTTTTGTATAAGCTATTATGTGACCCAATTTGTCGATAAAATAATCGCGTTTAATTAGAACTGAACGCATAAAATACTGAATGTTCTTCTGTAAGTTTCTACATTAAAGTGCATTTCTTTTATTCATGCTATTGTTATATATATACATATATACATAAAACTGTTTGTCCTTTGCTCTATTCATCAGTACCTATAATTTCAATGGTATTTTAAAAAGTAATATTATATTTTAATTGTATAAGTAACTATGTTTAATAAGTAAATATATGTCTCGAATATTTAAAAATTACAATCGTTTAATAAAATAAGAAAAACGACAAATCTTTTTGCTTAAATAGACAGGGTTCATTTTTACATAATTCATATTCGCACTATTATTATAATAGTTATTTCGTGTTTGATATTGATTTAATTGTAAATCTTTCACGAAATTCGAATTTAATCTCTTATAAATCAAATAAGAATAATTATTTGGTTTTTTTTTTTAATTACTATTGTAACACTTTCAGTTTAACGAATATGTATTATTTATTCAATAAGTTTCATTGTGTAAGTGTTCATAATGTTATTGTATACACTTTGTTCATACTTTAGAAAAATCTTACATTATATATATATATATATATAATATATATATATAAAATAATTATTTTTAAGTTTAAATTACTTCTGATCAGTAATATTTGTAATGGTGATTCGTTTTTTTTTAACGTTTTTATGTTAAGAGTAGTATATTAACGCACTCGATTAATTACTGTTATAAAACGGATTAATGGTATAGAGACTATATTTGCCAACATTACAATATAATAAATCATAACTATTAAAAATAAAGTATTATTAATTTGACTAAAATCACATCCTTATATCATTCCTTATTTAACATTAAGACTAATCATAATATTACTAGGTTTTTAAAATGTCAGGCATAATATATTTTGTTCATTGAAATGCCATGAGAAATTAAAAAAGCCAATGTTATATTATTAGAATGATTTAGCACATTTTAAATTGTTTTTTTAAACTTTGAATAATAATTTGGGGAATAATTTTTAAGTATTTTGTATTGACCTAAATTGTCAGAAAGGATTTTTTTTTCAAAATTGTTCCACATTATACATAAACTGAAATATGAAAGAAAAAATCCTATACAATAAATATACATAATAATATGTTATATATTAACTTATAACAACTGCACTACTATATCAAAATAGTATTATTAATTCAAAATAGTTGCAGACTTGCAGTTACGGATAAATGTTTTGTCAACCATGAATTATAGTTGCCCTTTTTCGGTTAGATAATACATTTATATTTATGCATTTGCCCGATTAATATTTCGTTTTCCCTGTTGCAACACAAACAAAAACAGATTAACATTGTAGTGCTACTGGCAAGTGGTTTCCGTCGTCCGTCAATTTTACCCGAAACAGCAACTTATCCGTCTCTTAACTTCTCCAAGACACCGTTCACAATAATCAATGTTGAGTAAAGTTTCCGTCTCGACGGAACGTATTTAGTGTACGCACTACATAACGATTCTGGCGTATAATATAAAGGACAAGGGGACTAACGAGGCAGCTGCCGTTAAACAAAATGTCGGAACATTTGACAAATGTTTGTTACATAATAACAAAATAAAATTTATTATTTATTTATTTATCATATGGAAGAAGAAATTTACTACATGGTTTGTATAATTTAAAAAAAAATTAATAATACAACAGTAATAAAACAACATTATTAAGGTTTAGATTTGACAACACAGTATTAAGATAAAGAGTATAATAATCGAATAGAAAACAATTAATAATATAACAGTCATAGGCATTAATGGTGTTTGAGATTTATTGTGGGGTGGGGGGGAAGGGCTGAAGTCTAAATCCATCCCAAACACTTATGAGATTTTTATACCAATTTAAAACCCTCAAAAAAATTATAATACATAACAATATTGACTGACAAGTGACAGTCATAAATTTTTGGAGGCGCTATACAAAATGTAGGGCTTATGCCGCTCATGCAGACTTATGCTTATGCCTATTAGCGCCTATAACAGTGGTCTTGATAAAAGTTTAGGATTTACAGAAATTAAAATGAAATTAACTATGATTATTTTCAAAATTGAGATACAGTATTTTATCAAATTACAATTTTATAAATTACGAATCCATAATATTATTGAGCCTAAAATGTATATAGATACTTAACGAATAAGATTTTATTTCCGAAAACATTTATAATAACAGTGCATATGCACTGTCAGTTGGATGTATTAATTGATACCTCCGACGGTTACCTATATAAACGTTTTTAACCTCGTACATTGGTATTAATCTATAACGGTTATTGACGTACGGTATATGTTTTATATTTTATTTTGTTTTTCAATGGCGGGAGGACGTGAAAAATATACGCGACACGCAGTTGACGCAAAAGTTCAAGCCCTGTTGTACTCGAGATACACATATTATACAAATTATACGTATTTTGTGTCGGTCGGTTTTCCCTCGGGCAAAATATAAGTGTATTTTTTATTTTACGAAGTTCACTGCTATTAATATCATTACCAGTACAATAACAACAAAATGTTCGTATTATCCGTATATCCGGGACCTACGGTCGTTCGCCAACGTACAACAACGAACAATTGCCAACACTATAAGGGAAATATATGATTGCCCTCTTAACTCGAGGTCGACGAACTTTAACATAAAATTGTAAAGAATCGGTAGTAGTAGTGTACGTGTCGGGTGGGGGAGGAGGAATTGGCGATAAGCCGCTTTGCACATTAAAATCGACCTCCGCCGTGCGCACACTCGATCGATACGACTGTCGCCACAAGAGTTTACACACGGTTTGTATGTACGGACGGTACTTCTATAATAGTACCCTGTCCAATATACATAAGAATTCTGAAACTTTTCGGTCGTAGCGCACAAAAACATCTGCCATCCCACCTTATGTCTTTCAAACCGGACATTATTTAGCTCAGCCCGACTCTCTACAATTCACGAACCTATTTCTAACATATCGAAAACCAATTACTACGAAAGTTCTCAATTCACGTACAAACATATCCGCGAAATAATTATATCGACTGAGTACGACGGAGAATGCAAAAAGAAAATACGGTAATTCCACTGGACCATCACTTAAAAAAAGATAAAATCATTATACAACACTTTCTTCGACACACAATAGGCTAGAGCCTAAAATGTGTCTTATAGGCCGTTCACACGAGCAATAGCAATTCGGCCGTGGTCAGTGAGAATACTTCGGTAGAACTATATGGCCTCGTCATGAATATACACACTACGCCGAATAAATCCAATGTTTATCCGACGACCATCAACAATTAAGAATAGCAACGATATATTTATATTTTAATATGATATCGTCGATGTTTAATATTTAAACAAGTCAGTGACAAAAATAAAAATAATATTTAATCCAGTATTCGTGCGTCAAGATTGCGTTGTACAACGGCATCCATAGGAAGCATGCGTATGTTTTCATCACACTTCTCGCCGATATGGTTACGACGGGACTGGCACTGGTACCCGCCGTCAACAGAATATTATGAATACCAATATAGAAATATTTTATAATGTGTCTATCTCTAATAGTATAATGTAAAAATAATGAATACATATTTTGTTCTGTTTTTGTACTGTAATCATCGTCCTCATCAGTCGAATGTTGAAATTGTCGACCGTCGTAACTGTGTTTGTGTACTTCACTACCCGTAATTCGTGTACGCTTTCGTACGTTTCATACCCGTGTCCCATATATTCCTATACACAATTTACTCGTGCCGCCTCCAAGTAATATTTAGGAACATTTTACCAAAGTAAATAACAATTTAGCACTGTTTAATACTTAACGAAAACGGCTTAAAACATCTTCTAACCATTATAAAACGCACAATAAAGAAGTAGTATCTCAAGTCGACAGTACGAATAGTTTAAATTTAAATATGAATCATAACGATAATTTTACGGACATGTAAGAAGATCATTTTTTTAACATAATAAAATCAAGAGTCACAATTATGGTTGATATATCATAGACCGATGACATTTGGCATACACGATGATTATAACTCATACAGATGTTTTGCCGTCCTTACAAACTACGTATTTACTACATCGTCTTTCAGATGTGAAGAACAATTTTATAAATAATCAGTGAATTATAGCCCAACTCGAAAGTCGGGCACTGTCAAAAATTGAATTTCTAGACTCCTTGGAATGCTCCCCTCCACGGAAATCTTTAGTAAAAGGCGAAAGATTTATTCGTCTTGAAAGGGAGCCGGAGTTGGTAGGACGGTGGGGCGTGTCGGGTATTTATTAACAAGCGTATCTACACGGATCAAGCGCTCGTGCGGTTGGCGGTCCTCGTAACCGGTCAACGACACCGTCGGTGACCTCGTCACGCGTCAACAGCGGAACCGTGGGTGATTGACCGTATCACGTGACCGACAGCCGAGCTGTTGACACGCAACCGCCGAACGGGACGTTCACTAGCGGATCGATTCGACCGGAACGCAACATCGTCTCGTCGAAAGCACCATCTAACGGCGAGGAGTCGGAACGCCAGCGACAATGAAGACGACTGAAGTGACATCTAGTGACAATCACTGGCCGTGCGGTTTATCGTACAAAACCTTATCGTAAATTACCCTGCACCACGGTGAATATAATTTTCCAATACTCGAGAAACAAACAAAAACGCAATCATCGTTAAACGAAAAGCAGAAAATGTTTTGAACGACGTGGCTAAATTATTGTTCTAAACATTATTTCGGGGACAGATTTTATTTACGTAGATATTTTGGTTAGCCCATTTGATTATTCGTTTATTATTGACAAGTCGTAGATACTTTATTGGGTACACATACCAAAAACATTACTTAACTTTGTAATTTATAATAATGCATTCAAGCACGAGTGAAACCTCTTAAATTTTACAAAAAATATTTTACCTTAGATTTTAAGTCATTAGTGAAACTAACTTGCCGATTATAATTTGTAGCCATTATAATCTAAAATTAGGAAAAATTATAAATCAATTCAATGGACCGGTTCATTGATAGACGGGTGGTCAAAACAAAGCTTCTCCTTGACGATGGTGTTTCAAAACAAAATTTTAAGTAATAAATGATGGACGAGGTCAATTCGACCTCACGACCTTCAAAATAGAGAGAGCCACGGTCAATCAAATTTAGATATAATTCAATCATTTAAAATAAAATTCTTAGTCTTTCGAAACATCCTAGGAGACCCTTCTAAAAAGATTGAAATGACGCAAATGCTGCCATGACAAATTAAATAAATAATTTGTTTAAAAATTTAGATAAATAGGTAAAAAATAACAAACTCCCACATGAAGTGGGTGGGCGATTTATTTCTTATTATGGTCATGTATTTGTATTATTTTTTTTCTTTCATTAGCAAATATACTTCTTATTATATTAAATCGTATAAATTGTACGAGACGATAAAATTTAATTTAAGAAAAAAAAATTACCTCAATAATGAAGTCATATACAATAAATATATATTAGAATCCTTGTATTCTATGCTATAACCTCTACTTAATATACTTCTACTTCTTATGCACACATTGCAATTTGTATAATCAAATTAAAATGGTCTAAATTTCATTTTTATTTCTATTGTCAATTGGCTTTACATATATATACGAGGGCTATCTCAAAATCAACATCCGATGTGTTACAATTTACTACATACGAGTATTTCGGTGATATGTTTCTGCATGTCGCAACCAGTACATTATTTTCTTACAATATGCCAAGTTTCGACCGTTTTTGTTCAATATTATTCTAATCGTTGCTATAACGACATAGAGAATACAATTCTATCTCCCGCCTGTGAGGTGCGAAGTGTAATTCGTTTTTTGCAAGCTGAAGGAAATAGCGCAATTCAATTTTATCGTCGTTTATGTATTGTTTACGGCAATACAGTGATGAGTGATGGTTCGGTACGTGATTGGTGTAGACAGCTTAAAAACGGACGCACATATGTGCATAATGAAGGGGGCCAAGGACACAAATCGATTATGACCGAAGATATGATTCACCAAGTTGATCAATTTGTTCGAGAAAACAGGCGTTTTACAATTTCAGATCTTTCAATAAGATTTTCCGAAATTTCTCGAAGTATTTTACATAGAATCGTGTCTGAAAACTTGGGTTACCACAAGTTTTGTGCACGTTGGGTCCCAAAACAATGTTTACAGCAAATTGTGACTGGAGATGAGACTTGGATCCAATATGTAAACCCAGAAAACAAAGAACAGTCAAAGCAATGGATGCACACTCATTCCCCAAACAAGCTAAAAAAATTCAAACTTTTTCCAATCGAAAAATGATGGCCACAGTTTTCTGGGACAGTAAAGGCATATTGTTGACCGAGTTTATGGAACCTGGAACCACAATAAATTCAACAGTTTACTGTGAAACTCTACGTAAGTTGAGAAGAGCAATCCAAAACAATAGACGAGGAATGCTTACCAAAGGTGTGGTGCTTCTGCATGACAACGCGCGTCATTTTTTAAGGATGGTATACAAAAACTCGTCACACGTTACCAAAAATGTGTAGAATTAAACGGAGACTATGTAGAAAAGTAATTTATATATTAATAAAACTATTTTGTGCAAATAATTATTGTTTTGGTTTTTTTTTTAAATTTTTCCCTTCGGAGGTTGATTTTGAGATACCCCTCGTAAATATAAGAACGTATCAAACTTAAATCAATTTAATGTAGTTGTGAACAATTAGACAGCACTAGTCTCATTTAGTTCAGAGAATGACTTGTATGTTTATGAGAAATATGAAGTGTCATTTGTGAATAGTAATCTTGTTTCCATTAAATCAAATCTCAATAATTCACCCATAAATTTTATTTTTTTCATTTCATGTTTAATGGCGGAAGAAATAATATATAAACAATATACAATATATCAAATGTAATTTTTAATGATTTGTGTAGATTGAAATGGCTCCCAAGTCATTTTTAAATACAACACATACAAATGAAACAATTTAATTATAAATAATTCTACTTTATTTAATTCATGTACATGAACATTTTATTACCCATGTTACAGAGATTACTTACAGATTGTAATTGTCAATTAAAATGAAATTTAATTAAAATTTTAAAATACAACTTGTAAGGACAATATAAAATGTTTTAATTAAAAAAACATTAATGATAGTTAATTTATTACTGTAAACTTACCATGAAAAATTAATAGTGCTTATGAAATTAAGTTATCTTAGTATATAAAACTAAGAAAAGCAAAATCTTATAATACTAATTTAAATTACAATTATTATTTTTCGAAGAAACAAAGTCAAACACTATTTTATTGCTGTTACCTTATTATTGAAATAAGGAACTATTATTGATTAGTTATAAACAAGTATCATCTAAACATAACATTATTTGACAGCATTAATTTATTTTAAAACCAAGGTATTATTATTTGAAACTACAGAATAACAAAAAAACCACAGAGTTTTTCAGTTTCAGGATTTTACAAATAAACAGAAAAATGAATAGAAAACTCATTGTTTAATATAAATGTTAATTCCAAAGTCAAATTTCTAAATACAACTGTTGATATTGATCGGATGGAATAAGGAGGAATGAACAATCAGTTTATAAAATACAAATAAAACAGAATCATTTCCAACTTGCGAAGTCAAGAACGACAAATTGATCGTTAAATGCATTCAATACTGTTCAGCAACTTAAAATTTCCTGTGGGCAGGTCTTCCTCCCCAAGATCTGTTTCCACCACCGCCGCCACCACCATACCATTTGTTACCACCGCTCGCTAAAAACAAAAAGAGAAAAATAAGTGCTGATAAAAATCAAAGACTAAAATTAAAAAACAATATTTACGGAAAGATCGTGCAGCCATTGCAGCTAATTTAGGATCGATACGTTGGTTTGCTTCAGTGAGTACAGCTACAAGATCCTTGGCTTGTTTGCTGTTGGAATGGGTGAAGAATGCGTATGAAGTACCTTTTTGTGATGACCTACCAGTTCGACCGATTCTGTGAATGTAATCTTCAGAGTTGTTTGGATAATCAAAATTGATAACAAATTTCACATCATCAACATCTGCAAATTAATAATAACTGTAGGATAAGTAGGAATTATATTAATGTAATACTTACCCAAACCTCTAGCAGCAACATCAGTGGCAACCAAAATATTAGCTCTTCCATTTCTGAATTCTAAAAGATATATAAATAATATTAAATAAATTATACAATAAATAAATTTAATATGTACTTACGTT
Source organism: Schlechtendalia chinensis (assembly GCA_019022885.1). Classification (NCBI taxonomy): domain Eukaryota; kingdom Metazoa; phylum Arthropoda; class Insecta; order Hemiptera; family Aphididae; genus Schlechtendalia; species Schlechtendalia chinensis. Next base: position 4,009,717 of record CM032341.1, read on the forward strand.
TCAATACATGATCACGTTCCGATTGCGATTTATCTCCATGGATACCAACAGCTCTGGCCCTTACAGGAATAAATATATTATTTACCAGTTCAGTTAAAAGAAAACCCAATTATATTAAAATTTAATTGATTCTATTATGATTATAATAAGAAAACAACCAATTTTAATATTTTCAGATCTTCTTAGAGGACAAATAAAACAACACAATGTATGTTTCTTAAATATGATCATCATAAAATAAAACTTATACAAAATTCTTTTATTAATAACTTCAAAATAAGATTTGAAATTCAGATCTTGGAGAACAAAATCAAACAATACAATGTACATTAAAAAAAAAAAAGTTATATTAAATAGCCTAGTTATCAATAAATACCTAAAATAATTTTTGACCTACCCCATATTAGTTATCTTGCGTGTGATTGTATCAACCTTGCGCTTTGTTTCTGCAAAAATAATAGTTTTATTTTCTGCCATATTGCTAATGTCTTGCAATAAATCCATTAATTTGTCTTCCTTTTCATGTTCTTGACACACATCTACATTTTGTAAAATGTTGTGGTTGGCAGACAAGGTTAGAGAACCAACATTTAACTGAATGTAGTCACTCAAGAAATCATTAGCCAATTTCTGTACTTCTTTAGGCCATGTTGCTGACCACATCAAAACTTGACGATCGGGCTATACATAAATAATATGTTGTTTAATTTAAGTTCGAAACAATAAAATAAAATGTAAAAATACTTACACGAATTTGTTGAATGATTTTTCTAATTTGAGGTTCAAACCCCATATCAAGCATACGGTCAGCCTCATCCAAAACCAAGTAGGTACAACGTTGTAAATTGGTTGCACGGGATTCCAAAAAATCTAGTAGACGACCCGGTGTAGCAATAACAATCTCTACACCATTCATTAGATCTCTAGCCTATATTAATGTTTAAGATAAAATTAGAACAAATACCATAATTAAAAAAATACTCAAGAGTTCAATTGTTTTATTTTAAAGGATTTTAAGTTTTATAATGCTGTTTCATCGCTGGGCACTGAGAACTCCTTGTTCGAAAAACTAATAAGTTTTAACTTACTGTTTGTTCAGTGCTGCGATGAAGATACATGCTGACTGTTTAGTTTTCGATGACTAGGAAGTAAATCTAGGATGAGAGTTCAAGGAAGAAAAGGTATCGGTTATGTTGAACCGACAAATAAATGGCCGCCAATTGACACATAAATTGTATTAATTCGGTTTGCAGCGCCGCTCCAGATGCATGAACACGACAATTAATAAAAAGTCAAAAGTCCAAAAACACTGTGCGTAATTAAGGTTACGTTATTATTTCATTAAATAAAAAAACCGTTTCTGCAAAACCGAATTTCAAAATGGCGGCCTGCAATGAACAAAAACAAAACTGATTAATAGTATACTAAGAAATGTCATGTAAATAAATTGAACAACTTAATGTAATCAATTTTTACCTTGTTTGTTATACAATTTATACCTGATGAGATTTAGGTGCTCCACCGTATATGCAAGTTGATCGCAAATAAGTTGACTGATTGAATAATCCAGCGACCTTTTGAATTTGCTGTGCCAACTCTCTAGTTGGAGCCAGAACTAAAGCAATTGGACCATCGCCCTTTTTCAACGGTTCTTGATTATTAATGTGAACCACGGCAGGCAAAACATACTAAAAAAACCATTTCAAAAGTAATAGGAATTAGCTCTTTATGAATAAATAAATAAGACTAAACAATATAATAACGTACGCCTAAAGTTTTTCCAGAACCAGTTTGGGCTACACCAACCATATCTTTACCACTCATTGCAATAGGCCAACCTTGTGCTTGAATAGGTGTTGGATCGGTGAAACCTTCATTACTATAGTGTAGAATAAAACAATGTATATAAACACATAAAACTCTTTAAAAAAAATCTAATTTAGTACCGTATAACTTGCATAACGTAGTCTGGGAAATTTGCTTCTTTAAAATGTTGAATTGGATATGGAACTGGACTTCTATCTGAACTCATCACAGTGATATCCTTGCTTGTTCGATATTTGTCAACTTCCTCATAGGATCTAAAATAAGAATAAAAATGTATAATTCAATATAGAATTATTTATAATTAAATACTTACCTCCTTTCAATAGTAGGATGAGGTACATAAAACTCTTTCTTAAATGGTCGAAGTTGAACTCGATCCCAGTTAGGGGCTTGTAAATTGGCACCTGGATTTTTTTTGCCGCCACCCATTCCACCACCACGACCACCGCCATAAGACGATCTTTGGCCTCCATAAGAGCCATTAGTTCTTCCACCACTGCCACCATTTCTCGAATAAGACCTATAACAAATAAAAACAATAAAAAATATCTATTTAATTGATGTACAATAAATTATGAAACCTTTACTTTTTGTAAGTTATTTTCCTAATATTTTATTTAAATAAAAAAAAATATATATAAAACACTATTGAATTATGAAAGTGATAAAAATATTAAAGAATATTTAAAATACTCGTAAAAAATATAACATACATATATCTGTATTTATACATATAAATATGTATATGACCAGTAAGGCAAGGTAGTGCAGTAAAAACTATAACAGTTGTAGTTATGTGTGTCATGATAAATGCTTTACATAGACCACACAATTATGAGCTTAATTAAATAATTCTAAACCCAGTTTGATTGTAAAGGTTATTGCCATGTATTACACACAATATAAATGTAACTTTTTGATGATTGTACTTGGTCATATTTTTTTCAACAATTTGGACGAGTGTGAATTACAAAATTCATATAAGTATTTAAATAAATGGAAAAGTTTTTAAAGGAAGCATTCACTTCTTATAGCATTGCAGAACAATACGCTTGAATAAATAATTGGCATGGACATGTAATGTATATAGTAAAAGGAATTTCAACAATGTGAATGTCATAGTCCATAGATAGAATACGTGTGCAATACATAATTGAGGTTAGAAGTAGCATAACCAATTAAACATGTCGCCTAAATGCTTATAAATCGAGTGACGACAGAAATGCGACAAAATTAACTTTAAAATATGAAACGCCTAAAAAAAAGAAATAAAAACCAAGTACAGTGACGCCCAAATATAATCCACATTATTTCCACACGACACGGCCTAATCTTGTGTGCATTGTACGAGAACGGGGCGAGGACATTTTGTGATGAATGGTCGACAAACGCAAAATATGCGTTTGTTGTAATGCGTAAAAATCTTTTGTCACCGTCAGTTAAAATATTTAAACCACAACGATATACTTACATATTGGTAATTTTTTCGATAAGTAACTGTTGGTTCTTCAAGGATCGGACGTGTATCGGATTCAATATGGCGGACCTGACGACACGTAAGCCTTGAAAAAACATAGTCAATGTAACTAAATTAAATACGATTAGAAACAGTGTAATGGACAGACAAACGTCGGTAACCAAGTGGCGATGAAATACTTACAGAGAACAAACGTGGTCTGAAAAAATTTAACGTATGGAATTAAAGAGAAAATGTTATTCGACGACAGGTATAGTGCAACGTCGACGCCTGGGTAAAGAAAGAAAGAAAAGGAACAGCGTTCGATAGCCCACTCCAAAATTGTAGTCGGGTCGATCGATGACGTTCTTTTTACTCGACGGTCGCGACGTGCGCACGCATCAAAATCGACAGTGGTACCAAATTCGAATGTTGTGCCAAACCACAAATTCTAGGGAAAAAAGTTATCATAAAATGAGGTCAAACTGGCTTATTGATGCATTGTAATATTTATGAAGAAATTATGATATATTTTTAAATAATCCGCGGTAAATACTACCACACGACTACGTTTTGATTTGAAAAAAAAAATATTTCGAAGACTTCTCGAGTAGATTTTAAGTAAAATATTGTTTTTCATTTTGTAGCTATAATTTTTCCTTTAGACATTCTGTACAAGAATAGATATTACTGTAATAGATAGAAAACACGAACACAGTGAATGCAAATAAATATAAAAATATATTTTGAATATTGATTTTTATATACATACTGGGAAAAAGAAAATTGTTTTATTGTTGTCATTAATTAATCATTTACCATAATAGACGTAAACATACTATAAACAATAACATACAACTATTGTCCTTAATCTTTAAATCTCACAATAAATATTACATTGTAGATTTAAACAGAAATATCTCATACTATCTTTTTACAGTCATAATATAAATTTTAATTATAGTTTTACACATTTTTAAAGAATGAGCAATTTTTCAAAATAGACATAGGTTTTTTTAGCATATGGCATTGGCATAACAGAGTTGTAATTAAATAAATAAATAAATAAACAAATAAACAAAACAAATAAATAAATAAGACATGAGTTAAAATGTATTAACGTAAATACAAATATTTTATAATCTATAACAATTACATTTATAAACACGAATTTATTAAATTATTTCCATTTAATATATTTGTACTGAAAATAATAATTTTTATATTCATAGATTTTTCTAAAAAATGAAGAGCGGCTTGTTCTGCATATGTTACACCACCAATTACCATAAGATATACTACTTTTATACCAGTCTTAAAGTCATTAATTTGGAATAAATAGTTAGATAATAATTTAACAGTTTCTTCCTTGGGCATTTCTTCTTTACATATTATTTCAATTAATTTACCAATAGCAGGAACATATGATCCACCAAATGCAGCACTCATACAATGATCACTATTGTCTACAAGTCTTAACTTTTGCATCATATTTTGCATCATTTGTTTAGTTTTATTAATAGACATAATTTTATTTAAATTATTATGTAAAACCGAATTATTATCTTGCTTTACTATTAAATTCATTTTTTCTAAAATATGAAATGTTTCAAAATATTTGAACCCAAATTGGTGTAAATATTTTGTTTTAATATTATTTAATTCTATTGATGAAAATCCATCTTGAGTTAATGAAAATAAACATATTAGTTGCAGTATATTATTTGCACTGCCTTTTCCAAAGGCCATTAAATCTTCTATACAATTTAAGTTCTCTTTACGACTCCTATTTTCCAACATATTTTTTTCAAGCGTTATATAATCAATGAACTTATCACCAATTACTTTTGACACAACTTCGGACGCATCTATATGGAATGTAAGATTTTTCTTTACCATTAGGACATTTTGTAGCTCTTGAGTAACATATTGTTTCATATCATCTAACTGTAACTTTTTACTTTTCTCTAATTTATCTTGCAACTCTTTTGATTTCGATTTCCAGTAATTCAATACATCACCAAACTGTTTGTATTTTACATATTCATATGTTTCATCAGGGTTACATAAATTTTTAATAGATGCAGTTCCATCACTTTTTTTTATCTCTACTATACCATTTTGAATACCAACTACTTGATCCAAAAGGCTAGAATATGTACAAGGAGTTAACAAAACACTTGCATAATCAAAGTCTCTATCCAAAATACAAAAACATGATTCATTTTTAATTTTAGGCTTTCCTTTATCTTCAAAAAATCTATTTAATAATTTATGAACAGCAGTAGAAAACTTTCCATTTACACACACAGTCTTAGGAAATCCCAAAACCATAAATGCTGTCCATAGAGCTTTAGCGACAGGTAATAACAGTGACTGATTTTCTTCTACAAATACATTTTTATAAAAATCCAACATTTCTAATGACAACAATGAGTCACCCAAATGAATAAAATCCCATTGAAATTCAAATATTTGAATGTACCCATAAACACCTTCTTCTTCAAATTGTTTTTCAATAATAATTAATGACCTGGGAACAAGAATTATTTTTATAATATATTCAGATAAGCTTGACATACTTAAACGTGAGTTGATGAGATCACAAATAATTTTTGTTGTAATTAAATTAGCTGATACCAAAAAGATACATTGTCGATCAGTGATTGGGTTGACTGATTCTTGTAGTTTATATACCTTGTCCACTCCATAAAGTCTGTAATGAAAAAAAACTAAATAAATATCATTACAATTTTAGATTTCTATTGCAATCATACCTTAAACTTTTCATATCGATGAACATTTCAAGTGGTTTAAAAAGTTTATGTTCAATAACTAAGTCTTTAGGTCCAGGCAAATCTTTCAATATATTAATTAAATTTGTGTGGGATATTTGAGTAAAAGCATTCAACAAATTTTTATTGAACATATTTTTAAATATAGAATTAAAATACAAAATTCAACTAATTTAAAAAAAAATAAGTAGATGATCTAAAAAACACAATAATCATTACATTTTGATTTAAATATTTTTGCTTTGTATATATACTTATTTAATTCTATAGCTTTGTACAACTGCCCCTGCAGCTGATGTCTGATAGCAAGTTTTATGACTTAACCTCAAATTATTATTGATAATTATTGAAATGATAAGAAAGTTCATTTTTATATCAAAAACGAGCATAAAAGACTTACAAATTCGAAAATTACTAATTATAAAGTGAACGTAAAGCGTGAAATTTAGTGTTATAGTCGAATACATAAATATTAAATTAAATTTTATTAGAATTTTACATAATTTCGATTGTTAAATATATTTTACAAAATGTTTATATCACGATGTACTAGATTATGTCAAAACATAATACATAAACACAAAAATTGTGCATTAACCAGAATCCCTAGTCGAAATGGATATATTGTATTGTAAGTAAACCAATAAAACAAAATATTAATTAATGTAATACACGATCGACCTACATATTTGTATTTACTTAATTTGCAAAGACTGTAAAGATTTAAAACAAAATTTTAAAGATCTGTAACACTACCTAATTATTATGATAAAACTAAACAGTTATGAAATAAATTAGATGGTAGATGATAAAGTATGTTGTATCCATTATGTTATATGATATTAATGCATAATATAATGTGATCATATTAAATTTTGTATATATTATGAAAACTTGCATTAGACTTTGTATGATAAATTGTATTATTAAATATTGTTATTCATTTTTCTACTCCAGTTTTATTATTTTTTTAATGTTATTAATAATTTAACATTATTATTTTAGATTACCAGAAGTAAGCAAGGATGTAACAGAAAGACTTTTACAAGTAAATGCGGACCATATAAATTTTACTGATTTGGATATTCAGAAATGTGAGAATACAATTAACAATCAGTTCATAGACTTTGAGTGTGGCATTCATGACATTGAAGATTATTTGAACTCTGGTAAGATTATTTTAAATAATAATTTATTCAAAAAAATCCTTATTTTTAAAATAAATTGATTGCCTTTTCAGTTGGAGATGGAAAATATGATTTATTTAAAGATGTACTAGAACCAATTGAAAATTTAAGTCATAAATTTGATAAAATATGGGCTGTATTAAAAACATTATATTTGGCTGACATGTCAGTAATGCCTGCACAAATATATTATCCAATACATAATAAAGCATGTATGTCACATACAACAAAATATAACAGCAAACCTATTTATGAAGCTTGCAAAGTTTGTTTTATTCTTATATTTAATTCACTTGGAAATAAAATATTGAATAATGCCCAATTTTCTTATTTGTAGAAAGCTGATTTGTCCAAATTAACAGAAGAACAAGTAGCTGTTGTAAATAAATTTATTAAAGAAGGAAAGCTAAATGGACTCGAACTCGAAGATAAATTAGATTATTCATTTAAAGCAAATAAACAAAAATGCAGTACTAAACAAAAATACTTTAAAATTAGATTAGAAGTAAGTTATTAATTTTAGTATCCAGTTAGGTTACTGAAAACATACTGAATATATATTATAAACAATATTAATAAATAAATAATTATGCATTATTTAATTATGATAATACTTTTTTTATTTTTAAAGTAAGGAATTTTAAAATTTAATTGAGTGACAAATAAACCAGTACTAACCATTCAAATTTATCTTTAAATTAAGTATTATATATTTTACATCTAGATGGCATGGGGCCAATTTCAACATATAATTGACAATCCTCAACTAGTTAAAGAGTTTCCAGAAGACCTTTTGACTTTAATGGCGATTAATAAGTAAATATATATTTTTTCATAATTTAAACTTAATAAATAATTAATAATAATTGTATAGAGATAATCCTAAGAAACGCCCATGGAAAGTTTCTTTAGCATGGGGAATCGCAGATAGATTTATTGAGTATTGTCCAGACAGAGATATACGTTGGAATGTCTGGCAAGCTTATGAAAAGGCTGCTTCGCCTGCTGACGATAAAAGAGAACTTAATAATGGTTTAGAAGTTGAAGAAATCCGTAAATTAAGGTAAATTAAATAACATTTAAACTAAAAATGTTCTATGACATTTGACAGTTGTCTTTTTATTATTTTATTTTAAAGATTATTAATACATCATATTAGAGAATGATTTATTTAGTTTAAATATCTATTTGTATGTAAATTGTACATGTTTTGTAATTATTTAAAATTCCTATTTTATAGTTTTAAATTGGCTAACAGAAGTTGTATTTTTTAGTGTTGTTAAAAAATAAACTAGCTATCTTAATTAATTTTAGTTTATAAAGTATTACTTATGTATTAATTTAAATATTTAATTATTGAGTAATGAATTATAATAAATATTGTTTAAATATATTAATTATAGACTTGAAGCTTCTGAAAAATTGGGTTTTAAAAATTATGGCGAACTATCATTGACAACAAAAATGGCACCTTCAATATCAGTGATAGAAAATACATTGATGTCAATATTAGAAAAAGGTATACACATTAATTTTTTTCAATTTTTAATGCAATATTATATTATTTTTAATTATTTACATACTATGCCTATATATATATATTACAAAATTAATTATTATTAAGGAAATATATTTTATATATTTGAATATTAAAGTAAAAATGTTTATTCAAAAATTAACATGAAATATATAAATATTTAATATAGCATATAGTAATATGTATTAACAATATAACATATAGTTATATATACATATAATTATAGTATGTAACAATGATTAAAAGTAACATAATGTTTAATTACTTTTCTGTTTTTAATATTTAATATCATATAATTATTCATAGCAAGACCATTACAAGACAAAGAAATAGAATCATTACAAGTTTTTTCAAAGAAACAAGGAAATGAATATCCCATTCAACTATGGGATGTTGGTTATTGGGCAAGATTACAGAAAAAAGAACTCTATGGGTAAACTAATATATTTTTAACTGTATTTTATACATATTATATTTATATATTTGATTTTTAGGTATGATGAAGTTTTATGGTCTGAATATTTCCCGTTAGACAAAGTTTTAGATGGTCTTTTTGAACTGTGTAAACGGCTCTATGGTATACGTATATTAGAAACACAGTATAAGTCTAATCTTTGGCATCCTGATGTCAAATATTATGAAATATTACGTGAAGATGAACCAAATATTGTGGCTGGATTTTATTTAGATCTTTGTTCTCGGTATGTGTGAATATTACTAAACATACTTTACATTACATTGTAAAATAGATAATTAATGTTTATACAATGAATTCAATTTTTAGACCACAAAAAATGAAAGCTGTTGGTGAACCAGGTTGGCTAGTAACTCATAGAACTGCATCATCAATACCAAAAAGAGTACTTCCATTATCAGCCCTCATTATGAATTTTCCTTCGATGCAAAATAAAAATCCAAGCTTATTGAGTTTTACTCAAGTGAAAACCTTATTTGGAAAAGTACATGTTTTACTTTTTGATATATAAGTGATGTTATATATAATATTTTTGAATAATTTTATTTTCAGTTTGGTCATTTACTCCAAAATATTCTTTGTCAAGTACATTATTCTGAAGTTTCTGGTTTGACTAATGTTGAATGGGATGCTATTGGAATAACTAGTAATTTTATGATTCATTGGTAATTTATTTCAAAATATTTTTGTTCACACATATTTTAACGTATTGATTATTTTATTAGGTTGTATGATAAAGAAACATTTGACAGTATTAATAGCCATTACAAGACTGGAAAAAGATTACCAAATGATCAACTAACAGAAATCAAACAACACATGGCTGGGTTTGATACTTGTGAAGAACTTTTTAAATCTATGTTAGACATTAAATTACATACAACGTGAGTGAATAATTCATTTATATAATATTTTAAATGCTAAAAAGTATATAAACTTGTAAATATATATTGTACTGTGAATCCCAGAATAGAATATATTTAATATTAATTTATAATATGTTTTTAATAATCTATTTTTATATTTCTGGTGTGTCTTAATTTCATATAAATATTTATTTTGTAGCAAAACACATTGGAATGATCTGATGAAAGAAATGTGGAACGATTATTATGGATTTCCATTAAGTAAATGGAATAGTTTTCCATGCAGATTTTCTGAGGTTATGTCTAATGAACAAGGGGCAGCAAATTACTACTCTGGATTATGGTCTAGGATAATAGCAGCTGATGTGTTTCAATCGTTTATAGTTCCCGATGAATCAGTTAAAAATTCAGGACTCAAGTAATATTTTAACATTATTGTCATTGTACAATTAGATATTAACATTTTTATTGTTTAACAATTTTAGCTTCCGAGATACCTTTTTTGCATTTGGTGGCAGCTGTCCTACTGGAGAAATATTTAGACGTTTCAAAGGACGGGATCCAAACACCAAAGCTTTTATTAGTGATCTTGGTCTCGATAAAGATAGTAATTTAAAAAAATGTTAGTTATGTAAGAAAATCCAACAGGGATATTATTATTTTGCTTGGATAAATTTATTTCCTATTTAATATAAACATTGCAAAATATAATATTGAATTATATCTCTGATTACAATTTTTGTTTAAAAATAAGAATCCTTAGGAGGTAACCTTATATCCTTACTACCTTTATGGCTGACTGAACACAGACATAGTTACACTATTATTGATTAAACATTGAAAGACCAAAGGGTGTTTTCGAAAATAAAAATATCCGTTTTTGATTTATTACCAAAGTATATTTGTTAAATATTTAGTCATGTCTTACAGAACATATAATGAATTGTGGGCACAAGCTCAATTAACATTAGACGAAGCAACAAAAAATGACTCGAATCTGCTTACATCTAAAGTTAATAAAGATAAAGCTATTGTATTTAAAGAATTGTCTATAGTCATGGTGAATTACATATTTGCTATCAATAAACTGGATGAGTGTTATGATCAAGTAATTCAACCTCAGAAACGAATACTTATTAGAAACATTCTTGAATTATCCTTGGGACGTTATTTAGAACTAAAAAACGATATGATTAATTTGAACTTCAACGAATTTACATATTTGGACTTTGCTACAGCTCAAATGAAGTTATTACCACAAGATGTAGAACTGACAATACCATCACATTATCGAAATGAGCGATGTAAAACAATTGAATGGCAAAGTAATTTTATTGATGAAGTATTAAAAAAAACAGGGTTTTATGAAGAAGAAAAAGTTGAGGTTGATATGCCCATCCGACAAGCAATATTGTTAATTCAAAGACACGAAAGAGCACGTCAGGGCCGAATGAGAGCTCAATTCATGAAAGAGGTTAGAGCAATGAATAAACCTGATGCAGGAGACGTAGAACTTAGTGATAATGCAAGAAAAGCCGCTATGAAAATACAAAGAGTATGGCGAGGTTTTATAACAAGGAGAAAAATAAGAAGTAGAGTTGTTGAAGAAATGTTATTGATTGGTATGTTGCCACCAAACACTATTGATACTGAAGAACAGCAAAAAGCCGAAGAAGTTAAGAGTGCTAGAAGAATTGTTCAAGTGAAACGACAAAAGGAGTATGAACTAGCATTAACACAAGAAAAAGAAAAAGTGATAATTTGTATTATTTCTTTAATTATATTTAATTTTTAAATAACAAAATGTTATGTTTTGAAAGATCAGAGATCACACAAAAGAAAAAATGAAAGAAGATATCAGGGATGAAGTGAGAGCATGGTATATGGGTGTGAAATCACAAACAGGAAAATTTCCTGATTTACCAACTGAAGAAAGTGGTGGATCTGCTGTAATTTATACTAGATATAAAACAGCAAGTTCACTAAGTAAATCAACAAGTCAATCATCATCCAAAGGAACGAAAAGTTAGTTTATTTTATTTTGTAAAACAATATATAAAGTTAAAAGTAATTACCTAATGTAGTTAATTATACAATAATTAATTTTGTTAGGCCATAAGAGCAAGTCTATCACAGAGAAAGAGTTGAAAGAAGAAAAAAAAAAGAAAACTGAAGAAGAAGATGCTGGTTTCAAAATGGGACCTTCAAATTTTCTTCAAGAGCTTATGTTAGCTAATTCAGAATATGAAGAAGTATGGAAAGGAATGGACGAAACGAAAAATTTAAGTCAAAAGCATATCGAAAGCATAGTCAAAGCTCAAAAAGTAGCTGAAGTAGAACAAGAACTACGAAAGGTATCGTTGATATCTTTAGTAAAAATATATATAAGAAACAATCTGATTAGAGGAATCAATTAATTTTCTTTAAATACTTTTTCATTGTTAGATCACTGACGTGCAATTGAGAATTGAACTCGAGACTTTACAAAATGCTCTCGATAAAGATAATGCTATCCGAATTAAAAGGTCAAAGAAGCAGAAAAAAGTAAAAAGAAGTAATAAAAAGGCTAAGAAAAAACGTGACAAGGATTTGACTCCAGATAGAACAGTAAATATTATTATGAGTTAGATATTCTTATTCTAATAAAAAAACAAAAAACAAAATAATTAATAAAGAAAGTTTAACAATAACGTAAATGGTAAATATGATGATTGGCTGGCTATAAAATTATTAAAAATATGTTACAGTAAATATATTTTTAAATTAAAAGTTTATTGTAGAATATTTACATTTGTATTTAACTTCATCTCTTTTCTAAAACTAGAAATATCAAAATTTTGACATTTCGGTATATTTATAATCGGCTATACACCGGTTATGTATATATATTTAATTATATTTCAATTAATAGCAAATATTAAGCCAGAAAATTATTAATAAATAAATACAAATATAAAAAATATTTAATAATGTGATTTGTTGTTCATTAATCAACATTCGCCAACAATGTTTAGTGTATGTTGATAATCACCAATTGTCCGTGTTTAAATTATTAAAATCTTATAAACATTCTCGACATTCAAAAATTGGCTTGGTGAATGTTGAAAACATTCCCCAGTGATTGATTATAATCTACCGTCTTTGGACTTCCACAGTAATATAATATAGACTTTACAATATGTAATGTAAGTATGTATACATACATGTATAAAATAAAGTTGTGCCTATGCTTACACTATGATAATTTACTTAAATACTAAATTTTATTTACCCATTTGCTTTGACCAACACGACTGTTTAAATAAAATTGACATGATTTTCAGTTGGAATCGCTTTACGAAGAGTTGGTAATGAATGGCGTGGTGCACAAGTATCCATTAGTGAGCTTGCGCTCATTTAAAGGGGATACGTCGTATGCAGGCTGCGACGTCATGCGATGGGACAATGACCCAAGCCCGACGTTGGGTGATGTTCGACAGGCGGTCCGAGACTATTGCGTGCTGCCGATGCTCAGCCAGGAGATACACCAGGCCAGTCCGATCGTACGTTCAGTGCTGATTGCCGGGACTCACGGGTCTGGCAAACACATGCTGGTCAACGCCGTGTGTACCGAGCTGGGTGCCACGCTGTTTGACTTGACTTCGGCCAATATCGTTGGCAAGTATCCTGGCAAGTCGGGCTTGACCATGTTGCTTCATCTCGTCAACAAAGTCGCAAGGTAAATCTATAATAGAGACAAGACTATAATAGTATATGGTGTACCTATGTATAGTAACAGCGTGATACGATGTTTCATGAAGCCATGGTCTCATGACCAATTAGATGGTGGTACCCTTTGGGTCTTGACCTTTGGTCACTTGGGACTTAGGTATTAACCACTAAAGATGATATTTTAATACCCATATTACATATTTGTATTTTGCTGATCTAATTTGAGCCATGCAAGATATATAACATAACTAACTTATTAAATAATGCCATAATGTGTCGGTTTGATACAATTTAGATAGTGGTAATTGTAGCAAAATATTTATAGTTGCATCATAGTTTAAAATTGTTCGCGGTTACTACTACCTATGTATATTTAGTGTACTTGTTGAGCTGGATAAAATTATATGAAATACTTACAAGTGGACTAATATTATATATATAATACAATGTATTACCGCAGGTTGCTACAACCGTCAGTGATATTTATTGAAGACGCGGAGAAGACTTTTATGAAGAAAGTGCCAAAAATAGACAAGACTGATCCAAAAAGACTGAAAAAAGATTTGCCCAAGCTCGTCAAAGCTATTGGTCCGACAGATAGAGTTCAGAGCCTATACATTATTTCATTTTAATATAATAACAATAATAAATAAATATGAATAACATGAATAACCTACAATGTTAACTGATATTCACAAATTCCAGATATTATTGCTCGGCATATCTCGCTGTCCATGGGACTGCGATCAAAAATCGTTGATGTCTACATACGGGAAAATAATTGTCATACCTCGTCCTGACTACGCGAGTCTCTATCACATATGGAATGATCTGTTGTTCCAGTATAGCGGTCTAAGCAGAAAATTTGACATGAGTTCTTTGGCAAAACTATCTGATGGCTACAGTGTCGGAACTATTATCAAAGTACTCCAAGAGGTTGTATTGCATATTATTTAAAACACTGATTGTATATTTGTGTTATAGTTTATATAGTTAGGTTTGTCGTAAAAATGAAGTACTAACCAATTGCATTTTGATGAGTGTATATTATGATTTTTGAATATGTACAACATGTATATTACAGTAATAGATCCAATTATTATCCATGGAGGAAAAGGGGAAGAGACAAATTATTAAATATTTAATTAAATTAACATAGGTTATGCTTTTATGCAATGGCATGATGTTTTTAGTCACTAAAAGTGAGAGTTTGAATTCAAAATATGTGTATACAAAGTAGTGTATCGGGTACAATTTTCAAATGTCAAATCTAAAATTTTAATTATTTTACAATGATAATATAGGTATAGAAAAATGACCTGAAAATATTACTGAAATTTTAGAAAAATGACTTCATGTGATGTGTATTTATAATGCATTTATATTAATTATTATACGTTATACCAGCAATTCCTAAACTTTTAAGACCATGGTACTCTTAGAAAATAGTTTGTGCTTTGTGGAACCCCAATGTCTCTAACTCCAACTCTCTACAATTTTTCAATTATTTAATGAAAATACACTATAGTCCAAATAATTTGCTATTATATATTATTTTGTTATTATTATTTATGTTATTATATTATTATTATTATTATTATTATTATTGATATTGTTCATGATTATTCTTGCGTTATAACACATCATGTATTTAAAGTCAAAATAATATTTTATAGCGATAGTGTATATTCATATATATAATAGGTAAACATTTTTTTTCCAAATGAAATAATTTAAAATAATTTTCTTCATATTTTCATTTACCTTGTGGCACATAATATGAGAACTGTCCATTAAATTATAGTATAGATGTATTAATATTATTTAATGTCCGAATATATATATAGGTGATGACATGCAAAAGGGTGTTACAGTTGACGATTCGCCCTCTGATGCATGTGGAAATACTGAATGCACTTGCACGCCACGACCCCGTTTACAAAGAAGAAGAAGACGCGTTGAATCAGTGGTACTCAAGAACGCCATTGGGCAGGCGAAAGCAAAAGGCGTTGGACGCCGAAGTGGAGAGACGGATGATTGAAAACGAAAAACATTCGGGGGCTAAATAATATCAGTTTATTCTCAAACATATTACCTAACGTCTTAACATATACGTTGGTACTAAGAAACCTGCCATGACTATAGCTTTTGTAATTTGATTAAAAAACTACACATTGGTTTGAAGATATTAAAAAAAAAAATGTCAAGTCTATAATTTTCATTTATTTTCCTAGGAAAAACAATATGAATAATGTGAAATGAAAAAAAATTCGAATGCCAAACCAGGGTCAATAGCTTAGGTATATAATTTGTATTTATAAATTTATTGTGAAGTGGTCTGGTTCGATTTTCGGTCAACCTGATATTGTGAAGGGACGTTTGTTCTTGTGTACACGCCTAAGTATAATTAATAAAACTCCTAAAATTATTACATTTAAATAACGCTAATGATATTAATATTAAACATTTATATAGAAAAATAATATAATATCGATTTGAAAATTTGAAATCGATCATACAAAAATGCGGTAATGTATTAACCACGGTTCAGGTATAACAATTGAGGGTTGTTATCAAAAGTGAGTTGGTGAATTTAAAAAAAAAAAAAAATTACGACTAATGATAATCATTCGATTTCATGAATGAGTATGTCGTTACCTAGGTAAAAGATTTGTGTTTTATAAATGAGATTTTAATTTTGAATTACGAAGTGTGATCACGAATTGATTTACATGTTTTTTGTGTTATGAGTTCAGATCATTCATCATTGAACAATAGATTTTCAGTCATCTATTCAAAAACTGCACGTAGGTAAGTGATTTCAACATATTAGAATGCGCGATTGTATTTTCGTATAAAGCGTTGTTGCAGGTACGTTTTTAATGTTATGGATAGCAACCCAATAGTCAATACTCGTTTGCACAAACTGATTGACGATTTTTGGCGTCAAGAAAATTTGTCGTTTGACGAAATAATTGTTCCTATTAAAGAACTACCTGATCCAGAGGCAGATGCCACTGACGCTCATCTGACACTTACACAGCAGGAAACAAAGTGGACCGATTTAGCTCTTTCAAACATATTAAGTGACAATCCATTGCCTCCACCACCTCGAACTTGACACATTCAGTATGGAATTTCCGGATTTTGGTAAACAGTGTGCTCATAAGGATTGTAAGCAGCTAGATTTTTTGCCAGTGCAATGTGATAATTGCCGAACCATGTTTTGCAAAGACCATTCAAGAGTTGATAGTCATCAATGTGTGCCTATTGTTGACACTACTAATAGTTCCGGAACAAAACTGGTAAAAAATTCAATATTCAAATGTACCTCAAAATATATTTTTATAACTTGAGTAATATGTATACAATTTACATGTATTTTGTATATATAATTTGCCATCTACTATTTTTATATACTTAATTTTTATGCAATTTAATGTATTTATTTAAATTTGAATATTTTTATTTGTTAATTTATTATTTTTTAAATTTTAAATAATTTTTTTTTATCAAAGGAAAACAATAGAATATTGTTCAATAAGTAGTTTTTTTTTAACAAATTTACAATAGTTGAGGAAGTTATTCATTGGTAAAATTTGTTGATTTTTATTTCAGTTATCAATTGTAATAAGGTTCAAAAGTTGTAAGAGCTAAAATATATAATATATGTACAATATGTATCGATATGTATTGATATTTCTCTTCTATCTGTATTTTGGAACGTTTCATTGAAACCCTAAAACTATAATTTTTAAATGTTTGTTAATAGTATTTCTTGTTTTGCTAAATATTTCTTAAAAATGTAAAGGCAGAATTTTTGTAATTTAGTTTGCTATAAATTGGTGGTAACATAAAAATAAAACTTGCAAATCCTACAACTTCTGAGGCCCTAGTAATTACTTTTTAAATATTGAAGTTTTTATTTCAAACTCAATCAATGAATAGTTTTCTATTACTATATGTTTCTATATTATTGATTATATTAATTAACATTACAATGTTCATTATTCAATTATTATTGAATTTACATTCCTATAAATGTCATATTTAGCTCATTACTTTTTTTTAGGAAACAACTTGGTACCAATGCACATTCAATAGTTGTGTGACGAAAAATCCTTGTGAAATGTTATGCATTAAATGCAACAAACATTACTGTTTGGCTCACAGACATCATGGTTGTTTAGATGAACTCCCAGGAAAAGAAGCCAAAAGAGTTTTAAGAGAAGCGGCTAAAAAATTAAATGAACAATTTGCTATTGCTAAAAAAGAAGCTGACAAGAAGGTAACTTTTTATTTTAATCATTATTGCTTATTAGTAAATTTTATTTCATATTATAGATTGAAGCTAGTTTAAGACTAGCAGAATTACAACCAGAGAAGAGACGTATGGCCCAACAAATTCGTCTAATGAAATTGAAAGGGAAAGCGTTGGGTGACAATAAAATACCGCCCAACGATAGAGTTTATTTTTCTATCCATCCACCAATGAAAGACAATTGTGTTATTCCAGCAGTACCCTTGTTTACTAGCAAAACTTGGACAGTCGGACGAACTATAGATTTATTTGCTGTACGTTTGAAAATCGAAAATAGAAACGATAAAAGCAACACACCTAAACTTCGTTTGTTCAAACTGGAAGATGGCAATCATTTGTCAAATCAAATGGATAGTGTAATTGGTCGAATGGTTTCTGACGGATTGGTGTTTAATGGCGATTCATTGATTCTTCATTATGCTGATGCTACAAAAAATCCTGTTGAAATAGAACCTCAAAGTTTAGCAGTATACAAAGCATCGAGTATCTAACTATTGCAATAAATAAACAGTAATAAATAAAATTATATATATATATATTAATTTTGTTTATTACCGTTCATATAAATTTTGGGTTATCGAACTCATCGAAATTCGTTTTTATACAATTTAAATGGTTTTTTATGTTTGTACAATATTTTTCGTTTAAATTAATTTAGGATTATGTCAAAACTTGTTCTATTTGTTTTTAAAGTAACCTGTATTCTACGTATTTGGCAGATCTATATTAAATAATGCACACCGTTTTTAATTTTAAAAGTTTAAATATATATATATATATACATATAAAAATATAATGAAAAAATAAATATGTACTTTTTTGCTGATGTATTTTGTAAATAATTTCATAATAAATTAAACATTTCATACATAATGGTTACAAATATTGAAAATCTTAATAAAAAATAATCTCAATATTTATTTGTAACTTTAATAAGTTTAGACAAAAAAATTAAATTGGTTTACATTACAAAAATACAAACACTTGTAGTTAACATTTTTGAACTACTTTTGATAAAAAGTCTTTTTTGTTCAGTTCGTTTACATCTAACAGTGATACTCCCATTTGGTTTTCTATCGGATCGGGTTGTGCTATGTACCTTAGCCATCTTTTGGACATTTGTACAGCTTCGTCTACTGTTAAATTGCAAACATTATCTGTTAGATATGCCTGAATCCACTTAGGCAGTTTACTTCTCTTATCGTGTCTGGCGAATCTTTTGTCTGCAAACACCATAATTCCATAATCCATTTTGCCACGTATCGCTCGACCCACACACTGGGCGGTGTGTCTCATTGCATCGAATGTCAGAAAATCACCTTCTGATATTTGGTACTGACTGCATAAATATTCCATACGAGCTTTTAAATTCGACATTGCGTGTAAACATAAGGCATACCGAGGACGATTACTGCTCGGCCATAGTGATGATCAAAATCCATTCCTTCAGAAACTTTGCCTGTGAAACAAAAGAAAATATTGTAACATTACAAATATTATTTTATAAGAAAACATGGTAAGATGTAAGAGTTTTGATTTGAAAAACACCATTAGTTTTCTCCTGATATTTGTAATCGAATAAAAACTTTTATCATAAAATATAGATTAACACATTTGTGTATTTTATACAGGTGCATAAAAATGTAACGAACCTCTAGCTACAGACAACAACAACGCTCCTTTCCCTCGTTCAATGGCTTCAGCATAACATTTTATTGCATGGTTAGTGACAACAATATTTTGAGTTTCGATGAATATTAGTTTGTAATCCAAAATTTTCTCAATTATTCCCTGGTCATACCATGCAGCGACCACAGACTTCATGTATAGATACGAAGGGAAAAAACACACAACACCGTCAGGTACGACTTTTGACATTTCCAACAGTAAATGTCCATAATTACGAGCTACAGAGGAGTCTTCTCTAGATTCCCATTTGGACGTCAATGCTACTTGGTCATTGCCTCGACCAACCACCATTGGCAAAAAACACTGTCTGGATAAAGTCATGGTTAGCGATGTCATTATAACAGGATTGATATTAAGAATTTGGGGTACATGTCTAATGGCGACAGCGTTCCTGATGTAATGAGAACCGTATTGAAATAGTCTAAAATCGGCTTGATGGCAATCGAGGCGTCTAAACAGCTGAAATGCATGACACAACTGTCCGTTGACGACCTTTCATCAAAAGGTTCTATAATTACCATAAATCCTTTCATGTAAGTCGATACTAAGGTCGCAAACTGAGCGACAGTGATGAGTGAAGAAAAATCTACGATGTCACATATTTCTAGCGTTTTCAATAACGACGACAATCGTTCAGTACAAAACCTCAGTGGTTTCCTATGTATACACACTTTGTGAAGCAGATCCTTAACGAACATTATTGGCGTTTCTTGGACTACGGTGGTGGTATTCATTCTGAGCTTTAGGTACATAATGAATCTTTTCATAAAACCAACGTAATGTTCGGCACTTCTAATACTTCCCGGAAGTTCGGTGATCTTTAGCACCTGATCGGGAACGATTGGGTTTGCTAGGGCAGCGTTGGCTTCACGATTCCTGTAAATCTCTCTGAGACCGTCTACCATCTTTCTGTATTCTTCTTTCAGCCTCTGCGAGTCTCTCTCTTTCATGGCCGTTATCTCGGAGTCCAGTTTGTTAAGATTGCCCATTGCCTTGTCGAGACTGCTGCCGGTAATGTGAGAACTCAATGAGTCGATACAGACGTTGTCGATGTTATGCGCCTCGTCGAACACGACGACGGTGTTCTTGTTGAAGTCTTTCGACACGATACCGGCGATTTTCGGATCCAAAAGATAATGATAGCTGTATATGACGACGTTGGCGTGGACAAGCGTCTGTCTGGCCACGAAGTACGGGCACACGCCCTGTTTGGTCCCCATGTCTTTCAGGTCCTCTAGGTTGTAAACGTTCGCGGGCAGAACGGTGTCCCTGCCCAGGGACTCGAGCTTCTCGTAAAAGTCGCAGACGTCCACGTCCTCGCCGTCGGCGCGACGGGCGCGCACGAACGGGGCGGTGAGCGCGTGACAGCGCGCGTCCACCACGCGCCCGTTGTTCTCGCCGGCGAGCGACGGGTGGACGCACAGATTCTTGCGTGCGGACAGGACCACACCGAGCACGTTCGCGTCGCGCTTGTTCGCCCGGTAATAGTCGCACAGCACGCGCAGCTCTTCGGCCGCCTTCTCGATCTCGGACAGCGTCCTGGTGCTGTACAACAGTTTGGCCAGCCTAGCCGGGTGCCTGACCATGTAGGCGACGATCAGCGACAGTACGGTGACCGTCTTGCCCGTGCCCGACGGCATCTCCAGCAGACAGTGTCCTTTGGCGTCCAGCGCCTTTTTCAGCTCCACCATGTACGCGTACTGTTCGGGATAAATGTACTCGTACGGGAACAGCACCTCCAGATCGTCAACGAGGAACCGCATGGTCACGGCGTGGCGGACGTGACCGCTGCTGCCCGTTTTCACCGCCTACCGAACGTTCGAAAGACAACGGGACGTCCGGCGCGTTTGAAATTTCGTGCGCGTCACGCACGTCGTCCACGCTCGTACCGTTATCGCGGTGTTTATCAACCGGGATCCGTGAACGCGCGTTATCAACGCCTCGCCTCGCCGTTCGTCCGGTACAACGATTACCACCGCGCACACTACCGACCGTTCACACCGTTTACGTGGGCGTTAGGTTTGTTTTCGATTTACGAACCGTGCGAGATCGTTAGAAACTGACAATAAGCAAAACGATTTTGTATATACATTATATATATACTGTTTGTTCACTTTTCGTGAATAATTGTTCTCTCGGAACAATATCATGATAAACCGAACACAAGACGTTCGACACGATTCGGTTTAAGACCGTTTGAACAGCAGTGGCGGCACCAGACATTTTTATAGGGGGGGGGGCAAGATCATGGAATTTAGTGAAAACCCGTCTATACGGGTGTAATATAAATTATCGAAATACATGGAAAATACTGTATTATTAGCGTTTCCTGATAAAATATAATCAATTTCGAAATCAAATTAAATGGTGGTGTATTATCTAAACGAATGCACATAAAAAAAAATACGACGAGTTACACAGCGAAACATATGAATCACAGCAAATACGTAAATACATGAAATTTAAATTTTCGTTTGTTCTTCAACAGGTAGGGCAAAGGTGGGGCAAAACCAAATTTGGATAGGGCGCTCGACCTACCTTGCCACCCTCTAGAGCCGCCACTGTTGAACAGTAAATGTTGATAAAAACATACTCGGACATTAACTGGTGAGAATCGTGTGGACACGCGATCTTTTATAAACGTGTAATTCGCCGCCAGTAGCGTACTGTTATGAATTAACGGCTTATGATTTTTATGCATTTAATGTATATTATATATAGTTTTTGGAAAATTAATCAATTACCTACAATGTATACAACAAGTAAAATGTGTACAACAAGTCATAAAATTACACTTTTCTTACTTTTTTTAATGAAAATATAAATATCTTTTACTCAACATTTTTCCCTTTTCGTCTGCAAATCACCAACACACACACACACACATATAATATATATGACAATAAAAGGACTTTTGTTTGGGTAAAACGGATAAAAAACAACAACGTTTATATATGTATGTTTTTCAAATGTACACACTTTTCAAAACGGTTTATTTAGCACACAGTATAATATAAAGCTTAAAATATTATATACACGATAATATAGGAGGAAAGTAGTGAGTGACCACGATGAATCGACCAATCATCGATGTTATTACGATTGCCAAAACACACACAAGGAATTAAATAATCATTAATGATTCCGTACATATTAGCGACAAAAAAAAAAAAAAAAAAAAAAATGAGATCTACAACTTTGTAAAATGACATTATAATTTGTAATAAACATATGATTTTTCTTTTTTCTTTGAAGAGACTTAAAAATTAAATACGTACAATTAGTTTATTGTCGAATAAGAGAGCGGCACAAGTATCTATATAAAATATATACATTTTTTTTCTTTCTTTTCTAATGAATTTTCATGCTAAAATTATATGTAAAATATATAATTTTTATTAAAAAAAAAAAAGTGTTCCTTACAGTTTGAAGGTTAATGGAGATTACTGCAAATTAATGATAATTATATATGTACACAGTCGAATAAGATAATTTTGCGCGTTAAGACTAAAGAACAAAAAGAGTTGAGAGGAAAGTGAACAAGAAATTTGCAGTTAATAACCAAAGAAAAAAAATAAACAAAAATTTGAAACAAAAAACGTTTCAGATGAATTGTCAAAATATAAATCAAAGTAAAAACAAATTTCAAAAGAAAAAAACAACACATATTTATTAAAATTTAAAAGCTTATAAAAGAGTTGCACATTTATTCTGGTACTTTTTTCCTTTTTTGGCAGTAGAATTTTTGTTTTACATACTGTTGAAAACGGTACTGTTAACCTTAAGCTGTTTAAACGACAGTTTTGTTAGCGGATGTGATTTGCCCTGTTGCAATTTATTGTTGGCTGCTCGATTGACAGATGCTCGAATGTCGCTCTGCTGTATGGGTAACACAACTGTTTTTACGACTGGATTGCACTCAAACTTGGTGAACTTTCTAGGACCAATCACAGCGGCGTCCAGACTGGATAACCTTGGTGGTATGGGCGGCTGCTGTTGTTGCGGTTTGCGCGGGCAACCACTGTCTTGTACAAAAGTCTTTGATCGCGCCCTACCGTTCTCATACTTTCCTACTAGTTTCCTGACTGATATGTCCTCCATGGACGCTGCAGGACTGGGCCGTTGCGTTACTTTGGGATGTTCGCTGACGGGCGACGTGGGCAGGCTCTTGACGTGGTCGCTGCTGCTGTTGTCCTCAGTGGCACCGCTGCCGTTTTTCCGTGGTGGTTTATCAACTGTATCGCTGGCTTTGGCTTCAAATTCTTCTTTCAGACTCTTCACCAAACTGCTGTGCTTGTTTGTGTTGCCGTTGCCCAACCCAGATATGTTCGGTTGAGACGCGGTAGCCCGGTTAGCCAACTTGGGTAAGGGGCCCTGTCCCAGAGTAGGGGAACTCGAGTAGCAATTGGGCAACAATAGTTTCTGTTGGTCCTTTTGCTTCGGTCTCTTGGCTGGGTGGTAACTTGTGATGTCGTCCGCTATTTTTGTCACCGTATCGGACAACTCAGCAACCGCCGGAGGCCTTTCGCCACGTTCGCTAACGTATTGCATGGTTGGCCGAATATCATATGAACCCCATGAACTGTTCCTGGATGGTAAAGTGCGCGTGTCGCAAGAACCCCATGAACTGTGTCTGGAAACGACGTCTCGCAGCACGACGGCACTGTCGTATGAGCTCCACGAGTTTTGCCGCGACACGTCACAGCCACTGTTTGTCGGATCAGGCTCGCGACACTGTTTACGCTCTTCGCGTTCAAACACACGGTCTAACCGGGACGAGAACAGGTCACCGCAGCCGGGGTCTCGTTTCTGCAGGGTGACGCTGTTGACTGCGATCATTATCGCAGGTGGTTTATTGATTGCGATGCGGCTGAACTTAGGAGATTCTGCCGTCAACGGTTTGACTAGAACGTCGTCGGAAGGAGAGTTGGCCGTACTCGACGAAGAGGCTACCACGGCGCCTTCAAACTGAGTGGTAAGGTTCAGAACTAGGTTTCGGCTTGGGTCCACTGTCGACTTGCGGTCTGGACTAGACGTACAACCGATTCCGCCGCTGACGCCACTACTACTGCTGCTGCCACCGCTACTGCTGCTCAATTCCAATTCGTTTACCCGCAATTTAACTGAAGACGGTCTGTAACAATATCGTATAACAATAATTACTTGTCGATTGTCACCCCCAACAAAAGAAAACAATATTTTAAGGAATACTTCTTAAATAGTCACCTTGGAGGAGGTGGTGTAGGTTGTAACTGAACGATTTTGTTCTGCGACACACTATAAGATCTCAGTCCGTTTCCGCACGGCATGAATACACTAACGTTGTATTTATGAGCATCGAAGGGCGGTAGTGGTGGAGCTGGCGGGATATTCGGAACTTCCACTTCTACTTCGACGGCAATTTTTTCCATATTTATTTTCTCCAACGATTGGGACAATAACGCTGAAAACAACACACACAAATTTTAATTTGAAGTCTTTTTAAATGGTTTTAAATAGAAAAAATTCTTATCTGGAATACATAATGGATCGATCGATCAACTCACTAGAACTGGTTAATATATCTGTGGCGAAATTGTTTTCTGGTGACCACGACTTCGGCCGGCCGCCGCATTTCATCAGATCATATCCACTGACGTCTAATTTTGGCGGCATGAGGCGCGTCGGCGGACTGAGCACGACCGGTTCATCCTCTTTGACTAACCGGACCGGCGGCGTGGCGTTTTTGTCGCTCTCGCTTTGCGATCTCGGCGTGTCCAAAGGCTTTTTCGGAGAATTCGGAGGAGTAATCAAACCGGACGTGGCCACCAGGTTCGTCTCGGACTTGGAACGTTGCAATTTTTCACGGTTTTTCATCGCGGCCAAAATCCCTTGATAAGTCTCTAACTGCAGGATGAAATGCTTGTTGGGCTTGATGCACGTGCGTTTCGATTGCACGTGGTCGAATGCTTTTTTGAAAGACCAATTGTACGCTTTCATGGCGTACGCTATTACAACGCTTGCAGACCGACTGACGCCCATCTTGCAATGCACTAGAACTTTAGAGCCTTCTTGTCTAACGTTTAAAAGAAAAAAACAAATTATTGTTTACGACGAGCGACGGCGTAATACGTTTAACGGCGCGTTCGTTTCTTACTCGGCTTTCGTGATGTATTTATACGTGTTGTCCCAGTGTTTTAGTAGATCAGTCTTATCGTCGTCGTACACACGAACGTTGAGATATTTGAACGAGCCAGGAAAGAAATTGTCGATTTCCCTAGTCACGTTCAGTATGTGCCGTACGCTGAAAACACCAAAACGATTTGTACGGGACTCCCCACATACGCGGCCTATCCACACACACCAGGCATATTATTATGCACAAACGTTCACATACCCGTTTCGGTTGAGTTCGTCGAGGTTGGACGCGTTCCATTCGGAACCCAGGTACACGTGCGGGAATATCTGCGTGGCCGCGTCCATCTGACCCAATACGGTGAGCATCTCTTGGTCGATGAACGGTTTGTACTCTCCCAGATCCATGTCCAGCGTTTCCTCCAACCGACCCCGGATAAACTTGGAGGTCACTTCGTCTAGGTCCACGCTCATCATGATTTCTTTCAGAGCGCTGCGTATCACGCGTTCCGTTTCTTCGCGTTCGCTGGGTCTGTGTAAAAAAAAAAAAAAAGAAACACGACGGCGGTCCGTATAGGATTATAAAAAGCGTACGAATCGTTCGTTTCCGATTTGCAATGGGACGCACGTTAGTTCAGCCCGAACGTCCAACGCGCGAAAACAACAAAAATGTCGAATATTAATTATTCACTGCTATTACAAGCGACTTACTTTGTCCTCAGGGAATCGGGCGACGGAGGACGTCGCGACTCGATCGAATCCATCGCGTTCCATTCGTTCAGACACGATTGGTCGGAAGAAATTTGTTTTTCGTAGTGCGTTATCCAATCGTGGGTTAGGCCGCCTTCGAAAAAGTTGTGTTCACGGGCTTGTGCGCTGACCCGGTGTAAAGACTGCAGAGCCGACCTGCAGAAACACGAACGATGGTTAACTGATCGACAATTCTTTACGCGCCATACATTTTACACGGACGCGTGGATAAGCCGAACGAATTATATTCATTCTTTAGAGACACGAACCCAAAAAAATTGTTTTATCTTAAAAAACCTAATAGATTTATATGATCGGTTTGTTGTGGAAATGTTTCAAAATTAAAATATACCGATTCGAAAACGTATTCTGACAGTTCCGACAATCGGCTGCAACGGGTGAGTGTAAAGTAAATTTTAAAACGTTTAGCGGGGTTTCAAGGTCCGCAACGCGCGTTAATAGTTTTTCTGCGTTTTCGTCCAATACAGACGAATATAAGCACATAGTATATAACATATATACGGGTATGTGCATAAAAAAACAAAAACAAGTATTTTTAACTACTTTAAGTATTACCGCTGTATAATTTGAGTATTGTGTCACGAATAATATTCGTATATGCGTATTGAATATAATATATAGAAGAACGTCATTAAAAATATTATGTCAAGTGCTTTCTTTTTTTATAACATGCACAAACTGCAGCAACAGAACAATTGAACAGTATATATAATAAATATGAAAGTGTTTGTTTTTTTTTTTTGGCGAAGCCCGTCGTCGTCATTTCTGCTATTGTTTTCGGCGCCGATCGGAGAATACAAACCGTCACACGCACGTCGTCGTCGCTGTGCGGTACTAGTTCGAACAACGGGAATCGTCGGAATATCATAAATCACCAGGGACAAAACAAGACGAAAAAAAAAAAATATGCGTATATATATACGCTTAAAACGAAACATAATTCATCATCGCGGTTACACCACATTTAAATAAAACAGCTTTCTTTCCAGTGGCGTATTTAGCACCGCGGGAAGACACTTGTTTTGTTTTCATGGTACAAGCGTACAAGGCCAAAAAAATAAATAAAAACCGACTTGTGCGGGTCGTGCTGCAGAGAAAGCCGGTATGACGACGTCTTTTTCCGAATTGGCGTGCGGCCATAAACGATCGCGTGTTGTTATTATTATTATTATTATTATTATTATTATTATTATTATTATTATTGTTATTATTATATTGTGATTTGCGTGCGACTGTCATTTCCATCTCGCCAGCACGTCGTCCTCCCGTGAAGAGATAATACATATCGAGTTTCCGCGAGAGCAACAACAATACGACGGACTTAAATCGCCTTTTATTTATTTATTTATTTGTTGTGTTCCCAGAATTGTTGGCAGACGTCTCGGAGGAACTGCGGGAACAACGGCCTGCGCGCGCGTGTTACAAACCACCGACGTAAAATGATTAATACATGAGAGACGGACGCACGTGCATTATGGCGCATTTAATTTCGATCCGACCAACTGGTTCGGACGGACACGCAGACGCGTACGACTCGAGATGGCAGTATGAGTATACTAAGTACGGCGTACGTACCACGTAAAGGTATTGGCGGTAATCATAGCGAACCATATGGTGGTCATAAAATAACGTTTTCGTCCGGGCCAAATTTCTGAATTCCGAGCGAATGGCTCGCGTTTATTTCGTATTTATATTTTTTTACTCGTTATTTATTTATCGACGTACACGTGCATGTATATAAGACCGTTGTTCGTAATGCGGTTATGGTAACCACTAACCGTAGTACACATTTGTCTGATACGAAATCGGAATGTTTATGTTTTGACATAAATTACAAAATCGAGAATTCACAATCGTATATATAAAATAAATAATGAACACTTGATAGCCGCGAAGTATTCGTTCCGGTCGTATGACTTTGCGAAAATACCGTTAAATGATTTACGGGATTTAAATGTTTCAAATCACGACAACTTTCTTTTTTTCCACACAGACCGTAGTAAAGCATCAAATAATAATCGTATGCGGTCACGCAAATCAAATGACGAAACAACAAATAATGGACTGTTCATTCGGCGGCATCTATCAAACTTTTTTTTTCATATTAAGCGATTTGCATTTTGAAAAAAAAAATTTACATTTCGTTAGAGATTCGGACTTTAAAAGAAAATTTTTTTCACCTCTATTACGCGAGTCAGATTTTGAAAAAAAAATGTTTGCATTCCGGTATACATTATTGAAAATTTTTTTTTTCACTTTACGTGATTTGGATTTTGAAAGAAAAATTTGTTTCCTCCTTCCATTACGCGCGTCGGACTTGGGATATAATAAAAAAAAATTTTCACATTTTCAAAATTTTAATTTATAAATAAAAAAAAGTAATTTGAACATTTTTTTTTATAACTGTATAATTGGAAATTGACAAATTAGTAATCGAATATTATAACTTGATTGTTGAACAGTGAATATTAAAATTATATTTTTAATTGAATAAAATTTTTTAATTTTTAACAGTATATTGTATATTGTAACTAACACATCATTAGTTTAACCGTACAGTCAATTGATTCTAACATTTAAAATTTAATTTCAACTAGAAACTCACAAAATTTGGTTACATTTTAGTACAAAATCACTCAATTATCAATTTTATTACCTCAAAATTAAAATTTTAACTTTTTTAATTTCTATGATAATTCAAAATATTTTTATTTTTATTATTTAGGAATTCAAATTGATATAAGTATGAACATTTAAATTACGAATACATTAAAATTAAATCGCATTAAAATTATTAATTATGGTTTTAAAATAAAAGAAAGTTGGTACAAGTAAATTTTTATATATGTTGCATTTTTTGAGATTTTCAGCAAATTTAGCAAAAATTTAAAAAAATAACCTAAATTGTAATCAGTGTCTTATTTCTAACAGTTTAAAGTACTACATGGTTTTATATGGTAAAATACTTGTATATACCTGTATAATACAAACAAAAATTGAAATACTGTATGTTAACAACTCTACCAATGGCTCATACTAAATACTTACATACTAAAATTTAAAACTAGTACATTTATTACTACAACATAATATTATGTTTGTTTGTACACTATTTTAAAATCAAGTCAAATAAACAAATTAAAATTTAATGGACTGGCATCGATGTGACTGGAGGTGTAGAACGGGGTGATTTGCAAATGTGTCTACTCTATCAGTGTAGAGATTTGACATTTAAAAGGAATTATATCGCCAATTCAAACAAATATCAAATAAAATAGCGGGGGAGAGGACATGGCTCTTCTCACCCCCCCCCCCTCCACGGACGGCATTGAATGATCACGAAGTTCGAACCGCGACAGACGATCAGAGTTTTCATTCGCGTCTATAGATCTTTTTTTGTGTACGGTTAAGTGACGATTTTGACGACGACGACGATTCTGTTTTTTAAATATTTCCTGACACGTATATTGTAATTAAACTATGAATGGTATATACACGTCCGTCGCAACACACACATAAATAATGCATCAGACGAATCTTCCTCGAAATTCCTTCGGCGTGACGAAACAACGCACGTACATATTTATATATATATATATATATTATATTACAATGGTCTGATCGATCGATACGCACATTATACTTGAGTTTTTCAAACGTGGTGTATTTAC
The DNA here is from genome assembly GCA_019022885.1 of Schlechtendalia chinensis. Lineage (NCBI taxonomy): Eukaryota > Metazoa > Arthropoda > Insecta > Hemiptera > Aphididae > Schlechtendalia > Schlechtendalia chinensis. The sequence goes on from CM032341.1 coordinate 4,040,137, forward strand.
GACCATATCGTATTTTTTCTGATTCGTTATCCGAAAGTTTTTGCGTTCACGGTCGACCGTCTGTATAATAATATATTGGTTTATGCGTACAGGGTGACCGCCGGGAACTATGACGTTTCGGTAATAAACGGTACTCGGTTCAAGCCAATCAACGTTTCAGTTAACAATTATTTATCGCCATCATCATTTAATCCAGGGAATCGTCGAAAGCCAAAAGTCATACGACGTCACGGACTGCAATTCCTTCGAAATCATTACTCACTGTCGATCTGTTCAACCCTACGTCTAATGGCAACTTTTTGGTTTAGGTTAGATTGCTACGAACGGGAGTTAGGTTCCCGGTATTACAACGTCAATGTTGAGTGTATAGATTATTTCGTAAGAGCTGTCACACAGTGTCCAGGCGATTACCCTGTACACGAGACGTGAAACGAGCTGACAATGAAACTTCAAACGCAGTATCCCCGTGTGATCGGAAAGGGGAACAGAAAAACCGGCACGTACTATATACACGACGACGGTCATTGTGCGTGCCGTCGCGACGACGCTCGGGAAATTGGAAATACACTCGCGTAACGAGTATAATATATACGTGCGTTTCCATATTATTACGACGACGAGAACGAATTATGTCGTCGCGCGGTCGGCTACATTGTTATTATCGCGTCCGTATGAAATATTTTCGTAGTCGCGCTGCAAGAGATTGTTTATGCGACGCGATCGTAAAAACCGAGTACGCCGAGAAGGGTTTACGCGTTTATGTGCGTGTGCGAGCGTGGAGAGGGTGCGCGCACGCAGACGTCCCGCGAAACAGGCGCCACTATAATCGCGTTTTAATACGATGAGGGGCGGCGGTCATGGCTCGATAACTTTTCGCCAGATCGGACGCGATACACAAACACGAAGTATACAACACGCATACACATTTGTTTGTATTTTGTTTGTTTTTCATTTTTCAGACCCTGCGAGTATTACGTCGAAAGGGAAAACTTTTGTGCGATTATTCGGAAACGTATTCGTGCCGTTTTTGTAAACGCGAAATACTCGACTTGATTCGTGTGTGGACGGCACGCGTTTCAACGAAACTGGGTCGAGCGGCGCGTACAGATCTCGTCCGATATCGCACGTCAGAGCGGAGTACACCGATTACAACGGTAAAAGGGAAGAATATAAAACACGTACAAGATGAAATTAGTACGTTCGAGGTGTAAAAACGAAAGCAATGGATTTAAACGAGGGGAAATAAACATCGAGTATATATGTGTATACGTGTGTATAATTTATTCGCACGACGATGCGCACACCTACTCGGATAATATAAACAATGTAAAAATACATTTATTCGAGAGACGATACTTTGAACTTGACAAAACAAAAAAACCAAATTATGTTCACGAACGTATTGCGTGGGCAGTATGGAATAGCATATTACCCGCGCACAATATACGTTACGTCGAGTACAAAGGTATAACATGACGTAATATCCAACGAAATAACGTCGCACGTTACGCGAGGACTCCGAGACGTGAACGTACCAAATGCATAAACAAGAGTATAAATAACTTAAAGATTACACGTAGGTCCTCCTTGTCCGTCTTATGCCGTATGTGAATTACGCGAGCCGTCGTGATTATAAATACGATTCCATTTCGAGACGGTGACCTGAATACGGAGTGGAGTGTTTTTCAGACAATATATTCTCTCATATATGTATTTATAACGTCGTGTAGTAAAAAAAATCGAATCCGAACGCGATCGGTTCGATAATAGACCGGTGGGTTTACAGTGACACGGTCGAATTACCGAAGGCGTCGCTGTAGAGAACAAACAAACGGTAATTGACCTTTTCGAATATAGTGTACCGAGATCGGTGCCAAAGGCCCATTTAAGTACAAACGCGGGGCGCGGGCGGGATACCTTTATTTTATTTTATTTTTTTTTTTTTTTATTTCCGTTCGTCCGTCCTTCTCGGCTAATTTTAAACGCGTTCTTAATTCGCTATACGGATTTAAAGACGTGCGCGCGAAAGGGGACGGGGAAGGACACGAGAGGCATACACACACGTAAGTCAGCATATTTATATATACATAATATGTCACGAAGGTTTGACGAACTTTTCGAACGGGGTTTTTTTTTTGTTGTTGTTTTTTGGCAGCGGCGATCGTTTTCGGGATGACCGTCAACGCGTTAAATGTTACGCAGACGAGAAACGAAATTGATGAGGAGAAGGTGTAGGAGGAGGAGGAGGAGGAAGAGGAGTAGGAAACACGCTATCGGACAACGCGCGCGCGATTCTTTAATACGTGCACGACGAGAGACGCAACGGGTACGCGCAGAGAGGTCAGGACCTAATTAGTGCCGCGATATTTACCGAGTTTTTTTTTTCTCGTTTCGGACGACGACACGCACTGCACGCGAACACGCGTGTACGCGTATACATGTATACATTATACATATATAGATAAATGTAATAAAAAAAATAAAAAAAAAATAGGAGGATAAAAACGACCACGGCAACAATAACAGAACACACACACAACGGACAAACCGGTTAACGGGAAATCCTCCGGACGGTCGGTCGACCGACTGTATATTTTATTGCATGTGTGTGTAAACCTACGTTCGCCATCACACGCACACGCACACGACAAACCGACGGACGGAACGCACCATGACTGGTTCGCTGTGTGCTACATCGCTTTCGTAAGTCTTTTAGCGTCCACCGAACGTTCCAAATATATTTTAGCGTCGGCACAGGCATAAATAATAGTCAACGCGGTGTGGACGGGGAACAGCGAATTAAAAACAAAACAAAAATGTATTTCCTGATCACTATATTCTGAATATGAAATACCTTATAATCTATCTATGAACGCACGAAATAAAGTGACGTATAACGTAACGTTTGAACGCAACTTGTTACTTTCATCTAAACATTTGATATTACATTGCAGCAGTGACACGTGTATTTGCCGGGAAGAATTAAAAAAACGTCAAAACTATTAAGTATAACAAAATCGAAAAGATTAAATATAGTAAATACTTCAGATACATTTTTTTTTTTTTAAGGAAATTGTCATTTGTTACAAAACGCTTTACTACCCCGTCGAGAAATTGCAGGTCCTCCACGGGTTCGACAAAACGTTTAATCGACACAATCGTGTAAAATGAGAAAATCGTCACAATAACAACAGGGAAAAGGGTGATCACTCGCGCTGAGCGTAAGCTTAAGTACTGTGCATCACGCGATTTACAAACTCTCTCGACGTAACGACTCGGCATATATATATATATATAAACGAATTTTGTAATATTTAATGATAAAATTCCGTGCGATTTGCGGACGGTGCGTGTAAAATACGTATTATAATATACGCACGCGGGGAACGAACGTCCGGTCACGAGCTCGAGCATCAAGTCCAGTGGTCACGACGACGGCGGGCCGCGACTTCCCAAGCGATCGAACACAAATTTTCAATCAAGGACATTATTGTATATTATACATATAGACGACGACGACGACGAAGAGATCGTGAGTATCGAAAAAAAAACAAAATGAGATGCGACGACTCTGTAATGATTTTCGGTTCGAATATGTATATTATACTACAGGCTGTATATAAAATGTTATATAGGCCACTAGTGACAATTTTTAATAATGTCTAAAAATAAATTATGTATACGTAACACTCGATTTTACTATTCGAATACGCACGTTTTTAATATATGCAGTTTCTACGGGTTTTGTATTTGGTCATTTTTAATGGGCCTATATGTATATATGTATGTATAATTCATATTCAAACACTTAAAAATGTTTACGGCCTATTTCAACGTTTTTACGTCATCAACTATAATCTTGGGCATGTTTCTTAATATTCGCGGATGGTTTACGTTATTACATACAAAAATTGAGCAATCGTAAAATGCGTCACACGAACTTTTTTATTGTGTAGACTTCCGTCAGAATATTTAATTTGACAACAAATAGGTTAATTTTTATCAAAAAATAGTACTGGTGGAGTTTACATGTGTCCAAAAAAGTGTACATCTGTCCTAGCTATGACAGTCAAACAATGTTAAACTCGGGGTTAACAATGTAATAAGATCCATTGTTGTCAAATGAAACTACAGATAAAACGGTAAAAGACGAGTTCAATTAACCAAATTCAAAATCTAAATCGTTAGTATATTATGTTTAGGTTTTACATTTACATGTTTAGGCATACCGCTATGCAAAAAACCTCATAGTCGACTTAATCAAACAGTATATAGAAATTACGTCATATTTTCACAAGACGTAATGCCTATTGTGTTCGGATTAATGTCATATTAATTTCAGCTTTTACTATATGCATTATCACTATAGAAAATTATAAGATCTCCATGACACTACTGGTTGATTCAATTATACCATACAACTCAACTAATAGGTAGTACGGGAGAAATTCAAAATATGATTTCAATAAACTTTCGTTTTAATTAGATATCTCTGTCACGATTTTTTTTTCTAACGAGAATAACAAATTATTATTTAACTCCTGACGTTTCAATCGTAAATTATAAGAAAAAAATAATTGAAAAGAAAATATAAATCTAATTAAATATCCGACGATAATTTGAAAAAAAACATAATTAATATTATATTGTTAATCAAGATGGTGATCAGCTAAATGGCGTGCTTGTGATATTCACACCTTGCATTGTGAGGTATTTGACGTGCTGATGTCCGTAAATGGAATTAAATTCAGGTATCTCCAAATCACCGATATATATTTTATCGAGATAAAAATCTTCATCGTTACTATCCATGTTATTATTACTACTACTACTACTACTACTACTACTACTATTACTATTACTATTACTATTATTATTATTGTCATTATTATTATTGTTATTGAAAAGATGGAATCACGTATGTAACACTCCATATATGGTATAACGACTATATTGTTGATTCTGCGCAGCTTACATTATGAAATTATTTAGTCTACACAATCCGTTGAAACAGACGATGAGGTTTACCATTTGTTACTTTTTTTACAAAACCACCATTGAACATGAATGAAATTACTATCCAAAATGATACTTAACTGTAAAAGGATGAAAATGACTTTTAGTCCTTATATATAGTTATTGTTGAACACGAAAAGTTCATAAACTCAAATAAAAAAGTTGTAAATCGATACGCGTTAAAATTTCGCATTAGTCTAACACTGGAAATAGTATCTAATCTTAAAAAAAAAATGAGTTTCTTTTATTATTATTATTATTTAAATTTCTTTTATACCATAAATGTCATAAACTGCATTATTTAAGATCACATTTATTAAGAGATATAAAAGATTATAAAAGATAAACTTTATATACGTTAAAAAAACAAGTTATTTAAACGTAACAATTTATAATTATTTGAACACAGAGAGAAGTAAAATATAAGTAAAACAAGGCTGTTAGGTGTATATTTTTATAAAATTCTCAAGCATAACTAATCCGAATGCCACTAATGATTTGCATAGTATATTATGCATAATGCATATAAATGCATCGATAATTTATGAACACAAACGCATACAGTCACATTTCACATCAGAATATTGGAATAAACAACTTTAAAGTAATTGCTTATAAGTGTATTATTTTTATTATGCCGTTCTACTTAAAAAAAATTATGCTGTGTGTTACAAAATTAAACTAAATAATTTTGGCTTATTTAAAAATTAGTCGTTTTGTTGTTATTATTATTATTACTCGTAGGTACAAAATTCTTAATATCGGACAAATAGCTATATAATCTGTGATCATTCCAAATGTGGGAACGCCTATGGACTATTTCCCGATAAAACATTGTCTGTATTCATAACATTACGAACACAATGGTCGGAAATAAAATTTTACATGCACCGTCTGATAAGAGCAACAAAGCGCGACACTTTTTTCCAACTACAGTGCAAGGTAGAATCAATCTATATTAACTAAACATAATTAGAGTATTGTTGTACGCTTATACAATGTTAAAAACAAAAAACGATTTACAAATTCGAAATATTATTCGATACAGTATAAGTTCATATATTATATTTTCTACTATATAGGGTTATACGTACTATAAACAAGAAGGTTCAAAGGATACATAATCGATATTGACGGCTTTTTGGATTAATTGTCGTGGTAAAACACATTTAGAAAAAGACTAATATTGTTTCGTTTGTAAGCGATAACAAAACACATTTTGATTCCGAAGAAGTCATAGAAATTAAATTTAGTAATAATTTGCAACTCGCCGAATTGAGTGATTTATCATAATAGTAATAGTAATATTAATAATAACAACAACAATAATAATATAATAATAATATAATAATAATAATAATAATAATAATAATAATATAATAATATAATAATAATAATAATATAATAATAATAATAATAATAATAATAATAATAATCACCAACTTAACGTGTTTAAATAAACTTAATGTTATTTAAGTTTGCGTTTTTTTCTATATTTTAGTTAAGATGTAAACGGGAAGGAAAATGTCGATTTAAAAACATACAGTTTAGAATATAACTTTTTATTTTATGAACACTCAACTGTTATAGTAGTTTCTTCCTCTGGGACTTGATTCGTGTTATGCAGCCTCATAATAACATGTTATACAAAATATGAAAAAATGTTTCTATACAATGCAATTGCAAATATCACATTATTAAGTTGAATAACACTCCATTGAGTTTTATAACAGATATAAAAATATATGCTCGAAAGTGTTATTAATATAATGTTTGTACTACTATATATTAATACAATTATGGTTCTTTTAAAAAATGTTATATATATATACGCGGTAAATTGACTCATTTACTGACATAACAGTTCGATGGCCGTCATTAATTTTGTAAGTCTGTGACGTTGCATCAGAGATCTCATTATTTTTGTTTATTTATTTATTTTCATGTCAGTGTAATAATCTACTTTTAATGGGCTTGAGAGAAAAATAGCGATATAGTACATGAGCAGCGCATTTGAACTATTACACAAGAATAAAAAAATTAATCAGACACGTGAGAAAATTATTTTTCATTTGATACACATTATTATTACTCAATATAGCATATTATGGATACATCATCATAATAGCAATCGTAATACATCGGATAAAGTGTTTTTTTTTTTAAATATCTAATAATACGACTAATATTACTACGCAGTGCTCGAATTGGGAAATATAAAATAGTAAAGCTCAATTGGAAATTTAAAAATAGCGTTCCAAATGAAATATTCTATAACACAAAACTGTGGGTATCCCACACCCTCCAGTTTACCACTAATATATAACCTAGTTCCTAACCGTATTCTTTTTTTCAATTAAGAAAATTTCTTTATACATTTTTTAATAGAATTACTATTAAAGTAGTCTACAACATTTTATATAAATAAACAACTAATAAACCCATTTAAATTTAAGTAAGAATAATAATATATAAAAATCAATTATATGATAATATGCTATTACAACTTATACAAAAAATTATAATGTAATCACGCTATACAGGAATACATTGGCACATAATCACTAATAAAATAAAATTTTCAATATGGTTCGCTAGTTAACGACGTTGTTATCGACAAATTGTGCTGCCACAGATATTTAGTTTTATAGTATATTTGTGAGATAATCTAAAAATAATTGTCAAATAATAAATGAATAATATTCTATGATAAATGATATACAAGATAATAAATTGCCATAATTATATAGGTGCTTGATATAGCAAAATCGTACTTATAATAATAATATCAAATATACAATTTGTTCATGATTTTTTATCTTTGGACCCCAGGTATACCAGTTATAAGCGCTCCCCCACGTTCCTTTGAAAATTGTAGTAAAGGACGCTAATTTTTTTTTAAATGTAGTAGAGGAATTCCGACCCCTTGCGCTCCCCTTAATTCGACCATTGTTGATCATCTATGATGAAACATATATTAATGACAGAGTGATTTTTCCCCAAATAAACGAGGAATAATGGGAAAAAAAATTCATAATTTAATATAAATGCACACATACACGATATACAAATATTCCTTATGTTCTCTATATGCACTTAATGAAAATTATAGTCATCTAGATTAAGTTAAATTACGTTTAAGCAATTAATTATACTATAAATATACTAAGCGAAATGAATGAATATTATTTTTATACTAATGTGCACGTGCGTGTAATGGTATGTGTAAAAACACAGGAAGTAGTGCTTTGACATTATATTATTACATCGCTCTTCTATATTATAAATTTATTTGAAAATGTATAAAAAATCTTAAAACTGGACAGACTTTTTTTTATCATTTTTTTAAAAAGATAATAATGAAATATTATTCAATTTGTCTACTTTTGTAAACATGCCATTTAAATAATAACCTAATCATACTACGTCAACTGTTAATTGCAGGTTGAAAAGTAAAATTTTGTTCAATCTTTTTTTTTTTACGCAAATTTTACTGCAATTGAAACTTAAAACACGCGTAGGTTTCTTGATGAAGTTATTTTTTGTATTGTTATCAAAACGGAAATTGCAAAATAATCTAAAACTGGTCTCACGGTTAAATTACATAACTTACACTCAATTTGAGAACCGTGTCACGCTACGTCACTGCCTCCGAAGCTGTGCTCCACAAGCGGTTACGAACGGTACACAGAGCGAAACGTTTTAGGGTCCAGCAGACACAGATATGTTGAAAATAGGAATTTAATTTAAGCATAAGATTCAGTAGATTTTCGCGTTTTGTAAAATATCTAAAAAATTTATGCACATACACACGCGCATAAAAGTAATTTTACATGATATCGCAACACGCCTATTATTATATTGTCATCGGTCCAGTGCATTATACTTGTAAAATGATCGACTACAACAAGGCTATATTAATTATATTATAATTCAATAGCTAATAAGTATACCACAAATTATTTTATACAACTTTTACACTAAAAACATTTTATTCGTGACTTGAAGTACATACATTATAGACTTATGTAATACCAGCTATATACATCTACTTTTAAAATTTTAAAATGATAACTATAAATTTTTAGAGAGAAATCCAGAGAAATATCCTTTTGTTGTTGTAGACATTAATTGAAAACATCTTATACAGGCATTTGTCAAGGTACTTAAATAATATCTTAATACATTTTCGACTTACCACATAGCTTGCACCGAGACGGGTTTAAAAATGTGTTGTCGGCTGCACACGCTGACACTAAATCCACTGGAGAAAAAAAAACAAATACGATAAGAGAGAAAATAAAGAAAGTTATCCAAGAACAATATTGTTATACTTTAACCTACTCGTAGGTTAAATACAAGATCGGCGATCGTAAAATATTTAGAAAGAAGTTATAAAGTTACATTGTATTTTTTTTATATACTAGTAAATATATATATACACACACACACATAAAGTAGAACTGACTAACACTATATATAATGAAAAAACTCACATCTTTTTAAAATGTTCGCACTTACGTTACAACTCACACAAAAATGCAAAAATTTATGAAACTTGAGAAAATATATTTTAAAATTATATTTTCTAAATATTTTTAATTTTCAAAGTTAATAAATAATATTTAGTTGAAAAGTATACGAATTTATTTAAAATTCACATAAAGGTACTTTACTAATATTTTCATTTGTTAACAAATCTTCATTATTTATAATCTGTTATTATATATATATATATATATAATGAATTATACTATTGCACGCTATCATAATGTCATAGAGCACACACACACAGTGGTAAAATTTTAATACATAATTTGACTAAGTATTTATATTTACCCGTCTCCATCGAGCGTGATTGTGGTATCTGCGAGAAGTCTAAGCACCAAGCCAATAGTAGTCCTTTGGTTACAGTCTAAACCCAAAAGACAGGATTCTTCTTGATTACTTCCATTTATACAAGAAACTACAACTAAATATCTGGTGCGACCGGAATGTACGCTTTCCAGCTTTACTGCCTGCAAAAAAAACATAAAGTTAAAACAAAATTGTATGTTTCATGAACACTATCTTAAAACTGCGATTTTTAGTTTATAACTATTCGTTTATAACATAAAAATTTGAATGTCTCTTTCTTTGCAACACTAAATTATTATTTATATAGAAAAATAATTTAATTAAAATGCGAACGCTGCTAGTGACAAAATTTAACGCTTGTTATAAGGGATTATGTATTGTTGAGATATTTTAGAAGCAGTAGGTTAGATTATTTATTCAAACAATTTACAGAAAATATAAAATGTTTTAAAATTAAAGACTTTTTTTTTATTTTGATGATCATCTATATAGGTATTGCAGGAGTGTTAATAGCACACAGTATGTGAATATGTTGTATACATTATACATAAACAAGTAGGGCTAAGATGTTGTTGCACTTGCACATTTTTTTTTAATGTCAGATTCATTGTTTATAGTTAGTTTATTTCTGAACAATTTTAGCGCAATTTTTGGATTTTTATTTTAATTTAGTGCATTAATTTTTTTGAAGATTTACACGTTTAAATAAAATAATATTGAATGTTTTTAGAATTGATTACATCATTTTCCACCTTTAAATTTTACAGGTAATTTATTAGTACAAATTAGACAATTAAACCGACGGTCATGGAATAATCTTAGATAAGCTATTCTATAATACAAAATTATATTCTTGATTACAGCGCTACAATTAATTTTACTACATTTTTACTGTCATAACATAATCCGAGCCCTTCGACTAAAGTTTTTAGATTTTTCATTCGGGATGTATTTCATTGTAAATATATATGATTAATTTTTTAATTATTTTGAACGGTAAAAATTCCGAAACACTATTTTTAATACGGAGACGAAAAAAATGTCTCATGCGTTTATTATCTTATACGGAATTTTTTTTTATTATCACATCGTAAACATATACAATATATATATATAATGGATTCTACGAACGGATACTTATAGGTCAATTGAAATCTGACTTTAATCTGACCCGTGATAAACATACGTTTGGGTTTGGCGTATATACGCGTATATTCAATGGCGTGCACAGTGCACGTAAATATTGTATATACATGAATGTATAACGTTATACCGGATGAAAAGTGACGAATAATAAATAACATGTCTGTGTTCGAATCCCCTGGGGGACATATATCAACAGGTGAAAACGTGTCATTATCGGCGGAGCGAAATCGGTCGTCAATAATATTATTACGTCTTTAATTTTCCCTTCGGATCAACACGCACACTTGAAGGATATACTCGGGCGACTGCACGCCCGCCATTATAACGCCATTAACGAGGTCTAAAATTGACAAGTGCAAACAGTGTTCTCGAAAAAAAACTATACAAGTATATATATAACAATGTTCCGCTTTGAACACTTTATAAAATCAAGTTTTCGACAGGTTTTAGAAACTCAATTTTTATATTTATATAATGTATATTTATATTTATATATAATGTACTGCAGTAAAAATGAATTACACTCGCGCACAAAACATAGATTTGGGCGATAATAAACATCACAGCTACTGTTTGAGTGTATTACTTCTTATTTGTTTATTATTTTATTTTACTCAGTTATTTCATAAGATTGATATTTTTTTAAATTCTATTCATACACTATATGTTTGTTAGTTAATATTATTATTAAATAAAACAGTTATATTTTAATAAACAATTATATTTTGCACTCAATATTCTAAATCGGGTGAATATTTTTTTAAATATACCATTCACTATTTTCAGAACCTATTATTCTCTTTTTAAAATCATAAAAGAATTTTTGATTTTAAAACGATCTCAACGCATGTTTAAAAAAAAAATTAAAGTAGATAGTTTCGAACGTATAAACAATTATTAACAACTGATATCAATATTTGCTGAGGTCCTTAATATGTAGTTTAAACTACAAGACAAATTAAACAATAGAATAGTCAATATCATTTTATAATTTTAAATAGTAAACCAATTAGGTATGCAACATTAGATTTAATTAGGAAGAAAAAGGTTTTTTTATAAGTGTATAAAATATTATATATATTGCATAAGATTTACGAATATATGAATTATAAAACACGTATTATAACATTTGGGGTCAGAATTTGTAAGTAAAAATTTAGTTTGTTTCTAAAACAACCTTGGACTTGCATCCGTGAAAGTGAATTCGTTTGTTTCTCTCACAATGTGTCGACCCGTTTATAGAATACATATATATACATAATATATTGCATCCGTTTTTTACTGCGATATCGCGCGTGCGTCCCATTAGAAATCCTGGGCGTGGGCACACCCCTCGAATGTTTCATGTATTGTTGTTCGGCAATCGACGACGCAAATCGGAGAACTTTATGTCATCACGGATATGATGACTTGATGCGTGTAGGCGGTATTTTGTTAATTATACACGTTGCGTATCGTCGCTATCAACGTATTACAATCGAGAGACACCTCTTAATTATCTCTTAATATCAATAATGTCTTCGCGAATGATTGAACGCCACAGGCGCGCACACAATTTAACGAGTATTAGACGTGCTCGACTATTGCTTTAGACATCTTATTAGCAACTCCCTCAAACATTTTTTAATTTTTTTTATAATGGTTACATATATTTTTAGGTAATGTTCAAAACTGAAATTATTATTGTGGTTTACATAATCAGAGCAATCGACTTTGAACTGGAATTATAAGTACACAATGTGATCATATGTACTTTTGACAAAAAAAATTAAGAATTTCGCACATATTTTAAACAATTGAACTTTTTATTTACTAAACGTAGATTATTAGTATAAAAAACCAACTCTGCACACTTTTTTCAAATTTAACATTTTCAAACATTTGACCCAAATATGATTAACACCATATCTATAAAAATAAGCTCGTTTCCGCGATATATCAACGAAATTCAAAGTCGACACGAAATTTCGATTTGTAAATTTCATGCTTTTCACGCCCACACCGCATATTATATATACATATACATATTATCGTCATATAAAATCAATTGTTTCTCTACGATCGGTTTCTATTCTTATCGCTCGGCCTTCGACAGTGTAACAATAACGGTACATGTTTTACACGAAAACTTATGAAAACACCTTGGCCCACAGGGCGCAATACGCAACTGTTAAACTTGCGAATTGAGGGAAATCGACCGATTATCTGGGCCACACTAGTTCCAGTCGGATATAGCCTTCAGCTATTTCAATGACGGATAATGCGTGCACCATTTTGACCTTTACGGTTACGATTGCTTTCTGCGAGTGGTCATTATGAACATATAATCATCCAAATAATTTGTATATTAGAAGATTCTTATGACGACAACACGAGAACACTGCATAGCTACTATTTTCAATAAATGTTTGAGAAATAATATATTAGATATGTTTTGAATAAATGTTCCGAGGCCAATAAAATAACGTGATATTGTTTAAAGTTAAAATTGATTATGAACCACGAAAAACATGAAAATTCAAGGTTCGGCACATTAAAATTAGGAAATCAATGAGATAGATCACGTGTTACGCGTGACCCTCATCGTAGCTGTTAAAATCATAAAATGTCGAACATATGTGTATACCAAATATTGCAGTTTTATCTAATTACATATTATATTTATTTTGTATAATTAATTAGTACAAATCCTACATGAAAAAAATACCGTTTAGAATTATATATATATATATATATGGATGAAGTAACGTTACAAGGATACTTATTAATTAGTTTTTTTTAATCTTAAATACTACTAGAACGACCTAGCTATTTAGAGGTACATTTTTAGCATTTATACAAACGCGTAAGTTAGTCACACGTTGACTAAACAGTGTGATAGCTGTTTCTAGAAATCATTGTTCTAACAATCATCATTTTTTATAGAAATAAACCAGTACGTATATATTACGCGTTATGTTCTGTTTTGAACCGTCGAAAGCGTAATGTTTTACACGCGACAAACAAGATCCAATGACACGTTTCAATTATTATTAACCTGGAAAGTTGGTGCTTTTCTCGAACATACGTTAAACTATAATATTATATTAAAAAATAGGTAGTCTAAACTTTGTGTTTACCTACATACATAAATACATATATACATATATACTAGAAGAATAATACACGGTGGATGCAATTATATAAATTTGTTACCGCGCACACACAGTGAAGTGGGTACGTTTAAGCACGATTTAAGCCACGATCGTCACCTTGTGAAGGTTACACACGAATCGAAAATCGTGAGGTAAAAGGATTTTATAATAAATTAAACGCGCGTTCCAAACACGTATTGCTCAATAGGATAATAATATTATTCACTGGGTGTCCTATAATAAATGTTTCATTATTGATTTTAATGTTTCCGCGCATCTGATTCCTTCGTATAACACGATTTAATTAGTCGTACCAAAAGCATAATAAATAATACGTTTATTTTAATTGTTTCGACCACTGATCATGTGTCTCATCAATCTATATAATCAGTGCCGGATTTAGAAATGTAGAGGCCCTGGCCAATCTTTAGTGAAGGCCCCATTTTTCAATTACATATATCTGATATTGGTACATTACAAGTGTATTTGATGTATAATGTATCTATTATATTATAATTTACTGAAAAATAATATTTTATTAAAAAAAAAAAAGGTTGACAAAATGTAATTATATTGAATAATAAACTAAACGTATAATTAATTATGCTCCAATTATATTAAATGTTATTTTATTTATTTTAAAATTACAATGAATATATATATATATATATACTGTACTTAAATAAAGTAAATTATTATAATTATATTGGTACTCTTCTAGATTTCGTCACCATAAGATTTTTAACTATATATGTACTAGTGATATTTTGATTCGATATTGTGATTTTAATCCGTATTAAAAATGACAATTTTTGTTGTAATATATTTTAAATTGGGATATAAACAAAACAATTAACTTCACGGAGTCCTCCGTTTTGTAACGATCCGAGGCCCCCTGCGCTCCCCCAAATTCGACCTGTATATAACAGTTGATAGCGATGCATAAGTTACAGCGAAGCTCTAGATTATATATATATATATATACTATACTATATCTCACGTACCATGTTCAGACTATCGTCGGGCCTAAGTATGTGGAACATGGACTGCAGGTGTGCCTGTATATCGTTTGCGCGGGTCTGCATTTCGTCTTGGCCCGCGAACGGCCGACTGGTCGCCGGGGCGGACAGTGACTGGTGTCTGTGTGGATGCGAATGATGGTGGTGTCTCTTGCGACGCGGCGGCTGCTGTTGCGGCTGTTGATGGTGCGACACGGGCGAACACAACACCGCTGTCGAACCTTTATTGGCGAAGTAACACTCGCTGAGCCTGTGAACAAAATAAAATAAAACATCAAGTACAAATCAAACAAGTTTCGTGTGTACTGAAAAACGCGGTCGGCAGTACTGAAGACAATTTTTAAATTAAATGATTCGTAATCTGTCATTAATGTTATATATCAATAGATATGTCGAGTTTTACCGATACCTAAAAAATTCAAAAACGCTATACTCATATTATGAATCTGAGCTCCATATTCAAAACGGTGGTTTCGAATTGCTTTAGAATCCGAAATATAAAAAATATAAAATAAAATAATAAGATTACACACGGCCTTTTTTTTGTCATTCGAAATTTTCGGGTAAAAAAAACAACAACAATGACAACAACGGACAAAAAACGTTCAATCCAGATTGTTTATTATCCCTTTGTGTACAACATCACGACGACGAATATATGTATACAGGGAATCTCGTCGACAGGCTTACATCACATACATACACGCGCGCACACATATTGTCAGAGAACTATAAGTATATTATATATATATTATAAATGATAATAACACACTCAGAGAACCGCGGGTATGTGTGCGCTAGTGCTGATCGTGCGTGTGTGATTGATGAAGAAATGACGGTACGTATATAACCAAAATGTAATGATAATAATGCGGTCGGCACACAGACGTGTGTGTGTGTGTATGTGTGTGTGTGTATGAGTACTGGCACCGACGAAGGCAACTGCAGCAGTGTTCGAATCACGCACATAATAATATTATAGTGATCGTCAAAAAGAAATTCGATCCGCACAAGATCATTTCGATCGTCATCGTGCAAGTGGTTCTAATATCATGTTACTTTATGCACATATATTAAAATATTATTATCGTTATATATATTAGTGTATTACACACTGCTGATGCAGGTATATGTTTATGCGTTGTATCTGGACTGACAAATGATATAACATTGGTTATATTGCAATATTTTACTAGACGTTTTTTTTAAATAAAAATTTCTAAACATCTACGCTGCGCTGTAATTATATTAGGCATTTTTTTTAAAAAATTAGAATAAGTCAGTGAATACAAACGTATGGGAAGTAAGTAGATATACATATATAGAATATTTATATAAGTATAATATAATATAAAATAATATAACTATAAACGGAGGACGGTTAAAGTCTCAGGGATATAATAAAGCAGAATAAACGAAATGCGTATTCCAAAACAAAAGGAATTTGCTTATAATCATAAATAACAACATAAAAGTGACGAATAATCAATTAAAGGCTTATGTGTATGGAAATGAGACTTCGGAATTGAAAAAATATAAGAAAAAATACTTTGTGCGTTCGAGACATGGTGTACAGGTGGATGTTTAAAATAAGTTGACAGACGACGAATCTAGAAATTTCTTAAAAAGTCTTGAAAACATGTACTTCGTCACAACAGTCTATTTAATAGAATAATATAAAGATCCATAGAAGGGAGAGGGAAGAGGAAGTCTTGACTATATATCGGCTAGTTAGTATAAAAGACATAAAATTGCGAATAAAATAATCAATCGAAGAAGCGTAAGAAATAGACAACTGCTGTCAACTAAACTTTAAGCTGTTAACACAAAATAAGGAACTAATTCAAAATAACACTTTTGTCAAGTTTAATAGTAAACCAACCTCAGTTTTTATTTAAAATTCAACTTAGGACAATATATGACTATTTGGAATTGTATAAAATTAAAAATAAATAAAAAATTATAACATTTGTCGGTTATTTCACATACATATATACTACATATGTGTCTGCAAGACACATTTTCAGCATTGCGTGCATTATATTATGTAACATATTATAAGATAACATTCGTCCGTCGTATATAAAACACACGACTGAGGAAAGTTCATCAGTCTAAAAACATAACATTATATTAATACAATATATTACAACTCGATACGTTTGCGTGTTATAATGACAAATTGATAATACACTTTCACAAATTAAATTTCAAACTTAGTGCATTAAGATATGTTATACTATAAATGATTATAATGGTAAAATGATACGATATATTGCTGCTTCGGTCACACGACACTATATAATAATAATTATAACATTTGTAATTAAACTATACGCATATATATATATATATATATATATATATATATATATATATATATATATATTCAAAAATACAATTAATGTAACGCAATCCGCCTGGTAATTTTCAACGTAACAAACAATTAATAAGAATAATAATAATATACAAGTATAATACAAATAGTTTTTATTAGAAATAGCTACTAGATTTATTACGTATACATAAAAAATAAATATATAGTATTATGTGCACGATATAATAATATAATTGCTAATTTTATGAAAACTGTTATAAATGACGCAGTCCATTTCGCAATATTCGAATAAACTACAATAATAATTACGTTTTACAGCACACTCACTACACTACATTATATACTATTTATATATAGTATACGTTGACTTTTAATACTCTATCTTAGGTTTTAGTTACAATTTTGTTATATTGGCACACACAAACACACACACACGTGCACGCATAAAAATATGTGTATAAATACATCATTTTTCAAAGAATACTATAGACAAAAATCAAAATAACCGTAAAAGATATACTTATATCTTATAATATATATATATATGTATACATATGTTTACATATTTTATAAACATAAAATTATAGATTGAATAACAATAATCCGTTATTATTTTTTAATCTGATTTTTTTATTCAATTTTAAATTATTTGCGTATATTAATTTATATCATGGAATATAAATTATTTATAATAATTGATAAAAAAAATTAATTTTTTTAGTAAAAAAGTTGAAAATTAAAACGGATGTATATAAATAATATATATAGTTAATATCAGAATTATTTTAAACGAT
Source organism: Schlechtendalia chinensis (assembly GCA_019022885.1). Lineage (NCBI taxonomy): Eukaryota > Metazoa > Arthropoda > Insecta > Hemiptera > Aphididae > Schlechtendalia > Schlechtendalia chinensis. The sequence continues at coordinate 4,058,441 of CM032341.1, forward strand.
GAAAAAAAAGGCGGACGCGGAATTTTTTTACGACGATAATCAACATTATAAAGCCACGATTTTAAGACAGAAACCATGTCTCCTGCAACAATATTTCAACAAAACGCTGCAATTTTCACACACTCATTGGTGCCTGCATGACTCGCATATAATACGACTTTTTTTTTTAAACCGAGTACACAAACTGGGATTTCTAACTACGCTCTCGAATAAAGTCCATCTCGCCCCGCATTTTATACAACGATATAATGGACATCGCGCGGTGGTTGACGGAAAATAATAATTATAAATATATATATATATATATAAACCAACATGGATTAATTCGTAATAAGAGTATTATACATTACTATATATATATATATATATACATACTGTATTCGGCTCCCACGAGATTGCATCGTTTATATTACCTACCAACAACAACCCCCTTTTTACGCGCGTAATACATATTTTTTATAAAAGCCCGTTGTGTGGCGTTCCGAGTACTTCCTGTCGTGCACCACACAGACACACAATATATGTATACGCCAAAGACCCAGCAGGTGGTACTCATAAGTTACACGAGCTCCGCCTGTAGAAGAACGTATTATTATACATATATATGTTATACTGAATTTGAAACGTTGCGATAGACACGTCCTGTACCGGAGAGCGCATACAGATTATATAGCAGTTTGACTATCTCGTATAAAGGTGTCTTATAGCCCATGGAGTTGAATCATATATTTTTTCAAATCCCTAGGCAAATAGTAAAAGGTATTTTAATTTACTATTTGCTTGATAACTAAGTTGTGAATAACTATAGGAATGTAGTTAATTAAACTAGTTAGGCTGTAAATAATAATTTAAAAAAGCTTTTTAAGCGAATGGAAATTAATATAAAAATCGGGAGTTTATTTTACTTTTATTACATAATTTAATTTATTCGAAATATATAATTGTAATTAATTGATCAATTTATTATTTGATACTAACGATTTCACAAATTACATTTGTAGACTTGAGACCTACATATGGTAAACGACTTTTAGACATTCGATGATGAGAAATATATTTTTTGCCACTGTACAAAATAAATTCATATTGATCATTTAAAAACAAAACTCGTTAAAATAATAATAATTCGTGGTTCACATTACATATATTATTTTTTATTTAACCAATCATTTGAAAGACGCCTTATGTGACTACGACATATAATGTATGCATATAAGTCTATATTATGATACGATAACAATATTGTATGTATAATATAAATAATAGTCAACGGGAATTGCCTTAGTAATAGAAAAAAACAGACAAATGCATAAACACAAAATGTATATATTATATCGGTAATATTATTATTATTATTATTATTGCAATGGTGCATATTTGCGCATATTGGCAAGGCCTTAACCCGACGGCCCGACTTGTTTCCACACGATAACAGGTAGATAAACCGGTTGTATCTACAGAAGATTCGACGTTATTTTATTATGCGTGATAGCTGTTTTCAACGGCGGAGAAAATATATACTTTTATATGCGCGTACTTTTAATAAATATCCGAAGGACTATATTCCAGACGACTTGGTCGAATATTTTTCTCGTTTCGCTCTCGCGACGTATTGTACGTATACATATAATTATATATATATATACTATGCAGAATAATAGTTTAATGAAACAATTTATACATGTTTATTTGTCTGTAACACGTCAGGATAAATTAAATCAGGAATTGCAATACATTTAAAAATACCGTAGAATAATTCAATTGACAGGCTGTTGCAATTTCCGACCCAACGGAAACATCGATCTTTATGATTATATAATAACGACACATATATTATATTTTATGTTCACTAATTATTCATAAAATGTAGTTAACTGTTAAAACTACGAATGATTGAATAGCAAAGTAGGCTGTAGTAAAACACATCAGGATTTTTTGGAAATCGATGTAACAGTTTAAACAATTAGACGAAGAATCTATGGTACATAAAATATTTAAACATATATCAGTTATCTACAGATATATTTATTATAAACACCTACTAATCACTGATTGTTATTCAGATCAAATATTTGTTTTGATTCCACTCAATTTTAGTATACATTGAAATATATAAATACTTGTACAGTTTTACACAGCTTAAAAGTACTGAGTATAAGAATTCAAAACATTATTAATTAAAAATAAATACTTCAATTGTTAGAAATGTTATGCGTTTTGAAGACGATCCAGTTATACCTAGCATGTCTAGGAGAATACAAATATGAATAAAACATCTATGATTTACTAAATAAAATACGTCAATATTAATTGATGAACTCGTATCCATACCGCCATCAACACCAAGGTTTTTGGCAATACTATTTTGTAGGTTAAGGTTGAAAAGCTTGGTTGAACACAGTAATAATAATTCTTATAATATAAGGTACTCATCAATAGTCGTCACTACTAATTAAACAAAGTCGAGTTGTATAAAATATAAAACAAAAAATGAAAAATAATTTTCGTTTGACATTGAAATCAAATATGAAAAATTTAATACGTGCACAATTTTAAAAAAGTGTTACAGATCTGCACGTGTTTAAATAAGTCTGATTAGTAAATTGTTAAAAACATCCGTTCGGTTATATTTTCATTGAACATTTATTTTGTAAAATGATTAAACAACGAATAAAATTTGATGACATAATATTAATATAAAAAAACTATTTTAAAAAACCATCAATAATAAAACCGAATATTTGTATATACAATTTTAAAAGACTTTATGCAACATATATATTAACATACAAATTATATTAATATACAAGTGTAATTTCATTTAAATTATGGTAATATAAAGATTCAACGCACATATTATAGCTACGTATACAATATTTCAATATTTTACATTTAATTAGAAAATGAAATAAATAACACAACAGAAAACATTTCTATATGTAAATTTAGCGCATTAACGAAATGTTTATTTTAGGTTTACAAAAATTCTTCATAAATTACATTTCGTCGTGAGGAAAATAGAATATATCGAAATTAATAGTATTCAGTAAAAATGCCTGGATCATGGCCAAGGTCTTTAAATTTGATCATGAAATAGTTAACTTAATAATAATAATAATAATAATAACAATAACAATAATAATAATAATAATAATAATAATAATAATAATAATAATAATAATAATAATAATTCATGTAACACACATAGTGTTAAATATAAATTTGGCATTTCAATTTTGATTGTAACCTATCTTACACGAGTCGGACTAAAAACAAAATAATTTATATATAAATAATCAAGTATAAAATATAAATATATATTTGTTATAACATATTATTTGACACAAAAATATAATTGTCAGTAAAATTAAATAAATTCAATTAGCGTATCTGAGCGCAATGAAATTTATGGGTAATATATAAATAATTGAAAACCTAAACATAAAAAGCTATATATATATATGTGTGTGTGTGTGTGTATGTGTGTATGTGAATTTAAGGGCTTTCCTTTAATAATTGAATATGGAATTATATAACGTTCGCCAGATTTATTAAGTAGGAACACCATTAGTCTGACTTATATCTACAACAGTAATATATTAACCGTCATTTTAGATTCAATAAGAATTATGTATACCAAAATCTATGCCCGACAGTTATTTACACATCATATATGAACTTACAGTATATATTCTCAAAAAATTACTGTCGGAACTTGTTTTCGACTTAAATCGTAAAAATGATGTAATACTGTTTCCAGACTCCAAAAAACTCCCGTGTTATATAAAAATATAAAAAAATACGCTTATAATTTTACAACGAAAATTAAAAAAACTAATTAATTATTTGCCACATGTGTTAATTTAACTAATAATAAAAACACATATGCGTAAGTATACTATATTAGTAAATAGAGTTCAAAACGTTTTTTAATGAATACTTTATTTAAATTGAATATAAATTGTATTTTACTTTCTCCGAGGAATATAAATCAATAAAAAAAAAAATAATTGGACTGATTAAAATCTTATGTATCGATTACCACATATTTTCTATTTTGTGTTTAAAATGTATACGCATTAAGTATTCTATTTGTCTCTCTTTCTATAACTAACGATTTGTATAGAAATGACGTACATTGTTTTTGATTAAAAAGAAATTTCTCGTTTTGGCCATAAAAGTTTTTTTTTTATTTTCTTAAATTACTCAAGCAGTTAACAACGATTTCCAATACTCGACAAATTAGATATGTATATAATATAGTAATACGAGAATTATAGATTGTTTAGTTTCCATACACAAATTCATTTTCGTGTTTTCTTTTCGATACGAAGATTCACTACAACTATATTGTTTTTACGATTATCTTTCGCGAGAAAGTAATTAACATAAAAAATATAATTTAAATTGTACACGAAAATATATAAATAGGGAACAACGCAGTTGGCAATTTTCAGGACGACGGTGTTTTTGTTTCATTTACTTTTCATTTCTACTTGTATATTTTTAGAACTGCAATATTACGCTCACTTATACAGGATAACATCTAAACATGTTTTAAATATATACGGAACATTATGTTCATATTATAAGATTGTAATCGGAAGGTTTTAAGATGTCAAATACTACCTAACTGTATATTATACTTTGTTTATCCAGTCCCCAAGCCATATTCAACTTTCTCGCATGATGCAGTTTTCAAATATAGTCTAATCGAGCAGGACCTATATAAAAATAAATATATATTTTATAGAAACTGACCTCATATAGTATGTATTTAATACTGTTTTAATTAAAAACTAGTTAATTTAAGGCTGCTCATTAGTGTATGCGTGTTTGTGTGTGTGTGTGTACATATATATATATGTATATATATAAATACGATATATATTTACTGGTATTAATATTTTTACAACTGTATTGGTACATTTTTAATATAAAGATATTGACAATATCCGTTGATTTACTACCCAAAATATTAATTTCTTTAACATAATCAATACGTTTTAATAATGTTTTTGATAATGAAAACTCATTTTTCGTAAAATATGAAACAAAACCACTTTGAAGTATTTTTAAAAATTATTAATATACGAGTATATAAGGGAATAATATATTAAAAAAGTGAAATTATTGTATTGTGTTAAATTCGAATATTATTTATCGGATCAAGCGATAGTTTATTTATAAATAAAAGTTTAATAAGACGTTCTTAACATTGAATATTCATTTAACTGACAGCCATTGTAAGTATATTCGTGTGCGTGCGTGCATATGTGTGTGTGCGTGGTCATATGGACGTGGGTCAATGGACTTTGGGTAGAAATATAAAAACAATGGACATCATAATAATTAACCGGGGGGCCATTGTTGTGGTGCGTAACACTATAACTGACGGTAATTGACGTTGTTTTTCAAAGAATTAGATTCGATGAATGAAAAAGACACGACTTGAGTGACTAATAAGAAAAATATCTATAAACTTTGAAGAAATAAAATAAGAATTTCCGAATTAGACACTAACAGTAATAAATAATAATATAATATTTCCGTTTACATTACTATCGACTTTAATGTTTAAAAAAAATACGAGTGTTTAATATAGTCGAATAAAAAGAACATCAATAGTGTTACGTATTTTTAAAGGTAAATTTTTTTTAACTTTATATACAAAATAGGTAAAAACCTGAAAACATTACAGAATAGTAAATGTAAAACGTAAATTATATATATAATATATGTGTGTGTTTAATAACAATAATAGAAACGGGAACCTCAACAATATGATAATTATAATAATAAACGTTACAAAGAATACAATTGATATATTAATATATAACCATAGTATTATTGTATATTCTTTGGTGGAAAAGAGAAATTTCTTTGTCACAGGCGTCAACGCATGGTGTCCGGACTGACACACACACACACACACACACAATAGGTCACATTGCGCAACCCGAAGTTTTCCCTAAATATTGAATTTACCGACTTCAATCTTATGCGAGTTATGTCATAGGTTTTTTTTTGTCGAGTCGACAGTAGTTGAGTGTAGGCTGAACGATTTATCCGTCGTAGTATATGCAGAAATGGCTATATTTCAATATATGACCTCATTGTCTTTGCAGCAAAGTGAGAACAATAAAGCAATTCACGTCAAATTATTCTTCAGATCCAGATACTCAAAATCATATGCCAATATTTGAAAAAGTATACACAATTTAGATGCAAAAAATATGCCAGAAAAAATGTTTGCAAAGTGTGGAAAGTGTGAAGTCTATAATTTGTATTTTAAAAGAAAAATTGTTTTTTATGTTTCATATACTAAATTGTATAAGTGAATATAAAGTAAAACATTTAATACGAACATAATATAATATATTTATATCGATGGCTATAATATGAGTCAATTCGCTAATTATTTTTAAATAAAGTTATTTATCAAATGAATAACTGCGTTGAAATATATAATACGATAATATGATAACCTATAAGTCAAAACGTACTACGTAAAATGAAATTAAAAACTTCTTTTTGAAAATTTTCTAAAATTATAATCACTCCTACGATGAAATTTCAAAATTTTCGGTTAAAAACTTTTAAATCGTAACTGAAAGGTTTAATGAAAATATCTGTGAATTATCTTCGCTAAATATACAATAAATAAATAACGTACATAAAGTATTCGAATTTTGGATAAATTATAATAATAATATTTTAAAAGGAATGGCGAATTTTATTTGAAAAACTGTTATTGGTATAAAAAATTTGTATTATTATTATTATTCAATAAAACAAATACATTTTCTTTAAAAAAAAACAACGCGACATGTCACACAAAGATATCAACGAAGATATGTATAATAAGCCTAAAACATGACTATATATGTATATAAATGAAAATATAATTCGTTAAATGTATTTTAATAAGTCAAGGAGAAATTCAGATATATAATTAGTAAACAAATTTTGAAGATTCATGTTATATATTTTATAAAAATGTCTGAAATGAGATGTTTTCACGAATATACAAGAATACAAAGAAAAGTTTGTAAACAAAGTCTATATTTTTTCTGATCACAATAATCAATAGATAGTAAAAACACATGTAGACATATAGTCGAATGTTTTTTAAACAAAGAAAATTTATCTTATTACCAATATAATTTACTATAAATTCACATATACACATAATTATACATATGTGTTGCTTTATAGTTTTAAATGAGGGCACGTATAGACAATAAGTCAAAACAAAAACCTAGAAATACTATACAATTAAGCATTAAACATTAAATGTAAAGTATAATATTATACTTATACGACAATGTTATTTCGTTTTTTTGAAACATATTTATATTTTTTTTTAATCAAAAAGTATACTAAAGACTTGTAGAAATTATAAACAAATATATTTACGAAATTTTTATCGTTATTTATAAATATTTCGTTAGTTTAGAAACATACGGGGATTCGCCCATAGCGATGGTAAGATAATTTATCAGAATTTGTGTTCCATAGAACTAAGACGCAGTTAAATTATCGTTATACGCATTATATATCAGTCTATTATACTATTATACTGTGTTCGTTTTTCTGTACAATCATTAGTCGGCTAACGGGTTTGTAACGAATGAAGATTTAGCGTGTAAAAAATCATCACATATGTATATACGCGTTTTGATGATGACAAAATTAAATTTTTTTAAATGGCAAAAACGAATATGATTTTTAATTTTCTATACAAGTGCAGTGGTTTGACGGATGGAAGAATTTTTCTTATCGGCGATGATTTTAGTCGTTAATACCATGGAAATTAGTTGGTTGAAATTTTTATTTTTAAACAAAGAAAGACAATAAGCATATAATATAATGCAAAACGAAAAACAAATATCTCCTATTCGTATATAATACTATATAGAGAGAGAAACCCGCGGCAACGTGGTCTATGATGCATGGAATTATATAAATGGAAATGAAAATCGTAGTGAAATTCGCCAATTATCATTGGCTATTGTTGTCGATCGACCTGGGAACGTGAAAGCAGTCCCATTGGCGACCATCACCACCAACTCCTCCACCACACATTGTTTACCCCAAACAATTTTTCGGTAAGCGAATTCAGAAGCGTAAGCATAAGCGTTTCAGAAAACGAAATTCAACATATTTTCCCGATATAGAAAGTAATCGTTTTTATTATCATTATTGGATACGAATAAAAAATAACCCAACAGATTCACCGCAACCAACGCGAATCGCGTATACACGAATTAATTCACCATGACTACAGCAGCAGCAGTTTGTAATATAGACATACCTACCTGCTGAAGAGAAAACGGTAAAAAAATACTCTTCTGCATAAAATATATGACTACACCGAACGAGTTGTGAATTAATCATGTTAAGAAATCATCGCTATACATACTATTATTGTAACACGGTGGTTTGACCAGATTGATCAAACTCGTTGGAGTGTGGCTAAACGACGGAAATGTAATCGAATAAAATCTAGGCCAAATTTGTCACTTTTTTCTACGAGACGCTCTACAAAATAAAATAATAAAAGTACAAAAAAAATGTCAATCCATTTACATATTGTATGAATAGAATACCTATCCGACCACAGAATTATATCGAGGCCGGATATCCATTATAGTCAAGAATTAGGATTTTAAAATTCTAATATAGTGGTTTCACTTTGTGCTATTTGACATACATTGATATACCATCATAAAAAAACAATTATAAACTATTCTAGACGTTTCTACAAAAAGATACATACGAAAAAAAGTTTTAAAGTCGACATTTGAATAAATTATTTTCTTTGTGTATAATGTTAATTACCTATATTACTTGAAAATAAAATCGAATATTATGCACAAGTTTATGTATAGTTAAAGTAGTACTGTATGTAACAAATTTAAGAAAGGTATAATATACAACAAATGCTTAAAATTGCAAATGGGCCAACTATACAGTTTTTATAGATCAATTAATATTCTTATGGATAGTAATTTAATATAACGTTTCTTGTCTTTGATATACAATACATTAAAAATAACCCACGTAGGTATAGGTAATACAGCAATTTTTTAAAACTGTCTTCAAGAAGTCGCGTACTTAGTAGGAATGATATCTAAATGATTTAATGCCAGATTTAACTCTAAATGCAATAATTATAAAAATAACTCAATCAAAAGTATATGCTTAATTTTTTCGTTTTGCAGTTATACTAGAGCGAAAATTAATATTTTTCAAATATTAAAACATTAAATATAAATTGATACAAATTACAATTTTATGTACTATTTAGAAGGTATATGTAACATATAAATTGTGGACACACGAATAATATAACGATAACCATTTAAAATTAATCACGTTCTATAATTTGTATAGATTTGTAACGTATTGTTAGTATATAATAATAAAAAATTCATGTTATGTAGGAATAAAATTGTTATTATTCTTTGATTAATTGACTAATAATATAATAACTTCCACATATATTCGTATACATGTATATATTAAATATTAGTATATATAAAAAATTATACTATAATAGTAAATTTATGTTTTAATTATGTACTTGTGAGCATAGTAATAAATTTAATATCGATTTCTAAATTATAATTAATTTTTTTTAATTTTTACATTCGACTATGTAAATTATTCAAAAACAAACCAAACATAATTTACGCGCATTACGACAATATAATTACATATATTATGGTCTTTCTTCATTATTTTTTTAACATTACACACAGATAATATATTATGCGTACCGATGTATAAGCCAACAAAACCTTTATTTAAAAGTAATATTTAAAAAAATCATATTTTATTTTTTTAAACTATATGTAGATCTATATATTTGTATCAATGAAAGTAATCCTTTTATAAATCCGTATATTTACAACTATATAGTTTTTTTTACTGTTCGTACAGTTCCTCTTTTACTTAAAATCATAAACTATGTTTGTCTCTCGTATATTATAAATGTTAAATCAAAAAACTGTTTATATGTAAGTTTCATAAATTTAAATACCTATAATAATACATTGTGATTTATAACACAGAGGTGACTTTTTACTGGAGAATTTATAATATACTGTATATATTTCAAGGTAAACCTACGTAACAAAAAATAATAATTCAAATCAATCTAAACGTATAACTGAAATTACAATTTAGACAGTTTTATAGTTAAAATTTAATAATAAAATAAATAACATTTCAAAAAAAATTACGAAGATGCGTAGTTGGTCAATTTTATTTTATAAAACATATGTACAGAATCTAGTCGTTTTAGTGTATTTGAAACTTATTGAGTGTGCCTAATAATTGGATGTAAATGTTTTTATATAATTAATGATTATTCCTTATTGTTTTATCGAGTAATTTAACGGTTAAAACTCAATATAATTCAATAAACAAATAAAACTAAAATAAATAAATTGCTTACATTTTTGAGCTCGTACAATTGTAAAAAAAAACCATTTTTAATATCGGTAATGTATGCTGCTAGCTTGATGTACGACCAATTAAAATTACGCAATAACGTTATATAGGTAAAATTACAAATACATATATGTATTGGTTTTTAATAATAAATCGTCGTCACGAGACATATTAGTTTAAGTATACTGACTGAAGTACGCAGATTTCTCCAGATGCCCTCGAGTATTGAGAAAACGTCGCGGAATTATTACAATAATAACAGACATATAATCTATGTAACAATATTGCATAACGAATACGGACGATTTTCAAATGTATAGAATATAGTTTTGCATGCGAATTTTCCTATATGTGTGTAGTGTGTATATTTCACAATGGTATATGTTAACAACGCACCCAGGATTTTTTCAAGGGGGGTTCCAGAATAATATGAAAACCTGAGTTATACAATAAAGATTATTTTTATTTTTCATTTTTAAAATTAAAATGTACAGTTAAAAAAATGTATACTTTTTTGATATTAAAAACCATAAAACAAAATAAACCACAAAATTGATTATGGCAAATCTAATCGACGTTTATCTGTTGCCAATAATTAAAACTACCTTAAACAATTTTCCACTTAAGAAATACTCAAGGGGGGGGGGGGTCTGGACCCGAAGACCACCCCCTTGGTTACGCCACTGGTATATATATAATAGCTGAGAAGTATTATGATTTTTGAACGGAAACATATTTTTGTTATTTTCCTCTAATTCATATTGAAATGCAGTCGGAATTCAAGAACATTAATGAGCGGACCAAAGAAAACATGAATATATTCATTATTTAACATCTTTCAGTACAGGTTTATGTACGACGACGCACATGTTGCTTACAGAGAGTGATCGTATAATGATTTCACAATGGCGAAATGTCGGATTCGGTAGTCCCGATCGAGTACTCACTGTTCCATCACCTTCGCTATTGCTCTTTGGACCTAAACGATATATACATTATCAGACCTTGGACTAACCAAGGACGCTGTTTCGAACAAACCATTTATTTAAGCCGGCTGCTTGGTCTTTATATTATCACGACGCAAACAATAGTTTAAGAATGGAAATTATTAAAATGGCAAATATATAAAAACATATAAATCTGTATGTTTACGCATGTGCGCGTGTCTTAATGATGAAATAAAAATAAATGAAAACCAAGTAGGTAATTTATATACAACACTCTTATAACTTATTAACATTATTATTGGGTCGAACAGACTCGTTTGAATATGCATGAGCCACGAGGTTAATATAATATGTATAGGTAATATGGTATATATAATGTCAAAAGAAATTATTGTATGGAAAATCGTTATTTTGTTTCGACAAATAATGAAATGGATGACTAATGGGTTATTTTTTTTTTTTAAATTATTACATTCGAGTGTCTTTGTTGATGTGAATAGTATTTATATAAAATGACTAATATGATTTTATACTTTACAATACAATATCTGAATGATTAAGTAAATGATTTATTTACTTTAATTTTAAATATATATATATTTCACTATGATATATAAGTACTATAAACGAACTTTGTCAACGAATATTAATCGAAACTAGAATATTATCCTTTAACGCGTGTGTAATCATTTATTATCATAATAAAATTTATAATATCGGTAGGTATTAATAAAGACGTATTAATATTGTTTTTTTTTTTATATCATTCATATATATATACAAGGAAGATGTTATGAATATTAACTATCTTTATAACATACTATAATACATGAAAATAATACAAATAATACGAGTATATTATAAAACCAATTATTATTAAAATATATAACTCTAACTGGGATTTTTAAACAAGGTCAATAGTTATAAGTTTATACTTAATTTACCTTAATCGTAAATTTTTTTTCCCTTTTAATATTATAGTACTATATGTAAAATTGTGGACAACATGTTTCTATATTTTGTGATTATTGTTTTCTGTTAAAATTCAAAAATATTAATGAAAACTGAAACACAATTTAAATAAACCATTTAAAGATGTCTAAATAAGTTTTAAAAAACTTTAAACTAAATAACAACTATGACTTATACGTGGCTTATATATTAAAATTTATTACTATTGTATTGTCGTTTGTATTTCCTGGGTTTTGAAATGATTAAAGTGAGGGGGAATTGAGATAAAGTCTTAAAATAAATAAATACATTACAAATGTATACTTTACTAATGAATGCATTGACAATCACACATTTTTTCAAACGGAGTACAATTCTTCTTCAGAGTTCAGTAAACGGAATAAAAATCGGAATTTTTTTTTGTTTAAAAAATTGATCACGAAACGGATAAAATATGATATAAGATCCACTTATACGCACTACTTATTATATATTCACATAACGACCATACATGAACCTTTGTGTATATATAACGACAAAGACAATCTGTTATGTAGTACAGTAGTACAATAGCGGAGATTTTATTATAACGAACTCAAGGTCTCTACACAATATATACATATAGGAGTAAAATACACTATAAATATTATGAGGAAAAAACGACCGTTGTGCGATTAGTTCCGTTCTAAATTTGTATAATATATATATATATATATATAAGTATATGACGAAAAGACAACGTGCGGTTACAGCAGTTTTGGGTGAAAGTCTCGAGATTTATTTTTGGTGCAACGCGTAGGCCGCACGCAATATCCTTGAGTTGTTGGGAAAAAAATCGATGAAACGGTAGCAAATACTTATCGTAAACACACACTCACTATAGACATTTTATGGTCGTACGTCTTATTATTATACGGACATTTGTCACTTAACCGTTTTGGCAAAACTCCACTCGGACACATATTCACATATAAACGTCAGACTTATTGTAAATACTGGTATATACGATTTAGGAATTATCTTATATATGTATAATATTATAATTTTTGTTTTATTTACCTGCGGTTAGTCTTGATGGGTTCATCTTCGTCCAATGAACTGCCTGCTCCAGAATCCTGCGAAAAAAAATTTAAAAATATTTTAAAAATGCGTTAAGATATAAAATCTTAATAAAATCCATTGTCGTTATGCGGCAACTATTTTCATATTACATATTAAAGGTATAGTAGTAGTATCAAATATAAATAACATACTTAAAACCTATATAAGTTTTACAACAAAACGCGGATAAGTAATTTACTTATGTAAAATGTATACTGTTGGTGGAAATTGTTGTTTTCATTACATTATATATGAGAATAACACTTCACTATTTTATTCCAAGGTTAGATTTATAATACGATTAAATGGTACACGAAAAACCAAATGTACAAAATATATTAACTAGAATTATTTTACTATATAATACTCGTAATTATATTTAGGTAAAATAAATTCCAATATTTCGTACAAAAACTTTTAAATATATATGGCTTTAAATACAAAACAAATTAAAACTAAAGTTTAATAAATACAAAACAATAACAACAAAGTGTTTAAAATTATGTTATATAAAATTTATTATAAAAGTCTTAAAAATTATGAATAAAAATGGATCACTAGCAAAATGTTAAATTATTGTGAATGATTCATTTTAATGCAGCTAGGGAAGATAAAAAAAGTGAAACAGAACATATATCTAATATAAAGTTGAATCATCAGAAAAAAAATTTAACGTGTCGATACACTTCGATACCGACAAAATATTAGTTTACAACGGAATTCAGCAAAAGATAACAACTATGATTAGATTAAGACTTTAAATAACAGTATGTGTACTCGTCGAAAACAGAATGGAAAAGAGTATCACATAATATGTAGTTATCATCAATACGAATATGGAAGAGAAGATTAATTTTTTATTCAAATACGAGTGATAAGAGTTCAAACATTAAGCTCCCATCTAAAGATTCTTTGAGAATTCGGAAGTATTCTTTAAAACGGCTGCATGAATTCTGGTATACAGAAGGCTCTAGGAGCTTCTTACACTCCTTCTCGGCACTCACTTTGCTATTAGGGTATGTGTATTATAGTGAATCAATATCTATCGTATCCGAAGCTTATTTGTATCCCATTATATATATATTTATCTCTATTAATACATATACATAAAATGGACGTAAGTGAAAAGAAGTCAAAAAACAAAAATATATCTAACACTCATATAATACATAATACGATTAAACAGTGTCTACAGACGCACAGAGAAAATATCGGATTAATATATTATTTTTATAGTTCTCGCTCTAGTGTGATGTATGGGCCAAGTTCAATGCCCTGCAAACAATTATTGTATACATACTGTATAATGTATAACAGTACATACGGTCTGGCCCCATCGTTCAATATACAAATGATTACTACACTATACCATACAGCTGGAAAATGTAATGCACTGCCACCGTATCTAAGCAACTAAAGCGCAATACACAAGCCTAAAAACATTATTTTTCTTTCAAAAAGTTGATTTTATTATTGGTATTGTGTCACAGTTTTCGATTTATGCTGGGTATCGGCAAACAAAAGAAACATCAACGGTCTGTATGACCACGGTTATCGATTTTCGGTCTATTCGTAAACTTTATTATTAACAATATTTTTACATACTATCGAATATTAGTATGTTTTGCCTACAACGTGATTAAAGCGATTTAATCAGAAATACAATTTTAAATTTATACAAAAAATAAATGAAAAATTAATAGTAATATCTTTCTTTAAATATTCTCGTATTATAAAAATAATAAAAATAAAAATCCATCTCTTAACACTTAGTTTTGTTTAAAATGACGTCATTAGTATTTATTTAATTGAAAACTTCTTACTTGCGATGTACTTAAAAAATATGAATTATATTTTCTTATGACTATAAAGTTTATAATCTTAAAGTACTTTCAGTGTTTCACGAACACAATTTAAATTTATTTTTAATATAATATATGTTTACTTGACAAAAATATATTCCAAAATAAATTACTCAATGTAATAATGAAATCTAGTACAATATTAAAATGATGTGATTACTACTTAATAATAACGCAGTCCGATTTTCCCGTCCGTTAATAGTGTATTCAAATATTGGTCTGCGGAATACTACAAGCAGTACTAGATCAATCATTTATGTTATTCGATATTAGCTACATATTTTATTCGTTTCAATTGTTATTTAATTAAATTAAAAACAACATTAAGTAATTTATAATTTAAAATATTTTAATAATTATCTGGGAAATATTTAATATTGATACAAATTATTTTTTAAAAGCTTAGGTAAGCAACTAAATTATAAAAAATAGACTTGACGTATTGAGACTAATAAATTAACATGTGTTCAAATCGTGTTCCACAAAATAAAATGAAAACAAAGAGATTTTTCGAATTTTTAATTTCAGCTTAACCGTTAACATATTCATTTAGGTCTTAAGCGATTAGGTATCCGTGCGTTGACGTTTAGTGATTGGGTTGATTCTCAACTATGACTTAAAGAAGATTACACTATAAATATTATACATACGAACAGCATATCGTGCCTTACAATTCGAATATACGCTTATACCTTCGGACTGCGAATTTAATTTGACGGCGCACGTAATTGCGAGATGGAAGATTCGCGTGCGTAGTACGGCCGCGGACACCTTTCACTGTCACGACCCCGACTTGCACGATCGCGACAAAACACGGTCTCGTATATACACCTATATACCATTACATTAATATAATAGAACAGGATTGGATGCGAATAGTAGTAGTCCACGAATATAATAAATAGTAATAACAGTAATGATAAAAATGAAATTATACATATATTTAGTTATGTTTAAATGGTTTCGAAACATTTTTCTCAGCGTTCTAGGTCACGGAGAGGCGAAAAAAGGTTACAAATTGTTTCGACAAAATTGAGCCGTACACATTTACACACTCACACAAGTGCGTTGATACGTGCCACACATCTGACCCGTCGTGATCTCCGCCGCGTGCGTTGTTCAACACGCGCGCGCACATTGTTGACGATAAAATATACAAAACAAAAAATTACGGTCAAGAAGTAGCAAAAAAAGTACCCATACACCACCTGCGAGTTAAATAAGTATTGATATATATCAACACAACGCGATTTGACGCGTAGTATAAATCGCAATATTAATTCTCTCGCTTGTGTAGGAGTTATTCGACGTCTACATTTATTGAATGACAATTATATTCTTCTTATACAATTATGTATCAGACCTTATTCCAAAGCAAAATTACATATACTTCGAGTATTTAATTGAAAAAGCTAGTTTAACATTCTTATACGATATATGCTTGAAAAACAATTTAGAGCTGTTGAAATAGTGTTATATGATCGTGTCAATGTATGGCATTCGGTCGTATTATAGTAACTAAATAGGTTTTTGATATTAAATTTATGAAAAAACAATAAATTCGCATATTTTATTAGGAAAACTATGTGAATATTATTACGAATCACTATTTTAAAGACCAGAAAAGAAAATACGTAATTAAAGAATAATTCATTAAAAACTCAGGAAAAAATATATACATAATATAATATATTTTTCAAAACTTGGACTATATCGAGACAGAAAATGGCTATTATTTATGTATATATTAAATATACTTAAATTATTATATATTAATTTTTTATGTAATACACTAATAATCTTTCAATGAAAACATTATATACAGGAATTAATTAATCTTTATCTAATATGTAAAACAAATTATGTAGGTACAAAAAATCATCAAGACTATAAGTTTTGTATAGATATACAGAGCACATAATATATTGTATACACAGCATATACACTCTGTATAACTGCGTGTCAAATAAAAATTAGCAGCCTTAAATTACATACAAGGCATTTATAAATATTAATATATAATATAATATTATTATGTATTGTAATGATAAGACTAAATTATTATACGAGTACATTGTTTTTGATATTTCTTAATTTTATAAGAAATATCAAATAATTAAGCCAAATAACATTGTTTGGAATGTGACTTAAATAAACAAAAATAGTCAATGAGTACCAACCGATAAGACGCATCCAGTCCATCCCAATTCACACAAGAACTCACTGGGATAACAGCTTAATCCAGAATATTGAAACAATAACGATTTCTTAGTGTTTTTAAATTTAATATTACAATTTACAAACAGTAAAAGACAATAAAGTTTTTCTATATTATTTACATTTCTTCATAACGTATCTCTTGGACTTTGAAATAAGAACTACGTAAAGGTATGACTTATTCTTGAATTGACGACATCGTTAAACAATTTATAACCAAAATAGAGAATAATAATAATAGTAATAGGACAAAAAAAATTAATTAATCAAAAATTATATTTTTCTTTAATTTGAATTACTATAGTACTTGTGATTAATATATACGTATATACAGTGTATACCAGCACGTGTATCGTATGTGACGACTATATAATGCAGCTTTTAATAACATGACGACTCATTAGTTTTTGCTTTTGTTCAATTACAAACCCGTCAATATGAATTTACAGATTCATGTTACACGTGCTATAACACATAAGCAATGTCATTTAACATGCATATATATATATACATTCATACATATTACGTCGACGTTTAACTAGATTTTTCGCACAGTGTATAATATACAGTGTTTCATAATTGATCGGTTTAAAACGAAGCAGTAATAAATACATAAATAGATCCCAGTTGCAGTATACCCGATTCGTCGCAAGAAGAACCATTGAAGAACTATTGAACTTGATTAATGAGAAATAAAAATAAATGACATCTTAACATTTGAAAATAACATAATATATCAATCTGATTTCTGAATGATTTTCAACGTAAAATAATTGTTATATATATGTATATATATGGCATAGTGGTTAACGATAAACACACAACAAAAAGTATGTTTATATATGATATGAAATAAAAATGTTAAAAAATGTGGACAAATTATCTACTACTATTAATAATAATAATAATAATTTTATTATAAAATCGAGTGGAACATCAACGACCGAATGAAATTTTAACGTAATTTCTGAAACGAAAAAATATTTGTTTGTTCTCTATATGTTATACTGGCAGTATAACCCAATTAGTAATATCGATATACAAATCGTTTATAGGTGAAAATCGTTATATAGTATAATAAATTTGTTTATAGTATTACATATAGTTATAACCTTTTGATGAAAAAATTAACCTTATATCCAAAATCATTAATCATTATTAACTATATTATCTCTTCACAAATTGTTAATTATTAATTCGAGAAGATAATGAGTAATCATAATAAATTTCATCATAATATTACTCTTATATCATAATTTGATGTAATGTGCAATACTCTGGAAATAGAGTGTTTAGCGTTATGTGTAAGATATAAATCAGAATTTGCGCATTTTAAATAACTTAAAACGAATGAAAAAAAAACATTCAAAACGAATTATAAAGTCATATAATATAGTTTTGTCGATCGCAGTAAATAGCATAAGGCAACTCAGCTTTTTTTTCATTACACTTAGTACCTATCAGTAAGCTATAACATTAAAATAGAACCGTCTAATAAAGAGCAAAAGTATATTGTCGTAATTGATAACTAAACTAATTTAATTCAATTATATATTAATTAGCTCATGTTTTTTTTTATAAATTTGTATTAAATGTTTAACTCTTAAGTACAAAAATTACCCATTACCACAACGAATTTGTCGACAATTTTACCAGTTTTTTGTAATATTTCAGTAATTTTTCCTGACGTATCAAATGTAACGTACCATCTGTTCACGATTTTCTACCAGGAAGGTATCTTACGTAATCGAAACGCTACTCTTACGCAAAAAAAAAAATCATTTAAGATCGTATAGATGTGTTTCAACTCCTGTAGGCACGAAAACAAGATACGTACGTTTCTACATCTATATCTACTAATTTCAACTTATTTCAGTTTCAAAAACTCACACACATACACATCTCTGTGTAATTTTTACAACGTGCTCGCTCACAAATATATATATATAATAAAAACTGTTGTGATGTGACGCAACAGCGGTCTGCCAACATGCGCGTTTTCGTGTTTGCCACCGCACGATGACAATAATAAAACGATAATACATATTTTATATTCGTCTAGTAATCACAACAGTTGATTCGTCACGACAAAATATAATATAAAATCGATAAATAAATGGCACCACCAAATGTCATTTTTTAAATATATTTATTTATTATTCTAGAAGTCTTCTCTCCCACCAATTTTATAAATAATTTGATACATTGATTATGTGTATTATTGTCGCAAGAAGATTTTTTTTCTCCTATGCCCCACTACACTACAAATCATATAAGTACAAATATATGCAGAAAATATTATATTTATTAAAATTAAATGAATTAAATGGTATTTTTTCTTAAAACTCCCGACCTCTACCTATATGATCCGAAACATATAATCTTTAAAGTATGGTAAAATGTCAATAACATTTCACTAATTGAATAAACTACAAATTGTACTAAAAAAAACAAATTTTTTAAAACGTTTTATTTTTATCTGAACGTTTACGATATAATACAATAATATAATAATAATAAATAATAAATAATATAATAATAATTATAATAATAATAATAAATAATAATAATAATAATAATAATAATAATAATATAATAAAATAATAATAATAATAATATAATAAAATAAAATAATATATTTATGAAACGAGAAGAGATATATGCCTCAGCGCGGATGTACGCGAAATGTACATGCGCAATTTCAATGATTGTATTGTGTATTATAAATTATAATTGACAGCAGTTGTTATTGTTGTTGTAACGGTTATACGATTGCAAATAGGTACAATAATAATATTATATTGTACATAGATATTAGATAGTGGTAGTAGATCATGTGGTAATGTTACCTAAAAACAGTTTATGTAATCAATAACGATGCGTAACGTCGCTGAGTTGATTAATTTGAAAACTACAAATTAACGGACAAGTGCGACGACAACATTGACCGTTATAACTTTATACTTAGTGAACAGATATAATATGTATATGCGCGTGTAAAACCATCAAAATTTACTAAAATAAATATGCATTTACATCATATAGAATATATGTGCACTAAGAAATATTTATATTATATTATAATTAGTGCTCGGGAATTTGCATATTTTTGTTTGGTGATTCAAAATATTGCTAAGTAAGACATGAATAAGTTTTAAGTTTTATCAGTTTGCATATTTTCACGTAAGAATGTTCATTGAAAATGCGTATTTATCCAAGTAAAAGTTGACTTTTACTAATGTTTTTAAATATTTAAAGCTATTTCGATGGAATCATAATATGTTATCATAGATTCAGCACCATTCAAAAACGATTGATCATGAGAATGCCCATTAACGACCCCTGTCACATTATTATCGGTTTTTTCTTATTTAACATATTTTTATGTATATTTAAACATTTAGTTTTTCGTATTTGCATGTATATATTGATAATTTTTAGTACTATACGTACTCAGCCCTAATTATTATATTATTTATGAATTTTACGAAAACAATAAAGTAGATGTATAAATATGCTAAATAAACGTTATATGTATTCTAAATCTATATTCGATACACGTAAATGAAATTTCTGTTAAAAAAAAAATGTTATTTATTTCAGATCTATAAACGCAAAACGCTTATTCCCTATTCGGTTATTTTATTGACAGTTTTACATGAATGACGCAAAAATAACTGTACACAATACAACACACAACTACAAAACTGCAGCGGTACGTAATGACGTAATTGACAAACATAAAATAATGTATTTCACACAAAGGACAACAAAATTGCGATTAATTTAAAACCCCTGTCGACGGTAGTCGCGATGGCTGTGCAGTGACGGCGGCGGTACCGCGGGCACTAGATGATACGAACCACCACCGCCGTCACCGAACGACACGGAACTGCCGTATACGCCCCTCGGTTTTCGTTCGTGTTCGGGTGATATTTATAGACATGTTTCGCTCACGATGCGCGCGTAGAAAAATATTTCACACAATTAATATAATATAGCGAGTACGTGTTATAATGTAAAAAAAAAAAACAAAAAATAACTTTGAATTTCAACTCAAATAATATATATATATGTATTAAAGTTCTGTAATATACATATTTTATAAGACGCGTTTTTTTTTCTTTGTAAATCGATGAATTCTCTAGTATCGTTATATAAATAAAAAACTCTATGCTAAATCATAGATTAGACTCTGACTACACGTAGGACCATCTGTGTGATTTTAAGCAGCTATTATTTTTTCACTACATCATACGAAGTACATAAATAGTCTATGGAAACCTTAAAATAACACCTATTAGTTTTTGTTTAAAACTTGACGCTTAAAAACGAACAGAAAATATAATAATAAAATAACAACATTAGTTTTCCGATTTTAGTATTCATATCATAAATTGTAGTGTTCATAAACTTATCCCGTGCCGATGCAAGTTTCTACTTTGTCTTCTTCTAAAATTTAACAGAATAATAAAAATCGATTTCGTTTAAAACTGGCGTGTCATAAATAAATAAACTACGTATTTTTAAATTGCTATGAAACTATCTGTTTAAACTTTAACGAAATATAAAACTTTTAAAGCACCATCTGAAAAAATGATCATACCAAAACTACGGGAACAAAAACATAAATATATAAAAGTAGAACACTAGAACCAATATACATTGGAGGCTCGCTCAACTCGGAATAAATAATTATTACAATACATTGCAAGCGCCTATTACTCGATCCGTTATGAAGCGTTCTGCATATTAAATACACAGAAATGTTCGTAGAGTTATGAAAAAACAACAAAACGAAAACGACAGCATCTGATAAACGAAAAACAATAGAAAAGGTTTCAAGCGGAGAGTTTTTTGTTCGATCGGATATAATATATGACGTATATATATACTACAATAACGGAACGCCGTTTTTTAATCGGTCCAATTCATCGTCATAATAATAACAACGATATTGTTGTATGGAACGAATAACACAGAAAAACGTATACTACGCTGCACCGATAGAACAAATCGGTAATTGGAGTACAAATAAGTGAAAAATATCGTTCAAAGACCTTCAAGTTCAAATACCCGACGCGCGCGCGTGTGTGTGTACGTGTGCGTGTGTGTATAAATAAATACGCGTAACACAGATTATTGTATACGTAGCGCGAATATAAATCCACGCACACAGCGAGCCGACAGCGGACATAGCACTATGCATACAGAGCGACCGAAATGCGCAGACGAGAGAAAGAAAGAAAAAACGCAGTCCCAGACGCGTACGTCGGCGGCATGTCTTAAAATGGCAATACCGTTTCGACGGGCGACGCGACGATAGTACGTGCTCCTATCGAAGGTGGATAAAATCGATGGCGATTGTGTACAGTTGAAATCGACGAACATTAATTTATTTATTTAATTCAAAACGAATAATTATGATGGATTTGATTTACACATTAAAATGTCCGTCGATAAAAATATACTGAAACGATACCCCGTCGACTCATACCGATATCACTGTTAACTAAATAAACGCTAATTTAAACTGCAACCGTCACAATACGAACGACACAACGTCATCACAGCGTTGTTTGAAGTTTGTACAAATTAGAAATAACAAACCAAAGTTACTTTTTTATGCAAGTTAAATCATTTCTGATACTCTTACTTTCAATTCAATGTATAGCATACGTCAATCGAATTTACATTATTTTCGTCTCAAAACAAAACCCCTGAATACGATTTGGAATGATCAGACACTAATAAGCTAAATTCCACATCGCATTATATGAATTTCGCGAAATTTCAAAATATGATTAGGAATAACTTTCAAGAATTTTTTTACGCAGTTTAAAACGCTGTTTTTTTAAAATTTGAACTATTATATGTTAATTTGCATTTATTATGTTCCAAATTGAATAAGTAAAAACAAAAGATACACAATTTGTTTCGGTAACACGCGTTTCGTTTACATCAGTAACCAATTCTGTACATAAATACATCCATAAAAAAAACATAACATTATGTATATAAATCCTGACCTAACTATAATAGGTAATAAAATTACTGATAAACGGTCGGATTTTAATTTTTTTTTTTTTAAACTGCAAAATCGCGATAGTTTGCATCACTAAATGGTAATAAATTAACGTTTATTTCGTATACAAAATACGTAACGTTTTTTTAACCATTTGTACATTTTTCTAAAACCGTTACGGTTTCTGCGTATTTGCGGTGCAGTAGTTACGTGTTTTATGTGATTTATTTAGTGATTTATAACCTATGACTGAAATATCAACTGTGACTGATGCGTTTACACCTAACAAACACGTTTACACCCAACAAACACGTTTGCTTTTACGATATGTCGTCCTCGTATACATTATTGTTGGAAAAATAAGTATATACGTTACATACACACACACGGCATAACACGCGCAGGTACACATTATTAGTTTACACGTATTATGTTTATATACGCGGCGAGGCGAATTGCGGCGTCGAACTACAATAACACATATGGTAAATCGACGGTTAACTGCGGGAGCCTCTCAATCACACCTATAAAAATGCGAATAGTAACGGGAAGACTGCGGCGAACGCGGATGTGGGTCGTCTACTATACACATAATATATAATGATATGATATCTACGACCAGAGCACGCGGAAATAATAATCCAGCGGAGTCCATGATAAAAATAATAGTAATATGCTAGCCGATAATATACCGTATATATGCAAAGAATTATTAATTGATTGAATTATTAAGAATTATTAATTAATTGAATCGTCCATTTTATTGTTATTATTATTATTATTATTATTTTTTATTAAGCTTTGTTTTATACATTTTAGCTTATTATTATTATTATTATTATTATTCTATTAACGAATTGTATATCGTATTTTACTCTCAAAACTGAATACATACTATATATATACTAGTCAAATTACCCAACTTCGCCCGTGAACTGTTAAAATTGTATTGCTTCGTTTCCAACAGAAATTGAATATCAAAAAAATTCATATATTATTGAAGTGCTTTAGGATACATAATATTTTTTGTTTTTCCTTCTAGTGCGTAGACAAACAAATCTAGGAAACCATATGCTCGGACGTATGTCATTGCATCTTGTGCATATTCATGCATGTACCGTGGACTCCTTGTAAATATAGCTGGTAAAATTACCATTTATTCCAATGCATTGGGATTCATATTGCCATCGTTGGCTACTGTATCACGTAAATGTATATATTCTTCTGAACACAACTTGGTTTGATTCAACCGAATGAAAAGAAATTGTTCCGTTTCGATTTTTGCAAGCATATGACAATATATTAATGAAATAATTGTCGACATTTCAAAATATGATTTTCAGCGTTTTTATGAATCATTAATCGATACAAATAGTAATTCATGGCACTAACTTTCTTATTCATTTCCCCATCTGTTCTTGGATTTCTCAATTTGATGTTAAAATGATATCCATCCTCTCCTCTGTAAAATAAATTCGGATATTGCAAACTGTCGTATGAACAATGAGTTTCCGAGACTCGATGAATATCACATTTTCGGCGATGGAGAATTATGTAACGTGAGTCAAATTATTCATCATAACTATAACGGTCACCACTTCATCTATCGTCGGTGCATTATATTTTGTTACGTGTTGGTCGAAAGGTGTTTTGTCAGCTTTAACTACAATTTTGTAGTCATCTGTTGACATTTGTTTTAGGGCAATTTTGAGCAGCTGAATTAATTCATTGTGTAGATCAAATAAAGTTTGTAATGCAGCGACAATATCTCGTTTTGTGCCCGTATTAAATTGGCAACGTTGATCAATTTGGTTATCATTGTTTCTCATGAAATAAATCTTCAGGAATTTATAATTTGCGTCCAAAAGTGGTAGTAGAGACCCAACACGATGATAAATTTGCCCTTGCTTTTTGAATGTTTGCATGTAATTTTCTCGCACGATATTTGTCATACCAAAAGATTTCATTTGGAAACACGAATTGTATTTTCGTATATAGAGAGGAAATGTTTTGATAGACTTGTCACCTAATAACAACGTTGATAATGGTTCAAGTGGTGAATGTAATTCTGGCAATTTTTGTTCTATCCGCACAACACATTCCTGGTGCTTCATTCTTAAATTTAAGGACATCACAATATTCTCACATTTTGTCCATTTTTCCAATCACAACACTTGGATGAATATTGTAGTTATAATGAACATCATAGTGGAATGCAGCAAAATTGATTTCAGCGTGCAGTACCGCCAAGATCGTACAGTGCGTACGTATCGGTTTCCCGTCTTTCACACGTTGATGTTCTCTTTCAATCGAGCTTGAGAATTATCAACTCTATTAGTTTCCAGTCTTGTTTTTCTTTGTTCTTTTGTTTCTAAAGTTCGATATGCTCTTTTTTTCGTACTTGAAGTGTAGATCATCCAATCGCTTTTCGTTTAGGAGGTACCACTGTACAACTGTTTAAAAAATATACTCACCAAAATATAGTAATAGGTTTTAAACTTAATAATAAATTAAATGCTCATTTAAAGTAAAGAACAATTTAAATAGTTACCATGATAACTGTTTAACGTCTAGAATCCCAAAATTTCCAGTATTAGCTACTACCCTCGTTGGTCGTATTTCAAATTTTATATTACAAAAACCTTCGCGAGGGTATGCACAACAACTGACCAAAGTTTCATTTCAATTAGATCAACAGTTTAAGAACGCATACGAGACAGACAAACAGACAGACATTCATTTATATATATATATAGAAAAGATATATGAAATGAAACGTTTTAAATATATGAAATAGTACAATGTTATTAAGCTTACCACCGTACAGGTATTGTATGGTAATGTTTTCTCAGATTGTATAATGGATGCTCTTATAATTATAGATACGTGAAACCGTATAAAAACAAATCAAGGAGAAAACAGCGTTTACGGTATTTTCTCTCGTGTATCATAGTTCACGGTATTACAATAGGTAGGAAATTACCAAGAAATCGAAAAATTATTCTGCTAAATTGACCGAACATTTTGTGAACAGGAAATCGATTGTCCGATTTCAAGAAACAATGACAAGCGAAGAAAACGTGAACAGATGACATGAACAATTGCACTATACATTGATAAAAGGTATACGCTTGAAATGGTTCCACAAAATGAATTTAAAATCAATTTCGAATAACTGACGGATAATCAAAATAATTTATATTTCTGATTGCTACGTTTATACTATTCACAATTAGTAATTACTGTGACAAAATAAACGTACATAGAATTTTCAAGAACAGATAAATTTTAAAATCTATTATTTAAAAAATATATATATACATGAAATAATCGAACAGAATTAAAAGTGTTTTAGGATTTTTAATTTTATATAACGTCTATATTTAGAATTTGAACAGTTGAATTATAAAAACAAGTAATCATACTGATATCATTAGCATTACGCAATATGATTTCCTATAATCACGTGTGAAAATTGTATATTACATTGTATATTAAATTCTTAATAAATGTGTACATTAAATATATATTAGTTCATAATAAAAAATCAAAACGTATTTTTCTGAATATGAATTGTAATTTAATACAACACTGGTAATTTGTACACAGTAATGTATAATTATTACTCGTTTAAGAACGTTAAAATTTCTACTTTCGTTTTAGTAATAACAACATATTGTCTTCCTCTAACATACATTACGATAAATACATAATAATACAAATATTGTATGACATATGACATATACAAATTATATGTGGAAATTTAAAAACGTATAATTAATATAAGTTATCAAACTTTGCTTTAAAAAATAATTCTTTCAAGTTGAACACTGTCAATAATTTATCATACCTCTTAACGTATGTGAAGTTGGCCCACCGACTTCAAGGTGTAAACTTAAAACCTACACTAATATTTTGCGAGTTTTTTGCGAGAATTTGCGAGTCCATTTTCAGAATTTGCGAGTCAGTCATTACCGAGTAAAAAACAAAAGTACCGAAGGGTGGGCCAACTTCACGTAGCCCACCCACTTTGTCCTAGAATTTCAAAATTTGTATCAAACGAAAGCTTTTAATTTGCGAGAATTTGCGAGTCCATTTTCAGAATTTGCGAGTCACCCCTCCACCCAGCAAACCCATTTTTTGACCGTGAAGTTGGCCCACCCACTTTGTCCAGAACTTCGAAATTAGTATCAAACGAAAGCTTTTAATTTGCGAGAATTTGCGAGTTCATTTTCAGAATTTGCAAGTCACCCCTCCACTCAGCAAACCAATTTTTCGACCGTGAAGTTGGCCCACCCACTTTGTCCTAGAACTTCACAATTAGTATCAAATGAAAGCTTTTAATTTGCGAGAATTTGCGAGTCCATTTTCAGAATTTGCGAGTAACCCCTTCAAAGCCAACCCATTTTTCAACCGTGAAGTTAGCCCACCCACTTTGTCCTAGAACTTCACAATTTGTATCAAACAAAAGCTTTTAATTTGCAAGAATTTACGAGTAAATCATTACCGAGTAAAAACGAAAACTCAAATGGTGGGCTAACCTACCAAAATATTCGTAACTAAGAAATTCGCATTGTCCTCAACATTTATCGAATTTCTTTAATGTCATTTAAAAAATGAATGAACCATTGTTTTAACACCTCACTTTTCATTTCATTGTGTCAATCCGTATAATTCGTGCAGTATGCAAATTTATATATAAACTATAAAATATCAATTTGGATTCTTCAATAAATCCGTAACGAGCTATATATAATATGTTGATCTTCTCATGTTGATACTTTTTAATTCTTAGAGATAGATTTTTTTCCCATATATAATTATGCACGAATGGTTATGGTTTTCCCATATCTCATTAATCGATATCAGTATAGAATTCTAATATATAAGGAGTATACGTACATTTTTAAACATTTAAATATAAAAACAAATTATCTTTGTTTGATATATAAAGAACTCTTTTTATTTATTAAAATACAATAAATATAGATAATATTACTTCTTCACTTTAAAAATGTATTAATTGTAACAAATGGTTAAAGATGCTTAAAATGTTTAATTCATTATTATAGTATCCACAAATATTTATAATCCT
Organism: Schlechtendalia chinensis; assembly: GCA_019022885.1. Lineage (NCBI taxonomy): Eukaryota > Metazoa > Arthropoda > Insecta > Hemiptera > Aphididae > Schlechtendalia > Schlechtendalia chinensis. The sequence goes on from CM032341.1 coordinate 4,087,100, forward strand.
GAAAAATATTTTATATTGTTCCTTTTTTATTATTATCCATATTCAATTATAATTGTATTTATAAATATACATATATATATATAAAAGACAATTAAAAGAAAAAATGTTACAAATTACTAAATTAAAATATGTTAATTCATAATATATATCAAAATAATTTTAATGTAATACTGTGTTATATTTGTGCATATATTAGCATATGAGGATTTAATACAACACTTTCATTTTGTACTATAGTAATTTTTTAGCCAGATCGTTATGAAGCTCCCATATATTTTTAAGAGCTCTGTAAATGTAGGTTACATAATAATTGCCAGATACAAAATCAATGGTAGCTACAAGTGTAAACCTGTAATAAAAAACCCAAAGTAACATCTAAATAGCACCATATATAAATAAAAATATTTATAAAATGTGTTTTAATTACTTCTTCATTAATGTTTTTAGTATTTCATGAATTTTTATCGATATATTAAAAATGTCAAATTCAATGAAAATATGTTTATTAAATTGTTTTGATGTTTTATATTATCTTTTTTTGTTATTTGTTTGAAACATAAATTATAAATCAATGGTTTGAAGTCATTTATTGGTAAAACTCGTTTAAATGTTCGGATTTGAGAACACTAACAATGCAAATATAACACATATACGATGAATATAATATACACAAATGACGAAGTATAAATTAAAAATTTAAACAAAATAATAAAATAACAAAATATAATATATACTATCCATACAACATCAATGCCCAAGTCATAGCATAACACAATTCTCTTTGCGAGTCGTGACTAGCGATGGGCACAACCGAATGAAAACTATCGAATGTCATATTCGATAGTTTTTATTCGAATAAAAACTATCGAATATTTATTCGATAGTTTTTCTCTGAACTATCGAATATATTCGGTTGTCAAAACTATTCGGTAGTGCCCATCACTAGTCGTGACCGCTGATCAATTTATTATATTCGAAAAAACCCTGGCTAATAATAGATATCCGATGGCGGGAAGACGGCGGCGTCGACGTGGAATCAATGGTAAACGTTAATACACGTGGGTTTTACATAACTTCTTATAATATAAAGTATATTATTTCCAAAATATAACGTTGTATAAAAAAATGTATAAAAATTACGTTCGTAATAAAAGAAAGAAAATGTTTTGAATTGTGCATATATAATATATGCACATATTTTTTTAAATTACAGAGTGCCAATTTGACTAAGTTTACCCAATTATTTTCGATATAATTTTTTATTAAATACTTTATTTAAAAATCATAATAATAATAATAATACAATAATTCAATAATAAATATTTCATTAAACTGGAAGTCAGATTAAACATTAAAAATACGCATATTCGTTAAGAATACATAATGTTTTTAACATATATACAAATTTTGAAATTCTAGGACAAAGTGGATGGGGTACGTGAAATTAGCCCACCATTGGGTTTTTGTTTATACTCGGTGATGACTAACTCGTAAATTCTCGCAAATTAAAAGATTTTGTTTGATACAAATTGCGAAGTCCTTGGACAAAGTGGGTGGGCTAACTTCACGGTTGAAATGGTTTGCTGGTTGAAGGGTTACTCGCAAATTCTGAAAATGGACTCGCAAATTCTCGCAAATTAAAAGCTTTCATTTGATACTAATTGTGAAGTTCTAGGACAAAGTGGGTGGGCCAACTTCACGGTCGAAAAATTGGTTTGCTGAGTGGAGGGGTGACTTGCAAATTCTGAAAATGAACTCGCAAATTCTCGCAAATTAAAAGCTTTCGTTTGATACTAATTTCGAAGTTCTAGGACAAAGTGGGTGGGCCAACTTCACGGTCAAAAAATGGGTTTGCTGGGTGGAGGGGTGACTCGCAAATTCTGAAAATGGACTCGCAAATTCTCGCAAATTAAAAGCTTTTATTTGATACAAATTTTGAAATTCTAGGACAAAGTGGGTGGGCTACGTGAAGTTGGCCCACCCTTCGGTACTTTTGTTTTTTACTCGGTAATGACTGACTCGCAAATTCTGAAAATGGACTCGCAAATTCTCGCAAAAAACTCGCAAAATATTAGTGTAGGTTTGAAGTTTACACCTTGAAGTCGGTGGGCCAACTTCACAGACGTTACCTCTTAGCCATTACATTTAGAAACGCATATTAGTTTAATGATATAAATACATTTCAAATTATTATTTTATACAAAGAATAACATTACTAAATATATTATTATTTAACAAAAAATACAACCTACTAATTTAACAGAGTTAAATCCATTTAAACAGTTAAAGTTCATCAGTAAAAATTCAACATTTTACCAGACCTGATCTGGTTTTACCTATTCTAGCACCTGCCCCACAACCACCGCATTTTAGCCGAGATAGATTTCTCAACCTTGCCGAACACCGCGTCCGCTTCGGCAAGCCGGCCCGGCGTTACAGGGAGTGGGGTTCCCTGCTCCAGTGGTACCAACTAGGTTTTAAGTTGACGTTGGTGGGTAACCCGGGGCGTTACGCTCCTACTATTTTAGCTCCCAAACCGGCCAGTGGTGAGCCAATTTAAAAATAACAATACACAGACATAATCAGTTTTGTTTTTGTTTAAAATTATCACAAATCTCGAATAATAAAATGGACTGCTTTAACATGCTAGTATGGTACCAGGGATATATGGACATAGATATGCAATTTGGATACATTCCACAATCGGGTAATTTTGAGATAATTGAGATTTTCTGTTTTAGGCTGCCCTACACAGACTGTAGAACTATAACTTTGCATACATGATTTTTCGATATTTTTATTTTATAAGCAGTCCCAATAACCATTAAAACATACGTCTTCTTAAGATCTATCCAGTGATACCAAGAACTCAATATCTCAAAAATTGTGGGTTTGATCCAGTTGCATATCTACGTTCATATAAGATTTAATTATTTACAAAAACGAATGTCATAGTTATATGCGGCTGTCAAATCAATTCTAGCGAATTTGTATTTGCTAGAGCAGCCGTTCCCAAACTATTTGGCGCATGGGATTCCCTATGATCCTGAACACCGTTTTCTTTTCATATTACTACAGTTGACCAACCAACGTCAATTAAAAAGCCATTCGGTACCTAAGGGAGAAAAAATTCCGGCTGAACATCTCATATTTAAAATATGAAGTATACGCTGTCAGTTATTAAAATTTCATTGATCATTTCTTGAAAATGATTGTCAATACTTTTTAAAATAATTTAATGTGTATTATTCGTAAATGTTTACGATTTATTTAAGATAAATACAAATTTTAAACAATGTTTCCTAAAATATTTGTTAACAAAATCGTTACTTTTTGTTTTCTCCCTTCACAATATTACTATTGAAATAAAATAGTTTGATTCATTTTGTATGTTAATTCTTGGTTTGGCGATTCTCTTTAATTCATTTAAACTTCCTATATAAATTGGTTCATAAATATTTACTGTAATTATTTGTGTTTGGTTTTTTCTCTATCGCATTAAAATTCGTGATAACCAATATAATAATTTCTGAGTTTAAGTTAATAATTTTTTTTCTTAGATTTTTAATTTTAGATAGTTTATACACTTATAACATTTAACTCGCAAATTATATAAATGTAAATTATTAATATAAAAAAATTATATACATAATTTTTATTATAATATAATAATTGGACATATGTCGAGAATATAGGCGCAAGAAGTATACTAAATTTAAGTTATAGTGAGACAAGTAATACAATTCATATTTCAAAACTAATAATTGTTATAAACATTTCAGAAATAAATATGAAATAATATGAAATATGTATACAAGTAAACCGATATAGCAACTAAACATGTAGAATATAAATTTTTAATTACTATTTATTTTTATACTTTTTTCACTAATAAAATAATAAAATATTTTTCTTAGCACAAATGATTTTTAACTCTCAAATGACTTTATATGGAAACCTGTTCTACAATAGCAATAAATCCATTCATAGAATTGTGATTGTGTTAATATGAATTGTGCTATTTTATTGCGAGTTAAATTATTCTTGTTAAATCGTAAAAAAATTTCAAAAGATCACACAATACTAAATGACCAGTGACAATTGTTAAGTGTACAAATGTATTTAATTTTTTTGTTGGCAACTAAAATATAATACTAAAATAAAGCAAAAAGATATTACATGCTTCATTCAAGTGAAATACATTTTTATTTATGATAATCTAAAATGAATAAGAAATTTCAATAAAAATAATTAATAAATGTGTATATAATTATTGTATGCACACAATGAAAAGTACAATATTGGAAATATAAAACTCTAAGTATATAAAATATCACAATAGTACAATGCTTTGTTTTGTTGCTTACAACAAAGATCTATCACATTTTATTGCCAATTTTACACACAATTGCACTCAACCACCTCTTCTTCAGTCGTCTTCTTCATCTTCTTCCTTCAATATTCATATCCATAACTTTTTACAGCTTCTGAATTTTCTCTCCTCATAACATGACAAACCATCTAAGTCTATTCTCTCTCATCTTATCCACGATACTTCTATGCTGCCTCTTACATATTCATTCCTTACCTACATTCTCTCGTCACTCCACTCATCCATCTTAGCATTCTCATCTCTTATACACTCATTCTCTGCTCTATTTTCTTGTCAACCGTCCAACACTGAACCATACAACATTGGTCTCACTACACTCTTATATAACTCATCTTTTAGCTTCATTGGAATTCTCTTATTATACAAAACACCAGACGCTTCTATATAGTAAGACGGTTTTCTTTGCTAATCTACAAGTATAATAATTTAAAAAACTAAAAATATACAATATACATTACTAACATTTGCACACAGCAACAAATTACGGACATTATACAACCAATTATATAGTAGGATTCATATTTGATAGTGAACGCACGCGATGTATGATGTATCTCAATGTTTTGAAAACAAGAAGTCTGTTTTAAAAGTATCTACCAACCGATCATACTAAAGGGATCATTTTTATAAACAGGGAAAGCGATAGAGTTTTTTGTACTTTCACGCGGTTTAATGTTCATATACATATATACATATATGTACATAATTTCTACATGACAATAGGCAAATTTTCTGCAACAACATTATTCATATAGAAAATTATATAGAAAATCACTTTCTCTCTCCAATATATTAGATAAAATGAAAAACCTATAATTTAATCTTAAATAGAAACAATATAAAAACAGTAATAACTATCGCCGTTTAAAACATACATACTATGTTTTATTTTTTAGAAGTTACATGATTTTCAAATTATAGGCTTACACCGAAAACGAACATCATCAAAAATTACATGTACAAAAATACTTCAAGGAAATCTCTTACTGTTCACACACAGAATAAGTATGTTGGTGAAGGTTTCAAATTCAAATGTTTTATCAGCTTATATCCTGGACCTTATAGAGGTACAGTAGCACTAATTAAGACATATTTTGTAAGATAATTTGACATGAAACTGCTTAGTTTAAATTTTTTACTAACATTCAATAGTTTATAAACGCATAGTAAATATTGTGTGACCCAAAATCTATAATAAAGAAGATAGATGATTGATACTGTCTTAATTCTAAGCAAGAAATTATTTGGATGACTGCAGTACTGTAGTTGTTTTCACGTAATAGATTTACCAAATGAACTGAAAATGTTTATTGATTAAAAATGGACTAACAGGGTACAAAAGTAGAATTCAATATAAGATTCTATGAACAATAAACATTATATCAGAAGCCTATTAAGGTACGCAAAATAAACAGCTGTTTATAGAACAAATATTTAGGAGATGGTAAAATTAGGTATTTTTTAATACTAATATCATAAATGTAATTATTTAAAAACTGTAAATAACGATCAGTAAACATCAAAAAATATATCAAATATTGACAAATTTAATTTTAAGATAAGTAATAATTAAATGTTATCCTGGTATATTACCTATTGCTTATATCAGTCTATATTATATGTAAATTTTTAATAAAAATTTATATAATCAAACCCCAAAACAAAAATAAATATATATGTATTATATATATATATATATAATATGTATGAGTGTGTGTGCACATAATATATGGGTGAAAGCACTCATAAACAAATTATATTCTATGAATGTTTAAATTATAATATGAATTTAGAACAATGTGTCTATATACTATTAATGAATGTCAATATATTTCATCTGTGTGGTGTGCAATGTATGTAACATAACACAATAAATGTAGAATAATCACAAAAACATAAAATTCTATGTACCTAAATGTAAAGTAGAAGATAACACGTGATGGAAAGTCATCGACTTCAAAATGTTTAAACCGCCATTTTTTCGGGTATATATTTTATTATCACACACAAAAAAATGTATAAGTTACTTTAGTTATTTTACAATATATAATGTGAACAATAAAATTAATTATTGAAGATAATTAAAAACATTTACTGTACGTATGATATTTTATAAATTAGTATATTTATATTTATTTATTTAATATAGCAGTAAAGCTTTAAATTTTTTTTGTAAAATATCAAATTAATTATAAATATTTTACCAATACATTATTCAATAACAACACAGACCTATGAAAAAAATTGCTGATCCTTTTGTCAATAAACAGTTAAAGACTATTCATTAATATGGTTATCTGATAGCATAATTAACAACAACAATTTTATTTTTCATTTTGTGGGGAAGTCTGGTAGAATTTCACAGAAGTGTGCAGGCCATCTTAATGTGCTCACTGGGCAATAAAATGTACATATTTTCCAAGAAATGTTATTAAAACTATCCAAAAATAATATTAATACTATTAATATCTACTACAACATCACCAAACGAATTTTAACAAAAACAAAATCTAAAATAATAATAATACCGCGCGATATATTTGATTAATACTTTCAGCACAAAAATTTGGCCAATACGTTTTTATATTTTCCTAATAGATACGAAATTGCTGAAACATTTGTTTTCAATTTTGAAATGTTAAAAAATGTAAATTTTTTAAAAATTGCAAGGGATTTTTGTAATGAATAACGTAATGTATGACATAGAATACTTTCTCATCGATAAAAATGCTAAATGAAATAATAACCATTGAAAACCACTATTCGGACGATAATAACGTACAGTATATCCGTTTTGTTTAATGCAAAAGATATTCCCAATTTATCTGTAGAAAACGACATTCCATCACAGTATGCAAACCACATATGTTTGCTTTTCTTTTATACATCATACGAATAAGTATAAATTAAGATGCGACCAAAATATTGAAACCGGTGACAAAACATAATGCGTTGTAAAACGATGGAACCGACATTTCAAACCGGTATCCAGAGGGCAGTAATAAAAATGATGCCATCGAGCGTGAACACAATATATACATATAAACGACGATCGTCGTCGTCGTCGTCGTCGTCGTAGGGATGGGTGCAGACGATGAACGTATTTCCACGGTCAGTTCGGCGGCGACGGGTTTGAGGGAAAACGTTGATCACGACGAAACGTAAAAAACAACCGACGAGCGAAAAAAAAAGCGTACCTCGGGACCGGCAGCAGCGACGTCCGCCGGGAGTTTCCTGGGCGGCGGCGGACGGTTGTTCTTTTGCACGGCGTTCAACCACGCTTTGACACGTCTGTTGTTGCTGGCGTTTCGTTTGTACGTCAGCCGGCCATCGTTGGCATCTTGCTGCTGCTGGCCGCCGCGTACCGACGGTGACGACGACGACGACGACGACGGTTGTTCGCCATTGCACAGAATCGTAGACCACGGTGACGGCGGACCGGCGGCGGCCGGTGGCGGCATCACGTACAACATCATCGTCGCGCGTTCGTATTTTTAACTCGAATAAGAAAATCTAAAAACCGCGTCGAAACAGTCGGGCGGGCGATACGCGGTCACGAGCGATTAGTCGTTCGCGGCGGACATCGTCTTCATATCGGGATATCACGATTGGTTGGCGACAGAGGGATTCGACGAAAACAGAACGTATTATTATTATTATTCATTTGGTTCAAACCGCAAACGAACGAATAAATTTCGAATTCGCACACGCGCGCACGTGGTCGTTATTGTACGTCGTGCGACACGCACACGCCACACACGCGACGACGGTCACAAAGACGACTGACTCGAATTGTCGACCGTCGTCGAGTATACCAAAACGTACCAGCGGCGGCGGCGGCAATCGGCACCGACACGCCGCGAACCGTCACGGACGAATGAGGCCGCCGCGTCCCCACCGTGCGCGCGGACGATCGGACGGCGCGATGTTTTTGTCTAACCGTTTCCGATAATCGGTCGTTTTCCAATCGTCCCCGCCCGGAACCAGAGTTTCTAAATATTACTGATTTTTTCCGTCATTTTGCGAATTAATTTGTTCTGGAGATCCGCGTCAACGCGTACCCTGTAGTCCGTCGATTTGTTCTCCCCATTGAAACGGCCCGTCGCGCAATTATTGCCGCGATTAGACTATTTTAATCCGAAAATTATCGTCAACGACGCAGCCAGAGAAAACAAAGGACCAACATGATGAATCGATTTCATTAATCATATTAAAAAAAAACCCAAATTATAATAATTACAAACAACAATACAACAACGAATCTTAATTGCGAGTTTGAAGAAATTTAAAACTATCCAATTTCAAAGGATTTTATGTGAAAAATACAATAAACACATTTTTTTTCGTATATGTACCTGTCATACTACAGTATTACTAAATTTTACCGAATTTTGTAGTAAAAGATAACAAACGAACTTTTCACAAACGTCACATTAAAAATATTACATAAATTAACAAAGAATTTATATGAAGATCTAAGAATTATACTTTACTGCACACCCCTAATCTCATAATCTTAAAATGCAATTTGTGTGTTACTTAAAATGCTGTTTTTTTTTTACTGATTTTGTGCATAATATGAACAAAGAAATATAAAAATAATTGTTATATTATGTAAAAATATGTAAATATTTTAGTATAATAAGATAAGGTAACAAAGACTATTATCACATTACTAAATTGTATAATATAATACTAATGTAATATGTCTAATAGCTCCAAAGTATTCATGTATTTTCTCATATCTATAAAAATAAGAAGTTCCTGAAGTAATCACTTATAACGGAACAATAATATCAATTGTTTCCAACCTAAGCTGGTTTCAATGACAAAAAAATATCTAATATACCAATACGCTCAATTTACTCGCATAAATGGATTTCAAGTAGGCTACATTACAAAACTCAACAGACCATAATATTACCTATCAAATGTATATTTTATTAAATTTCTACTTTTTCATACTATTCATAATGCACTCATAATTAAGAATTATGATTAACTTGCATAATAATATGTAATATTTTAATAAATGATTATATTTTAAATTATAACACATATACACACACACACACAATAAATATATATTATAGAATCATAGTTACTGGTAACAGTTAAATCAAAAACATACCAATTACTTAATATCAATTATTAAATTAACCATTTATAGATATCTACTAATCGGAACTTTTATTAATTTATAACCCAAACAATAATGTTTCATTATTTAATTGTTATAATTTGGTAAAATGTATATTTTGAACAAAATGATCCTCCAATTCATCTTTTTTTTTAATTCTTGATGGTTTATAACAAAACACTCATTGATAATTTGTATATAATTATAACATAATGTACACATAATCAGTTAAACTGAATGAGTTTTAATTATTCAAATATTCTAGGTCAACTTTGTTTATATACCTGTTATGCTATAACATCTAATTGAGGTTTTTTTTGTAAAAGATTACAAATTACTATTCTAATAACAATATTTTATGAATTAAAATATAAATAGCTTTTATCAGTATCTATACTTAACATGTAAATATTATTATAATAACATTGTTGAGACAATAATAAAGAATTTATGTATGCACTAAGTAAATCATTTTGAAAAAATTGACAGTAGAGCAGCAATACATATTTAATTGTTAAAAATATTTGAATAAACATATTAATAATAAAACAAGCAATATTATTTCTGACAAAAATTAGAACTTTTAAAATCGATAAATAATATTAAATGTATTTAAATTCAAAATATATAAACTATTATATCGATGAGGTACTTAGGTAGTTTACTGAAGATAAATAATAAAAATATGTAAATAATCTTTAAGCTATTTATTACAAATATTACATAGATTAAACAAAATATTTCCGTTTTCCGCATTATAACAATATAATCTTTGTAATTAAAGTAAAACTTAAATTGATACCGCACAGTAAAAATTATAAAATTAATAAAATGTTAAACTCATTTAAAACTATTTTTAAATTAATTTTATAACATATCAACAACAATTTGACGATATGTTCAGATTTTTCCATATTAATCTCATTAAGATATAGTCCTTAATCATAAAAACCTACAAAGTTCAATATATATAATTTTTGAAAATTATAATGTTTATAATTACATAAACGTTTAAAAATAGTTAGATGAAAGTTAATATTTCTTTCATAAAATATGGTTTTATATTCCACTTTTGAAAAATATAATATTTGATCATTTTCAATAATTATAGTTAGAAAATGAATGAACTTTTGACTCTTGTATTTTTTATACACGGGGACGGTATTCAATGTAAAACGAATTGAACTAAAATGGAATAAATGATTTTTCGTAAAACTATAAAAAATTAATTATTGTACATTTTCCTCTGTAATTTACAATCATACACGGTCAGTAACCTCTACATTTATTTTGTATTATTTGTCGAACAATAATCGTCGATTATCATATTACATATGAAATGTTTCACCAAATAGTCAATTAAATAAGACGTATTTAAAGTACTTACAGAATTTTGAATTGAAGTCTCAATGGTTGGAGACGTCTGTAGAGCGGCTAAAGCCATGCACACCTACCGTTGTCTCCGTTTTGTCCGACAATGTCACCGATGGCGACGTTCGACGGACGGAAATTAAATTACAAACACTTAATGCACTGCCCGACAAAGTTTACGTCAAACATTCAACACGAAGACAACCGATGAACAATAGAGAAATAAGACCAAATAACAAAATATATTACCAAAATGTAATCAGGTAATACACGCAAAAAATAGATAACAGTATACCACTAATACCATGGTTATCGATCTTATACTGTGGTTAAGGAATAACCGTCATCGTTACAATTTTTGGATCGCAAATCTTTGGTCTGTTGTCGATTGGTTCCCGTAATTCATGGATCCGTTATTATTTCGATTTTCTTCTACGGTCGCACAAATCGATTCAAATATTTGATACATATTCGCGACTATACATATTAAATTAATTTTGATAAACTTCAATATAAATTCAAAATTTGTTTACGTTAACATAATATATGCACGTATTGATGTTACAAAAAACCGATGAATTATAAGTTTCTTTGGGTATCTACCGTCTAACGGTAAGGGATGTCTAAGTTAAAAATGACTATGCAACGCAATTCTGCGGACTGTGCTTAAGTGGCGCTTAAATATTAATTCGTGTTAATATTTCTAATTCGATAATCGATTAAAAACAATGCGTAACCGAACAAAGTACACATCTCAATTGTTTACAGCTAACTTTCATAATCAAATTATTAACGGCAACACTTTGCACTGAAATCCTACGCATGCCAGTAACGTGCAGCAATTACATAGAAATCGATATTGGGTACGGGCCCTTGCACGTAATTAATTCCGTCCTGTCACTAAATATTTAATGATTTATACTATTATAGATCAATGATCTATATTCGAATATACACAGCAGTGGCGCACCGAAGGGGATGGACTCCGGATTCCCCCCACCTTGGCACGTATAATAATAAACTAATATAAAATTCTCACAAAACTCGCATAAATATTTGATTCGTGGTTATTACTTTTTGATTTTAATTTTGTAAATTGAAAGAAATTAAAATAATATGTCGATGCATTATGAGATATTATATTAAATTACCAATAGCGTTGAAACCACAGAATCCCAATATACACTAATAAAGTAGATACATTTGCAAATCACCCCGTTATACACCTCCCGTCGTATCGATGCCAGTCCATTAAATTTTAATTTTGATTATTTGAGTTGATTTTAAAATAGTATACAAACAAATATAATATTATGTTGCAGTAATAAATGTACTAGTTCTAAATTTAAATGAGTATGAACCATCGGTAGAGTTGTTAATATACAGTATTTCAATTTTTGTTTGTATTATACAGGTATTTACAAATATTTTACCATATAAAGTCATGTAGTACTTTATATTGTTAGAAATAAGGCATTAATTCAAATTAGGTTAATTTTTTTAGTTTTTGCTAAATTTGCTGAAAAATCTCAAAAAACTGCAACATATATAAAAATTTAACATTTTTGTAATGAATATACTTGTCTGGTCTTGTCTTGTATTACTTGTACCAACTTTCTTTTATTTTAAAACCATAATTATTAATTTTAATATGATTTAATTTTTATGTATTCGTGATTTAAATGTTTAAACCTATAACCTAATTTTGTACTAAAATGTAACCAAATTTTGTGGGTTTCTAGTTGAAATTAATTTTTAAATCTTAGAATCAATTGACTGTATGGTTAAACTAATGATATATTAGTTACAATATACAATATACTGTTAAAAATTAAAAAAAATTATTTAATAAAAAATATAATTTTATTATTTACTGTTCAACAATCAAGTAATAATATTCGATTACTAATTTGTCAATTTCCGGTTATACAGTTATAAAAAAAATGTTCAAATTACTTTCTTTTATTTATGATATTTTATTGCTCTTTTGGTAATCATATAAATTGAATTTTGAACAATGATTTTGAAATAAACTAGAGAATTTATAATTTATATACATATAACATTCCAAATATTCTTTGTTGAAATTAAAATACTTAGAATAGAATAATAGATAATTGAAAGACAACGACTGCATATTTATTTTTAAAGAAATATTAAAATTAGACTTTTTTAACCAAGTCAAGTTAAATTAATTCTGTAAATAAATTCAATTAATCTTGCCAATTTATTTTTATTTTTTCTATACTTTGGGTACAATATAATTCTACACAGTATGTATAATACAATTTTATAGTTTAATACTCATTAACACTATACAGGATAATATTTTAAAACGCTAGGAATATAATAGTGAAAGAATAAAAATTCAATATATTCTTACTCACACCCACAAAAAAAATTTGTAGTCCTTGATTCGCTACAATTAAGATGAAGATGGTTTATTTTATCGGAATCCCCCATATGAAAAATCTTGGTTGCGATACTGACACACAGTGCACACTGCTGTGACGGGCAGTATTAATTTATATATTAAAATATTTTTGGAAAAATAAAGCAAGTTCGATCATTGATAAATTATGTTCAAAAATACTTTCTATAACCATCCAAAGTTAATTATACTTAACATCAACATGAGTATGATTATGAATAGATATACTATTATCTATATTAACACACCATATTGCACACCTGTTTAACCAATCTCATATTGTCTTCATCTAAAATTGATTATCAAAGCATACTTAGTCAATATAAATTACTTAATAACTACACCAATATCCATCGGTAGTTTTATAATAATGGTAGACCAAGATCGATTGACATGGCTTGAAGTTCCAGTTACTTTAAAATGTCAAATAATACACTATTCATTTTTTTCTCATAAGCTTATTATAAGGAAACTGAACTTGAATTATTGATCAGTCATAATCTTCTATCTACTATTATCTTCTATTTATCTATTATTTATTCTATTTATCTACTACTGTTATCTTCTATTTACTATGATTATTGATACTATCATATACGCAATATATAGTACAATTTGCAGACATCACACTTGATATTTACAAGTATTGTCTATATATTGTAGAAAAGTAATTGAAAAAATATACATATTACACATAAAACGGATACCTTTTACCATTAAATATACAAGTATTGTATATTTAATCAATGCTTTTATCAAGAATCTGGAATTATGTTTATATTCACATTTCAATCTTTAGATGGTCAAATATTTTATAACAAAAGCAAAATAATTAACTTTTAAACACAACTGTAAAAAGTGGTTTTCATTTTAATAACAAAACATTAGTATTAAATATGTGTTAAAAGCCGATTGTTATGGTTTTAAAAACATGTTAACAATTTTAGTGTTATATTTTATAACTTTAAATGTAGGATAGTATTTTAATAAAAAGTAATAAATAACAACAATTTTCAAAATCATACAAGGGCTTTTAATTAAAAATAAAAATAATATAATATTATTATATTCAATAATAATAATAATAATAATAAAGAAAAAAAAATATTTACAATAATCAATATGGAAACCTATAAATATTTGTGAAATATATAGGCTACATACATAAATATAAACTATGGGAAAACCATAATATAATTAAAAATCTGACCAATAATATTAAAAAATATTATTATTGTACAAGGAACAAATGAACTCTAAAGAATAAAATACCAATATCTGCACATTTTAAATAGCCCCCATAACCCAACTTGATATCCATCATATTTTAAATTTAAGTACACAACAAAGATATTTGTATTTAAATATAATAAGTAAATAGTATATGAATTATTAAAAAAAAAAAACACAATAAAACCCCATTAAACAAATGTTATAACAATTTATTGACAAAATAAAAGACTTTCCTAATATTCAGAATTTTCTTTTTTAATATAGTTAATTAAAATTGCATGAAATAAACACGAAAAATAGTGCAATTATAGGAAAATATAAATTACATAACAAACATGTGTTAGTAGATAATTGAAATAAAATTGTCATCAACATGTATTTATGATTATACCTTTGTGCCTATAAAATTACAAAATTCAATTCTTTGCCTTAATGTTCAAATGCTAACAATAGAATAACAGTTGAATAATTTGATTTTGTTGAATTTAAATACGTTTTAGTGCATTTAATTATAGAATTAGTAAATCACAAAATAGAAAATAAATTTATTATTTCGATATGTATGCATATTTTTTTTTGTACTATTTTTTATATATATTATATTTATTTATTATATATTATATATATATATATATTAAATATTAAAATTAATATTGATCAATAATAATTTACAAAGCTGAATACATTAATTTCTTAAAAATAACAAATTTTTTGGTTCTTTTTCTTTAATAAGTATGGTGTGATAAGCCATCACAAATTATAACTACTGACAAATAAATACTACAGGAAAGTGTATGTAAATAAAAATACAACCAAAAAATGTCTTTAAAAGACATAAGTACACTGTAAATCTTAGACATTAAAAAAAAAAAAAATATATATATATATATATATATTGTAAATCACATTTCAATTACACATAATAACAGCTAATAGGACACACAATAGCAATATATAAAAAGTAAAGGATGGACTTCAAAATCATAAGATATAACATATAACATTTGTTTTAAGTACAATAATGTTGATAAAATAATCGTTATTGCACATTTCATATTTCAGTTTTTTTTTTTTTACATTATACATAAAAATTCTTTTCGGAATATGAGTATTTAGCACCAAAATGAAGATTCAATTTACTATACTTTTACAAATTTTGAATAGTATGAAATTATCAATTAGGGGAAGAATCTGGTTTTAGTTACTATTACTAGTCAAAAATGTAAATGCCTGTTATATATAAATAAAACAAAATAATTTAAGCTTCTGTTATTATTTATAACATGACTAAAAAATATATAAAAAGTTTATGTGAAGTTTTAAGTTTAAGAACACTTCATCACTAAATATGTTCAGTGAAAAAAACAAAATAATCTGACTAAACATAAAGGACCAAACGTTTGAAATACAAATCAGTCTTCACCAGAACATTAAAACATCATATTGGTCCAAAATTAACATATTTAATTTTTAAGTACTCATGAGTGTTTCTGGACTACATACTATTTATTATTTATTAAACTATCTTTGAGCTTGAAATATGATTTGAGCCGTTCCACAGCATATTCCTATAAAAAAAATCAAAAATTCAGTGTTATAAAACATGTGTACATATGTCAACAGAGTAAATGAAAAATGTAATTATTAATTCAAACACAGATCATTTGAAATTATTTTTAAAACAATAAAGAACTAATTTACAAAATTAAAATATAGGAAAATGTGTAAATATTTACTCTATATCCAAAAGTAATCTTTGACATTCGACTATTCACCACACTCCATATACCCCAGAATAAATGTGACGCTAAAATAAAATGTTGCACTTCGTTGAATATTATTTCAATTGATTCTTCATTTCCCATACATTGAGAATATCGTTTTAAAAACTCCATCTAATGTAATAAAACAATATTTATGAAATAAAATTTAGTCAGCGCATTACATTATATTTATACTTGTTGGTCTTTTGTTGGAAACAATTCTCTATTGACAGTATAATGTGGATATATGGGATTTGTGTAGTCATATGTCCATTCTATAAAGTGATTAGCTATATCAAAACCACGATAGTTGTAAGCACAATACTCATAATCAATAAGGCATAATGAACGACAACCAGAAGAATCATTTTCCTTCATTAGGATATTACCCTCCTGTAGATCATTGTGGCAAAATACAACAGGTGACCTCAATTTAGTCAAATGTTTTCTGTAATAATGAAAAACAAAATTATATTAGAACATTTTCAAAATAATAATGTTTTATAAAATATAGAATGTACTCATACTTAAGCCAGCGAGCTTCATCACAGAGATTTGTAGATAGTATCTGATCTAGCTCCAAGTTATCCCGTGACCAGTTTACGTCTTTAATTGGCTGTTGTAACCATCTATCCATAGTATCCCATAGCCATGTCGAGTCTTTATTAATTGGAATGTTCAACTGGTGTAAATCGGACATTTTTTCTGCAATCATAAGGCTTAGTTTCGGATCGCTTAACTCTTCAGATTTCAATGAACGAGCCTGTAAGTTTTCATAGATATTAAATACAGAACATACATGATTTACTTTATTTTATTCCAAATGAATGTTGGTTAACAATAGTTCATTTCTGTATGAAGTCTAAGTATTGGACGTTTTTATTATTTTGTATACTTGTTCTAAATCTAGGACAAAAATACATTAAATACGAATAAAACATATTTCAATCAATGAATTAAAGTCACAAAATAATCCTATCAAGTGCTTAACATTTTAATGTACTCAAAGCTTAACTTACTGATCAGCTATGATTAACATCATAGTTTGAATACTGATTGACTTGACCCACGAGTCTGAAATTTATGTTCGACTTTTGGAACAATAGCAACATATTCAAAAGCCATTAGAATATGTTATGTCAATGTCATTCAATTGTGTTATACAGATAGATAGATATAAATATATAGAAAGATATATTCGTATTTTTTTTTTTTTTTCATTAAAACCCCAAGAACTGGTAATATGACAGCAATGGGCCTAAATTTTTAAATAGCCACATTGAAAGAAACATTTTATTTATATCTATAGCCAATTGGCTATGAGCCACAAAAAAAAAACTATCACTTAAAATTTATCTTAGTAACATTAGATGATTCAAAGGTTAATAATGGTGTACATGGTATATAGGTATTACCTATTATTTTATCAAATCATTTACTTAAAATAAATTACGCATTCTTTATAAATCATTTAAGTTGACTTTATTTCATTATAAAACTTTATAATGTTGAATGTTGGTCTGTATTGAAATAAAATATTAATATTAAATAATTAATAAAAGTACAAATAGACTAATGTTTAAATTTATACCAGTTTATATGTATATAATAAATAATAATCTACATTTTTATTTGTTAATATTTAAATAATCATTTTTATCATACAAATAAATACAATCCATTTTAATGACAAAAATTATTCATAAAGCAAAAAGGAATTTATTTTATATTTATTTTAGTAATAAAATAGAAAGAACACATTCAATTTTTAATTAGTTTTAGTTTTAGTTATATGTCATTACGTTATTTAAAATGATGTATAAATTTAAAATAAGCAAAGTAGGTCCAGAATTGAAACTAATAAAATGAATTCAAAAGTGAGAAATAAAAATTACAAAAATAAAATTTATTCTATAATTCTTAACTAAATATTATTATAAACAGAATATTTATAATATAGTGCATGATTATCAGTATTTTTGTTTTTAACAATTTAATTGATAAATAATAAAAAAAAACCATATTGATTAAAAATAATTTATAACTATTAAAAAACTATTTTACCATAGTACATACAACAAATTTAAATGTTAAAACAAATTTTTAGTATAAATATAATAAAATTGTATTAAATTTTTATTTATAGGAAGCAGCAATTTTTTTTCATGGCAAATTCACGATTTATTTACATTTAATCAAAAAACTAGTTCAATTGAAAATCACATGTCTACAAATTGTGCTATTGAAGGTGAACAAGCTTACCGGAATGTATTCTTCTAGACGACCTCCAGGAAATATTCCGTGTAACTTAGGCCCCAAACCACGCTCTGATAGTAGAGTGAATATCACTGACTCTGTGATTATATTTTCAATAGCATTCTCACCATGTGTTTGACCATATAGTCTCATTAAAACGTCACGGGGCTCAGTAGCATTACTTTTTTTAAGTAATGTTACCTGATAAATCCAATTACTCAATCCACCACTAAAAAAAAGTTAAAATATTAATTAAGTTAAAAAAGTTTATAAAAATCTATAAATATACTATAATTCTTACTTGGTAAGAACTAACGGTATTTTTTTACATATTTTCCTTCTATTGAATTGTAATCTAATGCCATATTATTATTTACATAACTACTACTAACTAGACACAAAAGAATTGCAATTTGTTTTCAATTTATTAATCTTATATCTCTTTTACAGTTGATCATTAAAATGTTCCCAAATTATAAGTTAATTAATTTTTACGTCAAACTGTTTTTTAAAATTGTTTTATGCTTTGATTTTAAAATATAAGTCCATTTATGATTCATATCTCCTTTACAATACATAATGGGATTTTAAATCATGTTTTTCAAATTGAAAAAAATGTAAGAACTATAATTTTACTTTCCATAAAATATCTCAAATAATTTACATTTAAAAAAAGATGTTTACTTATAAGAATAATGTGATTTTATAGCTTAAAAATTCACATTATGTTTACAAATTTGTTTCGAGGTTAATTAGACTAGGAATAATATTGTAGTTTACAATATACTTATTTTATAACTAAAGAACAAAAATAATTGTTTTTTTTTAGTTGCCTATATGTTTTATACGCAAATAGAAACGTTCTTCATCACATGATCTACTAAACACATCCAAAATGCCTTTCTAACGTAATGCTAATCACATTAATAAAGTATAAAACGTTATTATTATTATGTAAGATGACTTATTATATAGTTAGTCATATATATACATACCAATATCATGATTACTAATATAAATACCTCAGACACTTAAAAAGGTACCTGTTGTATTTTTTCGATACTTTTTACAATGTAAACAATAATATGTTAGCATGTCGAACGATAATTTTGTGTCGGTTTTCGACGTTTTCTTTTTACGAATAAGAATAGAGTGTGGTATTACAAAAATGCACGCGCATATAAACAGCAGACTATATTGCGTCTCAGACAAATCGTTTGTATTTTATATGTATATATATATTTTTTTTTATGAATCGATATAATCGAATGTCATGGTGGATACACGATTAGGTAAGAATAATCCTCCACCACCACCCTTCCCTGCAGACAAATAACATACCACAAAAATATCAGTGACCAGTGCCAAGCAACATATTTTTTTCTTTCGTATTACTATTATTATTGCAGTAAACCGTAAATCGACAATTCGCGTGAGAATATTTGTATGAACAAACTATATATTTTTTTCTTTAAGTTTATTGTATACATAATACAAATTTATTATATACGTTTAAGTTCTTAACCTTTAAACAAAAGTTAATACATAAAACATAGCTAATAAATACAAAAATAGACAAGTACGAGCGTGTAAAAAACGAAAAAAACACATGACAAATACGACTGTAAAAAATAAAAATAAAGTATTCGAAACATAAATTATTCCATCTCTATATCAAATTTACATTTTTTATATAAATATAATTAAAATATGGCTAGATTAGTTTTTCAATAAACTGACAAAAACGAGATTATAAGTAGCCTAATCTCACCGAATGACTATAGTACTTGTAAATATAATCGGATTTTCCAACAATTTACTTAATATAAATATAACAATTAGTAAATATTTAAAACATTAATGTTTTGAGTTTAAATTTAAACTATTTTCAAGTACCAAAGTGTATTTCAATTCACTGACAATATGGTGAAAATCGATAACAATTTAATTTCAATCAATAGTCCAGTTAAAAATAAACTTATTGAGAATTCTAATAATATCGTTATATATATGCATATAACATATTTATGGCATATATTTTCTTAAAATAATATTTTTGTTGATCTTAAAACGCTAATTATAATTAACAATTATAATAATAATAGTTACCTTATCCGTTTCACAGTTATATCCTTTACTGTTATCTTCTTCCAGGATCCTTGTAAGTAGCCCCGGCAAAGCCTGGTTGCCATTTCAAACATATCGTTGTACTGTGCAAGACCCTAAACCAATTATAGGTTTTATATTAATCACACAATTAAAAAATAGATAAATAAATAATATTAGCTACTAAGTATATATACTTTACAGGAAGTTAAATCATTTTAACTCGATCAAAAAATTATTAATAATGAATGAATTTTTTCTTTATAGTAGTTTACTTAAAATATAAATTTGCATAAAACTATACCTAAAATAATATGCTTCTATTTGATACCAAGATAAGAAAAATAGTTCAAAGGTTGTTTACAGTATGTTAAACGAAAAAAAAAGTATTTAGTCAAAAATTTAAAAGAAACAAAATATATAAACAACATTTTTAATTATCTCTTTCTTTTTTTAATTTGTTATCATTAGTTACGTAAGGATCCAACACTAAATAGTAGGAATCTGCATATCATTATTAAAATATTTAATTCATTCATTATCATTTATCAAGAAACTAATTAATGTGTATAGTATTTTCAGTAATCTGTTTTGAGTAAACATGTTTTTTCAAGAAATAAATACTACAGGTATATGTTATTAAAAGTCATAAAAAAAATAATGTATGTTTATGATATGATGACAATGAATTGAAAATAATGTGCTAATCTTAAAAACAACAAGACGCGAAACAACAGATATTTTGTAATCATACAATTTTTTTTATTTATTTTGTATTTCCTAAAAGAATATAATTTGTATGCATGTGCTGTGACTTTATTAACTAATTTCACTACTGATCATAATTTATTGTATATTTATTTAAAGTTCTTCATTTTTACATACAAACAAAAGGGTTAAATTTAACAAAACACCATTAAAATAAAAATTATTGGAATATTCCCAAAATTAAAATGTTGATATAATTCTAACAAGTACGCATTTATGATGTTTATGACATGTTTATCCGATATTTTAAAATACCAACGATCAACAAATTAACAATAATTTTGATTATTTCAAAAACATATCTAAAAATTCAAATATTAATTTAAATTATGAACAACAATAAAAATTAAGAAAATGTATTCATATTCATCAGATTAAGCATTTAAATAATTCAAATAGTAATAAAATATAGTGATGGAGTATATACAGATGTAGATATGTTTTGTACATTTTTAATATAACAATAGGTACATTGAAAAATATTGAAATAAAATGGTTTCCATTTGTGACAAATAAATAATGTGATCATTAATACTCATTTGAATTCAATTACATTTAACATGTATTTGTTAAAATCTAAAGTTCATCAAATGGGCTAATGTTGGAATTTGGAACTATGCTAATGTAAACAGGCCACATATTATTTTAATATATGATTTCCTATGAAAAAAATCAGAAATATTCATCAATCCAAAACAGTAAATTATTAAAACAATCGACTAGCATTACAAAACATGTAAGTAATAAACTAATAATTTATAATGTATATAACCATTCAGTAAAACTTGACAGACCTATATCAATATATCTAAAAAATATTATAGGAAACGTATAGTATCTAAAGGAATACTTGTGTATATTTTTATTATTTTTTTCTTCTACAAAATTCGAATGGCTCTTTTTTTTTGTTGATTCCAAAATAATTATTAGGCAAGTTTCTAAATTTAAATTAACAATTACATATGATATTACAACTGGCCACTTGAACAATTTCAAATATATTTGGATTGAAAATTAAAATATAAACAAAAAATAACTGAAAATTCACCTTTTTTTTTTATTCCAATAAATAGGTATAAATATTATTTTAATGTATATATTATACAATTGTATCTATCGCAATAGTTTAAATAAAAATGTAATGTTGATGTCGAAAGAGGTAAATAAATGAAAATTATTATATTCAATAAATGATTTTAGTTTTAGAAGTTCAAATTTTTATTCACTACTAAAACATAAATTATACATATGATAGGTGTGTATTAATTTATATCAGTAAAACGATAAGAAAGTATTTGTTGGTTTTATTTGTATCATTAAATAAATGGAAAAAACGTAATTATATATAGCCATATAGAATAATTAAATAATTTTTGGTATTTCAAGTTCTCAACGTTAATATTTATAATTCGATTTTAAGATTACATTATATTATTATACTAGAGTAAATTTAAAAAATGAAGTATAAAACTCAAAAAATAAACATAATATTACCTAAATATTAAAAACGCGAGTATAATTAATTATGGAGAAAATGTAGAATTTTAATAATATATGTGCTACACTTAAATACTCGATCCTGTACTATTTCAATAGTTTTTGTTGCATTGTATTTGTTAATCATGATTAAAATTATATCTTAAATATGTTTTGGAATGTATTCAATAGTTTTTTTTCAAGTAGTTCTCACGAATCGCATTGGAAATCCTCAAAAATTCGAAAAATACCAGTTAATATAAAAAAAATCTTTTAACCCTTGGGATTATTCGATATTTTGATACTCCGACGGTTTTTATATTTCGATAACATTAATTCATACTATATAATACAATACAATATAAGAATAGCGACCGAAACTAAAACTTTTAAACATTGTAATAAATACGAATTTAAATAATTAAAAACTTATTTCCCTGTATTTTTTAATTTCAAAGAAAGAAAATAATAAATTAAAACTGTACCTGTTCCGCAAACAGTAAAAAAAGAAACAGTTAAATTTAAAAAAAAATTTTATGAATTTCTGAATGCAGCTTTTATGTTTATTAATCTTATTAATTATTTTAACTATATAGGTACATTAGGATTACTCATTAAGTAATACATTCTTTAATTGCACTTATTATGCTGTTTAATTAATGTAATTGTAAATTAGAAATTAGTCATCATTTACATTGTGAGAAATTAATTTTAAATTTATTGTGTAAGCAAGTAGGTTAGGTAAATATACAAATTATTGATTTTTTTTTAACACAAACAATTATCGTATATTGTAGGTATCTAATAAAAAATCAATAAAATGAAGTCCTGTAAGTCATTAATGTAACCAACAATGACAGTTTATAGTTGTTTGTATCAATAGTTTATTTGTTATAATCTGTCATGATCGCTGACAATTTTCATGTTTAACAAACAATAACAATGACTGTTGTTGTAACATCAACTAACTAGTAGTAATTTGTGTTTTGAAATATAATCGTACTCATTTATATTGAAACAAGTATACTGATAGACATTTGTAGTTAAGCGATTTGTATAATGATTTGATCTACATATATTCCATATAATAATATAACTGATATATTTTTAACACCTCTCTACTTGAACGAACAAATTAAAAATAAAAACTCAATAAAAACGACTTTATAACGTCAAATTATAACTAAATTCCGAAAAAGCTACAAACATTCGCGTATACACAGTTCGTTTGATTTATTGATTTATTTATATTGACTTAGGTAACTGTAATCGTCTATTTATTGAAGTACAGTATAAGTACGGCCTTGTAATCAGCGTGTTTAACAATACTCACTACTAAAAGGCTTGCCAGACGTATTAAATTGCGTGCCAACAACACATTTTCTTTGACGAAATGAAAAAGAAAAAAAAAGAAATTGGGCGGCGCGAATAAACTAAACCGATTTAAAGAAAAAACCCAATTATTTACGATATGGACGAACGTTATGAAGTGCCTGTATTATTTTTCGTTAAGTTAAAGCAAATTCCATAAATAAAATTCGTACCTGATAATAATTTAATTGCTGAGTTCTTTCGAGTAGGGTTTCAAATGCGTCAAAACTTGTCACAACATAAATATTTTCTCATTGTGAACACGTAAAAGTCTTAACAACATTAGGTATGTGACATTGCAATTAAAACATATTTGAATAGTTTCGAACACACCAGTGTAGTACCATAATCGACGATCGTTAAAACAATAATAATTACCGCGTCTATTGACGGATCGACCACCGCACTTTATATCATTAGATTTGCATAATCTAACGACTCATACAACGACTATCAAGGAAGGTAGCATATTCTGATTCAGAAAATGCATAAACAATAATAAGCGAGACTATAATACACTTTCAGACGACAGACAATATTCATTATAATTTCTATAATACAATAAACGCGAAAACAGTAGAATTCGCGGCAACATGAAATACACACTGACAAACCGACGAATATTTCAGTTTTCAGACGAAAATAGGTCATCGTACGATATAACTTTCACGCAAATCATCGCAGCATCGCGGATATAATAATAATAATAATATTACGCGGACAAGAGATGTAATATGGACAAGGAAAAGGTATCGACCAGTAAAAACAACGTTTTTTTTTATTTAGCTTTTAATTTCGCTCATGTACCTGTTAATTGTTAAAATTTATCCTCGACCAATTTGTGTCTGCGGACGTCGAACCGGATGCCGTCGCAGTGTCGAATCGTTAACGAAATGATTTCCCAAAGGGGGAAAAAATATGTGAAAAACAATTGACACTCGAGCGTGAACACCCCCACGCGATACACGACAAAAAACTACAGCCGTCGTGTACCCTACACTTCCCGCCCCTGGGGATGACGACGAAGCACGATAATTCTCAAAATTCACGCGTCCCGCAAAATCTACATTACACACAATAGCCGTTGATTACTATGCGCGCGCACTCTTACCTGTTTGTCGGCGTTGTTAACACCCATTCTGCCGGCAACCACTTTGTACAGGCGAACGGCCACGGCGATGACGAAATTCTTAGTCTTGACGATGTTCATCCGCCGGATGAACGATACGCTGCAGACGAGACGCTTGCTGTCAAACATCAAACACAGCGTATGGTTCGTTAGGTCGGTTGGACGATCACACGTAAAATTCAGTCCGCAAAATCACCGACGATTTGCGCGAGTGACTAACTGACAACCTCCGTGCGATATCGGAAATACGGTACACTACAAGTATATATAGTGTGTGTGTGTGTGTGTATGTTAGTTAGGTAACGCACGGCGAAACCACAAGACGACCGCGGTTAGCAGATAGTTACTAAAATGTATATATACTTTTTTTTTGAAATTAATAACAAACGAAATTCATATAAATCGCGACGGACGGTTTTGTGAGACGATAATAACGAACAATAATTATGACGGAAATGAACACCAACAATGACGACGGACGAATCGAGACTAGACGTGACGGTGATAACGGACGACCGCTTTGATAAGCGACGGGAACAAAATTGAAACGAAAACCGTAGTACAGCACCGTGTACGCTATATAGAGCGACGAACGTTGTTATAACGTGCGCGCGCTCGTGCGGTCGACAATCGATAGCAGCTGTCCGCCACATGACGTCACGCCCCGGGACGTGTCATCGCCGACGGTAGTCGAACATCCGTGTGGCGGTCGCGGTGATCGGTGTGCGGCCGCTATGAACGCGAATACCGTGCGAGCGGGGCAGCGTTGTGCGTCACCGATCGGCGGCGGCGGCGGCGTCGTCTACGTTTCGAGACACGTAGACGCAGCGTGGCATTCTCGGCGCAATCCGACCAACCTGCGGCGGCTGCATCCAGCGGCCGTGGTCTCCCCCGTGCCGCACGTTACGTGTACATTTACAACGATGATTGTGTCGTACGAAAACACACACCGCCGACACAACGCGATCGTTTTTTTTCTCGACGATATTCGCCGAAAACCGCGCGGACTTTTTTATGCCATTATTTTAACTACACTGACACATTACGACACACTCTCGTCCGTGTCGATTACACCGATTACTATGCTCCACACAATTATGATTATAGCCTATCGGAATGCGCGCTGTTCGCATATTCTCTTAAATATTATAGTATATTATATGTATGTATGTACGTATATATATAATTTTCGTAAAACCGAAAAATTCACCACATTCAAACATCAGACAATTTATTAAATTGTTATTTCTCAATCCCTTTCATTATAGAACTCATAAAAATGTATATTATACACGTATGTATAGTTTTAACATTTCATCATTTTAATTAGTTGTATATATATAATAAAGCCGCATACACTTAATCATAAAACTATATTACAAATTATCAGTGTCTAACGGTTTTTATTTTTTCGTGTATGATTTAAAAATATTTAACCATACAATATTCAAGCGACTTGATAATATATATATATAGTAGTCCATTTAAAAACTCAATCAATTTTCAAAAGTTATCGGCAGGTCAATGGCTCGAGAAGGGATAACGAGTTAAAAATTAAAATTAATCATATATATAATATATAAGACGTATTGTGCACTACATGCGCATGGAAATGGAATAATTATTTAATCAGTGCCTGATGAGTCAAACCTATCGATAAATAATACACATCAATATCCGTGGAGGTTACGATCTTTTGTTTTTAAAAGATTTGTTTTAAACTATACGACATATTAACAAAAAAAAATTCTACAAATTATAGTTATTGCAAAAATATATGTTTATATTATATTGAATTTGAATTCTTAATTAGTGTACAAGGTCAGAAGGTGTATTTCGATTAACTAACAAATTGTTATATAGCTACATATTGTTTATGTTGGTTCTAGGTGCAAATTTTATATATATATATATATATAGGCTTTTAATGATTTTTATACATTTAGGTACGCTACAATTATAGTATAACATCACTTTTTTAAGTTTAAATATACATTTTAAAATAATTTTTGCTGTTCAAAATAGCCAATTTGTAAGTTTAATTTCATAAATTATATATATATATATATATATATATATATATATATATATATATATATAAATTGGTGTGGTAAAAACTATTCTAAATATTCTGCCATTTTTTCTATAGTTTTTTAAGTTTATGTAGTGTACGATAATTATGAATAGTAGTAATTAGTATTTTCTGTACATAGAAAAAATTAACTCAGTTATAGTAAAAAGTTACTAAGTAAATAGTGAATAGGTACTAAAATGATGAGTGATATATTTTTATACATGGATTGTATTGTTAGCTGTAAATATATGTATTATCTATTGATTCAAACAGTATCCCAAAAATTGCGTAGATATTTCTATTATAAATGCACATTTAAATATACTGAAAATATAAGTATGAATATATTTATGTTAGATTATATACTTTTATAGTTATGTATATATCAATAGAATATATATTTAGTGACTGGCGAAAATTAAAATTATACCGTTTATAATATACCATATACAACGTATTTTACTTTAAGACTTAAATGCCTCCATAATCAGAATTAGTTTATAACCTATTGTACAATTAGCTAAGCATCTTAACAGCAATATCATTTTCGAAGTCAAAACTATTTACATTGATGTTTTCTATATTAAGCACTCGCGTGAAAACACTATCATAATACAATATTAATAATGTATATAAATAATGACATTTGTCAATAATATACTGCTCTATTATAAGATAATACAATTATTGAAATATTATTTAATATTATAATTTAATTAAGCACACGTACATTTTTTATGCAAAATACTATATAGTATGTTTTATTCATTTTAGTACATCAATGTATACAATATTTCATTGATAAAATATAATACGAAACTAAAAGTGTATAAATATTTCATAAAAATTGATAAAACGTTGTAATAGTTTATAAGTGATAGCATGCTACATGCACATACACATATATTTTACATCTACTATTCATAATAAATCTGATAATAGCAATTGATATCTATAAGCACCCGAAAATATCAACTGTATAATACATAGTACAAATCCGTTAATATAACATTTTAGTAAATTAAATAATCTATAAATCAATTAAAACTTACACACTATTTAATACAATATTTTAAAAAGTAACTATTGAGTATAAATTTACAATAGTATTATTTCCATACCAACGATATAATATAGAAGCGGATTATAATACGACTTACAACGAAATATTCCAACTATATTACGTACAAGAAAACAGAATGTACAATTTATATCTATTCGCAAAATGCACATACCCACATATTATATACGAGAGCTTTATAATAATCTAAAACGTATTTTTACAAAAATTAATTCATAATCCAGTATAATAATTCGCATGTTTTTTAATATGTAGGTATCATAAATATATATGACAACGGTTTATCCACAGGTATCTATAATATAGTACACAATATTTAATATATCATATATACGAGTACATATATCTATATATACATGCAGTAAAAATGTTCTTGTACAAATAACGATTGTACAATAATGAAGCATATTCAATAAAATACCTGTAGTGAAAACACGCGTGACATAAGGTAAATATGTGTATTGTTTATTTACCAATAAATTATTGAATTAATTATTATGTATATATTTCTGCAGCGTGTACGTTTAATATATAATATGTAGCCCACGTATAGATCTTGCGAAAGCTAATCGTTTATATTTTTGCATATGTGCAATGTGTAGCGTATAATAAAATATAAAAATTCCGATAATTCCGTTTAAGCCATTTTTATAGCATTATATTGTATTAAACGCAATAAAATAGATACATATTATAATGGTATATAGTATATGATAGGAATTAACTATAACCACCTGCTACAGGTAGGTTTGAAATTTGTACGCTTTTTCAGGATTATCTGCGTATAATATTTATCATAAAATAATAATATGCAATCCAGTCCAATAGCTTACTTCAAAATAATTCACGCAATTTTAAATAGTTGTAACTTTATATAATAAAATTATACTATATAGGTATATACACTGCAAGAATATATACTCTCCCAAGGCAAAGATAATGCATTAATATATATATACGTATATACAAAAATGATTAATTTTTTACATATTTCGTTTTAAATTTTAATACATATGAAATATTTTTCTGGACGAATTTGAAATATATTATACGATATTAGAAAATAAATATTTAATACAAATACAATTGTATTACCTATACTCATTTTTGCAGCGTTAGTTCGACAATTGTTGTCATTTTGATGTATCAGTAAGATACTAAATAGTCAATAAGTTATAGATAAATACAATATAAAATAAATTTTGTATATAAAATATATACAATCAAACAGTTGCGAATCAAACGTACATCTTACACTAAGAGCCATGGGATCTATGAAAACAAACGTTATGAAAAATGTACTGCTATCAATATTATTCAAATAATGATATAACGATAAGCTTTGAAATAAATGTTTATACAGTAAAGTATTTTTCAAATATACATTTGAGTTTCAAATTATTTTTAAAAAAATTACCTGCACCGTATATGCGAACATATCAATTAAATTTATAAAAAAAAAAACATTTTTTTTAGTAGGGTACACATTATGAAATTTAAAATTTGAAGGACACATATTAATAATTACCTTGACATATTAATGTGCATGTTTATACTATATAATTATCGTAATCTATTTACGTTTTAAATTTACGTGTATTCCTAGAATTCGATGATCACACTTTAATCTGCATAAGTTGTTTTAAATTTGAAAGTAATGATCAATGATAAACTATTTCGAAAACGATTCCAAGTATGAAACGTGGTCAGAAAAATTTGAATGTAGTAATATTTGTTTAATTACATTTTTTAATTTAAAAACCGCAACATTTTATACATTTAAACAGAATTACTATAAAATGACTTTTAAAAATCAAACATTAAACATTTATAAGTTATAACAACAAAAATGCCATTCCCAATTTTTTGAATACAGTACAAATATAAAATTTAATTAATTTTCAATTTAATTCACATTTAATTAACAAAAGGACACATTTTATACCATAAAAACTTGTAAAAAATACATTACATTTTTAACATCCAAAAAGTCTATATTTAGATATATATTTAGAAGAATAATTCAAATTATTTTATAACTGTGTATAATATTACGTTGATAGTAATAAAATATTTAAATTAATAGACTGCAGTTAAAATTTAAAATCTCATAAAAAAGATAACTATTATCGAACGACTATATTCGAATTACAACAATTAACCAAATTGAATTTAGTTGTACATTTTGATCTTTTTTACAAACAACTTGAAATAATATTTATGGACTTATAGTTTACACTGCATAATTTAAATAAAGTTTCTGTTTTGTTGATTTTTATTTATTTTGTATAAATGAACACGTTACACATGGCAGTAAAAATAAGGCCATATAACATTTTACTTTTGATTTAATTTTATTAATTTAATATAAATAATAAAAGCATAATGATCCCGTATATACTGCAAGTTTTAGTTTAATTTTAAATTAAATAATTAAATCGTTTACTAAATTATTAAAATAAGGTATATATTTTTGAATCATTTTAATTATTAATAATATTTGCAAATAGAAATTTGCATATTTGTTCATGCATATTGAAAGTGCCCAATGCGTTTGTTGAATTCTTTTTTCGTAATCAACTTGTAAAATGTAAATGAACTATTATTAAAAGCTTATACTTACGTATATTAACTAACGTATTAATATATGTAATGTAAATTTGACGTTCCTATTTTTAAATTTTGTCCTTGACAATGCACTGAATAAATTAAAAATAATTTTTATGCATGAAAAATAACGAAGCATGAAAGTTAAAAAACAACGTAATACGTAAAATTAAAAGAAAAATCAATTGTATACGTGTTATGTACAGTAAAAATGTCATGAATTTCAAGGGACGAAATTTATTATTTTGTATTATGAACGTATTCTGTATTAGTATATTACTCAAATATAGATTACGTTTATTAAAATAAAAAGTAATCCTATCACCTAGCTTCAAACAATTATTTCACTATCTATGTATAATTTTAAGTTATAAATTATGAGTATAAAATTATTAATACAATGTAAACAACTTTTATTAGTATTTAGTGATATAGATATCAGATAAAAATAGGTACATGCAATACACTTTATTTATCGTGATATCAATAGACAAATAAAAATTATATCATAATGAAAACTACTAATATTAAAATTATGTATTACTGTATTAGTTGAATTTTCTAAAACGTTTATGTTCAAAGAGTGCAGGGAAAGTAATATCGTCTCGGACCTTGGTTCTAAAAATAGATTAAAATATAGACAACAGTAAATGTCGAATTAATTTCGATAGAGAAACATTTAGTGCTATACAATTTTTGTGGTACAGAATGATTAATTTAGTATAATAATAGCAAACAAAAATTAATTTAATGATACTTATATATGTAGATCCTACCAATTACTAGGAACATGCATATTCACGCCTCTCGCTAATGTCTCTCTAAATTTTAAATAGCTGTTGTGACAATAAAATCTACAAAAACTATCTACGTTTGATATTTTTAGACACAATTAGAGATAGATGGTATTTTTTTTTATGAAATACATATACGTAATCTGTTAATGTCATTGTCTTTTCAGACTTATTGCTGTATATAGACTCAACAACATTATAATGATATAATACAATAACATATTTCGTTTTACTGATATTGTTAAACTATTCGTTTAATCATTCGTCAATAATGTGTTTTTAAAAATCCAGAGAGTTAGGCGATCGCCCCGTTTTGCCATTCGCCGCAAGTATAACGTTACTGCGATAACGTAATTAATTTCAGTATTACCTATTACATGTTATACATTTATACATATCTAAATAATAGTTTTGTTTTTGCTAAAACGTAAATTTCGAATGTACGTCACATATTTCCGTATAATTTTAGACAACGCGTAAAATGTGTACCTAATTTTACCTAATAACATGTACCTAATTTTATTATTTAAAAAACTGTTTTATTTGCTATCGGTAAACAAAAAATCCTATTATATTTATATACACGCGTATATCAACAAAATAATGACTATAATCTATAGGTCTTAGGCGGATTAAATATTCGCATACATAAAAATAACTACATAGGTGATTACACGCAATTCATAAATACACAAACACAACACAGAATTATTGTTATATTTACATATGACGTAAGTACCACCCTACAAAATATCATTAATATGACAAAACGTATTTTGGCAGTGTTTTGTTTTGAACTCGAGTTATTTTGATTATACTATGCTGCTTGTCAACAATAACAGAAAAACAATGAACGAATTATACGCTGTATGTGTTATGAGTAAAAGGAACACGATAAAAAACATTTGAATATTGTGAATTTGAGCTCGAATAGGTCGTATGTAGGTAGGTACTACCTTTACATAATTATAATTCCGAATAAAAAAAGGATGACCGCATGTCAGTTTTTTATTGTAAAGATTTTTTGGACGTCAAGTCGAGCTTTATACACGTCCCTCTGACACACCAAATGACATAATAAACAACAACATGTTAATAATAGGGTTGGAGGAGATCCCGTAAACATGAGAACGAGCTATATTCGCTGAAAATATATAGAATATAGATTATGTGTTTATGATTTTTACGTACTTAATGTTTTTCCGATCCGAATTGAATATATCGAAGTATATCAAGGTTGTTGCCAGGTTGCCTTTTGTGTTCTCAATTTTTTTCGCCCTAGTATTTTCTACACTCGGTAAGTC
Organism: Schlechtendalia chinensis; assembly: GCA_019022885.1. Classification (NCBI taxonomy): domain Eukaryota; kingdom Metazoa; phylum Arthropoda; class Insecta; order Hemiptera; family Aphididae; genus Schlechtendalia; species Schlechtendalia chinensis. The sequence continues at coordinate 4,120,397 of CM032341.1, forward strand.
TCAGCAACAGCTACCATCAATACGCATGTTCTGTGTTAAAAATCCGTAAACAAAAATATGTTAGATCAATTACATAAATTAATTTTATTTATTAAATCCTCTTTTTTGTATTACAAAAAAAAAAAATTAATTTAAAATTACAACACGCAATGCGCCCGATATACTTACTTTCTCTATTATAAGTACAAGGTATTTTTAATATTATCAAAGTCAAAGGGATAAATCCACGTCAGGGTCAAGCGGGAAGGACATTTATCCGAGGGGCTCTGAAGGTTATATGTCTTTTTATATATATTTACCAAATGCTGAAAATATTAATAATATAAAATGAACGTAATTAAATTTATTTGCCGAATTACTCATATCAATATTTATGTGAATGAATACAAAAAATGGAAAAATTGAAAATCAGTTTGAACTCTGAACTGTTATTGTTATGTTGTCAAAAGTCAGTGTTCACCTGTTATCATCCTAACGTTAACATCGGCGCACATGATTATAAATTTTCGTCATGGTCGACCTTTGACGTTTTGGGGACCAAACCCCGTTGCATATTTGCATTTCATTCGTATTTCGCACTTATATGTTGGTATTATAACGCAATCATTAATTATTACGAGTATATCGTAACGGAAGTCCAAAATTCGTAAACATATTATTGTTCATAAATTGTAATAACATAATATAAATTATTATGGATAACTATGGTCCTGTCGTAAATCTCAGCACGACCTGCACAACAGTAAACACACGATCATGAGTCACAAGGACATATCTCATATAATAGCATAAAAATGTATATAATTTCACCAAATGATTATCATTCCATGTTTATCATGTATCTCTTGAAAAACAATATTATAGTACGTAATAAAATCGATAAATTAAAAAATATAAAATCAATACATTATAATTAAATAATATACATATATGTAGTCCTTGAGCGTATTTATGAGTTACAAAGACAGCTTTTGAAGCAAAAGAAAAATTTTAAAGTGAATAGAATACTTAACATGGGTATATGATTAGATAGAATTTTGACCTGGTCAGAAAATAAGTAAACATGACTTATCGTTATAAGAGTAACTAGGGGAGGGAATTAAGCCCCCAAAAATTATTCAATATTTTCCCACCCAAAAGAAGTCAGGACTTGAGCCGTTCTTACTTTAAAAATTTATAAAAGTTATGGCTAAGCTAATATCGTCAACAAAATAATTGAATACAAATAGATATTATAAATTACCATTGATATTCGATTTTATAATAAATATTATATTAATATGATATAAAAAATGTCAATGAAGTATGTATTAAGTATTCAGTATTTATTCATGAGGAGTGATATGGACTGTTCCATCATACTCTGGTATTCATATTGTCACAAAGAACAAATTATATGAAAACTTGGATAACCGTATTTATAAGAATATGTACATACAACACATAAAGACTTATTTTTCTTGAAGGACGTATGGAATATACCTCGTGTAGAAACTATTTGTGTATATTAAATCAATTTTCGTGTTGTTGAAATTGTTTAATTGTTAATTTGTACACTTAAATGTTATTCTAACATGAAATTAAATATTAAAAAATAAAAACTTTTGTGATCATTGGGTTGTACAGTATCATACTACTTGTAAATAAATTTTTATCAGTCGTTTGAAAAAGTAATGATTATATGTATTCAGGTAAGTGATCAGATTTGAAGTTATTAAAATTAAAATAAGCACTAAGAACCAATATAAAATATATGTTTTATTAAATAAAAATAATAAAAAACTAAATATTACTGTCCATTATTATACTAGCCATAGATATATGCGGTATATCTCAATCAACCTATAACCACATAGAACTTATCCTTATACCTAGGTATTACAAGATCTATGGACAGTGCTTGAATTGGTGGGGTGAGAGGCAGAATACCTCTCTTTTTTTAAAATTATTTCATGTACCCCTTCTAATTTTTCTTAATGGGACGCCAAGAACGTTAAACTCTCCTACAAATCAATAAGACATTTAATTCTTCAGGAATATTTGTTTTATCCTTTTGCGTTCCTCTTCTAATGTTTTTCTAGTTCAAGCATTGTTGTCTATGGCTATAATTATTCAAATGTATACCTTAATTTGTAATTATAATTACACATAGATGGTATTAAGACATTTTCCATTTTTCTGGAAAGTTTACAAAATTTAGATTTACATAAATACCTGCTTATACCATTCTATAGTCTATAATCTAATAATATATTAAATAGAATTTATAATTGTTTGTAAAATTAAAAAAATACAGTTGAAGAAATAAAAAAATATTGTTTTTCAGTCTTCTTGTAGTTTTTGTAAAAGTTATTCATTTAGCCACACGTTTTTGTTGTCTTGCACGATAAATGTCGAATGGAGGTGGTACTAGGTTAATATCTTCATCACTGTCTTCACCTTTGCCCGACAGTCCAGCTATTTTACGTTTCTTTTTATTGGAACCACTATGTGCTGTATCTTCATTGGCCCATTGAACTGACATAGCAGTATCAAATAACTTTAAATCAACACCATTATCAGCTTTTGGCATTGGTGCTATAACATAAGTATATATAAACCAATATAAATTAATTTACCACTATAGTATTGTGTGAATTAATTTATATGTGATATTATTATATAATTGTTAGGCTTTAAAGTTGAATACTTGTACATTTTTACAACATGATAAAGATAAATACTAATAGAGTGTTAATTTTTTTAATGTTATAATAATATTTAAATATTGTCAAGTTGTTAAGCACCATCATAAATATTAAACACTTATAGTGCTACACTTTTATTATTATTCACCTTTTGATTACATCATTAATAACATCATTATTTTATATAATTATGGTGCCTACTAGTTTTCTAATTAATGAAAGTGGTTTTCATTCAAATCCAAAATTCAAATAGTAGAAAATAAAGATTGTTATAAGTAATTGAACAACTTGGGTTCACTCATTTATCATTGTCAGGACTTAAAAATTTATGCATTTGAACAGTTTTAAGAAATATTCAAAATTTAGCTTGGTATAGAAAATGAGTGTTATTTTAAGTTTTTACAAACAAAAAAAAAGTCAAATATTGTATAACTTTTTTACATATTTTGTTTTTTTTATATAAAGCATTAAGAAAAAATATTTTTCCATATTATTTCATCGCTGATAATAAAAAAAATTACAAACTCGATGTCTCTCTTTGAATCTTTAAGGAATGTCAAAAATGTTGAATTAAAAGATAATAATTAGTATATGCAAATTGGAAAATTAAGTATATGAAGAAAAATATAGGTATGAATCATTTAAAGCAATTTTTCAAATATACACCCAATGACGAAGTAACAGACATTAAACACACGATTGAAGTACAAATAATTATACTTATTTCAAATAAAATTACATCTGTGAACGATTTAGTTCATTATATATAAAAACACACTATTTGACAATCAAAGATCATTCAAACTTGAAAATGTTCATCCACATATAATGCAATTCAGATTTCAGGTAAAAAATTCATTTCATACATTTTTAAATTTTATTGAATTAAAAAATATTGGGAATCTCGTATTATTTATGTTTTGATAAGAATATAAAGATTACTCATATCCAAAACTTATTGAAATAGAAAACACTTAAAGATAAATTTTATTCTTATTGCATGATTTTATATTTTACAATGCATATTTTACTATATTTAAGTGTAAAAAAACTTTGAGCTAGTCATTATTAAGTGCAGCAAAGTTCTGTTTTCAAAACATGATTATAAAATAACGTAAAATAATATATTTTTTTAGAGTATCATTTTAATAATTATTCAATATTTAAATGTTAATAGCTATAATATATTATTAACTCCATTTCATAACTCACCTTTTTCAGGAAGTATAAGTCTAAGGAAAATATCCATGAGCATGTCCACAGATACAAATGGGCCATGAAAACAACCAGGTGGTGGTAACACTTGCATTAGTTGGCAAGCAGATGGTGGCGGCGGAAAAGTTCCACCTTAAAAATATTATTGATAATATTTTCAAAATAAATAATTGACTGATTTTAATTACCTGGTACAATATGTTCACCTGGAAAAGCATTCAATTTTGGCTTATAAGGTACCATTTGAGAAATATCTGGCACTGGTAAACAACTCTCATTCGGTCGATTATCTAAATCTTCTATTCCATCACTAACAGCAGATCTTTGAGTAGAATTATGCATTGTTTTAGAGACTGTATTGGTCACTTCATTATAACCAATAGACTTTAGCTCGGGACTTGTACAAGGAAAAAGATTTAAGAACCTGTATCTGTCTACAAGCTGTGCAGTTTCTTTACCTTCAAACTCACTTAACTAGATTAAAAATAAACATAAATATTTTAATTACATTTTTATTTTGAACTTCTTTTAGTTACCTTGCCAAAAACAGCCGATCTTCGTTTTTCAACTTTTAATATACTCGACAAATCACCAATGTTTGATTCAAACTCAAGAAATCGATTCCATATTTCTCTAAAGTTAATGCAATTGAAAAATATTTATTATTATTTAATTGTATGTTATGTTTTTAAAATTTTAATAATTACACAGATTTTTCTGGCTCTAGACTAGTGTTTGATAAAACTCTCTCGAACAACACCCTTGTATTGTTATCCTCTATAAAAAGAGTAAGATTAATAAATGATTAATTATTTTAAAACAAAAATGTATTACATACCATTAAGGTGAGAAAGATAATCTATATAACTAATTATATATTGAGGGTTGTCACAATATTTTTTTAACCCAAGCTCAAAAATACGGAAAGCAATGTTTTTATCTTTGCTGCAATAGTATTCCATTAAAGCAGCCGAGACATAGACATGGTATTTGGACCTAGAGTCTTCCCTAGCTCTTTTAAAAACAGCTCGTGCAGATTTAATTCCCTCGGCACGGCGAGCAAATTTCATATACTGTACATATGTCTGTAAATAATAACTATTTAATAAATTACATAGACAATAGAAAACTAATTATCAAATTCATACTAGAGTTGGATCAGTAGTAATTTCATTTTCTAAATAACTTTTGTAAATGTTGTGAACTTTTTCATAATTCATACGTCCTTCTTCAAAGTCAGCATAAGCAAAACGTAATAACATACTTGTGTTCAATACAGTGCCGATTGCTCTTTCATAAACATTGGCTGCTTCATCACTATATTGTTTCGCTGCTGATATATCCTAAATTTGTAAAAACTATAATAATGTTTAAATAAAATTAAATATTTTAAAACTCTTACTCCTTTTTCTGAGAGAATTTTAGAACTACCATCTAAAAACTGAGCAGCTTCATACCAAAAGTCAGGATGATGAGTCATACATAAAAGTGCTTGATCAAAAGCAAACATAACCCGTCTAGTAATTAATGCTGTATCTTCAGTATTTAAAGGGTTTGATTTTTCCCAAATTATGTATTTTTTCCATAATTCCACCTACAAAAATTTAAAAAATTAAGTATGTAAATACATATATGCAACCATAATAAGATCTGATACTTACTTGTTTCATTTCATCCATTCCTCCAGTTGGTGGTACACTAGGAAAATTCTTGTTTAATCCTCTTATAACCACTTCATATTCTTTGGTGACCCTTCTGGCATTCATGTAATCTCTACTTCGTTCTATCATCATTTTATCAGCAATCATAATATTAATACTTTGTTCAAAAGCAAGGTATTCTTTCCATAGCAATTCAATATTAATCATAGGATTTACAACACCACGTTGATAAACCTAAAATTAAAATAGGATATTATAGTATAGACAAAAAATAAGGTTAAAATGATAAAATTCAAAAACCTTTCTAATTGCTGTGATCTTTTGATTTTCAGCATACGAACCAACAGCTTCAACGCTACTCAAAAAGGTTATGTAATCTTGCCAAATGTTATGTGAATGAATGTCCATACCAATTTTTTCTAAGGCAAAATCATATGCTTGAGCCATTTTTTCTCTAAAATATTAATTTAAATTAGTTATTTATTGAGAATATGTATACAAAGAAAAATTATTTACTTATAAGTTGGTAACAGTGCTTTTGTTTCTTTAACATAAGCTAGGTAAAGTTTCCATAATTCAATGTTAAGTACTTTGACAAGACATCTTTGGAAAAGCTAATTAATAAATATTAAAATTAATAAAAAAGCAATTTTTCAAAATACAAACATTTTATATATTTTTAATAAAGATAGGTCAATTTTTTTGAAAATCTTACTATATGAAAAAAAAATTGAAATAATTTATTAAGTTTTTAGTTTGATTCACAAATAGAATGTGATATTAATTTTAAATCTATTTTTGGTGTGTTTAAAATTATTGATTTGAATAATTTATTATAATTAATGTTATGTTTTAACCATAATTTAAGATTTTGTGATTTTATATTACTATAATAATATAGATTATAGATCATTTTTCATATCACAAATGACAAATCATGAACTATATTTATAAAAAATAACTACTGTCTATTTATATACTTATACAGATTATATTTTAAGGTGCATATTGATTATTCTTTACATATTTAAAAGAACTATTCGTGTACTTAAAATCAATTTTTGTTTCGTTGCAGTTGTTTTATGCTTATAACATTATGTTGTAAACTAAGCTTTTTAGTTAAACTGAAAAATTAATAACTGTTTTCCAGATAATGAAGTATAATGAAAATTAATATAAAACACATTTCATTAGGCAAAATAATAAATTGACTGTAAATATTACTATGGACTAATCATAGAGGTATGAAGAAGCATTTAAAATGGGGAGAAGGTATGTAAAATATAAGCAGATATATTCCACAGCCTAAATTTATAATAAACTATACATATTGTTATTATAATATTATAATAAATATTTGATACATTTTGTATATAATCAATTATCTAGAATACCAGTAATCACAAGAAAATGTCAAATTTTATTTAAACATTAAATAGTGCCATTATAATAAAAGTTACGCAAGTACTTAGTTTTAATAAAAATTAAGAATAATTCAAACAAATAATTGTAAATTTTCAATTCAATTTGAGTTTGTTAACGATAGAAAAAATTTGGTTCATCTCCAAATTTAAGTTTGACCCATTTTTAATTATAATTTATATTTTGAAAATAATATAAATATTATTTTTAAGTTTATAATAATGCTATATTATGATCTATATGTAATATAAAACCACAAAACCTATCAATTTTTTTTAAGAAATTTGAAACAATTCAACCCATTTTTTATTATTAATAAGTTACCTTTTCAACTTTTTCAAAGTTCCGACCACGCATCTAAAATACAAAATACAATAATGTTTTCTAATGACAATAGTAAAAAAATTGATTTCAAAATCAGAGCAATAGGCTATTTTTAAAGTTAATTTTAACTAGGATTTATTATTATAATTTTATACATACTTCCATTTCAATATAATACTTCCAGTATCGGCCAGAAGTCGGAAATGTAGTGACAAGTTTTTCAAAGAATGACCGTACATCATTTATCCATCTGGTCTGAGCTTCACGTAGCAATATTGCCCAAGACTCTACATCCCATGGATTTTCGTTAGTTGAATCTTGTGCTTCTTCAAATTTTTCATTACCCCAATTCTACAACAAATCATATAAGTCATAACTAGGGCTCGGATTTTGTAGTAAATGCTTCTTTTGAGGGGAGTATGATAGAAAGATAATTCTTATATATAAATACGTTTTGAATCGTTCCGATTTTAATGAAGTAAACTTTGTTTTGCTTTTTTTCCACAAAATCTGCTTTTTCCTCTATTTGGTTCTTTTTTCTTGAAATTTTAACTTATTTCTATGTATATTATACTTGGACTATATTATTATTACCAGAAATTATAAAACCAGTGAAAAAACCAGTAATTAATGTATGAAAAAATAAATGTTAGAACATAAAATAATGTTAGAAAAAAAGAGGTATTTTTTATTTTTTATTTTTGTTTCAAGTATTTGCTGCATTTATATATTAATTTTTTTTAGGCGAACCCTTGGCAAAAAGTATAGGTACTGTGTTAGAAGCAAAACAAAAGTTAGAGAAAGCTAATGGTGAAGTAGCGAAATTGATTTTAGAAAAGTGCAATCGTGTTTTTTCAAAGAATAATGGATGGGTAGAACTTCAAAAAATCAATAGTATTCATAATGGCATTGCACTAAATGTAAATGTGGAACAGTATGATTCAAATGATTTAGTTTATAAGAAATATGCACCGATTACATCGGTTGATGTGGAAAGGTCTTTTTCTGTGTATAAAAATATATTAGCACCCAATAGAATGAGTTTTAATGAAAGTAACTTGACTAAATATATGGTCGTAAATTCCTTTTTTAATATTTAATTTTATGTGTAATTGAAATTTGTTTTTTTAGAATTAAATTTAATAAATGCTTTTTTTGGCAACTTAAAATGCTTTTTTAAGGATTTATTTTGCTACAAAATCCGAGCCCTAGTCATAACCATAAAAAATACTACAAAATAATTTTGCACCGTTAAAATTTTATTAGGCACACTTACCACTGGCGGATATTCTTCGATTGCCGTTTCCATTTTAGAATGTTCCCGATACAGTAGTTTCAGTCTTAATCATAAAATATTTTCTATTATTGGGGACCCAATATTTCAAATCGAAAACTTAGTATCTTATAAACACAAATTTTAAACTTGAAATAAATTAGACATCGGTTGTTAAAACACAGCGACCCGGCTTGCCCGTTTAAGTATAATAGGCATTAGATATTGAAGCCATAGAAATTAAAAGGGATTAGAGACACTGAGTGTGCACTATCACAAAACTGAAATTTTTCTGTTATTGAAGAATGATAACAACAATAATTGATAATATAATACCACAAAATTATAGACATAAAGTAATTTTATATGTCTAAACATTGAATACACATATTCTTTGCAAGAGAGTACTTCCGGTAAGCGATTTTCTTGGATTTAGGTTATTAGTATTAATATATAATATTACTATTCTATGGTACACGAACATGGCTGCCCGGTGCTCATGTGCAAGTTACATACTTGGAACGTCTGATAAGAATCTTTGAGCATTCAGTGTTATTTTTTACTACGTGATCCATATAAATAAAATATATTCTGTGATACATCGCCCATAACTGATAACATTCAGTTATCAATAATGAATTTCATCGTTATCAGCAGCGAACTATTTTCATTTAATCAATTAATAATAAAGTATAAATTAAGGTTTTCAGCATTCTTCATCGTGTCTTACGTGTATGGTCTAAAGTGACGTATGTACTCTAAGAGTCATTACGACCATTGCGTTATGACAGTGGTTTTGGTTGACGGCGGACACATCGAAAACCGTTGGTGTGTGTTGAACAAATGAAGTACTAATTAAGAGTTTGTTCAAAATTGACTTCATAAAAAAAGCCATGGCCGAGTTCATTAGAGGCGGTCCGGGTGTGGTGTTACGTGACAAGATAACTGCTACACTCAGTCTCAACAGTGAAGATAGCCAGGACATGCTTGACCAAGACTTTGATCCATTTCTGGAACAAGATGAACAGGATGGATCAAATGTATCGTTTTTACAGGCACCACCTGAGAATCATTGGTATCACGGCCGGTTGAGTCGATATATAGCAGAGGATCGGCTGTGGCAAACATCAGAAATTGGCAGTTATCTAGTACGTGAAAGTGACCGTAAACCTGGCTCATATGTACTATCATACCTAGGACGTACGGGTATAAATCACTTTAGAGTGGCAGCAGTATGTGGTGATTTCTACATAGGTGGTAGACAATTTGACAGTTTATCCGATTTGATTGGTTACTATACAAACTGTTCAGATTTGTTGAAGAAAGAAAGACTTGTGTGTCCAGTAGCACCGCCTGAACCGGTCAATGATAAAAAACGTGTTGTAGCGATTTTACCATATACTAAAATGCCAGATACAGATGAACTAACATTTCAAAAAGGAGACATATTTTTTGTACACAATGACATGGGAGATGGATGGTTATGGGTTACTGCTCATAGAACAGGTGAACAAGGAATGATTTTTAGGGATTTGGTAAGTCATAATTTTTGATTAATTTAATACTTGCATAATATTTTTAAAAATATAACTTTCCTAGTTTAATTATAAATTAGCTATAACCTCTTGCACATATAACCTTTCTGAATATAACAACTTTTAATTTATTTCTGATAAAAATATTTCTTAAAACTATTTCTTACTAATTTTAGTATCAATTTATGTTTTTTTATTTTTAATTAATTTATAATTAATGATTCAATAAATATAATAATTGTAAACACTTAAACATTTTCAGGTTGATAATTTAGATGAAAACATTGATCCAAACACAGTTTTTGATTGGTTTCATCCAGGCGTAACAAAAAATGAAGCCGTAGATATGTTAGTCAAATCTGGTCCTGGGAGTTTTTTAGTTCGGCCAAGTGATAATTCTCCAGGAGATTATTCATTATTTTTTCATGTGAACAATCAAATTCAAAGATTTCGTATTGAGAAAAAAGGTGTTCGTTATTTGATGGGCGGTCGTACATTTGAATGTTTAGATGCTGTCATAAATAGATATCGTAAAGAGCAAATAGTTGAAGGTCACACTTTGGTGATGCCTGTGTGTCGGAACTCAAATGAGTTATTGGAATTACCAATTAAACAGAAGGAAGTACAACAAGCAGAAAAAATATATGCAACATTAAGGGAATGTCGAGAACAAGTGGGAATTAAAAAAGTAAAAGGTATTAAAATGCAAGGGTATATGTGTAAAAAGAGCGACAAGAATAAGAAATGGAAGTCATTATATTTTGTCTTATTAATTGATGGAGTGGATACACATTTATGTTTTTATGATAATCCTAAAAGAACTAAACCTAAAGGCTTAATAGACCTTAGCTGTGCGTACTTGTATCCAGTACATGAAAGTGTATTTGACAAGCCTAATTGCTTTCAATTAGTTGAAAGAGCTTTACCATGTTTGGCTACCATAACATATTTATCTATAACAACACAAGATTTATTTCAAGAATGGGTTTCCACTCTAAGAATGTACTGTGTCACTCAATTGTCAAGAGTTCCTAAAGCACAGAAACTACGGGAACTGCGTTGTTTACAGCTGCATATTTTGGATGCCCATCGTTTGCCGTTCAAACTTGTACCAAATCCATTTTGTGTAATATCTCTAAACCAAGTAAAAGTAGCCAGGACCCGAGCTAAGAGTGGACCTGATCCAGTATTTGATGAAGAGTTCACATTAGATGACGTGCCTCCTGATGTATTGACATTTACTGTAAATATTTACAATAAAGGAAAACGTTCTAAGGATACTGATGTAGCTGATTTAACTGTAGATTTGAATACATTAAACAATGGAGCTGAAGTTGAAGACTGGTATCCTTTGAGTGGTATAACTCCTATTGGTGAATGGGGTTCTTTACGGTTGCGTACTAGATATATACATGATTTGATCATGCCAACCGAAGAGTATTCACCAATGCAACAACTAATTCTTGATCCAGATCTAGAAGCTGTTCGGGCTTTAGCAGATTTATGTCATCAGGATCGCATGCCTTTGGCCACATCTCTAATGGGAATTTTCCGTCATGAGAAAAAAGAAGCTGATCTGTTGAGAAGTTTAAATGATGTAGAAATAACAAAAGAGGATGAGACTACCACACTTTTTAGGGCTGCATCATTAACTACAACTTTAATGGATCTTTATATGAAATCTGTTTGTTCAGATTTCTTAAAGTCTGCTATACAACAAACTGTGTACAAATTATTGGAAAGTAAACAATCATGTGAACTGAATCCATGTAAAATGGAGTCTCCTGATGATGCTTGTGACAATGCTGAATTTCTTCTGATGGTATTAGATGAGATCACACAATCCATATTTATGTCAGCTGATGCTTGTCCTCGTACTTTACGGTACATATGTGGATGTCTACAAAGAATGGTAATGAATAAATGGCCATGCGAAAGATTAGTCAGGACCAGAGTGGTATCCGGTTTTATATTCTTACGACTTTTGTGTCCAGCGATCTTAAATCCAAGACAGTTCAATCTTATCTCAGAACCACCACCACCCATGGCTGCAAGGTCATTGATTATGGTAGCAAAATGCTTGCAGAACTTGGCTAATCTGGTAGAGTTTGGTGGCAAAGAGCCATACATGGAAGTTGTGAACCCATTTATATTAAAAAACAAAGAGAGGATGGTTGTGTTCTTAGATCAATTGTCCAATGTCATTGAGAAACCAGAATCGGAAGGAGAAAAAATCAAAGGTGACCCTGCTCGCAATTTAGGCACCTTACATCACATTTGTATAACACATTTAATAGAACTTCAAAGTCTTAGTAAAATTCAACCATCATTAAAGAAACTTGTTACAGTCACCGAAATGTTAAATAAACATAAACAAAAATATTTAGAAATGATAACATAAATTATGTTAACAGGATTACAATCGAACAAAATGGACATTACAAATTGTATTCATCCATAACTAGAAAACTAATTTAAATTGCGGTGGCAATTCTCAATATTTTAGTTAAGATAAATTATTATTTTAATCATTACTGAAAATTTTTCAAAAATTGTTATCCACGAAACTTGTGTTCTAAAGTATGAGATAAGAGATGTATGTTATTAATAACGAGACAACTCATCCATCTTATTAAGTATAAATAACTATAAATATATTGAAATGTTATTTTACTGCTTAATGCTTTTTCTCAATGTAACAATGACGTTATACACCAAAACTGACTGGTAAACCTTGACTGAGTTTATAATTATTAAATTTAAAAAAAAATTATGTCCTCTAAATTCTGTCTTCGATTTCATGTTTCATGTACATGCCAAAAAAGTGGTACAGAAAACTATTGTGCTTCTAATAAATAAATATATATATATATTTATATATATTTAACATAATATGAACAATTATTGATATATATAACATAACTATTATTAATACTATAAATCAAATTTAACACTTCTATTATATAAATGTTAGATAAAATGTGTTTTTATTTAATCTATGTTGACTTTTAAATATTTTTCTACATTTTATATTCAAGCGTTAAAGTGTCATCAAATATCATTATGTATATTGAAAATAAATTATTTCCAATGTATACATTAACATTTTATAATTTTTTTTTCTTTCTGTTGTATTCAATTATTTTTTGTTGAGTGTTTGTATTATGTAGCTACCAATGCAAATCTGATCACGAATCAATAGTTGTCGGTAATTATTAGTCAAACACGAAAGAAATATTTTTAAAATATTATTTTATGTGTCCAACATGAGGATATACAATGTAATATGTTTGCTTTATTGTAAAAATAAAAATAATTTGCACTTTATATTTAATATTGAAATTAATCAATCCATGTCTATTATATTATATAATATAAATATTGTGTTGTTTTCTGTAGTATTCAATTGTCTTAGGTAGAATTCATACTTTACAAGTCATCCAATCTTTATGTGCACAATGTATTTATTGCTAGCATTAGTCACCTAATCAAAATTTCTCAATATTAATTATGTTATTTTTCTGTAAGTAAGTAACACATATCAACAATGTCTCAAAGTTGTACACATAAAAAAAAAGATTTCTCCATTATTTTAATGACCTATTTGTTAATTATTTTTGTATTAATGTCAGTCATGTTTTTACATCAATAATTAGAAATATACAAATTGAGTACGTTAATTATTTTATGTTTTTAAATTTTTTTTTTTTTATCCGGTCAATCCATAATTCTTGATATTATATAATAATCCAAATTATAATAATATATATTAATTATAGACTTAAGTTTCTATTCTAGTATTATATTAGTTACTAACTGGACTAGTCTCTTAAAATTACAAGTAGAATTAAACAATATATACAAAATTTGTGTATGAATACAATATAATTATAATATAATAGATAAATATTTTGATAAGTAAATTGAATTATTATAAAATGAATAGAAAATATTATAAAATAATAAGTAACAACTAATTTTTTTTCAATTTCTATAAATAACCATTGATTATTTTTAAGTGTTTAACTGACTTATTGTATGATATAAAAATAAAATGAATTGTGTAAAATCTTTTACTGTTTGTAATTCATAACATTATTTGTAAATCAAACAAATACTAATACTAATACTATTATTTATATTCACATATGGTAAAAAATTGTTTGATGTAGAGAGTTGTTTGTATCAGTTATTTATTATTTACATTAATAATAATAAATAATACATTATTTTTATAACATTTCCAAACATATCTATTGATGATATTTCAAGTGTTTATGGTAATTAATTTAACTTTCAATGTATGGAATTATTTCTAACAATAATTTCCAGTTTTAATAATAATTTGTTTGCTAAGAACTTAAGTGTTCAGTAAAAAAACCATATACTTAAATGGTCTTTGATAATGAATTCGAGGATTGAGAATAATAAAAAGTTGAAAAATTGTACATAGTTCTAAGTTCTTTTTATTTTGGTTTCACTTGAAATTTTTACATGAAACAAATCTTAAAATTAAGTAACTATAATTTATAATAAAAGTAAAATCAAAGAAACAATTATAAACATGGTGTGTGCTTTTATTTTACATGTATTCATGTTTAAACTTAATTTGCAGTTAATCTAGATATTAGTTAGAGAACAGTTTAATTGAGATCATATCAACAGTAAAAATATATAGGTATTATGTGCTTCTGAAAAAATATTAATATATAATATATCAAGTTCAATCTTCATGGAAAATCTCGAACATACTTTAAAATTATCAAGTTCTTATGAGTATTGATTAATATTAACAATTAAGATAAAAAAAACAAAAAGGTATTTATAAATGAAGTGTCTCGGAATGTATTCAAGTATAAATAACAAAGATATATATATATATATATATATATATATATATAATTATATATATATATAATTACATGCTAATAAGTAATTATTTATACAATTAATCCACTTAATTACAAAGTAATCTAATTATAAGTATGAAAATAATATAAAGAACAGTAAAACAGTACACAGTTATTGAAATTAACTCAAGATTATAAAAAATATATATATATACTGATTAACAATATTTATCTGTATTGAATTAAAATGGGATAAATCTTCTGAATATAAGATTATTTAGTTACATATTAAAAGCACATATAATTAATGAATACAGTTTATTAATACAAAAACAGATTAAAGCAGTCAAAATAATATATGGATATAAACTAATAATATATATGGAAAAGAATTGATAGAATTATATTTGTTTTCTTTTTTTTTAATAATCAATCAATTACTTTTTTGTTAATGGCTTTGATAATTTCATGTCCAATAGCTGCACCCATTGGAGGAGGTACTGCATTACCAATCTGTCGATGTTTATTAATAATTGGTCCATAGAATAAGTAAGAATCATTAAAGCCTTGTGAACGAGCACACTCTCGTACACTGACAACACGATGCTGTTCAGGATGCAACACTCTGCCTTGTTTTCCCATTGGCTCTGGATTTGTGATGGTGGTTGAACAGAAACCTGTCCATCCTAGTCGACTGTATAATCCTGACCAGTTATTATGTCTATTTGCAGTGTGTGGTAAACACCATGGGATAATCGTATTATTTTGGCGATCTTGTGGATTGCATTTCTCTCCGCTAGCACATTGACAGACACCACGTAATGCACCACATTGACTTTTACCATTTTTGACATCATGATGGGTATACACAAGTTTGTTTGTGATAGTTCCATCAGATAATTTTACTTCTATATTGGGTAGGTCTCTCCAATCACTTCCTTCACCGACCGGTATCAGTGCTATTCTAGCTTGTACTAATGGTGACATGTCTTTGCAAATATGATCAGTCAAAACAGAATCTGTGTACCGATCATGTGGATATCTAAGTAATTGTTGCAAATGTGTAATAGGCTTGGATTTGTATGGGATTCTTTCATCACATGCTCCATTTGATATTTTGGGTAAATCGGACCAAGCATCATACACTGTGACTGTTCTCATGGGAGCTGAATCATCATACTTGCAATTCGTTCTGAATTTCTTTTCGCCAACTTGAACACTCAAACTTGAACCTCTCCTATTGAATACATGCGTAGGCTCTGGATAAAGAGGCAATTGTTCACCTGGAGCTGCTGCCATTATAATTAATCTTCTTCTAGTTTGAGGCACACCAAAATTACCTGCTTGTAAAATGCCAAATGTACACTGATAACCCATACGTGTAATGCATCTCATTGTCAATTTCAAAATCATGCTTCTTTTGAAAGATACAAAGTTTCGAACGTTCTCCATGACAAAATATTTTGGACGATAGTAATCAACATAAGATAAAAATGAAACAATCAGAGAGTTTTTGAACAATGAATACTGACCAGAATTAAACCGATTCATTCCACTAAAACCTTGACATGGAGGACCTCCACAAATAAATTCAACTTCACCTTTTTGTGGAATTACTTGATTCTTACTATTTGTCATATTTCCTGACATTGCTAACTTTAACAAATGATTACAGTCTTCAACAAACACAGTTGACCCTGGATTATTTAATTTAAATGCAGCAGCAGCTTTATCATCACATTCTATAGCCCATTTACTTTTAATTAGACCACTGTTTTCCAAGCCCTTCGATAAGCCACCGCAACCAGCAAATATATCCAATCCTTTTAACGGTTCAATTTTCTTGTATGACGGAATATATTGCAATTTTTCATGATCAACATATTTATAGTTATAATTAACATATACTTCTTTTCCAGTCAATTTAGCTTCACTTGGAATTTGATAATCTGGAATAATGGAACCTGTTAAAAAATCATATTTTTTTGTAAAATAAAATCGGTCAGGTCCACCAGCAGACCAAGCAAGAGGGTCTTGGATGTTGGTAATGAAAGCTACATAACATTTACCACATATGTCATTATATGTTACTCTAAATTCTTCTTCTGACCAAAATAACATGTTCATATCAGCATTTTTGTCGTAATCTTCTAAAGGAATCTGTTCAGCCCTATACATACGACGTACAATAAGCTTAACATTTTTCTTATCAGTACCATTATGATATATTGCTAATATTTCTGCAATTTCAAAAGGATCAGGTGTGGTTTCATTTGAACCACGCATTGTATTTTCTAGTGTTTTACGATAATATTCTGGATACTCAATTTCATCAACTTTTTTCAGTATTTGATTGCTTCTATTTTTATTTGACTCGCCGTGTTCAAATGCTTTTTGCCCAACAAAATTTGATCTCGAAGCGATTGAAAACATACCAGGTTGTAGATAAATGAAACTCCCAATTTTATATTTTTCATCCTGCAATATGAAATTTTCATAATAAGATAATGTTGATGTTTTTTCCATAAACGTAAGTAGTTGAGGGATTTGAGATTTTTTATTTAAATGTTCAATTTCACAATTTCTACAATATTTATTTCTATGGCTTTCATTTGGTTTATCTTCAAACTTTGGATATTCAAATCGCCCAAATTCATCATCATATTGTAGTTGATAAAAAAATGAATTTTTATTGTTGCGATTAACTGGTTCTAAAAGGTCTTGCAACTTTGAGTTACCAAGTTTGAACCAATTATCACTTGGAATTTTTTGTTTCACATCTAATATTTTCACTACATTTTCAACATCTATGTTAAAACATTTTTTTATTGCAAATATTTCTTGCGGATCTGATGCTTCACCTAAAACGGTTTCATAACTATGCATAAATAAAATAACATGGGCCTTGTTATTATTGTTCTTTTTAAAAAAATATTCTATGCGGCCTATTAAGGGTACCATTGCACGGTTGTTTTTTACAACAACAAACATTTTTTCACACAGTTTCTGATCTTTCCATATCACTTGATTATTACCAATACTATTTATGTCGGCAGATATTTTTTCAATTTGTTCATTGCACACATCATCAAATACAGTCTTAACAAGCTTATTCACGGTTACTTCATTTTCTTTGTCATCAGCATCTAACTGAGCAGCAAACATATTTTCAAATACATCTTTTACTAATTCTGTAGTTGTGGCTTTACTAAATTCTGGTTTACTAATATCAGTTTTTATACTTCTAGTTCTTTGTCCACGTCTTGTTATTCGTTTAGATGAAATAGGTTTTGCAGCTCCTGAAAGTTCAGTCAATGTTTCAATACATTGTGTTTCAGCCAATGGTAAATGATATGTGTCATTTAAATCGTAATCTATTACTTGATCGAGTACAAATTGAGCATGAGCAATGAGATCTTCTTCAGTGAATTTATTGCCTGTTGCTGGATTCACAGAGTTTACTACACTATTTAAAATATCTTCATAGGTTGGATCATCATATTCACTATGTAACATACTTTTAATAACTAGTCTGCTCAAATGTATTTTTTCAGTTACAGAAACCATATATTTTTTATAATTAGAGTGTGGTTCAATGAGTAGATAATCAGCATATTCAGTACATACACCAATTATTACCTGTGAACCACCATCGTACGAGGATAACCACCATTCTATTATGGGTCCCAATTCCATGGCCGCGATTCCTTCTTCAATACTTGAAGCATCATCATAAATTGGTTTCACATAGCCAGTCAAGTATAACGGGACATTTCTTTCCATTATTCCTGAATCTATTGAACACATGTGCTTATTTTCATCATAAATACTGTAGTTGGTCAATTTGTGTTGTATCCCGTCTTCTGTTTCATCTGTATAGATATTTGCTAAAACCTCATTTGTCAACACAATGCATTCAGGTTCGGCGTTTGCTGGTATGTTTACATTTTCTGGTTGTGTTTGTTGACAAAACTTGCAATGAATATTACTTTCAATATTGTTGGAAGTAACTTCGGTAAGAATTCTGCCAGGAACAGGACTTTCGGTATTTCGTCTTTTTGGTCGAGTAATCGGCGATTCGCTTAATTGACGTTTAACACCTCTCCGTTCCGGCGGTTCGTACCTCGTGACAGGCGCCATGAGTACAGCTCCCTATGATGAAACAAAGAAATAACGAATCTCAAAACCGAATAAACATTCAGAACCATATTATAACAATATAACAAGCGCCGAACGACGGATGCGTCGGCGTCTCAACACTCACCGAAACTGTCCAGTTGTCGTACGGATTATAAAATCCACTGCGCACAGGACGTTGGCCAAAAGGTGATGAACTATAACAAAAGTAACCCGTCAAGTTACTGGACACAGATCGGAGAAAATTGGCGCGTAAACATTACCTGTTATCAGTGCAATACTGCAATATCACGATTTACACGTTCGTTTTCTCGTGTATTGACCATCTGTCCCGTTCCAGCATCACCGCGGTCCCTGGATCCGAGTCGGCGCGTCGGGATTTTCGACCACAATGCGTATATATTTTTGATAACGCTTTGTCAACGTAAAACTTTCGGGTAAAATGCCGAACGCTTCACCGTGTCGCCGTGAATTCGATAAGCGACATCGCTTTCGAAATGTTAAACATCTGTTGGATCGGTGCAAAGAGCGCATCACCAGTAGCGTCTGATTGATAAGACAAAGGAAACGGTCCAGTGCCGCCGAATTCGGGGGACGGGTCGGTCTGAAATTCTGGCCAGTCTGGTAAGTGGTCGATGGAAGGGTATTTTGAAAATTCAAACGCCTACATCGTACATGGCAATCATATTCGTATGACGACAGCTGACGTCACGTCGATGATCATTGTTTCTTAAGGCCTAGTCAGTATTGTAACCGTTCAAAAATATACATAACTCTTTGAAAAGTTATTTCATTATATTATTATATTATTATAAAAGAGTAAACAATTTTATTTTTTCTTTAAGTGTTTTGAAATATAGAATACATTTTGTTGTCATATATTATTTAAATAAGAAACTGAAATGATAAAAATACTGGCGAAACGATTGAATTGTTTGACAAGTCAGTGTTTAAACAGTTAATAAACACAAGGCAAAATTATGTAAGGTATATAACTAAAAAAAAAATTCATTAATAGGTAATTACCAAAACAACATATTTTATGATTAAAATTTACTACATTATCAAAGTAAAGAAATCGAGTATTACCATTAACATAATTACTCACCTTTCAGCTATTAAGATTACAAACATAATTCATTTAAATCAATTTTGTCCTTATAATTACATTGAAATATTTCAAGAGCAAAAAATTGAAATAACAAATTTCAAATGTAACTTAATACCCTATACTAATGAGTTGTTTGACAATAAAATATATTCATCACACTATTACAATTTGTAATCATTGAATCCTTTATAGTAAAGACTAAAATATCTTTAACCTAATTTTAGATATAACCAGTGGCGGCACCAGACATTTTTTCTAGGGGGGGGGCAAGATCATGGCAAATTGATCGTGGAATTTAGTAAAACCACGTCTATACGGGTGTAATATAAATTATTGAAAAAATACATGGAAAATACTGTATTATTAGGGTTTTCTGATAAAATATAATCAATTTCGAAATCAAATTAAATGGTGGTGTATTCTGTGGTGTATTGTCTAAACGAATGTACATAAAAAAATACGACAAGTTACACAGCTAAACATATGAAACACAGCAAATACATAAATACTTGAAATTTAAATTTTCGTTTGTTCTTCAACGGGTAGGGCAAAGGTGGGGCAAAACCAAATTCGGGTAGGGCGCTTGCCCTACCTTGCCCCCCTCTAGCGCCGCCACTGGATATAACCTCTAAATTTAACCATTTGTTAATATCGTTAAAAATAATATATATATATTTCAAAATTATTTTCAATTATTAAGATGTTTATTCAAATGTCAAACACTATATTACTATCAATATATATATATATATTTTTTTTTTTTTGGTGATAAATGTACGTTTATTTGAAACTCTATGTTTAATATACTATATCGTAATAAATATCTAATTATTAAGTATTTATTTAGTATTAATTCATTACTATTTGGTTCTAACTTCGATGTAGACTACAAAATAATTGGTCGTTTTGTTTTGCGTTCTCTTTCTCCTTCCTGTCGTTATTTGTTTTTTACCCTATGTAACCGTTCATTAGAACAATGAAAACCGAGAACTGACAGTCGAGTGCACTTATGATGTTTTTTTAAATTTGTTTTTTTGCACGACAAGTCTAATTGCTGGAAAATAGCCGAACAAACAGATACGATATATATATATATATATATATACTTACGTACACGAGAATACACGGATAAGGACTTCGGTGATGTAAAGGGTGGCGAAGGGAACAGTTTGTGCCGTTGTCATGGATACTGGGATATACCTCCCCATTCGTGCAATGTTGACATTTGCACCCGGATTTAACAAACTGCTGACACGCGGTAATTGATTTCGGAAACGATATTTTTAGAATATATAATCATTGCATAAGTCATTGTGCACTTTTGCACGGCATATTGTTATATACGGTAACATGTTAATTCACTGCTGCGAGTAGAGAGGTAACAAAATTTTATTTCATAATTCTTGTAAGAAATAACAAAATAACTGGTATAAATAAATGGTGATAAGGAGAAAATTTTATATTTTATAAAAAAAAAAACAACACAACGAATTATCTATTTAATACATACGAAAAAAGTATATTTTGGAACTATTCGAAATGTTTGTAATACGCGTTTTGAATATACTTTACAAACGTTAATAAATTATAACAAATTTATTCTCTTCCGATGTTCTACTTACGTGAGTAGTAACACATATTTAAAAAGTTCTTTGTTGTTCTTCTCGAGACTATACGGTGTTTAAATGAATTTATTTGCGATTTTCTGTAGACGGGGACCCGAACAGCATATTATTCATGTTGTCACTCGTCATTATGAACTGACCATATTAATTATTAAATGCGTTTTTAATGTCGGAATCCAATACTCGAAATCGAAGAATTTTATACGCATTTTAACACGATATTATAATAGTTACGTAATACGAAATTAATTGAAATAGTACGTACGTGGTTCGTTAGTACGTGTAATGTGTATTATCGTATAAATATTAAGTGCGCGGAGATTTAAAATATTACGTATACGCACAAAGTCTATATAATATAAATAGGATTAGTTTTTTATTATAGGAGCAACCGTACTTAACTGTCGAAAAACTTGACCGTTGTAAATGATAATTGGTAATACACCTGCTGTACATTCGTACAGTAAATTTCGTGTCTGTGTTGTCGGCACAGTTTTTTTCCGTACACCATATATTCACCTTCCCATCGTCTTTTTCGGGTTATACAAAACATTTTTTTTCTATTTATATTTAATTAATGTGATGTAATCAAATCAATACATTAATATCCTTTTACAATGAAAATTAAAATTAATGCTAGTCAGTGCCTAAAATTGTTGTTTTACTACTGCACAAACAATATTTTCTATATTATATTGAGAGGGGTCAAGATGGGGCACTTACCCCCTCCCCTAGAAAAATATGAAGTTGTAATTTATAAATATCATTATTATTAATAATATTAGTATATGAAATAAGTTTAAAAATACCCAATTGTTATCGTATTAACGATTGTCGTTCGACGACTTTCATTAATCGAAGATAATTAATGGGAAATTAGAGAACACTATTAAATTGAAAATATCAGAGTAATGTGCTATTTAGTATCAGTATTGGATTGATAACAATTTGGTTGAATCCTAAAGTGATGAGATTTCGTTCGTCGATTTATTTGCTCGATGTGAATATTATGCTGCAATTTTTCAAATGCTGAGTGTTTTTTTATCACTGCCTCCAATAACGTACACAATAGAAAGATCATTCAGTACACTGAGAAGATTAAAAACATGGTTTCGTTCGACTACAAATGAAGATCGTTTAAAGGATTATGTATGATGAACGTTCATCGTAAAATGGTAAGCATGCACACGAATTTGTAGAAATGTATGACTTATTGTTAAAATTTCAAGAATAATTTTTTTTCAGAAGTGATAAATATGTTTGGAACGAAATAAAGAAATTTGCAGTTCTTACCGAATAATAAATTTATTAAAATCGTTCCTATATACGATTTATTCCTAATCTTACATGTACTACATGCAACGAATAAACGAGAGGTAAAATTATTTTATCCGTCCGATTATATACTTAAAAGTACCGAAGATGTATAACAATAACTCATTGTTGTAAAACGTTTCACGCGTGATGGCAGACAGGTATTAAAAATAATCTACGACAATATAATTTATTGCCGTGAGATTTTCGGTAGTCGTAAAAACGCGCATTTCGATTTTCAACGCTCTCGTTTACGTTATAGTGGCTGACGACGATGATCACGAATCATTATAACGCGGCCCCGGCGGGGCGTCGTGACGACTTTCGGCGCGGACGGGTGATCGGTCGGACGGGTGGTCGGTCGGTCGGCCGGTCGGTCGGACGGTCGGTCGGTCGGTCGGTCGCCCGGCGCGTAGCCACCCGCGATTAACACAGCCGATCGCGATTGGCCGCCGCGGTCGCCGCCCCGCCCGGACGCCGGCCGCCAACTACAGCATCCGCGGAGGATACAGAACCGCGCTGCAACGTCAACGCCGAGATCGTCGTCATCAGTACAGACGACACCACTCCGGTCCTGGCGGATTTTTTCTCGTTTCGGCGCCGCGACTCACCACGTACCGCCGGCGGTCGTGCACCGCGCACTCGAAAACACGCAACGATCGCGCCGCGTTCACATTACGTGTACAGTATAATACGCGGGATTTGTTTCCGTACTCAAAACCGCATCGCCGCCGTACGTCGTGTATCCAACGCGGGCCGCGTCCAATCGCGTATCGTTCGCACACATTTCTATACGGAAGAAACGAGTTGCATTCCACTGTGTTTTACGGACGCGCAGTACTTATCGCCGCCGCCGCTGCAGCAGTTATTATTGTTATTGTCGCCGCACAAGAAACGCGCGCGCCCGGTTTCGTCGGATACGTCTCGCCGTATCGCCCGGGTTTTGCAAGACCCGTAAATACGGTCTCTGTTATCGCATCGAAGTATTCGTATAGGTGAGTACCGTAGCGAACATTAGATTGTTATATATATATGTGTGTGTTATGCAGGTATAAAATATAATATACTTCCTCGACTATATTGCCGTAAACAAACAATATAATAAATGACGTCGACCGCGAACTTAAAAATAAACTAAACACGACTCCTTCAAATGTCCAAAATATATCCATTACAATATTATGTTGGCATCGAGTGATGTCGCTTGTTACCTACCGTGTAGGTCTATTTAGTAGATTGATGCAGTAAATGTGAAAACATATAAGTCCGGTTTTGATTTTGTTAAGTTTAAAACTTTTAAGATAAATTTGATATTCTTAAATTTAACTAGATATATCGATCAATAATTGAATTTTCGACATAATTTCATTACACAAGTAATGGATGCTCGTGTTTGAGTTCCCAAACATCTCTCTCCATCACCCAATAAATTTTCGAATTATGTTATGATACGTATAAATCAGTTTTAATAATTATTAGTGAATAGATAAACAATAATGCTATTAATTATTATTATTATGTTAATAAAAGAAGGTGAATTTTTGTAAAAAGTAAACTTAAAAGGTAAAGCTTGCTCTACCTGTACTTAAAATAAGAGTATATCCCAATTATATATATATATATATGAGTTTAAGACTACATGTATGTAGATAAAATAATACGATTTAATTTTAATAATCATCAATAGAATAAGAATATAATTGAATTAGGTATTGATTTATACATTTTAAAGGATTTATAGTCTATATAAAGTAGTATGTATTTATGTATGATAGTAAATAATGTTAAACAAACAATATATTTTCTTCTTCTTTTTCTTCTTCTTATAGAAAAAGAAGAAGAAGAAGAAAGTAAATAACTTTAAATGAATAATATATATATATATTTAGAATAACTATCGATGTTTTTTGTGTTACTAACAATTTAAATTAAATTACAATTAAAAAAAAAATAATTGTTATAATTATGCGCTGTGCTTGCAATGCAGACTTCTAATATAAATTATAATAAATTAAAATTTTTGTTCGGTATTTAGTAATACACTATAACACTATACCTACTATGTAATCATTTTATGTTTAATAGTTACTATCAATATTTTATTTTATAAGTCTAGCTAGTATCTACAGATATACTTATTGTAATTTCAAAATGTTCTTTTCCGTATTAATTAATGCTAACAATAAAATTTGTTTAGTTATGATAGTGAGTTAACATTATGAAAAAAATATTATTAATACAGGTTAACGAATATTTTATTTAGTGATACCTGTTTCTTAATAAAGTTAAATTATATTTGATGTAATATCTTCAATTAAAAATTGTCGATATATATATTTAAAATATTACTACTAAATCATTGCATGACTCGTTTAAAACAATAATTATTGTTGTTTATTTATTTCTATATAATTTCATAATAAACATCAATGGTTTTTTATAGTGACGAACCTAGGATTTTTTTAACGGAGTATCCCAGTTAAAAAATGGTCATCACACCCATACGCACACGCATATATATTTGTGTATTTAAATAATTTATCGTGTACATTTGTAAAGATATTTACTAGCATGTAAATTAAAAGTTTAACTAAAACGTAAGCTAATTAAGGCAATTTTAATGTATAATAATATAATAATTATTCAAATGTGATAATCATATGTATTTTCGCAATAATTGGTGAAAATACTAATTGATATCAATCTATCAATAATATCGATATTTTGTTAAATATCTATGTAAATTATAAATACAAAATATAAATTTCCAGGTTTAAATTGTATTTTACATTTGAGATGAAATAATATGTAATATTTGAATATAATTTATTTGGATAATAAGTAGTTGCCAAAACTATATTAGTAAATAGGTATTGTTTTGAAACATGTAGTTTAAGTTATTTCTTTCCAAGTTCCAATAACAAATTATTTAGTGTTGTAATAATATTTTAGTGTGATTATTCTTAACTTATAATATGTGGAAATTATTTATTACAACATTACCCTTTGTTCGTATTTTTTCCTCACCAACGACTATACAAAAACGATGTAGAGTATTGAATCCCAATGATGCGTCTTCCTAAGGGGATTCTCATTAGCAAACTTTAAAGTTTACAAGAGCTTTTATAGCCTACGTCATTTGTGTGGTCCACCCCTAAGGGTCCTTTTACAATGCACGCATTTACACTTCTAAAATTGTTATACACTTTATAAAAAGGTGTGGATGTATAAAGTGATTTGCTTTGAAGAGGAAAATTGTTTTTTTATATTTAAGTTGAGTAGTGGAAAAGTAAAGCAAATGTTTTCTACATGCGTACGATATATTTTAATATTATATATATAATACGTATATTCCTACGTGTTATATACAATATGTACACATTTGAAACAAACGTTTCATATATGTACGTATTTATAATTAATCTCAAATTGAGCCAATTATTATATTTTGATTATTTATTAATAACACTAATATTTCTATTGATCGAAATTAAAGAATAAATCAACATTCTAATCATAATATTAAGTATTTTATTGATTATATTATATGTGTTAGTAATAAAGTCATTGTAGGTATTTATATTGCATATATGTCTTTATGAAAGAAATTATTTCTACGCAATAATTCTTCAGTATGATACAATTATAGTTATACATAATTAATAATAAATAGTTTTAATAATTATTATTTTTATTTACGAGTATTAACTTATAACTTTTATTTATATTTTTATTCTTTTATTTTTTTTCTCTTCTTTTTTATTTCTTCATTTTCTTTATTTTCTCTTTTATTTTCACTACTTTATTATTAAATATTATTAGATACATTTTATAGATGTTCTCTAATAGGCAATAGACGTTTTTAGTTTATTTGTATGTAGAACGTTAATTATGTATTCATGTCAAGAAGATATTTCACTATAGTCACTCTGCATAATTAGACTAGTTTAATGCATATAATCAAGGCCGCCCGCAGAAAAATATTCCGGGGGGGGGACATCAAAAAATGTACATCCTAATTTTTTTTAATATACTCTCAGCATAAAAACTAAAAATTATAAATCACAGAGACCACGGAGTTGGGAGTACAAATTATCACATGTTACAACAGCTGTTCTATAAAGTTTTTTCCACGGATATGGTTATCTATAGCCGTGACTGTTTCGGGCGGAATTAGTAAAAAATAATAATCAATTATTTTATTACACGTAAAAAAAACACTGAAAATTATTTAACATTTAAAAGGAGTTATATCGCCAATTTAAACAAATGACAAATAAAATAGTGTGGGTGCATCGTCCCTCTCCCCCCCTTTCGGGGGCCTTGCATATCATATACATATGGATTATAGATAATTTCTGTAGTCTGCTGTTTAATTTTTGAATATCATATGTAATTGGATTTTAAACGCATATTATTTATAATTTCTTCATTATTCCACCTTTTAGTTTTTATCGTAAATCATTACCTAGGTTTTTTGTTCGGCTTCAATAAATTATCTTAAGATGATTTATTTTTAAATTCATTTAAATATAAACCTTTATGGCACGAGAACATAGAATATATTATATAGTCTTGCAGTGAGTTATATTATAGTTAATATTTTTTAATTGTACTCTAATAATTAGAGTACAATTTAAAAAAATAGAATTTAAAAAGTAGCAATATAAAATATTAAAATGCGTTAGATGTAAAGCTTAAAAAAGCATTAGAAATTCAGGAAATCACCAATAACAATACAATTTGTTTAAATTCTATTTGTAATTTAATAATTTTTATGTTGTTATAATATATAATTTGAATGTTTTTAAAATTCAATAGGATTAGAAATAATGAAAAAATCAATAATATTTTGAATTATAATTTCGCGTATTTACTTCACCGTTTACGAGTTATATCCGATTGTACTTTGTATTAATCGGTTAGAAAAAAAGAAGCAAACGCTTTCGTTGTCCGTACTCTTGTAATAATCGATCATTTTTTTAGCGCATACAATTTTAAGCTCTAATTTAGTATTGCAATAATGTGCCGAAATGTTCGACTTAAAACACTTTTCGACGTACGTACATAATAATAATAGTAAACATGATATACGTGTGTTATTAATTATATAAACCGTAAATACACCGCGCGTAGTCTGAACCGTTATGTACGCATGTTTCCTTCGTTTCGAACGGGAAAATAATATTACACAGTATAAACATATGTATATAAATTACATACACATACACACACACACACACATAGGTAGCTTAATTATATAATAACGTGTGAGATGAGCACGTACTATTGAAGCTGCGAGCCTGGAGCGGAAAGGAAAACGAAAATCGCAGACGTTCCCCGATCCTAGGGATAATGTTCGGCGCGTCGGCGGCTTCTCTAATTTCAAATCGTGTTTGCAGTAAACACGGCAGTTTTTACAAATCCGCACGGTGATTAATCGTTTTAGGTGTTTAACACCCATGAGTACCATGTACATATTACTGTTTCGGGTCCTACACGCGCACACACACACACACACACACACACACACACACACACACACACACACACACACAATCATACTAGCGTCTACCAGTTATGCAGTATAATACACAACTGTACATGTACAAACACATACGTACACATATACACGTAAACGTACGTTCATACACACACGCGCACACACACATGTATATAAGTATTTCGACCGACAAGATTTATAAGACACGACGATTCGGTTCGTTTGAAATCGTTTAACGTTGATGTGTGGCCGTTTTAGAAATGCGTCCTTTTTTCTCCCTATTCGTTTTTTTTTTTTTTTTGTTTTATCGGTATATTAGTAAAATGGTAACACGACACCGACAGCAGCTGCTCGGCGGCAGACTGCGTATACGACAGTGCGTGTCGTGTAAATTAAATTGAATATTTCAGTCGTGTTCAATGCTGTTCATTTTAATATATATATATATAAATAGGTACGTTGTCTGTCAAAATATATAATACGTATGCTTGTATATGCTTATAAGCATGCATTTTATATACCTTCCCTCCGGAATTTATCTTTATTTGACATAATGTTAATACCAATAGGCAACACGAACATTTTTTTACAGTTACGTAAACGTATGTCTACAATAAACGTATGCCATTTTCTATAAAATCAAAATTAAATTTTCAATTGAATTCTAAGTCAAATTTCCTATTGTCGTTAATTTATATAGTTATTACACATTAATGATTACTTATTAGTTATTCCATTACATTACACTTATAGTATACACTGTACACAGTAGTCGCACTAAAACTAATAGCATACCAACTATTTCGGTTAAGTTTGGTATGGTAAAATTCGATTTTTTTATTTTGTTTTTTGTTTTGTTCTATTGAAACTCATTCAAACTCAATATTATTTGAATGAAATTTAATATAACAATAATAGTAATAATAATAAAACAGACATCAGATATATATTTTATTAAGATGCGGCTGTCTGAATTTTTGCGTGCATAATAGCAATAATAAAATCGCGAGATATATATCGTTTTGATTTTCGGCGCAATTCGGCTGTACGTACGTCTCTTTTATCACATAAACACGCGACGCCATAAACGTGTCAACGGAACATCAATACAATTATTATATGTATATGTATTATTTATATTATAATATGTATATGTACATATATATATATTTATTATGAATAACAATGATAACAAAGCCGCGAACAACAATATAATAAACACACACTTAACGACGATTTCGTACATGTAATATTTGTGCGTGTTTATCTTGCGAACGATCGAGAAGCACATAATATTACATCTGACAGGTTGGAGAGGGTCTTCTCTTCTTTCTTTCTCTCGTTTTTTTTTTTTTTTTTTTGCGAACACAAGCCTATGCCGCAGTACCTACCGTCCCTTACACGACGACCACACTGTGCAAAAGAAGTAACAATACCATACGGGCGGATACGGTGGATATCCGACTTCATTGATATTTCCTGCAGGAGTATTAAATATTATGCGTGCGCACACTTGCAATATATTATGCGCGATAGGTACGGTAGACACACAGACACGCGCAGATCACACACACACATACACATTTTTAAACGGTCGACGTGTTACAGTACTAACTGTTAATGTGACAAATACGTTTTTTACGATGCATTGATGTGTGCATGTGTATTGGAGGTTGAAATATCGTCTACATTTCGTCATATCGTTGTTCTCTAAACGTCCATAATGTATACGGCCTTTCACGATTCGCATATTATAAACTTATCTAAAAATTGTCTATTCCTTCATATTCTGATTGTTTTTCTATTCTCGAGGCATTAAAAAAGAAAAAATATAAAATTTAATGTAGAGTAAAAATGAATGCGTGTTCATATTATTGTATTTATTTGTTATCATTAATAAAGAAAAAAGAGCGGAATACGATACCTGCACTGTAAATCGTTGTAAAATAAATAAAGAACATTCGTTTTAAATATTCCAATGTTTTATAATCTTAAGGTTTTACGGTGTATGTATAATACAAAAGGCTATCCCATTACGTAAAATCGACATAGATTTAAGATTTAAAATTGTGTTCCGGTATTTAATATTGTCACAAAATTAGACTATAAAGGCGCAATTTGTTTTAATTTAGCACTGAAATCATATTATGTAGTACATATAATGAGAATTATGAACCAAATAATTTTTATCGACTTAATATTTACTATATAATATGATCATAGTAAAATAATTATAATATAGGAAAATATAATAAATAAATAATATACTGTCCGAAAGCAATCTAAGTACTTGTTGGTTTCATTTTTAGTATTACTTTTTCAAATAATCACATACTCGTGATCTAATCTTTTAAAAAATCGTTCTCACAGAGATATTTTGAATAAAAACTACCCGCATTTCACACGGACGATGTCGGAAGTACACGCGTGAATATATAAAGCCCCCCTTTTATATATTTACTAATTTTTGTTTGTTTTATTATTGGGTGTGTACTAATAACACTATAGCATGAGAAACAGCGGAAATTTGTTTTTGAGTTTATTCGTTATATATATATATATATATACATATGTGTTGTGTGTGTGTGTGTGTTGTAAGATATGTATTATAATAGTTATGACTTTTAAGTAATATGTATTTGCGTACATTTTATATAGTAGATGTTGTTTTTGAAAACGAAAAATCTTTAAAGTAAATATTCGAATTGATTTTGTTATTATAATAACAATATATTGTACTGATTGAAAAACATTACTTAAACCATATTAGTACTTAAATTAATTACCTGATTAGTATTAGACACAATGAACATATTTGGTATGAAAATATGTATTTGCAATTCACCCATATCAGTGACGTGTTCGGAAATATTTAAAGTGGAGTTTTATATTATATATAACGTGATCAGTGAATACAGATTGTATCACTAACGTTCTATAAACGTAACAAGAAGAAAAAAAAAGAAGAAAACTAACCTTCATGCTAATTGCCGATTCTTTAGTGTCAGTGAGTTATGGACAATCATAATAATCAGTATTTTCAATGTGAAAAATGAATGAATATGTATAAAGGATTAAATACCATTATTCATCAATGTAAAAACTATTTAAATTAAATAAATATAAATTATAATTACAAACAAAAATATATCAACAAAAAACAAAGCTGCTGAACAATGACATGATAATATTGAAAAATACAAATAAAATACATAATATTAAACAGATAGTAGATGGTACTTATATTTTATGTTGAAAAACGAATAATTTACCTAAGATCTCTGGTAAACGATAATGAAATATCTCAAAGATTTATTTTCGAGTGAAAATCTATGACTGTTGATGAAACATATGGTCGTAAGTTAAAAATATGGAGTATGACTAATGGGTGACTTCCCCTATCATGTGATTTATATTATTGTACCATGTATTATATTTTCTGTTATAATGACTTATTGTACAAAATCGTGTGTGTAGATTTTTCAGTATAGTTTTTCTACAAAACAAAAGTTAAAAATTTCTTTTTTTATATTTCATTACAATATTGCATTACTAGTATGACGCTTTACTTTTCAAAAAATATACATTAATGTTTTGTTAACAATTAAATTTTATTTTATTTTATTTTCTAATGTGACTACGCAACAAGCGTAGATCAGTGTTTGATTTCAGATCATAATTCAAATAAATAATTGTTATACTTATAACGTATATGTTTATTTTATATTATAATATTATCATAATTTAATTTTTGATATTTTAAATTACATACATTCATTATCATTGGTTGGGGAAAAAATTTGAATTTTTTTTACATTTAAATACTCGTAATTTATAAATATGATCATTATATAATTCATCTATTAATTTGAAAAATATGAAAATATAGTTGCACAGACCGCAGTCAATATGGTTATGAAGGGTATTATACAGATATTCAATTCGCTATAATATATATTTCCTGCTCATAATTACATTAAGTAATTATAAGCACGATACATATATAAAGCATACAAAAATAGTTATTTATTTATTTTCTTTTTTGCAATTGCATTTGCGTGACATTATTAGCGTTTGAAGTTTTATATATATATATTGAAAACGTTCGTAAATAAAACAAAAAAAGTAACAAAAGCATGTAAACAGTAATACTTGTATATACCTTGTAAATCGTGGTTCGAATTTCAATTTATTGGGCGGGTGTGCACGATTTTCATACAAGTATACGATGATTTATGTGTACAGTCCGGCGAACGGTTTATATCGAAACGGCTGCAGTTTAACACCGCAAAATTCAATAACTGCAACACTGAAAATAAGTATCAATTCGGTTTTAGGCGCTTAAGCTTATATAGAGTATATATATATATATGTATACATAGTGTCGATAATAACGTGTGAGACCTCATGAACGGAGGTGGAATAATATTCTGCCGTCATCACTCTCTCACACACACACTCCACGCACTCTCTCTCTCACTGAAACTCCCCTCTCTTTTGCTATCTCGAACAACTGTTTCTCTTCACATCCCCGCTGATTACTGTACGATATTACTTGTACGATTAAATCGCAGATCGGCCGCCGTCGCGTTTTTAATATTTACGACAAATATTATTGTTACGTATATTTCTTTTCGCGCAAACGCTGCAATCGTGTAGTGCGGTCCTTGATTATTCCTTTCCCGCGATAAGCTAATCATAACAATAATCCGACGCTGTATGTACTATTTTCGTTTTCGTTTCTTTTTTTTCTTATTTCTCTTTACGACTTGTTTGTTTTTGCCAACTAAGCCGATTGCGTTATACGTGAGTGTGTAATACTCGTGTTGTAGGTAGTACTGTACTACTTACTGTGTATATCATACGAATCCACGAGACCTAAAAAGTTGTGTGTAATACTGCAACACGACACTAATATTAAATATAGCAAATCATGTACAAAACTCAATTAACGTAGTATGAATCGTATGCGTAGAAAATAATTAAAATGTATATTTAATTATTTTTACCGGAATTTTAATTTTACTATACAAAAATATTATATTGGATAATTATTTTTTTAAACTGTATTTTTAATCGTTTTCCTTTTAATTTACTTGTAAGTTTTCAATGCGTGCTACCTCATCGGAAACGCAGTTAACGAGTTGTATCCTAACGGAATTACCGGTACATAAGTTGTGTATATGATAAAAATAATGTATAAAAAATATCTTATCTTATATTTACAATTTTATTTAATCAATTAATTAGATATATTAAATACTATAATAAAATTATGAAATTAAATGAGAATTTTAACAAGCCTATAATAAATTATATTATAAATTCTATCTACAATACACATATATTTTTCTCAAATAAATTATAGCAATACAAAAATCAGTTAGTTTGCAGTCATCGCAAAAACGTAATTTATTTCAAAATTGAAATTGTAATCAAATTTCTATGTCGAATACTCAACTATTCTATCAAACCATATATTTAAATTGTATTGTTCTTGGCTACGATTGTTTGTATCATCGTCTGAAATGAGTATAATAGAGTAATTTAATTACCAATATTTCATTTATTATTTAGTTTCTACTAACTATCGTCAGTGGTATATAGTATATACGTATTATACATAACAAGAAAAATTTTATTTTAAAATTAAACCTCAATATTTTTGGTCAACTAAAAAAAGGGGTATAAATTACGAAATTTGAGAAATGTTATACGGTAGACTATCATAAATATATACAAATTATGTCCAGTGCCCAATGCCCATATATCATATTGTTACGCATAAATATAATATAGCATATAGATATTACGAAGTATTACGATATTGCAGGATGTAGTTTCAGTAAAACATCATAAAAATCATAAACGTGACTGTAATATGACACGCGTTCGTTTTGTTTTGTGCATGACAGTATTGTCGAAGGAAAATGCATAAAATTCAATAATGATTTAACGTACTTTCGGTCTACGTCTGTTTCATTATAGGTAAGAGCTAAGAATTAATATTATTGCAAACGGCGCAAATACGATTGTCGTATATACATCATGTTAATAAATGGATAAACCGTATGTTTCTGCTTTATAGAATTTTAATGAGTTTTCATTTTTGAAATTATTTTTTCGACTTATGTGAAAAGCCGAATCCACTGTCGCGTTCAGTGAATTTCATCGAAGCGCATCTGTCTACTGATAACTTATGTACCCAAAAACATTTCATTAGTCAGATACCACATATTAATGAATAAAAATTATAGTTAAAACTCGTACAGATTCTTAAATCAATCGTTTTGTCAGGTTTAATATATGTTTTTTTCACATCGTACTTAGTTATACGATTTTATTATCACTCACAGTATTTCTTTTTTACGATTTATATGTAATTTTGTTGTAATTCGATTGAATTAGAAAACACACATGAATAAATTAAAATTATGTGTACGTGTACAAATTCATCACAGTAAAGTATTAAATTATTAAACACCTTGGAAAACATAAACGGATATTCAATATAACACCCGGTTTGAAAATCGTAGATCAGCTTATATAATTTATACCTACTCGTATTGTTTAGTCTATAACTCTCGCAGTAATGCAATATAATGTCTCCGACTTTAACGATAAATTACAGTTACTTACAGGCTACAGCATATTAAATAATGCTATATCCGCGTGTCTACATTAGTTGTGTTATGTTAAATTTATAGTCGAACAATGGAGTATTGACGCAAATTTGTTCGGTCATTAAAGCTGATTCAAAATATTTTTATAATGTACGCAATGTGTCGCATGTGTCGCATGTGTAGAAAATTTTGTTTGAAATTCGTTTCAACTAGAATATATATATATATATATATACATATAATTGTTATATCGCAGCAACTATAACTAAAGTTTTATAATTCGTTAAGAAAGAAAAAAACGAGGCGTAAAAATTATGTTGAAAAGTCTTCGGATCGCCTGTCAAAACAATACGCCACGAGTGCATATCGTGCTGGCAGACTCGCATTTAAAATCGTGATCCGGAACACACGGAAAACGATTTGCATATTACCGTTTAGGTACTGTTCCGGAGACGGGGGAAGGAGAGTGAGAGGGTTTAGAGCGCTATTGTATTTTTATGGGGTCCAGACGGTATTTGTTTCGTTTTTATTTTGTTTTATTATTGTTGCGTTTTGTTTTTTGTTTCTCGACTATGACAAATCGGTTCCAAAACGTATGCATAATCGATTTTAGGACACCTGTGCCTCGGCCGGTGACCGACTGACTTGTACCGCGACGACCGTGGCACACCGCTACGGCGGTTGTTCGAATAACTTGTGTAAAACGCCCATATATTATATTGTAATGCGTTGTGCGTGTACGTATATATAGGTATAGGTATTAGGTAGAAACTATTATGATACGACGCTATGCAATAATTGATAACGACTACGACGTTAACACAACGTGAAATTAAATCAGTTTAACGCGTACACGTCGTACGTACATACAGAGCATACGACACGAAAGGGTGACGATGATTTCTCCTTGTGTTGTTATTATGACGTATAAAAATTGTGTACGGAATCATTGCGATACCTATTACATTCTCATGCTTTGATATTATTATGTAAAATATAACCGTGGGATACGGGCGAAAATATAAATCGTACAAAAATCGCCAACATTTGGTCGTGTTCTGAGAACACACAGCAATAAAATATATGATAATAATTTATGAATAATGGAGGTCATGGTCATTTTAGTTCAGTTTGTTGCAGACGTTGGTTTTTTTCTCAGCTGACATTTCGCGACCGACCGACTTATATATACATATATATTATAATTATTATAATATATAAAACACACTTTATGTAATGCATATTGTGCGTATATTGCATATAAATCGTGACGTTAGCTTCACAATTTACGCGTGCGTGTGTGTATGTATGTGTGTGTGTATGTGTGTGTGTGTGTGTGTGTGTGTGTGTGTGTGTGTGTGTGTGTGTGTGTGTGTGTGTGTGTGTGTGTGTGTGTGTGTGTGTGTGTGTGTGTGTGTGTGTGTGTGTGTGTGTGTGTGTGTGTGTGTGTGTGTGTGTGTGTGTGTGTGTGTGTGTGTGTGTTGTGTGTGTGTGTGTGTGTGTGTGTGTGTGTGTGTGTGTGTGTGTGTGTGTGTGTGTGTGTGTGTGTGTGTGTGTGTGTGTGTGTGTGTGTGTGTGTGTGTGTGTGTGTGTGTGTGTGTGTGTGTGTGTGTGTGTGTGTGTGTGTGTGTGTGTGTGTGTGTGTGTGTGTGTGTGTGTGTGTGTGTGTGTGTGTGTGTGTGTGTGTGTGTGTGTGTGAGAGAGAGAGAGAGAGATTGTATGACTTTGTATTCATATA
Source organism: Schlechtendalia chinensis (assembly GCA_019022885.1). Lineage (NCBI taxonomy): Eukaryota > Metazoa > Arthropoda > Insecta > Hemiptera > Aphididae > Schlechtendalia > Schlechtendalia chinensis. Next base: position 4,157,415 of record CM032341.1, read on the forward strand.
ATCCATGATAATATTATATGATGACGATGACGGTGAAGATGATTGCAAAAATAACACCTTCGTGAGACATCAATATGGTTATGTCGACATACGAGTAAAATATAATATAAATGTCAGTACAGTGCTGCAGCAGTAAACAATGTAGTGACGGATATAAGTACGATTTCGTGCAAAAAAATTATAATTTTTTTTTTTGAATAACACAAGTTTATAGGAGATGGGGTTATGTCATATCAGTATCGTGATATGCATACAGTATTACAATTTACACTGTAAAAATATATTTGTTTTGTTTTGGATAGTTAAATACATATATAGTTATATATCACCATAAGTCGTCATTATATACACAGAGATTAATATATACTGAAATTATTGGCGTAGTTTATTAATAATACCAATTTGCAACACTATATACATATTATAAATTATAATGGTCGGACACGTACGATATATATATATATATGATTTGGAATGACATGTTTTTTTCAGCGTTCCTTATAAGAGATTTTCAAATTCATACGTTTCTTAGATCATTTCTTTTCCGTTTTTTATATGATTTTTACTACAGATAAATTATTTAGAAATATGTACAAAAAAATACATTGAAGATTGTAATGTAATATATATACTATATTGGTTATTTCGTATTGGGATGTTAGTAATCGATCGATGTTAAATGTCGAGTGTTCGAATAACGGAATATAGAAATACATATGTAGGAACTACTATTGAAAACCAATTCAAAGAAAACAACAGTGTCAATTGACCTCACCTAACCTTTCTGGTTGATCAGGTGCATGAACATAAAATCCACAGCACTACACCTACATTGGTGACAACCGGAAAATGAAGTAGGTACGTGTGTTTGCAGAGGTGTATTCGAAGTACTATAAACACATTCGTACTTACATTTAATTATACATTCAACTGTTGACAGTCAATTTTGATTTATAAATATCAATCAAAAATAATAGCCATATTATACTATTCCATTTGTATGTATAGCCGGTGTGTGCCTATATATTATATTATTTTTTATGTACATTATAAAAATATAGCGTCTGGTCATTTTTTTTCTTATTATTATTTGATATTTATATTTATTATCAAAGTTAAATTAAAAATTTTAATTAACCGAATAAAACGTTTTTCAATTTCGATTGTTTTAAATTTTTAAAAATCACTGTCTTCTTAAGTACATATTGGTCTTTGTAATTACATAGTCTTGTTTGATGACGACGTCTTGTTATAAACACACTGCATTTTATTTACCTAAATTACGATTATGCCACACACTTAAACTGTTTTTAATTAAAATAAATATAATTTTATTTTATTTTATTTTGCAAAAATAGTTATAGTTATTATTCATCAATATTTAAAATAAAGTATATTTTATTAGATCTAACATATTATCGTCATATAAACACTCGTAAATAGACATTTGCATGGCATTTTGAATGTCATTTTCCGAAATATATACGAAATAGTATCAGTATCAACATATACACGATTGTCTTTAAAACGCATTTAAACGTACAAATATTTTCTTAGCACACTATTTATCCACTACTCGAGTACATGGATTTTTTTTAATATGATCAAAGAGAGCTTTAGCCTTTTATTCGTGGGTTGTATACAATCCAAAATCCCGAAATGGTATAGGGTAGTGGAGTTTTTACCGCCCATTGGCAATTGAATTCAATTACATTTCGCAAATCCCGCATAAACACTCGTGTCGTATGTATATATACATATATATGTGCATAAGAGGGAAGAATACGAGTGTTTTTCTTGTGCGTTGGTCCCTCTCTATATACAAGCTACAACGAGCACTACACACACGCCCTATCCTTCCTTTATAATGGTTGATCTTTTGGTCGTGTGCCGGAATTATTTCGGTTTCCGACCGCGCTATTCGTGTATATATATATATTTGATGTACGTACTTTCCTATAAATTCCCTTTTAAACAAATCTCTTCGCAGCAGATTTTACAACGCTAACCGTACACGTAACGGAAAACTTTTTATTTTTTGTTATACGAACGTGGACGAAAAACTATTACTGATACTGATTACTGATATGATCGAACCAAAAAGAATCAAAATAGCAAATGAACGTTGTAAAAATAATAATCAATACACGAAAACATTATATTATTTTTGCTACAGATGTTAGAGGTAGGTGTTTAATATTATTTTTATTGTATTTTGGTGTATTTGATCAAAACACGAACGACAAAAAAAAACATACAAATCGTCCCTCTGACCATTGTATACACTATAAATGCAGGTAGTCTAGTATATACTGCGTTGTTATGTTTATAACTTGTCCATGATTTAATATTATTATTGTAATCGTGATAACATAATATATAACATGGTATAAACACTAACCATGAACACCGTATGCTGTCTTTATTTATGATGTACAATACATTTTTTCCTACATGATTTTTACATGTGTTAGGTTATATTAAATTACTAACATTTTCTACAGTATTTTTATTTGATCAAATATTCGTAAATAATATTTACTCATGTTATGGTATCTGTAATTCCATTTTATATACATTTATTATATAATATTTGTGTGTGAATATTAAGTGTGCAAACACATTTGGATGATTCAAAGTTAAGTTTAAAAACAAATACAAATAAACAATAATTGTGACGGTTCTTAAATGATGGACTAGTTTAATTAAACACATTAAACACTCAATAATATCTTTTTGTTTTAACGCGTTTTGATTAAAAAATACTATGGGTACTACAATTTAAATAAATATTATGAAGTAATCAAACTATTCAGTATTCAACGGTAATGACTAATATTAAAAATTTAAGTAATTATAAGTAATTAATTATATACTTATATATTATTATAAGTACTAATTATAAGTATTTAAGTAACAAAAGGTGTATAAACACTCCATTAATTCTTGTAGATTCGTTAAATTTGAATTGTTTGTTTTGTTGGTCATTATGGGTATTATATTATGGTATACTTGCTGTATACCACTGTTAATACGCAGTTAAAACATTTTTGTTTCATAAGTGCACAATTAATTTTTTCTATCTAAATGATACTATTATACTATAAGTAATTAATATTCAATAATTTTTACCAATAATTAATAATTATTCATTGATTTCTTAATGAATTTCTGTGATCGAACACGTGCTTTAAATTTAAAAAAAAATTGTTTTCTGCAAGTTTAAATGTTTTTTATATCATTTAAACGCGTACAACGTATGGAGGAAACACACATATCAATCTTTAGAGTTATTTTTTTATCTCATATTGTTTGTATATATTTTCAAAACATGTTTCACGTGCAAATTCGAACTGTAAACCGCATACGCATGTATATATTATTAAAAATGATGACCAACATAACAGAAAACAAATCGAACGAATTCGAGCTAAGTAATTTAGTGTTTCCGTTTACCGTAAACGCTCTGTATATTTTGTCGTTAAATATTTTCTTATTCCTAATGTATTACTTTTACATTTTAAAATAGTATAATATTGGCTTATTGAATTTGTACGAGTACCTACCTACAAACACACACACACACACATACTATAGGCTATAATCCTATTATTATATACTGTGTACTATTGTCATATAACTGTTGGTTTATAATTTATATACTGTATTCAGCGGCGACCGATGTGTGATGAGAAAATAATACGTTTTGTTTTGTTCATATCCGACCTAAATTTTACCTGAGAACTCAATGGATTTCCTACTAAAACCGTATAGTGTATACCGCACACAATGTACAAACGCGTGTATATATATAAAAAATATGTTTTAAAAAAAAAAAAGACGGGTCCATCAATAAAACGTACATCTGTTGGTGTATATACATTTGATATAATGTGACTTGTATCCTGAAAGGTTTCGGCCGGACAAAGCCGAATGCGGGTCGACCAGACTAAGAGGAGCCCGTGCAAAAGGCCACGGCGACCCTATGTCTACCTTGTCCGTCCCCTCCGCCGCGCTAGACCGTTCGCGTACCTGGCGTGCCGTGCGCGTCTATTATGTGTTTTTGGAAATTTCTCCGTCCCGTCGGTGTGTACGCACAGACAGAGACGCGCGCGTTCGTTTTTGGCGGTGTCCGTCGCCGCAGCCGTACGTCTAGCATTCGATTCCGTGTATAGTATTCGTCGGCCGTGGGACAGCAGTGGTGGTCGGTCGCGCGGTCGTGCACCATAGTGTCGTCTAATAAAATCGCGAGTCAACACGTATGTGCCGGGAAAACGTTTCGTCCGCACCGGTGAACGGTAAGATGACCATGTGCCAGCAGTTGAAAATGAAGACCAAGAAGAAATATTACAGGAAATCCGAATTACCGATGCCCGAAGGTATAGTGTATATCACGCGCGCGATGTTAGATTTAACGACCTTTTTTTTTTTTTTTTAAAGAAAAGAACTATATTTTTTCTTTTTCCCCTTCGGTTTTATTATTATTATTATTATAGATTTTTTTTTATCAGTAAAACGGGTGGTCTGTGTAGGGAAATATTTGAGTACGTGATCCTGAAAGCGTTCGTACTTAAACGGATTTTGATTTTTAGTAGATAAATCACGTTTTCGCAAAACTGAGTGTGTCGCCGTCGCCAACGTAACCAACGCCACCCGGCCATCACCCGCGGTACACACGGTAACACGTGCGCTGACAGTCCCCCCCCACCGTTTTTTGCTCCGATCGAAAAAGTGCGCGAGAAAATGGCAAAAAATTCTTCAATTATTTTTGTCGTATTTCCGATGTAGATCAACGTGAAATTTTTTACAGTGATGTGCGTTATTTAATATGTTAAAACGATTTACTGATTTCTCGCCGAAACCCGATTAAAATAATACAAGTACCTACCTCATATATGCTCCTATAATTTTCAGTTTGTTACGCACGTACAATTGATTTATTGACATGATTAATAACAGTGAAATACTGAAACGTACATTATTACAATAATATTATAATAATCATTGAGTACAATAATATTTGAGGAATTATTAAACAATTTCGAGCTGTTTATAAAATATGTTAATAAATAATGATACAGTATTAACTATGTACCCATATTATTAATTATATTAAATACTTACATATATTTGTCATCAAGTATAAGTATTCTTCGTAAGCTGTGAAAATGTAAGTCTGAGTTTATCTTACACAGGTATAGTTAATATTTCAGTTCTTAGTAAATGTATAGTCAAATTCAAATATAAACAGTGATGTAATCAAATTTCTAATTAATCTTTAATCAAAAACCATTTATAAAACAATGACATTACACACTTATGTTTCATAGTTAAATATGTATTTTACACTTCTATATAGCTCCATAGTAGAATTGTATACACGCGACCAATACTTCGAAACAAATTTTATCGCATTTTATGTTCTCCTTATTATTCGTGAAATGACGTTATCGCGTATTGTTTTGAATGAGTCGCAACTACTATTTTACTATAAGAACATTTAACGTTTACACTGGTAGTATTAACTATACTGTATGTAGTATTAGGTGTACTTAAAATTTGTTCAGAGTTTAACAATTATTTTACTTGAAGTTTAATGTGGTATTTACCGTTAGTATAATAGGTTTCAAATAACATTTGCACAATAAAGTAGGTAAACTACTGCCATCGTATATTAATATTCGTTATAATTATTTATCATATTAAGTTACACTTAAATATGGATACCTATGGTAGTCATTGCAGGTAATATTGTCATTATTGTCTTATTAAAAAACATATATTTTTTAATACTTTTAAACATGTTATTTTTATCAATTACGATTATATATATATATAATAAAATAGTATCACGGTCTATTCAGATTAATATTACATTATTTCTGTGTAAAATAATATATTTGTAATAATGAATAATGAATTTATTATTTTGTGATTCCAATTGAATTCTATTTGTATAAAATAAATTATTCGTTCTTCTAGAGTTCGTTAAATATATAATTACACCTATAATTCCCGTCGAATCATAAAAGTTTGCAACCAGAGGAAAATGACCCGCTCTAGTAGATCCGAGGTCAACGTTTTTTTTTTCTTTCGTTTCTAAACGTAAACATTTAATACACGTAAAAGACTAGGAAATAAAACAAAGTGACCATTTTATAAACAATATCCATACCCGGTGTCAAGGTTGCTTTGGTAAACAAACCACACCGTGTAGTCAAATTGTTTTAGTTCCGATAGTTTGAGTAGTTGTCTTGGCGAGCCAGTGTTAGATAGAACTAATTTTTCCGTGGTCGTAAAATCCGTTTAGGTGTATTTTTTTCGTCATGTGTTTAAAACGTATTTTCAATTAAAAAAAAATTGTGTGTGTGTGTGTGTGTTCAATTTACGCGTACGCGTCACCAAAGAAATACGTCACATGGAATTAAAAATGCACGCAGGTGGTGATATACTATTATACTGTACTCGGTACACAGCTGATTTTCAGAAAATCAATACATATCATTGGGTGTATAATAATATGACACATATCGATAAATCGATTCATTTGACATTGGTTATATTTATTTGTTTTTGGGTTCACGCAGACATGAGAGAAAGGAGCAGAAATGCGGCAAGAACGCGCAGAGAGAACGAGAACGCGGAATTCCTGGAGTTAGCAAAACTGTTGCCGTTACCGTCGGCCATTACCAGCCAGTTGGATAAAGCCTCGATAATCCGGTTGACCACCAGTTATTTAAAAATGAGAGACGTCTTCCCGAACGGTAAATAAAGGCACTTGATTTATGACAATACGTTTCTGTGTTCGCTTTGAATCGTTAACATACCTTGGTGTTGTCTAGCGTATAAATAATGTATGTATGTATAAATCTAGGCCTAGGAGACGCATGGGGTGCGGTGAGTCCAGCAAATCATAACAAGGAAGCTATCAAAGAGCTTGGTTCATATCTACTACAGGTAAATATATTGAAGGTAATTGGATGAAATCTATAGTAAAAACTAAAATTTCGGTACTTCAGAAATAAAACAATAACACTCCTCTCTCTCCTCTTCCCCACCATTTAAATTTCTATACTGCTTAAATTTCTATACTTGCTTGTATAACATACGTAAATAATTTCAAATACATATGATTGTTAAATCATTCTATATTTAATTATCATTATATATTTATTATGAAATAAATATATTTTATATAAAAATACGCTCATTCATAGTTTGCCCAGAATTTTAATTAAACTTTATTCAATCTAAATTTCAAATCATTTTAATCATACCATGTGTTTATTTTTTATTTTTAGAGTCTCGACGGTTTCATATTTGTCGTAGGCGGTGACGGTAAGATCATGTACATATCTGAAACAGCATCGGTTCACTTGGGATTGTCACAGGTAAACGAATATAATACGAGTAGTGTAATTAATCAACTGATGCGTTTTCGAAGTGTATTTCCACTTTAATCGTAATTTTAATCTATTTGTATTGACCATTATTATTTATATTATTTTGCCTCAAGGTGGAATTGACTGGCAACAGTATTTATGAATACATCCATCAAGCTGATCACGTTGAAATGGCATCAGTTCTTAGTCCGCCTTTAAACCTTCCAACAGAGAACATGATGTTAAGTAAGTTATTATATTATGTCTGGTTTTTTCGAACTAATATTTCGTTATATTGATAACCTTGAACTACATTTAAAAATAATAAATTTATAGATTCCAATTATGTGTTCGAACTCCAGCGAGTATTTTTCTTAAGAATGAAATGTGTGTTGGCAAAACGAAATGCAGGTCTTACTACAGGAGGTTACAAGGTAATTGTTTTATTATTTATAGAGCCATAAATGCGTATTATGTTAACATTTAAACAAACAAACGTTAATTGGTTTTAGAACTAAAACGTAAATAACGGATATTTTATTCGCAAATATTCATTTTATTTTAATATTTAATATTGATTAATTAAAATACTATTATTCACATAAATTTTATTTTTTTATGCTTTATAAATTAAAAATGTGAAGTTTAAAAAATTATTCGGAATCATTTTTTTCAATATTTGCCACTTTATAAAAATTAAATGGTTATCTGGTAAGCATTAAAAATAGTAATATTTAATAATTCTGCATGATAATCGTTAGGTTACAAACCTTATTTTTCTTTATACTATTGACATATATAGAATGATTTTTTGTATATGTACCAATCGTTATTTCAGAGATATTATTTATATCTGATATAATCAATATTTTTTTGGATTTTAATACTATAAAATGTTTTAATTTTAATTTTTGGATTTTTTTATTGAACTTATATTTGTAAACCTAATTTAAAGTTTTTTCTTCAATCATAAATTCATAAAAAACTAATTTAAAAAGATGACTCATAAAAAAAAATCATTCTGTTTACCAAACTATTATAACTGTTTATAGCGATTGTGAAAATGTAAAATTATATCGAAATACAAAAGAATCTGGTCTGTTAACTATAAATATATATACATACATAGTGTAGGTAATAAAATATTAGTTATAGTCGTTATAGCTACATTTTTCTATTATGAAAATTATTTATAATGTAGAAGAGGCGAAAGATTATGTTCTAGAGACTGAAGGTAAGACAATAATATATATAATTGCAGAATGTAACTCAGAATATTTATATATATATAAAATATGCAATAGGCCTATTAATTTTATATGTCTATTAAACTTATTTGAATTAAGCAAGCGATTTTAATTTTATTATGAGGTAACCATTATCGTTTTACATTTTTCATTTTGTCACGTAGAGATAAAGAGTATTTGAACTATCTCTGGTGTAGGTATTTGATATGAATTCGAGTAAAAAAAAAAAACAATTTACTAGACTTTTTTTAAATTTTTTTAATATAATAATGATAATAATAAATAATTATACAAACTACGTAAAAAAAAAACAAAACACTTTCTTAGGTTAATGACATTTAATATTATTGTTATACTAAATTTTATTAGCCATAGCCTAAACAACAAATTTATTAAATAATCCAGTGGCAGCCAATGCGAATCCTAAACGTGTTTACTTTCATAATTTATTGTTCAATTATCTTATACCTGTACATGTTGTAAACCATATAATAACAAGACAAAAACAGTCGATATTCAAAATTCAAATTAATTTTTGCATTCCTACTGGCTACTGCAATATCATTTTAAATAAATGTTAGTGTTTGAAAAGCTATCATCTGATTTTCGTTCATTGTTAATTAACGGATAATAAATAAATATAAAACGCATCGAGGTTCACAATGGCTCAAAATTTAAATAAATAAAATATTTATAGTGAAAGAAATAATTCTTTATCTCGCACAATTATATTCAACTGTTATGATATATATGGTTCATTTTAATAAAACGAAAAGTTAAATATTTTGAAGACACATCTCTGTGATTTAAAATGTAAATTCTATTTCAATAATATTTGAAAAGACATAATAATATAATTATTTTAGTCGAGTAAATGTTTGTAAAATATTTTATAATGACATGCATAATAATAATAATAATAACTTAAATAAAAAATAGTTTAGTTGTTTAAATAATAATGCGTGTAAACAATACAGGATAACCTTCGTCTTTCTTCAATTTAAAAATAATAACGTATTAGGTTTTCATTTCAATACAAACATGTTTCATGTCTTATGTATACATTTATATATATACAATAGTATAATGAAGTAGCATAAATAAAATGATATAGAGTTAAAGAACAAAAATGTTATAGATTAGGTAAATAAAATATTTAAAAATATACCTTTATGACATTTATCAAGTGCTGAAATTGCTTAAATTATTATTTAGCATTTATGTTATATCTCTATTTTAGGCCATAAACATAATTATTCTCTAAGTTGTACATGTATCCGTGGATATATATATATATATATTCATAGATCGTTTGAATACCACGCTATTTCTTCGCACATTAGTTAAAACACGAATTAAATGCGGCTATATTATATATGAATTTGGCTGACCACAGACATAATTATAATTTATAATACCGCAGTAATATAATATGTATATAAATTTATTATAGATAACATAATTGTATATAATATTATGTTACACTATATAGATAATATTTCAAATTTACTATTGTTCAGTTAAAAAGAATTCATGAGTTATATGTAATGTTGAAAAAAAATGTAAATACATTGATTATTTTACTATTTTTATGTGACAGTTTTACGTTTTTCGCATCTCTGGATATTTTGCTAGTAGTCATGGTCAGTATAATTCTCAATTTATGGAGGCTATTTTATTTTGACATCTTTTTGTGTAGACTTCCTCCACGATTAGTAACACACTTGAATTCTTACACAACTCGCTATAAATTTTACTCTTCCTAAAGTTACAAAGTGTCCTGTATGGTTTTCCATCCTTTATTTATAAAATAAAACATTACTGAAGTATTGTAGATGAATCTATAAAGTCAAATAGTTTTGTTTTGTTTTTTATTCATTTATTATTATTATCATCATCGTCGCACGTGACTGTACTGCACGTACTATAATTTGTCCACAGTTTACTTGAAAAATTACATTGAAGATATAACGTTTGTCATGTCATTTGATCTGTAATAATATTAATTATACCATAACGTGCGCACAGGAGATTTTTTTTAAGGGGCTCATATGTCAATAGATATATTATGTAGGTATTCATGAATTCAAAAGGGATGAATATTTACTAAAAAAAAAAAAGATTACGGGAAAGACCTATTTAAGGAAAAGAGACCAAAAAGCTTTATCGGAAGTTGATGTCTGCACACGCCTACGTTATTAAACACATGTAACGAGATAAAATAATTGTTTTATGGAAAATACGTGAAACGTAAAATATTTTTTATTTAATTTGTACTAGCCCGGTAGGTTGCGCAGTAAATTAATCACACATAGCGTGTTGAACTAGGAGCATATACATTAATAATAATAATAATAATAGCCAATATTAAATTTTTTCGTTCCCCATACAATAGTTAAGTTTCATTTCCGTGATTTATGATCTTTATATATTATATAATACATATATTCATATTTTCCGTTGTTATCGTGTACGGCTTAAGTGTAGACCATAAAAATCACTCATGCGCCTCGGCGTGTGTTCGTGCATACATTACGAAGCTAATGCTCGCGCATACGTACGTACGTGTACAGGCTCTCGTATAATAAACGCGTACGTATACAATATATTACGTGTGTACACTTATAACGGCGTACGCGCGCGTTATGTGTGTCGATTGTTATAATGCGAACGGCTAGAGGGAGGGCGAGGATAAACCGGATACAAAGGATAGAGAGAGAGAGAGAGAGAGCGAAAAAAAAAGAAAGAAAAAGAGTAAAATGTAAAACATAACGGGCGCCATGTTGCGGGGGCCCAGGTGAACGTGTGCGCGTTTAATCGTCGCCGTATTACCTGTGTCGTTTTGGACGTCCGTTCGCCATTGGCCGTGCGCACCGCGGGCGTCCTCGTGCGCGACACTCCTATTTTTCTTTTTAGTCTTTTTTTTTTTTCCCTCCGTACGATTGCGCACCCGACGAGATGAAAACGCACTCCCGGCCGGCTCTCCTCCACACGCGCCCCGCGGGATACGGTACGCGCGACGCTGCGCCGAAACGTATTCGTTTCTCGCCGTTCTGTCCGAATCCGACGGGTCGCCAGTTTACACGCCGCGATAATTGCATGCATATATATATATAAAAGCTTTACTTTCTTTGCGAGTATACCAGTGCCGTAGCCAGAAATTTATTTCGGGGGACACTGGATTTTCTATCACTATTTTAGTTGTTCCAAAAATTAATTTTGCGCGTGTGGTTATAATTTTTACAAATTTGGTCGATGATAACATGAATCAGCTAGTGGCTTAAATTCACATAGATATATATAAATACAATTTCGGGGGGGGCACATGCCCCTGGTGCCCCCCTGGCTACGGCATTGTAGTATACTATATATTAATGAACTTTTTATTATTAATACTTTATATGAATGAAAAGGATGTCTTAAGGATATCTTCCCTTTTAAACGATATTATATAGATTGTAAGTGTTTAAACTCTAAAAGCCTAACTTCGTAATTAAAGTTTTGCGCAACATATTCGACAAAGACAGCAAATATGGATATATCACATCGTCCTAAATAGATTTGTTGCAGTGTTTATCGGTCGAGTCAAGACGACTTCTATCGATTTCTTTCTTTTTATCAATTATTTATTCATAATTTGATTATAAATATAAATAGTTACAACTAATTGTCACTAAATTTTTACTAGTCATACAATTATCGTGTGTTTAATATTACAAGTTTGAAGACTGTCAATAAAAATACATAATTGAACAATGTTTCAAAGTTGTGTTTGCTATATTGAGTGTTTAGATAATAACAAATTGTATAGTGTTTTTCTTTATGAGATATTTAATTATAAAAAAATGTTTTACTCTATGTATACAAACATTGATATCCCAAGGTTATAGATAATACATATATTGTTGAAAAATTAATAAAGCAAAACAATTTGTAACCAAATCAACAATATACCTTAATTCGCAATCTTTTATAACATTGTATAATTTACTCTTTTTTTGGGATACATTTATATACATGTGATACGACTACTGTATAGTAAAAATAATAACAAAGATGCACAACTCGTTAAAAGTGATGTAAAAAAATTGTGTATTTTGTATATTGTGTGAGCGAGACGTTCAATCACGTACGACATGCGTTTTAATTTTTACAATATAGGTCCTATGTTATATAGTAATAAACCAAAATAAGAAAGTATTTGATTGAAAACTGGTTTGAGTTTTATACAATTACTATCCGTCGTTAGATTTGACTCATTAATATGTTCTATACGTAATTTAATTTAATTTCTTTATAGATTAACTTACGTAATTATATAGATAATATCGTTAAATATCGAAGATATCGGAAATAAGCTCGGGGGCGAAGATTTTCCTCGGCGTCATTCACGAATCGCATCTCTTTAAGTGGCCGGAAGTTCTGTATAATAAAAGTGTGATTCGCACGCGTCTATACAATCTTTGCGCACACAATACATATATACACACTACCGAAATACGTAAACAATATGTAATATATACTATTCGATTAGATTCTATAAAAAATGTCACGTAGTTTTTATAATAATATACGTAGTACTGTTTACGACGAAATGTATGACACCTAATATATTCACTGTACAATACAAACTAAACACAAACACCGTTCGTTGAAATAAACGTGTGCGCGTACGTACTGTACAGGTGTATATATGTGTGTGTGTAGCGCACGAAAATCCGAGTCGCAATAGGCGGTGCCGAAAGCAGTCACGTTCTCCGCAATAGAATATTATGTTTCCAAATAAATGTTGAGGAATTTTCAAATCCTTTCCATTGTGTAACGCGTTGTATACGCGATAGCTGCAAACGCAGCGTTCGCCGCATTGTTGTTGTTATTGTAGGCGAGTTTTCCGAAACGTGTCCAAGTCGAATGCGCGAGAGCGAAAACGCTTTAAAACAACCCCTCACACCTACTACAACACGCGCTCCACATGCGGTGTCGATATCCGAAGATTGATTACGCGGACCAGCCGTATTCGGCGGGTAGGTCGGTTAGTTCTATCTCTCTCTATAATCCCGGCCGCTTATTGATACCTCACGATCGGCTCCAACGTGTCTGTGCGCGCCACACGGAGGGTCACCTATGATTTTTATTGCTATTCGGCGTGTCCCATTGTCCCCAGGTGCCGAAGGTATTTTTCAGAATTTTTTCGGTACGTTTTTCGGTACGTCTGCAAAGAGGGAACGAGAGAGAAAGAGTGAGAGAGAGACGAGAAAAAAATATCTCACACCTGTGAAGAAGAGACCTCCATTTAATTTATTCTAATACTTAAATCTCGTCTTTTTGGTTGTGGTCACGTCTCGGTTATTATGAATGGACTTCTTGACACCTTCTCAACGCGCACGTTATATTACCTAGCCTATTATAATATAACCCATGTGGCTCTATATTATGCAGCTACGGCCTTTAGAACAGGTCTTATATATTTTTTCCACATATATATATATATAAAATATTTTTTCAACGGTATATAACACATTACACGTGTGTTTGTATGACCATAGTACGTGCAATACCTACACCTATATAGATATAGATGTATTTGTTTAGACGTGTAAATATACATCCGTTTCGTTATATTGAACATTTTGTCGAACACCCAAGGGGATCACATTTCTAAAGTAAATATAAACTATTCAATTGCCTTCATACGAAAAAGGGTCATATATATATATGTGTGTGTAATATGTAGGTGAGTGTGTGTGTGTGTACGTTTCGATTTTTTTAACGTAGGTTATTGCGTTTAATGTTTGATTTGTTCAAAAATAAATTATTAATTTTTTTTTTTAATTTTATTTGATCAGTAATACATTGTTATTAAATTCCCTTTCATATAGTCATATTCATTTTTTCATATGTATAGACATATTGCAAAGTATTTTTTTTTATTTGAAAGTAAATACATTTTAACACTTTCAATTGATTTTTGGTATTAAACGATAACTAGGTTTCAGATTTTTATGCATTTGCATATTTTTATTGATTAACCGTACGGTTATAACTATTTAATTTTTAGTTTTTTTAAGTCGTACAATAAAATTAATAACACATTTAATGCATTTTTTGATGATTTCAATTAATCACAAAATTTTGATAAATATTTTTCGATAAATTTCGATAAAATATATTTAAAAACATACAAATAATATACGCATATTAAAATATCAATTGTTTATCATCTATAACATATACATATATTTTTTTTTATTTATAAATAGGCTATACACTGTTCTGGTTACCTAAAAGTGTTGAGAAAATTTACTGGAGATATTGCAACTGTTGGTCTAGTAGCAGTTGGACATTCATTACCTCCACATGCAATTACCGAGATTAAATTGCATTCAAATATGTTCATGTTTCGAGCGAGTTTGGATTTGAAACTTATATTCCTAGATGCCAGGTAAGCTAATTATCTTTGTAATCCGAAATATTTACCTTTATAACATATTATTATGTACCTATT
Source organism: Schlechtendalia chinensis (assembly GCA_019022885.1). NCBI lineage: Eukaryota > Metazoa > Arthropoda > Insecta > Hemiptera > Aphididae > Schlechtendalia > Schlechtendalia chinensis. The sequence goes on from CM032341.1 coordinate 4,172,549, forward strand.
TATTTATTAATTTTACTAAAAAAGTAATAATGGTTAGAACTCAGAAATATGTTATTCAGTCTACTGTTATAAAAAGTAAGGTATTTCATGTCATCATTATATATTTACAGAGTGTCTCAACTGACAGGGTACGAACCTCAAGACTTAATCGAAAAAACTCTTTACCATTACATACATGGTAACGATATTCTTAACATGAGAGATTCACATAATACTCGTAAGTGTTGTAAAACTGCAAAAACACAAACTTTATACACTTTCAATGAAACGTTATCAATTTTTCGTTTGTTTTAGTGTTGTTAATAGGCCAAGTCACCACAAGATATTACAGGTTGTTGGCCAAAGACGGTGGTTGGGTATGGGTTCAAAGTTACGCAACTATAGTTCATAACAGTAGATCTTCAAGACCCCATTGTATAGTTAGCGTTAATTATGTTTTAAGGTGAGTGAACTATAAAAATATGCAAAATTACATATGTGTAACATATTATTAATTGCGGTATAAAACTCACAAACAATATTTTGTGAATACAAATGTACATTTAACAAAGACGCAATTTGGACAACCTAGAGGGCCAACCAGCCAACTATTTATAACCACCCCTGCCCCCAAAAAAAAATGTTTTATAACGTTTCTAATGGGATGAAAACGTAGTTTCTTGCATGCTTGTCTTGCAAACATAATCATTACTGTTTCTCCCAATTTTAAAACTCAAATTGCGCCTACGATACTTAATATTTGTATACCATTTGTTTTATTTAGTGAATCTGAGATGAAGGACGTCTGTCTTTCCGTGTCTAATAACGTTTGCGCTTCGTCGCAGAACGGTAATGAAGAAACAGCGGTTCAAAATAAGCCCAGTAAAGTCCAACAAAACCAAAGACATTCTAGTCAAAACCACAGGTACCACAGACCTCCTCCTGTGGTGACCGATGAAGAATACAGCGATTCCAGCATTGGACTTTATAACGATTACGTTAGCAACAACAGTGTAAGTGTTTAAATATTATATTCATTTTCTAATCGTTATTTTATTATATTATTATATTGGTATTTGATAAATATCACGTAACCAAACCGGACAGCATAGGTAAACAATCATTGTCAATATAAACATGCATAATTAATTTGTAACATATAATACATGTATATCATAAATGTAGTTAGAATTTGTATGAATTTATATATTTTTCTATTTGATCGCGTATAGTGTATGATTTATACAGGTAAGAATAAAATATGTTTTGCGGAGTTATGAATTAAAATAAAAAATTGTAAATACATATTTTTGCGTATTTTGGGAATTTTAGTTTTAAAAAAATATTTTACGATTTAAAGTTTTAATGTCATATTTCGATTATTTAATGCACTTTTTGGTGTTTTTAATTAATTATATTTTGTGCTCGCAAATTGGCTTTTTTTTAAATCAAAAATCAGAATTTTATAAAACAAAAAAAAACGTATAATTTCAAACACGGTTTAAACACACACATAACCAAATGCTATTAAAATATGTCGTCGTCGTGGCCACGTGCATTTACAGCCGTCGGCGACACTCAAGCCGAACGTCGTGTTTGTGGGACATGTCTGAGGGGACGAAACCCCTACAGTCGTTGCCGTTCACGTGCGTGTATATATATATATATTTCGAACACAATATTTTTACAAAAAGTTTCGCAAGCCAAATATACGTTAGACGCGCCTACAGTCCTTATTATAATTTACGATATCTACGTAACGGTGCTTCATCAATCATTATGGAGGTTTTATTTTAATTTCAGTGAACGTGTAGAAATTTCTACTAATATTTTAGTGTCTCCTAATTTTACCCCCTCCAAAAAAAAAAATCCTCTATTTACCGCCGTAATCATTTGTACGATTAACACAAGTATACAATAAACAACATATACTATTGTATAGTTTATACATAAAACGCGATAAAAAGTATACAAATTATACAATCCACGAACGCTCAACTTTCCCTCGTATCTGACCACCCGACATTTCGTGATGAACTGCGGAAAAACCGTCCAAAAATATTTAATATTCGACACACACATCACATTATAACATCGCATGACTCTTTAAAGCGAATCGTAATTGTAATTGTAAATATATATAAATTACATCTTTCACATACAGAATGAGAAAAGTCTATTTATAGACATAGGCCTACTTTGAAAAGCCATAAGGTCTCAGTTCGAAAAAAAAAATAATATGCGAAGAGACGTATAAACGGTTTTTGTGTGTGTTCATATGTTTTATTTATTAAAATTAATAACGTCTGTCATTCGCGATTGATCAAAGACCGTTTTGTGCGTAATGCCCGTCCAAATGTCACCGGGCGATAGTTACACCGTGTTAGAAAAACGTGCTTCTACGAATGTTGATGAAAACGGTGACGAGTGTAATGTTTTCGATTTGGCTAGAAGTCGAAATCGAGAAATCAGTGAAGCCGCGAGAATGGACGATTGTTTAAAGCTCATAAAAGAAAATTAATTTTTACGTCCGGTGCTACAGTGATAAATAATACGTTTTTCGCGTTTGCAGGAACCGCAATCGTTGGTGAACGGTGCAGACGGCCACCACCACCACCATCATCAGCACCATCATCTGAACACGATGCCGGCCAACATGTACACGAGCGGCGGCGACGACTACGTCTACCCGGACCTGTTCTACCCGTACGACCAGCCGTGCGGGCGGCCGTTCAGCTCGGGTTCCAGCTGTTCCAGCTCGAACGAAAGCGATCGGATGCTGGCGCATCAGGCCGGCGGCGGCGGGTACCCACCGCCCGCAGTCATGCTTATGGCCGCGGCCAGCCACGACGATCAGCAGCACGCAGCCGCCGCCGCCGCCGCCGCCACCGCATATCACACGTTGACGCCCGTCGGCGCCGCCGTGCCCATCGCCGCAGCCGTCGGCCACCACGTCATCGTTGACACCCAACACTACACCGTCGTCAACGAGTACGTCCACTGAACGCGGCCGCCGTCCAGCTATTACATAATATTATGGTGTGAACGACGACCGGTTTTTTGTTCGGACGACGCGTGTAACCGCCTACACCCCACCTACCGCCGGCGCGCGGGTCGCCTACACACGAACGGAATATGTTATATGCAGTGGCGTGACTTCAACATTTGGGTCCATGGAGTTTAAATTGAAGTTTTCGCTTCCCCATTCTTTCACCTCATTGGCGCATCTCAAGGCTATTAATTATTTCAATGAAATAAACCCATAAACGTTTTGTAAACTGTCAGGTGTCAAGTGTGTTTTCTATAAAACAAAGAAGAAAACATACGCTTTCCGCGACTTTAGAAAGGAGTGAATATAAAAAAATATCAAATACGTTTTTTATTCTTTTTCACGTCAAATAAATAATATTAATAATAATAATAATCGTATAACCCATCGGTACCGTTGAAGCCCCCGTTCGGGTCCCTCAAGTGTCTGGGCTCGGGTACGATCCACGCCGTCTTGATCACTATTACAATTACGCCACGCGATATGACGACAATGTGATCACGCGAAGTCGCCGCGGTCGTGATAATTAACACGCGATTATAATACCGCGTCGACGTTGTGTACGATATTTCGTACGACGGGACAAAGCGTATTGTTCCGTTCGGTTCGCGCACGCACGCGTGCACTTACGCCGCAGACGCTCATTCCAAAACCTATAAAGTTCGTGTGTATGTGAACGGGTGTGTGTGTTGGGTGGGGGGATGTGTACGGCGAACGGGAAAAGGACACGAGCGAACCGTTTACTCACGGCCCCGAAACCGTAACGGCTTAACCTAACCGTTTGTAAAACATTCTCGCGCGCAGTACGTCCAGAAACCGTCATTACGTTTTAGTCACCGGTGTGTATTTTAAATATTACGCAGTATGCACGTGTAATAAATATTACCTATGTACATATGTAGTTTAAATAGTAAACTTAAATTGTACTTGTACATAAATTGTCGCAATGACAATTTTCGATCGTGATTGTAAATAATAAACCTACTATACTTATATATATATATATTTATATATACGTGTGTGTGTGTGTGTGTTTTTGTATACCTAAATAGTAAGTACATAGATTTCTGTTAATTTGGTAGAATATTTCTATTATTTATTTATAGAGTTAATATACAGAACGAAAAAAATAAATCGCGTATTATATATATATATAGACATCATATAATATTATATACAACATGTGTCCGTCTTGCATTTTTGAGTATATTTGAGTATACATTTCTCATTATTTAGATTACGCGTTATAATTTTGATGTTAATTATATATGTATTACATTTTATTTGAAATAATTTCCTCTATATGTAATAAATATATATATATAATAATATGTATTCCACAATATAAACGTGTTTCTATCTATGTCTGTTGTCTATACAGTAAACTGCTCCTAACTTGCCATGGAAACTCCGCTTGAAATCCTGGTTGAAATAAATCCCCTCTGTCTTCCCGTATCCGATTTTTATTTTTCGACTGGTGTGTGTGTGTGTGTGTGTGTGTGTGTAGGTGTGTGTGTACACGGTTCCCAGTTGCTCAGATCAAAAACATTTATTTTCAAACATTAAGAAAAGTGGATATTAGGTGAATTTTGAAAGACGTTCAGAGTGTTTGAGTTGAAAAAACGCGAGAGATTTATAACACAACGGTATGCGAGTCACACTTTCATCAAACCCTACATAAACATCCAGAAAATTTTTATGAAAGAATTAATTCCTTATGATATGTATATTTTTAGTCAATGAATATCGGAAAACTAAAATTCAAACCCCCAAAATTCAAGTCTAAGTACGCCACTGATAAATATACTGTTCGGTGATCAGTAGCGTATTTAGTAATTTTTTTTTTTTTTTATGTATAGATATACGTACAATAAACTTGTGTATTACATTTGATAGGTACCGCCATAAAATGTTCGCCTCGGTGTCACGACTACATATATGTGTACATATAAGTTCTGGTCTTCTGTGGCCCCCGTGCAAGAATCTTTTTTGACGGCCATCGGTGTATCGATTACGTATCGAAATTTTCCTATTTCGGTCAAAACGTTATCGATATAAGGAATATCGGTGATTATAATATCGGTTTCACATGATAACGCGTATGCGGGTTTGTCTTACCGTTGGCTGTGAACACGTCCGGGTAAACAAACGGTATGAATATTTTACCTAAATTGAAGAGGTGAATTTCATATTTCGTACGATTGTAGATAATCCGCAAAGACGAACTTCACTACCGTGTATGCGAACGATTGTACCGCGCTATGGATAGTACGACAATAAAGAAAAAAAACGTTGCACTCTTTTTTCCTTGATAATAATAAAAAAACACTAAAAAAAAAAAAAAAAAACAAAACGGTGTATAACGATTGGTGGTAGACTTTTGTTATCGTGTGTGTGGAAAAATAACAACAAAAATTTATATTCTGAACGGGCCGTGGGAGAGAAATCGAAGCGTTTCGTTTTAATTGCAAGTCGCGCGTGCCGCCTTCACAGGGTGTTTATATAATGGGGAACGATGTCAGCGGGACATCGCGTATAATTGACCGTCGCACCGTCTGTCCGTCAACGCACGTTTTGACTTCGCAGCGTGAACAATATATAATTATTATCGAAAATAATATAATAAATATAATGGCGGCAACCCTTTTACACTCTTCCACTAGCTCGCCCATCCCCGTCACGAGTTTTTACAGATAATTGGAGGTCATATATATATATATTATTATTATTATTATTACGACCATGTGAACGTATTTGTTTTATATATATTATTATGTGAATTGCCGACTTTGTTGAGCAAATGGGGCGAGTCGCACCCGTCACTACCTTACATCAGACAATATTTAATTATTATTATTGATATTAATATCGTAAGTACACCTACATATTTTCTAGTCTTATAACAACTTCTAAATAATGATAATTATTAACCGAAGATATTATGGATTTTTTCATTTCATGTTTGCTTAAACATATTATTTATATATGAGCAATTCCGTTATCACTAATATAGTTGATATCACGTTCTGTGATATCCCAGTACGTTGAAAATTCACGGGTCGGCATAATTTTTTCCGTTCGACTGATACCCAGAATGTTCACAGTGCTTGGAAGTCAAGACGAATGATATTATTAATTCGTAAATAACAGTTCGTACTTAATAGTTATATTTTAGTGATTTTCGACTAATTAAAATGTATTGCTCGATCGTTGATCCTAAGCAATTAGGTTCAAAACTAAATATCTTTTACATAAAAAACTGACCGAGAAGTAGGTTAAACTGACACATCTGTGACATTCAACGGACTATGGGCGAGTATTTTGCATTTATATTTATAGAATCCACTTGTGTATGATGTCGTTTTTTCTATGTTTGTCTAAAATATTGTTTTAATACAGGTTTATACTACAGGTTTGTTGTTGGCTGCGCGACGTGTGTTTCGACCAACAAACGTGATGTCAATAAACGTTATTACTTTTACTACACTACGGTACCGTAAATTTCAGCTGAAACGTTTTCCAACACCCATGAAAATTATGTCGAGAAAAACACAAAATGTAGACTTTATTTCAAAACGATGTATCAACATTACTGCAGTGTCAAAAATGTCAAAGAATTATTATGAAATACTGGGCATTCCTAAAAGTTCCAATCAAAAGCAAATCAAGGATGCTTATTACAGATTAGCGATGAAACATCATCCCGATAAAAATCAGGGAATACTCACCCAGCAATTTAGAGAAATTAAAGAAGCGTACGATGTATTAGGCAATGATTCTAGTCGAATGAAATATGATAACAGTATGTATTAATAAATTTTTTGTAACTTTCTTTGATACGTTCCAGTTTATTTTAGATTTTATAACTTTTCTAAAATTTAACAGGAGATATACTTTGTGTATTAAAAAAAAAAACTTAAGTCAGCTGTAATTTTAATGTTATTAATTTGGCATATAAACATATTAAAAAAAAAAATTTATTTAAATTGTGTACAATTATTTTTTTAATAATGCTTCATACTAAAATAACTTTTTTGTGTAATTATTACAATTATTGTTATAATTCTGTATAATGTTTAGAAAAACAATGTAGATCGTTTTATTATTATCACATTTCTGGGAACATGTGAACCATACATAAAAAAAAGTATTAAGTATTGAGTATAAATTGTATATATTTTTCGCAGGTTCTTCTAACAGTTTCAAAAGTACATCTGAAAATTGGTCATCAAATTTTTCTTATGGTCGTTATAAGCCCAATGAAGAATATAAATGGAAAAACAGAACTGAATATAGACGTCCAAAACAAAGTCATTCTTATAACTATAATCATCTTAAACCATTTAACGTGTTTATTAATGTTATCAAAGTGCCTAAGAATGTTTTAAAAACTCAAATTGACTTAATGTTATTAACTTTTATCAAAAATCGAATACTGAAATTGATTTTATTTCAACTGTTTCAATTTATATGGACACAAGTGTTAAAAAGTATAGATTACAATATGTTAGTATCAACAGATTCATCAAATAATGCATTGGAAAAGTTTATTTCAAATATATTACAAAAACACACAGTTAGAATCGAATTAACAGAAATGGAGGCTTTAAAGGGAAAAGCTGTTAGAGTACATGTAAATGATAATGAGAAAGTCTTAGTGGTCGATATACCCAGAGGAGTAAAAAAGGACCAATCATTCTACTTGTTTTATTTTCTTAATGATGACGATGTCAATGCTCAATATAAAGTCTAAATTGTGTTATCATTTATTGTTTAGAATACTAATTTTAATAAAATTTAGATGTACAAAAATTTATTTGTGTGTGATTTTATATTTTCCAAACAAAAATATATTTTAATTTGCAAAATTACAAAATGTGGTCATGTTGTAATTTAGATTAAAAAAAAATTTACAAAAATCATTTGAAATCAATAAACATGATTTGTTTGGGTTATGGTGCAATAAATATGACAAACTTTTTAATCAATGGTGCCTCTCTTTTGGACCAAATTCAACCTTCTGTGAATACCACGATTATGTTATTTCATATTAGTGAAGTAATTTTTCAGGATACATGAAAATGTTAGGGAAAACTTTTGAATAATCACATACTGGTTGGCAGTAACGCATTTTCAAAAATTTCCTGGGGGGGTCCAAAGAAAATAGTACAACAAATTAATATAAAAAAAGTGTTTTAGTGTTTTTGGTTCTAGAATATAGATCATTGCAGAGTGTCAGTACCCCTGGACCCCCCTCCCACTCATAAATACGCCATTAGTAGTTGACCATCATTTGTTTCTGTGGCCCCATATCTAAAAAAACTCGTCATATTTACGTTTTCTAATTGTTTTTTTAGGCACGGGATTCATGAAACCCCTCGTATTTGATCTACCATCTTCATCATTTATGCTTGCTTTTTGTACAGATTGAATGGAACGAGATGACCCAACGTACAGCATATTTCTTATCAATAAATTCATCTTTCAACAGTCTATATTTTAAAACTTTATAATAAAAAAAGAACGTTAGGTAAAAAGTCTAACACACCGAAGGTTCAACAGGTTAGGCTAAACTTGTTTGGTATAGTAAAATTATGAGTTCGTTTTCGGAATTCATCATATTTAAGATAAAATTATAATCGACAGTGGCCTCTACCTGTATTTATTACAAATAACCATCGATGTCTATCCCAGGAAATCGTGCGTTAAAAACTGCACAATATGTCACTGAATGCCATTTGTCAAACCCAAATTAGCAAAGCTAATACGCACAGGTTTGTCAACGCAGTTGCTAATTATTCATAGTCGACGGCAATCACAACTAAGGATGGCAAAAAAACATAGATACTTTTAAAACATCGATGTTTGAAGCAAACAAATTGATGTTAAATATTGATGGTGTAGTTCCGATGTTAAAGCTTTACCGATGTTTTAATTTCGATGTTTATTTGTCTTCGATGTTGTTATGAAAAATATTATTTTATTACACCGTGATTCTTACATACAATTGGACAAATTAAAACAATTTTAAGTGGTAAACACTATTAATGAGGTTATTAAAATTTACTATAATCGTGGTTGTTAATCACTAAGTATCACTTAGGTACCTCTATTATATTAGGTATAACTATTTATAATAATATGCGTATAATTCAATTTTAAATCTTATTTTATATATTGTATTTTGTATATTTTTACGATTCAATTAACAAATTCTCATGTATTCATATAAGTTATATATAATTATATATAGTTATATTATAGATTAAATTGAAGAAAACTCAAATATCCTTTATAATTTAATTAAAAATAAATATCATAAATATGTACATTTAAAATTTTAGAAATTATTTAATCGAAAAATGTTAATACTCATATATATATATATATATATATACAATTAAAAAATACAATATATATTTTATTTTAAATAAAATACATAATATAACATTGATCCTGGAGGATTTCCGGTGACGAAATGGCTATAGTTTATATTTATTTCCTTTATATTTCAAATAAAGTTTAAAATTAACGATTTTTTTACTAAATACATCGAGTTTTATTTAAACTTCCGATATTGTTAACATCGATGATTTGAAAGAAACACATCGATACATCGATGTTCTCGAAAAAATTGCCATCCCTAATCACAACTAAAGCGGGTGAGGATGGTTGGCACCATAGACATATAATATATAGACCGCGATTAGAGAGAGAAGTAAGGGGCAAAGATATGTGCGAGAGAGAAAGAGTTATAAGAGGTTTTTTTCATGGATGAATAAATTTTAATATTTATTTTTTAAGTTTTTACTAACAAATATGATATAGAATATATCATGATAATAAAATATAAAACTAAAAATAACATAAATATTTACAATTTAATAGTCAATATATTACAATTTGAATACTTTTATGTTATAAAAAAATTATAAATTTTTATAATGCTTATTGATGTCTAAAATAAATATTTACAATTTAATAGTCAATATATTACAATTTAAATACTTTTATGTTATAAAACAATTAGACATTTTTTTTAATGCTTATTGATGTCTAAAATGTATTAACTTTGTGTAAAATGTTCTTATTTTTTCATTAATGGCGTTTGTTGAAGAATTTATATGATGTAGTCTGACTGTGATGTATATATTTAAGATTATTTTAATAAGTTGTAATAGATGATTGTTGAGTGGTTCTTGTTCCAGGAAATGACTTGATAATGAATAAAAGTATTTGGATATATTGATTCTTTTCATACATTCTATTGTTATTTTTTGAACTACATTAGATTTATCTATATTTTTATATTCTCTTATTACACGTTCTGCTATTTTACATATTTCAATGACATCAAAACTAGGTTTAATTAAACCACCTCTATTTTTTCTTAAAATAAGCATTGAAATATTTTCTTCTGATTCTAACGCTTCTACACAAAGTTCACATAAAATAGATTTTTTAATTTTATGAACCACAAACCCTGAAATGTAAGCTACATATCATTTAGAAATGTACTATGTTGGTAAACTGCCAATATATTATCTGGTTCAATTATATCAATGCCTGAAATGCACAACAAATCTAATAATTCAGAGTCCTTGTTATATATTGTTTTCTTTAAACTTGGTATTCGGAGAATGCTTGTGCTATCTAATGCCATTGCATTAGCACTAGCCGGACATTTTAATTCAGCATTTATGATGATGGATTTGTATGCTGCCTCAAACTGTGCCACAGTTGGATTATTGTTAAACCCGCCTTTAGCTGGAATTGCACCAAATAACATTTCTAAATGATCTTGATTGAATTTATAACTCAGTATAAATTTCAACTGTTTAGTTTCAATCCTGTGCATTGCGTGTGTATCAGTATCACATATTCTGTGATATCCCTTTAAAGAAAAACAATTTTATTTTATCATCCATGAAAAAACCTCTTCTACGTCTGTCTCTCTCACACATATCTTGGCTCTAGTGCCTTACATGTATTATACTGGTTGTTCGCGGTCTATATATTATATGTCTATGGTTGGCACGTACACACTATTTATTCTTATCAGTTTTCTTTGAAGTAGACTGACACTCGAGCGATATCTGTTGGCACGGATTTGCTAACTAGCACACGCCAACTACTACGTCTACATCACTTTTGGCTTTACCAACTGACCTTGCCAAATGGCATTCACCCGCATAGTGTGGAAACAGCTTAATGTTATCTGTATTTACGTAGCTTGTGTAAAATTCCAGACTAAGAATATTAGTGCTGAAATAAATTTGTTAAATGTTAAACATAATTTACACAATTATAACATTTTATTTTTATTTTTTTATGGACTCGCAGTACTCCTAGTGCACAGTTTGGGAACCGCAACAATGTCATCTAATAATTCTTTACTTTTTACCCAATAGGTTTTATCAAACGTTGTATTCTTTTCATATAGGAATATCTTTGATTATTATAAATTATAACATTGATGTTTCATACATCGAACGTATCTGATCCGAATCATACTGATCAAGTAATGCGATAATGATTTTAAAACCAGATTTGAATTCCTTGTGCATTTTATTATATATCGATTTCCCACTTTTTCATTTTTTTTTAATCTTAAGATCTGTAAAAATTGATTATTAAAAAAATTTTATTTTTAATTTGTTCAATTAATTTTGGGGGTTTATGGGGAAAACACTAAAAATGTGGAGAAGACAATCACAAGTAGACTATGACATCAAATCCACTTTCACATTTCTTATTGCACTCCTAAATCGATCAGTACATTGAAAATATAAACCGTTAATTATGTTTCCTGTACACAAAGATAAAAAAACAATCTTATGTTTAAATAGTATATTTTATTAAAAAAAATCAATAGTAAATCAAACACTGGACTTTTTTGTATGTTTTTATTCACATTAATCGCCAAATCTTTTTAGTAAATCAGTTGCATTTAAAATATGAAAATCCATTTTTATCCTTTACAAATCCAAAAACCTATAATAAATTAATGATAAAATAAATTAACTAGTCATGCTAATTTTGGATAAACATTTAAAGTAATGCCGACCTTTATAGTTCTTAATACCTAAATATCTTGTTTTTTCTCTATAATATATATAGGTACTTTACTATATTTTTGGCTTAGATTCAATAACATACGCATGTTTGTTGGGCTATCCATACTTTCTTCAACTATAAAACGAGGAACATTCTGTATACGCAATCTGAAAAAACAAATTTGCAAAATAAAAATATGAAGGTTACATATGATTGTACAATTCACTTTAATTTTGTAGAAATACTTGAATCCCAATCAGGTAAAGGTTCTATACGAGCCATTTGTTGCAACTGTTCCTCATTCTCAGATGCTAAACACAAAATAATACAAATTTTTAAAAATAATATAATAACCAATAATTATTAACTTACTTGGCTCTTCAAATAAAGAATGCGAGTTTTGAGAAATTGAAGGCATAATTTGAGGTGTTGACGATAGCATTGTACAAGTTGCTATAAAAATAATACATTTTATTAGTTAAAAAACGGGAAAATGAAGAGATGCCAAAAGATTAGAGTAAAGGAATTATGTACTATTTTCAAAAAAAGGAAATAAAGTAAAATTCGCAAACTACAGAGGAATTATCATGCTAAGTGTCCCATACAAAATCCTATCAATTACACTGATGAAAAGACTAGAAGTATACTCTGAAGAAAACCCAAAGAGTATCAGTGTGGTTTCCGCAACAGACAAGTAATCACTGATCAAATCTTTATAGTTAAACAAATAAAGGAAAAATACTTAAGATCCAATACTAATTTACACCCATTATTCATCGATTATCGACAAGCCTTTGATAGCATAAGTAGGTCAGCGATGAACTTAGCACTAGCAAATAATGAAGTTCCTGATAAAATAGTAAACCTCTGATAAATATGACCCTAAAAAATGCAACGACTAAATTCAAGATAAGAGGATTAATGAGCGGCTCATTTAACATAGATTCAGTAATTAAACCAGGTGAAACCTTATTAGCAACACTGTTCAACTTTGTTTTGCATGAGACTATGAAAGGTATGATTAAAACAAGTTGTGGCAATTCTGCGCTTATGCAGAAGATACCGTAATAATAGAAAAAAGCAAAGGTTTAAAAATTAACAAAGGCAAAATACATAAAGCTATCTATAGTGAAGGTACATCGCAAGGTGCAAAACATTACAATCGATGAACATAACTTTGAGGGTGTAAACAATTTTGTATACCTTGGATTTTACCTTTACAACAGCAATAACTTCTCAGACGAAATAAAAAGAAGAATTATCGCTAACATAATTTGCCAATATCACATTCCTCAAATCAAAGATGCTGTCGAAAGCTACTAAAATGAAACTATACAAATCCCTTATTAGACCCATAATCTGCTATGGAGCTGAAACTTGGACATTGTTACAAGCAGATATCAACAGATTAAGGGGAGGTTTTCATCTAGCACCCGAAATTCAAAGCGAATTTTGAGATTTGTTTTCTCGTAAACAGTAATAAATGAACAACTCAATACTTTTGATACTATATATAATATATTTATAAGCCTATAAAAAATTTTTTTTATTAAAAAAAAATATAATATATGCTATAAGTTCATTAAAGCTTTCATGGATTGAGAATTTATTAACTATGTGATTTTCGGAAATATCCATGTGTATATACACATGGATATTTCCGAAAATCACATAGTTAATAATATATGCTGTTGCACTGTCGGAAGAAGGGTTGACTCGAAAAAAGTCATTTTGACGGGCGCCATCGTAGCTCCTGCAAATATTATCGGAATTCAAAAATCCAAAAAGTTTTCGAAAATATACTATTGTAGTTGGATCCTATACCAATAAAATCAATAAAAAGTCAAAAATTTGCAAAATGGCGGACTTGCAAATTTTAGTGTTTTTTATTAGTTTTTTTTTTTTTTGCTCTTTGAAGAGCTGTAACAATAAAAAAAACAAATATTTTAATTTTTTTTGCTATAAGATCCAGCAAATTTAATATACTTTCAAACAAAAAAAAGTACATAGCGATATGTTCAGTAGTTTCTGATATATCGTGGCGCCCAGTTGAAAAAATATGGTTTAGAGAAAAACGCGTTTAAAATTTCCGTATACTGCGAAAAATCAGTTTTTACGTAAAAAAGTGGGTTCGGTTTTTATGCTATTACTTTTTACTAAAATTAGTTTGAGCAAAACGGATAGCATATTCTTCAGATGATTTCCTATAAAAAAGTAAAAAAAAAAATTGATTTTTTCAAACCCCTTGATGAGAACCTCCCCTTAAAGATATTTGAAGGGAAAGTGATAAGAAAAATATATGGAGCAGTAAATGAAGAAATAAAATGGAGGATATGAAGCAACAACGAAATAGAGCAGACTTTAGAAAATAAAAATATTGTGAAACATGTGAAAGCATGTAAGATCAAATATTTGGGTTATGTCGAAAGAATGAATGAGGTAAAAATAACAAAACACGTAATGCTTGCAAAAATGTAAGGAACAAGAAGACGAGGATGTCCAAGAAATAGATAACTGGATGAAGTAAAAAAAGATCTACAATATATGGGCATAACTAGAGAAATATTGCTAAAAAATGAGATGAACAGAGAATTTTTTGGAAGCTAAGGTCCACTATGGCCTATAGAGTTAAAGAAAAATTAGTTAAAAAAACAGTAAAATTGTAAAAATTAAAAATAATAGTACTTTTCACGGCATGTTATACCTTTACTTTTACTAATGGAAATAGAGATACAAATAATGCACAATAACATGTATAATAACAAAATATAATTATGGGAAGGTTGATAAATAATCAGTAACACAAATACATTTAAATAATAAATATAGTATAGATTTTTAATGACAATAAGATGTACAAAAATACTTACATCTTGTAAAAACACTAGGCACAGCAGTACTTTTTAAAATTTTCCTTTTGCTACATGAGCTTATACTGTAGTCAGACTCAACAAAATGTAGACTACATATTTTAGTGCTACTTGTGAATTTAAAGTCTGGCTGAAAAGATTGGATGGCCATCCTCCATTTATGTATATAATCCAATGCCCGTGGAACACTAAAAATATATATATATATTTAGAATTCACGTTATTCATAATCTATAATGTATTTCATGAAGTTAATTGTAAATTAGTACATGTATTTATTATTAATAAATAATCTTATTGAATTGATATTTACCCATGTACCATTACTTTTCCTGGTTGCTTTTTCCCTTCACAAGATTTCATACTGCACCGGTAAACCATTTTTTTTTAAACTTAATAATTTCAAAATTCGTGACACTATATATATGATTGTTATATTAAAATAAATAATAATTATAATACGAAATCACTAAAAAA
Source organism: Schlechtendalia chinensis (assembly GCA_019022885.1). Classification (NCBI taxonomy): domain Eukaryota; kingdom Metazoa; phylum Arthropoda; class Insecta; order Hemiptera; family Aphididae; genus Schlechtendalia; species Schlechtendalia chinensis. The sequence goes on from CM032341.1 coordinate 4,187,981, forward strand.
ACGTGAATAAAGTACCCAAAACACTGAAACTTTGACCAACTGTATACTAGGGATATAACCTCAAACATATTACATTTGTAAACACAAACTGATGAAATAACATTGTTTATTCCATGATATTAAAATATTTTCTTCATGATATCCTATGATGAAGATTGCATTCAGTTTACATAATCTTTAGTTTGAACCACTGCTTGTCAGTCGAAGCGCATACAAAACTTTTAGTACAGAATAGAATAATCAGAATGGACACTGATATGAAATAAAACGGACTGCATAGGTTGACGGTAAATTCATTCTGCCATGTTATTAGAGGAAATAACAATGAGATCAGAAATAAAATGAAAATTATGTTACTTATTAAGTTAATTTTTAATTATATTCAAAAATACATTATTAATAGTTTTTTATAAGTTCATTATAGAAATTTGAAGATGACTTAATTAATAACAATCGTACGTTTAAATCGTAGATAAATACAGAATATATAAATTAATAATGCATTAATATGCATAGATAAGAAATATATGGATAGGATACTCCTATATTGAAAATGCATGGAGTAGCGGTCCATTTTAAAGAGAGAAGTCACAATTAGAATGGTTTTCTTTCTCGCATGGGGTATATTTTAAGGTTATTGTAATAAATTATTATATTTATTATCACATTATGGCATTTTAGGCAGGGAGAAACAATAACTTGACAATAAAAGAAAGAATAAGCCACTCGTATAATTCTTATAAAATAACCGAAAGATAAGACGTAATGACCCATCCATATATTTTAATGTATTAATATGTGTACAATACATAGCCTTATACTAATAGACGGAGCATGGCAGTAGTTCCCTCGTTAACGGTGGCTACGCTGCACATGTTGTTCCACACTTATAATTACGTAATTACAGGGGTGATATGGGAAATAAATCCCCTCATATGCTGTATTTATGTATTCACTTTAATACACGTTATTTTTACAACACAAAATTATTTTACCACGCGTTTTAAAAGTGTATACCAACACATGAGCGTTATTTAGTGTTTTTTTTTTTTAAACATAACATTGCTTCGATAATTCGTTGATCCCCCCCACCACCCCATAAGACATTCTCAATTACGCTACTCGGCATGTGCAAAGCACAAACTACGTTGTGCAATATTCCGATACAGATTGGTCGAAAGTAATGCTTACGTGGTTCCTGCCTTCTGAGCGATTCCATATGAAAAAACAATATTCCTATACAAATGTACAATATTACTTTTCTTATTTCCTGTATAATAATACAATACTATCATCATATTTTGAGTAATGATAATTAATATAATCTTGTTGTTTAATTTTATGTTTTATTAATATTATTATTATTGTTATTATATTTATTATCGATATGTATTATTGATTATAATCTATTCTGAAGTGGTATATATTTTTTTCTAATTTTTATTGGAACAATATTTTGTATTAGAGGATCGGCATCATTGCACAATTAGTTACACAAAACCGCAGTATCCATCCGCATCCCGCCAAATGACCCGTCTATTAGTTTAAGGTCTATACAAAATATTTTTGTTCTGTAATGATATGATGTAAGCGGATCCTAAATAAGTGATAACGATTAACAGTCGATGATTGTCGAATATAATATTATTTTAACTACGGTTATGAACTCAAATTCAAACCGTAAATTTTATGGTATTCTGTATTTTGTAATTTTATTTTGTTCGTTTTTCACATAATTTAAATAGTCATAATAAAATTTGTAATTGATTGAGTGTTCGTAAATCATGGACGGGATACTCAGAAACTTTCCTAAATTGCTCTCTGTACAGAGTCCAATTTATCGGTTCAACAGGGTAAGCATAAAACATTTAAACATTAACTCTATATTTTTACGGTGTGATTCACATTAGTGTAGAGATTGTAGATAATATCATAACATTATGAATACAAAAGTAAATTGTTGTACATAAGCTCTAACATTTTTTTTTTTGTATATTGTTTTAATAGTCGTTAGTGATACTTAAACGTCGTCATCCTGTTCAGTTGCAAAAAAAGAATTCTAAACAGAAACCTATTTTAAAAGGGCGACATTTCATCTACGATGTCGTGGAATATCCAGAATTGATAAAACGAGAAAAAATAAATGTTATCTTAACTCAATATGTTGAAGGTAAATACAACAAATAGTTGTAGTTTTTAATAAAAATATATGGAAACCACTCGTCATTTTTTTTTTTATGATTATAGGTTTAGGACATCAAGGTGAACAAGTATCTGTTCGGCCAACATATGCATATGAGAATTTGCTTCTGCCAAAATTAGCAATTTATGCGTCTCCTGAAAATTTGAATATATGAAAAATAATTTATACCAACCAAAAGATATGGAAATACCTAGTTCTATCAATGCTTTACAAGTACTAAAAAAACATTTTAAGCTTTGTTATTTTATAATAATTAGCAAAAAAATTGTTTAAATAATTTATTTATTACTTTGCAGACTGTGAAGTACTTAAAAAAAATGGTTGTAAGTGTGAGCATGAATAAAGATGAGCCTTGGACAATTGAACCTTGGCATATACGAGTATCATTACGTAAAATGAATGTCCACATATTGAGTGATAATTCAATAGAATTGCCTGAACAACCTATTAGTGGACCTGATCTTACTTTAGAAGGAAAATCTTTTGTTGTGTTTATTACCGTAAGTTGTGATTATTTTTCAATTGTTAAGACTTAATAAAATTATTATTAAAAAATATTATCACATTTTTGTTGTTATAGATAAATAAAAAAGAAAGAGTAGCAGTGGAATGTAGTCTTCATCATTGGAGTACTAAAGTTGCTGACCGATTACCTTATACAAAATTCTTTACAAGAATTCCAGTATCTGTTCTTCCTGAACAAACTGAACTTTTAATGTCATTGAGAAGTTAAAAAAATGATAAATCTATAAAAATTTGTTTGTAAACATATCTAATTTGTTCAGTTTCAGATAAATAATAATTCTTTTGATTATGAAGTTGTTCAACTTTGTATTTATTTAATATATATCTTTTAATATTCATTCTTGTATCAAACTTGTAATCTAGATAGTAGTAAATCTAATGAATAACATAGGTAAGAAGTTACAAATGCTTGACAACTTTTATTCTCACTGTAATCTTACTGTAGCATAGTAAAATTGTATAGCTTTGTAGCTATTTTAAAAAAATTAGATTTGTGATGATTATATTACTTTATAATAAACTAATGTTTTATATTGTAACATTTGATTCACACACTCAATTAATGCATTAATTTTAAAAAATATACATATTACACACATGTTGTGTATATATATATATATATTAAATTTGATTTATAGATCTATACAATCAAGTATAATAAACATAATTGATTATATTGATTTCCAATGTAACATGGTATCTTGAGTAGAGAAGTCAATCACTGATGAAACACCGAAATTTATTTAAATAATCAGACCATTTGAGGATTAGGTTAAGGTCTTCCTTTCCTTCTTAGTCTTTTGGGAGGATTACTGGGAATTGGATTGGATAAGTTTTTTGCTAATATATTTGGATATTCAGGTAGTGAATTATGGTAGCGTTTGTAGAACTTCATGGCAGTTTCTAATACTGTTTTCATTCTTAGGTCTGAGTATTATGTTTTGTTTGAAATGTAGAAGGGGGTCTTTGTAATTAAGCAAAATGTTTTGTTTGGGTTATTTATATTTTATTTAGATTTAGATTTTTTTTTGCTGATCCTCAAATTTAGATGTTATATGCCCAAATTAGTTTTAGTAAGATTTTGTAGAGATTAAGTTTAATGTGGAATAAGAGTTTTGATTTTGAGTTAAAATTATAATTGAGAGTAAGAATAGTTTTAATTTATGGTGTGTATGTTGGGCCCATGTCAATTTTTTGTCAAAGTGAACACTGAAGTATATTGTAGTTAAAGAGGTTGGAATTAGAATATTATTAAATGTAACTCAAGGACAGGTGCCTTGTTTGAGAGTAAGGTAATATTGGTGGATTTACTTTCGTAATTTTAACATTTAAGTTTTTACAATAGATTTCAATGCAAGAAGGGTTTTTTTATAACTATAAGACCAATTCAAAATGCAAATATTCAATGAGATAAGTTAAAAAGTAAAAAAAACAATTAATTACATATTATTTGTACACATAAATTGTAATTTACTTGAAAGGCATCGACTACGCTGGGAAGACTAAAAATAAAATTTGGAAAAGTGAAACCGTTTTTACAATAGAAATTAATAGACAGAATAAAATAATAAATGGAGAGGTATATATTAGAATCATAGTGTTGAATGACCAGAAGTCAATGAAGAAGAATATGTCTGTAAGCAATCGCTAATTTTAGAAATATTTCGATGACATAATCATTAAAAATACGTAAAAATCGATTATTAACCTACACTTATCAGACTTACTATCATCAGATATCATCATATTAATGATATCATTATATTAATAACCTTTAGTTTTTCACTAAAAATTCTTTCACTATAATATAATAAAATTTTTCACTATAATAAATTATTCTTTAATTTTGCTTCTAAATTTAAAATGATTGTTCCCAGAATCCTCAAAAAGACTTGGTTTAATAACCTTTAATTATCCAGATCTATTATCCAATTTAATCGCCTACGTGTTGGATATTCCTTTCCGAAAGTATTTTAAAAAGCAAAATTATTCGACCAAGACGTGACTGGTTAGCGGTTGATATGGGTTAGGGTCAGTTCTCCATACTTTTGATAAGAGAAATAATTTCAATTTTTTTTTTGTGGTTACATACCAACACACAAAATTATAAAATTATACAAATATACAACTCTGCATTAAATATGTGAAATAATGTATGTTATTAATGTATTTGAGTATTTGATGTCTAACGGTTTTTAACGGTCATTATAGTGATACAGTACTAAAATGTTTTATTGTATTATACCTATAATATTTCATATGTTCATGTAATATAAGTTTTTAAATTTTTTATGATTTAAAATTTTGTTTAAAGTGAATTTCTATTTGGTTAATACTGTAATATTGTATTGTCTATGTAATATTACCATTTATAATAATCATTATTTTATAGTTCTAATTGTAGAAAAAGTTAAACATTTATTGTTATTTTCAACTAATTAAAGGTTAGTAAATTTATTATAGAACATTTGGAACGTGGGATTTTAATTATCTATGTTGGTATTTCTACATCCACAAAAATCGGTTATCAAATTTTTCTCTTATCAAAAGTATGGAGAACTGACCCTATCCCGGTTGATATCTCCAGCGAATATAATGAACAATTATGCTGCTGATTAGTATGTCGTTAGAAACGAGTGTTTAGTTTGTTACGTATTTCTGTAAACGATTCATTTTTTCCAACGGAAAGCCAATGGTATGAAGCGCGGTGTACCGGTTGTCCGCTGGATTCATTGTTTTCATTGTTCACTTCCCACTTCTAACATTCGATTTCAGTTATTCACATCCTTTTATATTTATCTATCGTTCTGTACATTCGTTCGTGTTTGTGTAAATCACCACGTTGTACTATACGCGTGAATTATAATGATATTTTTCGTGGTTTTTATATTTTAATTAGATTTTTTTTAATAATATGCCAGCTATTTGTTGTGCGTGCCCAAATAAGTATGGAAAATCGAAAAACATTACCTTTCATAGGTTTCCAAAAGACGCCGCAAAGTAAATATAATATTCATGTGATCACAAATAAGTCGATAACTTATAAAATATATAAATACCAATATTTTAATATTTAACTATCCCCTTACAAATGTTTTATATTTTGTTATAGATGCAGAATGTGGGCTATATTATGCTGTCGTTTAGATATACTAAATATGGACCCAGAAATTTGTTTCCGAAAATATAAATTGTGTTCTAATCATTTTCTTCCAAGTGAATTCAACAAAAATCGTTTAAACTATACTGCCATGCCTTCGATTTTTGAGTGGACCATCCATTCGAAGAAAAATAATAATGATAATAATAGTGGTGATAATATTAATAAGAATAAGAATAATAATAATGACAAAGCATTGGAAACAAAAACGTTTTTTACAGTGGGTACTGAGGAAAACATTTCAAATTTGATAGAAGGTATTATTTTTCCAATGTTTTTATGATTATTATATAGTAATAGGTATGGTGTTATTATTTTTTTGTATTTAATACTTGTATCTTATTTGACTACTGTATAGTTAATGATGAGGAAATCAATTGGTCAGAAATGTGCGTTACAACTTATTCACCTCCTAAATGTAAATAATTTTTTAATTGTATTTAACGATATACCAATAAAGGTTTATAATGATATAAAATAATTACATTTATATTTTTTCGTAGCAACTTCCGGGTCAATATGTTCCGATTACAAATCTTCAAGTAGCCAAAGCATTATATCGAAAAGTAATCAACATGTCTCAAAAAAACCATCAATAAAATCAAAACTACGCACAATGCTGGAGACCCAAAGAGATATATTTAACGAATTAAGTAAACAATTTACTTCATTAAAGCATAATAGTTACCATGAACAAGCGTTTTCATCAATAGAATATCTTAATTTATGTACATTATGTGAATGTTTTTTTAGTAAAGGTTTTTCGAATTTCTTAAATATACGATCCAAATTAACATTTCACTTACCTAAAGAACATAAGTATTCTTATAAGGCAAAACAATTTGCACTCATGCTTCATTTTTCAGGGCATATGATATATACATTTTTCCAGAAATCATTATGTTTACCTTCTCCTAAAACTTTGAGATTAAGTACTAAAAATTGGGAAATTAGTTCTGGTTTTAGTGACTTTTTATTTAAAGTGCTAGCGGTGAAGGCAAACACAATGAAACCAAAATCTAAACAGTGTGTTATGTGTATTGGCGAAATGTCTGTCAGATCCTTTCTTTTCTATAACTTTGTAAAAGATGAAATAATAGGTTTTCAAAGCCGAGGTTTGTTTAAGTCTTGTGATATATCCAAATTAGTTACTGTCATCATGATCCATGGTTTACATGACTTGTGGAAACAACCTGTGAGTTATTTTTTTTCCAATAGTACTTGTACAGGGTACAATCTCAAAAATATAATTTTCCAATGTATTGAACAATTAGATAGTATTTCATTTAATGTTAAAGTCATGATTTCCAAATTAAGCAAACATTCCCAGCTCTTTACAGATGAACTATGCATTACTCCCGAAAATCCTTATTTTAATGTTGGTCCCAAAGAAATTGTGTATATGTTTGATCCACTTCATTTAATAAAGGCAACAAGAAATCACTTTTTTAATTATCGTTTTAAAATTAAAAACGAAATAATAAGCAAAATTCATCTTTCAAAATTTTATAAACATGATAAAACTAAACAACTTCGATGTGCCCCTAAATTGACAGATAATCATATGAATCCAAACCCTTTCCAAAAAAAAGAAGTTGTATATGCTGCACAAGTTTTTAGCAGGACAGTTGTTGCAAGCATGACTACTTTAATTTATTGTGACGAATTAGATTCTAGTGCCTACAGTACAATCGATTTCATTTACTTTATGGATGAACTTTTCAATATTTTTAATTCATGTGATGTTTCTATTGAATCTGTTAATGAACAAACATCAAAACATTGTAATGTTCCATTTTCCAATTCCACTAGTCAAAACAAATTCTTATCCTCAATGTTTAAATATTTTACACATTTAGAAATTCAACATTTTAATTTAGAAAAGGATAAATGGGTCAATATGCCTAGAAAATTTAATATTCGTTTTGTTAATTCTTGGTTAATATCAATAGCTGCATTAATTCGTCTCCATTTCAATATATCCAATGAAAATCAACACTATGTAGAAATTTATACTCATAGATTAAATAGAGAATGCTTAGATAACTTTTTTAGAACTGTTAGAACTAATAATGGATATCGCATTAAACCTACATGTAATGAATTTAAACATATTTTTAAAAAATTATTTCGTGCTGATTATTTTGAATATCTGGAAGGTACCCACTGTTTAAAAGATTTAGATGATATTACAGTCAATCTTGATAAAATGCCTTTTGAAGAAATTAAATTAATTTTCCCTGAAAACAATCTTATTGAAACTCCTTTACCTATTGAGAACATTAGTAATTATAAACGTCTTAATTTACCCCAAAAAAATGCTATAAATTGTATCTGTTTTTACTTAATTGGACAATGTTTAAATGTTCATCAGTGTGAAACCTGTTTGAATTTTGCAAAATCACAATTTGACAATAATTTATCAAATGAACATTTTTATTTATATTATAATGCTCATTATAAAAATCCATGTTTAGTATTTGATAATTTAATAGCTTGTAATTCTTCTCTTTATCAATATATTTTGCAACTTGATTTAATTTTCAATAAACATTTTAATTCATTAGCTTCTTATCCCAATGTAGGTAAGAACCTTAAAGATATCATATTGAATTCAATTTTTATTTTTTATCACCCTTGTAAAAAATTTCCTAAGACTTTTTTAATTAACCTCTTTATACGATTACGTATTTATAACAATTTACATACGACTAACAAAACTAATTGAACATGACGTGCAGGTAGAAAAATCGTGGTATCAACATTTAAGTACTATTTATTTATTTTTTGTATACTATCTTGGTATATTAATTAACTAATTTTTATTGTATATTATTCTGATTTATGCCTATAATATTTAGTTTAAATTTAAACATTTAAGTCAAATAAACTTATATATAATTTAATAATGAATTGCATACATTCTATTTTATTAATTAAAAATATACAATATACTTTGTGCAAAATGTAATTTTTTATACTCAACTAATTTGTAGCATGTTTTTTTAAAATACATATTCCATCAATTTGTTTTGTTTATTTGTTTTATTCTGTTGTTTTGATAATTTTTGAGAGAAATAATTATATGTTGTCAATGTTAAACATTTAATCAAATATTGAGCCCTTTCAAAGTTTAAATAAGTTATCCATAAATGACATATACTTTTACAAAATTAGGTATTTGAAATAAGTTTTAAAATACATATTTAAAAGATTCATACTTAATAAAATGTTTGAATATGTATTTAAATATTTTATAAAAATATTCTTAAGAAAAATGATTGATTATTGTAGGACAAATTTAAAAACGAATTAAAGTATGTAAATAATTATATTACTTACAGTATATAAAATATAATTAAGTGGGTAATAAAAAAAAAGGTATTTCATTCAATTTCTAAGAAAATGTGCTTTACATTATGAGTATATAATTCATATACTATTCAAACCAACTGAATTAATTAAGTTATACTATACAAAATGTCCATGATTTACATTTTTAAATAAAACACATATTTGAATGTGTTGAATCCATGAAGATTGTTAATTTTCTGCCAATGTTTTCAGATTTATCACGTGTATATTTTTGGGCTGACGTTTTGGACTCATCCTCAGAGCGTAGTTACCTTGTTGAATGTTGTAACTATACTGCCTACCTACGCTCTGAGGATGGACTCTGAAATGAGTCCGAAATGTTAGCCCAAAAATATACACGTGGATAAATCTGAAAACATTGGCAGAAAAGAAAACACATATTTATAAAAATCTGTTAAAATACCTAGTGTTTATTTATTCAAATATATTAATTTATAAAAAAACTAGTGTACAATTATTTGTTAAATATTTTTCTATTAAAAATTGTCTTGAAATTATACATATTGGGTTCTTGAACATTGAAAAGTCAACAAAATCATAGTTTTTAGTCAATTTTACTCATAACTTTTGATTCTGTACTCCAGAAAAATGAGATTTACTGTATGTTACACTAAAAATGATTATCTAAATTTATATTTCTTAGTTTGTGTACTGGACTTAATCGCCCTCCTGTGATATAATAGTTTTTTCCATTAAAATTAAGTATATAGAAAAAATAACAGTTGCTGTTATTTTAATAGTAACAGTAACAGCACAAATTAGATGAATATTCATCTAATCTGTGGTAGCAGTTCATAACAGTTATCAAAATTGATAACAAGTTGCTATCACTATGTCACTACTGAAACCCATCAAAAAACCATAAACCAAATATTTATCAATATCTATTTAGTATTATATTATATGTCTATGGTATTAAGTCATGGGTAAAACGGCATTCCTCACAAAGTCAGCTGATTTTAAGATTATATTGTGTATCACGAAAACGTTATTAATATGTTCATAGAAAAAATGTATTATTTTAGTTCATAGTTCTACATTTACATACTAAAAAATTATAATGAACGAAAAACATAAAAGTAAGTTTTCAATTTGATTTAACAATATGTATAAATTAGTAGCTTCAAAATGTTGACGTGGAATTTTTCAATGGACGTCCTCAAATGAGGCAAGGACTTTGGGAATACATATTGATTTTTTAGATTGTTTTTTATATTGATAGAAATTTTATGTTGTCACATTAAAAATATATAGATATAATATCATAAAGCTATTAAGCTTATAAGCAAAAAATAATAAAGTAGTATACAAGTATTTTGCTAACTGCTACAATTTTTGTTATTATAAATTAACAATAATTAATCATAAACTCATAATTAAAATATTTAGAGTTAACAATATTTTATAAAAATTTAGAAAAGTTTTTTTTTATTATCATTGATTTTAAAGAAAAATTGTAATAAATAAAAAAAAATTAAAATATATTTTTGCTTTTTTACTCAAAATTACAAAAAGAATAAGAGTTCTTTTCTTTATTATGATTTACTTCTTGATCCTTCATAATTATGCCACTAGATTAAAATAAGTATAAAACTTTAATATAAAAAAGCTGAGCATTCACTGTTAGGTATAGAAACAATACCCTCTTTATAGCCAGACAATTAAATTGAAATAGATTTTAATGTTGTAATTTATCAAAACTCTATTATTTTGTAAGAATTTAAAATAATCAACATTTTCAGGTACAGTTTTATTAATGTTTTGTCCATAAAATTTATTATTATATTTGTTATAAATAACAGTTATTTCATTATTAAAACATAAAATTTGTTTAGCTTTTACTCCTGGTTGGAATGATCCGCCCTCATACTCTTTTGAAGATTCAGTGAGTGCTCAACAAGAAAATCGTCCAAAATATTTGATAGAATACCTGCTCGGGTGTTACCAAATCCTCAAGTCTCAGAGTCTAATTTGGAAAAAAATCGAATACCTTTGGATGATAGTTTAAGTAATTTTGACAGGAGTGATGATGGTGGTACGAAAAGTCCTGCAGTAACAACATCTAGTTTCATTGGTATTCCCATGGAAGAACGCTTATCATATGTGATGACATCTCTAAACATTTCGATCCAAAATTCAACATTATCGGAAGTAAATAGGATGATGTTATAATTATTATTTTATTATTTTGTTTAATTTGTTATTGAATACAATGTGTCATTGGCATTTTTATAGCCAAAAAAAGTAGATATTAGTAAACGACTTTCAAGATTAGAAATCTGTTGGAAAGACAATCAATTTACAGACACAGTACAGCAAAAAACTATTGCATTAGTCAAAGGTTAGTGACTAGGTAATAATTTATATATATTTTTAATAAACAAATTATTATTTTTTAATTTTCACAGCAATCGAAAACAATAATTTTGTAGAAGCAAATAAATTGCAAATGGCATTAATGGTTGACCACACACGTCAATGCAATACATGGATACCAGCTGTTCGACAACTAATTAATCAGCACACTTAAATTTATATTCATTCATATATCTTATGTATGTATTTGTTATGTACCACTGTCTTAATTGTATTGAAGTATTATTATTTCCATGTAAATATATGTAATGTGTCTAAATATTTAAAAACAAATCATTCAATGAAAATTTGAAATACTGTCAACGAAACCACCAAAAAAATTGTGCAGATAAAGTATGTGGTCTACTCAACACATATTAGGTGAAGTGTGTGTTCTACCACCAGCGCTTGAATTGAGAATAAATAAGTAGAGACATGCAGTGTGTTTAAAATTTGTACTCTAAAAAATTGAAATATCTTATTAACTTGTGAAAGACTTCTACTACAATTTGCATAATACAAGCATAAATAATTATTTTTTAATTAAATATCTTCATAAGTGAATTTAATTATAACATAATATAACTTTTTGGGATTAAAATTTTATATTCTAAGCAAAACAACAAATGTATTGATTTTACCGTGATGTGTTTTCCCTTTCCAGTAAAAATTGTTCACAGATGGTAATTTATTTTATACAAGTTTTTCGATTTTATCAGTAATTTTCAAAAACATAAGAAAAAATTGCAAAATAGAGTAACGTTGTCAACATATTTAATTTTTACAAATTCGATTTTTTTTTGTGCAATTTCAAAAGTTAGTAATGCACTAACACTTGATATTATTTATGTACATATGAATTTTAGTACTTTAGTACATTACACACACATATATGTATATATATATATTATATATATATATATATATATATATATACATACATACATATACTACACGGTTATGGAAATGAATGTTGAAAAGGCTGATTTTTTTTTAATACAATGATTTATCGTTGTTTTTAAATTTAGAATAGTAGTACAACTCCATAAAAGTATAAAACGTGCGATCAAATAATTCAAGGAGTAACAGCCATACTAAATTATTATTGTAACTTAGGTTTTGGTGAAATTAATTGGATTATTTTTCTTTATAATTTATGTTTTGTATTAATAATTTTTGAAATTACATAAAAAAAAAATTTAAGTTTTGTAAAAATCAATTGTGTCGAAAACTATTATATTCGTTCTTTGCAATTGTTCCTTACGGCTGAGAAAATTACTGTTAAATTCGAAAAACCACCTGTGTACTATTTTTGATGTTGAATTTTTTTCTTTTGAAAATTATTCAAAGATGTTATCACACACTACTATAGGGGGGGACATTCTTCCACAGGAATTCAACACAGACTAGATGATGTTATCGCAGTATTTTTCGTAACATTGTCGTCCCTGTTCTTAACTCTCAGGGGAGCTGAAACTACCGTTCAAAGATATTTGATGTTTTTCTAAACCGGACCTGAAAATTTGACAACACCTGAACAGTGTTCTATTAAATATTTACGGGCGATTTTCTCGTTGAGCACTCGAGCCAAATCATCAAACAAACATAACAAGGGCAGACCATTCCAACCAGGAGTGAAAGCTAAACAAATTTCGCAGTACAAAACGTGTGATAAACCTGTGAGCTGATAACATGAGAAAAACAATAACAAACGTTTTGACGGGACGAACATGAATTGTTATGCGTTTTGTGATTGAAAAATAAAACATTATCTTCTGTGAGGATTGTTGTTTGGTGAAAATGTTTTCGACGGTCATCGGCGGCGGATGCCAGTAATCATATCGTTCCTCCGTTATACAAGACGACGCGCGTGTCCCTTTGCCAGACGTCTTGGACACCAAAACACAAACGTCGATCGGGTCGCCTAGACACAACAGACATGACTTCCAATGATTCCGGCGTGGAGAGTAGCACGGACAACGATGATTGCGCTCAACCCATGTTCCAGAACAGGCGGCTGGTGTCGTCGTCTGCGGTCGACATGTCCGTGATGCCTGTGCGCAAGATGCGCAACGTGCGTGGCAACCAAGAATTTCCGCTATCGCTGTGTCTCAACACAGTGTCCAACCCGATCGTGTTTGCGCGGCCCGTACTCGACGAGATGCCCGGCCGTAAATTCAAGTGCCTATTCGAGTTGGCCAACCCTGTATTTCCAAGCACGTTGGACAGATTTCAGTCTGTAAGTATTGTCGTATAGTCACAATGTGTATGTATACCTTATATGGTTCTATTGTGAATACATGTTTTTTACTGAAGTGCACAATGAACATGATGTGACATTTGATGAAACAGTTTCTGATCGAAAATCAATTTTTTAGGTTTTATATACTTAATACATACTAATTTAAAAAAAAAAAATTGAACAATTTAATGTTACAAATTATTCTCTTGTTTCATCGTGTATTTAGAAAAATGCGATTAATTCCTAATAATAAGATAATTACATCTATTTATTTAATTCTGTAAAATTTTTAATTGTCAATGTCTACGTGTTTTGTTATGAACAAATCCAATAATACCTAAATAACATAATTTCACTTTTTCTTCATGATAATTTTAAAATATATTTAAATAGCTAACAGTAAATCAGAAAAGATTGATTTAGATTAATGTAACTAGATAAAATCTTAGCAATATGGTACAAACTAAATTTTCCTATATAAATTTAATTTATAATTGCTTAATATAAATTAATATATTGTCCATTTATTATTTCCTAGTGTCTGACACCCATACAAGAGTACACAGAAATGTTGTTGAAAATGGAGAAGAAGGACAGTTCTACCCAAACCAGAACCGGTATAGGTCCATGCCGTGTCCATTCGTGTCGTGGCTACGTCAGGTCAAATAATTTGATGAACAATTTTCGGTCCAGAGGTAAATTACAGTGACATCGATTATTAAAAATATAAGCATTCAATGGCTAATCATGTATTGCAGACATTCACAAACTGTGTCGGGCAGCAAACTTAAATAATACTGAATCATTGGAACATTTGCTTAAGAGCGGAGTTAGTCCAAACTGTTGGGACCATAGGAAGCGTACACCTTTGCATTTGGCTGCGAGTAAAGGATATCCTGAAGCTGTGAGGTAACTATTATATTATTATTCTAAATTATTAAAAAACAATTCAAATGAACTTGAATATAAATACGTACTAATATTTTGTCCGCAATTTAGATTGTTATTGAAGTATGGTGCTAATCCAAATGTCAAGGACGCTCTGGGTAACAATCCGTTGCATTTGGCTGTTTGCACGCATCACGTGGAAGTAGTGACATTACTCTTAAAAGGAGGTAAATAGATACATTTACTTTATAATATCATAAAGTAATTTTTTTTTCTGGCTTTTGTATGTTCAGGAACTGACGTAAGTAGCTGTGATGCACAAGGTCGAAGCCCTTTACATTTAGCACAGGCAAAATTGCGTCTGTTAACTCAATGCAAAAATGACATTTCTACGACGGTCAAACAAGTGGTTGAAATGTTGCTAGCATACTTTGATAGACAAAAAAACAGCTCAGATGAAGCAGAATTGTTAAACGCCTTCCAAACTAGATTACAAATATCAGATACTGGTGAAAGAGTTAGCACTGAAATTCAAGACCTTTTAAATAATTTATCGACATTGAAACTAAACAAATAAGCCTGAGAATTATCAGCCAAAATATTTGTATTTGTATTTTTTTTTTTTAATATATTTCAATTGTCATATCTCATTTACAATTTTATATTTTTTGATTTTTTTCAATTTATTGACCAATTAGCTATTTAGAATTTAAAAATACTTTAACAGTTAGTGTTTATATGTTATTATTGCGTTATTAAATTGATATTACTAGTATTCATAATTAATTGTTATTAATATTTTGTACTAATAAATAGTAGTGGTGGTACAAGGAGGGAGATGCAATGAGACATTATTTACACAAAACTATTGAGCAATGAAATTAATAATATATTAGTATTTTTATCTACATATCTTGTATAGACATTTTTTTTTAATGTTGAAAAAGCAACATTGTTAAACATTTATGTGCTTAAAATATTTTTTCGTATTATCTATAACATAATTGTTATTTCATCATTGCCATCAAATCAGCTGAAAAAAATTAAATTTTGTTCTCAGTTAGTGTTAACGAAGACCTACTGAAGTAGACATGGGTGATATTGACATGTTTCACAGTGTGTTTATTTTAATCAAGTGAGAAAAAAAAATTTAAATTTTACTACACTTTTATGTTTAAGCATCCTTGAATAATTGATTGTCCAATGAAATTATTTACTGCCACTACTAATAATTTTAAATTCTTAATGTAGAATCGTTCTGTAAGATAGTAAAATATAAGAATTCACAATCTTATGATTACATAATTATTTATTCAAATATTTGTATTTATACTATAAAGAAATATTTAATTTAAATCATGCAAAATAGAAAGAAATACAATGTGTTTAATTACTATTAGAATTTTTTTTAACAATATGACAAGAATATGCTTTTATATTTAGTCAATAAGAAACTCAAAGACTTTAAAAGTATTTTTTTTTTTTAAGGTATTCTGCTCGATTTTGTTTAAAGATTTTATTTTTTTTCTCCGTGTAATAAAAATAAATAAAAATGAAGTTTTTCGCATGCTAAATATAGTTTACTTATTATGTTTATCATTTAATTATATAATAATATTGTTAGTTTAAAGGTGATTTTTAAAAATAACTTTTACATTATACTATATTTTTGATTATTTCTAGTTTGTTCTAACCAATATATTTTATTTATACTCCTAACTTAATATGACATTACAAGTGGTGTATTTAGAAATGTTGTAAATAAATGAAGATAAAAAATTGTTTAAAGAGTGTACTTTATTCTTACATAAAATATTATTCAATATTTTTATTTATAATAAAACGACACCTAAAACCACAGTACTTTAGTACATTTTATTGAGTGCACAATAACACAAGGATCGTTTACTAGTTAACTGTTTTATGTTTATTTAGCAGTATATTAGGTTGATGCCTAACAACTAAGTATCGATTGAATAATTTTATCCTTTCTGCCTACACATTTGTTTAACTATGCTAACAGTGATATTAATCATATTGAAAGTAAAGAATTTACTTGCATAAGATAAAAAAAATGTTAATCATATTTTTACGTTTTATCTAATCTTGAATATTGGTTGACTGTTAGAGGCATTCCAAATAATTCTTTAGATTACAAAAATACATGTGCATGAGTACTCATGTAATAAAAATTACTTTATATAGATTTTAATTACATACACACATAAATAATATTATACATAATATGTTACTCTATAATCGTAATGTTGTATTCATTTTTAGTTTAATTTTTTATAAATAAAATAAACGATGAGTACCCAAGTTAAAAATTTGTAGCATTAAAAAAAATTAGAAGACAAATTAAATTCATGGTAACTTTATTTCTTAACTCATGTAATATAAAAAATTTAATTACAATGATAAAAATGCAATTAACTTCTAGTAAAAATAAACAATTATATCTTTGGTAATAATTAAATAGGTACAATAAAAAATAAGCAATAAATCACCAATTTATTTATTTACCAAATGGTAATGATTATTAAATAATTATAATTAAAAAATAAAAACAACTATAATTAGTAATTATAGTCTTTTTTTTACCTTAGTTTTAATATAAATGTATTTCATTATATATTAAAAAAATATTTAACAACCTATTCACCTAATATTGGTCCCACAACAAATGACTTAAATAAATATTATATTATGGTAATATTGTTGCTGGTTATTACTAATGATGAATAAAAATAAATATAAACAATTGCTTCTTGAAGAAGTAACAACAATGATATTATATAGGTACATGAGTAATAATTGAGATATTCAATTGATTTAAAAAAATAAATAAATAACAATAATTTACTCAATCTATTCATAAATCATATTACCAGAAAAATATATCAGGAAAGTTTTTGACGGGCATACACGTTGGTGATACCTGGCATAATCTCCGCTTGTAAGGGGCTGTGCTTTATCAATTCACCATCAACGACAATGTGGCTGCTCTGTGATAAGGGTTCGAGACGGAATGCTTTTACAGGAATCATTTTAACATTAGGAACTGTTAAATGGTTACCAGATGAGAGACCCAACAAAAACTGTAACAAAATAAACTTACAACATCATATCTTATTTTATGTTACTAAAATATAACTCAGAATTACTCACTTGCAGAAAAGCTGCTCTGGATATTCCATTTTTAATGATCAACAGCCAAATTACACCATCATTCAATTTGGATTTAGGAGCCAATAATACGTCCTCACTAATATGAGATAAGTATGAAGCGTGTATCATTACAAATTCATCTATAAAATACATAGAATAATTTTTTCTTAATTAATTTACCCAAAAATCCTGTATAAAAACTATGTTACCCCGGTTGTTGAATTCACTACACCAAACTTGTAAATAACTAATTAACTAACCTCTTAATATGTCGATAACAATTTATGTGCATCATTAAAAATATTTATTTATTTTATTTTACATTTTTATACATATGTAAGGCATATACATACTTGATATTGCAGAAAACAAAAAAATAAAACCATTTATTTTAACATATTTTCATTCCTGACATTGTTTTCAGATGTATCCACGTGTGTAAACATGTGGATATATCTGAAAACAATGTCAGGAAATCAACAATCCATGAAAGCTTCAACACGTTCATATATTTTCATTCGTTTTAATTATGTGAAATTAGTTTATTTGAATTGTGTTAATTTTTTATTTTGAGAACTACATAATCATAGTTATCTAATCATATCATCTACATTAGGTAATTACTGATAAATCTTTCATTTATAAATCACAAAACGAATTAATATTTAATATAATAGTTTGTACTAATGATATTAGTTATTACTTATTAATTATTAATTAATACTCATAATTTAATATTATTTAACCTTTTAAACACATGTTTATGTAAAACATGATTGTTTAGATACTTTCTAATACTATACAAATAAAATCAGTTCGTTGGCAAATTAGACAAATCATAAAGCAAGCAAATTATAAAGTATAAAAACTTGATATTATTAACATAATTATTATATTATTATTTTATAATAATAATACCTTCAATAACTTCCCAATCTGATGGGACCGGTTCAGTCAGTGGTGGAAGTTTAGATATTGGTCCTCGGACCCAGATTTCAGATTCTTCAATCATCTCTGGTAACGAAGTAAAACTTGGCTCTTCGTTGACA
The DNA here is from genome assembly GCA_019022885.1 of Schlechtendalia chinensis. Classification (NCBI taxonomy): domain Eukaryota; kingdom Metazoa; phylum Arthropoda; class Insecta; order Hemiptera; family Aphididae; genus Schlechtendalia; species Schlechtendalia chinensis. Next base: position 4,206,949 of record CM032341.1, read on the forward strand.
GACATGAATGCTGTACGTTTGGATATTATTGATGAAAAACTCTCGACTCGATCACGTGTACCAAATTCTTCTAACTATATATTACACATAATACACAAAGCAACGTTTAAAATAATTAAATTATCAAGGGAAAATGATCTACGAAAAGGTTTATAATTATTACAGGATCCATTCCGAATTCTATTGACACTGGTTCGTCTTCGATGGGTGCTTCTGGGAAATCGTCTAAGGCGCTTATTGTGAAATTGTTCATTCTGACTTCGGTTTCCAAATTGATGATCTTGCAATAAGACAACCGAGCGGGATAACTCTTCAGACCTAGAACACATTTGCAATACAGCGATGCGATAAATCGGTAAATGTTTTGTTACAACAAATTCGGTGGTCTTACCAATAAGTCTGGCAATACTCCATATAGTGAACCTAGGACTACCTAACATTCTAAGTCTTTCACTTTCTATATCAATATCTGCAATAAAACCCCAACCGATCGACAAAAAAGAGTATATGACTTGTGTATGAGTTTCAACTCTAACTAGATCCATTGAACACCTGTTACCGCCGACAATGTTTAGCGCCGAAATGAGAATAGGATCCTGATTGTAGGGTTCACTATAAATGTTTAACTGGTTGGATTTAATGTGCTGTTTGAATAAAACAAAATCGAGCTCACTTGGTCTCAAAACTTATAGATTTGGCCATCCCGTTACCAGATCCACCGGGTATGATGGATAATGTCAGATACTCGAATGCTCTTTGCCAATCAGATCGTTCCATGAGACCATTAATTATTTCAAACATAATACCGTCTCCACCGAGCACGACTACACCACGGCCCCATTTATATATATTACTCGTTCGCATCAAGTTTCTAAAAACAAAACAATAAGACAAATGCAATCGAATTCAATAGATTGATGAAACATTTGATTATACACATATGGCATATAAGTTGTCAATTGATACATTCACTTCATAATTTGTGTTAATATTTTGGAGAACATTCGCGAAAACCAGAAGACATTCGATTTACTCTACATAATAAATATTTATTTTTATAGATGCTATGATAAATATGTTATATTTAAAGATTACACACATTTACTTTTTTAAAAGTTTAACCATGTGTGGGACGAGAACCTGGATCAAACATTTCATTATGTCAAAGAAGAACACGTAATCATTAGGTCACCATCACATTTAACTACCAATATATTCGTACTATGGCATCGAAAGAGAAACCGCGACTGCGTAAAATTTTATATCAAATTAAACCACTTAATTACATCGATGAAATTTGTGTGCTATTTTGATTTTTGGTAAAATTGGTAAATTTCCTCGATAATTTTAGATCAATACGAAATGAAATTCTCGTAGGTCGTAAAAAAAGTGAAAGAACAACAAATGACCACATCAAAATAATATGCTGACTTTCGTGAGAATTTAAAAACTGTAATAAATTTGTGTTAAAAAATATTTCTACCATTTCTTAATTCATAACTGAATAGTAAAATAAGATAACTCGCTATAACAGTATGCGCACAATTATCTATATTCTAATAATATCTATAAGTATATAGGAGTTACCCTCGAAATTTGCATAATACTAAATTCCAGATATTTTACAGAAAAATGATATAATGTAACTGATACAAACATAAAAACGTGTTTATCCATCACTATGAATAAGGAATCGACGCGTGTGTTTATCGGGCATATTTCGAATACACAATCAATTTACATAACAGATAAGATTAAAAATAACCTATTTTCACGTAAAAATGCAAATATAATAAAGTAGTAATGATAAAACATATGAACAAATACAAGATTTTGTTAATAAACCAAAATTGTAAATTGATATGAAAATAGTTTTTTTCTGATTCGCGGATAATTTTTAAAATCATCTAAACAAAAGCATAATGCATTGCACTAGAATTGTATCATTAATGTTAGAGCAACATAATATTATAAATTGTTATAGCGCAAAGTGGTTAACCTTAACGGTTACGATCGGTTCAGAAATGTAGAAATAAATTATGTTCGCAAACTTTATTTTCGCAATATAAGTAGTTTTGATTATATACGAAGTAGACATGCTTATAAGGTTGTACAAAATTATGTAACAGTTCAGTGGTGTATTTAGGAGTTCGTCTAAGGGGGGTATATAAATTAAAAAATATTTTATTGACCTAAAGAGCGCTTCGTAAAATCATACCTATTGGCTATTGTAAATAAGCATATCAAAAACTAAAAAAATCAAGGGGGTCTATCCCCCATATCCCCCCCATCGTAAATACACCACTGTAACAGTTATATATAAAGTTAATGATCAAATGATTTTCTTCTAAAATGCATTGTTTTTGTTACAGGAAAATAAATGCTTCTTCACAATCACATTTTAAATAATCAGAAAACAATCTATTATAATAACATTATAATATATTATTAATATCACATGAAATTCCAAATTTTAAATAAATTTAAACCCAATATTATTGAACATTATTATTATAATTAATATCAAATGATATTCACTTAGATAAATATAGTATTTAATTACGTTAAATTCATTGACAGCGGCTTCGGCATGTTTAATTTAAATACATTATAAATTAATAAAATTAAAGTTGGAAAATGTCTCTTGGCCACTGTCATTTTATTCTTCGGAAAGGATTACCGGGAAATTAGTAGGAGGAGAGGTTTAAGATGAGGGGTTGGTATGTAGGAGGTGGTGGGAGTGAAATTTATTGTATTGTTTGGCTATATCTTTGATAAGAGGAACATTTAAGTCGTTATGTAGAGTTGAATTTGATACATACGGAGGAGCGATAATGATGATATGGAGTACTTTACATTGGAATATTTGCATTTTATTTGTATTGGATATTTTGGCAGAGCTCTAGAGCCCCAGAATTGGATGCCATAGGTTTTAGAAGAAAATCGTAGACAGAAATTTTTGTTTTTAAATTGAGTTTGGAAGATTTATTAAGAATATTTTTAAGTAAGGAAAATGTATGCTTGAGGGTAGTTTTTGTTTTTTGAATGTGTTTAGACTAATTTAGTTTTTTGTCGAAGGATAAGCCTAGGTATTTGACTGTATCTGAGGAAGGAATTTGTCTGTTGTTAAGAATAATTAATTTATAGAACATGGATAGCAAATGCTTTTCTTGGAAGGGGAAGTGTAATAGAAAGATAATTCTTAAATATACATGTGTTTCCTATCATTCTGATTGAATTTTATTTTGCTTTTTTCTCTCCTAAATATACCATTTTGCTCACTTTTATATAATTTTCACAACAATTTCACCTATTTCCATAATTTTATTATATTAGCTAAATTGTCTAATATTATCGCCAGAAATAGCTAAAATATCTGATGCTGTGAATGGCCAAAAAATATGGATTAGCATAGATGAAACAACTGAACAGTGTGGTAAACTTAATAAAATTTATTCACACAGAATAAGAACAAGAAAAAGAACAGACAAGGTGAACCATTTCAATTATTTGACAAATCTATACTTATTTTATGGCAAGACAATGTTAATCATAATAACATTTTATTTTATTTTTTTGGATTAGCACCTAATGGACAAAATTTTAATGAAAATAATTTAATTAAATTTATGATAATTGAATCTTATTTCAATCGTAATAAATTATTTTAATTTTTAATTTTGCTTTTTTAACAATTTATTTTGCTACAAAATCTGAGCCCTAGTAATTCACAATAATAATAAAAACAAATACTACATTGATATAATAATAATAATAATAATAATAATAATAATAATAATAATAATGTAGTTTAAATTAAAAACATTAAAAATATAGGTCTCAAAAAGTTGTCCATGTGTTTCTGTTTATCATTTGTTTATTTAACTATTTAAATGTTTAATGCTATAATGCTATAATCCTTTATACTTGAACCAATAAAATATATTTTTATAATTATGTAATATAAACAATAGATATTCAGCAATTCTATCAATGACCTACGGTATTAAACATTCAAACTACCCGCAATCATATATAACACATTTCCACATTTTAACACTACTGAACTACATATTTGTTTTTTAGTGAAAAGCATTTTTTTGAAACAAATATTTTAAAGGAGAAAAATAAAAACACATGAATTAATAATGACATACGTCCTTGGGAACTTTTTTCAGGTGTATTATAATTTTTAAAACAATAATTTTGTTGAACAGGTCTATAAAAAAGAACTATATTGGCAATAATTAACTAACTTCATGACATTTCAACAAATGTAAATAGCTAGGTTTATACGTATGATCATAATACTGATTGACCTTCAAAATTCAAATGCAATTCCCAACCAATCCTCGGTAATAATTTAGTGTTACATAGAATAAACCATAATGTAACCTCAGAAAAGAAAATTGCAAGCAAATGATATACAATAACATACAAACTGTACATAATAGACTTAACTATAGAAATTATTTGACATTTTAGTTAAATAATTATAGCAATAGTTTTTGTAGGTACAATGTTTAAAACAATACATTTTACTTTTCTATAAATAACACTATTAAACAGAAACCTTTGGTAAATGCAACTTAATTAAATAAATAAACAAGGACTTTAATTTAAAGCTTAATGCATATAATAAAAATGCAAAACAATGATTGATGTTGGAGGAGGAAATCCTGCATTAATTTTAATTGAGTGGAGGACAAATGTATACATAAATTTGTATCAAGTTCAGGGTAAATAATATTATTGTATATAAATATTTCAAGTTTATTTACCTAGCATCATTTCTCATACATGTAATATGCAAATCATAGTCAACGTCAGCCATATTTAAAATAGGTACTATTTTACGTTGAAATATTTCACGTGATTTTCCAACACCACTTTTTGGGTTCACTATTATCAATAAACGATTATCTGAAATGTAAAAATATAATATTTAAAAAAAAAAATTACTCATCACTCATTTATTATTTTAAATGATAATTGTGTAACCATTAATATTCAATTGTTTTATTTTTTATTATTAGGACTAAAAACAATTGACATCCAAAATACTCAGGTTATAAATTATCAATTCTACTACATGATTATTAAGATTAAAAATATACAAATATTACTATAATAAAATTTAGTTCGTATTTATTTACATATATAATACAAAATTTAAATCAATACCTATATTAATTACAAACCTGATTATAATTTAAAAGTATTAAATTTTAGTATATCGAATTATGTCTTTTAAAATAGAACTTTAATTAATTCAATAACAAAAATTGAAGCTATTAATGTTACAGGTTTATTCATCTTTGTGGAAAATTTGTAATCACATACTATATTATTATATATTACCTCGGAATTCTTGGGATAATATTGTAGACAAAAGGTGTAAGATGTATAAGTGTAAAAAGTTTCAACTGAAAACTTTGCAAATGTTACATCATTTGTCTTTTAAAGGTTATAAGTTACTGATAACATATAAAATTTAATAATAAGTATTACTATATTACTACCTGGGAAATTTTTGATTTATTTAATCTTCTTTTGGTTAGTATACTTTCTAAATTTCTTAAAGCTAAATGCTATATGAAATACAAGTTTCTATTATTCTTAGTGATAAAATAAAAAATAAAAATACAGCCTTGTATTTTATTTACTACGAAATGTATTATATAATATACTTAATATAATAACTAAGGCTTTTACTGAATTATAATTATAATTATAATTTTTACTAACCAATTTTTATTTTGTATAACCTAAAATCTAAGCAAGTACATAAAAACACAAAATAATTTAAAATCTTTTGAAATAGTAAAATAAAAATGTCAAATACTTATTGGATATTATAAAATTTTAGTGAGATTTTAAAAATGCATGAAATTTTACATTCCTACAAAAGATAACTTGGTTACTTGATTCTACAATTTAAGAATAAATGCTAACATTTGGCTAACTTGACAAAAGGAAAGACGCCTGCAAGTGTAAAACCATAATCTGAAGAAGAACTATTTCTATACATTCCAAAAAACTAAATACCAACTATACTTATATACCTACTTGAAGTAAGTAATATTGACTATAACTTTTTTATTATTTTAATATTTTACCGATTCCTAAATTAAAATATGATGGATTTCAGTTATATAGTAAATAATTAATAATGATGGAAACAGACATTGAAAATCAAAAAATTAATTCAAATACAAATATAATTAGTAGTATAAACATTAACTCAAAAATTATCAAATAGTATATCTTTATTAATGATTGCTATTACATGAAAAAAAAATAGATTTATTAATTTGTGACAGTTGCTAATTTTTAATGCAAGGCCAATTACTTTTTATTTAGGCATGTATGGAATTTATTTGATTTAATGAATTTATCATATTTAATATCATAAAATTAATTGTGTTCAAAATATTAAAAAATTGATTGTTATATCTTGCATTGAAAAAGTATACAAATTTCAAATGAGTATGTATCATATAACTAACAATTATCAGAGTACAATATAAACATCACAATCATCATCATCATCATATATAGCTTAAAGGGCCATTAAGGTCCAACGGTGCCATAACAAACTTTTTCCATTCTTCTATATTATATGCCACGTCTATCTGAACTCCTTGTAATGTTTTTAAATTCTTTATAACAGGGTCCCTCATCTTGTTCTATGTCTTCCTAGAGGTCTTGTGTCTTTCATTTCTGCTATCAGTACTCATTTAATAATTTGGTTATCTGCCTTCCATACATGTCCAAGTCATTCGAGTCCTTTAATTCTCGTATAAGAGAGAATATTTGGTTCCCATAGAGATTTTGTGGATCATTATTAAGCTTTCTTTTATATCGTTCCGTTTCTCTGTTGTATAAAGGACCATAGATTTTTCTTAAGTTTTCTCTCTCAAATATAATTAGACTTTGATGGGTTCCCTTGCTAGTCGACCAAGTTTCACACCCATATAATAATTATTAGCCTTAGATAACTGGTGTATAGAGTTTTTTTTTGATTTGTAGGATAGATTTTTTTATTTAATTAGATTTAATAGACTGTAGTAGCTTTTATTAGTGATTGCTAATCTGTCTTTTATTTCTTCATGCATAATATTGGTATTATTTATGTTTACTTTGAGGTACTTGAATTGATTAATTTTCTCAAATGTAAAATTGTCCACTTTTAAATTTGAGTCATCCATTTCTGTTCGCGATATGCACATATTCTTGGTTTTTTATTGGTTCACCTCTAACCTCATCATCTTGCTCAACTCCAACAATTTTTGGGTGGTTTGTTTAACATTAACTCTTGAGTTTCACATAATGACTATGTCATTAGCATACACTAGTAATATATCCGACTTACCAAGGTTCATTTTTCGATCATCTGTCATATCCCTGATCACTCTTTCAGGGGCTATGTTGAACACAACCTATCTAAATATTTGATTTCAAATTAATTGATATTATTTAAAAAACTCAAATTTCAGTCTCAAGTTACTCAAGTATTACTCAAAAGTAATATTCATTTTTACAATATGAGACAGTATATGATGTACTTATAAAAAATAAAGATAAAAATTATTTGTGTGTTGCCTTCTTAATACATTTTGAATGCAATGTTTGTATTAATTTTATCATTTAACTGTTTTAATTGACACTTTGAACACATGACATGCTATTGCTTTAATGATCATTAGCTTTATATTATTACTGTAATAAAATATTTGACTGTAAATAATAGATAAAATTGCATGACCAATAAAGATCATAAGTAAGTGATTACAATCAAAATTAATTATCAAACTGACTGAACAATAGGCAACAATAGACCTTTGAGCTTCACAAATTAGTTGTATGACACAATTAACATTCATAAATAGTTGTACTGGACATTAATTAAATGGCATCATTTATTATGATATACAGCATATGTTTATCCATCTTAAAAACAGTTTCCAAAACAATTTCTAATAGCTGTTGGCTAGGGTTATACCACAATATTTTAGTGTATTACACTATTATAAATTGCAAAATCATATGAGTAGTATATCTATAATCTAATGACATAAACTGAAAAGTATTTAATATGATAAATAATTAATATTAATATATCTAAATATATAATATGTTAATAATTTATTAAATATACCAAATACAGTATGATTAACAGTGAAAAATATATGTAAATATGTACCTAATAATTAATCAATACGGAAACATTTTAAACTAAGATCAGATATTATTACACAAACAATATTACATTCTTCTGTTATAGCATAAAGAAATTAGGTTAATATATTCATACATAATTCATTAATTCGTTATATTTTATTGGGTACTAGGAATTAAAATGTTCTATTATTTATGAATATGTACTAACTATAGTTGAACAACTGTATTTTGCTTATCACAGACATTGAAAATTATGATAAAATTGAATTGCTGTGAGAATGCATACTATCATTAGAAAAGTAAAAACATGTAACATTTTTAATTTGTCAAAAATATAAAATTGAAATTTTACCTTAAATTAATCTTAAATTATAAATTAAATTTATATTCAAGAATATAAATTTAATTAAAATATATAGTTGGTTTTTTACAAAAATGTCCAATATTTGGTAGGCTTAACTATTTATATTTTGGAAAAAAAATGGTTATTGTGAATAAAAAGTCACAAAACAATTTTGAATTACTAAGCTTTTATAAAATTGAATATTTAAATATTAAAATTGAATATAAATGTTTATTACCAATCAAAATAAAATTTAACAATAATCTAAACTATTAACAGTCCATTAGAAAATCAGGAATTTAATTTTTTTTTATTTTATCCTCTGATTAGCATGGCCAACTGATTTTTATACATCAAAATGTTTACACATAATGTTGTAAATACTAAGCTTGCTGAATTTTTACCTTTTAATTAACTTATTTAAAATAATACTAAAACCAAAAAACAATCAGAAAGTCTAGCTTGTACTTATAACATTATATATAAACATCTAGCTATATAAAATTAGGGAGCCAGGCAGATTAGAGAGTTGGGCAAAACAAGGGAAAAATAAAAATAATATAAATTCTACATAAAAAAATTAAACTTATTGTATACAAGAACTTTATTTGAAAAGAATTGTTAGTAAATGTGATATTAGGAGTTTGTGACAACTGAAATATGAAATATATACTTGAGATTATAAAGTTTCTAATCTTTATTGAAATCAATGGCAATGCTTGTTGGTGTAATCACATATCTTTCAGAATTTTAAAATTTACATTAAATATGTAAAACATTTCGATTATTTATATTAATTATTATCATGAAAATAATTAAATAACTATACATAATTGAACATAACACACCAAGCCTTCATTGTATATATTCGTTACATTTGCACGACAATCACTTTTATCGTAGGTACACTTTTACACAAAAAAAATCTTATAAATAAATTGATGAATATAAATCTATTTATATATTAATTAGGTAACCTATTTTTATTTAAACTTTTTACACATTATGTAATTATGATTTGTATTAATTTGTATATATGCCAATAAAAATATAAACATATTTGTATATTTTTGTTTAATCAATGATTCAATATTTGAATAACACTTAGCAATAATTGTAAAATTTAAAATCGTAAATTATTTACCCAATTGGTATATCTCTAAATAATATTTCCAATTAATAATTTTTCTATTCATTACAAAATATATTTTTTGTGTTTGTGAAATAGATTAACAATTTAAAATAAAAAAAAGGAATAAGTAGATAATTAATATATATTTGACAAATCAATATTCAAAGAAATATCTAGTAAAAATAAGTTATCAAAGATGAAGTTTGTAAACTATAAGCACTTTTAATAAAAAAATATTTTATTATATTAAATATTTATATGCTTCCAATTAAACATATAAAATATAATGTTAAAATTATGTAAAATGTTATATTTAACTAATGTACTCATTACATACATATTATATATATACTAATTATTTTTTAATTAAATTTTTTAGGTACCAAATATTTTTAACATTTATTATTCAAGGTATATTATATATTGCTACAAATAAATACATAAACCAGAAGTATTTTCCACTTGTAAAGTAAAATGGAAAATTGTAAAAACTACATTGACAATTTTCTAAAGAAAACATACTTTTAGATTTAGCTTATTTGTTTACCTTACAGTTTATTTCTTCTATAATCTAATATTATTATAGATTATAACTAGTATTTATTTCAAGCATAATGTTTAATACGAATGGGCATTGAATCATTAAAGATCAGACCAACTTACCCAGGAATTGATTATCAGCTGGGACAACAATGGTACCATCTTCATGCCTAGTTTTAAGCAGCGATTTAATCGCCAATTTCCATTTTGTGGCTATTTTATCGTTCTCGTCATAAGTATTGAAATTGCGAAATCTCAACGTAACAGTCATCTTGTCCCGTTTTTTGTTCTTCATGCCAACATTCTTCATTATGTAAGCGTATACACACAAATATGCACTGCAGTCAGATGCTTCCATGGTGTACGGTATACGAACCTGACAGTCGTTTTTGTTGCTTTTGGAATTCTTTGCCGACGGCCGGCAAACACAGCTGTCAGACTTCATGTTGTTCCGCATACACTTGCAACCAATCATGTCACCAACGTGTATGAGGTCAGTCTTCTCTGTACCATCGTCACCGTTCTTAGTCAGATACAGACCATCTGGCATTAGCGTCACCTTGTACGAATAATGTTTGCTGGACAGTGCGTAAAATGTCTCCTCGAGTATCGGCCCGATGACATTCCCGCCCATGGTGCTGGGTTGATAGCTTGTGAATGACCAACCGGACGCTCAGACTTATACATAAACGGTCAGAACGGGTGATGCGCTCGGGTGAAAGTACTTCGATGTTAGGCTACTCTATTAGGCGGCTAAACTGTGTCGACTAGACAAGTATACTAAAAAACAAATGACACGTCTACCATGTATGAAGTGAACCGCGCAACTAAATTGAAAGCTGATAGAAAAGTTATATAGTTGTGACGAATTTATCACTATCCGGCAATCTTGAATCTACCTACAACCATTCACTAGTCATTCAATATTAACGTTGTTATCTCACTACCGAAACGCTTATAGTCGGTAACTAATTTTTGCACAGTGCTGCCACTATGATGAACGCCTGTATTAATTATTATATTTCCTGTGTCCGAACCGAACTGGCTTATTAGATAAGATGACACGAAAAGAGATAAGTGGACTTGCTCTGTGTCTGCGATGGCACAATTTTAATATTAGGTCAATTATTAAGTGTCGTAATTTTGAAAAAATCTTAATTCATTTAGAAGTAGGAAACAATTTGGATTTATTAAGTATAATTTATAAAATTATGGTCTTAAACACGGTACATTATCAAATAGTGAATGGGTGTGTAAAATAATACAAATTTAGTTTCCAAAACGAAGGGTTTTGAGTTCAGAGAAACGGTAAATTGACATTTCAAAAATACCAAAGTATTTTTGTATGTTATCCATTAATACGAGTGATTAAATGTTTGAGATTAAGAGTAGTCAACCTTTTAGACTGCCAAGCATCATCCGTTGGTGGGATTATAATTTTAATAGAAAATCTTCACATTTTGGCCTATATGTTTATTTATTTAAGTGTGGGAAATTTGATGAACATCCCACACTGCAATTTTGTATTAATTTATTGATTAATAATACAATTTATGGTATATTGTTTATGTAAATTTACCTATGATATAGCTATAAAGAAAGTTTCAGTGAAGAAATAACACGTGTGTCTATGTAAAAAGTAGCGAAACATAACTAGTTTTGATTGACACCATCAATTTATCGAGGATTTCAGAATTTGTAGGTTTGAATATATAACACAGATTATACATGAACATACTATAATATATTCATACAACTATGTGTATAATGTGAATATTAAATTTGCTGTCAACAACAAATATATTTTATACACACAATTTTTTGTAATTCTATTTACATATTAAGTTCTTTATATAATAAATGAAAAAAAATGAGTATTTTCTGTATTGTTATATAAAGCCTTAGATTATAATATGATACAATTTAAAAATTGTATATATCATATATATATGATTATATAATTATCAAATATTATATCATAATATTATATTAAGAACTTATGTATATATAATTATGTATAATCACAATGAAATGTCCATTTTACTCTATATGTTATTTTTTAGTTATAAACTGAAGGTGGTTGGTGGTTGAAAAATGGAATTGTACATAAAACTGTAAAACATGTAATTATTTGTTAAATAATACATAAACTATATATATAAATACAAATAAATAGTGTTGTAGTAGGTCAGTATAATTTGAGTTTTCTGTCTTATCATAATAATTTGCTCATATTTATAATAAATTTTCATATTATTAACTTTGTTTATTAAACTAATTATTTGTTTCTGACCTGTTCATTAATTTATACTTTCACAACTTTTTAAAAATGATTAAAATAAATTGTAATAATGTAACATAATTATGTTTATTTACATAGGAATTAAATGTAAGAAACAAACAACTGATAACAGATTCACAATGTGTAAGCCTATGAAAATAGAATAATTAACTTTATGCTCTATAATAACTCAGTTACTGGTTAAATTAGCATAATAAATAAAAAATTAAGTACTATGAGCAGCAGAATAAGATGTGATTGTAGTGTAAGACATTAATAGATCAATTGCTTGTTTTGTTTCTAAAAATACAATTGCTTCTTTCATCCATTCCTTAGCTACAACTCGTGAACATCCTGTTAGTAAATTCAAATATCGTAGTGCTTGCAGAATATCGTCTCTGTCAATGCAGTATCTGAATAATAAAAACAAGTGATTTAAGTTCATTTATGATAAATATATGTATGTTATATTATATACCTGGCTCTTTCCACAATTTCATAAGTGTTTAATTCTAATGGATCAAATTCTTCATTGCTCACTTCATTGGGTGATATGTGTGAATGATGAACCACAAATAGATTTGCTAAATAACTGAACGCCATTAAGGGTAAATTGAAATTGTCATCAGGTATAAGGGCCATCTGGTATACTCTTTTTTCAACTTGATTAAAATCTTCTTTTAATTGGCTTTTAGAAAAAACACCTTTTTCGAGAGCTTGAGATGGTACAGCCGTTACTATTTGTTTTAATGTTGAATCCGTTGCTAAAAAATATAAAATAAACATAATATCAAAACTATAAATATAATAAAATTATTACCTCCTAATTTTTTTATAGCATTTATTTGACTTTTAATGTCGATTGGTTGTTCATTATCTTCACTAACCAGAAAAGATTTTAAAAATTCACTTGCTTCCCAAATTTCTTGATTGACAAATAATTTTTTTTCCGTCTCAGCTTGTTCTATAATATATTTGTAAACTTAATTTCTTACAACAACAAAAAATGTTATTTATTTACCTTTCAAATTATTAACAACATTTTGAAGATCTGATTTCAATGAATCTATCTGAGATTGATATTTTTGACGTTCCAATTTTTCTATAGTTGATAATTCTTGGCGTACTCGATTTTCAAATTCATCCTTGGTGAAGTCTACTGCTTTAGCTACAATGTCTGCATGCAATTGTGTGTGTAACTTTAATTGTTCCTGAAAGTCTTCATCAAGCTTGATGTTGAAATCATTTAACTACAAATTACCCAAATAAATTACAATACAAATACAAATACAATAATTTGTTGGGACACTAATTATATACAAAATATATTGTTTATAAGAAGCGTCATAAAATTATTTATTATTGATCCATTGGTGTAATATAAAAGTAAAATTATAGATATTTAAGTTACAATGTTACATCCTATAACAAATAATTAATTGATTAGGTGAGTCAATCATAAGACAAAATATTATTTATACCTGACTGCTAAATTGTTCATCTAGTTTATGTATTTCTGAATTTAAACGGGAATTCATCTCATTTATAGTTTCAATATTCAAAAAGTCTGCATTCATTGCATTATTTATTTTACGTTCTAGAGTTGTCTACATTAAGAAAAGACATTAAAAACATATTTTACTTTACATATTAAACTTATTTCAAATTATAATTTCTATTTTTACTTCTTGTTTGGAAAGTTTATCTTGATAATAATTTAGTTTTTTTAGTGCGTACAGAAGAAATATATCAAAATCATTATTGTTTACATTAATTTTGTGTTGAGTAATATCTGAACCAGGAAACAAAGACTCAAATTCCTCCTGTAGAACAACGAAATATTATTTTAACAACTGCATGTATTCGTGTACTTAAAACTAAATCAATTTACAATTAAGCTTGATTGTGCTTCATTGACATTGAACTTATATTTTTGAATAAAACCCAACTTATACTCTTCATTTTCCAATATTATATTCGCACTTGTAAGTTCTTCCAATGCTTCATTTGTTCTGTGTATAGTCTTGACTAATTTATCAGGAGTTGCTTCAAAAATAGGGTTATTCAAAAGTTTTTGTTTTTCGATTATTTCTTTCCTAAAATATATTTTATTTATTATCGTCTGAAATACATTATAACATAAAATTCACATTACCTATATTTCTTGGCATCCTCATATAATTTTGTATAACTTTTGTTTTTATTATTTTCAAGTTCTTGAAATTTGACATTTAAGTTTGGATCTATCTTTTCTGTAGCATCCTCAATGAGTTTATAAATATTCTCAGAATATTCTAGATATCACATAATAACAAAATATAATAAAGCACTTGTGCTGTTTTATACTGAAATTTATAAATCCAAAATCACAAAAAATTATACACTTTAACCGCATATTTCAACAACTACATTGTAATCCACGCTGATGATGACACCGTAGTTGTTGAAATATGTATACACGGTTAAAGTGTATAATTTTTTGTGATTTTGGGTTAATAAATTTAAGTATATCACAAAATAGTAATATTAATTATCATTTGAACAATTATATTACATTTATACCTTTTATTATTTTAGTAGCACTTTTCAAAGCGTCAACACCTAATGAAGATTTTTGAAGAATCTCAGTTTCTAGTTCTTCTATGGTATACTGATGAGACGGTGAAATAACTGTCGTTAGTGGAAGTTTTTGAGTAGTTTCTAAATACAAACGTGATTTTTATTTTTTGAAAAAATGTAATTTATTTTATTTTTACTTATGCATAAAAGTTTATAGAAAAAAAAAACAGAAGTGAAGTAATTTATTACTATAATAAAAGTTAAAAAAAATTAACAAAAATGTACATTACCTTTATAATTACTTGATGAAGATGTATTCTGCTGTAATTTGATGTTAATTTGTTGTGGCTCTGCAGACAAATTAAAAATATATATTTTGTACATAAATTGTATAATAAATTTAAAGATTTTAATTTTAACCTTCTTCTGGTTTTTTCTCTTCGCTGTTTAAAATAAGTGGAACAGTAGTAGGAATATTTTTGCTAATTGATTTAACTGAAAAAGGTTAATAACTTTAATTATTTGTGTACAAATATGATTTTATAAATATAGTTATAATTTATTTATTAAAAAAAAAATTACTTTGTTCTATGGATTTGTCTACAACATTATCTGATTGACCACCAATACTGTAAAAAAAGAAAATATTTCAAATTAAATTATCTAGTTTAGATTGACTTTAGATTCTTTTTTATTTTAACACTTTAAAACAATTTTGTAATAAAAAATGTGATTTTTGAATTATGAGTTTCAGCTAAAATGGTATATTGCTAGTATTTCATGAAATTTACAATTAGCAACTGTAATATTAAGGTGACATATATACATAAAGTTGTATTTCTTCTAAAGTATGAAGGGTAAATGAAAATAGTATATTAAATATTATATATTTTTGATAAAGAATAAAATTTACAAAAATCATATAGACTGGAAAATAAATTTATATCGAAGTTGTATGAATGGAATATAATATTAATATAATAAATTATCAGATAAGGTAAGACTATAATCTCATATATTGTATAGATCAGCAATGGATGTTACCATCAACAGTATTTTCAAAGTTTAAACAGCTCAAAAACTAATGAAAATCGAAAATGTTTGATTAAACCACCAATTTAAAAAAAAAATTTATAAATGAAGTATAATTTAAATATTTATCCTATTTTTATAAGCATATCTTTAGGATTATTAACTATTAAATTATCAATATAATTTACCTTTCTTTTATTGATTTTACTTGTCGTGCAATTTTACAAACTATACGACCTCCTAATCGTTTGATTTGGTCTACAAATTCTTTATCTTCAAATAAACATACTTTTATGAACTTATCTGAACTTGGTACATTAGTTATTAGAATTCCTCGAAATGTAGGATTGTACTTTGAGTAAACAACTATTCCTGCTGTACCTACAATACCAGTAATTATAGTACTTGTTGCATAAAATAAAAATCGTGATCTGAAATGCACATAATAATTATTAATTATAACTATTTATTAATTTATATTAGGTCTAGGTTTACTTAGGTCTGACTTCATTGGCTGATGTGTTAATAGCTTGAAAACGGTGGCCAACTAATTGATATTTTGCAGTTTTAAACCTTGTTAAAATTGAGTTGACCTGCAAAAAAGTTTTATCAGTTTTTTTAATAATATAATGTAGCTAGTATATTTTTTTAGTTATATACTTGTATTACTTACAGTATTTAATTGAAGTATTTTATACATTGTTTTTACTTTAAATTTAATATTTTTAGCAAAGAGCAAAAAAGAAATTTATTAAACCAGAATGACAAAACTCTTAATGTCATAGAAATATAACTATCCCTGAATGATTTTTGATAAATGATAAGGATTGTAAGGAATCTTATCCACAGAACATGTTCAGTATATTATCAGTGTTAATAGATTATTATAGATTTCAGTTTTTATAATGTTGGCAATTGTAATACATAATATTACTCTGTGGTATCAAATTCCTCATTTGCAATTTAAATTTTAAAATAAAAATTACTACATTGTTTACTAATAGTATTTTAGAAAATTTATTTTTATTATTTCATTCATATAAATTCTGCAAAATGGGTAAAAGACAGCATCAAAAAGATAAAATGTAAGTTTTGATTAATTGACCATCTAAAATGCGTATATATAATATTGATTCAAGTGTACTTACCACTATATTATTTGTAGGTACCTTACATACACAGAATGGTCAACATTGTATGGTGGTAAAAAACTAGGCATTGAAAAGCCAAAATTTGCTCGTTTACCATTTGATCATTGTTGTCTATCTCTCATCCCTTTCAAAACACCATATTGTGACCCTGAAGGCAATATTTTTGAGTATGAAGCATTACTCGAATACATAAATCAATTTAAACATAACCCAGTGACAGGAAAAGTAACTATGATTAAAATGTATTTTATAGTGCGTAAGAATTACATTTGTTTTTTGTTTTTTAGCCAATTGAATTGAAAAAATTGATTAAATTAAATTTTCATCGTAACGCAGCTGGTGAATATCATTGTCCAGTTTTGTTCAAATCTTTAACTAAACACTCACACATTGTTGCAATTAAGACAACAGGAAATGTTTTTTCGCATGAGGTTATTATATTAGTTTTTTGATTATTATTATCATTTTATTTATTTAAAATATTTAGGCTATAGAACAATTGAATATTAAAACAAAAAACTGGAAAGACCTTTTAACAGATGAACCATTTCTACGTAAGGATATGATTACTCTTCAAGACCCGACCAATTTGACAAAATTTAATATTGCGAAATTTCATCATGTTGTGAAAAAAATCAAAGTTATAGACCCAGGTACAAATTTTTAAAATTAACAATTTAAATTCTTAAAAATGTATATTTCTTTTGTTTTATAAATATTTAACCATGTATTTTAGATGAAGAAGCACAATCTAAAGACCCAGAAGGACGTTTAAAATCTGTGTCAAAAACAACTAGGGATATATTAGAAACGTTGGACCGTGAATATAAGAAACCAGAAAAAAAAGTCAAAGAAATAGCGCAAAAACCAGATATATTAAATGCTGTTAGTGTTAAACTCTAATGCTTACAATTATTTAGTTAATTAATTGAAATTAATGAATAATACTTGGTTTACAAGGCTCATTACTCTACTGGTTGTGTGGCTGCTAGTTTTACATCAACAGCTATGGTTCCAGTTTTAGTACATGAAGCTGCAATTTTAGAAGAAAATGAAATCCGATATGAGCGCATAAAGAAAAAAGGTAAATATAATGTTTTTGTATGTTTGTTTAAAAATGAATAACTGTTTAAATACTAATTTTTTTTAGGTTATGTTCGATTAACTACTAATTATGGACCATTAAATTTAGAACTATTTTGTGAACAAGTACCAAAAACATGTGAAAACTTTATAAAGCTTTGTCAAAAAGATTATTATGACGGTACAAAATTTCATCGGTCAATTCGTAATTTTATGGTTCAGGGTGGTGATCCAACAGGTACTGGTAAAGGTGGGGAATCATATTGGGCACAACCTTTTGAAGACGAATTTAAACCAAATTTAAATCATTCTGGACGAGGAATATTGTCTATGGCTAATTCTGGTCCCAACACAAATAAATCACAGTTGTGAGTATTACATATATATATTTATATATACATGCAATATATTTTGTTATGAGTTTTTTTTTATCAAATTGCTATAGTTTTATTACTTACCGTTCTTGTAAACACTTGGACAACAAACATACAGTGTTTGGACGTATAGTAGGAGGTTTTGAAACACTTAATGCAATTGAAGAAATTGAAGTAGATAATAAAGATCGGCCAATTACTGATATAAGTATAATACAAACTCACATATTTGTTGATCCATTCCAAGAAGTCGATGATAAGGTAAGATATAAACAAATTAAAAATTACTAAACAGATATGTACAACATAATTATGTTGTTCTATATATTTTGAATAATAATTTAATATGTTATAGTTATATTTGTTTGTTTAGATAGCAGAAGAAAGGCAGGAGAATTTAGTAAATACGCAGGAGACCAGCATGGTATCTACTATACAAAAAGAAGAAAATAAAATTTCAAGTGTAGCAATTCCAGGGGTTAAACTCAAAACATTCAAGTCTGGTGTTGGAAAATATATAAATCCTTCTGCTCTGCAAAAAAACAAGTAGTTTTTTTCATTTTATTGTAAATAAGTTATATTGATTTTTTTTATTTTTAGAGTGGAAAATGATGAATTGCCAAGAAAAAAAAAGAAAGTTGTTGGTTATGATTTCCATGGTTTTAATAACTGGTAATTTTGTCTAAATCACAAATGTATATGTATTGTAAAAATAATTTTTCATTTAATTAAATGAGTTTATACTTTAATCATACTTGTTACTGGTATAATATACATTATACTATGTAATTTATTTTTACATATATTTAAATGAAATATGATTTAAATTGTTTTCTCCTACACTCAGGTCATGTATGTAATTTTACTTTATAAATAAGAAAATATATCAAATAATCCATAAAATCAATCAATTAAACCCTTAACCCCCCCCCCAGGCTACGCCACTGTGTAAATGTATGTTACCATTAAAACCAGCTTAAATGTTGACTTTGCATTTAAACTTTAAAACACAGTTTATGAAATATCCTCCAAATTAAAAATAACAGTAAACTAATAAAATATATTTACACCAGCTCATAATAATAATCAACAGAAAACAAACAAGTCAGTAGTTCAGTCAGTTCACGACTAAAGTAAATATGTACTGATGTGAATATGTTATGTGTATACTATTATTCAAATTTAAAATATACTAATTCGATTACTAAATTAGTAATATTTATTGATTATGAGCTTCAACAGTCATCAATTTGAAACATTCCGTGATCAAGAGAAAAATTTAACTATTTTACTCAATCAAAATTATTGATTATTTTTTTCATAATCATTTGTTTATACTTGAAAAAAATAACTTGATTGTTTTCTAAACTATATGTCTTGATTTTGCCCATCACTATTTACAATGTGCATACATTAAAACATATAAAATTATTAATAAGAGTTTATTTGACGAAATATATGTTTAAAAAGTATAAAACATACTTTTATTTAAGATTTATAAATTAATTACATACTATATACGAAATGAAAATTCATAAAATTTAATTATTTAATGTTTTTGCATTGAAACTTTTTTTGAAAACTTCAGACATACGTTTCATTGCATCCAGTTTTGGAAATATTTCAACACTGTCTTCATCATCAGTGCTCTGATCTACATATATATTTTCTTGCGAAAACAAATCGCAATACGTTTCGGCAATAGGCTCTGATTCTTGAGTACTGCCAGTAAATATTTCTTCTTCTGACTCTTTTTCCATTTCCATGATATCTTCTTTTTCAATGGCTTTTTTCCCAAAAGACGACTTTTTCTGTAGGACTGGATCAAATTTATGCTTAATTTTTTTTAAATATTTAACACTGTTTTTATCATCTAATTTTTTTAAATGTTTGACCACTCTTAACAA
Organism: Schlechtendalia chinensis; assembly: GCA_019022885.1. NCBI lineage: Eukaryota > Metazoa > Arthropoda > Insecta > Hemiptera > Aphididae > Schlechtendalia > Schlechtendalia chinensis. The sequence continues at coordinate 4,227,535 of CM032341.1, forward strand.
TTTTGGACCAAGTATGTTCACTAATTCATTGTCACTGTCAAAATCTATTTCTAACTTATATAGAGTATCTACCAACATAGCTGTATATGGCTGATCTTCATCTAATAAATAATCAAGTATGTGACTGGCTAGTTCACCATGAGCATTTACTGCCATTTTTTCATTTTTAAACAAGACTCCTCGAGACAAATTTATCAAAGTCGAGTTCACTTCATCCATTTTAATATCTAACTTTGTAGTCAAATCATTTTCTTCTATAATTCTCAGTATTGGAACATAACATTTAGCCAATGTACTACTACTTGAACGAATGTAAAACATATATGATGTGAAAAATTGTACTAAATTGTTGTATATATTGAATTTTTCACGTGATAAACGTCTAAACCATATTATCAAAAGCTTAGATATTAAATTGATAGACTTGACTTTTTTGAAAATTAATAAATCACAAAATCCTTTGATGACAACCGACTTAAAGCTACTGTCATTAACTTCATAATCAATACAATTAGCTAGTAATGGTAAAATATTACCAACAGAAAAGACGTCTTCATATTCTTCATCCGTATCTAAGTTCTCCTTTATATCAAAATTTTTGAGATCATAACGCAAAAACAAATCAAACATTATTTTAAACAACATATGTTTATTAGTCAAAGGATTTGATATTTCAGCACACAAAATATTCATGTGTTCTTTGGCTGCTGCAACATTATTGGTCAATATATATGGAGAAAGACAGCGGATTGCTTCCATTCGTAAATTGACCATAGAACACTCCAAATATCCAACAATAATGTTCTGAACAATATCTGTTAATAAGGAGAGTTCCAAACCAACTTTAGGCAACTGTTGTACTTGAAAGACCAGTTCAAAACCCTTTAGTAAGTATTTCACTGCTGTGTCTACTAATACCTTTTCTCCTGTCAATAAATTTATCTCGTCATATTCCTTTTTTATTTCTTTTAATGATATTATTAACATATTTATATTTTTTGTATTTTTTGACTCATTTTCTAATAATTCTTCGATATTCTTAGTTTTTGTATCTATTTGATATTCTAACAACTCTTTTTTACCAACTTCGTCAATTTTAGGATACAAATCAATTGTCCGTACTTGAATTTCATTTAAAATTTGTTTAACATAAATTAAAATATCATGACCATTTTTAAAATTTAAATTTAATAATACAACTATTTGTTGAATTGGTTTTACAGATGTTTGATTATCCAATATTAAATCAGAACAAAGTTTATTTAAACTTGCTGCTCCGACTTCATCTATTGCAAATGTCCTAGCCATATCCAGCAATTGTGTTAGTATAAATTCTTTGTCATCTTTAGAATCATAGATAAAAAAATATTCCCGTACATAATCAGAAAATTTCACCAAGTCTGGCAATAAAATATCAATGTAATAATCATTAAATTGTCCTTGATTGTGTGATAATGCAATTTTCTTTTCAATTGTTAAATATTTGGCTATACACTTCCATAAAAAAATTTTTTCTACAGTTAATTGATCAAAATCTATCATTCGAGAATTTTGATTCAAAAACTTGTTAGTCAAATCCAAAATCTGGCCATCATAATATTTTTCAAATATTATATTCAATATTTTTTCACACAACAATTCATTTTCCACTTCCAAGTTTTTCAAAAATATTTCAAAATCATTTTCACATTCTTCTAGCCAACGTTCCAATAATCGATTTTTCACTAACAATTTTATGTTCTCATTCTTGTCTTCCAATCCTTTTTCCAATATTGTTTGTCTTTGCTTGACCGATAAACTTAAAAATGGATAAGTTAAGAAACGGTTGTAAGCTTCTTTTCTGACATTATCACTAATATCAAGTATGGTATTTTTCAACATTTCATCAACAACATTGTTGAACATAGCAATTTTTTTGACAATAGCTGTCCTAACTTCAATACTAGGATCACAAGTCATATGGAACATAAATTTTTCAACAATTTTACATTGTGGATCGTCAGGTATTTGTAACCGATGAAGAGCATGTGCAGCTTGTGCTCGAATTTCTGGCTTTTTGTCCTGTAATCGGTCTAACAACAATATAGTAGCAATTTCACATAATTCTACAGACAATACTGCTCCATCCGACATATAACTCAATAAATGATTAATAAATAGACAAAACCGCCACCTGATGGCTTTATCATTGGCATTTCCATACTTACGACATAATCGAAACACCTCTGAAATCAAATACAAACCACTATGACCATCAATAGTCAAGTGTTCAGATAATACAGACACACCATTAGCAGCAAATTTGATCATGTTGTTGACGGACACACAATTAATGGTTGCATCCGAAATTATTACAGACATCAATGGGTTTATAAACAATGTAAAAAAATCATCCCAATTCATTCTAATGAACTTATCTTTAAGCATTTTTAAAAGATTCGGCTGTGGACCAACATCGCCTGATTTTTCGAACAATTTGATAATTGGATTGACTTTTGTCATTTTTAATTTTCGGTAGTGATATTTTATAATACTGAATTTTACAATGTACGTAAATACCAATTTTTAACACTTATATTAAACTGAACGGATTTAACGTTATTTTGTATAATTTAAATAAGATATTCAACTGATTAAAGTCATAGACTACATAAATATAATCTGTCAAAGTCGTAAATTACAATTCACACAAGTGTCAAGTGACAAAGGACCGATTGCAAGAATGTGTAACTTTAAAAAGTACTGATATTAGGTTAAAGACACACAACATATCAATGTAATCAAAATACCTCAATATTCTTTGAATATAACTACACTGATATATGTTTATAACCTCAAATATTCAACTACCAATATGAAATTTACTTACGGCCATAGACAAGGTGGATGTATCAATCCACCTTGGCCATAGACCTTCTGCCCATAGACAATAAAGATATTTTTACTATCTGTGCTTATACCACAGAATAAGATATAGACTGGTTAGCTATCGCCAGTTCGCATCCCGGTCATAGTGTTGCCCACAGAGTAATAAATATATTGGCGGTGTTATATATAATATGTTATAGGTGTTGCCATTGATTATAGAATACATTGTCAAGGTGGATTGATAAGGTGTAAACACTTGGTTTTATAAGTGGTTGACAATATCGCACCAGTAAAACTCCCCGCTAGATCGCGCTGAATATACGGTAGAGGACCAATATATATTAATTTTATTATGCCAAATATAATATTATCATTGATTATATAATAATATGTGTAATATGTGTGTTCTATAATCAATGGTATAAGTTAAAAGTTCTATGGTATAACAAATTTTGTCGATAAGACTTATCACACAGACAGAATAAGAATGAATAATTGACACAGTCTGTAATCAAAAATCAAGTTTTATCTTTTGTATAATACAAGTGGTATATTGTTTTTATTTGAATACAGCGCCACCGAAATACTACCTATATTATGACACCGATTAATGGAATTGGAATAATCCGTTTCGATAAAGTCTCACTGTAAGTACTTATTTTCAGTGCCCGAGCATTGTGGATGCGAACAAATCAATAAAATGGGCAACGCAGACACTAAACTGGTGTTCAGAAAAGCTGTTGTCCAACTAACTTCAAAAACCCAAGTAAGTGATGCTATACGAAATATGTTTGCTAAGTATGTGTTAATTTGTTTTGTGGTGAAATAGACCATTAGTGCTGAAGACAACGATTTTTGGGATCAATTTTGGTCCGAAAACGTGACCAATGTACAGGATGTATTCACGTTGGTGCCAGCTGCCGAGATTCGACTTCTTAGGGAGGATGTACCATCCAATCTAGCTACATTGTGTTACAAGGCAGTCGAAAAGTTTGTAAAAGCTGTTGAAAACAGTTGTCGCACACAGCAAGATCAAAATACTGGTAAATTATTTTAAATCTACATATCAATATGATTTTAGTTTTAAATATACTTGTGTGTCATCATTAAATAATATTATTCATGTTGAGAGTTATTATTTTTAATTTTATTATTAGTTTTGAATTGCTCACGTCTGCTTACCAGAGTACTCCCTTACATATTTGAGGATCCCGACTGGGAAAACATATTCTGGTCTAGCTTGCCAGCTGGTAAAGGTGACCCACCTATACCATTGGCACATTCATTGTGCAGTGCAATGTGTGTAAGTAATCTATATCCAAGTTTACTAAAATCAGTAATTTATTATTGTTTGTTTTTAGGATTTATTGTTTTGTCCAGATTTTACTGTTGTGTCTAATCGAAAAAATGGCCCAGTAAGTTTTAATTATATTATGAAATCAACATTATTTTATGTTTTTAATTACATTTAAAAATCGATATTTTTCTACTAACCAATTTTATATTTAAATAACATGTTAAATTACTTCAATTTAGGTTTATAATATTTTAGTATACTATGAATAAAACAATTTTAAATATCAATAATCCATAAATTAAATACTACAAATTTTCAATTTTCTACAAAAATTAAAATTACTTAAAATTATATAACTGGATAATTTTATAGAATTATTATTATATATGTTTATAGGATAAAGCAGAAGATCTACATGCTGTAGATAGTTGTGAATACATTTGGGAAAAAGGAGTGGGTTTTGCACAGTCTCCAATCAAAAATGCCACATTTGAATCGAATCGCACTGAACTGCTACGTTTACTATTAACATGCTTTAGTCAAGCTATATATTCACCAAATCAAAGTAAAATATTTTTGAAAACTTCCAGTATTTTATTTTTAAATTAAAAATATATACGTTCTAGATGGTAATAGGTGGGTGCAGTATGTAACTTCAGCTGAAAATCGTCATGCATTACCTATGCTTACATCTCTTTTGAACACCGTTTGCGGTTATGATCCTATTGGAATGGGTGTTCCATACAATCATCTTTTATTTGCTGATACGTCTGAACCATTAGTTGATGTGTGTCTTCAAATTATTATTGTAGCTCTGGATTCCGATGTTCAACAGGTTAAATTTAATATACCTGATATGAATATGTCATAACCATTATATTGTATATTATAACACCAATAAATAATTTTATTTTTTTTTTTTTATTGTAGAATGATGATGCAGCCATAGATAATTTGTTTATCAATTATTTATCAAGAGTTCATCGAGATGAAGACTTTACATTCATTTTGAGTGGATTTACTAGATTATTAATGAACCCTTTACGACAAACATATCTTCCACATTCCACAAAAAAAGTACAATTCCATCAAGAATTGTTGATATTCTTTTGGAAAATATGTGAATTCAATAAAGTGGGTATTTTCATTACATTAATTTATTATATGGTATATTAATTTAGTATATAAATTAATTAAACGTTTGTTTACTTGACAGAAATTTTTATATTTTGTATTGAAAAGTAGTGATGTTCTTGATGTTTTAGTACCAATATTGTATCATTTGAATGATTCCAGAGCAGATCAGTGTAAGTATAAACAAAATTATTAATTTAATCAAAATAAATTTAATTATTAATCATGTATTTACTGTCCTATTAAATTCAAATATTTAAAACATTTTCTTTTAGCTCGAATTGGTCTTATGCACATTGGAGTATTTATTTTGTTATTACTTAGTGGCGAGAGAAATTTTGGAGTACGTCTAAACAAGCCATACACAGCAACAATACCAATGGATATCCCAGTATTTAGTGGCACGCATGCAGATCTTCTGATTGTTGTATTCCATAAGATTATCACAACTGGACATAATAGAATGCAACCATTGTTTGATTGTCTTCTTACAATTCTAGTAAATGGTCAGTGATAAGTTATTATATTATAAAATTGAAGGAATCAGTAGTATTATAACTAGATAATTCCATTTTCATTATACAAGGTGCAACAGAGATATCTACCACATTTTAAAACGCTGTAGCGCCATCTGTGTTCAACCTAGAAAAATAATCTTAGTCGCATTGGAAAGAGGAAGATAGGTTTTTTTTCATATAATCATTTATTTTAAGAACCTTGTAGTTTTAAATATAATGTCATCTAAATGATGACCATGATTTTCACAATTGCGCATACGTAAAACAAAATTATCGAAAACTTTTTCTAACATAGTGGTCGGAATCGCTTCAGAATGATGTTTAATTGCCGTTTTAAGTTCTTCCAGATCTCTCGGCTTGTTTTCATAAACTTTTGACTTTAGATATCCCCAAAGAAAATAGTCACAAGCCGAAAGATCTGGAGCCATTAAGCCGTTATGCTGAAACTATGTTCGTGTTAATTTTCGTCGATTCTTCAACTCTGGTCGGATGAACTCGGTAAGCAGCTGTCGGTAGCGATCCCTGTTCACTGTGCTTTCGAAGAAGTAAGGACCAATTACGCCCCACGCCGCAATCCCCATCCATACTGTAACCTTCGGCGAATGGCGGGGCTTCTCCTGAATAATACGAGGGTTAGCTTCGCTCTAGTAACATAGATTTTGTTTATTAACATCACCCTGTAGATAGAAATGTGCTTCGTCCCTTATTAAGAGAGCGTTTAACGGAATTTCTCCAGGGTCAATCTTCAATGGCATTTCTTCACAAAACTTCATTCTGGCCGCGTAATCTGCCGGTAACAGTTGCTGGGTATACAAAATTTTGTACGGATGATAATTTAAATCGAGATGAAGAATTCGGCGCACTGTACGATCGGATAAATTCAAATTTTTGACATGCATTCGGGCAGATCGTCTAGGACTTGCTTCAATTGCTGCGCGCAAACGAGAAATAGCAGGCATAGTTCTCACTGACTTCGGAAGACCCTGCGATTTTTTTTTAGCCATTGTACCACACTCACGAAAGTTTTTAACCCAGAGATGTAAAGATTTTATCGTAAAAACGGTAGTTGTAGGCCCTAATTTGAACTCTTTTCGGAAATCGCGCACAGTAAGTGTGTACGAATAGTTATTATGGAAAAACCGTTCTACGACGTACGCACATTGTCGCATCGCCCAGTCACCCATGCTGGCTTGTTACTAGCTCAAATACAACCTTTCTTTCTCTTTACAACGCGACTAAAATTATTTCTCTAGATTGAACACAGATGGCGCTACAGTGTTTTAAAATGTGGTAGATATCTCTGCCGCTTCCTTTATTAGATAATATAAATATAAGACTGAGGTGTTGATCAATTTTTTCTTTATCAAAATATTTAAAATTGAGATTTTAATAGAAATTAGAGTTATTTGGCTATTACATTGAGCCCTTCAATTAATTTTAGTATTATGGCTAAAATAGGTTTTGATTTTTTTTTAAATTAATTATATATGTACATCCATAATCGGCTTTGGTTGAGTCGGTAGAAACACACATTTCGACCGTACAAGATTTGCGATTCAATCCTGAGAGTAGCCAACGAGATTTTTCGTGTTGGTGGCGTCAGGTCTCTGGTGCAAGCTGACCATAATTACTCGTTGCTTCCATCATTGACTTGCCCAAAAACGATCTTCGACTTCCTTAATATGTGAATGGAGCAATCTCTGAGCATATTAGTATTTGGGAAATAAGAGGATATATATAAAACTATTGATTGATTAATATGTGTACATAGATATTTCATAATATATTAAACTATTGACTAATGAAAACAATAAATAAACATATATATATTTTAAGTAACTTAAAAAAAAAATAGATGGTGGAAATATGTATGCGTTTTTTATATAAACTATATTTTATATATTTTTAAGATTTAAAATTTTAATATGAAAATTGAGCAAATGTTCAGCTTGATCAATTCCTGTTATGAATATCCTATTAATTTCTGTTTTGTTTGCTTACAGTGTCTCCATATTTGAAAACTTTGTCAATGGTGTCAAGTACAAAGCTCTTGCATTTGGTAGAAGCGTTTACAACTCCATGGTTTTTATTTTCTTCACCATCTGCTAATCATCTTGTGTTTTTCTTGTTGGAGATATTCAACAATATTATACAATATCAATTTGATGGTTAGCATTTTACATAACTATAATATATTTTGTAACCTTCTAATATTTGAATGTTTTCTATTAGGTAATTCAAATTTAGTATATACAATTATTCGCAAGAGACAAGTATTTCATAGTTTAGCAAATTTGCCAACGGATTATAACACTATTATCAAATCATTGACAAAAAAAGCAAAAAGAAATATACAAACCATCAGCTCTGTAAATTTAACAGCAATTACTGAAACGCCCAGTATGGAAGGGTCAACGCCTGCGTTGCCTGCCGAGCCTGGCACACTAAATGCCACGCTTCCTGATACTCCTGGTAAGAGTATTATAATAAACTAACCATATGGAAAAGGCTACTAAATTTTTAATTACATGTATTTGTACCGCTTTTGCTAACTGGGTGTAATGTATATGTAATGTCAGGCGTAATGAAAATAACAGAACGCGAAAGCGCTCATCCAGGCAATGTAACATTACCTGCTGAACTGGTTACATCTAATGGCATGACAAAGGAAACTGTGAAACAATCTTCTAATCAAGGAGATTGCTCTCCAACAACATCGTCATCGCCAAAGGTTTTTAACATTTTCGTTTAATATAAGTATAACTGCTAATTAAAAGCTTAGAGTAACGTATTCTTCATTTTAGGTTTATGTTTTTGCATGTTTTGTTGTTTAATATATAATAATAATAATAATAATAATAATAATAATATTAATACATTGATATTCTTATTTTGAATGCATTAGAATGTCAAACTAATTATAATTTATACTAGAAAAGTCCAAAGTCGATTTAATAAAGTATAAATGTGGTAAAGTGGCAATGCCCATGAAGTTAGCACCCCCACTTTGTCCGATCAACTCCAAACCAATGTCAATATTTAGCAAATTAATTGCAAATAATTGCAAATTGGTTTTTAGAATTTGCAGATCAAAATTCTATTTTTGGCGAATTTTTTAAGATTTTTGGTCAGCCTCTCACTTTGTCCGATCGACTCCAAACTAAACCAAACCGAATTTTAACTACACACCACTAAGATTCTGGTCATAATGAAATAATTTTATGTGGTAATGTATTCGTTGATCGATTAATTAAATTTAATTCTATTTTTACAAATTTGAAAAAAATCCCAAAATCCTTTAACAGTGGTGACGAAGACAACGATTTCCTGTAGTATATACGTGTATAATTAAATTGCTAATGACTTATAATAATCTTGCATGTAAAAAAAACGTCGAACAGGACAAACATAATGTACAATATAATATATTAATAATATTAATGGCTAAGCTAAATAATTTGTAGAAACACAAATATTAAATTTGTATAATTTCAGTTATGATTAAAGTATCTACGTAATGATAACATTTAAATAAGAATTGAAAATATAATATAACTTTAAGAATTAAAGATTTAATGTAATATTATTACTTAAATATGTTAATATGAAATTAGTTATGTATTCCTGTTAAAATATCATGTTGTTAATACATAATTATTTAACTGAGAAACTGAATTAGGTCTACTTTATTCGATGACGTACAGATGTATAATGATTAGTATTTAATAAAATAAATACTTAAATGTATACCGTAGTTTACCGCAGTTGACCAAAAATAGAATTTTGATTTGCAAATTCTAAAAACCAATTTGCAATTATTTGCAATTAATTTGCTAAATATTGACATCGGTTTGGAGTCGATGTTTAGATGTAATTAAAATTATTTTGCCTTCTTTATTCAGTGACTATTGTTTAAGATCATTGATTAATAAAGTTATTATATTATAATATTTACTCCTATTGATGGATTGCTATGCACATTTAGAATGATTCCGAATGGACTCCAACTGCAGAATGGGTACGATCTTGGAAAGAAAAACTGCCGTTGCAAACGATTATGAGATTGCTTCAAGTATTGGTACCTCAAGTGGAAAAAATATGCATAGACAAGTATACATTTTTTAAATTTAAATTTTCAATAAATATTAGCCATTAGTTACATTGTTAAACTGTTGTTTAATTGTTACATACAGTTAAAATGTTGGTCTTGGATATTTATCATTGATGTTTTAGGGGGCAAATTTTAGGAATGTTATGTACAGTACTCAGTTATAAGTCATAATTGAGTTTATGGAGTGGATTTAAATGTAAATTACAAGTTTTTTGTTTTTTCTAGAATATTGATTTTCAATCAAAAATTTGGATCATAATTCATACATAAAAAAATTTAAAAATGGAACTTATTATTTTTATATTTTTTAAGATTTTATAATTTGTAAGAGTATTTATTATATATTAAAGTAGTTTTTTGATTATCTTATAAATTTGTGTTTGAGAAAAAAGAATTAGGTTATAGAATAGTGTTGACATAACTCTTGAAATCAAATATAATTTTAGTGGAAAATATTATTTATCTTATTTCATAAACTATGTTTTTATTGAAAACTGCTGGTTTTATCTAAAAAATATATGTTGAAAAAAAATAATAAACAATAATTATATAAATTTATTTACATACAATTTTAAACATTTTATGGCGTTCTACATGCATTTAATTAATTTTTTGAAGACATTTTTCTTATTTTTAAAATTTAAACACAATTATTATTTAGTTAAATTTTCATATTAAATGATTATAGTAAAATGAATTTATTATTATTATTTAAGAAAAATTAAAATATCATTATTAAAAGATTTAAAAATATCTTTTCAATATATGAACAGATTTTTATAAAATAAAATTGTACAGCCTAAATATTTCAATTTGACTATAATTGAGGATTGATAAGTGGGAATATATTCTATTTTATTGAGACTAATGTTAATTAAGGGAAGTTAACTTCCCTAATGTCTGCTAATGAAGAGTTTAAAAATATTAATTACTGTAAAAAGATATGAATGTTTAATTTTAATAGGACTTGATTTTGAATTTTGATGTGGAGCTCTTGAAAATTAATATTTAAAATATATGTTTAGAGGATTGACGGATGAAAGCGAAATACTAAAATTTTTGCAACATGGAACGTTAGTTGGACTATTACCAGTTCCTCATCCAATACTCATTAGAAAATATCAGTCAAATCCTGGAACGTCTGCTTGGTTTCGTACTTATATGTGGGCAGTTATATTTCTCAGGTAAAAATGTTAATATTGTCAAAACAATATACAATATGTTTATAAATAATTTTATATAATATGTTATTTATATTAATATTTAAACATATAATTAACAAATAATATAAAATAACAAAAATATTATACTTTATACTCCATACTTTATAATGTATTTATTTATCTGTGCATATTTTTTAGGAACATTGATCCGCCCATTTGGTATGACACGGAAGTAAAACTTTTTGAAATACAACGTATGTAAAATACTTCAAATGACTGCTGATTGGTTTTGATAAATTTAAATCAATTGTGTGCAATGAGTACACTTTATTAACATGTTTTTAATGTTGCTATTACGGTGTGAATTTTTTTCTTGGTACAATGATACTGAGTATATTGGTATGTTTTAATTTGAGCATCTTAAAGTGATATGTGTCCTTCAAAAACCTATTAATATTTAATGTCTATGTGAAACATATTTATGTATACAGCCCCAAAAAATATATATATTTTTTCTATTTATCAATCGAATCATAACAAAAATTTCAGTTTGAATTTGAGTCGTTTAAATGTACTTGAAAAAAAAATAATTACATGCATCTTTAATGTAATAAAATACAGTTTAGTTTATACAATTATTAGTAATTGCTAATTTTGTAAAATTTTAATAAAAAATCCATTATAATGTGGTATAAAAACAATATAAATCAAAAAACTAACTGTCTGTTTATAAATGTTTAATTTATTATTATCATCAATGGCATAATTAGGGTATTGCATGAGATGCACTTGCTACACTAAAAATTATTGAGATATGTATCATTTTATTTATCAAAAATATTATAGTGAAATATCATTTTTTTAGTTAAAAATGTCAAAAATTATTTAAGGGCTATAAAAACTAATAATTACAAATCAAAAAATCATAAGTTTTATTATAGAACAATAGTCATCGACAAATGGCATATTTAGGATTTCGTCTAGAGGGGGGATATATATTAAAAAATATTTTATTGACCTAATGAGCGCTTCGTAAAATCATACCTATTAGCTATTGTAAATAAGAGTTTAAAAAACTAAAAAAAATCAAGGAGATCTATCCTCATATCCCCCCCCTGTAAATACGCCACTGATCGATAAATTCAACAAATAGGTTAAGGTGTAAATAGTTTAATTAATTTATATTGACTAATTAATGTTATTTTAAAATATTTGGAAAAAATAAATCTTTTATAAAAAAAAAAAAAAAAAAACCAAAAAGTTCCTCGATAACATTTTTAAATTATTGTTTTTCAATTAGTATACTGGTTTACTTTATAATCAGATTTAGATTATCAATATTTTTTTCAATTTTGATTTATATACTTACATGACCAGGCAATTTATCTTACTAAAATAATACTAGGTTTTTCAACAATTTAAATTTTGAAATATTTTTTTCATTTGACTTTTTTGCTTTAAATTTTGACAGTTTATTTCTCGTTTTAAAATTTATTTATTTTTTTTTTTGGTGCTTAAAATGATTGTGCAATCAGAATTATTATTTTCATACTTGTTTCTGTTATTGTGACATTTTGAAGTTTTTGAGTTTGTTTTAAAGTATAACATTTAAAATCTGAATGCGCTATTATTTTCAGCGTTAATATATTTTGTATATTTTTTTATAAAAATATTATTAAAAATTATGGTTTTTTTTTAAAAAAGATTTTTGAAAATAAGAACTAAAATTTTGTGGGAAAAACTTAAATTTAGCACCTAAAATCATATGTTTTGAATGTGGAAAGAAGTGAACATTTCATATTGTTAAGTACTACACTGTATATTTATGCCAAGTATGCACCACCAAAAATGTTTATCAAATTAGACAACTAAATGTAATAATATTTTAACATTTTTATATTGTTACTTTTATTTAATCCATCACTATCCCGTTATACATGCATTGGGATTCACAATACATTTGAACCTTGTGAAGATTGAACATTTTATTTCAACAATTATTCAGTGATTATAATAATAAATTTCATATGGCATATACACAGTATGTATCTGAAATTAATTGAAATGCTATAACTTTGGTTCTAAGCAATATTTTATAATTTTTTTATACAAATCAAAATATTTATTTTGTGAAGTTGAATTATTGAAAACAGAAACGTTTATCAGTATATGGCAATTTATTTTCTAAAAATTTTTGTAGGTCTTGTATAATGTACATACTAAATCACATAGTGTACTATTCATACAACTTAGATAAATCTTAAAAAATAAATGATCAAATATCAGTTTTCACTGCCAGCGATTTTATGAAATTTGTTTATATATATATATATATATATATATATAAATGTATTTTCTTATTAACAAATTAAAAATCTTAAAATATTGCTTAAAATTGAAGTTATAGGGATTGCGAGGTAAGTCTCAGATACACTTTTTACATCTTGGTATATGGTATATTTTTTACCACAGAAATCACACATATCACGATGAGATGTAATTTTGGTTTATAATTTGTTATTTTTAATTATCTGATTGTATATTTTGATATTTAACATATTTTATTAACTTATTTCTGATAAATATTAATAAAAAAACACATAAATATTACATATGAAAAAAATTTTGTATTGTATATTATTTTCTGGTAAATTAGCCTAAGCGCATAGTAGGATACCGTCAACACTATTTTGACCTGACACTTGATAAAAAATGTTAGTTGTTTTTTGGACATTGGTATAATTACATTGACTAACAAGTGTCTACTAGTGTATGAATTATTGTATTTCTGTTAACCGTCTATTCGATTAACAGTCATTGTCCCGGTCCCGACATTGACGGTTAATCGAGTTTCTGCTGTATTTTAGAATTTTAACACTACGATTGGTACTATGATATCATTAGTTTTAAACGTGTGTCACCTCAGTGATATAATTGTTAAGAAATTTGAAATTCAAGTGTGGACCAGCCATAAAACCGCCAGTTATTGATGTAAATGGAAAGGAAAACTGTATTGTTGTATAAAATAAATGGACATATATTTATTGAAAATGTTAACATTACATTAATATTTGAAAAACAGTGTATTTATTTTACAGAGAGGGTGGAGGGGCATCACAATTTATTTTGCATTGCATAATGTGCCAAGAACACTTAAAATGTATGTGTTTGATCAAAATTAGAGAAATGGAAATTGATGGGGTAAAAGAAAATAAATGCACATTTAATATTTGAACCATAAAATATTATAATAATTGATCATTTTATAAAATATCATTACAAATTATAATAATAACAATAAGGGAGGGAAAACAAAATTGGTTTATTTTAAATAGGTATATATAGGTACATAATAATATATAACAATCGAATGATTGGTACACAATTTTTTTTTTTTTTTTTTGGTTTCAGCGATAAACACAATAAAATTTGTGCGATCTGTTTTGTTTGAGAAAAAAAAATGTATTTATATAATATTATATTGTGCGCTACTATTTATTCATATACATAATATATAAATTATCATCAGTTTGTATTCACTAAAACAGAATAAATAAATTAACTGGACACTATTGTACAGAATAATAATAATAATATATAGAAACAAAAATTTCTCTCAAATGTGATGTTTCTTGTTCGGAGCTACCGTAGAAAAAAACAATTATTGTAATAAATAAACTTAAAATTATACATGTAATAAAAAAATGTTCAAAAAAAGAAAAAAAATGAGAGAGCTTTTTATTGGGGTTTTTTTTTTTTGTGAATAAAAAATTCAGATCATTCATCACACATTACACAAATGTCTTATACTTCTAATAATAATTATTATATAGTTATTTTGTTTAATGTTTTTATGCAATCATCTGATTCAAAATCATAAATAAACTAAAAACAAAAAAAACACGTTTGTCTGATTTTTGTTCATATCATTTTTTTTTTTACATACGTGTCCATTATTACTATAATAATAATAATAATATATTATAAGTAAAATAATGTCATTAAATTAAAAATTTACATAAAAGTCATCAAATTAATTTTGGTTTTTCTTTCACTAACACAATTACATTGAGATTCAAACAATCACTTAATATATATTATGTTATATGTCTGTGTGTGTACGTGTATTAATCTAATGTCTAAGGGAAGAGTTTTTTTGTCTCTTGTTCATGGTTTCAAAATCGACATAAAATCAATGATATAATTATATAAATACAAAATAATCGTTTTCGGGAACTATTGTGAACAAACAGGAGGGAGAGGTGAGGAGGGAACAAAACATTGTTGAACAAAAAACGGTACAAAACTAGGGTCATAAATATTAATAATAAACTATGTAGAAAAAAAAAGTTTGTTATGGGTCGGGTATATTTTTTAGATTATAAGCGAATAACAACAGCAAAGGGACACAATGTATTTAAACATACATATTTTTTGTTGTTATTTTTGATAAAATATTATTTTACAAAAATTGATGTTTCGCTAAATGTACAATATTATATAATAATAATAATGATAATAATCCGACATAATGTATAATAGAGTTGTACTAGTTAAGGAGGTACAAGGGAGTGGGGGGAGGGTCTCTAAGTCAAAATAGTCTATTTTTGCTGCTTCTTGTCCGTATGTGCATATATAATGTATGTATGTGTATATATATATATATATATATATATATATATATATAACAAGTAGATTATAATTTGTTGTATATATTATAATCTCGTAGATTTACAATTAGTATGGAGTGAATCGGTTGTAGCCACTTCGATACATGGGCTGAAAAAAAAAATCTACTGTTACTAATTTTTAATAGCGCGTTTTCTATCGTTGTTTACATATATTTAGCGCAATTAATTATTCGTTGAACGAAAACAACAAAAACAACTGTGACTTCTAAAACAGAAAATCGACGGCATAATTTGACGATGATACAGTCGGGGATTTAAAACGCTACAGCCCAACACAACAAGTCACCGATTGATAATATATAAAATACGAAATCGGACGCGACCAGAACGATTCTAAGCTAATACGTCGTATACATTTGCGTACTCGAGCGCGTTTTTACGTAATGCACCAGTATTGCCGATTAGGCTTGTGTTAAAACAGTTAAAAGAAAAAAAATAGGTTGCATAAACCTTAAACAGGCATTGTACGCGATTGATGGAATACGTGTAAGGACATATTATATATCGTTCTCCCGTAAACAGTTTCACTACTTATATATATATACTTAATAAATATGGAATATATGCGGAAGGAAATCGTGTGGGCAAAGTAAAATCACGATAAAGTAGACTTCAATCTCAGTTGCAAAAAGAAGAAACGCATCTTCTATCCCGTCTATCGTCTATAATTGCACACGTATAATTAGTTACGTATTGCACGGTGCAGCGATGTGCGAGTTTTGAATGCCGAAAAACCGGTCAAGCAGTTAAAAAACAATATTATACTCGTAAGAGTAAGAAACACGCACGAGCCGCGAAAAGCTTTCACATTTTTGTCGATAATTATTATTGTTAAATTGCAGTGATATGATATTTTATATCGTACGTTATGCCAACAAGAATTCATAAACTTTAATTTAAAAAATATATATATATATAAGTATATATACTGACCCCGTATCCGGTGACTGGTCCGATACCGTGACTGGCTAAGTACGATTCTGCAGTGTACTCACGCCCAGTATATCTAAAATAAAAAAAATTATTTTTTTTTTAGTTTTTTTTTCTCATGGATATATGACGATGCTTCCTAAATACCATATTAAAAAAAAAAAAACAGAAATTAAACAATCCTACCACTAAAATATATCGAAAGTATAAAAATTAAAAACGAACAAAATAAATTTTTAAAATATAAATAAAAAGTGATGTAATCCTCGGTCATAATAAATGGAAATAATAGTAATAGTAATAGTTATAGTAATAGTAAATAAAATAAAATAGTAGTGGCTTTTTTATTTTATAAATGAATTGAAATAAATAAAATTATATATACAAACAAAAATTCACACAACACGTTAAAAATGCGGTATATGTTATTGGACGAAAAGACTATACACAAAACATATAAATAATATAATACAAAAGAGTGAACATGATTATTGTGTGAAAACAGTACGAACAATAAGCTACAAAGCCAAAAATACAGAACGAATAAACACAGAATAAGAAGCTTTTTATATATTACGATATAAGAGAAATATATATTACATGCAGCTGGAAAATAAAAATATATTTTCTACACTACACACGTCTAAATTCAATCGTCATGGTCGGTTAAACGTGTCTGTAAACAAGTATAACAACATTTACACATTTATATTATATTAAAATGTTTAAATTACTTTTAATTAATATATTTTGCAATCGTTCGAAAAAAAATACTATAATATACGCAATTATGATGTATATTATTGATTAATTAAACTGTACTAAAATCCACAGTATACATTACATATATATATATATATATATAATACATAGTAAATAAGAAGATCCGTTATGAAAAAACGTTTAAATTAAATTGTTTTTTATTTGCGTGTGTAGTATGTATACACAATAAGGTGAAAAGTAACGACGTAACAGTTGAACGTTATATATATAACATATAGGCCGATTAAAATTCAAAAATACTAAACTCATGTATATATGGCGAGATGTCCGTTTGGAAAGACCCGTCTAGAGGGCGAATTTAGAAGTTATTAACTCGAAATCCACAAATGTTAGCGTGAACAACGTATAAAACACGTAATCATGGCGCCTTCACTAAAGTTCGATTTCGTTTTCGTTGTATTGTGTATAGCGTACGCTAAGGATAGAAAGATAAACCCTAATAGAAAAATCCAAAAAGAATACCCAATGGTTGTGATCTCCTAGGGATTTTCCCAATGTCCAGCGGCTCCATAAACCCTGCTAATAGGTGTGTGCTATTGGAGTAACCAGACGTATGTTATTCCGATGAACATCCTCTGTACGAACTCATATTGTTTTAATAAAACACGTACAACTTTATTTGGTAAGTATTTCTTTTGAATACATATTTTCACTCGCTTTTAGCGAGTGGTTTTTATAACGAAAAATATCGACTCCTGAATTAAAGTGAATTGGGGGAGCTCCCTGGGATACATTGAATGACTCCCGTTCAGAGGCTCCTGCGGAGATCGTACAACGGAGGAGCACTCCCTTGCTATTAGGAAAAAGATTAACATATATTTATACGTACGAAGTGTCACAAACAAGTGCTCGGGCCACTAAAAACCTCACGCCTACTAGCTGGTACACCAATATTGTTTTATTTTATATACGGAAAAATCGATGTCAGTCATTACGGCGAAACGTGGTTTGAAAACGCGAGAAAAATATACGATGTATGGAACATTGTACTGCGGGTGACTTGAACCGGTACAATAGGAATAATAATAATAACAACAGTAACACGTCGTCGGTAGTGGAAATAAGAGACGCGAATACTACTCCTCTGCGATCGCTTTGTTGACGAAAACTACACCACAATGACGAGGAGCCCCGCGGACAAGAGATGTGGAGCGAGGAGTTGAAATAGGATAGACAATATCCGCGCGCGGGTACATTATTGTTCTCGTTTTATAAGAGACTGCGAATGGACGACTACATAGAATACAACGACGAAAACACGATTTAGATTTATCTACACAGCGATCAGTAATTTAAAAATAAAATATATAAAACTACCCTCATTTCAATCGATTGTGCGTTGAATCGACGTCGCAAAAACGTTGACCGACAAGGCATTATTTTATAATCTTGAAGTTTGAAATGATTGAATGATAATATCGAGATGTGGCCACGATACAGCCACCAATTAAGTACGGTCGACGAAATGGCAGAAAAGACGTCATTACTGCTATACCTCGTTATATACGTATATATATATATGTGTGTGTGTGTGTGTGTGTGTGTCAGAGAAAGGTGTGTTTTTTACTTGTACAATTATTAAGAAATTCTTCTCGTTTCAAAAATTCTGTAAACCTTCGATTACATTAAAACCGTCGTATATAATTTATACTTTCAACTCTGCTAGACGAGCATATTTACGGATGTCGGTTAACTGATCATGACGAAGATTGTGTATGGTGGCGAGTCTGTTGGGTGGAGGAATATTATACCGACGTATAACAACAACAACAATAATAATATCTGTATCATTGTCATTGATAAAAGAGAAGTTTATACGGGACGACGGTCAATACGGTTATATTATTATCGCTAGCTCTCACCCAGCCGGCAACGTCGTGTACGTAGCAGCAGCAGCGGCCGCCGGGTTGGCCATCGGGTTGTTGGCGGCTGCAGCCGCAGCGTTGTATGCCCTGGCCGCCGCGGCCGTATACGTGGCAGCGGCTACGTAGGACGCCTGTTGCGCCTGGGCCACCGCTGCGGCGGACGATAACGCTGGTGTCCCCTGTTGGGCTGCGGCTGCTGCTTTAAGTAAGGGCGACGCGGCTGCTGCTGCGGCAGCTACCTGTTTTCGGAACGATTAGTAAAACAAAAATTGTTACACATGAAAAAAAAAACGCAGGCACATAATATCACACGTGGACTCGTTATACCGGAAACAATCAAGCATTATATTATTATTACATCGTACAATTATATTATTAATGTGAGAGTAAAAAAAAAAAAGAAAAAAAGATTAAGTAACATATTATATATGGTATAATGTAAAATAATATTATTGCTTTTATGACGTTAAGTTGCGCTGTTTGAAAAAAAATTATTCGTTGCACCCCTAAACCGATACTAGCAACAAAATAAATAAATAAAATACGATTAAAATAAAACCAGGCAGTATACATAACATTTATAAACACAAAATTGGACAAGAATTGAATATATATAGATATGCATATCAATATAAGTTTTTAAATACCTACTATTTTTATTAAATAAAATATATTTCAATTTAATATATAAATTTACCGTGATGCAATTATATAATTACGTACACTAGGCAAGTTAATAATTTGGTAAATATATATATTATATTATATATGTTAAAAATTAGAAAACCAAGAGGTGTAAAGCTATGCCACTATAATATTTAGTATATAATATCAGCATATAATAATAATAAAAGAGTGGTGGAATCATAAATTGTCCACATACAGTGTGTGGTCGAACAATCTCTAAATACTTGTGATATTATAGGGACGTAATAAATAATAATTATTACAATATGGTATGAATTAACCAAAAACAAAAACAAAATTCAAAAATAAAAAAATCGTCAATAATCGGGTATCTACACGTATATATGCCAAAATGTTTTTATTTATTTAGAAATTGGCGAAGAACGTGCGATAATAATATAATTTTTTTTGTGTTTACGACGTTGGTACAGAGTAAGTGCACAGCACAATTTAAAATAAATAAAACTAGTTTATACAAAATATTATGGCATCAGAACATTTTTTTTTAAGTCGAGTTTTAGAAAAGCCATTGGAATACAAACACATAAAAATAAACTCAAAACTTTATATTATATTACAAAAAATACATTTTTATTAGAGATTTATAAAGTTATACGCGTATAAATTTTTAAAAATTTTAAAGTGAAAATTAAAAATTCTAAACCATATACATATATTAAATATATCAATGTAATTAATTTTTGTTGAGCGTTAATCATCTAAAGTATTTCCTTAGTTTGCCAATGAATAACGAGGGGTAGGGAGTATATGCAAATTGGACTGCTATTTTTATTTTTAGTGCATCGTATTTTCTTATATGAAAGTAATAAATAATAATAATCTATAATTATTTTAGAGGAGTAAAAATATTCTAAAATAAAAATTGTATAATAATAAGGGAAACGAAATTTCGTCAACGAAATATGTACCTTTAGGTATCATTTTGACCCTCCAAAGATATCTTAGAGTAATAAATATCCTAGAATTCTTTAATCGGAGTACATAAAGTTATATATATATAATATTATACTCTAAACTTTTTGTATTCTGAAAAAAATGACTTTTAAAAATTGGTTTTTATAGACTTGATTTTCGAAAACACGCCCAAATTCAAAATTTTTCGAAATAGTAACAATAATAGATCCGTAAACATATTACATATAGATATAATATGTAATAAATAATAATTCGAAAATCATCTAAAAATATATTTCATGTAATAAATATGTGGATAAACACACGAAAAAAAAAAAACCACTATGAACCATTTCACATGCAACAGTTAGCTGTACGTTCAGCTAATATGTGGCATATCACCCTAAAATGTTCCATTAAACATGTATAAATGATACTATATAGCAGTACATTTCTAGCAACACAAAACATGACATGTATGATATTATATATTTATTTTCAACAAGGACTATGTATATAGTATATTATAACGTAATGCCCAAATTTGATTTTTTTTTTTATTCTCAGTGAAACGCTACAAGCATAGCTTTTCATCTACTATTATTTCCCCAACAAAACAGCCAATACACAATATATATGTATATATATTATGAGTATATATAAATATATATGTAAAGAGAAAGAAATAACAGGCAACCCAAATAAATAAATAAATAAAAATACATACATACATACATACATATATACATATATATATATATATGTATATATGCACACGATCAATAAATAAAGTGTGCAAATATATTTTATGTATATTTATATGTTAAAAAATGACTAATAATCAAAAAATTATTTTCCTTATACAAAAGATACGACAAAAAAAAAATGTTTTTGTTAAACATACTATTCAACCTGTATATAATAGTTAGCAAGTGAGTTTGTGCTCGTATATATATATTTTTTTTGTCACATGCAATTTTTTTAAAAAATAATTGTTTACTTTTTTTAATAAGGCCACTTCAATATAAAAAATTTCACAAACGATTCCGCCACCGAAAAATATAAATAAATAAACACTAAATATGTTGCACAGTCTTATATACCAATCAAAGTCTAACGTAGAAATTATAAATACTCAACTGAATGCCAATTTACCGCACCGCGATAGCGGACACATTTCCACATTAATCGTGTTGTTTGAATTATTTATGAATATCATTTTTCACCCTTTCTCTGTATATAGACTAACAATACATTAGTGTAAACATATATAAAGTGTATACATGTATACGTTATGTCTTATTTAAACACAAGTAAAACAGATAATATGTAACTCGATAAATGAGAGTGACATTATATATATAGTGCTTATATTACTGTTGGGAAGTATATTATTAAGGTATATAGATATTTATATATACCTACAAATAATATATATATATATACGATTCAATATATATTTTTAAATTTCAAGAAAAAAACGTGATATATTAAACAAAAGCGATTGGAACACCACAACAATGATCTATATAAATACACAATATACATATTATTGTATATCATAGATGAATATAATCAAAGCTATAATAATTCATATATTATGTATATTATTGATTCTAAGATCAGACAACAAATGCCTAATATCCTCTATAGATTAAAAAAAATATATCACAGGAATCAAAGACTGTGCAAAAATACAAATATATATATATATATAATATAATAATGTATGTAACGTGTTAATAAAAATAATGATATTAGTGTTCTATATATATATATATATATGTAACCGATTAGTACAAACTTTCAGGAAAATTCCGAATAACAGAATTTGGTGTTAATAAAATATTAATATTATAAAAGTATATACAAATATATTACTTTTTAACCGCGTAATAAATAAAATATATTGATCAAGACACTGATTTCTCAGTGCATCTACATTATAGAAGCGGTGATGTCAAGAAATAAAGGCCGGCCATGCCATTCGTCATGTTTTTTTTCTTATATAAAACTCACGTTATATTTCCCTTTTTCAGCCTTTGTAATCCGTTACACATAAGATTTTTTTTCTAAAACGAATTTCAAGAATGACGATTGGAATGATTTTGAGCAACACTTATTCGTGTTGAAACACATAATATAGAACAAATATGATATAGGAACGCAAGTTTTACTTTTTTTGATATTGAATAGGTATATAGTTAAATATAATAATTACAAATAATAAAAGATATGAAGAATGAGAGTATTGTATAGGATAGGAATAGTTTGTGATAATACTATATGATTCGTCATTTACCTCATTGACTGCTCCTGCCTGAAAAAAAATACCAACACCATGTTCAACTAATTCTCAATTCATTTATTGGGTCACCTTTTCATAATCACTGTAATAATCCTCATCAAAAGACAATTTGTTCAACTTGAGATATATATTCGTGTAAATAATCAAAATTAAATAATTTTCATACTGGATCAAATAAAAATATTTTTCATGAAGTGTGGAGAAAAATCAATGTCATAAAAAAAACATTGTATAATCACCCAGTTTCGTTGACTTGTATATATATTTATACTTTATATTTGTACTAAATTTAACATTTGTATTTTTTTTTTTTTAATTTTTAAACATTTTTAACGATTGCTAAAATGTAGAAAGTATAAATATAAGTCTACATACCTGTAACCTGTAGTTATTGTCTGCAGCTTGAGCTGCCAGGAATGGATCATAGTATACTCCGCTGAAACACATTTTACTGGTGGTAAGAATGAAAAGCCGTAAACATTGTTTACTGTTTTTCTCAATGTTTATTAATTTTAACACACGTAATGCTACTAATTTCACAACTAGATAATTATAATCTACGTAACAATATTATATAATTATTCATTTTTATATTTTCAAAATTTGTGTTTTATATTCTATAACGTTGATAGTATTGCAGTATGTTGAGTTTATAAATTTATAATTTTAATTTAATTTTTAGAGTTAATATAAATTATTAAAATAATATATATTTTAAATACAAATTCATTATATGTACTATAATATTTTGGACATTGATGGACGCTGAAGGTAAGACTATTAAATTTAGGAGGTGTTTTAGGTTTTTAGCATAGACTCAAAACTTATAGCACTTAAAAACATCACCTATTTAAATACTATAGTATGCGTTTATATTACTTAAAAACAAATGAAATATATATAAAATCAGAAAAAATACTTTAAAAATGTTTTTCCTTTTGTAACCATTTTTTGGAGTATTGGTTTTTTTTTTTTTTTTAGAAAAATTGGGGTTGAGTTGGAATTAAAGATATTGGGGTTCCGCAAAACACAAACTATTTCTTAAGGGTGCCGTGGTTGTAAAAGTTTGGGAATCGCTGCTATATAATATACATTTTACATAAATTTTATTTTTATATTGATATTTTTACGTACTTGCGGATAATATTGGAGTATATCAAAATGGCTACACGTATTGGTTAATCGAAATATTTTTATGAATGTTTTCATAACTTGTAAAACCAGTTAGGTTATACAGGTTAGTAAAGATTATTATTAATCGTCACCGCGAGTTGTAATAAAATAATATTTAATTGACTATACAGGGACTATAGTACACACGTAATATAATATTATATTTACATCATATGAACTTTAAATCAATATATCAAGTTCAATATTTATTATAATGTTATACACGGAACGTAAAAAAAAAGTGGGCCATTTTTTCAATGTATATGTAAATTAATAATCCACTACAAAAAACAAACCTGTCCATGTTTCCATAGGAAATATAATAACATTTACTTATATTAGAAAGATTTTAAGTCTAAATGATACATTATATTATCCTATAATTTTACGATATAAATTTTGTTCAATCTTTCCGAGCACATATTTATGCAACCAACATTCATCATTTAGAATTTCAACGATAGTGTCCACGGGAACTTCGTCATTATAAAAAAAAAAACTTATAACATATTATAACACACTTCACTATAATATCATGAAGATTTAACAATAATATTACATAAGCAGAAATCGGGGAAGGGGAAGCTATGCCTCATTTAAATATTTCAACATTTCTCAAAATTATGTTTTATTTAAATTTAATATAAAAGAAAAAATCATAAAAAATTATAAATTATTTATAACACCTTTGCATTATTTTAGATACAGATTCGATCCAGTCGAATAGACCTTTTTTTAAAAACAGACTAAGTAAACATACTTGTATTTATTGAAATGTATATATTTGAGTTTATATAACTACAATTTACAACTGACAACAGTATATTTTTAATAAATTAGCGATTACTTGTAAACAAACTATTTCCACGATGAGGTGCATAAAAACGTAGCAAAGAACTTCTACGATTCAAAATCATTTCAATATAATTCTCTCAATCTTTAATATTGAAAACAATTTTCAAAAAATACTGAAGACGAAAAAAAATTATTAAGTGATAACAATATATTCATATATAAATTTCATATTAAATACATTATGGCATATTAAACAAGGTTTTTTTTAAACCAAATTAATTGTATTTTATTTTTTTACGCGCTATAATTTAGTTAAAACTGACATTGTTACAATTTAATTAAATAAAATATTAGTCTCTCTCCCCATTGAAATTTGAAGGATTTCCGTCTACGATTGTCTAATAACAAACAAAAAGTGTATTTAGATACTTAATAATTATGTAGTATCTATATACCAACAGGTAAAAAAAAAAATCTAGTGCCTAAGTGCAAACATTAATGTACCTTGTACTTAGATACCGTTGTTTTCAAATAACTAGACCATACCTGCCCAAGAACCATATAGACCAGTGGTTCTCAATCTTTTTAGGACCGACACCCAAATGGTTTTGCTTTTACAGAATAAAAAAATTTAAAAAAAACATAAATTTCTTAGAATCAATATGATCAAAAAACATTCACGCGACCCACCAAAAATTGACTCGGGGCCCACCAGTTTGAGAAACGCTGTTATATAGACGAACAATGACAGATAAAATAATTTGTGTTTTTCTGTACTCACGGGGCATAAGTACCGGGAGCAGTGTTGATGGCTTGCAACGGGTTAGGAGTGACGGCGATACTGGTGGCCGGCAACCTGGCCGTGTTGAATCCCGGCGCGCCCACCGAAGCAAACCCGCCGTTGGACGCTGCGGCGACGGCAGCCATCGCAGCGGCATTTCTCACGGCGTTCGCCGCTGCTACGGCCCGACCGCGTTGTATCGCTGCTCCTCTCAATGCTGCGGCGGCGGCTGATCGATTAATAGAAAAAAAACCACCAAAAAAATTTCGCGTACACGACGGTTATTAGAAAAACTGTGTACATACAATATACGTATGTAGGAGGCGATTTAAAGGTTTTTTTTGTTTTTTAATATATTTATACATGCTAAAATAGAAAGCGACTACTTAAACAAAGAACAGGGCCTAAATCATCGTTCGTTATCCCGGTGGCGGCAGATTTATGGGAATTTATGCGCGCAAAGTGGCAACTCTTTATCCGTTATTATTATCAGAATGCGGTTTTAACGATTTATTTCACAATAGTAATAAAATCTTTGAAGATAAAAATCGAGAAACAGAGATATTTAATAATTTTAAATAACGTTTAGTTTCATTATTTTTTATTATTATTTTAATTACAATTTAGCATAATATTCAAGTCATTTAAATAGTTAACTATGTATATTTCTACCGTTTAAAAATAATTTTTGTCAGTATATTGTACTTATTGGTACTCAAAATAAATCTGATATAAATGATACTATATTATAAATAAAATTTAACCAACTAATGTTTTCTATACGTTATGAAACACTTTTATAACTACCAAACTTCCTATATAATATATATAATCATGTATAAATGGATATTGCTTTTTAGAACATTAGGTTAAGAACATAAAATTTATTCCAAAAAGCTGCATAGTAAAATTGTTAAGTGTGCCCTAGCCCATTGCGTTTTCTGTGCTAAATCCCTTTTCAATTATAAAACCAGAAGTTGAAATACAAAAATTTAAAAATATATTAAATACTGTTTAAAGTGTTTAGTAGTTTACGCAATTTTAATTTTAGACTCAGAATGGAGGCTAAAAAATATAAACAAATTTCTATGTTAAACGCGTGTTTTTATTCCGACATTATATAATAATTTCTTTTTTGATGATTGTATATAAAGACATAAAATGTGTATGAGAAATATAATCCAATTTCATGTCATGCAGTTTTCTACAAATCTAAATTAGCAATATATAAGTAGCGGAAAGATTATATACATCAATCTTATGATCAAAAACAAAAAAACAATTCATCTAAATGTTAGTTGGGACATGCCTTTATTACGTTTAATTTTTACATTGCACTGATAGTTTACTTACCCTCAGGCCACTGAACACAAACTGCAAACCACAATAAGAACAAACCAAAGGTTAACCAATACATAATTAATTTACCATACATACAATATTATATACAAATACATACAGTGCAACTACTTAAAGCTTAATTTTAAAATACAATTAGGAATATATTATAATATATATATATATATAACAAAAGCATGTGTTTGATTAAAATTCCCAAATATGAAATAATCAGTTGTACGATACAGTATATTTTATGATCTATATAAGAATTTTTAAATATTAAATAATAAATATGTAAATAATTATTAATGAAATTAAGAGTTGAAATTAATGCATAACGTATGCGTATTATGGATAACTTTAAAACAAAATAAAAATGAGAATATGAAAAAAAACTTGAGGTATGCATGCACCTCATAATATGTAGTGCAAATATTCAAATGAATATACAGCGCACATATGAATAAATAAATTTAAGCACGAAATACGAATAAAAAACAAATATTTTGGAAACGTGCACTAATTTTTGCAAAAAAACAGTTTCTCACCAAGGTTCGGCAATACTCCGTTTCTAGAGAGTAATACTATTGAAACACATGACACAATTTAAGTACCATATTGGAAAACTCTATATATGATTCATAGCCTTGGAATAGATATATTATAGTTCCAAGATTACACTATTATCTACCTTATATTGAGACAAGCTAAACATCGTACATATATATATATATACTAAAAGAAAAACACCTACAAATAATCTAAAGCCATGTATATATATTATATGTATATATATTTTTCGACTAGTATAGAATCAAATATTTATTAAATAATATTTCAGTAAATTCGAAACGTGGAATTTATATAACACATATATTAATTACTATTAGCTTGAAAATAAAATTATCAAATAAATCGCCAAATTAACATTTGTAAAGCAAACAACAGTGAAGAAAGCTGTTTTAGTTAATAGTACATTACGTACATATTTATTAATATATCTATATTATGATTTTATGGGTAAGTCTAATAAAATAAACCTATATATGCTTGTAAATTTTAGTGTAAGTGTACATTACTTATAATACAGAAAAAATGTAAAAATGTACTAACCATTTGGTAGCTGCAATGGGGTAGCTACTTTTTTAGTCTGCACCCTAGCTGTCGCATTGTTCACCTACAATATAAAACAAAACACTCATATTTTATTAAACATGTATGATTATAAAATACATCAAATACATGTTTAAATACAACTTAATAATTAACTTATATCTATAATATTTTATATAAGGAATTTATTTACTTACATTATTATATACAAGTATACACACAGTGCGACAATGAAATTGAAATTTAAAAAAAACCAATAAAATTGATAAAAGTAAAAAATAAATGTAAATACATTTTTTAGATTATCAGTAAAGAATTTCAATTTCATTATTAACAAATTTTGTCGGACAAAATATTTACATTTTATATATATACTAACATCAAAAATGTAATTTTTCTAATCTAGCATATATACTTACTCGCCGTCAACGACATAATAAAATTGGTAGATATATGCGTCCCTGCGGGGTAGTGTGTGGCGTATCCAGATAAATTCACCCGACCAGCAAAGAAATGTCAAATAATCTCTGACACATTGAAACACAGAAAAGAAACGCTTGGCACGAGACATTTT
This sequence comes from Schlechtendalia chinensis, assembly GCA_019022885.1. Classification (NCBI taxonomy): domain Eukaryota; kingdom Metazoa; phylum Arthropoda; class Insecta; order Hemiptera; family Aphididae; genus Schlechtendalia; species Schlechtendalia chinensis. The sequence goes on from CM032341.1 coordinate 4,256,582, forward strand.
AAATGACGCCTGTAACCTACAATCAATACTAGCCTTCGGAAACACGTAATAGTCAGAATATAGGTATAGAATGTGAAAGTATAAATAAGTATAGGGATTTTATTAAATTATTATTTATTGCTTTTCAAAGGGTAGATTTTTTTTTTATAGGAGGGACTACATGACGAGGAAATGTAGACACATTTTAAAATAGGAGCCAGACAAGACAATATGTATTTTACAGCCAGGCCCATAGTCGTGACTGAAGCATCATGCAAATTATCATTCAATTACAATCGAGCGTCTTGATGTACATGAAAGGATTTACAATAAAATATTATCATTGCAAAATTCAAGAATAATAATATGCTAATGCAACATATTTTCCTCTCGAATTTACTACGCTAAAAACAAGTAAAAAATACCTAAAAACAAAAACATGATCGAATAATGCTGGTGGTAATAAGTAATAACAAATCATTATACATATAGTATATTTCCATATTTCAGAATCGAACATTCACAAACCAAGTGCTAACAAAATAAACCGTGAGAGACCTTTCCAAGAAAACAATTCAGAAATTCGAAGCTCGGAATTATCTATCAAACAAATAACAAATAGGTATTTGTTCACACACAACATCTCAGTCCCAATACAATGTTTTCTTTTCTTATTTTTTTTCGCATGCATATTTTCATAAAATAATAAGGCACTAAATATTTTCCTGCAGGTCAACAAAATAATAATAATATAATGGTGATATACTATTGTAATGAAAATCTGAATAAAAAAATATTCAAGTTTTAAAAATTATCGTTCAAAATTTTTTTAGATTTTGACATTGCTTTGCTGAAAAAATGTCACATTAAATGACAATATTAGATTACAAACAAAATAATACAGTGTGATCATAGAATTTTAAAAATTCATTCTTATTTTATAATTTCTTTTTTCTCCAATCCGTTAGATATAAATCCTTCCTAACTATCAAATACCTCACAACAGCTAACTAAGATATGACCAACTTTAAGGGTGAACATACTTTAGAAAGAGGAAGACACGCGACAGACATTTCTACATTTATTTTTTTCAATAAATTAGTGGTTACTTAAATTTAGCACCAGTAATCAATATAAAATTATTAGCCAATTGTTAAACAATATACAAATGTATATAATAGGCATGTTTTTAAAGCAATATAACTAATTAGTAAAAATGATACATAAATAAGTAAAAAAGGTCATGATTTGCATACAAGTTACGTGAATTTTAATTAAATATCTTTAAATAAAATACTAACCGCAAACCCAAATTAGTTGAATGTTGTTTAATCCAAACATTTTGATTTATAATAAAGTTCAATGTAGTATATAAAATAGTAGTTAAAAGGAATGATTCAGTGTAATACTATTTATATCTTAAAAATGGTATAGCCAAGTACTTTTTAATGTCAAGATGAATGAAAACCAAATAAACATTTACATTTAAAAAAAAACACTAAATAATATTTCTTGATTTCTATTAATCGTGTACCATCAATGTTATGTCGTAGCGAATATGAATACTTACATATCCATTTAAAATTAAATAAAATTTAAAAATATAAATTTGATAAAGTTAAAAAAATATTATTGATGGTTCCAGAAAGTTTTGGAACATCAAGTGCCAAAATAATAATAATAATAATAATAATAATAATAATAATAATAATAACAACAACAATAATAATAACAATAACAATAACAATGATTTAGAATTTTTACAATGCCTTATAAAAATTAAAGTTCTACGTTGTGATTAATCTTACTATATAAGTGTAAACATATAAATTATAAGTAAAAATATAATAATAATTATTTATATATATATATATATATATATATATATATATATATATATATATATATATATATATATATATATATATATAATGTATATATAAATAGCATAAATATTTGCATGCAAACCTCTATTTTTCTGCCTTCAACAACTGTTCCATGAAGATGTTCGCGAGCCTCATCAGCGTCAGCGCTATTCCCAAACGTTACAAAACCGAATCCCTGCATGCAACACACACAACAAAACACATGCAAATAAACAAACTCAACAGAAAATAAATTGTTTTATTATTATGACTAAGTAGTAATTTGAATTTTATATATATTTAAATTGATTTTTTTTACAGTTTTTATTATTATTTTTTTTTTAATTAGATAAAAATAGTTATTTAGTTAAATTTGTTTGGGGGAAGCGAACATTGACGTTCACAGTTAAAAATATACAACAATAAAAAAAAATAAATAAAAATAGTACAGTAAATGCTAAGTTAGTCCAGCATTCATTATGTATAGCGCTCACAAGAAATTGGAACTTTTAAGCAGTTTACATTTTTTATTAGCGTTATTGTGCTATTAATTACGTGTCAATGATAAACTAGTGTTAAGTAAAAAAAAATAAAATATTGCGCTACTTATAGCGTTGTGTGAATGCTCCCAAAAATTACCCATTTTGGATATGGAAAAATATGTAAAGAAAAGGATTTATTATTTAAATATATATCATGACCTAAATCCTAAATTCTAAATTAATTTGATAATAATGTTTTTTTAATATTCTACATTTTTTTATAAATATATTGTGTTCACTTATACTACTAAAAAACGTTATTTTAGTAAGACACTTAGTAAAATATGAATATGTATATAATATGTATAGCGTATTTAATAAACTTGATTATTATTAATTAAATGTGCATAATTTTTCTAGAAAAAAATCAATAGTATATTACATTATTGTTTATAAATCAATAAAGTATTTAAAACTTTGAAAGGCAAATAAAAAAGGTCCCTACAAAAATATGTTTTTTTCATAAGTATGAAATAATAAGATTATAATTATAATACTGTTTTTATTTTGTTAAATATTAATTTGTGGAAAATATGTTTAAATTATTTTATAGTTTATAAATTAATGAAAATGATTATTTAATAATAATAATATTATTAAGTCAATATATTATGTAAAGTTATTTAGCTGCCAACAAAGCGTGAATGGTTTATTTAATTTAATCAAGGTATAGATTTTATAATAATGTATAATATTTTATTGACAACAATTAACCATAATTACCTTTGATCCACGCTCATTAAAAATAATTTCAACATCTAGAATTGGTCCAAATTGCTGAAAAAAAAAAACTTCATATTAAGACCAAACAACTAATTAATAATATTGTAACCATACATTTTAAAATTAATCAATAATGTTATTATGCAAAAATTGCATTGGGTTGCATTCTAGAAGCGCTATTATTTTCAACATGAACATTTTCAAAGCTTATACATGATGGATATTTTTACAATATTACATGGATTTTAATGGTTAGGTTTGTGCAGTAATAGTTATAATATGTACAGTTATTATGTCCCTATCTTGCATGTATTTCATATTGATAGAATGTTCGCAAGTACAATTGATTATAAATTAATACTCCACACTACAATGAAAAAATCCATACAAAATAGGAGACAAATTGTATTATATTTACTGTTTTATTTTATAAATTGATTCATAGATTATGTAAATAAAATTACACTGCTCAAACCTAATTTCACCTGATAATGTTTAACACATTTGTATAAGTCTACATTAATAACATAATAATTAATAATCAAACAAAATATTAATTAATTACCCCAAACATGGCACGCAAGTCAGGCTCTCTAAATCTAAAGGGTATATTTGATACATGGAGTCTCTTTGACTGGATGTTTTTGTCTTCACTAGATGAACAAGGGGACCCAGCGCCAACATTGGTTACGTTCGTTGGTGAGGCTACAGATACTGACACCGGTGTAGTCAACGCATTTGTGGCATTAGTACATTCCAACTATACATCACAAAAAAAAAAAAAAAAAAAAAAAAAAACATATATGACAAGTGAACTAGCTGTTTTTGGATTATACGGAAAAATTACTAAGGCCACTACAGTGTGAGCGGAAAATATTGTTAGCAAATTGTCCAATTTACCATGGTACTAGATTCCACAATACTTACCGGTTGTGATGTTGTGGTGACTGTAGTTTGTTGTGATTCAGACGCGATCAATCCAATTGACTGTTGCTGCTGCTGTTGTTGCTGTTGTTGTTGTTGATGTTGAAGTTGCTGTTGTTGATGATGTTGCTGTTGTGATGATACCATGGATGCCATGGATATGTTAAGCCCAGCCGGTGGGGAGTATGCAGTGGGTGGTGGTGGTGGATCACTCTCTACAGTTACCGGCGGGAGCGAAGCTGCATTTTGAGATGCAGCCACATGTGAAGCCTGCATTAGAGTTTGCGGCTGGGGATTGGCCATTTTAAGCGTCATCGCGGCCATCTGACCTGGTTGTTGCATGGGGAATGCACCAGACGCTGCCGCGAGTGATGCATATGGATCAATTCCTCCTTGAACCATTTGCTGTAACACGAAAAACACAATATTATGACAAAATTGATTTGAAATAGTTTTAATGATTTCATGTGAAATTTAAATTCAGGAATACTTATAATAATTTAGCTCGTAAACGAAAACGAAATTTTAAAAACTTTTTAAAAGGTGAAAATTATTGAAATTAACACGGGGTAGAAGATTAGCCTACATTACTAGATGTAGGAGAGACGATATTATTATTATTACATCATACACGTAAACTAACAATGGAAATTGACGATGTCGATAAGTATACCGTACACTGTATGTGCTACTATTTTATTTACGTCGTACAGAACATCATCAATACGCGATGCTATATCGGGTCGTCGTTGCGCACGTGAGGACCGCAGCCTCGAAACAGAGACGATGACCGTTCATGACGCAAGACACGCAGTGTACACATTCAGCTAAAACTTCTCATAAATTCTATTCTACACAGGTGAAAATATCTTATCCCCCTTAAACTAAATTCTCTCCAGTAAATAGGTACTACTAAATAACAATAATGAGTAGAAAACTCTGGAAGTCATCTAGCGTACAGGTATGTGATTTATGAGACAAAACATGTTTTTAAAAAATATATTATGTAAAAATTAATTCGACATAAATATTTTAAGCATAATATTATTATATAAAAAGGAGTGTATCAATCGTTTACTTTGGTTAATAGCAAATAAACAGGTAAAATTTAAATGTTGATATAATTCTACATCTAAGTTTGAAGTAGACCATTTCCCCCACCATATGGAATAATTTAAAAACGAGGGAGGAGAGGCAAATATTGTGAATTGACCTGTGGACAGAAATATGCTTGTATAAAATACGACCCTGACACTGTGTATACTGGGTTGCACATCAGAACACGACGGATGAGCGTCGCGCGGTCAGGTCAATTCAATTATTTTTTATCGTGTCTATTTTTTCTAAAAACACATTTTTTTTTTTTTTTGCTATCCGATGAGAGCGTGTGCGCCTCGGAATAAATTATCGACGGACCGAGCTCTAGGAACAGGCCAAACGAGTAGAAGAAGGATGCTTGTACGCCAGTCCGACAGCAACCAGTTTGACGCGCGGCGTAGCAACAACGATGACGGCATATTAATAGCGGATATTATATTATTTTTTTTTTTTTAAGAACAAGAGGGCGAATAAGCAACACACGCGCACAAGGCAGTGTATATATCCAAACGCACCATTCTATACAAAACCAGTAGTAGTGTTAGCAGACATCAAAGTTTCTCCAAATAATTACATAACGCTGATTTTTTTTATTTTTACACAAACACGTATGGCCATATTCGATTTTCGTGAAAGCGGTAAGAGATTCGTGACGACCGAACGCGCGAGACGACTCTTCGGTTGTCTCTACCATGTATTTACATATTTTGCAACAATGCCGATTGAAATAAAAAAAAAAAAAAATCGTCAATTGTTTCCATAACGGTTAAGAGGATACTCGTGTGTAAGATCGTAAGAATACGTGTGTTTTATAGCGTGTGTATACGTTGTACCTACTTGAAGGACTGTATTTTGTTTTATTTTTTACGTATTATTATTGTGGTCGTTGTACGCAGGAACAGCAGAATTATTTACTAAGGGAAAACACACGACGGCGGAGGTAAGTTGTACACCGTTAGTAAGAGGGGGGGGACAGAGAGAGGAAATCCACTCTCGGTGTAATGAGGATGTGTGCATATGTGTGTGTGTGTGTACGATGCATTGTGTGTGCACCAGCCAATTTCGAGGACGAGTCTATCCCGTTGGAGGGGGAACGGCTGAGAAAGAGAGGGGCACGCTATACAGGGGGAACGGCATTGTTATAATATACTACTCAGCAATGGTCTTCAATGATATTGAATAAAATATATATAAATATAAACACGTGTAGATCTACAGTGAAAAATTTTATACAACGAATATACTTAAACTCGACAAGTGGCTACATCCTACAAAAAAAAAAAAATGAAATAACATACACACACGCAGAGGACATCGCCATCATGATCGCCACCTTATGTGAAGTAACATGGCTGTTAGAAATTGAGTTAAATTGACGTTTATTGTTGTACGGCCGACTAATTCGTTGAAAACGAACAAACGAACGCAATAATAATCATAACAATAAAAAATTAAAAATAAATACCAGTGTTTTTTGTTATACGAGATATTATAAAGCTGGCAAAATGCGCGTCCTATACTACACTCGCATTTATTATATATGGTCGCATACACTAAATTTAGACTGAATTTATTGTTCTAGTGGACGGGACGATTGTCCGTCGAGTAACTAGTCTGTTACGTCTGCACGGTCGCATACACGTGGTGCACGACGCTATATTTAAAGTAAAATATAATTTGTTTTTTTTCGTCCTGACGCGCATGCGACGTGGAAGAATAAAACGCAAGTAATCCTTGTAGAGTGGACCACATCAAATTGAAGTCGTAAAATATTGAGTAATTACAAATTCCATTAGATAATTCGTACTGCAATAAAACAACCTATATGAGTTTCAACGAGAAAATAATTTACAAGCCGAGGGCAACCTGTTTGTCGGCCATTTTACAGATTGTATTGAAAAAATGTAAGACGTATTTGATATTTAAATAAATATTTAAAAAAATGTTAATAATTAATAATTTGATGAAAACATTAGTGTCGACGGCTTAATTTATAAATTACTTTTCCCCTTGATTTTTAACGAATTTATTAATCAAAAAAACATTCATTACATACCTATTTCTTAATCATAATTGCGTCGTGGTATACACAGTATAATATAGACCAATGTTCGGACAATTATTGATCGTTTAACGACCTACTTAAAAAAAAAAATTAAAGAAATATCCTTAATTTAAAAATAAAAAAGAATACCCGCATGAACATAGAGTTCAAATACTTTTTTCTATCCAATGTAAAACGGTTTTATTTTTGACGATGTGATCGCACAACAGCTTAGGAAAACATTCGAGTGAAGAAAACATCTTCTCACGTTCATACACGGATTAAACGATTATCACGTAAGTACTTGACATATTTTATAATAAACGGCTGGTAATGTACTTGTCAAATGAAAACAGATTCCCTTTCATTTTGTCAATTAACTAACTCAGCGTCGTCGTTGATCAACAGAAAAAATAACACATAGACGTATATGTAATCGAAATTGCAAAATACGAAATGCGTTTGAGTGTGAATCGAAATAGAAAATTCGAAAGAATTATTCATCGAAAACACCAAGTGGACGGAGTGTATTGGCGCAACGGGTGTATTTATATATATACTCATAAATGAAATGAAAATACTTGCCAAATTATGCGAGTTAAAGATTTCAAACGACGAGGCCTTACGGTTTTAAAAATAATTCGAACATAAATGGTTGTCATTCCATTCAAATTTCAAGCCATAATACACGGTTTAATTTCATTTATAACACGGATGCCACAATGGTGATTATACATAGCACATTATAATAGCCATAGAAATCAACGAATGATGAAAAATATCAAAGGTTATCACACTGATAATGCGATTTCCACGAAATAATAATTGCTATGTCATGGACAAGAACCTCTGTATGAAGTAATTAATATTGAACTTAGACCGATCATTGCGTTTTATTCTATTTATTTAATTTTTATATTACGTAACAATTACAATAAAATACGTATAAACATCACGTGTATTCGTCTAAAGTAATCATTTTACATATAGGTTTTCCTAAACGCACCAATGAGTACACATGAAAACAAAACCGAGTCAATTATATTTCATTATTAAACATATAATTAAAATAAAGCATATTTGTAACTAAAATTGATTTAGAACAAAAGATATCGTCATTGGATACAAAGTATAACATTAAATGTGAAAAACAACATTAATGTGCACTGAACGTTTTTAATCAAATAATATATATATTACTATGTATTACTCAATAATACAAATCCAAAACAATAAAGTATTTTTTTTTATTCAGACAGTGTATAAAACACTATCAGTTTAAATAGTTCAAATACAATAACTATAAGGTAGTATTAATTACACACCAATAATTTAATTATTAAACATTCAAATATGGAAATAGGGACGGATGTGTGTGTGTCACTGTTCAACGATAAAAACTAATACATATTTTCGATGCTAAGCAATTTGTTTTTGAATTTTAATATTCAATTGCTCGAAATAGTGACGGAGGAAGTACTCCTCCCATTATTTTTATTACATATATTTTGGATGTACTTAAATTAAATTTACCAATTATATTATAAGTATATCACAGTATTACAGAGTGTATACTATATAAGAACACAATGGTCAATTTCTGCAATCTATTATTTTATTAATTCGAGCATTAATAACAATACGTTATAAAACAAAATAAACCTATACACAAACAATATAATTAACTTTAGAATTGAACTTCAACTTATAAATATTTAAATATAGAACTTTTGATGAAACGCAACATCCGCCCAATACAAATTTCTTAATTTATGATCAACATATGCAATTTAATATAAGTAGGTACATTAATTTACAACATAATCCCTAGGTCCCTGGATACCTAAATAAAAGAACATTTATAATCTGATAGAAAAAATGGGCGAAATATGTAGTTATTGTTTTCTAAGAGGGATCTGATATTAAAATTAAGTAAAACAATAAATTATGTACAAATAAGAAATTAATGAAATAACTTTCAAAATAATACAGTAGTCTGGAGTCTAGAGCCTCGCAGAGTAGAAAACATTTTGTACACGCCATTTTTAGCTCAATTACAGCTTTTAAATTATTTTATGAAAATTAAAAATATTTATTATAGTACAAAATAACGTAAATCAATTACACGGATAATTGAAAAACGTTTTGTAATGTTTGGCGGTATTTCAATTATATGTAAAATGTAATTAAATAATGGGAAGAAGTGTACACATCCAATGATAATATTTGATTATGTATGAATATGTCATTAAAAACCAAAATCTAAAGTGAAACCGCACAAAAATGCGAAAAGTCATTGATACTCGGTTAAAATAAATCGTGTATATGATACGCGTCAATATAAATAACGAATAAATGTAGCAATTGTGCGTAATAAACTTTTACGGTTTCGTCGTGTAAATGAACACTAAACATTTTAAACTTGATTTTCATCGTTAAATTATCGGTCACCAAGCACAAACGTTCATTATTTTTTTACACATATTTTTGGTTTCTCGTTTACTACCAACAAGTAGGTGATATCAAATTATAGATATAAAAAGTGCGTTTTCTCTTTATAGTTATCTATTATCTACCTACCACTCGTTATGTACTCGGGAAACGGTTATTCACCAAAGAAAAACAAACTATGATTACATTATCATCGTGTTGGACTAATAAAACTCGGAAACCGCAAAAGAGGAGGAGTCGGTAACAACGAAAATATATTAATAATAATCATAATTATAATGCTTAAGTGCAGAAATTTTGATGAAAATTCGATTACAGTTGATTGTCTTTCAGCTACAGATCGAGTGGTATTTTCGGAGGATTTTCGAATATCCGCGAGAACAATTTATTATAACGCATAATATTAGCACCGAAAATAAACGGACCGATATAATTATCGTATACGGTCGGCGGCATACTCCTTCGAAAGCGATTTCTAGACCGAATCGTCGTATGCGCGTTTAAATCGTCGTAATCAAGAGAAAAATGTTGTGTTCTATAGCTGCGTATGACGGTTAATTAACCTGCAGACGATGAAATTATTCTCTACAAAGCGTAGAATTGTTAAAAACGATAGCGTACTAAAATAATATTATTTGACGGGTGCGCACGGTGTTGTAGAAGACCAAACTACTTTGCCGGTCAGTCGTCGCGCAAGACCGACGTCGTCGCCACACACACACACACACACGCACACACAATGCGCGTGTGTTTTGCATTTCCTTTCGTTCATGCAAAATCTCCGAGCAAAATAAGTATAGGTAAATACAGTATATAGGTAATAAATCCTATATATTCTTGGACAGAAGCTGAATGATTGATCAGATTAATCGGATTGATTTTTCTTATATCTCATTACATGTGGTAAAATGTATGTTTAGTTAAGTCGCCGAGTAAGTATTAAGTAAGTTGATAAGTTTAAGCAATGTATACCAAAGTAGTGTTTGTACTCGTTCATAATTATACGCGTGTGGCCATTGAAGCGTGTGCTATCTTCCTGGTAGAATGAGCTTGAATCTTTCAAATCCCAAAATAATTTATTTAAAACCACAAAACAATTATTTAATAGAACAAAAAGGGCGGAGAAACCGAAAAGTGATTCCGATAACCTGTCTTTTCGACGCAAGTCAAAATATTGTGTAATTATCAAATTGAATTTTATTGCAATTATAAATAATCACATTTGAAAACATTTCGTAACTTGGTCTACTGTATAGAATTCTTAAATGTTAAGTGTTCGGAACTTAAGCTAATTCTGTTTAAAATACGTACAAAATTTAAAAATAGAATATCATTCTGCAAAAGGGATAGGGGTTAATAAATGTACTAAATGTAAAATGCGGATCGAGGAAAGAGGCGATAAAAAGGTAAATATTCGTAGATAACACGAAGACGAAGGTCAGATTTTGCAATGACAACGACGACGCGTTAACCTTGCTCGCGGTTTGTATACGCCACAAATATGTGCCAAGCGTTTTAAAATGATCGACTGACAGAGACGACAAAGACCGGAGAAGGGGACGTAGAGTAGCATGGCGTAAAAAATGACACAGACCGTTTTTTGAATTCGTGCCACAGCGTATCATGTCTACGGCGGCGATCCGATTACCTGCACGCGATATTATTGACAAACGTATTGATATTATTGCGTTATCTAATCGCATAAATGCACTGCACCGACGCATGCAGCATAGGTGTGGTATGCGATACGTCCCCGGTGTAGTGCAGAACAGTGTACAATGCAAACCCTCGAGGATTCCTGGGTGGTGATTACAACAGGATATGGGCGCCACGGCAGACGGGGGAAAAAAAGAATTAAAAATTGGGCGAATAATATTCTTTTGATTTTCTATGCGGGACGACTGTTCGAAATAATACTTCTCGTTTACGTATATACTATATACATTTTAAAATATTATTATTATATCGGCGGTTATCGTATACAACGCCAAGACATGCGCGTAATATGTTAGGTTATGAAATTTGACGGGGACGACGAATTAACGCGTTTATGCCGTGCGAAGATGATCCCCAAAGATACAGAAAGAAAAAGAGAGATCATTCATAATTCTATCTGATCACAAAAATAATAGGAAAATTGTTTTATCGTGACCATTGTCAATGCGACGACAAAATTCACGCTCCCGATGACGTAGTCTTATCATTACTACGAGAAAAAATAAACGGTTATTATTGTAGTTATACAAAATCGTATTTCCCAAAACAAAGAGTTGACAACAACTATATTAGAAAATCGCGTGGGAATTCAATCTCGTTAAAAAACAAAAATTTGTCATTTATGACGATTGATCTTATACAAAATTTTACGATACAAAGGACTTATAATAATGTAAATAAAAAAGGTCGTTACAAAAAAATATATATTGTTCAAAATGTTTACGTTATGAAACCTATCTCATTTTTCTTCATAGTAAAAAAATACATTCAAACTTCTCCTTTATACATCTACAAAGGAGGGCATAAAATGAATATTTCAGAAATACAATAATTATTAAAAATAGATGCCGTGGGAGCTGTGGATATCGGTTGCTTTAGACAGAGGTTTTAGAGATGTATTGTTTTTTATTTTGAAAGCAATAATATTTGTCAATAATTTTATTCGAGAAAAGATTCTTAGTAACGTTAATAGTTCCAGAAGTAGTTTATTATGATTAATGTATATGAATATTTCTAGATTAAGATTAGAGTATTATGACTGGGTTTTTCCTATTAAATGTGTACGTTTGCTAATATGCATCAACCATAACAACATTAGATATGTATACATTACGGAATTAATATCAATCTAGTAACAATTTTCAAGACTATTTAGTCTTATAAAATTTTATAATAGCGATGTATGAGTACTTAACACATGAAATTAATGAAATATAAACTAATACAATTGTAAACGCTTCTAAAAATTATTTGTGCAAATCGATTTGTAGACATTTTAAATATCTGTACGAAAATATGTCTAATCTTGTATGAATATCCAGTTTTTATATAGGCAATATAGTTTATTATATATTTTAATGAAAAAAAAATCACCATTTTACATAAAAATTTTCCAATTCACCAAAAATTTAACTTGAAACATAAAAAAAAAATGAAACTAACGATTTTTGAAAAATTCAAAATTATTAAGGGATATGGTAAACCTTATATTACATTTTCAGACTATTAGTCCTAAAACTTTAAATTTATAAAAGTGAGTAAATTACTGAAAATTCCAAATGGTATTGGCATTTACCCAAAATTTATTGTTTTAAAAGATTTGTTATAGAGATATGTATTAAAATAAAGAACTGATAAAATTTTTTAAAAGTTTTGCATTGTTATTAGTATTAGAATTACAAAAAAAAAATTCAAAATTCAATTTCATGAAAATTAAATGTATGCACAATTTTTCGGTAGTTTTTCCATACACAATGAAATACGCGTTAAATAAAGCATACCATCTGCGCACCAATTGCTACCGGAGAGTGAGCTCGAAGACGAAAATCTGAAAATGTATGCTACACAAAAAAATATTTCACAAATACCAAAAACCCATATCGTCGTAAAACCAATGAACCTTTTTCTCTCGGCTTAAAATAAAATATGTTATATACACTTTGTATATGACGATTAAGACGAGATCGATTTTTCGGAAACGACAAACAAAAAAAATCCAATCACCGGGTAAACTAATTCTCATTTTCTGACCGTCTTGGGCCAACTGCTATTCGAGCTATTTCAGAGAATTAAAAATGAAACAATATGAATTTGAACTATACTTCGTCAATAAATCTTCGCGTAAACTCCTATCAGGTATACATTTATAAGAAAAATAATATGTAAAACGGACAGATCGAATTTCGTATCGCGAAGAGCAAACGCCGCTGTTGCCTTCAAAACACCACAACGACAAGCGCACGCTCCGCGATCAATACACGAACGACCGTCCGTCAACATCCGATCCAAACGAGACGAGTAATGTCGACCTAAATTTATATTATATTAACGATGACGGTGGCGGTGCGATGTCTGTGCGGCGGGGGCGAGACGTCTTCGTCGGGGAGAAAAAAAAATCAATGTTTCTAGTGCGTTTTTAATGGCATTTTCTCACCGCCTCCATTCGCGCGGGAGCCACGACGACGTTGTTCTATATACCATACACACACGTATATTTATTATATATAAATATAATTTCATTCCCCGCGTACGCAATCTATATACACATGTGTGTGTGTGTGTGAGCAAGACACAGTATGTCGGAGGAACAGATGTGTGAGCCGCCCCTACCCCCCACCTTGTGTCCATGCCTTTCGTCCTGCGAGCTCGGTACAGACAGGATAAATAAATTATGCGTTGCCCCTCGACATGTGTTTGTTGTATTATACGACCACTACCACAGGAGGAACGACGAACGAACACACGCGGATGCGCGGGTGGCCGAGTTGGGAACAAAAAAAAAATTAACCGAAACACAACCCAGACGGTTCAAGTCCGTCGGGATCTACGCCGCCGTAGTACGCGGACAGATAACATAGCAATCGAGTTATTATTACGACTATCTGTATTGTGACAACTGTCTGGTAGTTTTCAGAAAACAATAATAAATGTGGCGAATCGGTAGACTGTGAAGTCGATTCAAACGGCGGTGGTAGAGGAACACGCTATTGTATTTACCATTTTACCGGTAATAGCCTCCATCGCACGTTCCATTACGAGGTTGTTTTGTAATTAAATAGCCAACGACGAAAACAAACGACTATCACGTACAATATACACGTATGACTTCTGAAACACTCAAGTTCGAAAAAACTTTAATTTTAAATAATAACAATTTTATGTCTGCCCGCCACCGTATTATCAATGAACGTTAAAAAATCAACATAAAATAGTTTTCCGTTCATGATGATGATATTAATATATTATGAAAGAGTAGACAAAATTGAAAATCAATCAGATGCTTCGTTTTTCATCTATATTACATGGACACTCTTTATACTCTTTCGCGTCGTATCCGGCTCGTCCAGTTGGACCCCGAGATTAAAATGGTACGCTAATTGAGTTTCAAATAAATGTAGGTATCGTATACTAACTAGTTCGGTCCATCAACAAAATACGGCCACTTTTTCCTTCCCGTTTCATACGAGTGCCGACCACGCAAAGTAGTACTTGACTACCCAAAATTCACGACGATACTATCTAAACTATAAAGTATACGCCCAAAAATATGTACCCAATCAGTATTAAGTGAATAAACGAGGCACACAACTAGTGTTGCCGACTGTAAAGACCTCCGGATCGTTAATTTTAGTTGATAATTAATAATACTATTATTCTACGGAATCGATTAAAAGCTTAGCGTTTTTATTACGCAAGAGATAAAATAAAATGTAACGATTTTCAAACGTACTTGGACGTTAACACATGTTTTGCGCGTACCGTTTGGCTGTAGTCCATACGGTCAACAGGATTGTAAATGCACGTATAATAATATTACAGGGGCATGCGTTTCACCGCGGCGGAATATAAATCCGCCAATTACGAGAAAACAAATTAACGAATAACAATCAACCGGCAGGCCCGGGGTTTGGCGCGGAAGACAAGCGTGTGCCAAGTTTCCGAAAGTAATTTCGTGTTTATCGGAAATTATTATAATAGGCAATTTTTTTCGCGAACAAAGTTCGGACGTTCGCTTGGCAACGCCGACAATAACTCGCCTCATATATAATTCATTTGTCAATTGCGCATGTATGTCCGCCCCGTAAAAATATCACACGCGCGTTGTACAAACGACAAAACATACATGACGTAACATTGTGCCGGACGACCAAATACGGGAAATGATTTTTCGCTTTAAATAGTATACTCTCGTTTCGTTTTATTTCATTGATATTTTGACCCGACATACTGTAATATTCGATACCAAACGATACCACCAACGGACCCTATAGTTGGTACAAACAAAAAGCGCATTGTTTGTGTATTAAACCGCGTACCCAAGCGTATATATACAATAAGCGCCTATAGAACGCGGGTTGAATAAAAAAATAACCCTTTTCGAAATTCGCCGGGCGAGCGGTTTCCAGAGCGCACGCGAAAAATACGGGTGCAGATTTACTACAGGCTAACTTTCGCGGAAGAACGAAAAACATATTTCGTCAAATAGGATCCGACGTGAACGTCCAGCGTGTTGTGTCGTCCGCGCCATTCTAGATTTGGGGGATGAAAAAAAAAAACGCCGCGAACGCGCGCCCGGGCACTTAACCGACACGCGTATTCCCGGGACACATTCTGTACATATATACATATGGACTCGTATATTATACATACACCGCCCTGACAAATGCGCGAATTATGTTTAAATATCGATCGGGGTACGGACCTAACCCGACGGTGGTGACAGCGACAGCGAATGAGAAAAAAAGACAATACCTACTGTATGTATATATATATAAAATTTTTTTTTTTTTACGCGACGGGCGTTTTCGTTTGAATTACTGTTTTTATTATACGGAATGTTCGCGTGGCCCGACGAACGAGCGGCTGTGGTGACGACCACAAAAGAAGCGGCGGCGGCGGCGGCGACGACGACGGCAAACACACGGTCGATCGGTTTAATTAGCCTAATGGACGGTGTTTTTTTTTTGTTTTTTTTTTCGTATAAAAACGGCGGGGCTCGCGCAGCTTTCAACAGGCGTGGAAAAGCAATAACTTCCGAGAGGTTCCATACGCGGCGATAACTGTATGGAACAAACACGATTTCGTTATAATAATTTTACAGAAACGCACTACTACAATTCACGTTACGCTGTCGCCTGGGTACATTAGACCAATTTTTTTCGACGACGGAAAAATGCAGTGTTGCGTGCGTGCGCGCGTGCGTGATGGGTGAGGGGATTTAACGCGAAGTAGAAATTTGATTTTTGACGGGAATTTTTCGACCACAGGCCGCGCTGTCGGTGCGTACGTCTATCTAAAGTACGTCGCGCGCACCGGCAAATAAGGGTCGTTAAAAATAACTCGGAAACATGGCGGAGTAGAAATACTGCGACGACTTTCGGAATTGCTAGAGCGGGGGAAGGGCTAGTGCTTCTTACACTATTTATTATTCGATTAAAAAGTCTGACTTGGATGACGTGCGACACAACGAAAACTTTACGGACTTGGAGCGTACAAGACGTTCCGAAGTCGAATATTATTAACGCAATGACGGCAATAAGGCGATGCGACGAACACACCCGTCGGTGGGAGGGAATTGCCAAACGCTATTGTGCAACAAAACGTGTAAGGCAGCAGCGCGAGCAAGCAACGCGGTGTGTCCACACGTTTTTATCTGTACTAGACCTTTGAGTTTCACCAGGCCCGTTCTAAACACACACGCGACGCGCGCCCGCACACAATCGCAACAGTCAATAGGCCCGGTAATACGCAAGTTAGAGATAATTTCCGTTCAAAACGACGGACAGATAAGGTTTTTCGGATACGCGTGTGTATTAAACCGCCTGCAGTATAATTCGCTATGAAACGCATGCGCGGCACGCGCCCAATACGACGTCGCCGCCGTACGAACTTTCCGGCGGACGTAAACGATTTCTAAAAAAAGTAGACCTACGAACGCCGCCGGTATTGTCCGTGAGCGGCGGCCGGACGAAAAACATCTTCTATGTCCCCGGCCGGACGCGAAAGTCTGCCGTCCGTTTTATTTTGACGCGACGCGCGCGCTCCCGACACGATCCTGACGACGCCGGCACGTTATTTACGTGCGTGATAGAATAATATACTCACCGGATAGTATAGCCCCTGATGGGGGATCAAATAGGGCGTAGCAGTCCACAGCTTGAGGCCGTATTAGAAAACCGTGTTTATCACAAACGCAACGACTGACGACCTAACATGCTCTGCCGTACATACGTAGTGGCGTGACGCGATGATTTTCGTTTTGACTCTTCGGGAAACAAAAAACAAAAAAGTAACGGACGAAACAACGGATGCGAACCGGTAACGACACGGCCGGGCTGTGTGCGCACGACGACTAACAGCTCAAGTAATATTTTAATGCTTTGTGTACGCGACACGGGGCGGATGGACAACAGGACAACGGACGATATTAACGGTATTCGACTAAACGTAATTAACTATGTAACGATAATATACTAAACAACAATGCTCAAACGAAAATTGAAAAAAAAAAACCAACGATTCGTACACGAGCGCGGACGTGTACGTGCATACGTTTGTACCGTGTAACGAAAACTGAGAAATGTTTTGCGGCTGACACAGACGCCCAGTGGCACAAACACAATCTGACGAATGGACTGGGTACGGGTAAAGGTACGTTTCCCCGCCGCGCCCCGATAACCCACCATGGACGCCCCTCCACAACCGTCGCCGCCGCCGTCACGGAAACGGGTCCGACGCGGAATAACGCGCGCTGCGTTGACGATGGGGGCCACGGCGGGCGGGCGAGAGAGGTCGTCGTCGGCGGCGGGTTATCCCCACTACCATCATCACCGCCGCCGCCGCCGCCGTACGTTCACAACCACCACCGCCGCCGCCGGGCGCGCGCGAATCGATGAAACAGATCGGTCCGGCGTACACGGCGAACCGCCGCCGCCGACCACTTCGCGAGACCGCCGCGCCGTCGCCCAAAGACGTCGCCCGACGCGCCCCGCCGACTAACGCAACCCACCAAAGCTCTCGTCCGAAATACTACGACGATACGCGCGAGCAGAGCAGCCTGTCGCCTGGGGATGACGGCGCAATGTGAACGCGACGTGTATTGCGTAACTTCGCGGACGCACGCGCGCATGCTCACACGACGTAATCCGTCCGCGTCCGGCGTCTCGTCTGCTCGCCTGTCTTCCTATCATCCGTCTGCAGTCTCGGCATGGTTATTGGCTATACGTGACGTTTCTGGACGTGGCCCCTTAT
Source organism: Schlechtendalia chinensis (assembly GCA_019022885.1). Lineage (NCBI taxonomy): Eukaryota > Metazoa > Arthropoda > Insecta > Hemiptera > Aphididae > Schlechtendalia > Schlechtendalia chinensis. The sequence goes on from CM032341.1 coordinate 4,275,175, forward strand.
AAATAGCCACGGCGTGCCGAAGCGGAAGGCGACCGGGCACTCTTTTATATTATATTTATGACGTTTCCCCGTTGAATTTCGATCGGGTCGATTGCGCGACACCTACCAAACAATAGGTCAACAAGAGTAAAACGTGATGACGTCCCTCAAGTCCGAAGGGTAATTATAATTACACGTCCGCACATGTTAAAAATGTACAATGATAAATAATAATATACGATCTGTAATGATAAATGATAATGTATTATTTTGCACGTGTAAATTTGAATTAAATAAATGGCACATCCCCCTCGACGGCGTACTTACGGTATAAATTAAAGTAATAGGGAAAACGATAAATCAAGACGTTCAAGTCAATGGGTTTCTTTCAAATGGTGGGACTCACCGGCGGACACGACATATTACAGCCGTATGTGATACTATTATCACGTGGAATGATAATTCTATTGGTTTGCGCAATTATTAAAACATAATAGTTTCCCAAAAAGTGATTGATGTGAACAAATGTACCTTCTGTACCTAGCTGTTCTGTTCTGTCCCACAAATAGTTCCGAGACAATGGTGTACGCACATGGTACGGGAAGTGTAATGACATTTCGATGACAATGGTTCGATGTATGATTTTCGGGGATGAAAAAGAGATCTGGTTCAACAATTAGGTCTCAAGATTGTAAAAAATCATTTGAGGAGTTTTCTGAAGGTGGGGGAAAGGAGGTTCAATATAAAAAAAAGTTACTTGATAAAAGTTACCATATGGCAACCACATAAAAACAAATAATAGAACATCAAACTGTTTAAAGTTCAATTTTGCAAGACAAAAAAGCTCTGTCTGCCGGTACTTTTTTTATAAATCGATTTTATTATCAAATTATATTCATTTTTAATTTTTTGACCTTTGAGCTAATGTTACTTTTGTTTCTTAAAAGTAGTAATGAAACTTTTAATTCATTATTTTAAAGTTATTCAATTTCATATTGAGGATAAAATTAAAATATGGATATAAATAATAATAATAGTTGTTGAGAAACAGAGGCATAGAGCCAAAAAAAAAAAAAAATCATCTGTAAAGAATTAAAAATCTAATGGGTTTAAAAGAATATTGTACAATAAATATATAATACGAAAAAGAGTATGAAAAATATTTTTGTTGAATGATTCAAAACTCTTTTAGAATAATATGTCAAATACAAGCGCTAAAAAAGCACAATATTAAATTATGAATGCTTATTTTCAAAAAAAAAATATGTTTGAATTTCAAAACTCGTTCGACTTTCATACACATTTGTGCTAACAAAATTAATGAATTTTGAATCCTTTTTGAACCATAAAAAGTTGATGCCATTAATTCATTATGTACTTATATATTTTTTAAATACTATCGAATTATTCAAATTCATATTAATTCGTTTCTTCATATAAAATTAAATTAAAATAATACATTTAAAAAAAATAGTTGATGAGATAACGTAAATCGAACAGGTTTCGTGAAATATTTAAAACTGTGAGACGATCATAATAATTAGATACAATTTTACATTAAATTTCACACGGAAATGCATACATATATACTTGATACTTAATGACATATTTTAATCAATGATTATAAATTCTAATGAATAATACATTTATTATACACATTATTAAAATAATATTATTTATAAGTACATTAACTGATAAGTACTTCAAAGCAGGACTGCACAAGACGAATCATCAACTATGCAAGCCAGTGATTATTACTAAATATTAAAATTAAATGTAAATTTGTTTTGTTTTTAAATATATTCTAATCACCAATATTTTTTGCATGTATAGTTTTCAATAAGATTTCAATAAGTTTTCATTTCAGACTTATTTGGACTTTGAATTCGATGTTCTTGTATACTATGTGTACTTTTTTGTTTTTTTTTAATAGAAATTGTGTATTGCCACATTATACTTCAATAATTACAATGTAAGAATAAAAACAAAGAAAACAGAAAATATAGGACCCAACTATCAAACTAACATATTATACAATAACAGCAAGAAAGTGTAATTTTTTTCTATACAAGTTACAAACAATGTCAATAAAACTTACATAATGTATATATTTTTTATTAAACAAACAAAAAGTGTAAAAAAATACAAACAATTTGTGCAAACGTAGTTTTAAAACGGTTTGCTCACGGGGATGGTGGGGGAGAGTGAAATGTCCGTGAGCGAGAGGCCTACATGTCCGATTACCATGTACAATCTACATATCCTATTGATCCTGCATAATTTGGACCCAAGTCGACGTTCAATCAATTGTATATTAGTATACAATGGAAAATCTCATATTACACGAAACACAATAAAGTGCAATATTAAAATCTAACCACTATTGAGTATTGATTACAAGAGATTTCGAAAAATGAGCCATGATTTAAAAAACAAAATAAAGTATAGCGGTTTTTTAACCTCTAGTCGTTGCTGTGTATTAATTCTATTTTTCCATGTTTTTTTTAAAATAATACAAAAAAAACAAAATGATAATACAAACGATTCAACTGGCACTTTCTTAAAAAATCTTAAGTCGTTGCACGGTTTCTGCGACAAAGCGAGGACGGTATATATTATTTGTCGTCGTAATAACTGTAGGCAGAAATGACACGAAACTTCCTACATTCATAAATCTTGTTTTTTTTCTTTTCCATGCCTACCCACATTGGAATGAATGTGAACGAAATTTTATTATGAGTCGAATTGACCGTGTTCCATAATCCAAATTACATACAGAATATAGATTATAAACACTCGATGACATCAAAGTTTAAGGTGAACATTAACGAACAATAATAACATTATGTCCTACATATAACAAATGTAGACAGTGGACACTAGACTAGTCCATCCAGAAATAATGCGAACAAGGTGTGCTGTGCCTGCCTATGAAGTATTATGTAAGTGAAAGTATCATTACTGTAATATTTTTTCCTCCTAATTTAATATTATGTTATCGTCAAAAACGTTTCGTCATCTAACAAAAATATTTTTGTGATTTCAGAATAGTAACAAAATAAAAAATAATAACAATAAAAGATTCGAAATTAAAAAATACAAATACGCATAAAAAAAAATAGATATGACAGAATTAAAATATTAGGTAAAATCGGTTATGTACCGTGGAATAATTGCGTGAATGTCAAAACTCGGTTGTTGTCCGTCAAAATAAAAAGCATTCGCGTATCGGTGTACAAAATGTCGACCGAAAACCGGATGTACGTATTTTTAAGGGTACACAACACGATTCGCACACGCTGTACGTCATAATTTTAGCGGATGTTTTGGAGGCGTATCGCCGTATTTAATCCCGAAACTGATGCATTCCCGAACGAATTTTACCCGATCATATTTTTATTTTTTTTTTTCGTACAGTACAACGAAATATTTATACGGAATCAACGACAATTTCTACTACATATTTCTACACTTGACTATACTAGAGTTTAAATATTTACGAAAAACCTTTTTTTTATTATTGCTATTGATGTAACTAAAAATAACTCAAGTCTTATAACGTACAATAATATAGTATACTTGATGGAATTTTTAGGTTTTCGATTTGAATTACAAGTTGCCACAAAAATACGATTTCCAAAAATAAAAACAAAATGTTATTGTAAATTCGACGAATGATCGGAATTTTAAACACAAAAGTAAGACATACGATACGCGGACTGTTTTTAATTTTAATTACGTGTTACATTCCCACATTATTTGTTTTTTTATTTTCTTGTGTTTAGAACATACAATTTACCATGTGGTGTTTAAAAATATACTTGCCGTGTCCAACGGATTTGTTATAGTTATTTTGATCAGGAAAATATGGTTTCCGAAATATATACAACCACGCGATTATACAAACGATGATTGCGATGATTCAAATGCAAGTATATTTAGATAATGTGACGCAAATTCTATTGACGCACGATATTGTGTCGAAAATCGAAATGAAAACATTAAATAATTGTTCGCTAAAATATCGTAGCAATATATTTTGTGGTCGAAGTGTGATTGTAGGGGGCCTACATTTTATAACGAACAAAAGAAATTGGAATTTACCAAGCTAAACTAGGCACGTTTAATTCCGGTTACAAAAATAAAACTAAAAATAAAAATAAAACACATGGGAAGAGTAGCTTTATCAGATTGTGACGGCAGAAGGTGAATTTCGTCGGAAATGAATATTCTAAGACGATTCTTTAACGATATTCTAAGAAATCATAATGGAGACGGCGTGTTTCTTGGAACAAATCGATTGTCGATAAGTAAATAATAACTTTCGATTTTTTTTTAATTTCCATATCCGCAAAGCGTGCGACGACTATTCAAACAATGATATTATTATCTACACGAACGTCAACTTGATTGATACGGTTCACGAGTACATCCAATTATCAACACTAACGACTTACACACATATAACTTAAAGGCTAATCGTGTACTGGAGCAGTGGAGTACTTCGACTTTAGAGATTTGTCGTGTACAAAACTATATGCATATAAATATGTATGTTTTTTCACATGGACGGCCGTGAGTATGTCGATAAATATTAGGGAAAAAATCCGAAGAAATCGACACAGCTTCGAGTACTTCCACTCAAGACACACACGAGACACGGCAAACCCATGACGGGTTTATTTTACAGCCCGTACTCGACGAAGTCGGTAATCGATGTATTGTTTGACTGTACAGTTATTTTGCCTGCGAAACTCATAATTCACTACCAGTAAAATTATGCATAATGTATTATACATTTTCAAAACATTCGATAAAAGGTATAGTATGAAAATGTCGACTCACCAAAAGCAACGAGTTGAGTTCTTTCCGTCCGTTGTCCAGCGATCAGTGTCACACGATCCCGAACGAGTCGATCGAACTAATAATATATCTAATTATAGCTCATTGAAAAAAATCCGTTTTCATCTCGTTGTTATTAGCAAAACAATAAACGATGATACGCGCGAACGTTTTCCACTAATAAAAATACGAATTAAATACAACGACATATTTGAGCCAGACAATGAACGACGTGCAAGGTGTGTATATAAATGTGTAGATGTGAACCAACCTAACCTAATCTAACCCAACGACGACATACCGGTATGACAAATAAACGGGGCTTAAACTACTCGTAATGATAAAAAAAGCAAAATAAATCCTGACATAAATATTTACCGTAATCGTAGAATGCTAGTTTGTAAAATAATAATAATAGAATATAGGTATGATTTATTTAGAAGAAAACATACGCTATAAAATACTACCGTCGGACAGAGAGCGTACTTTTATAAAAGTACATAATTTTATAATTATATTATGTGTGTGTCCTGTATATATAAAATACAAAGGGCAAACCATTACACGGTATGTATATGGGCAACAGGCTGTGTTAGAAAACTGCACGATGAATGAATTTTGTTTGAATGAATAACAAAACGACAGTCCAAAAGAAGACTGAAAACTAATGATTACTATAAAAATAATAATGTAATCTTTACACATTACAGTACAAATTGCAATGTACATTCGTATCGAATATTATAATTTTTCGATTATGTTCACATTTATTTAACAATATAAGAATATTCAATTTAATTAGAACAATTAGAAAAACGGTTTATCAGATTGAACTATTCATATTATTATCACAAATATTATTGTATAAAATAATCGTATAATAGCGATTTCGAAATGCATAAATATACATATTGAAGAAACTACGAGTCGAGATAAAGTTAAACTAAATCATTTTTATTTCTTTAGTACGTCCATAAATTATAATATATATATATATAATATATTGTTATATTATACTCTCGGGATTAGTGTATTAGAAAATATATTTAAAATTATTACTCTTACCCTGTATTAAAATTACACTGTACTAAATCTCGTTTATCATTTATGATGGTTTCCTCAAAACGCTACGGCAGCGAACACCTAACACGCTACTACATGTTATTAATTCAACACTATTGAAATATATGAAATCGCTGTAATGCACGTCAAGAAACCTTGGTAGGCCAATCGCAGATAGTCGTGCTAAAAATTAGTATTCAAGATAAGCTTACAAAAATTCGATGAAAATTGAAACCTATAAGTAAAAACCAGTTATATGAAAATAATTATCATTTGAGCCGTCCAAAGACAAACATTTCGGCCGATCGTTCTCTTCCAACGTGTTTTTGGGTATGCTGTATATCTCAAATTATATATTTTTAACGTTGATTTTTGAGAATTTAAAGTTGATTGATTTAGAAGTTTTAATGATTCAAAATATATAAATAAATAATTGTATAACAATCGACTATCTGAGTGTATTTAGTAATTGGTTTACGATTGTATTTGCTATATAAACAAATATATATTTACAAGTCACAACATGCACAACTATTTTCGAGTATTCAATAATGACATCGAAAATTGTATAAATTAAATGTAAATAAACGCCGGGGCGAGAAGTACATTATATATTCACATTGGATACTATTATTTATTACCCAAGTAAAAATATATGGTCATCGTTTAAAAAAGAAAGTTGTTGATTAAAAAAATATCATATGATTAGAGTACGAAAATAATACATTTATTTAAAAATTTACATTTATAAAGTCAAATTAATTTTGTAGTTATGTTTTTAAAAATGAATTTCTATTGTTTACACAATTACAAAACATGGGCAAATGCAAATATTTTTAAACGCTAATAAAATATTTAATATTTAGAATTTTCGTAAAAATGACTTTACAATTTCAATGTGTTGATATTGATATAACATTTTTCCACAGTTATTGAATTAAAAGTTATTGTTTTAATCTAATAAAATAATATCAGCTTATAGTAATAGAATCTAAAACAATATAAATTTGGTTATACTGCCTATATACCTAAATATCAATTAACTTTTTTTTTTTAATTACCTATACTAAGCTATTATTTTACTCGCACAACTCAATCGATTTTATGAACACGGTGTAACACGAATGAGGCATTCTTAAATGTTTTTTTGTACACGAATCGTGTACTTCCATTATATACAACAAGACCGTAGCCAGAAATTTGGTTTGGGGGGGAGGGGAAATAGTTGATTCAAAGAGGAAAGAGGAGTGTCACATGGATATTCCTGTTGTCAAAGTAGGAATAATTGAAAGAAAATGTGTTTAAAAATTTTTTTTAAAAAATACTCACATTACACATACCCGTTCGTGTGCGCGTTTTTCGTCTCGTGTATGTATACATTTATAGAAAAATTCCAGAATTCGCAGAAAATATGCGGGGTTCTCAGAATTTCAGGCTCTAAAGGCCCCAATTCTATGGCTCTGATAAACAATATAAATTTGTCCGGTGTCCACATACAGAAAGGAAATCAAGAATACAAGTCAGACAGCAGAACTGTTTTCTATGAGCAAAACTTGCGTTTTGGATTGATCCGTTATCTGATATACGTCTTTTCTACACCATCAATTTATTGTTTTTATTTGTTTAGGATTTTATTATAATTTTAAATATAAAACGAGAAAATTTTAATTTGTTTCTAACTTACCTATACAACGTGTAATTTATACATGTAAATTATATTATTAGTTCTTCCTTTACCTCTTTTTCACTATCACAATAAGTTTTATTTATCATATAATATTATATACTGCTAGAATATCCCCTCACAAAAAAAAACTACAATGGACATTATATATTGTTTTATATACATTTTCGGTACCACCAAGTACCGTATCTATTATTTTTATCAATATATCTCCATACACTCGTATAATGTCGAAAATGTTAAAAAATATGCGACATGCTAAGCTTTAAGAGTTTAAGATATGATTTATACATCAGAATTGTTTACTGTTATTTTTAATTCACTTGAGGTCAACATTTTAATAATTATGTATACTTGATATTATATTGGCATGCCACATTTATTGTTTAAAATCATATTACTTATTTTGTTTACTAGCCCACTGTGTGTTTATAAAAATTAAAAACAAAACATATACTACAATATAAATATTGCTGTAGATAATTATAACTAGAATATTTAACGACTGTGATTTCTACAGGCTACAGGGGATGATGCTAAATTCAAAGAAACTAAAACACGTTTCTAAAATTATGTAATAATCGTGTAAAATTAATTAATTGTCAACACATACAGATGCATACTCTTTATGATGCGAACTTTTTTTTTAAATACACTACCTAAGGTTTAAGTAATTAGTATAAACACTATATATGTACGATTATTCTAAAGCACAATTAAGTTAGTTAATAAAAGACCCACTTTTCCTGTTAATATGTGAAAAAGGAAATATATACTTTTCATAGTAATATGTAACATTTTTCAGTTGTTCAAAATATTTTATGATCGTATGAGAAGCAAAAAACCGTAACTATAAGTTTGTCTTATTATGTTAAAAAATAATCAAATTTTTATATATAAATACGAAATCGTTTTTTTTTTACATTATTATAGTAAGATACCAATTTAAAGATTACTAAAAAAAACCAAACCAAGATTATTGTTTTTTAGACCCTAAAACTGATAATTAAATTATATTCATCCAACCTACTTACTGAAACGATAAACTGCTCGGAAGCACAATAAATAAATAAATATTTATATATATATATATTATATCCGGCATTAAAATATAACATTTTTTTTTTTTAAGTATCATTCAAATTAAATTTATAAGTAGCGGCATTGCAGGAACTTTAATAATAATGAACGATTATGTATTATTAGTATACATACATATAAATATAATATACTTAGAACATATTTGACCGAGTCTTTACTCTATAAACATAATATATATACATATATGTTATAAGTAATAATATCAATATTGAAATTACAAATTTGAAATTGATAATATCAAAATTATTTACTTATAACGCGTCTTTCATCGGTATTTAGCATAAACACGAGCGTTTATCTACATATATACCATAGACATATAAAGATCTTTATAAGTCTTTGGTATATACATTATCACGTAGCAATAACTTACGAAATATTAAAATTGGGTCGACGCGACTGCGACTGTGGAGATAAATATAAAGATTTTCCCCTCTTCTTTCTCACTCACACACAATTATTATAAAAATATGTAAAAAAAATAAAAAAATGGTTATATTATGTATTTATACAAAGTATAAACCATTTTACAATATACATATAAGTTAAATATTTTTTCGTTGAGGTAGTGTGTGCGTGTATATAGGTATATTACCTATACCTATAATAAATTAAACTTTGGTAACCCGTTGAAAATCAATAACGCATACGATGAATACATATTTTCTTCCAGGCCCCATAGTTGATACATAGCAAGGGTAATGGGAGTCTTTAAAAAATGTTTAAACGCACCTTTTACCCTAATAATATACTACTTTTGTAGTTATTTGTACTTGATCAGTTTAAAACAATCTCATCACTCAACCTAACTTAACTATAAGCATGTTACGCCACAATATTATTATCTATGGCGACGAGAACGTATTATTTATAGTTTACTTTCAATTATTTAATTTATTATTTAGAACGTATTTATACCGTAACATGAAAAGTTATCCATCTATCTATATATATAAACATACATAAAACTTGGAATTCGACAACCAATTCCGTACTAAAACTGATCGTTTCAAATAATTTTTTAACTTGTTGCTATTTGCTTTTTGTAAGTCATTAATGAAGGTTGAAAAATCACACTATACAACTAATAGCGTTTTTGAATCCGCCGTGTTTATCACAATATAAGATTTTTATAATTATATTATATAGAAATATATTTGTTTTTTAAATCCAGCCATTACTGGGCGATCGAAAATTAAACGAAAGTTTTATTTCCGTACGCAATTCGATAGTGTGCAATTATAAATAAATTTATTTATTTATCTATTTTTATATATATTACTACGTACGTATATTATGTACATTTTTTGTGTTTGTTTTTTAATTTTTGCATACAAGATCATGCATATGTAAGTATATAAATACACATAGTATCAGCTGTGTATACGAGGTATATATAACGTATATAAATATATATATATATATTTATAAAAACAAACCCGCGCGACCGAATTCTTACTGCGAGCAAATCGTAGCCATTAATTTGCACCTTAATGTCCTACGCACAAAATATTCTCTAGCACGTGTACCTATTATATATTACGTATTATTCTGGTTATGACAATATTTACGTAGTATATCGTTGCAGTAAGGTCACTCGACGATGTATGTACGTTGCGTTTTATTTTTCCTCTTGTATATTTGTTTTTTTACGACACACCATTTATAGCTATGCGTTAAATAATAATATTATTAATTAATGAACTGTAAAAACATGTGCAACAATAATCGACCGTCAGACTTGCGCGTGTCCGCATAAAATTATTACTATTTTTCTATCGTATTTAGACATCGAACGTTTAATATTTATGCATAAATTGTATTCGACACCATTGTCCGTGAGCAATCGTCGTCGTCGTCGGTCTATTGTTTTTCCAATTACTAATACCTTACCTAAACGAAAACTCGAAATTTGACGTTGTAAAATATAAACTAAGTATATTACAACAATATTGTAAAATCAATATAACGTCTTTACTTATTGGAAAATATCAAATGTGCCTCAAAGATGATTCTATAGTTGTATAGGATATATTCCGTTTAGATATATATATATATATATTATAGTGTTTATGTTATATTCTTATATTATGTACGGACAATGAGTAAGAATGATATGAAAATGAAAGTATAAAAAATAAATCACTACTCGAAATAATATAGTTTTTTTGGGAAACGTTTATAACGATTAGGATATAAACACACGTTCTGTCGTTATTACAAAATACAATATATAAATATAATATATGTATGTATACAATAAATAATATACGAAAGAAGCACACGTATACACATACATAAGGACGTTCACTATGCACACAGCAACTGATATCAACACGTAGAATCCAATTAGTTTTGAAACAATAAGTAACAACCGAATATTGTACATTCAGACCATCAACTCCTTTTTTCGATAAGTTGAAATTATTTTTCAATTTGTGAGGCACGTCCTCGTCTTTATAATATTGTGTATGCACGCTCGCGTGAGTGTAGCGAGGATACACCACGAATAGAATATTGAATAATATCCGTAAACCTAACCTAACCTATCAGCAGGATTGAATATAAATCAGTCGCGCGTACATCATAATAATGTAATACCCTCAGCACACGCGCGTCTACCGTCTGTATATGAACTGCAATAACACTATTCCTCGTGTATGTTATATTATTATTATTATGTGAAGTGTCACTACGTAATATATGGTCCAGGGGCGGACTGGCTCCCTTAGAGAGGCCCGGGAGATTTTGTTTAAAGCAGCTCAATAATTGGTAGTACAAATATACTAATCATATTTCAAAATATGTATCATATTTTTACCTTAACACTATTTACAATATGCAGTATATTTATATATATATAAAAAAAATTAAATTAAAATTTACAATTGTATTATTTATATTTCAAAATATGTACCACATTTTTGCTTAACTCTATTAAGAATTAATATTAATTAATAATTAGATATGTTTAGTTATAAATTAGAATGTATAGTTGATTACATAATTTTATAGTTTTAATCTATATATCGACTAAAATGTGTTATGCTTTTATCAAATTTGTATATATATATTTATTTTTTTTAATAAATATGAAATTGTTTTTGAATATAACATTATTTAAAATAAATGGAACTTCAAATATCATCATATAACAACGAAGTGAATGACATCTATGTATACAATAATATACGTTATGAGCAAGTATTGGTGTATATATGAGAATATAAGTTATTGTATGTTTAAACAATCTTAGTTATATAGGCTGGTTAAAAACATGCAACATACATTAATTAAGAATGATAAATACGCAATAGTGTCAAAATTTTTTTTTATTCGCATGATAAAATAAACTAAATACGAATCACGATCAAATATCAATAATAATTTGATAAACGATTTAGTATTTGTAATGGTAAATGGGATCCAATAATCCGAACTAAATTTGAATAATAAAACAACGATTTAAATATAGAATTAAATGTTGTAATGAAACATCGAACAAAATAATTGTATAATAAATTTCTGTCATATGTGAAACTAAGATAATAACGTATTATACAGAATAGTAAATTATATTTTTTCTGCTTCATATAATAAATGACCTTGGACCTTCGGTTATTCGATAAGTTATGTATTTAAGATTGTGTTTTACATAAACATTTCTAAGTTAAAAAGTACCTACAAATTAATTCTCGAATAGAAGAAAAAAATTTACAAATTTATAAATAAAGAAATATATAAAATATTTCGGTTTTTCGTATAAAACACATGCAAGAGGCAGTGGCGACGCATGCGTTTGCCCCATTCTAGTATTTAGCTCAATCTTAAGTCGGTGTTCTTGAAAAATAATAATTACCAATATGTTAATTGTTAATTGTTACTAATATAAGTTGTTGGCACATCACAAAATGTTTGCCACAATCTACAAAAAATTGAAATGACGCGCCACAGGTAAAGGGTATATCCGCCAACCATTTATTTAATATCAATGCGCCAACGACAATTGAATTTAAAATCGTGTACTGGACACCGGAAATCTAGTGAAAATGCGCCTTTGTTGGACATACATATATGTATATATATAACGACACATATGCCCTTCCACAAAGCCCTTATAGGAAACACTTTCCATTACGTGTGCGTTATTATAATAATATTATTGTGTCATATCAATTACACCCGATAGTGACGTCGCATCTCCAAGATAATATTGCAAGTGAAACTCGTTCGTGTGGGTGCGTGCATAAATTAGGTTAATAGACCTCTCTGGAACTTGGAAGTATTTGTGTATACACAAACGTCAAACTATATCCGACTCGAAGTCCTCCTCGGACGCGTGTAGGACGATCTAGTATAGTTTCGGTGTGTGTGCCATTATACTTTCCAATTATAGTAGCTTGCTGACCTTGTGGTCTACCATACTGGCTGTTTTTCAGATGCCAAACCTCAACGCACACACAAACATACACACGTACCAACCATATATATACATACATATATATAGGTATGTATAATAAACACCTTGGGCGTCATTTATTTCAGTCGTATATAATACGACTATATACGTATATATTATTATTATTATATAGCACATTCTTCGCGAATTCCCAAACAAATAATAATAATAATATATACACACACGTGGCTGTACCGTTACGTTTCCTTCAATTCACAGCTGGATGATAATTTTTTTTCTTCGTCTTATATATTATATATATATATATGTATTCGTAAAATATTATTGAGTAATATATATTACTTTCTATATGAAAAAATCTTCATGTTTTAATGGTTTACTTTTTTTCGTCGTATACACATTTTAAATTTAATAAATAGTTATAATATAATACATCATTTTATTTTGTATTCATCGTGCACGCATTGTTAGGTTATATATATATATATAATGTTACAAAATATAGCTGCTAACGTTTATAAAATAACATTTAAGATTAAAAAAAAAAAAAAATGAATTACGAGAAAATATTATTACATAACTATACAAGTGTACGTCAGTGGATATTGAATATAAAATAGCATATAAAATTTCAGGGTTTGATGTATCAAAAACTAATTAGAAAATCAAATGATATCGTGTGCACAAAATTAAAAATTATTATTTCAATTTCAATTGTATTAGTTTTATATAAAACAAATGTATAATTATAATCTAATTTTATCATAATATATATGTTATTAGTTAGATTTAGAAATATTTAACATTGACAGTAAAAAACTTCAAACAATTCTTATTTTTTAAATTGCTGAAAAAATTACCGATTGAAAAAAAATGCATATAAGTCAGGTCATTATATATTTATATTATATAAGAAGTTATTGTTTAATTATCCATTCATATATTATGTATTATAGAATTATAATCAAACACACAATGAAACATGACAAAAAGTTCAATTAAATTAAGTAAAAATATTTAGGAGTATAATGTTTATAAATAAATATAAATTTAAAAACAAATTAATTTGTTTAAAATTAATTAAAATAATTAAAAGATCAAAATTTTTTTTTTACAATATATGTTTAAATAAATGTGCAAAATGTATGTGTACATTATTATTATTATTATTACTCTTTTAGCTAAATTAATTATTTCAATATTTACCCAATGAATTTTTTTTTCAAAAAATGGTTCATTTTGTATTCGAGTCCATCAGTTAATAAGAATTTTTTTTTTAATATCTGTAAATCACATATAAAATATAAAACAAGTAAACAATTTTTAAACATATACAATTAAAAAATATATAAGATAAACAAGTATATCATAAAAATCATCAAAATAAAATACTAACTAAATTTATAATCATTTTAGCTTTTAAAATTACTTCACTTTTGTCAAAAATTTGATTAACTATTGTTATGGAAATATGAATTATAGTGTTATCAAACAGACTTGGGCATACAACTTTTTCTCCACGTATTGTATAACTTTCTTCTTTATCTATAAAATATATATATATAAAGGGTATAAAAACGTTATTAATATTTAAAAGTATTTATTATGTAGCTATTTAATTAAACAAAGTTACAAATTTTATTTGATTATTATGTATTTTTTTATGATATTTAAACTCATTATTATATAAAAACTAATATGTATTTCTATACATATTCTTATAGTTCATATAAAATTATTTTTACTTGTTGATCATTGATTTTATATTAATAATTTAATACAAAATCAATGTTATTGGTTTATTATTCTAAATGTATACCACATGAATATTTTTTTTTAAGCTAGTCAAGGAAACAATGTATATTATTATGAAACTTAACTCAAAACGAAATGTGTAAGCCATAATTGTAAAAAATCTAAACATTTTTCACTGAAGGATTTTAAATTTGTGAGTAAAAAATTAAGCCAAGGATCGGTGGCAAACTGAATTTGAAGTTTTGGTATTTGCTGAAGGCTTTTTAAAAGTTTTGCTGATAAAATTTTCATCATACATTCCCAAGCAAGGTCTGAAACCCAATGTAGTGCCTAAACATAATATTATTCAATAATTATTCAAATAATATTGAGAAATGTAAAGTTTGTTTTTAGCTTTATTTATAAATTATAATATTTCTTACCTGAGATATAATTGTTTCTAATTGCATGAAAACAGATTGCAGAAATTCTATAGTTGGTGCTTCATTAACATGGTTCCTGTCGTCAGTGTCTTCATAATATTGTATAATAATTTGAAATAATGTCATTGCTGCTATCATACAATTATGACACTGTCTAGACATGACGTTTATTATAAATTCCCATTTTAATGTAATCAGGCACTAAAGAAAAAATTAGTTAATTACTACCATGTGTATTGTTTTCTAACCATCGGTATGTATAATTTATAAGTGTAAAAAGTAAAACATACTAAGAGTTTGCATTCCCTTTCTGCATCTTCCTTTTCAAGTTGACATAATTTTATTATAATCTTAAATGTAAGAAAACATATTTGGTTATTTTCTGATAAAAATAAGTTTTGAAGAACACGCAAAAAGTCCTTATGCTTTTTAATTGTTTTTAAAACTAAGAAAAAGTTTATGTTCATTATTTATATTATTCATATTGGAATTAGGTACTTACCATCCGCAACATTAGATAACTGGATTAGGATTAAAAGATGCTGCAGAAGAGATGATAACAGTGAATATTGTTCAGTGAAAGTAGAATGATAGGTTTTTATAATTGAAGATATAGTATAAACAATACTTCTATGTTCATTAATAGGAACATCAAACCCATGGACAAAGCATGATTCAGTTAAATTTAATAAGAACATTAAATTCGTGGCTAAAGTAAATTGAAAGTATTAATAACAACTTAATTAAAAGACATCAAACATTAAAATCACACAAAAAAGTATTTTTATCACCTCCTATTACATTTGAATTTTCAGTACAACAGAATGAACCCAAACATGTAGGTAACATGTTCCAAATAATTATTAATGTTTTAATATCATTGGAGTTGTTTTCAGTAGTTATTATTTGCTTCAAAACAGTAAAGCCTATCTGTAGTTTATTTCTGTCGATTTTTGAATCATGAATAAGCACATTCTAATTTGTTTAAAATTTAAAATTAAAATTAATAATAATTTGTATCCATTATTTATAATGTAGCAATTGTTATTATTATTTTTTAATTTACCATCAAGCATAACTTTGCTTTGTAGTTACTTAAGCAAAACTTTTCTAATTCAGCAGAACTAATGTCATCTAAATTCAATATCCAATGTGTTATCTAATAGTTAAACCAAAATAATGTTAAAAAAATTATGTGAGAAGGTAATATTTATACTTTTATACTTACTAATTTTGATTGTATTTTTTCAGGTATCATACTTGTAGAGAATAAAAAATATAACAATGCAGGATGGTGAGTAAAAACCAAATCAAACATTTTTTGAGAGTTTATAAGTGCAACTAATTTGGTTGTGGCCCAAGCTAAACCAGTCACTGCATTTACAGCATCATGATGAGACACGAAAGAAATCTATAAACAGTTTGAAATATATGAAATATTAAATTTAATATATTTTTTTTTAAAATAAAATGGACATTTTGGTAATAAATAATACAATATTTACAGAAATATTAAAAAGAACTGCTTTTATAACTGGACTAGGAATTTCATTTTGAAGTGAACATAAAAAAACACAAGTTGGTTCTAAATATATTGACTCGTTTTCAACACTAAGAAATGTAATTTATTAGAAAATTCAAATATAATATTAATAATGTTACTATCTAGACAACTTACTTGGAAGATGTTAAAAGATAAAAATAAATAAAAATTACAATAGAATTTTTCATATCAATACTTTTGCTATTCATTAAAACTAAGCAAATATCTTTTGGTGTTTTAGGTAAATTCTTAAATGTCCAATCCATTTGATTGCGAAACATATCTGTACCCCCAGGCCAATTACAGTTAATTTCAAGATACGCAGATGATAGACAAAAATACATTTCAAACAATAACTCTTCAACTAGTGTACCAATTTGGCTATAAATAAAATACATAATATAAGTAT
Source organism: Schlechtendalia chinensis (assembly GCA_019022885.1). NCBI lineage: Eukaryota > Metazoa > Arthropoda > Insecta > Hemiptera > Aphididae > Schlechtendalia > Schlechtendalia chinensis. The sequence goes on from CM032341.1 coordinate 4,292,392, forward strand.
CAAATAGAACTAGAAAAATCCCTATACATGTTTAAAATTATTAATTAATATATAATTGGTATTTATAATTGTTTAATATTAATATACATTATCCCCATATGGGCATACATATGTTAAGAGGATGTCAACAAAATATCTGTTGTCTTATAGGTATTAATGTATTATTAATTGTAATTTAAAAAAAAAACTATTCTTAGTATTTTGCATTCTATGACTAAAAAATTAGACATAGCTGTAAACTGAAAAAATGTTGAGGATGGAAGGCGAAGGAGATATTTTAGTTAGTTTTTGATATTAAAGGATCTAAATCTTTTGGATTCTCCTCAAATACAGTCAAGGATTTAGAGTATATTATAATGTAACTTATTACATGTATAAATTACTAAGAGGAAAACATTATCTAGCACCATAAATATATATGTAAAATTGTTAAACATTTTTAATTCTTAAATTAATAATAAAAATATAATATAATAATAAAAAAATAAAATTGGAATTATAATTCATTAGAAAACACATATTTTTTAAATATTTATAATTAGAAAATTGAATTAAAAATAAGAATTTAAAAAAAAATCCTAACTTAAGTGTTGAATAATATTGTCATTGATATTTTAAATAATAGAATATTTTATTTTGTCATATTTTATACTATTCAAAATTTTTGACTAAACAGTTATTTTATACTATTCAAATTATAACTGTTTAGTCAAAAATTAAGAAATTCCAAAATTGATTTTAAATAAAATTATAATATGTATACAAATATAATATATGATAAACAATGACAATAAATTATCCATTAACACCTTTTTAAATATATATGTACATGTATATATATATATATATTTTTTTTTTTTTACTAACATTGTTATAAATTCAAATAATGAAAATGTATTACTTATATTCAATTAACTCATATGAAATTCTAATAATTCTTGACACAGCATAATGATTGGCTATAATTTGACGATTGTGAGTAGATAAATTTTCTTTAAATGGACTTATTAAACTTTTAATTCCTTTTCGGTAAATTTTGTAATACATATTTATATTTGTGTTTTTCTGTAGATGTAAATAAATTATTAATTAGTAATATTTTAATGAGTTAAATAATTTGAAACATAATAATTATTAATGTGTGTATAAATTAATTTATTACATATCATGAGTTTATCATATCTCAATTTGTAGATTAATTCTATAAATTAATTATAGTAGTATTTACTTACTAGAACAAATGGTAAACAAATATGTTTAATCATATACAAAGCCACATTTTTTAACTTTTCAGCTTTTTCTAGATGTTTTTTCAAATTTTGATCCATTAAAACTCTACTAGTAATAGTAGAATATAGTCTAAATTAAAATACATATTATACACATTTAAATTAATTATAAGATATCAACAAATCTACATAGGAAACAACTAATAACAAGTATTTAAATTCAGTAGTGTTGTTGGATATTAAAGTAATAAAAGATAAATATATAGTATAAGCCCTTTTTTATACATTTTATGGAATTGTTATTAAAAAAAAAACCAATGTTACTCTTTCACTATACATAAAGTAAAATTAGAACAACTTTTGTATACAGTGGCAGCTCCTTTAATGAGTATCAAACTTTAAATCTATATATAATTATAAACTAGAAATTAATATAGGTTATATATATATATATATATATATATATATATATATATATATATATATAAACACAATTTATATTTATCAATATAAATTAACATATTTATCAATTATGTATAGATTAATCAAAATATTATTTACATATTGCATATAAGTATATTATTATTTTTATACATGCCGATTGTTGACCAGTAATGATAGTAAGTACCAAAATATTTTGCTATTTTTAATTAATTGTTTATAAGTCATAATATTATATTATATTAATAATAATAAGTCAATTTAATAAACGAAATATGTATTTAAACACTTCAATGATTTAATTTGAACATATATGTATATATGTATATATATCCAACAATAAAAATAAATAAAATTATGATTGGACCCGGATGTTAAGGCCATCATATATCACCCTCCTGTAATGCCACTGATTAAATTGAAATACATTGTACCTTAATAAGCTACTAGAAAGATTTGATGCAATGTCAACCACATAAGGGTCTATTCCTATGACATTTTTACAAATCTCCTTTGAAATGAATATACTTGTGTTGTATAGTTTGTTACTTAATTCAATTGAAGAACATGATAGCAAATATGTTAATATAAAAACTGCATAAGTAACAGAGCAACCTGGCACATTTTTTGAATTAGTAAAAATCATTTTTATAATTGTTAAAACTTGAGGAATGTTACAAATTTCTTGAAGCTTTGTTTCTCCCCTGAAATCCAATCATATATACTTGTAATATATATGTATATGATAATATAATTATGAAAAGATGCACTTTTTAATAATTATTGCCAATAGTTGAATTAATTCAGATACAGATGGATCTTTAGTCTTAATTAAAAATACAAGTATTCTCATTATACTATTACAAGTGTACAATACATCATTTCTTTCATAGAACTTATTATTTTTTGATAACATCCAAATACATAAACATATGCTTCTAAAATACAATAATCACAGTTAATTGGTTGTACAAAAAAAAAAGTGTTTATTTTCTTACGGAATTAAAGAAGTACTAATTGAAAATAGTGGTTCACACAAAAATTGAATCATATCAGCATTCAAATATGTTGTACTTTGTAAATTAAATTCTTTTGGTTTGTTTAAACTACGAATCATATACTGAATACTTTTCCCCTGAAATCAGAAGTTATAAATACTTAATATTTGCTTTATAGTATGCAAATGTAAAACAAAAATGACATTCAAGCTAAATTATATGATATAATTGGTTATGTACATTTTGTAATATATATATATATAATGAGTTATATAAGAAATATCAAAAAACAGATGTATTTCAATAATCTTAGATTGGGTAAAAATTACCATGGAAAAGTATCATATTAGTAAAAACACTAAATAATATAATCTTTTGCATAAAACAATAAATACATTAATCAATCAAATAATTAATAACATTAATCGTTAAATAAAAAGAACACTGTGACCAAAGTTAGAAAACATTGTCATTATTTTCATTAATACCAAAATTGTTTTTCTATTTGAATATGACAATTCTTGTCTTTATGATTTACAACTATTGAAGTTACAGTACTAAGTTTATATGAAAAGATTTTGTAGTGTGGTGTTGTCTTACAAACACAATTCTGTAAAAATGTATATTCAAAGCCAAGGACAAAAAAAAATTATGGTTCAAACCCCTTTGAAATTATTTTGAAGGCCAGTTTTAAAAATATATAACACAGGACTTTAAAGTTGTTACATAACTCTCTTATAACTTTTTAATTTTTTTAGCTAACCCTTGCACACAATGTTGAACCTCGGTTGATAATAATTAAAGCGACGCTTAAAAGAATTATATAAATATAGTCAGTAATATCGTCTTTATTTTTACTTGTATGAAATAGCATTTGTATGTTAATTTAGTTTTTCTTTTTTAAATAATTATTCGCGTAAAAGTGGTAGGTACCTGTAATACAGGATTTCCCGAGAGCAACATTTTCTTCAATCTAATTGTTATTGCGTCCATCTTTTATTTAAATTTCTTGGTCGAAGGTTTCTGTGTTCGATACGGTACAGCGATTACTTACTTGTGACTTGAATATTGAATAATGAAAACTGATGTAGGTTTATCTAACATAATGGAATCACGTCATGCAACTAGTCTTCTTGTAAATAAAAAACATAGTAAATGGATAGCAAAACAATAGCTTGCACGTAAACGTAACGTATAAAATACATGAAAATATTAAATAAAAGCATACAATTAGAATAAAATTACAATTTTCTTGATTTACCGGTTATTTACTATATCATGGACTAAAAATGATTAAACAGAAGTCCGGTAAGTAGTAAATACCATTTTTGAAAATTGGATAGTATTTCATCCATGACCATCATTTCGTAATATCAGTTGTTGGCTTCTTATCAAACGTATAATTTTTCTTTTCAATGTCGTTTATAACATTCACGGTTCATTTTCTGTTTAAGCGAATGTTTTGTTTAATTTATTTTTCACTAATAGACGGTACTGCTGATAAACGACGATTATGAAGTAGTGCATACACCGTACTAAAATTAAATGTGTGCAAGTGGTAAATAATTGGTGTTCTCTTTGCTCGAACAACACAAATGACAGAATCTTATTTGTTTCGAGCTTAAAACTCGGTTAATGGGACTTTTCAACGAACACTAAGTGTTCAGAAAATGTTATCCTACGAGTAAGTTGGAATTTTTTATTCTACACATGTATTATTTATACATTTATTGTACACGTATGATACCCAAATATTCTGTCCTGTTACATTGTAACTTTCTGACCGGGCACATTGGTGTCCGTAGAATAATAAATCAAGAAGACACTGCCATAATAAGAGAGGTTTATGACAATGACAACTCGCAAGAAATGTTTGAACAAGAACTGGACAACGCCTTAGAAGCTGGCTACAAGTATATTATTATTGAGCCAACTCAGCTAGCCGATGAAACTGTGAGATGGATTACTGTTGGAAATTTTCTTTCAAAAACGGCTATTATATCTGGCGCTTTGTCTTCTGGAACAGGTTTGAGATAATATAATAAAATTAATGAAATATGCATAGTATTGTGTATTATATATATAAATATAGTGAAATTTTCAAATATACAATTTTTTTTTGTGAGAAACAGTTTATTAATAAACATAGTTAATTTTCTCATTTAATTTCATTTAGTAGCTGTTATGAAGTAATTAATAACCAATAATTTTCAAATTTTGTTTATAATTTCTTAATATAACAGTTACTTTCTTGTTATATTATTTAGTATTTTTTAAATATATTATTGCTTATTTTTGTGTTCTATTATCTAAATAACAGCTTATTTTGGGCCTTCTAAACCATTCGTATACGGACCTTTGTGTATGGCTTCATTTGTATGCACTGGATTATACATGATCTCATGGCAATTTGATCCTTGTTGCAAGTATCAAGTGCATAAGGATCCAAGATTGAAATCACTTCAAAAAGAAGACAACACTCCGCCATTGCCCGTGGTTATTGAACGCGGTAATGATACCAAACGGAAAATCGTTCACACTTCAGTAACAATTGTGTCAACTGCCTATTGTATTTGGAAATTGTATGAATATTGTAAATAAGGTTTCTCTAGTCGAGATCAGTTTTATGAAAGCGTCCTGGTACAATAAGAGTCGACAAATTTGAAGATACTATATTATGAATGTACACTAGTTTTTATTTTATGTACCAACTTATAATTGTATGTGTTTGATATATATTGTCGAATTCCAGTAACCGAAAGTTTTCTCTCAAATATAGAGTAGGTATATTACCCTACTTTTTATTTTAATTTCATCTTTTAATTGAATTTACACATTCAATACGATTTCATTATTCATTACAAATTTTATTTGCATTACTTTCTGAAATGAATATAAAATGAGTTTAAAAGAAAGCATGTTTTAACATCGAATTTTAAAACTTTCAGAAAGTTTTTAACCAAAGAAATGACTTGTTTAAATAATAGAAAGGTCTTATTTTTTTTATATGTCCAAGATTAATAATGAGCAAAAATATATATTCTATTTTTCCAATATTTGTTTAACTAAAACAAACTTTACTTACTAAGTTATATTTTAGTTTTCCAACTACCCATTTTCATTGTAACTCTGTTCAATTTATTGTCACTTGTGTCATTTACATTGTTTATTGCAAAAGAATTAACCCAATATTATTTTTCATAAAGTGAAATTTATTATTATATTATAAATAGGTTTTATAAATGAAAATGTTTATCTTTGTGGCAATAACTTCTTTAAAACCTTGATGTTTATGGACGAGCGAACAATGGAAACATCTCAAACATCTAAATAGGTGTCAAAAGTTTTAGCACAATCATTTGGTTATGTAAAATATGATTTATATTTCAACAATAAATCGCTATAACATAATTAAATCATGCTTAGTTTGCCATTAAAATAAAAACGATCTTGATAATTTTTTTCCTGTTTCTAAGCTTTTTATCATAGCTTATTAAAAAACTTATATTGTTATCAAAGAATAATTTAAAAGAGCAAAAAAGCAAATTACTTGATTGCATAACAACATAATTTTGTGTTTTCAAAAGAACAGAAAATACATTTCATTTTAAAGGCAATAAATATATTTAAATTTTCCATTCTAATCGGGTAGTTCTAAAGGTATATAGCTAATGTCTAAAGTTATCATTTTTTATCTTTCTATGGTTTAAGGGTGAACGTATAGCATGCCAAAAAATAAATAGAGTAAAATAATTTATTTTATGTTTGATTGTATGTTATGCATTGAATAGTAAATATTACATATTATTAATATATTATTGCTTCCACTAGGAAGAAATTTCATTGTATTATGCATAGTGATCAAAATTACGAATTTAGCCGTCTGTAGATTTTTTTTTTACAGACTGATTTAAAGTTAACCATTTATTTGAATAGACTGAAAAATCACAAAATAAATTTCTTAACATTTTATAATCTACAATGAAAATTGTATAAAAATTATTGTTAAAAAATTCTTCATTTTTAGAAAACAAAATAATATTACAAATTGTAAATTGTAATAAATTGCATTCTATATTTAATTAAATTTTGTGTTTGTGTAGCATTCAATAAAACATATATATATTTTTTATAAAATAAGGAATGTGTGATGTCAAGAGCAATGGACGTTTTAATAATTACATATAATATGTGCTCAATTTTTTTTCTTTTATGATAATCTACAACAAGCAACACAAACAATAGTAAACACAGTTTATGAAAAAAACCTACATTTACACACAATTTTGTATTACTGAATCCAAAATTTGTTTGAAACATTTATGTAAGTAATCCATGTTAAAACTAGACAACAATTTGATAGATATGATAAGCGTAACAATTACATATGGAAATGTATACTATATAGTTTTTTTATTTTTCATTATTATTTACTATTACATCTACTTATATGATTACTAAAAATATATTTAAAAAAAACAAACAAACATCTAGGTTTATCTTTTTGTACATATTTGCACACATTGAGTTTTCATCTACAATGGTATCTTTTCTTAGTCCTTTAAATGTACAATCTAAAATTAACTGACTAGAACAAATTGTTATTCTAAAAATAGCTAACAATGTTAAACAGTACATAAGGTTAAAAGTTTAAACTATATCAACAACTCACAATTAAGTATACATAAATAATTGACAGAAGTCAGAAGAACTACTTATTATATATTATGAGCTATATGAAATATCTAAAATGTAATTGTCAATACGCAGTTGTCAATACAAATTTGTAAGTAAATAGCTGACAATAATTTTTTTAGTGATTTATTATAAAAAAACGTGGTAAAAGTTTATATAAACATTGTCAAAAATGTAATAAAAAAAGAACACAAAATGTGTAACAATAAGCACCATCTTTAAGCAACCAAAAATATATTAACATTAAATAAATTAGATCATATTAAAAGAAAAAGGTAAAAAGGAAATCATTCAAATATAAATTATAGTAAATATTTTTTTGAAACATCATTTGTAATTTATTTATATATGTGAGAAAAATTGTGATAGTTAATAAACTTTTAATTTTAAAACAAAATTAAAATTTTTCGCTTATGTAAACCTAAAATTTTTACCGTTTGTTTAAAACTTTTTAAAGGATGCACAATAATCAAAATGTGATGACATGAAATTTGTTTTATCTGTGAAGCATATATTTTTTTTTTATTTGAGAGTAACATATGTTTATATATTAAATCTTCAATATTTATTAAAATATGATGATGACAATACTAAAAATAAAAGTTTATTTGTTTCACAATTAACTCAACTTGATTATTATTCATCATGAAAAATTTACCACTATAGTCTCACCATATTCAACAAGAAATTGATACTTTATGAGAAACTACTTCGCACCACCACGGATTGCGAATTATCAATTATCTTTTCTTTATTTGTTAATGATGCACAGTAACTAATTAATAGATTTTAATGGTGAGTTAATTCTAAATTTATTAACCTTAGTTAAAAGCTCATATTTCATAATTATTAAGCTTTAAAAATAAGTATATCAATAAACATTTAATAAAATGTACACCTTAACAATTTGTTATGTAAACAATCTTTTTCACATTAGCATAATTTATATTTTCATATATAAAATAGAATAATAGTTATTTTTTTTACTTTCAATGCAAAATCAAGTAAAAGAGATCATATTAAAAGAAACTTTATTGATGTCTATCAAAAACGACAAATATAAATAATCCAATACGAAACTTTATAAATCATAATCGTTAAACAATATGAAATAAAATTTATGGTGAAAATCTGTGTTAATTAAAAATAATTTGATTTAAATTAATAAAAAATATATAAATGGAATGAATTCCTATTAAATACAAATTAAACTAATAAAAAAACATTTAATTTATGACTAATGATTAAAACATTAAATATTTATAAATATTTATTGACACAAATAATGGAAAAGTTAATTAATGTTTAACAATATTTAAAATTGTCATAGTTATCATAATTGTATTATTTATTAGAGTAAGGTATGAAGTTTTTCAATTAATAATTTATATAGAGTTTCCTCAAAAAATCCCAACTATTGTTCTTTTATACATTAATGCTGATAATTTTATTAAATATTATTTTTAATTGCACAAATTCCAATGTTAGTTATAATACAAATTATTTTTGTACTCATAAAACAATACCATTAGGATATTTATAGGTAAGCATTATAAACATTTATAAATAAATCAATAATTTAAATGGAACTGTGCATCACTAACAACTAGGTATTTAATAAAAAATAAAAAATAATAAGTAATCAAAATATAATATTTAACAACTAATATCTAGAAGTGTCTAGTTGACTGACCTGGCTGTTTGTCAAATGTGAGATTCCCGTATGCCGACGATAACAGGCTGTAGCCGACGCTCGTCCGTCTGATGGCGGGGAATCCTTGAATCCTACATTTTCTGACCAGCCTGCCGGTCAGCCCTACATTTCATAATCCAAAAATAAAACCGTGGCCATACATAACGTAAGCCAATTGCTAAACGAGCATAAAATGGAGCTATGATAACTTCTTGTTCATCATTAACAACAGCATCTACTATTCGTTGAGCAACATATTCAGCAGAGTAGCCAGACATTGTAGATTCATCCATAACTAGAATAAAATAATTTAAATTTAGATAACAAACTACTTGATTTGTGGTGACAAAATTATTAGTTATTTTTATGATAAGTAGATCAAATTTGTGAAAATAATGCTACAAACTACACAAAAATCCATATAATGATCTCTAGTCTAAAATAAAATAATAAATAAACAATATTTATATTTATACATTCATAGTACTCAAGTACATTTATGAGACACTAATGAAAACCGATTATTAAATAAAAATGTTAAAATTTTTTTATTAATATAAAGTATTTGTGATTGTATCTCATCAATGTATATGGGAAATGTTGTTTTATTCACAATAATTTAACATGAATATAACTTACCACCATACTTTAATCCAGATCCAGTTAACGCATTTAATGACAAATTTGTCTGAATATACCCAGGACTTACAACTGTTACTTTCACCTTATGATGTGAAATTTCAGCTCTAAGAGTATCAAAAAATGCTTGTAAAGCATGTTTAGATGCAGTATATGCAGATCTAACAAAAAATTAATTCAATTATATCATTAAAGTTAGTTAAATAAATATAAAAATTATACTATTATATTACCTAAATGGAATAGCAATTTTTCCTTGAACACTACTAATTGCTATTATATGTCCACTTTTGTGGTGAATCATACTAGGTAATATCGCTAAAATAAAATACTAAATGAAAATCTTACACATAGAGTATATAAAAAAAAAATATATGCATTTACCTTTAGTTAAAGCCACTTGACCAAAATAGTTGACCAACATTACTTTATAATCTACTTCAGCCATTGTTGCCTCAGCTCTACCTCTATAGCTGATGCCAGCATTGTTGATAAGAATGTCTACTCGACCAAAAACTCCTAAAACTTTTTGACTAACTACTTCTATTGTTGATTGGTCAATTAGATCCAAGACAAGAATACATGGCTTGTTAACATTTTTAATCTAAAATAATAACATAATTAAAATTTATCTAAAAAAAGAAATGTTAAAATAAAACAATTTTTCAATTACATCACTTCGGCTTAATAAATCATTTTTGACTCGTTCTAATTCATTGCTGCTACGTCCAGTTAAAATAAGTGCGCAGCCATGAGAATAAAACTCATGAGCTAATGTTTCGCCTAATCCAGAACTGGCACCAGTTATAAGTACAACCTAGAAAACATAATTTATGATTATTTAAATAACTTTTTAAAAATAATAATTGATTTATATATAATGAGTGAAAACTGATACAGTTAATTTAATTAAATCTTTATCCATCCAAATACCAATTTTACATTTAATAAAATAACAATAATAATAATAGTAATAATAATAATAATAATAATAATAATACAAATTAAAAAATCAAATTTAATTAAAATTAAAACTAATTGTTTTATGAAAGAAAATTAAAAATGATCTATTGTTAAACAATTGTGAATTTTTAAGTTAAATACGAATAATTGAAATTTATGAATTAAGTATAATTGAATACATACTAAACCAGATTGTCATATGAATAAACTAAACCAGATTAGCTTTAAATTTTAAAGTGACTATAAAATCGTATGTTAAATTATACAACATAAAAGTAACAAAATATCTATTTGAGTTCCAGGTCTTACTATAGCAAGATCGAAAATAATACAGTATATTGAACCAGTAGCAAGTCATTACTATGTCATCAACTGTTTAATATAATTCTATTCCCTAACTAATATTTCAAAAAATTATAATTGAATTAAAAATAAAAAAAAACAGAAATATCCAGTTGTTAAAATTAAGAATAGCCTCAGAGCTAAGGTCATAAATAAAGGTCGTAGTTTTATTTTATTCGTGTTTTGCATAATTGAAAACATATCAATATAAAATGATTTTAGCTTACCTTTGAGTTGAGCGTACGGTATCTGTTAGCGAAACACTTTTTTAACACGTAAACGGACATTGGTAAAAGGATTGGCAGTGAGTAACAAAAATACTGCCAGGCAATTGGAGTGGCACGTACGTCCGACATTACAGTTACACTTTTGATTATTACTCGTTTATAAATCTATATAGATGGTAAAACAATAACAGTAAATTAACGATTTGTCGAGTTTTTAATGTATTTAACACCAAAAACTTAAAAAAACATTAAATGCGGCAAAAAAGTAAATTTTATTTTAAATTTCTATAATTTGTTCTGTCTAGCCGATAACAGCAAGCGAATTGATAAAAATCAGTGATTACTGCTACAATACTATAGAATTTCCTAACCTACTATAGTAAATCGTACAGTGTTGTTACTTATTTTTAATTTTTTTGTACAGTGACGCCACACCTACATAACATATATTGTTGTGACCTGCACCATTGATTAAATATATGTTTAATCTATGCCTGCACACAATAAAAGTGCTTTCCACAAGAGGGAGGGATAAAATATTTTTTTTTAGTGATGGCAACTTATCAATTTTAATAACGGTTATGAACTCTTACCCTCTTACTGTTACTAATAAAATAACAGTTAAAACGTGGACTGAATATAGTCTGTGGTTTAAATAACAGCTATTGTTTTTTTTCAATATACTTAATTTTAATGGAAAAAAAACTATCATGTCACTAGAGGAAGATGAGTCCAATCTACAAACTAAAAAATATAAATTTAGATGGTCTTTTTTAATGTAGCATACAGTAAATCTTTTTTTTTCTGTAGTACAGAATCAAAGTTATGAGTAAAATTGATTAAAGACTATGATTTTGTTAGCTTTTCAATGTTCAAGAACCTAATATGTGTAATTTCAATACAATTAATAACAAATATGAAATAATTATATAATTGTAATGTAACAGTAAATTTTTGTTATGCATAAAAGTTTTTCTCTTAGAAATGAAATGAAATATCTTCTTTTTTATTAAAAACCTAGTCATATTGTATATAGTTTTATTTGAGTTATAGTTTGAATAATATAATTACTTATCTATCTAAATACCTATCAATACAAATCATTATTTTATACAAATGTTATATAATTAAACCTTATACTGATTATTCATTATTGTAATATGTATAATGTGTTATCTATAATATATTTGTATATGGTGGTATATGAGTTTACCTTTGAAGTAAAATAAAACATTACAACTCTATGATACAGCTATATCACAGACTGTATGAATATAGCATGGACATATAATATATTATATATGTCTATAAATATCGGCTATGATTAAGAGGGTAGAAAAACCTGGTCTGCGGTTCGATCCCCAGGGTATCATCGAAATTTTTCGCGTTGGTGGCGTCAGGTCTCTGGTGCAAGCCGACCAAAATTACCCGTCCCGTTCAATTTTTAGTTTGTCTAAGAACCATCTTCGACCCCCATAATATGTGAAGGGTGCAATGTCTGAGCATATTAGAGTGTGGGGAATAAGATGATGTAAAACTGCTGATTATTATATATAATTATATGTCTATAGAATATAGTTTGTGCTTATATTAAAACAAACAACAATTACTATAACAATAACATTTCAAATCTGATAACCAATTTATCACAGATTACATTTCAGTATCACCACTAACAAATTAAAAATAGTCACTGTTAAATTATCACTTGGGTAACAGCTTGTTATTGTTACTCTGTAGTAACTGTTATAAATCATTGTTACTGGTATTTTATTCCATCACTATTTCTTTCAAAAGGTAACTTCGAAACTAAGTCCGACTAATAAATATTTTAACGGCGGCCCAGTTTTTTTTACTGTACATAGGAAATTGGAGGTCTAAAGTATTCTATAATTTGATGTGAACGAAAATGCATTTTGAGAGCAAAAAATGATTTTCCATTCAACGGTAATATAAAAAAAAATATATAAGTCTTGATAAGAAGATTTATAAGCAAAGCGACACATTAGCATTCCATTTATTTATTATTGATCGTGAATTCATAAATTATTAAAAAAAACGATGACGCTTTCACAAGACTTTATTATTAAAACTTTGTCAGTGGCTGAAGGTAACATATCCCTTTCAACCTGAAGTAACAATTTTTGTTTTGTAGTAATATTCATCTAACCATCACTTTTGTGTGTATAATTATCAATGTAGCTATTGTTCCGAAATAATTTTTATTGTTTTTCTCATTGTAGAATAACCCACACAAATATGATGGTTCATTTCAAAAATTTGTATTTAATTTAATAAAAGAAATAGTCACAGAAAAGAGCTCAATCAAAAAAAAGGGTCAAGTCATAGAATAACAGTTAGGAAACATTATCCGAAAATCTGGAAAGAAGAAACACTACCGAAACAATGGAATACCTTGCTTTTGTACTCTTTCATATACAAAAAAGGAGTTGCAATAGACTGTAGAAATTACTGAGGAATATCATTACTCAGTACAGTGTACAAAGTTTTATCAAATATCTTACTAAATGTACAAATACCATATACGAAAGAGATTGTGGGAGAATATCAAGCAGGCTTTATGAAAGGAAAATCTACCTTGGACCAAATTCACATAGTAAAACAATTAATGGAGAAATGCTACAAATTTAATCAAAATATATTTCTTCTATTTATAGACTAGAAACAAACATACGACTCAATTATAAGAGAATCCCTATGCTCTGTAATGCTAAAATTTGGAATACTAGAGAAATTGGTTAAAGTAATACGAATATGCGTCATAAATTCAAAGTGCAAAGTCAGGTACAACCAACAGATATCCAACGAATTTTGTGTGGAAACTGATTTAAGACAAGGCGATGCACTGTTCCCTATGCTATTTAATATAGAGCTAGAGTATATAGTAAGAACAATAATAAAGACAAATTAAGGTATTGAAATCCAAGAAAATACTCAAATAACCATAACGACATATGCAGATGACATTATGATTGCAACCGAATCAGAAGCAAACCTAAAAATGACAACATTGAATCTGATAGATTAAAGTAAAGATATGGGCTTAATAATTAACTAAAACAAAACAAAGTACTTGATATTATCACGTAAGAACCACAATCAAACGGAATTAGGAGTAGAACAAATAGGATTTGAAAGAGTGGAAACATTTAAGTATCTCGAAGTGGTACTAGATACTACCAGCGGGGGATATGGAGAGATACAGAAAAGAGTGGGTGCAACAAATAGATGCTTTGGAATGTGGAGACCACTCTTCTATAAAGTACTATAAAAAAAAAATCAAAAATAACAATGTATAAAGTTCTTATTAGACAAATTGTAATATATGCCTGTGAGACATGACTGTCAACGAAAACCGATGAGAAAAACTTAGCGATATTTGAGAGGAAAATATTAAAACAAATTTTTGGCCCTAAAAAGGATGTGGAAACTAACGAATATGAGCGCAGAATCAATTACGATATAAATAGGTTATACAATCAACTGGATATAATAGCAATAATGAAAAGCAAAAGGATTGGATGGACAAGATATGTCGGGTGCGCAGAAGGGAGAATGATACATAGAATAACTTCATGGATACCAGATAGGAAGAGACCCTTGGGACAACCGAAACAACGATGGTGTGACTATGTACATCAGGACCTGCGCTTGATAGGAGTAAAGAATCTAGAAGTGATGACAAAAGATAGAGAACAATGGGATGACGTGGTAGTTGCGGCTAAGGGCCTACATGGCCTATATTATGCTTAAAAAAAAAATACTCATTGGGTTTATTTAATATAGATATAAAATAATTTTTTCATTAATTTATCGTTTTTCTTATTTTTATTTCTATTATTTTATTAAATATTTAATAGTTGACGGTACCTATATTTATACTTCAATATCTATAATATTTTTATAGTAATTAAATATAGTTAAAGAATTTATTGCATAGGAAATTGTATTTGACTACAGCTATTATAAGTTACAATAATTAAATTTACACATCGAGTAACGAAATTGCACACTCGATGATTCCACACTCCGCGATAACACGATATCGTATTACTCCTATGCTCATTCATTTTCCATATTTTATGTGGATCAAAACAGCTGTTTTGAGTTTTAATCAATTCCGTCTATCATTATTCATTCCAACATTCTCGTATTTCTAATTTCAATATCTTGTAATTTCAATAGATTTCGTGTGTGAATATTATTAACTTGTAAGCAACAAAAGTTAACATTCCAATTTGTTTTAGGTACTTTATTTTGTTTTCTAAGTGATCATGCACCACCTTCAAAACTGTAAATACCTATTTTAAAAATATTAAAATGAACTATGTTTTGATATTTAATTACTTGTAGTTTACATGTTTACTGAGTGTTGACAAAGGGTTACTTGTGCGTATGTTATAAGAATCCTAGAAATTGTAAATCTATATTATAATATTAATTGCAAGAACATTTCAATATGGAAGTAAACAAGGACGAAGCTTATAGATGTTTAGACCGTGCTCAATATTATATCAACGAAGGGGACATTGAAAAGGCTGAAAAGTTTATAAACAAAAGTAAAAAACTTTTCCCGACTTCTGAAGCGGACGGTAAGTGTTTCAAATGTTAAAATTATTACCTAATCATTAGTTTTTGTTTGGTGTAGAACTGTTTAAAAAATTGAAAAGTCAAGGTTCAAAAAAACATTCAACATCTAAAGTAAAATTTGATGGACAAAATGAGAAAAAACGTAAAGATACACCACCAGGTATTATTTCTAATCAATTTTTATTTGTTCATTGTGTAATATTTATTTTATTCATAGGTAGTCCTAGAGGGGAAAGAGCTAATCAGCCAACATATACAAAAGTGCAATTGGATACGGTTAAAAGGTAATGGTCATTTAATACATTTAAATTAATATATTACAGTACAATTTGTCATTTTTATAAAACAGAAAGCTTTTTGCTCTCAAAATCATTTTTATATATATTTACTTCTTTTTTTAAATGGAAAATTGTACTAATTCTCTTTCAATCCCAAAAATTTTCATTTTAAACTGATTTCATTGTGTACAAAACAACATTGAATATATAATAACTTATAATATATAACAGTATATGGCTGTGATATAGTTTGTAAATCTACAATTTTTGAATGCAGTGTGTTAAGTTAGGTTAAATATATTGGTATATCGATAGAAATCAACTTTGAACCGAAATACATAACACAATTTTATTTTTTCAATAAATATTCATTTTTAATTTAGTAAACAAAATTAAATAAATAAAATTAGACATTTTATTATGATAACACATGATTATCACGAATTGTATAAAAGTGCTTAATGTAATATAATATTTATTTTTAAACTAATTTTTTATTTTTAGAGTCAACAAATGTAAAGATTTTTATGAAGTACTTAACATTAAAAAAGATGCTATTGATACTGATATTAAGAAAGCATATAAAAAATTAGCTCTTGTGTTACATCCAGACAAAAACCATGCACCAGGAGCAGCTGAAGCGTTCAAAAGTAATTAATTAAAATTTATATTACATCAAAAGCAAAATAATTAATTTTATTTTTTTATTGTTTTGTAATTAGCTGTAGGTAATGCAGTTGCCACATTGACTGATGCAGAGAAAAGAAAACGTTATGACATGGTTGGTCATGAAAATTCAACATCAGATCATGTACACAGAAATTATGAACATGGATTTGAATGTAAGATGATTTTAATAATGAAACACTTTTGGTATAAATTCACTAATATGCATTAAGAATATATTTTACTTACAGCGGATATCACAGCTGAACAATTATTTAATATGTTCTTTAATGGGGCTTTTCCGACACGGCAAGGACCAATGACTAATCCATATTATACTCGATCATTTTCTAGGCGTTGGCCACCTGAGACTGATAATGATAATCATACTCAACAACAGGTAATATTTTATTTATTGTTAAATATTTTTACAAATTTATAAAATTATTAGTAGAATTTAAATAATTAATATTGTGTAAAAACTCAAGATAAAATAATAATGATTCTAGAATGTTTTGTCCTGACTTGAAATTGTGTGCACTATTTTAAGTGTTTTTTACTAATGCAAGAAAATAATTGTTTACATAAAAATAATATATGTAAAAATAATAATAAAATAATTTCTATTAGAATGCGTTTAAATAAATATAATACATTGGTGATGTCAAAATTTGTTATTAAACAATAGAGAAATTAATGAGGATTTTTATATTGAAGAATTATGGCAAATAAAGTAGATAAATAATTAAAATTTACAACTCAATGTTCCTATAGTTGCCTATTTTTTAAATTTACCAAAATTCCTTTACCATTAATCATAATTAAACTAAATTAATGTTATTATTCTTCATATAAATTTCAAATTATTTTTATTTTAATTTAATTTTTTTTGTTTTAGTCTGACGAAATTCTTGAGCCATCAATAATCTTTCAATTTGTCTTCTATATTGGAACACTAATTTTAAATTATATTTTAAGAAAGATAATTTAACATTTATTTTTAAGTAGCTTCATTAATATTAATATTTATAAATTGTAAGTGTTGAAGTAAACAATATTTAAAAAATGGTCCACTGAAATGAACCAATGATTATTAATATATATTTTTGAAAAAAAAATTTTAATTTTTTTAAGCATTTATCTTAATTTCAAGTATAATAATACATTTAATAATTAAAAATTGATTAATTAATTATAAATATTTAACTGTTTTTCATATTTCATTTTAAAATTTAAGGAAAATATTTCCTTTATAAATTTTATATAAATACGATGAAACTAAAATTAAAATGTAATTATCTTTTTGTACAAAAATTATAAAACAAAAAAAAAATGCAATAAATGGTTTTTATTAATTAATTTTAATAATTACTGGTTCCATAGTAAATGGATAAGTTTTTCGTATACATATTGTGTTCATTTCTATAATGTATTTCTTCCATTGTCAGTAAAAAATAATTTCAAGATTCAAAACATTGTGCTGATAGATTTTTGATTGTTTTATAATCATGTTTAAAATATATATAAAAATGTATCTATATAATATATTGTTTTTTTTTTTTTGGATGAAATGAACCTTAAATAAAGTATATTGTAGTGGTATTCTTATGAAGGAATAATAAATGTTATATTTTAATATGCATTCTCATTTCTATTAGATTCAATAACATAATTAATATTTTTATAATATGCATATCTTACTTATTTGCTTGAACCATGTCTGTTTTTCACACTAAGTTGAGGAATTTTTATTTATTTCATAACAAGCAAATACTTTATTCTAGGTTTCTTAAGTAAATATTCCACATGGAGTAAACAATTATTTATTTAATTTTAAGATACATATTTAATCCCCAAACCCAAATTAAAATTTGAATATTTATGATAAAAATCGAATACATTCTTATTTTTCATTTTAGTAATTTTTATCTCTGGATTACTATGAATTTGAAAGTAGTAGTAAAAAGTAATAATTGTTCAGTCCAGTATAGGACATTAATGGTTTAGTTAGACAGTCCATTCATCAATAATGGATCAAGTCATATAAACTATATAAAGAAACTAATAACTGTTTATGTAAAATAGTATATTATATTTGTTTTGTAATTATTTTTGTTGTTGTTAATTTAAATTTATAAGCTTTATTATATAATATCAATTAGATATCTATTTTATCAAATGAGTTTCTGAAAGTCAATGTTAGTTGTAAATATATATTTTTTTCATCTTTAACTTTTATCCTATTCTGTGTTATGTTAGGGACTTAAATGGTGTGCAGTATGACATCGGAAAGTAGTGTTATACAAAATCATCAAGTTAATCCAAAAATCTTAAGTCGAATTTCCATTTTTTAAATTGTCCCAAAACAATTTATTAAATAATAATTTTTGTGTACTGTGTGCTGTGTTTATTTATTTTATCTGAATTTGTTGATTTCTATACATTTTTTTCAAGTTCATAAAAAAATTTAATCTTAAAACGTTGATTGTCAAACTTAAAGCATGTTATGTATGCAGTACAAAAAACATTTTAGGCTCTGCGTTATGTAAAAATATTTCAATTTTTTACAAATGGAAACACATTTTATTTTATTTGAATAATCACTAAATAATTGTTTTAAAAAGTTTTTGATGTATAACATAATGTATAAATAAATTACTTATCCAAATGTATAGCCATAATTATTTAAATTTGATGAAAAGCCGAGTAGTGAGATATACTTATTTGTGGGAAATGATGTCTATGTTTTGATGTAGTATAAACCTTATATATATCATATAATATATCATAAATATATGGGTTATTATTGTATTAAAATCTTCAGAAAACATAGATATTGAAATTTGAATGTAGGGTTTAAATTTTCCACTGATTTAAAAAAACATCATTTTAACAATATAATTATTTTTCATTAAACAAAAATTACATTACATATGTATTATACTATTTCATTAATGGTAAAATTTATCACAGTATAGTTGAAAAGTCAATTTTGTCTTCTGTATTATCTAGTTAGATTTAAGTTGTGACAAATGGAGATTCTCCTAATAATTATTATAAAAGTATAAATTTATTTATATTTTTTTATTTTATGTAAATTTATATTTATAAAAAACATTTTTTAAATTTCACTAATTTTGTAAACATATATTTTTATGTTATAGGAATCATCCAGTATATATTTTCAATTGTTACCAATTCTTTTATTACTTCTACTATCATTGTTTTCAAACTTTTCTTATGATCCTGTATACAGTCTAAAACAGTCCTCGTAAGTAAATTTTTATCAATAAACTAATTTACATTAACCAGTATTGATATTTATATATGTGTATGTATTTTAATTTAGAAAATATCCGGTTCTTCGTCATACATCGTTCAGAGACATTACATATTATGTTAAAGACAATTTTCATACAGACTATACTGGAGATTTAAGACGTCTGGAACATAATATTGAAGAAGATTATATAAATACAATACGGACAAAATGTATCCGTGAAAAAGAATACTGTAAGTAAAATTTTATTTTTATTTATATATTACTATTGAAACAAATATATTGACAATTAATATATTTTGACGTTTAAGATGAATCGCTGATGTGGAGAGCACGTTTGGATGATGATACTACATTATTCAATAAAGCAAGTAAATACCAAATGAAGTCTTGTGAGGAGTATCAAATATTGATGAAACAAAAATATAAGTAAATTAGTTTCATTTAAATAATATCACTCAGTTTTGTTTTTATGTTAGTTTATTTTAAATAGTCAATTCAGATAATTACAGTTAATATTCAATTACAAGGTGTGGAAACTATTAATAAGCATATTTATGAAATTTATAATTTCCAATTAAATGAATATAGCAAATAATAATATTTCATATCTTAGTTGCATTATTATTTTTAAAGAAAAACACTATTTCATGTTAGTTTAATTGATTCAATAGATTCATTTATTATGTTTGATGCTTGGCTAAATAATATATTTAGTCGTGGTTTGATATAGAATATTGTAAAAGACATTAAACATTTTTCCTTACATTTAAACACATAGCAACAATTATTATCAGTTTTATAGTTATATAATTATTTGTTATTTATTAATTATTCTATGTTACATTTGACGTTTAGTGTAAATCAAAAAGTTGTTATACTACATGCACAGACATAATGTTTATAATATTTATGAAATGTGCAAAATTGATTTTTATTAAAATATAATCTTATTAAGTATTTTATATACTTGTTTAATAATAAAAATTATAACTAATAAGTATTATGTTTGTATAATATATCATCACTACTTATAAACAAATAAATTAAATACAAAATATGAAAGTAGCTTTTGAAATTTATTAGTTGGATTGTGTTAATTTTTAGCATTAATGTTACTAGTAATAGAGTTACGTTTTAATTAATTTCTTAGAGAATTGTTTATATGAAGACATTTTTTTTGTAAATTAAATTTGTGCAATAGCTACATATTATTTTATACATAATTATTGTGTTGAAAAAAATATATAGATGTTAGTATACACATACAAAAAAAAAAAAAAAGATCATAATTCATAAAAAAAACTTTATAATAATCGACCATAATAAATTATAAAAATAAAACAGTTTTTGTTTGTTTTTAAATTGCTATTCATTTATTATTATGGATTAACGATAATAGTCTTTAATGATGTAATTTACTTTTTCAGATGATAAGTACTCTGAATGTATTTCTCTTTATATTTTCCTCCAACATTGCACGATCCATGAGACATTCGCTGCCGTTATTTGATATGTGTGTGAAACAGATGTGTTTTCTTCTGGGTTGTCACGGTACAATATTGTACTACTTTTATGATAATATTAAATTTCTTACCCATAATATTTGTTTTAATTGATTTATTTATTCACAATATGATATTGTTATGGTTATTATTGAAACATTTCAATTGATTTTTTTTAATATGCTTATTACAAGTTGGAATTTTAGATTATTAAAATTAACTGAAAATGTGAAACTACTATGCAATAGTTTCGATAAAAATAAATTTGTCAACTGTTTGAAATTCTTAGGTTGTGTAATAAAAATACAAAGTTAATTATAAAAAATAATAATTTAAAATTTTTCTTTTTGATTTTTATTGTTTACATATTTTATATAAAATTTTGTTTATTTAAATAATACAATTATCAATTTTAGATGTTAATAAATTAAGACTAATTAATACATTAATCATTTTTACAATGTTTAGTTTTTTGTGGGTTAAACACTTCTATATCTAATGCTCCTCTGAAGAGGAATATTTTGTTCAGAAGATGTTTTATGACATTTTCCTATCACCGAAAAAGTAAACTTCAATGCATCGTGTATTTAAAAAAATAAAATACTATTTCATTACAACTATTATAACAAATTATTCCTTTCATCATTGGTTTTATACAGAAAAAAGTTTATTTTTATTTTTAACTAAACCTAATTAACAGTCAGATACAGTAAGTAGTTCATTATATTATTGTCTATAGAAGATAGAAGACCCTCTAGATAGATTTATTGTTCACAGTTCACTGGTAGATTTCATAATAAATTATGTTTCACAATATAATCTGTGACGCTAATATTGTTATTGTATTATTATTTATTTATTATTTTAATAATCAATTATTTAATTTTAACGCGATTATGGTGGTTTAATACTCTGAGGTCTTAGTCACTTTCGGGTAGTTATAAATATCTAGTATACACATATAATCAATGTGTAAACGCGATTGCAACGTGATAAAATAGTAGGTATAATTGTTACGTTTTATTCTCATTCGCGGTTTTTGATTATTGAAATTATTTAAACCACAAAATAAAAAAGAAGATAAAGCCAGCACAACAAATTCAGCCTTACATTCTACGTAGAACTGCATTACAACATATTTTATGTACGCAGTGGAAAATTCATATTTTTATCATTGGATTAATTGCAAGATATGTAATTTTTTTAACAAATAATTTTTAAGTACTAATTATAGCTAGGAGACGAGATTTTTGACCGTTTTTTTTTTTTTTTTTTGTTAAATTTATAAAATATAATAGTTTTTACATTTTAAATCACATGAATTATACCAATTTATAGATTAGATTCGGATTTGACATGTTTTTCGATTTTTCCAGTAGCATTATTAAGATTATAAAGAAAAGCGATCCAAAAATAATTGCAAAAGACTGGTAAAATTGTCGACATATCCGTTTTAGACACGGGCAATCGTATTTAAGAGCTGAACATATAATAGAAACTTTAGAAACGTGTATTAATAATATTGTAACGATATTTATCATAATATCATATTTATTAATTATAATAGTAAATATGAAGTTCTGAATCGTTATACAATGATTTATTGTTGGTTTCAAATTCAAAACAATAATACAACTCAATAACAACTCTGTGTAAGCAAGCAACTCGTTTGACGTCCACAACGCCCGTGGAAAATAACAGCCATAACCGTCGCGATCGCGTCTGTGTAGTAGCGCGACGTATGACGTGAACATGACGTACGCGGATGGTAGTAAAAAACGTCATTACAAGTATGTACCGAGTCGCCACCACGGACGCACGCGTAACGTTACCGCTACAGCTGCTAGGTGTACCGGCGACTACCCGCCGCCGCGCCTAGGACGTCGTCACGCGGTAGGCGGGGCTTGAAATGTGGCGCGATATATTTTTTTTTTTTTTTTGCGTAGGGTTCGGCCGCGCGGACGGTGCGTGACCCCGGCGTGTTGCCGTGACGCGGTAACCGCCAGGGGGTGCGGGCCGTCGGGTGGTGCGCGCCACACACATACCCGTCCGTCGGCGGTTATTCCATGTGCTCGAAACTGTTCGTGTGGGACGACAGTGTCTTCTTCGGCCGTCGTCACACGCGTCCCACGGCGTATGATCAGCGGTCGCCGCTCGTCGTAATCGCCGTCGACGTATAAAACGCGATACCGTTCTGTATCGAGTGTTATTGTTATTGCGTCGGACGTATCATTGTCACTTCCGTAAACGTCGAACAGACAATTTCACGAGTTCCCGCCGTCGAACCGTATACCGTTGCAGAATTTTGCAAGCGTCTCGACCGTTTTCGTGATAATATATTCAACTATTTACCTATTTCGTACGAGGTAAGATCGTGAGTTTTATATTTATGTCATTCTTTTTTCAAAACGTTTAATCGTTACAAATATATATATATTATCACGTAGGAGATACGCGGTGATAACACAGAGGTATTCAAACTGCGCGTCGCGGCTTTAAGGGGCGTCACGATGTGTTGGTCGTGGGTACACTAGTGGAACAAATATTAACAATATACGGACGTTGTGGCGAAACGTATATATATAAGCATTATATTTGTTTGTCATTAATAACTCGGTAGTCGCCAAAATATTGCGAAGGGACGAAAAAGTTTGAATACCTTTGTGATAACATATACTTCATTTGCAGGTTATGTAATACAACAAATGGAGCCTCCTTAATTATTCCGCAATCTCTCTTAAAAAAAAAAATGTCGAGTATATAAAACACACTTTATATTTCATTAAATGTATAAGACTAATTTAATACCTACCGGCGTAAAGGTTTTAAAATGTCAATTTTCTAGGTTAATTCAACAGAACTAAGCGAATCTAAACGTTCACTCTCCAGTTTAGAGTTCGCCATGGTTAGTCTAAAAAAAGCCCCGCACACGCGAACGACTTGTCACGGGAACAGATTATTATTATACGTTTTGATAGTGTCTTGTACACATTTTAAAATATTGCCGTTCATCCTATCCCCAGCCCGTTGTCGTGGTGACGACTGGCTTAAGTTCTAATAGAAATTTCTGAAAAACGTTAGTAATAAAACTATAAATACAAACGTATTAAAAACACATTTTTATACAGGTTTTTTCGGATAAATAGAGCTCTCCCTTGAATAGGATAAATATTAGTTTCCTTCCTAAAGTTACTGACTTTTCAGTGTCATGCTTTGGATTATCCCCGTACGCACACTAATGCCAAATAATGGTTATCAGTCGTATCACTTATGTTATGCGGTTATACTTATCGTTTTATACGATATTTTGAGTTGTTTGAAATTTTAAAAATCGATTAGTTCTCGAAGTTCTCCGTGTTTTATAGTATATACAACGGCGATCGAAATAACGACCATAAGCTGAATTGTATGTAGTGTTGCGTATATATTTTTATCATTATACTATATCGGAAGTTAAACATAACAACGTACTAACCTATCTTATAATTTGTGTGTAATATGTAGATTTAATTATCTATATTAATATCATAAAAAAAAGAACACAAATTCAAAATTCGAATTCGCGACGAATATATAGGAGTTTATATTTATATTGGTTATTTTGTACGGTAATAATGCGCAGGCCGTAGGTATAATACCTTACTATTGATTTCACAATGTAGAGTGTTTTCTGTACATAAACACTGTAAGATACGACTATATAGAGGAACGCTCCAAAAGTTACAAATATGACACTAAACTCTGATGGTTTTCACGACACATTCTTATAAAGTCAAAACTTACAGTGTTCATTTTCAGAATCGTTGACAAAAGTCCATAAAATATATATATCTGATGCACCAATTTGTGATAACATTTATTTGGGTTATTTAGTCGCTATGTAGAAAATAATAATGGTTAATAACAGACACTTGAAATAACTGTCGGTTTAATAATTTTAGTATTTAATTTTCATATATGTATATAACAAGACATTTTTCAAATGAACATTTAATCATTTTTTAGCTAAATAAAGTGGTTAATTCAAGGGAGTATCGTGAAACTGTTTCTTCCCCTTTCCGAGTTTTTTTTAAACTAGAATTTGAAACGTATGCATACATTTATTGTTAGTAATATTATATTGCACATATACGAGAAATTACTATTATTTATTATCAGAATTCGTTTAATTCAGAACTCAATTTATAGAGAAATTTGTCAATTTTAATTTGCGTATTTCAACATTTTTTTAAAACTATGTGTTAACAGTTATTTGCACCTATTTTTAAGAATGAATTTTCAGAAATCTAATAAAAAGGCTTATTTGTTGTTGTTGTGGTATTTGCTTCTTCTCTTGAATCCGTGTCTAGGTAAACATATTTACTATGCTTAAAAACGTGTTAAAAATAAATTGTAAAACCAATAGGTAAACATTTTTGTATTTACTTCGCTCAAAATCTAAAAATATTGTTGTCCTTAAAATAAATGTTTGTTGCCAAAATTTAATTGAGTTTTTAAAGAAAAAAAATATTGTTTACAGATTCTTTAGACCTTTAAAATATGTAGTAAGATTAACACGTTGATAATGATTAACTTTTATGTTTATTAGTTCTATATTCAAATTCGAAGTTTTATAAATTGATAAAAATAAAAAGTATAATATGGTTAGAAAATACTATCATTGAATATATATTAAAATATTCAATACTCGTTTTGTTTTCTCTCATCTTTGCGCATTAGCCAATGAATAATTTTTTTGAGTGAAACTTGGCTTACTACTTTACAAAAGAAATATATATTATTATATAGTAATTAATTTTGTAATATTGTTTCATCATCAGTTTCGACTAAATCACTCAAGGTCTATCAACTCGCCTTCCATAATTCCTAGCTATGGTTTCCGAAGTATAATTATTTTCGTCATTATTGTTATCACTAAGATTTGCTGCAGATAAATCTCCAATTGTATATACATTAATTTATATCTATATATATCTACTTATAAATACTATTTTGACGCGCTGCAACCGGGAAATCGCATTTTACTGTATTTGCCGGTAGATCGTAATTGACAGTAGACAGATATTATAACTATTACCCAAATTATTAAAAAACCAATAGAAAATAATGTTTTAAAATTTTAAGCCTCCATAAAAAAAATATTTTTGAAATTTATTGAATGTTGTAATTACGTAATATGAATTATGATAAGTGTAATGTAACCTTGTATTAAAAATTTAACTATATGTACTATTTAATTAATAATCAAAATAAAAAGTTTGTTAAAAAAAAATCTGAGAATAGAAGCGTTCAAAAAAAAAAAAGGAATTTCACTTTAAATTCTCATTAAAAATAACGTTTGACTGTTGAGTCGATTTTTTATTTTTTATTTTAAAGGTACAATATCGATTATTGATTATAAATATCTATTTAATGTACTCGATGTTCGATCCTTTGATTATTGTCTAGTTGAAGTGACGTTATTGATCTCCAGTTAATAGTTAATAAATGTTATAGCGAACCCAATTATTGTTTAATACTTTGGAATCTTAGGTAGTCTTAATGCAATTATTATTAATATTAAAAGTTATCAAATATTTTTTTAAACGCCATCTATTGATAATTAAAGAACTAAAATTTAGCATAACGTTTTTTCACGGTCAGTGAGCTATCTAATACTATTTAATATGTGTATCAATACATATAATGAATGGTTATAATATAGTGAATAACTATAATTATATGTTATTTGTGATTAACCTTGTATGAAATGTGTCAGGTGTACACATTTTATAAAAATGTAAAACAAAATAAACAATCATTATTTAACGTTATTTGAAATTTGTATCATATCAATAAAACATTCAAATTAATAATCTGTGGAAATTTCATATTATTAGAATTATTATTTTATCAATGCCAAAATCGATTTTTCCAAAAATTAGTGTGTGTTGAAAATTGCTTTGTTTTTAATTTACACTCTGAGAAATTTCAAACATTTAATTACTCTAAAATAGATGGTATTACTACTTGAAACATTTTCGAAAAAACACATTGTAAAATGTATTGCCTACTCGTTATCCGCTTGATATTCAACTAAACTATTTATTTTTTATTTATATTTTAAAAAATTATTTTTTGTTTAGAATAATTATTTTTAATGTCGAATTTTTACAGTTCATATTGCATTCAATAAGTGATAATTTTTTTTTACACGATTTTGATTGAAGTAACAAATGTAGGTATTGGTTTTACAATGATGTGTTGTTTTCAATTAATTGATTTTTAGATAGTCGAATAATAAAAGTACTTAATTTGAGAATTTCACAAGTGAAAATTTGTAATAAAAAATAAAAATTTTATAATTAGCAACCAAATCCTATAAGTAAGCATTGGGAAGAGTGGGCTGTTACTTTATAACTATTTGAATTATTTTTCGAATATATTATAATCTAATACTCGTGTCCCAGTAAATACTCAATACACGGTTTCTGTGTTCTGTCCTACTGTATGTATCTTTTTATGGTTACTTGATGGTAGCTTGACGAATGACATAATATAACATTTAATAATGATGGAATTGAATACAGGATTTAATAAACAATAAGTGTCTGCAGGGTGTATATTACCAGGGTAATATTTAGGTAATAAAGCAATAATTAATTGAGATATATTTGTCTTTTTTAAAAATCATTGCTCCAACGCAACTTCGTTAAGGTTAACTGCTTTTGTTTTGTTTATATGTCTGCAATTCTGTATGCGTAGCCACGCGTAGGTAACTGGATTGTTTAACATTAGTTGGTTGCGCGCGTTGTAGGATAAGGTGTTGAGATACAATTTGTGTTAAATTATTTTTTTTATAATAGATAATTTAAATATATATTGTTAAACGTTCGATTATTGTTAAATATTAAAGTTACATATAGTTAAATTACGTGTATATATATATAATTTCACTTTGTCGGACTTTTAAAATTATTTGAAGACCATCTGTATTTCTATATATTTATTAGGTAAGACTATAATTTAAATTGTTTTAAACGTTAATTATATATATATATATATATATATATCAATAATATTTCATATATTTTCAAATATTTTGATTTTTATGTTTTATTTATTTTTTGATTATGCAATATAGATATTATATTATTTATCCAAATTTTGAAAAAAAGTTACATTAAGAATAATACGTTATATAATATATATATATATATATATAATATATATGTAATTAGTAATTATGTTTAGGTATGTTTGTATATAATTGTTTAACATCTCATTAAATTATAGAGTAAATATATAAATTATAGTTGAATTACGTATTTACGTTTCATTGTAGTAATGATGTGAAAAACTAAGATTATATTTTATTAGTTTAAAAAATGCATTAAACTGTAACTGACTGCAATTTACTAAATAGTATCACGTCGACGGAGCATAGTCAACAAACTGAGATAATGTACTATTTTTTTGTTATATTCTTATTATGCGTGTTCTCTACATGTGAATTGTGATTAAAGTGATTTCGTTTAAGCTCTTTGATGTTTTATAATTTTATTTAAATATTCTGTGCCGGATACATAAACAAAAACAATAATAGTTATTATAATAATAATAATACTAATAATAATTATAATAATATTAATAATAATAACAATAATAATAGTAACAATAATAATAATAACAATAATAACAATAATAATAATAATAATAATAATAATAATAATATAATGATAATAATAATAACGTCATTTTTAAATAAATTACTCGCGAGAAGTCTTTCATATTATTTATTATATAATTACATTAGAAGTGCAAATAGTATAAATACATTTTTTGTAATATTTTATATATATTATGTATAATCTTCGCTGTAAAATTGAAAATTAAACCACGATGTACCTTCTTAACCAAACAATAATATACAATGTATACACCATTAATATAAAGATTGATTATCGAAGTAGATATAAAGTTATCTTAATATTTATTTGGGTTTTAATTAAATATTTGAGAAGTATATTATTCTAACTTCCAAGCGTTTCAATCATTTAACGCATTGTACTCATTTATATGCATATATATTTAATTATTTATGATTTTTGTATTATTTACCTAAGTCTACACTATTAGATTCGGAACTATTTTTAAAATATTTTTTCTTTACTTATAAACACTTACGCTTAAATTGAGAAATAGAAATCGTTTTTTTATGTTTTTTAAATGCAATAATTGTTATCGTGTTAATATTAAACTTTTATAAAATAATATGTGTAAAATATATTTTTAATGATAAAAAAATGTTTGAATGATAAATTTCAAATTTTCAAATTTAAATAATTAACTATTTAAAAAATCAATTCAATTATCACTTACATAAATATTTAAAATTAAAAATGAATTAAATTTCTATGTTTTATAATTTCATTGAAAATGACCATGTAAAGTAAATGAGAAATTAAAAAATGTTATATTACTTATAAAATGTCTTAATAGGAATAAATAAATTTGTTTTATTATTGTTTATTTTTATATGTATATGCTTTCTGTAGTAATGATTGATAAATTAGTGAAGAAATATTGTACTATTATAAATCATACCATTGATTAAATGTATATTTAATTAATGATAATACAATATATATATATATATATTTATAGGTCATATAATATCAATATCAAGCCAATATATATAAATCCTATATGCATATATATATATATATAGACATAAAAAAAAGAAACTTATCAAAGTATGGGTGTTGCCTGTCAAGGTGTCTTTAATCAGTCTATGCTCTTTACGATAAAAAAATGCACACCAGGAACAAGGAAGAGAACCTTGAAGAATCTGCATTGTATAGACTGACTGGTTTCACGCACATATGTCGTGTAATTTAGAGGAAAACCAGTCGTCAATAAATTGTAGTAAAAATAATCCATTAATATGTCGGATCAGGACCATCTTAAATTTGTGCCGGGCATCAGGGAGCCAAGAGATTGGTAATCGGGAATGAAATGATTTAGTAAAACAGTTTACGTCTCGTATGAAATGTATTATACGATTTAGTAGTTTTATTTTTTACGCCCGGGCGGGTGTGCCATACTGCGTCGTATACACACTTATTCATTATTAAGTTTTATAATTACGTTTAATTCAAAATTGCATTATTTTAAGTTTTTTTAATAAATCGAAGTTTTACAATTATATGTCTATGAATTTTTCGAAAATACTTGTGTCGTATATTGGTGATCGTATTAAGTACGTGTAAATTGCACGTACTTAATTCCTATTTCGAGACTAAACGTTTTGTATAAAATGCAAAACATTATTAAAATTACAAGATACGTCGGACTATACAAAATGTATTTTATTTACACAAAATAAAATTGTCCAAGAAATTTCAATTGTTTTCAATCAAGTTTTCAAATAAAATACAATTTTTTGAAATTTTTCTCAAACATAATTTGTATTTGTATTTATTCTGATAGTATTTATCGTTTTTGAGAATTTTTATGTTGATTAAAATCTACATTATAATATTATATTTGATACATTTCCAAAATTTGAATTGACAATTTTTTTTTTGTAATTTGGATTTCCAAGTATAGCAGAATTATGAGTTTCTTATTAATTAATTAATTAATTAATTAGCTTATCTCTTTATTTTGTCATGATTTGAAACATAACATTGAAATTATAATAAATTGAGATCTGGTCAAAATCGTCTTTCAAATGTGATGATTTATTTAATCATTTTGAAAAAAATAATAGTTTAAAACTAATAAAATATAATAGAGCACTTGTGATTGTTTTATACTTAAATTTATAAACCCAAAATCACACAAAAATTATACACTTTTACTGCGTGTACGTATTTCAAACAACTACGTTGTCACAATCAGTGCGAACTACTAAGTTCTAAGAACTAAGTAGTTTATAAATTATAAATTTAAGAGTTTAATACTAGCTGACTTATTCCAACACAAGTGAGGGAGGACGATATGGTACCCCATATTAGATTTTTTTTTGTATCCGGTGCTAATTAAAAATATTGTTTATAATAATATATTTTTACTTGAATGTTTTGAATTGTTTTAAATTCTAATAAATTATGTACTGTTCATAAAACTTTCATGGCATTATTCGTGTTTATTATTTTTGCTATATTGTGTTTGTTATAATAATTAGTATTTAGTAGAATATTTAAACGAGTATGACATGTTTTTAATATATTTATGTATTTTTGTTATCATTAAGTTCATCATATTCATGAATATATGCATTAATATGAATTAATTAGTTTTGATTGTTTATTGGCGTATTACCGTTATAACTTTATAAAGTCTAGAGTCAAAAAATTAAAAAATTAAAAGATAAACCGTATTAATTATATATTGTATTTAACAATTGTAAATGTTATGGTTTTTTATTATTTTAATTACTAAATTATTTACTATTATTTGTATTTAAAAAAAATCTATTACATATTTTGATTAAGGAAGGATTATCAATTTTGTGTTGTTTGTCTAAGTACTTAACTTTTTGTAGTAGCTTAGACCACGTGAGAAATACGTGTAAAGTACATACATGTAATGTGGCATTGGTTTCTTAAAACTTTTATTTCATTATGTTTATTTATAAATTATTTTTTAAATGTATACAGTTTTATTATTGGTTTTACTTTTTTATATACTAGAATAGTCAGATTACATTTTAACATATCCGGGACAATACTAAAATTCTAAAATGAAACATACTTTTATAATTATTTTTTTGAAAACAATTTTTACGTAATACAAAATTAATAAATGATAGGTATGCGGAGTTACATAGCGAATGACTACCATTGAATGATACAATAATTATATTATATATGTAGTTCAATGGTGATGACTGTTTTACAATAATAATATAATATCACCTAATAATTGATAAAATGCGAGCCAGTCAATCATTCGCCGCACACAATCTAATATTATCTTTATTGTTTTGATTTGTACACATAAATGTAAGATACAAAGTAAGTTATACAAATAATAAAGCCATAATTTTACTGAAGTCATAAAATATAAAGTTAAAAATACAAATTGTTAAATAAAAATTGAATTCCGAAACATTATTATGGTAATGCTCAAACCGGTAACAACGCCGTCATGAAAGATTTTTTTCCGAACACCGCAACAAGAGTTCGAAAACCGGTGACTTCTCAGATTTTCTGAAACGAATGGTCACTCTATTATATATTCTAGTGAAGTGTTACTATAAGCTGTTAACACAAGTTGGTTAAATCTTTTTTGTTTTTGGTAACGTGGGGTTGAATCGTTAAACATAATTTATAAATTAATATTCAATGATACCGTTTTAATTGTTACTTTTTTAATTATATAAATCAGCACGTATTTTTAACTGGAAATATTTGTAATTTACTTTGAACGGATACAAATAGGGAGTGGTCAACCTATATAGCACAATGTGTATTTAATTTAACTGTGTGGCGCGAGCGCAATTCTAATTGTAGAGAATGAAAATTCAATATGTACGGACACTTACAAAGAAAAAAGACGGTTGTACAGGTGTCCGCTATTCAGAACTGTTTCGTAGTATCCATACATAGAAATTCTAGTATATATTTAAACAAAAAAAAAATCAAAATGTTGAGGAGAGTGATAAGTAGATTGGTTCTATAAATGTACTCCAAAATGTATTGGTATTGCAGGTAAATCATTTTTTTAAAGTTAAATTGTACTTACTTTAATTGTTAATATTTTGAAACATATACTTATTTAACACATAGCTAATACATTTACTATTAAATTTTTTCAAATTTTTTAGTTGCTGTATTATATTAAAATATAACTATGAATTATGATTAATACTAAGTTAGGTATTAAGATTTATAATGAAAAAAACAGAATCGTAAAATTGCAATTTGTTACAATTTTATTAAATATTTTTGAATTATTAAAAAAAAAAAGATGAAAATCGTTTTTAGAATAAAATAACAATTACTTTCCAACTTACAATTATTGTTATCACTGTATTTCACAAAAATCATTGACTTGAATTCAACGTGCAAACAAATTTTTTTAGTTTGTTCCATATTATTAACCTTGTAATGAAATTATGTACTTTTTAAATTTGTTTTCTTGCATAATTAACACATGTTTTGAATTCATTAAATCAAAATCTAGTTTTTACCGGATATCGAAAACAAGTTTTGTAACTCTAGCGTGAGTATAAATACTTGTTTTTATACGTACATGGTATAAAAAACAGCCTCTATTGTTATTCATTTTTAATTATTTTTATGTAGCCATAATAATATATCATACAATTTAAATGAGTTTATAGAATATATGAATATATGAATAATGTATAAGTGCTCTGTACTTAAACATACTATTTTATTATTGTTATGTAAACTTGTAAAAACCATTTTAAAAATAGTTCTTGGCTCAGTTCAAAAAATTATGACGTACAAATTCAAAAACAAAAAAAACAGATTAAATTATTTGATGATTAATGCTAATAAATAATATGAATATTTAAATTAAATTAATAACATTTTAAAAGTATAGCTGCTTAAATATATGTGAATATTTAGCAATATATTGGTAAAATGTAAAAATATGTGTGTACATTTAAAGGTTAGGTTAACTATGAATAAATTTGAAAGTGTAAACTAAATTTAACAAATATAGGTTTATTGTATATATTTATTAATTATAAGAGTCATAAAAACATAGTTGAAAAATCCGTAAAACATATAAAATAATACTTAATTTTATGATAACATAGATAAATCAAAATTTTCTATAGTTTGAAAATATTAAATTTGATTGATGTCTGTCTATCTGAGCGCTCGATTTGTTAAATTTCTAACGAATTTTTTTAGAAAAAGAAAAGATACAACTCTGGTTTTTGGGTACTGGTCATTTCACATTTCCCCGTTATAAAAGACTAATGAGCTTTCAAAATATTACTTTTTTAAAATGAAGTATATTATCTGTGTTCAATTTTATATTATTATTTGCAGATTTACAGATATTTGTAAGATATTTATGTAAGATACTTAAAATTATTTATATATTTATAAAATATATTAAAATTCATTATTTATAATAATTCAAAAAACAAATTTATTATTTTTAATTACTATAATTTGAATCATAACAAGTAATTATGATGACATTCCAATATAAGTTTTATAAAAAAAAAAATCGTGATGGGATGCATTCAGAATGTACTGTATCGTAATCTGATTAACTCGGCTACTCAGCTATGAAAAGCTATCTGCAGTTATAGTAAATAACCACATTTGTAATCAACAATAATCTGTACGATATCACTGTATATATAGCAGTTATTTGTTTTTTAAGAACTTTAATTATAAAAATTACATAATGTTGGTATTATATTTTACTTGGGCGATGTAATGTAAAAAGTGTGTAAAATTTGTGTAGATGAATGTGGTTTCAGAGTGTGTTCTCGAATAAAATAATTTTTCGTTATTTGTATCACTATATATAGGCAGTACAAGTGACTATACACTATAAGGAACGCATATCGTTCAACTAAACACACTAATAATAACGCATTATCTTATACCTACTTAAAATTTAAAACCCATAATATGATAAATATAATAAAAATTTGATTCATTTTATGTTGTAAATATAGGTTTTCTTTACTATTTATCATTGAATTTAATGATGATGGCTTAATTTATAAAAATATTTTACAATTTTTAATCTATTAATATACTAATATGCAATAATGTTTTCGTTATAATCTTTAATACAAAATTACGTAAGATGCAAATGCGTGTTTCGATTTGAATACATAAAATCGTGTTCGTAAACGTATTTATATATATACATATATAGCTTTTAAACATAATAAAGGTTAGCTCAGATTGAGTAATAACAAAGACGTGTCTGCGTTTGAAGATAAGTAAAACGATAATAAAATAAAATATACACATTACACGTTTTAAACTTAATTAAATATATACATATATATACGTTCATTAGTATCCCCATATTATATGCCAATGTTTGTAGAATATAAATTTAAATAAATATAATAATTAAATCTATCAACGGACCTCACATATGTATATATAAAGTGTTCTAAATTTAATCTAATAATTAGGTTAAATTATACTTGGTCAACGTGTAAAAGAAAATCGATTGTTAATTGGTTTGTTCCTCAATTTTAAATCATCTGAGTAACAATTGTTTTTTTATCATTTGAACGTCCAAATTATGCACCTACTGTCAAATTAATTAATATAAATTATTTATTTGAACACATTTTATTGTTATGTAAAAGACATAATTATAGCTATTTAAAAAATGTATATACGCTGTTGTTTACATACATTATTTGTACTTTGTAATTTGTAGTGGTTGCTAATATTAAAGTTTAATATTTACTAAATTGCATCTGCCTTTAAATTTGATTTTATCGTCTTCAAAAATTCGTTTTCGATACGCATCGAGTGATGTAAAATGTCTCATTTTATTAACGAATTAATGAATTATTTGTTTACATTTTATAGTACTATGTTAGGTTAGATATTAGTACTATGTTAGGTTTTTTGAAGCCACAAGTGATTAAGATATATATAACTTTATAATGTTTTTTTATGTATATATTCAAAGATTTGGGATATAGTGCTTTAAAAAGTTTCGAGCAGTCCTATCTATAGTTATATAGATACATAGTTTGGAAATTGACATAGGTAAATGTGTATACTTTAAACAGGTTGTTTTTAAAAAAATGCCGTTTTCAATGTTTGAATGTTAAATGGCATAACATTATTAATAAAATCTAAAAGCCAAACTAAATGAAAATGTATTTAAAAAAATATTTATAGTGATTTATTTTGCTTAAATTGATTTCAGTTCATTAGGTGTACTCATTCGTCCATTTTTGTATAGCGCAATGCTCATGTACAATTGAACAATAATAATTGCAGATGAATCAATGAATGTAATAGTAATAATGGGTAAAAATAATGAGTAATATAGCATTTGATGGCCATCATAGGTCGCACGTACTAATTCTAGTATCAAATATGTTCATGTCAGATATGTATTCATTTTGATCCTTGCACTCGTGTTAATGATTTACAATTGGTCTTATATGACTTATTATACGTGGTCATACAATTCATATATAGAGATGTTAGACGTGGATAATATAATAATATTTGTATTACTAATGTTGGTATTGTAGTGTTTGTCTATTGTATACTGCACAATGTTAAATTAAAAAACAAATTGTAATTCTTTTTTAATACTCGGAGAGAGAGAGCCGGGTTTATTATTAAAATAATGGTAGTGTACAAGTATTTGGTATTATATATAAATGTGTTTTATATTATTTTAAACGTTTAAATACGATATTATTATTGTATTCTGAAAACAATATAAACGTTTCACATGATCAACCTGACAGATTGTAGGTGGTCCGCTTACGTCATGTTCCTCTACAAGTTCATATCTGGCTTAATGAACTCTCCCTCTCTCCTAGGAAATATTAACTTATATTTTATGTTTGAGTCTAGAAACACCGCTACTTTCAGTATTACTTATTCATTCACTAATTATATTTATAACTGGCCTCTTCCTTGTCTTATGCGACTTTCCAACGAGAACCCATTTTTTGCCAATTAATTTTTGGCGGAGATTTTATTGTTATGCATGTTAACCATTTTTGCATGTATTGTAGTCATATGTTTTTACAATGTTTTTGGGCTCCAAACCTGTTTATATTTTAAAAATATATAAATATATGTTCAGAAATATTTTAATGGTTTTTTTCTTTCTATGTTTGAATAATAATAATAATAATAATAATAATAATACGTGTATAGGACTGATAAATTAAAACGCACATTTTTCTCCGTCTAATTATTCAAACTAATTTAAAAAGAGCAATTAAAAATTATATTAATAATTCTGTTATCTATAAATTGTAGTATTTGCTTGGGTTCCATATGTATCGAAACTAATCTCATTTTAGTTGTACTCCTAGCTGTACTTCACTCTCGGGTACAGTCGTTAAACTGTAGCCATGACATCTTATAACAACGTGATCATCGCGCATTATTACTAGGTGTTTTGGCACTTTTTTTAAGTCTCTGTGTCTTTTTTTTTTTAAACTTGGCAATTAAACTCCTTTGTTGGCACGTCAAGTTGTGTGTCTTATAACATGTTACTAAATTTAGAACAAACCGTGTACATACCTAAGTTATTTTCAGATCACGATTGAGTGTTTAGTTAGGATTAGATATTTTGATGGAAATAATCAACTTCCCCGAGTCGTTATCACTATATATATACTCATATATATAAATGAGTGTTCGTTTTGATTATTAAACTGTCTAAAGCTGTTAACACTACAATGAATTTTGATTACATTTAATCATGCTATAACGTAATACTATCAATAGACGGTGTGATGAACGAACATTTTTTTTTAAGTTTAAGTTTTATAGTCTTGTGTGTAAATAACCAAATTTTTATTGGCTAAAAACATTGAGGTGTAGATTAGAGAATAAAATTGCATGATTATTCAAGATTAATAAATAATAATAATATATATTAATCATTTAGGTCAATAGTGTTGATATTGAGAAAATTTAATGAATACGGACTTTGCACGGCCTGTATACAATTATTATATAAAAATAAAATGTTATTGTTGGTGACCTATGAAAATGCATATAACAGTTATTATAATCAACCAACTTGGATTACAACCAAAAGTCATTATATTGTGAAAATAACTATAAATTATCGTAGTAAATAACAACCAGGCCAATACATAACTATAGTATGTACTTCTACCTAGTTATTTGCATATTATCTGATTTAGAATTATTTTTCTGAATTATATGAATGGGTATATAGGTAATTATATTTTCGATAATTAATAATAATATTTTGTTATTAAAATTAAATACGTAGTTATTTTATGTTTATTTCAATATTATCCAACCGTAAAATTTAGATTGATATATTGTAATATACTAAGTTACAGAAATGTGTTATTGCAATGCTACTTAATATTTATTTCAGTTGTGTTAAAGTGAACTAGTTATACAACTGATCATTATTAGTTATTACATAATAAATCATTTTTCAAAAATTTTCTTATAGAAATTTCGATAGATAACGTATGATATAATTTGTGTTATGTTCAGTGTTAGTGCATTTAACATTAGTACAATATTTTAATTAACTTATTTCGCGCATTTACTTTCAACAATATATTAAAATTGTTTTATGATTATTATAATCGCAGATATATTTCTATTGAATTTCTTTGGATTGTTTGGTGTTTATACCGATTAATTAACTAAAAAGTATGAGGTTTAGATTTTTTTTTATCTTTTAAATTATAATTATTATTACACCTATTAGTAATAAATCAAAGCATTGCCGGCAAGTACCATTGATTAAAAATTTTAATAAATCATTTTACTATACATCTGTTGTTCAAAACAACAACTTTTATCTAATATAATTAGGAATTACTGTTTGAGTTATTGGAATTAGATAAATAAAAATACCTATGTAATCAGAATAAAAGGTGAAATTTATTGCGATATTAAAAAAATGTAATCATTGATATTTATACGTGTGATCTCATTTTAAGTATTAGTTGATCCGTTTGTATTTTTATCTTTGTTTTTGAAAATAACGAGAATAATTTCTCCTGGCAATATAAATCAGATGTACATGATTTTACTATAAGACTATTTTATACAGTATCTAAATACATTTTGTTTTTACTCACAATATTATATAAAAGCCAGTGCTAAATATTTTGTTGTTATATAATACACCTGTACAAAAAATACCACAATTGTATTATTTATCTGTTTATATTTGATTTTAAGAAATATAACATGTTGTAAGGGATAATGATTACTTCTAAAAATAAATTCTTCGTTACAATATCCGCGTATCTCTCGAAACGATCATGTGTAACTCATATTATAATGAAAACTAAATTTCCCCGATGAAGGAATGAACGAATAGCGTCTATAAATATTAACGGTTGATTGAACAATAACTTAAAACAATACTCCGAATATTTCCTTATAACATTATTTATTCTGTAGATTTAATTAACAAAACGTTTTGTCTTCAGTTTATAAAAAAAATAAATAAATAAATAAATATATATATATATATATATATATAAATTTTAAAATTGATAAATAAATTGGAAGCGATATAGTGTTTTGTGACGTTAGGCCAAGGATTACACAATTGTTATTGGGTCCTGATAAGAGCTACAGCGGGGCGTGCTCTATCCGCATGTAAAAACTTGGATGCCGCCGACATCAGTGTACGGTTAAACGTCTTAAATGACACATACGCGTTGTTGATTATTAGTCTTAGAGAATATTTCAAAGTCAATTTACGAGTTCTTTAATTTATTCTTATCTTTATTATTATTATTATTATTATTATTATTTTTATTTTTTTTTATTTTATTTATTTAGTGTCTGAATATGTTTACATGGATCATCCAATGGATTTCCGAAAATAGCAGGCCTTATTCTACCTGATTGTTTTAGAATTGCATAATCAGTTTTTATATATAAGATATCGACGTCCAAAATATTATTTTCAAATTTACTCAACATGACTGTAGAACCGCCTAGCCCTAATTATTCGCCGGTGAACACGCTCAACGATGAACATTTCTCTTCTAGCACTTCCAAAAAGAGAGACACCGTCGATGAGACCGGGTATATAAGCAAGATGAAACTGTTCCTGGCCACATCATCATCGGCTCAGAGTTCAAAGACTAAATCATCCAGAAATTGTAATTGTAAGTAATTCATTATTTCAAATTAATTCTATTATATACGTAAATAATACCTTTATATATATATGTGTGTTTTGTATATATGTAAGTGATGGATTTAAGTTGTATTTTTAAATTTCGATAATAATATTATATTATTGTTAGTTTCATCAAAATAATTAATCTTGCATTGTTACTTCAAGTCTTAATTTTATTAAATTATAATATTATAAATAATAGTATTTATATTAACAATGATTAGTGAAGTTAATAATTGTCAATATAATTTGAACTTTACGGTTTTTGAAATATAGTGTAACGTAATAACAACATTTTCGAAAATAGTAATTCAAATTTATTTGAAAACACACTGAAAAACAAATGTTTTGAGAGTTACATAAAATAATAAACATTGCTGAAATTGTATATTATAAATTTTCGATTTCTTTAAAATTAAATATTATTTCTAAGTATTTTTAAATTTTATTTTAATGAGATTCTAACTACAAAATTATCATATCTCGACTATCACAATAAACACAAAAATAATTTTAATAGTGACATACATGAAAGAAAGAAAATTTTCTAATTTGTATGTTACAATAAAATAGCCAAAATAAATCTAGTTAATCAAGTTTGCAATTAATTTTACTAATTTTTCTCAGTTTTTAACAGTTTTCTCTAAACTAGTACTCTTATTTATACTGCACCTACCTTTGTCTAATTCCAAATATAAAATACAAAGTTATATATGAAATATTCGCAACATAAATTTATTATACTGTTATACTACTGCTTATAATCATTATTATTTATGATTATGTGAATATAATTAATTTAATTTCTGTGTTATATTATAAATACAAGTTATATATACATTGGTAATTACGTAGGTAGTAGATTAATCTACGTAAGAATATAAGAAGAAAAAATATGATCTTATGACTTCTAAGCAAGCCATTATTAGCTAAAACAATGTGCCTTATTTTTCTAATAAACATATAGACATTTTATGTTTTGTATTTTTAATATGTTTTATGTTGCATAATAACACCACATAGCTAAAACGTATTTTTTTCTTTATTCGTTATCAGCGTATTCGTTCGATAAGGTTTGTTAAGTAAATCTATGTATACTACTAATCACTACATTATAGTCTTCGTTATCTATGAAAATTAACCATTCAAAACAATACCAAAACCAAACGGATGTTACTCGCATCGCTGACAGATATAGGTCATTATTTTGATGGATTTCAGGGACATTAATATATTAATAACTTTTAAAGAATGATTATTATTATTAATATTATTATTATTTTTATTATTATGACATGGTAACTGCGTCCTACAATCATAATTTAATTTTAGTTACAGATATACAGTCAAAATACAATAAATAATTTATTATTTAAATAATAAATTCTAGTAAAAAAATTAATATTTCATAACTTGATAAAATGTAATGGATATGATGTTATTACTAATTTTAATTAAAACCCTTTTATATTAATTTTCAAAAGGTATCGCAGAAAAAAAGTATATATTATAAAAAAATTCCCCATCCACGCCTGGATATATCTAAAACGTGTGTGTGAAATAGGTATATTATTTTACATGCGTGGTCAATAATCGACGATTAATGTAACACAAAGTATTGTGAACTGCAGATGACGTTAAATTTGATTTCATACAAAAAAATTCAAAATAATGAGAATATATATATAAATTATACATGTATCATGTTTAAGATTTTAATTCCACTGTTAAATAAAGACGTCAGCCTTTTTACTGCCGCGTTCCTAAAATATTATTATATTATATATTAAACAAAATGGGGCACGTTAAAATAAAAATGAAAACGAATATTGTATTAAATTTGCTATTAGTATATACATGTCAGGCGTATAACGAATATTGTATTAAATTTGCTATTAGTATATACATGTCAGGCGTATAACCAATGTATTTAAATTGTATTTTAATATACAGATGTGGTCCGACTAAACTATAATTATTATTCTATTAGGATTTTTTCCTATATCTAATTTAGTTTTAGTTTATTTTTTTTAGTAATTTATACGTTTTATTAAATAATAAATGAATGTTCATTCTTCAACTTTGTACGTAGAACACCGAAGTGTATATTATTCACATGTGGCAGATTTACGAGGAGGGAGGGGGGGTTAAGGGTATTGAACCTCCTCAGACACTTTGTAGTGATCCATATCCTAGTACCAAAATACTAAAATACTTTTTTTTATATTAATTTGTTGTACTATTTTTTTGACCCTTCTCCCCCAGAAAATTTTTGAAAATTCGCCATTACTATTCACACTATATTATTGCATAATTAAAATTTATTTAATTTAATTAAAATTAAATTAACTAATTTCTAGTTTTTGCTATATATATATATATTTTTTTTTTTATCACAGTAATTGACGAAAATGATCTATTATTATTTTTAATTCAACATATACCGTATGCCTATACTATACCTATACGTCTATAAATATATTAGTTTCCACTGTACACATTAGTGCAGTCTCGATATTTTGTTAGTTATGCATATTTGAATATAATTGCTTAGTTTGTATTTTATACAAAGTCTGGATTTTCCGAGAAACTGCCTGATTATTATATGTTTATTTTAACTATATAGATTAAGTATCATGTTGGTTATAGGATTTGAGTAAGTATACAATATTGTACAATAGAAACTCGGTATAAAAAATTTAATTTAAAATTTAAATTTAAATATAATACGTTTTTAAACTTAAAACTATTAGTTAATTCAATTTTATTGTTTTAATATCATGAAATATTTCTGTTCATTTTCAAAATAAATATAAAATATTACAATTTAAAAAAAAAATTTTTTTATACTAATCTCTTACAAAAGTGTCTATTATACAAGTACTGCATGCACAATGTATATCGTATAGTGGATCTAATTATATTAAATATTTAAGGGAGGGATATGTTTACTTTTGTTAACATTATTCGATTGTGTGCAATAAATTGTTTTTATTATTGTCTGACGACCGTTGTAAAATTAGCCTTATCAGTTTGAAAGGGTTAAGATTTTTGTTAATGGACCAAAGTGTCCACTTCCTTTTTTTCTGATCACCGAATATTCAATATAAACTAATCAAAAATCTATAGTTGAGATGACAGATATGATACTATAGTGGTTGTATTTAATTAAAGCAAGTTAAACACTTCATTAATAACCAATATTTATGGACTATTAATTTTTAAGTGAAAATTAAATTACTATACTCAGATATTTTATCACGCTTAATTATCTATAATTAACATTTAGTTATTATTGATTGTTTGTTAGAAAAAAAAGAAAAGAAAATCGTTTCAATAGACATTTGTTTAAATATAGGTTCAAAAGAGGATCACGAAACTTTTGTTACGATATTTAATACAATTTTGCAATTTCGCTATTTTTGAACCCTACTGTGTGAGATGTGTCACACCAGAGTAAAGAATTTCCCAGAACAAAAACAAATTGTGTGACACATCAAAATTGGAATTTTCAAGGTCGAAAAATCCCGCGGCGTAATCGGTTTACCGAATGAAAAATGTAACGAACCGACGAAACACAAAATGGGTTTTCGATTATAATAGACGATGTGTCTGTACGACTACGCCGTAGAAATGAAATTTTGTGACGTTAATTTGGTTGTTCAATAAAGTGAAAGAGTTTTATCAATCATAAAAAACTTGAACGTACGTAAATAATAATAAATGTTCATTGGTCGTATTACTTTCATGTAAAATAATTCAAAATTACGTACATATTTTATATATCATTCTAAATTTTATGTTAGGCAGCGTTCGCACCTAAAACAGATGAAGTATTGAGTGAATTGACAAAAAAATAGATTTAATAACTTAATAATAATAAAATTATTTAATAAAGTGATTTCCTTAAATTATGACTTATGTTTTCAATGATCAAAGTTCATGTTGAAAAATCAGCCTCATCCCCCTATGACTTAATTATTTGATCGCCACTGAATTTAAAACTCAGATCGTATGGAATATAGTAATTTGTGCGAAACTATAATTTATTATGATTTTCTTAGATTTTGAAATTTAGAAATTTGTAATTTGAATTTGATTTCAAACATTTCGTTGAATTTAACACTTGCTATACTTATCTTAATAACAGAGATTTGTTTTTATTGTTTTATTGATCATCTATTTGTTTTTATTTATGTAATTAAATAATTAAGTATTTACAATATTTGATCATAAATTAAAAAACATAAATCTCCTTCCCTCAGAAAAATGTAATAATAAATACATTTTTTCTTAATAATTTTTTCTGTGCATGCTCTTCATTAACATATGTGAATACAACGATTTGTTTTT
Organism: Schlechtendalia chinensis; assembly: GCA_019022885.1. Lineage (NCBI taxonomy): Eukaryota > Metazoa > Arthropoda > Insecta > Hemiptera > Aphididae > Schlechtendalia > Schlechtendalia chinensis. The sequence goes on from CM032341.1 coordinate 4,337,167, forward strand.
CTTAAATATATTCTATTAACCATTATAATTTATAAATTGACATGTATATGTGTAGATATAAGTAATACAAGGTTCTATAATTTCATAAATCTTAAATCTATACATTTTAACGCAGCTATATGAATGAATATTAGGAAAATATACATAATAATACCTATATTTTCGTATTTACATAAATAGAGCACTATATTAGTTGTATTTATTGCTGGCAATACTATTTTTAAAACGATTATAAGTATCTACACATTCTTATAAAATATAGTGCTGCTTTTTTTTAATGGGATTCAATTCCGTATGAATCATAATATATTTAAATTTATACATTTAAGTATAAAAAGTCACAAGTGCTCTATTATATTTTATTATGACTCATATCAACTAACAATTGGTAAATTATTGATTTGGAGAAACATAATCTTGTGTATGTGATTGCATGTCAGAACCATTTTTTTCTAATAGTTTAAGTTATATTTAATCATATTTTTTTCAATAACTTTTTCATGTTGCTATACTATATCTTATCAGTACATAAATAGGTAGGTATGTAATACAATATTAAAGTAATGGTAAGCAATATGTTCGTCCTTAATTTATATATAAATTCGATATTATCTAATGTGTGTTATACATATAGTTATAGTATATAAGTAGTATACATATAGTTTATTTTATGCATATATATTTTGTGTTAATACAAAATGTCTAATAAACTATGAGTAATAATACTTTTAGCTTAAGTACCTTTAACCAAACCTAATTTTAGATGTAGGTACTTAAATTTAATTTTAACAATGTTATGTCAACATATAACAATACAAATACATACAATGCCAGTCATTTTGTTAAGAGCTAATAATAGTCAAGTGACTAATTATTATAGCAAAAAATCAAGCAGGAAATGGACCAATATTACTATTGTACAACACTATGTGTAAATATTTTACCTACATCACTTGTAAACTTACGAATGATCATTACAGTTGCATATCATATAACATACATAACTTTTTATATCATAATTTAGAATATGAAATATAGTACATCCTCCCCCCCCCCCCCGCATGTATATACACCAATTCATTGGCATTTATTAATTTCCATTTTTATTTTCTCCATGTTATACTTAAAATTATAAGTTAATAGAACAACTGAAGATTTAGGTATGAATAGATAACTGAAAAAATTCCATTAATAATCTTTTACTTATATTTAAAACTATTATTAAATCAATTTTATGTAGAACCGTTTTTCCTCTTATTTTTTCATTGCATTTTGTGGTTATGTACATTTTGCAATTCATGTCTAAATTCTTGAATGAATATATTATGTTTTTTCTATGTTGAATGAATGATAAATTTTACTTACCCTATAAAATATTCTACATAAAAACATTTCTACATTATTATCATAATTATACAATTTGTAATAACTTCTTCATTTAAGTCTTCATTCAAAATATGAATTAATTATAAGCCCTGCCTGGCAAACCCGTAATTGTAATGTTTTAATTTATTTTTACTTATAAAATGTATTGCTAAAGAATTTCTTAATTTTGGTGAGAGTCCAGTCCCCAAGATCAAAAACATCGATTTTAATAAGTAAGTTTTCAATCATTTTGTTAATTATTGTCTGGTCTTTGCCCTTAATATGTCTGTTTTTAAAAATCTTGTTAGTAATATGTTATTCAATTTAAAATTGATTTCAGATCCCTGTACAATACTACTTATATTAGGATTTGTATTAAGTTTATGTCTTACAATTTTCATATGGTTCACGGATCTGTACACAACCGAATTATTTAAGGTAAAATTTATAAAATATTTTCAATTCAACATTTATTATAAAATTATACAATTTGTTTATTTTTTTTTATAGAGACTGACAATTCAGAATGGTAGTTTACTATACGATTCGTGGAGAGAGCCACCAATTAAGCCTTTAATGTGTGTGTATATATTCAATTATACTAATGTTAATCAATTTATGTCCGGCGAACACCAAAAACTCAAAGTTCAAGAACTAGGACCTTATTGCTATAGGTAAATAGAACAATTTTTATGTTTTCGTACATTTATTATTTATTTTATTTATTTCAATTATTATTATTATTTTTTTATAGGGAAACTTTATACAGAGTAAATGTCACTGATCATAAAAATGGTTCTCAGACTTTCAATGAAATGAAAGTTCAAGAATTTGACTATAATTCTTCCAATGGAACAGATTTAGATATAATTACTGTACCAGACATTCCATATATTGTAAGCATTTTACAAAATAATACAGTTTATTAATAAATAATATGTTTGTATATGTATATATATATATATAATATATATAATATATATATATATATAACCATATTATAATATATTTTTAATTGGTCTTATTTTTATTACTAATTTAATACAATTAGCCAAAACAATGGGCATATATATTTTTTATTTTTACATTTGATTTTTTTTTTGTCAATTTACTACATAATTCTTTAAAATTGAAATTTTGTTTTTAAGCAACAAAAAATATTTTTTAAAAATGATGAATTTTATATATAGAATTTTAATTTTTAAATAAGCTTAATAAAATACAAATGAAAATAAATAAATCTATGTAATTATCATATAAATTAAATATAAATACAAATTATGTTTTTTAATATTGTTGAGAAATGATTTTCTTAATTATTCTCTAGTATTGTATATACTATGATTTACAACAAAATTAGAGTGTTTATTATTTTGCACCTAAATCTGTTTGTTATCAAAAAAAATTAATTTGCTTTTAACTGATTGTTACATGTTTTAAAATTGTACAAAATATACTTATTGACAATCAATTAATATTTAACTATAATTTTGATTTTAGAGTGCTATAGCATTGACCAAAGACGAGAACTTTATTCTAAGAACGGGTATGTCATCACTTTTAAACCAGGTGTCTGATTTTCCGTTTGTCACCGTCAGTGTTTACGATTTTTGTTTTGGCTACCAAGATAATGTGATAAAAACATTAGGTACACTAGCTAAATTAGCCAATAAGCCAACTCCATTTGATAAATTTGGTTTACTTATCAAAGTAAATATAATATAAACAAAGAATGTTTTTAATTAATCTAAATGTATGTTATTATGTTATTATTTTAGAGAGTAGGAGTTAATCCTGATCGTTTGACAGTGAGCAACGGTCAAAACGATTTGAATAAAATGGGTCAAGTGTCACATTTAAATGGAAAAACAATGCTGCATCCATGGAGTACAGACGAGTGTAATTCAGTGGGTGGAAGTGACGGCATGTTCTTTCCTAGAGAAGAGGTTCTTCATGGACAAACCATACATTTATTCCATAAAGATTCTTGTAGAAAATTACCATTGACATTCCATTCCAAAGAAAAAGTAAATTTTCTATTCAGATTTGCAGTCTTGAAAATTAAGTCACTTATTATTGTTATGTTTGTTTTAGTTAAAAAATGGTGTAATGGGACATCTGTACACTCTAGCTCCAAATGTATTTAATAACTCGGTTCCTGAAAACAGCTGCTATTGTACCCGTAAACCTTGTATGCCCGATGGTATTTTTGATATGGGGCCATGTTCTACTCGTAAGTTTTTTTGTTTTTTCAATCATGCAATTTTTCAAATGACCACGTATTCCATAGGTTCACCGGTGGTCGTGTCACGTGTTCATTTCTTGTACTCTGATCCGTCTTTATTGAATGCCGTCGAGGGTCTGAGTCCTGATCCAAAAAAACATGAATTACTCTGGCTTGTTGATCCTGTATGTCGTACAATACATCACGTATTGTATTGTTTGTTGTGTATTGGAATCGTATTTGATTCCCTTGATAATTTTATATTTTATTGATTTAGTTGATTGGGATTACAATTGAGACTCAAATGAGAATACAGCTTAATATTCAAGTACGTAATCCATACCAGTATGGTTCCCTGTCAAAAATAGCTGACAATACTATATTACCATTTTCTTGGTTTGAAATAGTAAGTGCAAAATTGACTATAATATCTTAATAAAAAATGTTGAAGCTCTTAACATAACGGTTATTTTTATTTTTTATACACAGAAAACCGGTGAAGCATCACCTAAATTGAGCATGCTGTTGTTCCATTTAACTTTCACCTTTCAATGGATACAGACATTCCTGATGTGCCTGAGTCTAGTCGGATTGTTATTCACATCATTCTGTCTAATGCGTATGCTCACTAGACGCTTCAATACGAATATGGTGATAATTTCCAATGAAATTGAACCGATAAACAGGCCCAATGAAAAAATTCCTATTGTTTAATTCAATTACTACATTTTATTTACTTTTAACTTTTAAATTGATATTTTTATAAAATATATATATATATATATATATATATATATATATATATATATTTATATATTATATTTATTTATTTATTATTAATTGTAAATAAACAAACTTATAGATTTGTATTTAGTGAAATTTACAATAATTTTACACAATATCGCTTATTTTTATGTCAAATTATTATTATAAATTATAATTAATAAAATTTTTATACATTATTTAAATAATTTATTTTTAATTATACTATGTACCTAAATACATGCGTATATATTATATATTGTTATTTGAAATAAATAAAAGAATTCAAAAACATTTGATTTCAACTGTATTGAGTGTATTAGGTACATTATATTTTATATAGTCTGTATTTTTTTTTAAAATACAAAAATTTCATACGCAAAATATAAAATCTCAATATTAATATAATTGGCTTATATAAATTATTTTTTATTTGGTGGTGAATATTCAATATATTTGGAATTTGGATAATGCAGTTCAATATTTTGCATTATTTTTTGCAAATTTGTCTATTTAAATGGTAATAACAACAAATTTGTATAAATAATTTCAAACTCGAAGTATACAAATAGTATAATATATACAAATATAATTATAATATTTGTATATATAAATATATACAAAAGTATACAGATGTTAAAACATCTGTACTCTACTTTTATATTATAAAGAAAAATTACAAATAATTGATATAAATTAAAGCAGGATTCAGTTTAATAAATAAATAGTTATAAAATATAAATAAGTTAGATACTAAACAATATTTTATCACAGAATAAAAACTAAAAACTAAAAAAAAATAATACATTAAGTACTTAAAAAAACACACATTAATTTCACAAGTATATATTAAATTAAATGTATAAATCAATTAATTATTCAATACAAAACAAATAAAAATAATAATTATAATGTTTCTGTTTGTTTTTTTCTAAATTAAAATATATTACCAAATGTGCTATGCCTCTGAACTGTTTTTAAATTGTAGTAAACCCAATTTTTAATTACCCACCCACCCTAAAAAGAAAACACAATTAATACTATTAATACTATTAAAAACAAAAATTACATACATATGTTCATAAATGATATACATACCTATATATTTAAATGTAAATCACACCTAAATATTTAAATCTATCCAATGGACAATGTATCAAAATCGAACTATGCAAATCTTGTAGCATTTAGGTTAAATTTACTATTTATAAACAATAGTTATTGGCAAAATATAAAGACCCAAAAAACAAAATTTGTGTTGTCTTAAAAGTTTTTTTAAAAATATTTCAATTTTAAAATGAGATATCTGTATTGTTAAATAAAAATAAACTCCAAGTTCAAGATAACAAATAATGGTATGATATCCTTTTAACTCATTGAAAACTCTTACACCTCACTCTTGGAAATAATTAGAATAATTATCAAGGTTAAAAATAAATATTATTTAACAGATAGATATACTAATATACATCAAGTGTAGTCAAAATGTATTGCATGTCGATTTTTCAACAATAAAAAAGGGATTAAATGTTTTGCTTTTTAAAAAATAAAACAATTGTACCAATGAGATTTACACCACTCAAGACTCAAGTTCGGTATGGATTTATAAGTTGTATAAAATAATTCATGAGTATAAACTGGTTTAAGATTGAATTTTGAAATTGAAAAATTTTATTATTAAAATAATAAAATTTAAATGCAAGTTTTTGGTTATAAAAAAAATTGAAAAATACATTTTTAATAGTAAAATAGCTTAAATGCGTAGATTTTTTAACAAACAACTGACCTATATATACATCAAATATATACCATAATTAATAAATAACAATAATTAAAATAAATTATAGTCCAGTAAGTATTTTAAAACTTTACAATTGTCTAGATAACTTATACTTTTACTCAGTAAATAATTCACTGTGCATATTTTCATATATCAAATACTCATTTTAAAAAGATATATAAAGCCTTGATTTAAAAACATTAATTTATTAAAAAATTGTTTGGAAAAGAGCATTTGTAATAATTATAAATTAATAAATGTTCTCTTAAGATTAATAATAACAGAACACGATATGACTATTATTTACTATTTATATGGATGTACCGATAATATCACTTTGGTCATTGACTAGAAAATGATACACAAAATTGGTCTTTTTCCTGGACATTGAAGTTCTAGTATGGTTAGATTTATCTGTACGTGACCTTGGAGGATCTCGAATAAATATTTCACCAAAAACAGACGCTAAAGTCAATAATAAAATATCCATTATAAAAATGTGCTCATAATCAATTGGCGAGTAAATATAAATACAAAAAGGAACAAACCAATAGTTTTTATATCTAAATTGTTATCGATGATATGATTTAATAGTTCTTGTAGGAAGAAACAAAGATATAAAAATACATTTCTACTTAGCTCTGGCAGTTGAGAAATAATCTGAAGAATAACATAAAATGAATATTTGAAAAATTATTACCTTACGGTAATAGAACAATACATACTTGTTTACAATGACTGTAATTAGAGACTGCAGATAAACAAGCTGCATGCAAATTATATGGTATTATTGGTTCCGATGTACTGTCTAATAGTATCAATAAAGCTTCGGCTACAGAATGTACACTACCAGCTGAAACAGAAAAAATAAAAAGTAAAATAAAATAAAACTACAAATATTATATTTGTAAATAAATAATCAAACAAAAACTATACGCAATGCGTCTGGTGTTCCACTATCCAACCAATTTCGTATCTGGATAAATTCAGATCTGAGACCAGATTGTTCAAATAAATGTTCTTGTTTAAGACCGTGTCTGTATAGATGATCAACAAGATACCATACTTCTTTGGGTACCTTGTATGGTTTTGAAGTCAAGTTATTTTTATTGTTTTCCTTAAAATAGTATAAATATTATATTACGGAATGTTGAACAATGCCACACACACCATTTATTTTTACCAAATATAAAAATAAATTTTTTGACATTGTATGTTAAAATTAGTTATAGTAAAAAAACCAAATTTTGACTCAATGTACATAACAGCTTTATCTGTGAGCTTATATTTTATTTATTTATTAATTTCTTTAACATGAAAATGTTATTAATTTTTTTTAATTTGGTATTATTTTGTAAGAATTTGCATTATCAGATAAAGTTGTCATCTATTTTCTGTGAAAAATTGGTTTCTTGTCTATGACTGTTATAACTTAACAATAGCTTAATAACAATTTAAATTATTTCCCACACGAATAATTTTATGACAAAAGATATTATTTTTAAAATGTTCATTAAAAGGCATCAGTATAATGCGAAATAAAAAAAAAAAAAACTTAAAACACTAAAATTATCTCGTCTCTTACAACTTTTTTGTTTTTGAAAAATAAAATGTGTGAGATCCTCTCAAAAATAATTCGTAAATAATACAAAACAATAATGATTACTTACAAGTTCCATAAGTTTTCCAATTGGTATATCTCTAATGGGAACTTTTACATAACATAGTGTTTCCAATGAACAGCCAAAACAACTACGTTCATATGTACCTAAACATGAATTCTAAATTGTTAAGCAAAATCAAATTGCTATTATATTTATTTACCTGTAACAGTTATAAAAATATCCTTTCCACCATCTAAATGTAATACTAAAATATCATACAATTTGTCTTGGCCATTGTTCATTTTGTATGCAGATCTTTTGTCTACTAAAACTTCTAAGGTAATATCACATTTTTCACCTAATAAAATATTTTATTTTTTTCTATTTGTAATTTATTATTTATATGATTAAATAATTTACCAACCAGGATCAATAAAACTCATAAAAGGTTCGATTCTCAACCATTCTTTACAGTATGTTGAATCGTCTAATTTTTTTATAAATTCAAACTGAACAGGAACTTGACCAGTATTGGCAACTGTTAATTCTTTTACTTGAGGTTCCATAAATTGCACCATATTAAAAATAATTTCAGTGTTATCAACCATCACTTGAGGTAAATATTCATTTTCCGCTTTATCTAATTTTTTCATTATATGTTCATGGATTTTTCTGTACTTAGTCATATCAACAACTTTTATCTGATAAACATTCAATTATATTTAGTAATGTACCTTATAACTACCATATAAATTAAATTAAATTAACACATACTTCAGATTCAAATAATGCACTGACTGGTTTGTGATCACTGATCAATAAATTAGGATGACTTCTATAAGCAAGTTGTTTGATTGAACTGCCTCGCCACAATATTCGGTCGCACCACGCAGGAGCACGATTCTTCTCACTAATCAAATATTAATAATTAACATAAATCTTTATTTCTAAGATACAATATTTTATAAACGCACCTGCTATCCCAGTCATTGGTACCTGGATCATATTTATAAGTAGGGGAAAAATTTATTGGACCCTCCTTATAACCTTTAAAGACATTTCCAACCCGATGTTGTTGCTTTAGTTGATCTGCTTCTAGTACAATTTTAAATTGATTTTTGCTAACCAAATTTTTAACAGATGTGGCATCTAATTCAGTAATTCTATAATTGAGATCACCAAACCAATATACTTGACTAAAATTAAAATATATAGCACAATTTAATAAAAAAAATTCTTATTCAATTTTAAAAATACAATTTTTATAATATGGTAATTACTTTTAAACTTAATATTTTAACATATATTTGTTTAGGTTTTTTAATAAAACGTACTTATGATCTTTAATAGTTTTTGGAGGTGTAAAATTTGAAAAAACCATTCTTGAACCAATATTGTGATAGTCTTGGTTGCGTCTTTCATATTCTTCAACATGAGCAGCTAAATGTGAATTTACAAAGCATAAGGATGTGTTATGAAAATCCATGCGAACAGCAACTCCACCTTTATTTCCCTAAAATGATTTGTAATAATTATAATATTGTTACAAAATATTTTTAAAAAAACTTACTAGTTTTCCCATAATTCCAGTACCAACAGTATCAGTAGCAATATTTTTCACATGTTCCATGTGTTTGTTTTTTACAAATACTATAAGCATCATGCCTACCAGTCGAACTAATGATACTTTTCTATAATTTCCATTGGAATTAAGACTTTTTATTACAGCAAATCTAATTAATAATAAAATTAAAACACAAATAATTAATTCAAAATATGCCTTATATTCAATAATACACAGTAAGCAATGTTATTCTACAACAAATAAACGCAGTGTATATATATATATATACTGTCTATTATTTATTTGTTTTCTTTTTTTTGTATTTTTGTTATTGCAAACAATGATTATTTTAAACATCTAAAGTATCATTAATTAACAGTCAAGTAAAAATGAAATGTAAAGAACTAGAATTTAAATTACTTTTTTTGTTTGACTTACAATTGTATAGAATATTTTAAATGCTAATTGCCCTTAATGACAGGTACATTGATATTTAATGGTATACGTGTTAAATTATTCAAATATAATAGAAATATTTAGAGGTCTGACTTTTAAAAATAATCATATAAAAATACAAATTTCTAATGTAGTTTGATGTTTTTAAGTTCTGAAGTTAAATTATAATTGTAAAATGGATAGTTTTTAAGTTACTTACAGCCATTCTTCTTCTCGTGGAGAATCATGAAAAAGATAAGCTTCTTTACTTAGATCAAGTTCTTGAAATCCAATGGCATAAATATCAGGAGGTTCAGAATCAGAAGTCAACCAATCATTGAGTGATGACATTGTTGGTTGTCCATTGACATTCCAAGTGCCAATATAAATTCTGAAGAAAAATAAATATTAATATTAAATTTATTATTTGGTAAAAAATATTGACCTGAAATTTTCTGCATTAGTATATTGTTCTTCATTCAATAACATTTGTCGCTGTATAACACTTTCTCGAGAACTAAGTGCATGTGTACCACTTGGAAATGAAAAATCATTTTCAGACATAGCCTAAATGAAACACATAATGTACATATTAAATTATTGTTTATATAAATGTAAAAACATATTACATTAGTTGTTATTTTCATATTATTTTGTGTATCACCATTAATATTCATCATCAGACCTAATTCTATGTCAATGTCGTTAATTTTGTATTTTTTCAACCATTGAAAATCAAGTTCTTGTTTATTTTTTAAATAAACTAAAAAAAAAGAGTATTTTATAATAAATAGTACAACATTTTACTAGTCATATGTTAGAAAATATTAATAATATTGAAATACTAACATTCCATGGATCTGGACAATTCACTAAAAAAATTATTAGTCTCGTTACCTGAATCCATTCCCATAAATAATTTTAAATTTCGAGTCGAAATGTTCATATAAATATCAGAATTTGATTCAGCTGATAATGAATCTAAAAAAAACATAAATATATATTGTATTACTAAATAACCTACTCTAAATGATAGTAGTAGTATGTTACAGGTTAAATTAGCCTTATATACTTGTATTTATTTCACAGTATTAATATTAATACTTAATTACCTATATCACATTTGAAATCATCATCAATAGGCACAACAAAATTGATAGTAAGATCTGTAAACGCTTGTGGTGGATTTCTAAATGTTGTGAAGACGAACAGACCAAATGACGAATTACGTTCTACCAAGGCTAACACACGTTGGGCCTTAGGTGACCAACCTTGCAATATCACATTTTCGTGGATCTAAATGTTTTGAAAAATTAATACAATTATAACAAACTCATAAAAATGTAAAACATAAAATGCAAACAATTACCGCTACAACATTATCACCAACGTTTAACTTGTCTTTTAATATAGCCGCTAATTCCATTGTAAAATGAAAGTTTCGACAGGTCTAGTAAATAATGTACTATATAATATTAACTACTGCATTTGAGTCTTAGTTAATGAAGAATAGTACACATCTAAATATATTTTATTATTTGAAAAACGGATTCAAAATTCAAAAACTTTAAAAGAAAAGCATCCTCACCTCCTCAGAGGAGGGCAACTTCGGACTGATGTTTACACTTATACGGATTATATGATAATGATAATTTTATCATATTCTCATTCATTTGGACCCCGCAGTAAAAACAGGATTCTTAACGTACAATATTAGTTATTATTATCACAGATTAGATTCATCTAATCTGTGTTATTATAGTGATATGTCCTAACTTTGTAATTGTTTTAATACTTAACCACTAGAATCGCTGTCATCTCATGGCGAGAACACAAGCGAATAAGAAACGTTGTTCCTATAAAACAATCAAAAAGAATGTGTAATGGTACTACTGTGGCTTATTTAATTTATATGCGTAAGTAATGTATTTTAATAAAAGCGTTTGTCATATTATGTTTGACACAAACCAGAATAAAAGGAACTTAGGTTAAATAATTTTTTAAAATATTAATAATCGTGAGACGTAGTTAATAGAATATTTAAAAATATATACTAAGAATCAATTAAAATAAATTGTTTTAAAACTAAATAAAAAAATGCAATGTCTAGTAAACTACTAGACATTACATTTTACTGATTACGTGAACAAATCAAATTTTTAAGATTTAGAAAATTGTAATATTTTCAATTTTATCAACAAATATTTTTGTTGGAGACATAACTTTCTGTTTGACACTCTTTATATCACAACTTTATTTGGTATTAATGTACTGAACACATCCTATTCCTTTTTATTGTGTTTTCGGATAATTTTACATTAAATCAACATTAATATAAAGTGAGAAAATAACAAAAAAGATATTTTAACGTCGGAAATTTAATAATTAGACTCGGTAATTTTTTACGATACGGCATTCCACTAATTGTACTTAACGGCAACCGGTAATTGAATGGCATAGTCAGCTTCGAAGTCTGAATTGAAAATATTAGAAATTATTAATTACAATAGATACATATATAATATATATTCTTATAGTACATGATTATGAACACGACAGTCTGTGCAGTGTACAAACTACTAGCGTTCGTTGTGATATTTTTTACCTAAAATAATTAAAAAGTTGGATCTGATAAGATTTTTTGACCATCTAATAGACGGAGCATAGCAGTAGTCCCCGAGGTCAACGGTGGCTGCGCTGCACATGTTGTTCCACACTTGTACGCATGTGCAAAGGACAAACCATGTTGTGCAATATAAATGTAAGTAAATAAACAAATAATGTTTATGTATAATAACAAAATGTATATAACAAAACTTCAATAAAAAAAAAAAATGTATATTTTTTTCTTATTTCCTTTACAATAATACGATACTATCATATTATTTTAATTAATGATAATGAATGAACTCTTGTTCTTTAATTTTATGTTTTATTATTATTATTATTATATTTATTGACGATATGTTATTTTTGTGACTTTGGGTTTACAAAACATAATAACATTATACAGTGGCGTATCCACGGAGGGGGGGTTTTGGGGGTTAGAACCCCCCATAGACCCTATGTATCTGAGATAAGTAGATTAATTTTTAAGCACAGGTTTTTCTTAAACATTTTTATATTTTTAGAATTTCGACTTGAAAATCTTAATCTGTACACATTTATTATAAACACATATATTGATGATGTTCACGTCGGAACGTATTCAGGTTTCCCCACGATCTCATTATAATCGGATTGCACTATGACAACTCTAATCAATTCGTCCAATCGGCTAAGCGATATAATGGCGATAAAGTGTCTATATCCAAAGTTTATTTCAGATATTTTTTTTTCCTTTACACTGCTTAGAGACCGGGAACCGGTTAATATTCATAGACAAATTAAAATTAACCCTGAAGAAGTGTTGGCTAAGAAAAAAGAAAAATTGATTTAGTTTTGTAAAATAAAACAATGTAAAAAACTATTTTAACTCGGATATTCTGCTGTCTGGCTATTGTATTTTTATAATAATATTTAAATTTTGAATTGATAATGTTTTAAGTTTATTTGTTTTTTAATTTTATGACATAACAAAACAATACAAATGTAAAATATATTCAATTAAATGTACTTTGATAATATTTATGGTTATCAATCGTTATAATATAAATATTTTACTTGCACATACCGAAAAATTTCATTAAAACAATTCTATAACAAAAAGAACGAATCAAAGTAAAATAATCTGTTCATATAAAGATTGTTAAGAAGTATTAATTACACTTGTAAAACAGAAAAAACATTTATTTGAAAAATACAGAATTCATATAGAATTGAAAAAATTAACATTCAATGGAACAATAGATAATTACATTTTTAATATAGCTAAGTAATTAAGAGTCAAAATTAATATTTATATATACTATGAAATTTCAGAAGTGGAAATGTGAAATGGAACAAAAATTAATGTCTGGCAAGTATGTTCGCTATTGAAAAATCATCGATATCAATGGATGGAAGTATAAAAAATATGTATTATTATCATCGATCATATAATTATATAAAAAAAGGAATATTCGATATTATATAATATATGATATTCGAGATATCAAATTTATGGGAAGTAACATAATCGGTAAAGTTTGCCCATCTCTTATTAAAAACTAAAGAAAATAATGGAACCATTAGTGTCAAATATTGGAAAACTCATTGTAGACATGAGATTAAAGAACTTAGTCGAATGAAACTTGATGTAGAAACAAGAATACAAATTGCAAGTACTAATCCTTGTATGTCCGTAGTGTTTATGCCAAGACTACATCTCAATATGGCACTTTTGAGCAAATGAAAATTAAACTTACCTATACTTTTACTATTATGATCAACTGTAAAAGAATATGTTCTCTATATTTTAAGTTTAATAATGCCAAATTTACATATTTTAAATTATCTATTCAGTTATCCTACTTTATTCAAACACCGTAGATATATCAATTCATTAAATTATTTATCTTACAAATACTTGCATTTAGAGTATTTTTTATCATTTAATTTGTGAAACTGGTTTTTAAATTTATTTTTATTTTTTCAGCAAAATTGAAGGAAGGAATAACTTCTGATCATATCCTGGACTCTATTCGTGATCAAAACTTTATCATTTCTGTTATCACGTATCATTAATTTATTATTATGCCCAAGGTGGATCTATAATAGATCCACCTTGATTATGCCGAAAAAAAATACAAGTTGTTGTGCATGCGCATTGATAACATGTTGCTTCCAAACATGATAGCGAGAAGGTTCGTCACACTTCTGTTTAGAAAATCTAATTTTTAAAATTGTTTTCAGATAATTAAATAGTTTTATGATTTTAGGTCAGCCATGTAAGAGGTTAGACTATTAATTATAGTCGGTTGTAGTCCATGCTTTGTATTTTGATAACAGGTATCTGGTTTATACATTTTGAGACTTTTTTGTAGTAATCTTAGTCTTTACTTAGTCCAACTTTTATTTTATTTGTTATTATTGTAATGACTTCCAACAGAGAAAAGTCGAAAGTCCAGTTCGAAAAGATAATGAATGGTATCAAAACTTGAAAATTATCAAATATGTTTATATATTAAGTTTTAATTCAATATTGCTAATTTGGTAAATCAGTACCAATTTAACGAACTTTTTAACAAATTAATAAAGATTTGAATTTCATAATCTTTAAAAGTTGTATTCTTTGTTCATAATAACTAAAGAGTAAAGTATTTGTCCAGTGTCCTTGTTCTCAAATTTTGGTCGTGCACTTCCATAATATTTAACACGATAGTAAGTATTTTTTACTTATTCTTTTCATTGAGGTCTGAGATATATATATGATTTAGGATTTAGGGTATAGATCTCCCTTGAGCTTTTTTTTTTTTTTGATAGTAAATAGTATTTTAGAATATTAGTCAATGAAAAAATTTGATGTGGTCAAATGGTTAGAAATACACATTTCGGTGCACAAGATCTGTGGTTCGATTCTGAGAGTAGCCAACGAGATTTTTCATGTTGATGACGTCAGGTTTCTGATGCAAACTAGCCATAATTACACATCCTGTCCATCTTTGGTCTTTCCCAAGAACCATCTTTGACTCCCCAATATGTGAAAGGTGCAATTTCTGAGCTTATTAGTGTTTGGGAAATAAGAAGATGTAAAATTGTTGATTATTAATAGTCAATTAAAAAATTGTGATTTGTTTTCCCTCACCTTCAACAATTCCTAAATAATCTTCTGTGTGTATGTATGTATATAAATATATAAATGAATCAATTTGCTTATGTTTATTGTAATAATATAACAAAATGGTCATTTTATGAAATGTATTGTTTAAACAAAATTAAAATTGTCATTTTAGATTCATATTGAAGAAGATAGTATAATAGTTTTATAATGCCTTGTTTTCTTTTGTCTTTAAACATTCACCAACAATCATTACTATTATTCAATTTTCCTGAAATTGTGGCAGTTATTATTGGTATTTAATTTAAAACACTACGATCTGACAAAAAAACAAAAAAACTTTGAATTCTTTATATAAAAAGAAGTTAAAGGATCTCAATTTATTTTTTATAATACAGTCTTAATGATCATATGAAGTTAGGAGGAAAACTTAAATTGAACTGTAGGTGTCAAGAAAATAGTAAAATTACCAATTACTAAATATATTGTAACTTAATATGTACTTTAAATTCAACACATACAATTAATGTGTAATTAAATATTGTTAGTTAAACTAGTTATAATTCCACTGCCATTTTATAGTTGAGTATCTATGTTTTCAAATCTATAAATCTTCTGTGATTTAGTTCTTATTGCTGATGTTGACACATGTATTTGTATGAATAAAATTAACTTTATAAATTATTAACAACAATTATTTTGGTAGGTAAATAATGATAATAATAAATTTAGTAGTTACCACTAGTTTATTTATATTAAAACTATTTGAATAAATAATTAATTTTATTATATTTTGGTTTCAGATTTTTGTAATATGAATAATCAGATACTAAAAAAACCATTCCGCGTAGCGATTGAAGGAAATGTTGGTTCTGGTAAATCAACATTACTCAAATATTTTGAAAATTTTAAAAATGTTGAAACATATCCTGTGAGTATATGTTTGTTTTCATTATTATCTAAGATAAAATTATTTTGTAATTTATTTAATGATTTATTTAAACATGAAAATTATATTTTTTATTTAATGTAGACAATTATATATATATTTAACGTATCTATTTTAAAATTGCATAATTACTTTTAAATTTTATGTTAGGAGCCAATAGAAACATGGCGAGATTTAAATGGTCATAATTTACTTCAATTATTGTACTCAGATCCCCAGAGGTGGAATTTTACTTTTCAACATAATGTCCAATTAAGTCGTTTGAATTTACAGTCAAAAACTACTAATAAGGATATTCAAATGTTTGAACGTTCCTTGCAAAATAATAGGTAATATTAAATGTATCTATAGTTTTTAATATGTAATGTATATAAATAACATATAGTACTTCTTGGTAATAATAAACTATAAAAATTAATAGTAGAATTAAGAGTAAATTGAATATTATAAAAAATTGTAAACAAAAACTTAAAATTTTGAAAAAAAACAAGTTCTCTATACTCTTTTAAATACAATTGTATAGTTATATTATATTGTACTTATTAAATTAAAATTCCTACAAGTTGATAAATAAAATAATAAGTATAATTAATTTAACTAATTTTTAATAGATGAAAACCAACACATTTAATAGTTTTATCTTTTTAATTTCTATGTATGGTTAAATGTAAAGTAACATTTTAAATGTATAAAAGTATGTAAAATATTGTTGTTCAAATAAAAATAATTTAAAATGCTAATTTATGAATGTAGGATTATTGTCAATTTTAGTATAAATTAATTAATAAATATTTGTAGAAACAATTTTTAATTATTATTTTTTTTCGTATATTCCATTATTATTATTATTTTTAGATACTGTTTTGTGGAAATGGCTCATGATAAAGGTTTATTATCTAGTCCTGAGTATGGAGTAATGTGCCAATGGTATGAATACATCGAAAATAATGTGGATATTGGATTAGATCTAATTGGTTGGTATATATTTATTAGTCATAGGGAAAAAAATATTTGTATAGCTATGTTTTAATTTGTTTTCAATAAATAACTTAATATTTTATAAATATAAATATATGCATAGTATACAGTGTTTTTCAAACTGTAAAATGCCAATATTAATGTATCTATTTAAACATGTGTTCAAAATATTAACACATTAAACATGTAAATGTATAAGTGAATAAAGTGTAATACAAACAATTTTAAATTCATCTGTCTTATATCTAGATTATATTAATACTTGAATTATTTAGTGATGTCTAAATAGTTTTTGAACTAAAATTTCTTTTCAGATTTTGAA
Source organism: Schlechtendalia chinensis (assembly GCA_019022885.1). Taxonomy (NCBI): domain Eukaryota; kingdom Metazoa; phylum Arthropoda; class Insecta; order Hemiptera; family Aphididae; genus Schlechtendalia; species Schlechtendalia chinensis. Next base: position 4,354,848 of record CM032341.1, read on the forward strand.
CAATGGGAATGTAACTCTACCTCATCAATTTACCAAATGTTTCATGTCATGCACTCTATGAATTACAATTAACTTTCAAAAATAACTTATAAACTTATATATTTTTATATAATTAAACAATGTTGTTTCCCTTCACAAGTTTTGTCTTAATGCAATAATTTAATATTAATGTAATTATCTTGTTTGTATAGTGCTGGACTTCAGTGCTTAATAGTGTTATTGATACACTAAATAAGTATTTTAATCCATGGAATTCTTTACCAAAACGATCATATACACTATCATAACTATCATATAGGGCTACAAAGCAAACCACCTTTCTTTATATGAAATAAATAAATGTCATTAATCATAATTATTATATAATGTTTTTGTTCATACATTACTTTAGTTGGAAATATTATATTTATACTTTTTTATTACTACATTTATTTTGATACTTTGAGTTATTATTAAATTATTTATTGTTTAAAATTTTCAGTTTATTTGAGAAGTTTGCCGGATGTTGTATTTAAAAGAATGCAACGCCGTAATCGTCCAGAAGAACGTACTATGAAAATAGATTATTTAGTAAATTTACATAAATATTATGAAAATTGGCTAATGAACAAAAATAATCACAATCCATTATGCCCATTATTAGTAATAGATGTCAACAAAGATTTATCTAACAATCAGCTTATGGATCTATATAAAAGTTATGCAGATAAAATTTTAGGAAAATTACCTATTCTATAAGTTGTTAAAATTAGTTTCTATGTTCGGTAATATACATTGACTGATTATTTAACTATTGAATTATAAAAATATTAATTGTATTAGATTTATTATATTGTAATACATGTATTAGAAAAAGAAAAAGAAAAGGTTCTAAGATGGTAAAAATGTTAACCAAAATTATATTATGGATTAAACTTAACTTTAAATTATATATATTTTAAACATATCAATATTTATTTTAATTAAACATACAAATATTTACATTATTAGATAATTAAATCACAAGTTACAAAGAGTATATTATATTAATTTTTATCTAATTAAAATCTTCACTTTTTTGTGTTTTTGTATTGACGACATCTTTGATTTTTTTCAAAGGTTCCGATTGATTCTGAAATAATTTTCGATTTTCCGGTTCAATGCCTTTTCTAGTCAATAGACTGGGATTTACATTATACATGCATACACAACAAGATGGCAGTTTAAAATTTTCAAAATATATTTCTTTTGAATCTGTAATGGCTACCAGTTTCTTGTAGATATATTTTTGTACACACATTGATGAATAGCCTATTGGTAAGTTATCACTAAATTTGCAACTTGATTGCTCTCCAGAATTTCTACACAAATTATTTAATTATTTTCAACTCTAAAATATTCCAATTTTTTATACTTACATACAATATTCCACCCTAATTCCTTGTTTAAAATTACTGTTGTTATTATTTTGATCTTGTATGATATAACGCCATTCATTATTTTTATTAAGACCTGCTTCTGGAAATATCACTTCTTCCTAAAAAATATTTTGTATTAAATAAACATAAAGAACTTATTACTGACATATTATGTTCAATGATACAGTAAAAATAAAAGTAATGGTTACTTAATTTATTAAGTTTCTGATAACATTTTAATATTAACTGAAAACATTAAAAAATTAAAATGTGAAATACTGATATACTAATTTCATTATTGTATTATTTTTGGATTTATTTTGATACAATTTGTAATTTAATATATTTTGACTATATTTTTAATTATATTCTAACTATAGGGAATACATATTTATTTATACAAGTTGCTAATTGTAATTTTTTTCCATAAATATGTAACATTTTAAGACTCTATAATAAATCAAACTTGGCTTAGAATTGTTTTTTTCTAGTGATATAATTTATTGTTATTTTAAAATTATATATCTTACACTTGAGCTTAAGTAAGTGAAATGAGACAAGTATTCATCGCTAGAATCATTGTGCTACTTGTTTTGTTTTGGGATTAATAAGCAATATTAGTTCATTACATTTATATATAGTTAAAAACATTGTTTTTTCTTTTCTGTAGACTCTTCATGTAATCTATGTTGAATTTATTGCTATGATTATTTTACTTTTTAAAAGCCAATATACTACTTAATATTTGTTAACTTACAGTTTATGTTTATGTTTATACATAAATATATTATGATATTGTAATTTTGTACATTTTGTTAAAAAAAACAAAAATATTTTTTGATATAACAATTTTAGTAGGCATGTATAGTACTTACTCTTGAATCACAAAATGATTGAAGGTTATTAGTATTTGAAATCCTTGTTTCCAAATCGTTTATCTAAAATGTAAATGTCTTTAATAAATACCAATATTGTGTAGGTATTCTATATACACTTACTTCACTTGCAGCATCCACATCAAAAAAATTAGTTGACATAAACTTGCTGGTTCTAAAAATATGTAGTAGATCTTGTCTAATAAAATAAAAGCATACAATTTAAATTAGGTTAATTAGGTAATTTTGTAAAATATTTTTATTGGATTTTTACCTCGGATAATTATCAACATTTAGACAAAAACTTCCATTTAATGAACATTTTTCGATTATACGCCGTTCTGGTATAAATTTATTTTTTGAATCTGTTTGAATTTTTTCATTGATTGAATTTGGAAAAATAATAGTTGACGCTGATTTGGTTTGTGGGGATTTTAAACCATTGTTGGGTTGTACATTACTATTATTGCAATTATTGCCTGAATATTCTTCATTTTTCAGTAAAGATTTTGTCACATTCAATGTTGGTAAAATTCTTACATTTGTGTTTCGAATATTACTACGTGGTTCAAGTATGTCAGCTCTAAAAATATAATAATATTTAAAATTTTAGGCATGAATTGATGTATTTGTTACAAATTGACAATAAATTATTGTATGTTTTATCCTTGATCATCCTATAACTATAAGTGACCATGTACAATATTCATTATTAATATTTTACTTTTCAAATTTTATTAAGTGTCAATCAGTTTAATGATGATACACTATTATTATGGGAAGTGGTGTCTGGATTAATTATGTTATTTTTTTAATATCACTTATTAACAAAATGTATGCAAATCAAAATAATATTTTTAGCCACATTGTGTAGGTATATAATATACATTATATTATAAAGTCTAACTATATTTCAATTTCTATTTAAACTAATATTAAGAATTTTTAAACAAAACTTATGTTTAACTATTCCAAAATAATTATTTTTCTTATTAATAAACTGTTTTTGGAATAATTAAAAAAAAAAAATTAGAAATAATTTTTTACTACATAAATTGTATTGTAGCTAAAAGCTATAGGAGAAAATTACTTTTGTTAGATTTTTTAGTTAGAGAGTTTTGTTCTCAGCAATTTTGTAGAGAAACCATTGATTTTATTTAATATTTCATTAAACAGAGGACTAATGTCTCCAATTTAACTTCAAAAACGTCACGTCTTACTTAAAAACATTAAATAACAAGTAAGTAAAAAGTGGATCTTCTTCAACGCCCGATAATAATATATCTAACCTAACCATTATTGATCTATTGATTATAAATACTATATATATATATATATACAGTGGCGTATTTACGGGGGGAGGTATAGGGGTTTTGGTCCCCCTTCAGACACTCTGTAGTGATCCATATTCAAGTACCAAAAATACTAAAATATTTTTTTTTTATTAATTTGTGATACTACTTTTTTTTTTTTTGGAACTCCCCAAGAAAATTTTTGAAAATACTCCACTATATATATATATAAAAGTAATAAATCAATTATATTTTATAGTAAATGCTATAAAATATATATATACAGTGTCGTAGATACGGGTGGGGGGTGCAAGGGGTTTACACCCCCCTAGCACTCTAAAAAAGCTTGTTCTTTTCCTTTAAAATTTTGAAATATCATTTCATTGATTTTGTGTACACGAAGCTAAAATTTAATATTCATAAATACATTTATTGTAAATATAAATTATTATAATAAAATATTTACTAATTATTTATTAAAAATTTCATTTATTCAATAATATTCAAATTTTTAAAGTTCCTATGAAAAACCCCCTTAGAAAAAAATCGTATCTACGCCACTGTATATATATATATATATATATATATATATATATATACACGGGCGTATAACGTTACACCTATCCAGTTAGACCAGTGGTCTAGAAAATATATATAAAAAAGGTAGCCAAACAACATTTTTTCAAATGTAAAAGTATTAACATTTGCTTATATACATGTCCATGTTTCCTTTACAGACGGTGTATTCAAACATGTATGAATATATAGTTCCAAAATGTTAATTTTAACATGCATAAAGAATAAAAAACTATTCACATACTATAAACATTTCGTATGCTTAATTAAAATTATAAGTAGGAATTTTCGCGTATACCTACCATGGTTTAACCTAGTCAGTATATAGATAGTACTGCAATAGCTGTTAGGTATTTATCTCATAGATAAGTATTAAGTCTTAGTGTTCACTGATAAAAAGTATTATTAAATCTAAGTAAATGTATGTACAATTAAATAATACACGCCACACACAGTTGTGTGGCATATTTAATTATCCCGATACTGTTGAAATTATTTTTCACCCATACTTAAACGTACAATTTAAAAAATATTAGGTTTAGATAGGCTTGGGCGAAATTTTCTAAACATATCAATTTAATAAATATATATTCAATTAATTTAATATAAATTTAAAGTTTTTATTACAAATTATAATCGGTTCGACTCGAACCGTTCGAGTACACAAATAAACTATATATTTGAATTGTTTAATGTTATTTTTAAAACATATTTTTATGATTTTTTTATTGTTGATTTTATTTTATGATTTTTTAATGACCTGAGCTTTATACCTAAAAAATTAGATGTACCATACAGATAGTTACGGTCTATGAAACAAAACAATATATATATAATTAATATTAAATAACTGAGTATATTATAATGGTTTGTGCAATTTTTTATAATACAATTACACAAGTTTAAATGGTCTTATACTTTTTATAATATAGTCTATACTTATATACGTAGATAAATAACTAATATATAAGTGTAAGGTATTTTCCATTCACCTTGTTCGCATGTTGTGCAAGTAAACATGTTTATATATTTCATGGACAACCCATAAAATTATTCGTGAACGAATTCACGAAATCATATTTAAAAAAACACTTCTACTATAACCGTTTTAGAGGTAAAAAAAATAATCTATTTAACATTAAGCATATCATTTAAAATAATTGATGAATTCAATTTAAATCTTTTTATTCTTTCGAAATTTGTTATATTTCGTTAATTAGTTCATTATTAATAATAACCTCATATCGCTTACACGGACTACTCCTACATTACTGGTATCGGATATCGATTTTTAGTTTTTTGTTAGTTTTGCCGTCGCGTTATGTGCATCTCTCTCTTATTCTCGTTATTCGTAATGTCGGACATGCGCATGCCGATCGAAATCCTGTATCAGGAATTTAGGAAGTGTCGTCGTTATTTATAACAGACGGTGAAATCACAGAATGGATTAAAATATATCTAATTACATTAATTAATTTACATTTAACCAATAATTTCCATGGTGAAATCGTCGATCCGGCACCAGACACTCCTTCCTATAAATATATAAACTCATAACAAAGCGTTAAAAATTACGGGACATTAAACAATTATTTTAAATATACCCTCAACCGTATAACACAAGAGATAGTAACAGATTAGGTTAGTAACATGTTTAAACCTCCCTCAAAAATGTGTATTTATATGGTTCGCAATAAGCAAAAAAAAAAAATTAACAATATTGATTAATGGCCGAGAAAAAAACAATATTCCATATTTTTTAAACATTCTTTTATTTAACATTCTGTGTGGTTGTATATCTATATAGATATTCCTTATATATATATATTTATATACACTGAATATTTTTTTTTCTTGTACTCATCTCTAAACTATAAATTGTATTATGTCTCACGATTTAAGCATTATATTATAAAGTTTCAAGAAATAAACATACTTTTGACTATCCATATTCTTTGGTGTCGTAGTTGAAGTTGTTTCTTGATTAGCATGTGAGTTTGTTCTTTTAAGTCTATGATGTCCTTCCCAGAATGAATTATATTTGTAAGTGTGTTGTGCTATTGAATTAGGCCATTGAACCTATATAATATGAATTTAATATTGTTGATTATTATAGCTAAAATAAAAACTGCGTTTATAATGCAATACACGTTTAACTATACGTGTGAGTATAGGTATTAACATGGATAAATGTATTGTTTTGGTTACGATTTTATTTTATAAACCTCAGATCTCGCAGTCTTATTTATTTATTTGTGGTTAAAGTTCTATTGAGATTAAAATTAGTCTTTTGAAATTTATTTTAGTCTTATAGACTTATCATAAACGATTCAGAAAAAACATATTAAAGAAAATATTTATGTTTATAATAATAATGTATAAAAAATAATAAATTCAAAATGTGAGGCTAATTATGCGTTTAGTAATAAAGGATAGAAAATTATTAAATATTACATGGAGTGGCTATAAATAATATATATTTAAATAGTATTTTTTAAAGTAAACAACTGTGTAGAGAAAATAAATACCTCCAGGCATCCGGCCCATCACAATATGAGTTTTAAACTTGTTTAGCGTTACAAAGAATACCTGTAGCTGTGATCTCGGTCTACCAAGTCAAAAACCTGTCCTAAATTTGATTGGTCGGGATTAAATTATCATGAGAACGTCAAAAACAAATGGCTTATAGTTTGATGAATAATAGTAATTAGGTAAAAAAAAAATATCTGGGATTTTATCCTTGAATAAATAGTTGAGCCGTGTGCTAGTACATATACTAATATTTTATTGCAACTATTTCTCCGATTTGTATATAAATTATTTTGTATTAATTATAGATACCTAGGTATAGATAACAAATATTAAAATAATGCATGTACTTCTGTAATCTACACTGAATACTTAGAATTAATATCCATGTACTAACGTTATATTGATTTGACTTTATTGTCACTATTACAAAACAAAATAGTTTATTTTGTGATAGTGACAATGAAGTCAATTAGTATACGAATTATGACTACCTATTGAATTATATAATTACAAGAAAACTTATATATTATATGTATAATTATAAGTGATTTTAAATCTTTATCTATTTATAATTTTGTCATTATATTTTAGTTATATTTTGAAGAATATTAATTAAGTCAACCGAATTGATGTATACATTTTGTATTAATATTTAATTTGGCACGTGTTCCAATAAAATAACTGCAACTCGTATGTTATGTCACATATCTATATAGTATATGATGATATGATAAAAATTTCTAATTTATTAAACACTATTGTTGCTTACATCATTTGTTTTGAACATTTATTGTCTATAATAACCTACTTAGTATCTGTCATATTCTATAATATATGCTTATAATATGTCTAATTCGTCGTCAGGTGTTTAAAATAGGCAAGTTAAAATTAAATTGTGTGAAATCATCTATATAAACCTGTAATAATTAATTAAGAAGTAAGCATACTTTTGTTTTGCAGTTGAGTACGCTTTGCGTAATTTAAAATGTTATTTACGTACTTGAAAATAAATTTTCGAGATATTTAAATTGTTTTATGACAATCGTATTCATAACTACTAAGTTTAGTCATTTGATTGAAAAATGAATAATCAACTTATTTATTATATTCACTGATTTGAAAGTAAGTATTGGGATAAAGATAAAAAGTAAAAACTAATTTACAAAATACTTTATTAGAAAAAAACGAACTGTACATACTTTTATAGACCACTATTTTAATAACTACCCATATATGTATATTGTATATACCTCAGACCGACGATTACTTATAATTACACGTACCTCGCTGCATAACTTCATAGCATTAATATTATATGATCAATGGTTACAATTAATAGCTATAATCACATAGATGTATTCATCAATGATTATAATATTATTCATACATGAAGAAATACTTGTGAAATAATCACTGTGTTAATGTAAATGTTTGTTTAAAAATGTTCATAAATGTATTTAAAATAGCGAGAGATATCAATAGTACTATACGCGGTTGAGAAAAGTTCTTATAGAATAAACCCTGAAATTAAGTGGAGAATTCAGACATTGCTATTTACATATTTACACACGTCTTATATATAACTTTTGTTTGTAGCGAGTGTAGTATGTATGTAGAAGTTTACATGAGTGAAAAATAAATAATTACATAAATAAAGAATGGGTACATCTTTAACAAACCCAGCGGAAATTTAAATAATATCTAGCTATTTTATATTTTTTTTTATTAAGAAACGGTATTAAATTGAATTCTAATATATGTGAGCTAGAATAAGAAATGTTATAACGTATATATTACATTACCAGTTTTTATTATCAAATATATTGTAAATAAATAAATATATTAAAAATATTATAATATTAATTGGTTGAATTAATATTTAGTAGAGTTCCTGTTACTTATTAGGGTTTTATTACCGTAATGATATTCGAAATTTGAATTCGGTATAATTTCTTTTCTTTCAACAAGTGAATAAATAGCAGTATAAGTATTCAGTATATAACAAATAAAAAATAAAAAATAAATAAATAAACGAAATAAGAAAGAAGATAAAATAAAAAATAACATTTTTTTTGTTTTTAAAAAGATGGATTTTATTCTTGAATTTTTTTTTTTTTGGATCAGTGCTTTGAAAGCTTCATGCATTGCTTAAATATATCCTTGAACTCAGATGATAGGTCAAATTTTGTTGGTTCGTACAATTTTAAAAATAAATCTATATAGACTGGGAAAACAAGTGAAATTTACATACACGTTTTTTTTTTAACTCATTCTTCGATTAATTGAATTTCGTTCAGAATCCTTTTTTTGAATATAGCTTTAGGGCTTATTCTAAAACACAGTTGAATACACTCTTGCGTAATCGAAGACAATTACGTATACTTGAAAATACATTTTTAAACCGTTAAATCATTTTTTGTAATCGTATCTATTGTCATTCAGTTGAGCATTTAAAATATACTATACTATTCTATACTTGATAAAAAAAAAAATTACAAAAAATAAATATTTAAATAAATTTATTTTAATAGTATGGGCCATATTTAATACACGAGAAATTATTCTCATTTGTCCCTTATATTTTTTTATTTGGTTAGGTAATATTTTGAGCAATTATACGATGAAAAATATATAATTGAAAACATTTTTACAAAAAATCTTAAAATAATATAATATGTACTAAAGAATTGCGGCATGCGGACCATGTCGAATGAAATGAGTTGTGTGCAATTTGGCCGTATTTTAAAAAATATGTTTTGTATCGTTTAAATTTAACATTATGTAGGTATTTTATTTGAAGTTTATTTTAATTCTGACTGAATCCTAATCAGTGATTACTAAAATCTAAAAGAAATATTATTACCTAGCGTATAATAAATTGTGCGCGTCTTAGTATGATCATAAAATGTAATTTAAAGTTTTTGATTTTAACCTATGAACTGTACCTATATATTTTAGTGTTAAACTCTACAAGTTAATTAGCTAATTATTGTGGACTCGGCTATTATTAGTTTATAATATTTTACAATTATTTCTACGTTCAAAGTAAAATAACGAATTAAATATAAGTAGGTAATAGTTGTAAGGAGTATAGAGCCTAATCTAGGTACAAAATAGCTAGGTAATATACTAGTATAATACATATATGTAATATATACTTAAATAAATAATGTTGTTTAGGCTGCGTGGTACCGGATAAGTATAATATGTACCTGTTTATTTGAACGGCTTATTATAAAAAAGTCTAAACAATGAAACGAGTGGAATATGGTAAATATTTAAAATATAATAAGCGTTATTATTGAATATAATATTCCATTACGGTGCTAATGAGAGCCAGTGTAATCATCAGCCACGGCCATTCGGTCATTTTGTCACGGTTTTCACATGCACGTCAAATTACATAGAGGTTATATGACAATATCATATTAGGTACAGTAAGGTTAGGTTACACACATTTGATATATCGCACTTATACTAAACTAAATATTTATATTATTATTATTTTTAAACGATGTACTGCAACGCGCGAACACAACCGAATTACTCGACTGCTATAATAGCACTGGACAGAACCTATAATATACCTATACTAGCTACTGTAGCAACACTGGTCAGTGGTGGTCACAAACAGTTTATCGTACCGGTTTTTGCCTACTCAACGCTACTGCAGTATCTATATATATATATATACATATATTATTACACACACACACACACGTGTGTGAGAACCCTGTTTCAAGTAGGTGCTGAATATTTGAATATTTAAATGATGAATGATCATTTTTACGAAATACGTTTAAAAACATCGATTTAATTATATAATAGTCGTGTTTTATAGACATCATGTATACACATAATATATTGTTAATGTTCAAACAGTGATTTCTTGTATAGGAATACAAATAAATTTAAATTGGTAGATTGTAAAAATACAATAGCTACGTAATTCGGATTTTAATATGTGCCTATTTTAAAATTTCTATGTAAAAATTCGATAGGTATAGTCTGGTGTTTAAAATGTGTTCACGTATTAGTTATTTACTACATAATTTTAAACATACATATTTGTATTTAGATTAATAATAGGTAATTGCTTCGGGTCTTTCTTTATAAAAAAAAAAATCTGTTCATATAAATATAATCAATTGAAAATAACTCATAGAGGGGCGCACATATATTAATTATTGTATATCTACTATTATGTATACATTATATTCATCATTGTTGTACTTAATTTTATAAGAAAAAAAAATTGAAATAAGAAAATACTACACAAGTATAGCTGACACATTCATATCCAAGTGCTACAACTTACAAGTATGTATTATTTGAATGTAATGAAATCAATTATTTTTGTTTGATTCTCGTATCAAAATATATTTTAAAATTGTATTAGATCAAGCCATAAAGGCACCTACATATGTTTTTAATGTTCGATTTAATAAATTATATATAATTAAATATTTAATGCTATATGCTACGAAGAATTACACTATTATTCTGAAGCGTTACAAAAATTTTTATATTTTTGTGATAATTATTTAAATATTTTAATTGTAGAAATAAATTGCTTAGCTTCAAAAAAAAAAAACTATTTAAATGGTAATTCGTTTGCCCCCGACCTATCCAATAAAAATACTAGGACAACTGCCACTTTCAAAAACCGTCCTCTTGATGCCATTGCCAATTGGAGGTTGGAACATTCAGGAGTATAAATTTTATGTTTAAGAGAAATTAAGTTGGTAGGTAGATAGTAGGTAGATACCATTATACTAAATAATATTTATAACAGCACTTATTTATACTGCTGGTTAATTATTTCCTATTAATAATAAAAAGATCAAGAAATTTTGGGTTAATTATATTATCAATGGACCAATTATATCAGGTGTTTCTAAAAGAAAATTTGATATTTAAGAATGCCTGAGTAATATATATATTTTTGTAGTAGATACTTACTTACTTACTTACTCCAAAATGTTATATTAATCAATTAATTAGATATTAGAAAAGTAATTATTACGAATATTTCATGTGTACAATTCTTTTTTTATAAGGCAATGAAAAAAAATATATATTTTGTTTTTAAATAAATAAAATCCATTTTTATAGTGTTTTACATACAAATTACAACCATCATAACAATTTTTCATCTATTATTAAATAGTTGCCTAAAATAATACTGTATTCATTAAGTATACTTATGAATATAATAATATTATTGTAACATATAACAATATCAATCAGCTGCTACAGTATACACATAATATAGGATCTTTTAAATGTAGGTAATATGTGACTATAAAATACAATTGATTTAAAATCTTTAAAATAATGACTATAAAGAAACTAAATAAATAAAATAACAGTAGTTTCAAAACAAATGAAAAAAAAAAAAACAATAATAAAATATAACAATTTAAATACGACCGTTAATTGCCAATAAACTAGGCTTAATAATACTCGTCTTAAGTGCTAAACATATCACACTTAAACATAACTAAAATCACAATAGAATATATGTTTTTTAAAAACACGAATGCAGGAGAGATTTCATTATGTTGTACTTTTAGTAACAAAGTTTTATAATTATGCTAAAATAATTGTGTTAGTTTTAATGCACAATTGTTTCTGAACCGAGAAAATTAATGTTTAAAAATAATTAAAAACAGTAGACCTTAATTATATTATTTTAATAGAAGGAATACGGTTATATATTTTTATCCATCGAGTGTTATGTGAATGGATTACTACGTCTCTTTAATGAAGACCTTTTTATGTCACATTCTACTGGTCGAACTACTTCAAAAGGAGAATATACTGGAGCTTGAGATTCTTCAGCATCACTACTAGAATAATCTTCAAAACTCATATTACTGAAGCCACTATTTGTAGCCAACGTAGATATTGTTTTATTAGTTGTTAATTGAGTAACATTTTTGGGATTTATTTTCATATAAATTGGCTCTTGCGGGTCTAAATCAACTAAAATAGCTTCTTTTGGTTCAGATCTGAATGATATTTCTGTTAGATCTTCTTTTTGAAAAAATACATTATCGGCAAAGTCTGTCTGTTCAAATGGATTTGTATTTAATTTGAAAGGCACAGAACCAAATAGATCTGAATCATTATCTGAACATTTTTTTTTTGCCTTGGGAAATGGTGCCATTGCAAATACATCGGTATTACTTAAACTTTCATACTCTTCTCCTTCATTATCAGAAATTAACGGTATTTCTGCATCAACATTTTTAATAGGTACTGGATCACGAAGTCGAGTCGCTCCTTGGGCATTCAGTGGAGGAATATCATCTTGTGCCATGCTTTCACATTCAGCATGATAGGCTGATGATCCACACGTTAACATACTGTCTTTTACTGTCATAGTTTCAGGAATGTTTTTGTTTGTGTCTTCATCATCATTACGAGTTTGTAGATCACTAGCAGATCCAATAGAATCATCATCATCATCATCAGAATGGTCATAATCATCCTGATGTTTTTTATTTTTTTTATCTTTTCGAAAACGACTAGTTGATTTGAATTCTGGGATTTTTCTTCGTTTTGAAGATTTTTTCCTAGTTTCACCACTTATAACTTGACTATCATCTGAAGAAACTTCATCTGTATTACAAGCTAACTTTTCATATTTGGAACGATCTTCAAGAGGGATTTTTACAAAAGGGGTTGAAGAGCATTCATTTGATTCCAATTCATCATCACTACGAGTTGTCGCCACTAAGCCAATAGCGATCTCATCACTGTCAGGTTCATTATTTAATATTAATCTGTCTAATTTTAAATTGTGTTGAATGAAGTAGGTTTTCCATTTTTCGGCATTTTTTTTTAGATCAGTACCTAAAAAATTCAGAGATGAAAGAGGAAAAACACTAATAATGTCAAATAATCAATATAATATATTTTAAATAATAATATATCCAACATTTAACATGCAGTTTCATAAGATACATAAAATGATAGATTAATAAACTACTAGAAGAAATAAATAATTCAACTAAGTAGTACAGTAGTTGTTGTAGAAGGTAAATAACTCATGCACATATTATCACCGTAACTCGTATCTATGATATGCACGATTTATAGTGAGACATTGTTAAATGTGTATCAATCCTGACTCCCATCATGTCGCAAACCTACAAAGAACCAACCAACAAGCACCATATTACCAGATAAGAGATTTTGTGGTTAAGAAGCATAAGTTTTGTTAAATTAAAGAATAAGTATTATATTTTACGAGATGGGAACTGAAATAATTTACATAAGTTATTAATATTATTATTATCTTATTAAAATGTGTTATATATAAAATTTCAAGCCCATAGAAAATAATGTACATTTAATGAATCATGTTTGTTAAAAACAATTAAATAGAACAGGAAAGTTTGTAATACTCAAGAATTAATGGTTTTTATTAATTAATTAATTAATTAATTAGTGACCTTTGTTAAAAATAAATTTAGATTTGTCATTGAAATAATTAAAAAAAAAAAAAATAGATCAAAAATGATATAGCAAATCAATAAATTATATTAATAAATTTAATAAATTATAAAAAATATATTTTGTAAATAGAACATATTTTTCAAATAACTTTTAATTGTTTGAATAAGATTTCAATATGGATGTAGTAGTGCATAATATTAATAATAATAAAGTACCTATATTTTATAGTATGAATATTGTGTAAAAAAAAAAAAAATTTTAAAATAGTTTTCATACTTAACATTAAAAATATACTTAAAGAATAATTATCTCATTGAACAATGCCTGTTTAACCAAATTTATCAAACTATTTATTGGTATGAATACTATAAGCTATTAATAAATATGCAGTAATTGAATGAAGTGTGTAGAATAATACAAATATTCATTGATGGACTCAATTTAAACATGTTTTTTAACAATTAATTTACAGTTTTAAAGACAAACTAATATAGTATTATAAGAATATAATATATTCCTATGTTAAAAATTGTTTTTTAAATACAATGTATACTTTTCATTTTACTATACACTTCAAAACAATCACTAAATTGTTAAAATTTTTTCATAAATAGCATTTTATTAAAATGTATCGAATAAATTCGTTGCAGTATGATTTAATAAATACAAATTAATTAGGTACTTACCATTAAGTGACATTTTTCTAACTGGACTATTTCCTACAGTTTCATCTATACCTAAATTATGCATGAATAGATTTTAATTATTTGATAATTTCATATTTTGATGAATAATATAAAATAATTATATAATGGTTAAAATGAAACTAACTTTTATAAGGAAAAGGTGCAGATCCAAATGGATCTTCATCAGTTATAATAGAATTTGTTGCTTTTTCAGTAATTTTTTGAGATTTTTCATTAACCTCATCTAAAAATTGAATGTTTAACTAAAATACAAATGTATACTAACGGAACATATTTCAATAACATTTATTAAATATAAATATATTATTAATCCTATTAGTTATTATTTATTACCAATGTCATTTGACAGGACTCGAGTGAATGAAGAGTTAAACATTTCCTCTTCAGATGGTTGATATTGAAACAATATGGGTTCTTCAAATGGATTCCATGATTTGTTTACATTTAAATTGTTAATAGTTTCTACCTAAAATATTATGTTAAAAAGTGAAATCATTAAAAGAAAAAAGTATTATTTCTACGAAAAACACTAAAATTTAGATTAGAAATTATAATATTACATACATTAGAAACTGAAAAACTAGTAGAATCTTGTGTTGACAAAGAACATTCTTTAGTAGGATCCACATAAGGTGTTACAAATTGATTGTTATCATTGACAAATATTCTGAAATAAAGTTTATATAATTATTTAAACCACTTTCAAAATTAAAATGTTATTGATTTATATTTGTATTTATTTAACGAATAAAAAGTAAATGAATAATTAATGCATACTTAGAGAATGTAGAAGTATCGCTAACATTTCGTTTATGTTTAGGCATAGAAATTAAAGGAGATGATGAAGGTGATACTGTTGTAGACTGAGTGAATGTAGTTTCAACAAATGGATCTGCATAGTCTATATGCCCCAAACATTTATTAGTTAATTGTTTATCATATAAAAGTTATAATTAAATTGATCTACCTTTAACTGGAAATAACACCTGGGAAATTTTTTCACGTGGAGATATTTGTTGTGGTATTTTATTTTGGTGAGATGTATCTGGCGAGTGAGAGTTTGTTAAAATTCCAACCGCTGGTTGAAAAGCTCTTTTAAATGTAGGCGAAGAACCTAAAGGTGGAGGTATTCCTGAACTTAAAGGTTTTGGTCTTTGTCTTGGATTCACACTAGTTCCTTCCACAAAAGTAGATGGATGATAATTTTGTTTGACTTGGGTTTTTGGTGTTTGAGGAACTCGTTTTTCATTTAGTGACACAATTAATTCATTGATATTTGGATTGGGAACATTCTAAAACATATATTATAATATATAAAAAGTAATTTTTGGTAAGAAGTATATATGTTGACATACATTTAAATTTTGAACTGGACAATCCTTTCCAGCTAATTGGAATGTAATATATGAAACTTGGTAAATATCTGGACGTAAGTCTGGTTCAAGCTCCAACATGTATTCTGTGAATTTTGTTTATATTATATAAATGTATCTAAAATATGTTATATATACAGCATATATAACATAAAAAATCATCTATATTAAATTACTTACTAATTAATGTGTTTAATTTTAATGAATATTCCGATGCATCTGGAATACTGAATTGACCACTCTGTATTTTTAGTGGACTTTCACCAAATGGTAATGTAAAATAGCATAACTTATATAATAGACAACCTAAGGCCCAAATGTCTGACTTTGTAGTTATGACTTTATTGTTATACAAATCAATCATTTCAGGTGATCGGTAGGATATTGTAGTATATTTGTTGATTTCTTCTTCTATAGCATGTACTCCTTGTACATTTGGGTCAAGCTCACGAGCTGTCGCTGAACCGAAATCACATAACAAATATTGACCATTTTCACTAATTAATATGTTTTCAATTTTTAAATCTCTGTGTATTATAGGTGTCTGTGAATGGTGTAGACGACTAACTGCTTCGCATGTATCACAAAATATTTGAAGGATTTCATTTTCTGTTAAACCAGATTGTAATCTGTAAAAAAAAAATCTTAGTTTTTACAAGTAATATATTATTTAGTTATTATATTTTATTTTGAACATGAACAAATGAAAATAGGGGTAAATGTTGAAAGATATACTAAAATATGGGCTTTGCCTTTTGGTCATACTTAACTATGTAGAAAAGTAAGAAAAGATTAAAAATTATTAAATTCTATCAGAATAATCTATAAGAAAAACATACATAAAATGTGTAAATTCTGTTGATAAATTTTGGTTTGTTAAATGGATGTACACTTATTATATTAAATATTAAGCAGTTTAATATAAATGTATAAATTCTAAACATATATTTAAATAATTAAATAATTAAAACTACAGCTTTTGAAATATGTAGTTTGAAGTGGCACTGATAAATATACAGTACTTTTAACTAGTATTTTAGAAAAATTAAATGTATTCTGTACAAGTACAACAAATAGACAAATGCTATAAATAATTGGCCTTAATTATAATTATATATATTAATATTATTTTATCAACAAAGTTATACTGATATATTATAATATTACCTGTTGTTTATTAGAGATAAAACATTAGATGGACAGTAAGGCATCAACATTAGTACCTCATGAACTCCATTATTATGGCGTGTAATATTTGAGTCAATAAGCCCAACAATATTTTTATGCCCATTTAAAC
The DNA here is from genome assembly GCA_019022885.1 of Schlechtendalia chinensis. Taxonomy (NCBI): domain Eukaryota; kingdom Metazoa; phylum Arthropoda; class Insecta; order Hemiptera; family Aphididae; genus Schlechtendalia; species Schlechtendalia chinensis. Next base: position 4,372,364 of record CM032341.1, read on the forward strand.
TACTCTGAAAATTAAAGAAATATTGTATTTTAAACTTAAATTATTTATCTATAATATTTATTATTCAGTAATACATTATAATTTCAAAATGAATAACAAATATTATTGTAATTGAATAAAAGTAAATATTTTAAAGATTATTAATACTTGTGTGTTATTGCCCAGCTACTCAGCGTACAATTTTTATATACCCAAACAAATTTTATATTACAAAGCATAATTGATGATCAATAACATTATATAACAAACAAGTATATCATTGATAATTAAAATAATACTATATTTACACATTTTATTTTGATTTAGATAGATGCAAATTTAAAGTATACATTTCAATAAAATAAATACACATTTAGAATACAACTGTCCAATTGTAGAATATCATAAGTTCTCTAGAATTCTGACATGATTATTGCTTTATGTCCGATAATCACTTTTATGGAAAACACACAAAAATGTATAAGACATGTTAGAGTTTTAGCCTTTATTTTAATTAACATTATATTATATACATACCTATTATATGCTACTTCTTTTATTGAACTGTATATTTAAAAAAATTATTTTTATTTAAACGGTATTATATTCATTAAAATAGTTTATTATATGTTTAAATGTTGTTTTATTTATCAATAGTATACTTGATTGTTATATATAATTATTAATCAGTGACTATAAATAAATAATACAATTTGGCAAGGAAATAAAATATTTATGTTCGATAATGGTGAAATAACATACACTTACTGATTTTATAAATATATATTTAAATATAATATTTTTAACTTACAGCTATTTGTATTTCTTTTTTAGCTACTCCTAAGTCTACTTCATCATTAACAAAAAGCCGCTTCAAAGCAAACTTTTTACTGTTGCTTTTTACCAGAAAAACAACTGCAAAACCACCTAAAACGATGAAAAGTATTATTATTAATATAAATATTATTATTATTGTCATAATTGAATTTTAAATTTACCTTCAGCGATTACATCTTCAACAGTTACAGATGTACGGCCAACTACAAATTGTTTACCAACAAAACAGTTTGGATCTTTAGATGAATTGTCGATTTTTGAAAATAGTTTTTTCATATTGACTATTTACATTAACAATATTAAAAAATTTAATACAATTCTATAATAATTCATAAAATAACTGTAAAAAAAAAAAATAATAATAAAACATTTAAATAACGTACATGTATGTTAATGGTATTGAAGGCCGTAATATTTCATTGCTATTATAAGTCACATTCAAACAATGATTGCGACATTCGCAACTTTTCAGATCATCATCAATCAGTGAACGGTGCCCGAATTCTGCAGTAGTGACAAATTCCAATGTTAATAAATTTAAAAAAAATATATATTCTTGTCGTCTGACAAAAAAAAAAATCATCACATCAGTAAGGTGGTATGAACGGAGATAAGGAGGCCAAGTGTTCAATACAACCAGCTGACAAGTAAGTGCGTCCTAAGATATGTATGAAAATACGTTCGTTAGATTGAAATACAGTATACATTAATTCGCAAAATTCGGTGAGTTTATTTGATCAGTATTATTGTCAGTTTTAACTTTTGAGTGAAATGATCTTGGCGTCATTATAGTATAATAAATGTCAATAATAATAAATAATATTTGCATTTTCTCCCGGAGGGAATATATATCTCCATGATTGGGCACCACTTGCGTACTATGATAAAACGTTTATTGCCGATAAGTAATTTTTATTGTGGGTGGGCGAAAACTACAAAAAAAAATTTGACAACTATATGTGTACTCTAAACCTAAATTTCAAGTGTTTTAGTCCACTCTATCGTTTCGAGTGTATGTGTGGATCAACTGAATAGTACCGGTAAAGTTATTTACTCATTGTTGTTTGTTTCATGGTAACTTACACTGTTATTTTCAATGTATCTATTGTCTGTTTTGTGTTGGGCTTTTTTTCATAATGGGTATAGCATTGTAAATGTAAACTTAGGTTTTGTGTAATTTAAGTTTCTGTACTATTATGGTTATACATATTATGTAATATTCAAATCTACATATGTACATACATTATATAATATTCAAATCTTTTTTATGTATACAATTAGTATGACAACTATATATGCAATATTATGTATTCACAATTGCATTTACAATTTTACTATCTACTTTTAATAAGCAAATATAATTATACTTATTGTACTTTTCCTGACTCTGATTTAAATTTGTGTTCTATTTTTTACACCCATTTATTTATATCATTATTTTCAAAAAAAAAAAAAAACTAATGAAGGACAATATCTTTTAATAGTTTATTCATTAATTCATGTGTATATCTATGGTTTATGTGTAGGTAGTTATTAAAATAACAATCTATAATTAATAATAATAGTTAATTTTTTTTTTATAAAATAAGTATATTGTATATTAGTTTTTATTAAATAACCTTATTTTAATACCCTTATTATAAGGTATGTAGTTATTCATTTTTCAATCTTATTAATAAAGCCTGGTTACAGTACAATTGAATTCCATGGTTATAAAACAATTTTAATCACTCGAAAACTGTGTTAAAATATTCAAATAGCTTTTTGCATTATACAAAATATATTTAATTGTGTTTAAAAGTAAGTTTTGCTATTATTAGGTATTAAATATTATTTATAATTTTAATACAACCTAATCAAATATGAACATAAAATTGTTTTAAAATGGCATACTTACCTCTTACTCATTTTATTTAATTAGTTTGTTATACTATTTTATTTAGTATTTTTAATTAGTTTTAAATTAAAATTATTTTCAAAAATTTGAAATAAGGTTTAATAACACGTTTAGTGTCAGTTATTCTTATTTTTGCTATTTACAGCTTTCTATTTATAACCATCTCATTTATTAATTTTACATTAATTATATTTAAATGTGTTATGTGTTTTAAACATTTATTATATTTTTATGTTTTTTAGATTTTATTATTAAATTGGTACAATGGATCCTTGGGTGGTCACTCCTCAAGAATGGACACGTTTTTGTGAACATTTTCAAGCACTGAAACCAGTAGGTGGTATTCTTACAGGCGAACAAGCCAAAGGATTCCTTTTGCAATCTAGACTACCTCCACCAGTACTTGGTGCAATATGGTAAAATTACTATATAATATTTTTACCAGTATATTTATTTATTATTTATGTTTGTAATATTTCATTAATAGTTATTGTATATATGAATTAATTTAATTTTTAGGGCTTTAGCTGATACTGATGCAGATGGACGCATGAATATTATTGAGTTTACTATTGCTTGCAAGTTAATTAGCCTTAAACTTAGAGGTTTAGAGTTACCTAAAGTTATTCCTAGTAATTTATGGAACTCTGTCCAGTCTTTAAGTAATTTAAAAATGTTTATCATGTTTAATTAAATTAAATTAAATTAATAATATATTATTTATTTTTAGATTTAGTTCCTAAAGCATCTTCTCCACTTCTTACAAGCCCTCCAACAATGACTCCTATAATTTCACCACCCATGACTTTGCCATTATCAACTGTATCTATATCAACTGTTTTACCACCTGCTATGTCACCACCTATAATACCAGTTAATTCTTCCTCCGTTAGTCTTTCCAATTCTAATATTAGTCCAATCATAAATCAGCCACTTCTTAACCAGTCGTCGCCAGTTCAAGTTGCGAATTTAACAAACAATTCAATAATAATTGGACAAGCTGGTCTGCCAATTAAATCTGCACCTCCTGCTGCGCCATCTCGTAAGTTTAAGATGATAATTTTATAATGTAATATTAATTTGTAATTATTTTAGTTACGAGTACTCCAGTTACTTCTATGCCAATGCCAATATCTATAGATTCTCCGTAAGTTAAGAAAGTATCTCTTAATAGATTTAAATTTATAATTTTAGTAAAACTTTGTTAATATTGTACCATTTTATATGTGATCATATATATATATATATATATATAAAATATATAATACTAAATATTGTTCTGGTCTTTTAAAATTAAAATTCTACTATAAATGTTTACTGTTAGTTTTGAAACAAATTCTTCAATAATTCTATGAAATGTGAATTAATGAGAATTTTTTGCGTATTTAAAATTGTTCAAATTATATAATTTTAAAGTATATATCTATATGTACATATTAAATTGTAGAGGGAATCAAGAATGGGCGGTACCACATCAAACTAAACTGAAGTATACACAGATTTTTAATACTACTGATCGTATGAGGACAGGATTTTTAACTGGAGTTCAAGCCCGTGGAATCATGGTAGCTACTCAGTTGCCACAAAATGTTCTTGCACAAATATGGTAAAATTTAATTGTTATAAATTTGTTCTATTAAATTAATATTTATATGTTTTGACTTTTGAAGGAATCTCTCCGATATGGATAAAGATGGTCAGTTATGTTGTGATGAATTTGTTTTAGCAATGTACTTGTGTGATGTGGCCAAATCTGGAGAGAAAATCCGTATTCCTTTGCCTCCTGAACTCATACCTCCATCTGTTCGACGCCAACGTCAAAACAGTTTAACTGCTCCTAGTGAAGGAACGCCTGAATCTGATTCTTGTTTGATAAATCAAACCACATTTGAAGATAAACGTAAAGAGAATTTTGAGAAGGGACAAGCTGAGTTAGAACGACGTCGTAAAGCTTTGTTGGAAATACAAAGAAAAGAGCAAGAGGAAAGAGAACGTAAAGAAAGAGAAGAACATGAAAGAAAAGAAAAAATACGAATAGAACAAGAAAAAAAAAGACAGGAAGAACTTGAAATTCAAATGAGAAAACAAAGAGAGTTAGAACAAGAAAGAGAAGAGCAAAGGAAAAGAGCTCAAGAACAAAGGGAAGCTGCTCGAAAGTATGTGATTTCTATATGGTTGTTTTTTTCTATGTATCCATGTAAATTATTTTTACTATTTTTAAATGAAGAGAGATGGAAAGACAACGCCAATTAGAATGGGAAAAACAAAGAAGTATGGAACTTCAGCAACAACGGCAGAAAGAACAAGAAACAGTATTGAAATTGAAGGGGAAAAATCAAGGTTTAAGTATTGATCTGCAACAAATGGTAAGCTATTAAATTATTTATTGGTTTTTATGTATTTTATTATGAATTTGGTATTTTCAGACAGACAAAGTGCGTGAATTGTCACAAAAAATTAGTGAGACTCGTGCAAGTGTAACAGGAGTAAAATCTACTATTGATAGTATGCGCACCACACGAGACACTCAAATGAATGAAATGTCTCGTTTAAAATCTACCTTGAAAGAACAAAACCAACGTCTTATTATTGTTAGTCAAGAAAAGATACGTTTAGAAGCCAAGAACAAAATGAATCAAGGCATGGAAACTACAGAAATGCAAGAACAAACTCAACTATCAGTATCAAATAAAAGTTTGACATTGAAAAGTTTACAAGATAAAATTAATGATCTTAATTCACAAGTATGATCTTATTTATAATATATATATAATACTAAAAATGTGTATTATTATTTTTCTATTTTTCTAGATTGAACTAAAAAAACAAGATGTTGAAAATAATAATAGTACTATTGATCAATTGAAGACACAGTTGACCAAACTAGTAGAAGACTGTGAAACAATTTATCCAAATTATGAAGAAAATACCAAGAAAGTTGTAGAAATGAAAAAAAGTAAAGCAAAAGAAATGTCATCTTGGGGAGATGATGCATGGAATTCAGCACCAACCACTGAGTGGGCCGAAGAAACTTCTGCATCCAATTTAGGTAAATTTATTATAATATAATTATTATAATACTATTTCATAATTTTTTTATTATAGATTCAAGTGCCTTTAAGAAGTGTCGAGCTTTATATGAATTTGATGCTCGTAATGCTGATGAATTGTCTTTCCAACCTGGAGATATTATTATGGTTCCATTAGAACAAAATGCAGAACCTGGATGGTTAGCAGGAGAATTAAAGAACAAGACTGGATGGTTTCCAGAATCTTATGTTGAAACAGTTGATGGCTCTGATGATATTCGTGAAATAATTGCCAATCGTCAGGCACCATTAGAAGACAATTTTATACCTACTCAGAAGCCATTAGAGTAAAATTTATTTTTGTTTTTTTGTTTTATACATTTTACGATAATATTTATATGTCATCTTAGGGGTATTGCTGAATTACCAGAAAATGAGTTTGGACAAGGGTTTGATACTGAATTTAGTTCTTCCTATCCTTCTACTAAACTTATTGTAGGACATGGTAAAATGGTAAATAGTACTGTGCAAGCTTTAAATGATTGGACTGGTAAAGATGATACTTATTTGGCATTGAAATCTGGTGATATTGTTGAAGTAACTGAACAACAAGTATGTAGTATTAATAATTGTATCTAATTTAGTAAAAATCAACAATTTCAATATTAGCAGAAATTTGATATTCAATATTCTATTAGTGATTTTCACTGTAATATCAAAATTAAAATATTTTCAACAAATATTTCTCTCTTTAATAGGGTGATTGGTGGTTTGGTAAATCATCAGACAATCGTCTTGGTTGGCTTCCAAAGAATTGGGTAATTGTAATTGATAATACAGTCAAAGATCTTAATGTTCCTAATGATAAACAAGGTTTGTGTATTTGTTATTTTCATTATTTATTATTTCAGAATGATCAGAATTTAATTAATAGAACTTTTATTATGAAATGAAATATAGAATAATGTAAATAAAATTAAGTTTTACTATTATATTTATAAAACTATTCTATATTTTACTAAAATTATTATATATATATATTATATATATATCTAACCCAAGAAGTTGGAATGGATTGGCAAGTTATAGCATATGATAGAGAGAAATGGGAGTAGGTAGTTTTGGTGGTAAAGACCCTCAATGGATCATGAAGCCGGAGGAAAAAAAAATATATATCCCATAGTTTCGTGTTTATGTCATATCATAATATATTCATTATATATACATATATAAAGAAACTTTAAAATGAAATAAATATGAAAAATAATTAATTTATAAAATATTGTTTTATTTTTTTTTATTTTTATTACGACTTTAACGGTTGAGTCATTAGCTGGTGAAAAATCAAGAGTTACATTTTCATATTTACATATATAATACTATTAATAATACATATGAATCTAATAATTATAGTTTATATCATCTAAGTTATTTTAAAGGTTAATTAAAAATTGTTTTGTATTAACTTGTTTAGCGTATTATATTGTCCTATATCCATATGAGTCTGTGGAACCGGGAGATTTAAATATGAAACAAGATGAAGTAGTTTTAGTAACAAAAAAAGATGGGGATTGGTGGACAGGAATAATAGGTGACAGATCTGGAGTATTTCCTTCTAATTATGTGCAGTATATTGATCCTCAGGTAAATTTCAATTTTCTTATTTATTTGAAAAACTATAAATGTAATTAAACCTTTATTGAGACAATACTTTGATGATTGTTTAAAAAACATTTTTGTTCGAGAATAACAATTTAATTATGATGGTAACTTAATGCAATTATTTATCATTGCTTTTTCAGTAGTTAAATGAAATTGTTTTTTCTTAATTTCTAGAGAGAATTTCAAATTATGAATGTTACATTATACTTTTAGTTTATAATAAATATTTTATTAATTTGAATTATGTATATGATTGTGTAGCCCAAGGAATCAACAACGAATAAGAATAAGAATCCTCCTTTAGAAACTGCTTCTTCAGTGAAGTCTGAAACATCTGTTACTTCTTCTCCTTTGACTACTCCTGTTCAGCTAGAACCTCAAAAACCTACTGATAGTAGATCTGTAACACCTGATCTAGCTTTGATCAAGGTATGGATATTTAATAATATTGTGATTTATACTATCATGTTTGCTAAATGCTTGAATTATTTGTTTATTAATTCATTATTAAATAACATTTTCCTTTATTATTCTATGCTCACTGTGTATATTTTTTTTATTGACTGTTTGTTATTGCTTATGGCTTGTGTTTCATATTATCAGAAAGAAAACAGCGCTACTGAAGATAGTGAAAATGATGACAAGGTAAAATTATGCTTTTAGTGTGTGTTTGCATATAATGATAAAATATATATTTTTAAAATTTTAATAAAAATAATTGTTATAAAACATATTTTATTAGATATCTAAAGGAACAAAAAAAGCAGAAGTGGCAGCTGTAATTGCTCCATACACAGCAACCAGTATAGAACAGTTAAGCTTGCAACGTGGACAGTTGGTAAAAATTAGAAAGAAGACCACCACAGGATGGTGGGAAGGAGAGTTACATGTAAGTAAATAAAATATGTCAATATATGTAAAATTATTTACTAAAACTTAATTTTAGGCAAAAGGACAAAAACGTCAAGTTGGTTGGTTTCCAGCATCTTATGTAAAACCTTTAGGTAATGCAGGAAGAGCGAATTCCCCCGCTATGAAAAGTAACCAACCAGCAATCCCTGTTGTTACTACAGTTATTCCTCCTAACAATGCTACAGGTAATGTAACAAGTATAAGAAATATATTTTTTGTGTTTTAAACATTTAATTAATAAAACAAATTTTATTCTAGAAAAAGTAATTGCTTTATTTCCTTTTAATGCGGTACACAATGATGAATTAACATTCCAGAAAGATGAGATTATAACTTTGATATCGAAAGATGAGCAAGCTTGGTGGAGAGGAGAATTAAATGGCAAGACTGGATTATTTCCAAGTAATTACGTGGCTCCTCTATGTAAGTAAAATAAATAATATTAATAGTAGTAGATAAAAATTGTATTTCATGATTTTTTAATTAATTTAAGTCAATTAAATTCAGTATAAAAGATAATTTATCACAAAACATCTAAAATAAAAATAATTGTTTTTATTATTTTTGGGATTAATCGTATTATAGTATAACTATAAAATAATTCAAATTATTTATTAATTATTTAATACATATTTATGGGTTCAGAGAATAATAATGAACTCTTCTAAATAATTAATACATTATAAGACATAAGGTATAAATGAATAATAAGATACAACAACTTATACTAACATCTTCTATACTCTGTCTCTTTTGTTTTTTTTGTTTTTTTTTGTTTTTTTTGTAGGAGTTTGTTATAGTCATTTGTTCACTGGCTAACCCATCAGGCGGATGAACTTCAGAATATTAGTATAATTATTCAAAATAAATTATGGATGTTTTTCTTTAAAGCCTGATTAGTAATTAAGTTTTAATTGCTTTTAAAATTATACAACTTATCTAAAAAAAAATTGTTTTAATTAAAAACAATATTTGTATCTATCATTATTTGTTAGCAGTAACCTATTACAATTGATAGATTAGCCATTAGAAAAATACATAATATAATATTCAATCTAAATGTAATTCATAAAATAATATTAGTTATATAATTTGTGTCAATCATTTTTTTTTATCTTAAAATTTACTTAAGTGCAATATTTTCCCTCCATTTTATTATAAGATTTATTTTTGTAGATCATGTAGAACCTTAATTATATTATGTGATTTTTTTTTTATGTTTTATCATAATAGTATTTATAAGAATCTCATAAAATGATTTTCATTATTTTATATGTTATACGTAGATTTTAACATTACTATAAATCTACTTAAATTTACGATCAAACAAATAAATTATTTCATAAATATTGTAACCTTAATATCTTTGCTTATAATAATTATATTTTACTATTTTATTAAGAAAATCATTCTTATCTATTGTTAAATATTGGTTGTTTTGTAGTTTATTTATTGCATTTGGATAGTTAGAAAGTACTACTAACTCATATATATATATATATATATTGTATAACATTTAGAGGAGTTCATTATAATCAGTTAATGTTGTGTGGAAAATTTAGATTGAGTTTATATTATTTATTTATTTCAAAATATATTATATTCTATTCACAACAGTATTTAAAATATACACTATTCTTTGAATTATGATAAATATCTTTTTAATTTGGTCTACTAAATATCTTAATCCAAATGTTATACATCTGTTTTAGCATATAACAGTATTTACAAATTATTAAATAATACATTTATGTATTATTATGAAGAAAATTAAAAATGATGAAATATATAAAAAATATATAAAATATATACATAATTTATATGTAATGGTTAAATTATTCATATTAATATTTTTCATAGTATACATTTTTAATTAATACTAAAAATTACTTAAATAATTAATAATAAAAGGATTGGTCTTTTTTATGATTTTAAATATTAATTACATTTTTATTAACTAATAAACATGTTTAATTACATAATATATTACACAAATTAGATTTTTGGTAATTTATTGAGTTAATAAATCAAATTAGTCACTAACATGTAAAAAGGGACGATAAGAGTGATATATTCGTCTTGAACTGCTTTATTTTTTTTTAATAGTAAATTTTTGTTCTAACATTATCATTAATAACAAGTGACGATTTACACTATGTTATTATGTGTATCAAATTGAAATTTTGCCATGATTGTACCAAGTAACTTAAAACAAATGGTATAATTAGTATAGTTTTAAAAAATTTTGTTTTGATTATTTACTTAACACCTTCGGATGAGTCAAATATTACATATTGTCACTTTCATGAAAATGTTCTTAATACATCAATAGGTAGGTTGTGATATTTTATGAAAATTGTTTAAAATTTTTGTTATATTATAACTGTGTGTAGCTGAAGTGACAATTAAAGTGAAATTGAATAAAGAAGAACGAAAGCGACAACAACACATTCACGAATTGATTACCACAGAACAGGCTTACATTGAAGACATGACTGCAGTACACGAAGTATGATTAATCATAAATTGTAAATAATTACAATATTTATTAAAACTAAAAGAAAATTCATGCAAAATAATAATTTTTTTTTTTTGGAATAATCAATAAAATATTTTTATTAAAAACAAAACAAAAATAAATATCAATCATTTTACCTTGTATTAAATTTGTTTATATATATCATAAGTATCTATATATTTATTATACATTTTAAAATATTCTAAAATATATTTATATTTAAAGTATTACAGATAGTTTATAATTTTCTTAGGTATTTGAAAAGCCATTATACAAAAGTGGTGTTCTTACTACTTCCGACATCTCCAAAATTTTTATTAATTGGGAAGAAATCATAGAATGTAATCAGATGTTTTTGACGTAAGTATTTTATTTAGTACTGTGATATAACTATTTTATATACACTTATTATTAAAAATATTGTGTTAACAATGGTTTTTGTAAAATACATTTTGAAAATTGTTACTCATACATATATATTTTTTTTTGATTTTGATTTGGTATGTGATTCATTGTTAGTTTTTGACCATCATGTATATATGTCAATAATAACCACCGATTATTAACATAAAACACCTAATGTTGAAAAATGTATTTTTCTCATTAGTAAAAGTATAATTAAATAAAAATATACAAATTGATAAAAATTTTTAATCTCAATTAATGAATATACATCTATGTGAGTATAACCATATATCTTATAATAGGTATAAGGTTTATGTGGTTGTATGATTTATGTGGATAGTACTCCAAGTGGTAACAATCGATTAATATATACATCAATAGAGATAATATAATATTATATATATATTAATATTATAGTTTACAATATATATATATATATATTATAGATTATAGTCATTCATTTTAAAATACAATAATATATTGTATAAACTATAAGATCTATGAATAATTATTAAAATAGTGGTTCATAATTAATATTTACAGGTCATTTTTTTCTAATAAAATATATTATTTATTAGTTTTTACTTTATATATTGACTTCAACCATTTCAAACAATCTATATAATTATTAATATTTCAATCTAATGTTGTAAGGCTAGTTACTGTACAAACAAAGTTACGTGTGTGACCAAATGCTACGTTCATTAAATAAATTAGTAAATAGTTTATAATAATTACTTTTGAATTTTGTGACTACAGAACTAGAATAAAATTATTTAGATGACATTCTATTAAAAGAACAAAAATGTAGAATATTTTATATATATTTATATATAGTTTTAAAGAATTTAATTATTTCTAAAAGTAAATATTATTGATAACTTAAATTTATTTTCTTTTAAAATATTTAATAAAATTGTATTTATTTGTAATTTATTAAATTAAAAATAATTATTTTTTTAAAATAATGTAATTATGTTGTACATTTTTGTTAGTAATTAGTTACTATTGATGTGATATTGGTAGTATGCACTGCATTTAAAAAACTGACATTTGGGTCAAACATGAACTATCTCATAGTACTTAAAACTCATTAACTATGAAGTAATATGAGTTTGGCTCAAAATGATTTATATTTATTAGTTGTAAACATTTGATATAATTATTTGTTTTTTAATTTATAGATCATTGCGCGTGCGTAGAGATATGAGTCCTGCTGGTATAGTACGAATAGTTGGTGATATTTTGTGTGAACATGTAAAAAATAATTTAATGAAACTATATAGACGTGATTTCATACTAATATTTTTTTTTATTTTAGTTTCCAAGAATGACACGATATGTGCGCTTTTGTAGTTGTCAATTAAACGCTGCAGTCACTCTACAAAAACTTACAGAGACTAATTCAGCATTTTGTGATGTCACCAAACGTTGCCAGAGTGATTGCCGCATTAAAGGGCTGCCTTTAAGTTCGTTTCTTATTAAACCTATGCAGCGAATCACTAAATATCCTCTACTTGTACAAAAGGTACCTATGACATATTGTTAAATAGTATTATTATTGTGGTAAATTTATCTATTATAGATTTTAGAACATACTCCAACATCTCATCCAGATCATTTACATTTAAAAGAGGCTCTTGCCAAAGCTGAGGAAATATGTCTTCAAGTATAATTTGTAAAAATATTATTTTTCAAATAATTGTTTGACCTTTTTATGTTGTTAAATAGGTAAATGAAGGTGTTAGAGAAAAAGAAAATTCTGACCGTTTAGAATGGTTGCAAACACATGTTAATAGTGAAGGATTAAATGAACGTCTGATATTCAACTCATTAACCAATTCATTGGGGTCTAGGAAATTTCTACACTATGGTTGTTTATCCAAAACTAAAAGTGGCAAAGAACTTGTAGGGTTCTTGATGAATGATATGTTTCTTCTTGTTGAACCAGTAAAATCAGCAACATTATCTGGACAATCTTTTTCATTTGATAAATTTTTGGGTGATCAATTTAAAATTTACAAACAAGTATGTAATTTTTTTAAATTTTTTTTGAACTAAAATATCTAATCATTATTAATCTGTTAATATTTATTGTTTAGCCATTTTTATTAATGTTACTAAATATTGCTGATGTGGTAAGCGACAGTGTTGAATTTCGAATTGATTATGATAATTTACCCATTCTGTTGTCAACATCAAGTATTAATGAAAGAAACTTATGGCTAAAAAAATTAAATGAAGCTAAAAAGATTTTAATTGCCAGTGAAAAAAATCAAAAACAACTTTTGGAATCCAGTAATATTAAATAAAATACATGTTTAATCGTTAATTGTATTAATATTTTAAACAAATATACTTATTTTAGAAAAAGCAGATTTTGGTGCATGTGGTCGTGTCTTAGTTTTTATTATGGATGGCAAAAAACTTCAAACTCCAAAACTTGGTAATCTAACATGTTTGAAATGTTTTGATAATTTTAATTTACTTTACATATTATTTAGGTAAAAGAGCGACATTCTGCGAAGTTAGTATGGGATCTCGAAAACAATGTACACCAGTAAGTGAATCTCCTGATCCTAAGTGGGATTCATCGATGCAGTTCCTTGTCAAAGATATTCAAGATGATATTCTTTGTGTAACGGTTTTTAATAAAGACCAATATTCTCCCGATGGTAATTTATTGAATATCTATAACATTATTTTTTTGTAATTTATGAATATTTATTGTTATTGAGATAATTTTTTGGTTTTCAGAATTTCTAGGTCGATCTGAAATTCGTGTGTCAGAGATAATTCAATCAACTAAAAATAGTAGAGGACCTCTTACTAAGCATTTGCAATTGAGAGAAGTGCAGACTGGTGTTATTACTTTGAAATTGGATTTATGTTTTTTTGATAAAAATTGATAAAGAAAAGATTGAATACATCTTTTAAGGCAGACTATAATTTAAGCAAATTATCATATTGTGTTCATATTAATTAAACAATTTGAATTTATTATACATTAATTATTTTGTATACTAATATTATATTTATTGATTTCAAAATAATTTAGTATATGAAATGGATTTGTGTTATACAGGAAGTTTGAATACTATACATTTTGGAAAGTGTATTCTGTACAAAATTGATTATTCATATAGTACCAAATATGTTATGATCTTATGACTCAGCTGAAAATATATAAAAAATAAATCACGATTTATTAATATTACTTTAAAAAGTTTTGTATAATATTATAACTATATTCAATTAATTCCAAAAGTCATAATTTATGTATGAGTAAAATTGAAATTAATACATTATATAAATACACACAATAGTAAAGTAAGTTTATTAAATGCCATGATTATCATTTGATATTTTGATTTTATTTTATCAATTAGGACAGAACAAGTTTGCTGTGCTTTTCTGTTCATCATCATAGGGCCAATGGGCTAGAAACTTGACATCTCCATTTGTAGCTTACATAGTTTTTTCTCTGGACTACCTCTCTCTTTAAAAAAACTTTCTTAAATCTCTTTACTATGTAATTATCTTTTTTATTGGTGCAATTCTAAAACTATCTTTTTTAAATATAAATGTAATTCACTGTTATATACACAAAATGTTTGAAACCCAAATCACAAAAATTATACACAATAACCGCGTTATTGTAATAGCGCGGTTATTGTGTATAATTTTTGTGATTTGGGTTTCAAACATTTTGTGTATAAAATAATCACAAGTTCTCTTATATATATTTCACTGTTATATATTTTTTATAAGATTTGTTTGAATGATTAGGTGGTACCTAAATTTGTTCTTTAGATAAATGATTTTGTTAATTAAGCAATTTACTCAATATGGATTAAGTAATTTAGTATTTGAAGTTCCATTTTTAAATATTTTGTAAAATTATTATTACTATTACTATTATTATGACCATTTGACCTATTAATATTAAGAGTATATATTTTATATTTTACCATACACAAAATAATTATTACCTATTTAAAATATATTGTAAAAGATTTTATTTTTATTTTTCACTATTAAATTATAATAAATATAAAACAATTTGTGTACAAATTATAAAATGATTCTTATAATAAATTATTATATAATATATATAAATAATAAATATATAAAACACTATGCTTGTAGCATAATTAGTATTATTATTACATACAAAATAAAATATAGTATAATAATTATTGAGCTTTATTTCTTTATTTTTAATTAGGATCTATATAATTAGTAAAATTAAAAAAACATATATATATATATATATATTTACAAATACTTGATTTTTACAATATTTAGGGGAAAAAAATACAAATTAATATTGTTAATAAAAAATTTAAAATAAATTATTAAACTAGACATTTGTATATAGAGTAGTAACATTACAATTTAGTGAAATACATAATTTGATCGATTCATGTAACATTGTGACTCTAATAAAAAAAATATTAATTCGCTTATATACTTGTATTTACTAATGAATTTAATGGCCTTTTATATTTAATTTTTTTTAATCTGTAAAGTTATATATGCATATTTTATTTTATGTATTTAGTTCTATATATACATTATATACATAAATTAAAACAGATTTTTACTTTGGATGAAATTAGTTTACTTGGAATTAAACAATTTATGTAGGTTTTTCTAATATCATATTTTCAGAAAATTATATTTGTTAATACTTTATTGTAATGGAATAATACGATATGTGATTGTTGTAAATACTTTTTAATCTTAAACAGATTTCTTTGCCCTTTCAGGTTGTTCAATTATTTTTTTTTCTTTGATTTCTTCCAAAGGAGAACTTATTGGCATAAACCCTCCGACTAATTGTGGTTTGAAATTATCTGGATCAAACTTTTCTGTAGATGCAGCTATATCACCGGTTTCATCTATTCTCTCGGAAGCATTATCACTTTGAGGTTTTCTTACTACTGACCATCCGTTACTGTTTTCTGGTAATTTCAAACTTGGCTGGAAGGGTATTTGGAAATTTTGTAATAGAGGTTTGCGACCTTCATCAACGGATATCTTATGATTATCTTCAAACGTTTTTAATGTAGCTGTAATTGGCTTATGTGAACTTGCTATGTTTAGAGCTGGATCACGAGTTACTATTGGATTATAATCTTGAAGGTTTGGTACTAGTTCCTGTTCGTTGCTTAGTTTGATAATATCCGGTTTTGTTGGACTGTATGCTTTGTACTCCAACGAAGATGCGTTTTGATTTTCTTCCGGTTTTATAATTTGATATGGAAAGTCTGTTTTTATGGGTTTGTTAACATTTGTTTTCGTTTTTAGTATTGGAACATCAGATCTATCTTTCACATCTAGTATCACAGAATCATCTATTAATTTTTCAGATAGTTTTGGCGGACTGTTTGCCGCATAAACAATGTGTACCTGATTTCCTTTATTATCATCTCGTATTTTTGTCGGAGCTCCGTGTTGGATCATTTGTAAAGTAGTCACTTTCGCAGGCTGTGGTCCGGTTCTTTGCAAAATTCTCGTTTCTTTTTCAGGTATGTCATGTATTTCTTCATCGATATTTTCATCATTTCTTTCCAATTTTAAGAATTGAGGTTTAGGAAGTGGCGGGGGTCTTAAATGATCCATTGGAATCTGAACCCTTTCAATAGTTGCAGAATGTGATTGAGGTGCCATCGGTGCATCGACTTTAGCGTTTGGTCTGAATTGAGGTAAAATATTAGGCAAGTTTGGTCTTTGAGGTTGTTGTACGTTATCACGTTTAGGCGGCGGGTAATATGAGGGAGGTTTTGGCGCATTTTCCCATTGAGGTCGTGGATAAGATTGGGGCTTCTGAACAGGTCTGGGCGGAGGAACAAGTGGAATAGATGTGGTAGTTGGTTTAGATTTCATTGATATTGTCTGATTAACAATGGGCTCGGAAGAACTGTCTTCAACCAATAACACTTGGCCAATACCTTGTGCCGGACGTGCTTCTGTTCGTTCTCCATCCATGCCGATCGAAAAAGAAGTTTGTAGTGCATAACTTTTGTTGTCTTCGTTCGGTTGAGTTTTTATAAAATGGTTTATCACGTGTTTGGGAGGTTTAAATTTCGATGTATCGGGTTGTTGGCTCTGTGGAGGTGTATATTGAGGTTTGGTCCTTGTGTGCAGTTCCGATTGTAGTACCGGGTAAGGTTGTGGCCGTGCTTGAGACATTTGAAGTTCGGTATACGCGGTTTTTCGATTTATGTCTGCGTGAGAAGTTTTTATTACGGGCGGCTCCGGTTGATAAAGATGACTTTGTTGAATTGGCAAATTCACTGGACGATTCGGAACTGTACTCGGAAACTGTTGTGTGTACGTATCCGGTTTAACTTTGTAGTAAACCGTCTCGAATTGGTCAGTTTCGCTCGGTTTTGGTGGTTTGGGCTTTGAATATGTTGACGACGATTCTGACGGGTTTATTGTTGTGTCGGGCTTATTGCTAGTCACTAATTTCGAATTGTACATAGTTTCCTGTAAAGGTTCATTCATGTCTTGTACTTCCGGTTGCATTGGTCTAGACGAATATGTTGGTTCTGACACTACAGACGGAGGTTTCATATTTGGCTGCGGGTGGTGTTCTTTTTGGTTCAACGAGATGCCGGACGACACGTGAGCAGTAAAAGTCATTGGCACTTTGCTGTTGGTTATTAACGGATACGTTTTTTCGTCAAACTGATAGTTTCCGGGCAAAGGTTTGAAACGGTTGTGTTCCTGATGCGTTTTATCCGTAGATTTGATCGCGTCGTAATCGGCGAACGACGTCCCGTCCAGTTTAGAATCGATCTCGGGCCTGGAGGTGGTCGCTACTACTGCCGTTGTTGTTTTGTTTGGAACCTCCGGAAGATCTGTGCGTACATACAACCTTTCAGTGGCTGTCGTGGAGGATGCTGTCGTGGTCGTCGGAGCAACGGTGGTAGCGCTTGTCGTCGACAGAGGTGTTGTCCCGGTAATAGTCGTGGTCGGTTCGGGCGTGATGACGGACGGTGGATGATTGCGGTGAATAATTGTCGTTGGATTCGTGGTTGTAGTGCTGGCCACGTTGTTTTCCGACACTGCGGGTTCTTGCGAGTGAAAATAATCGTAATAATCGTCTTCGTATTCTTGTGGCGGAGTCGCGGTCGTAGTAGTGGTAGTCGTCGTCGTCGTCGTCGTCGTCGACGACGTGGAAGTCGTGGAAACTGTTGTCGGCCGCGGCGCGGTCGTGGTGGTTTTGACGGCGTTGTACCACGCAGGCATTCCCGTGGACGTGACCGGAGACGACGTTTGAGGCATTTTATGATTGTTAAGCGAAGATGGACCGGATCCTTGGACTTTCGTGTTGGCGTAAGAGCTGGAAATCAACGGGAATTTGTCGCTCGAATTGTAATTCTTCGGTAAGTTCAAAAATTTATAGATGTCCGTCTGTTTGACTTTGTTATTGTTGTTGGGTTTGGTTAGGTCGTTGGGCCTAGGGAAGTCAGGCTCGACCACGTCTTTTCGGTCGATTGGGTCGCCTTTGTAATCGTATGGAACTTCCTCTAACTTGGTGTCGTAGTCGTAATATTCTTCGGATCTTTCCGGGCTCGGCGGGGGTTTCGTATTAAAATCGATCGCGCCCATGTTTGGGTCTACTACAAACGGTTCACCCTTGTGGAATGGAAACAACCCCGGGTGGTAATTGTTTTTTAACGTCATGGCCCGTTGCGGCAGTACCTCTTCCACGGTCGCTGTCACGGCCGGCTGGTTGGCCGCCGAACATGCTGCGGCGCACAAGACTATTACGACGCCATATAACTTCAGATAATCCATTTGCGCCTGAAACAGATGGAAACGTAGGTAAAAATTCTTTAAAAGGGGAAAAACTGGTTTCTGTTTTGTTTTTTTGTTTTTGTTTTTAAAGGGATGTCGAACGAGCAATGGGCACTAGTCTGTTGTCATTTATTATTATTTTATATTTGTATTCGATAACAAAACATTTATAGAAACATGACCGTCAATCACGCATGACCTTGACCATATAAAGAACACACATTCGTGTGTATACATTATGTGCAATGCGTACATAATATATATATATGTGTGTGTGTGTGTGTGTGTGTGTGTTGTCACAACTTTCTTTTCGAACGGAAAATACCGATGACAATAAAAAAAAGAGCTCATTAACATATATAAATGGCACAAAAAACATACAAGAATAATTTTGATTTCACTTCGTACAATGTGTTTTCTCAGATATAGATACAGTTCCTGATATTTTGTTGCGATATATATTGTTCATCACGCGCATTTCATTATCTCAAAGTTAGATAAATGTTAGATATATAACTTAATTTGATTAGTAATATTATTTTGTTACAACATACATTAAATACAACATGTTTCTATATTATATTCGTCAGTTTCATTGGTTTCACGAAATAATATGCGCCCGTTTATTTTAACATCTATAGATATACAATTTCAAATAAATGTACAAGACAAAGGTTTCTTTTTTGAGTTTTCATATCGATTGTTTAGGTTGATTTTATTCTTTCCAGATTCATGCCGTTATTCATTTATTTCTGTACTGAAGTAATTGTCGACAAGTAAGACTGGCGTAACGCTTAACATTCTGTTAATAATCGGCGGTCTCTTGATACAGATTTTGAACAGATTATTTGAACATAATTATGAACACAGACGATAGCAAAAGCGTGCTCAGGAATTTCGAATGAGAGGGGGAGGTTGCAATGTTTTTTATTATTATTCATATTATGTGATATGTCATAATAAACATAATAGATACTTTAAAACTGTTCATTTCATCATAAACAAACAGATATTAAAATTAATGTGAATTTAACAAAAATAATATGAAATATCATGTAGGTACTATTTAAAATATGTTTGAGCTGTAAAAAGTATTAGGAATACTGTATTTCGAATAGTACCCAAGTCTGGTTCTAACATAATATAAAATTGATAATTATAGTTAAATAATTATACCTGCTTAATTCTCAAGCATATTTTAGAAATTATACTTAAATCCTGATTTCAATTGGAATCAATGTAAATACGATCTAATAATCTTGGGCATATAATGGTTAGGCTATTACCATAGTATCATTTGTGATTAAAATTATTATTAAATAATACACGACTAATAAAAAAAAATGTTTTGAAAATTGCCTGATATCAGATATGAGATCTAGAATACAGTTAAGTATGTAAGAATAATATATTTTCAAAAGCCAGTGGAGGGGGGTTGAACCCTCTAAACCGCCCCTCTCCTCTAGCACACCCATGGGTGACAGTAATTAATGCGTATAGGCGCTATACTGCCGGTAAAACTAGTGTGCTACAAAAACCAGTTTACACCACGGAAATGCAGTAGTGTAGATATGTATTATGAATATTATTATATACATACACACACACACACACTCACATATGATATATATATATATATATTTTGTTTTGTAAGTGCTATATACGGTTATAATCAGGACAAAACGTAGGTAGGTTAGGGTTACGGGTTATTAATAACCATCGTACCTACACGCGCATTATATAAAATATATCATCGTACTTGTTGTGTATAAGTATATAATAATAACATCCAACTGAACACTATACATCAATTATTGTCCTCAATACGCGTCTATTGAACTACAGTTTTTCTATTTCGTCCCACTTACGACCTAACCGAAACCAATTAAAATTATATTATAATAATATTTAAGTACGTTAAAAAAAAATTAAATGAAAGTACACACATTCATTTGGTTTGTATTGTTGTTATTATTAAGTCGTACGTAGGGAAGAACGTAATATTGTTTTAAAACTATTTTGACTCTAAGAACCTGTAACGAGGTTCGTTTGACGTGTTTGTTTCTTTTCTCTTATAATATGATATATTTTCGTGTACAACTTATTAATGACTTTTGATTTTATTTTTCTTACTCGCGTATAGTTAAACGACGTAGATTTTACTATTCTATCGTATTTGTTATTTTATCTTGCGACTGAGAGTGACATTACAGAAATAGACATCATATGTATCTGTGTTATGTTATTATTTTTTTAAGATTTTTTTTTACTTTTTTAAGTTAAACGACAAAACAAGGTTTCATGTTTACTGATTTCGAATTTTATAGCTAATTTCGAAAGAATTATTTCCTTGAAGTAATATTATTATTAGAAAAATGTATATATTTTATGCGAGAAATACAAGTATTTCCACAATCACTTTCTTCCTTATCCAGTTTTGTATTTTAAATCTTTGCTTGGGTTAACTAGATTACTTTTTACTACTACTACTATTATTATTATTATTGTTATTATGATT
Source organism: Schlechtendalia chinensis (assembly GCA_019022885.1). Taxonomy (NCBI): domain Eukaryota; kingdom Metazoa; phylum Arthropoda; class Insecta; order Hemiptera; family Aphididae; genus Schlechtendalia; species Schlechtendalia chinensis. Next base: position 4,393,936 of record CM032341.1, read on the forward strand.
ATTAAAAACGACATTCCGATGAGTTATAAAAAGTTATCACGAGAAAAAAAAAATAAATAAAAATAAAAATACTCTTTATACTTACATATATAATAATTAATATCATATACGGGAGTCTGTGTCGATATTTTTCAAACAAAACGTATATTTATATTTACTCGTAGACTATTTTTGTCACATGTCGTTATTGTGTTAAACTAATATAACATTAATTTTAACATTTATCTACTAACATTATTTATAAGTTAAATGGCGATAATAGTATATTATGATTATAAATTCTATGTAATTAAAACATTTAGTAAAAAAAAATCCTGTGACAAAATTCATTACTATTATATTCTTCTTGTTATATAATAAAATCATGTACAAACTTGTTTATTTGTACTATATATAATAGTTCGTTGACCTTGAAATATTTGTTAGTTTACGTTATAACGGTCCATCATAAAAAACCGTGTCAAAGAGGGTTTCCGTTACATTTTTCGTATAATACAAAATTTACGTGGTTAATATACGCATAAATAATATGCTTTGAATTCACTAGCTAAGTAGTATTATAGGAGTAGCTATAATAATATAGCTCTATAATTAATTCAACTCTAGAAATAATTCAACACCTTACATTAACTCTTATCTGATAGAAATAACTGTCAGGTTTTTTTTTACAGTTGATCTTTATGAAGTGTTCGCATCATACCTATCTATATAGTAACCTTCTATATAGGTATTCGCGCGTTTATATATTTATATAGTTATAACAAATTCTAATAGATTAGCAACGGTGTAGTCCATAGTGACAGGGTTTTTAGATTAATTGTATATTGGAAATAAGCGTAAGAAAATATCGACAAAATAAATATATATATATATTTATATACAAATACTAAAACCAGTAATTTTCTGGTGATTAAGTTTTGGTCAGTAACCGGATAAAAAATATGAACAAATATTTCTCAGGTCAAAAACCTTCCAACAATATATACTTATACAAGATATATTTATACACTAAAGGAGTTTTTAATGTAAAAATTAAAAGAAAAAAAATCTATAAGAATATTTTAACATTTTTAAAGAATAATTTTTCCGATATTATAATTATTTTCATGGTATGTAATTTAATTAAATAATTGCGCGACGTTCAGAGATTGCCGACGTATTATTTGTAATGTTCGACGAACAATATAGTTTTGAAGACAAATTTTCCGTTTAGTGTTTGAACAAATTTATTTTGAATTTTTGTTTTCTCGATCGAGGACAAAACCACGAATCGAACACGGATTTCGACTACTTAACGCACGCGTATCACAAAACAATGAAATCATAACGTGAATGCACTACAAGCAGTACTTACGAATCGGTCGTTGGTCGTACGACGTATGGGCCCGTGCACTCTGCAAGCGGGACAATACCTCTTGATGTGTGTGTGTATATATATACACAACACGCGCGCGCGTGGACGCTTCAGAACCCCAGGAAGACGCGGCGGCGTAGCGGGTGGTTGACGAGCGCGCGTGCGGCGTCTGCAACGGGCAAATAAAGGCGCGGAGGCACACACTTATGTTTCTGGCGCGGGCACGCGTACCGTCGGACCGGCGAACGTAAGACGCGATAGTGATTTGCGTGAACGCCTTCGGCCGACCGAAAACCGTGTCGGGTACGTGCGCATTAACGTGCGGACGCGGTGTGGGGGTCGCGAGACTGACGCCGTTCTCCGAGCGGAGCGGTATATCGTCGCGCCGGACACCACCGTCTCGGTCGTCTCGGTCGTCTCGGTCGTCTCGGTCGTGGTCGTGGTCGCGGCGTGACGATATGAAGATAATAAATACGAAAAAAATAATACCGTGTGTTTACGGGCGTGCGAGATTTTCGTGTGTGCGCGCGCGCGTACCAGCGAAAGAGAACGAGTGAGAGAGGGCGGGCCGCCCGACGAAAGAATGCGATCGCGCGCGCGCCCGTCGCCGTCAACCGGACCCGACGCCGCCGCCGCCCATATGCTCCGCCGCGGCGACACGGAGGGTACAGTTATGTTCGGTTGGTCGGCAATGGGATAACTTGACGATTTTCCGTCTCGCGTTGTTATCGTGGTCTGGTTTTGTTATATATTAAAATAGTAATATATATACAATATATATATACACGCAAAATTTACATATTTATTATATGCGCGTGGTATCTAACTGAATATCGGAGGTATGCCCGTATATATATATGTATAATAATATTGCACGTATTTATCTTATTTATTTACCTATACGTGACTCTGGCATTCGACTTTTCTTGTTATGTAGGCTCTCTTTAAATTTGGCAGACACTATTTCCCGGATTCCGCACAAACGTCGCCGTTATCTTATTGTAACTCGTGTAACGGGAATGAAAATATGAGAATACGAGTATTATGATTTATAACGCGTGCGTGTAAACTGTATAAACACAAAGTACAGTTTATCAGGTACATAGAACGATTTTTTAGGCCTCGGTTCTGAGAATGATAATTATATAGACCGTATAATATTTGTGTTTCAATTATTTACTTTCTCCTCGTCGGTTCGTCCAACTACACGAGACGAGCCGAACGTTTGTGGATTCGTCGTCGACCATCCTTTATTCCTATTATCAGTTATATTATATTATATGGGCCAGTATAACGTGACTGAAATTTTTTTTTGAATTTCTTACGTACATCTATGTAGCTATAGCAAACGTATAAATAGAACGTTTTAGGAATGGACCACGACTGTCGTCTCTATTAAATGTTAGAAATCCGAATTGAATATTTTATGCGTCATGATGGCACGCATAAACTTGACGAGGATTTATTTTTATCATTATTGAAAACGACATATGTGTTCGTTATTTGACTTTGTTTCAAAAGAATTATGATATTCGTCATTTGGGAGGTGGTAAAGTTAGGTTATACAACCTTGTAACTTAATTGTGCCCAGGAGTTATGTGAACTGATGTGAAAAACGTTCTATTTTCGATACATCAAGTCATCAAGAATATTTATTTTTGAATATAAGACTCCGGGGGAGCATGGGAGACACAAACTCTAAGACCCGACGACACTATTATCACCGTAGAACTATTTGTTTCCTTCCTTCCGGTGTCGTAACTACTCTATTATGGCGACAAGAGGCACACGGGGATGAATTCCGAGTTTTGGGGACGGGCGCGATCGATAACGAGAACCGTGCTTTCCATTCTCTTTGAGCTGTATCTCGGCCTACACGCGAGCCTAATGCATCTATCTCACAAGGTTTTTCACCGGATGAATAGCTTATCTGCGCCACCGCGCAGGCGATTCCGACAGAAGGATCCGTCCGAAGATCGTTCGACTCTTGAAACGTCGACAGTCCATCGAGGAAGCAACGTATCTCTTTAATCTCTTTCTGGAGGAGGAAGAGGGGGGGAGGGTTAAAATAAAACATTGAAACTGGACTGTCTTCATAAAGTTCACGCACTAGAACGTGCTGACCGCCGATGACCGCCCCTCGGCAGTGGTTTCGCTGAGATTGTGCAAATGGAACGTGTGTAGTCGCAGACCGCTGTAGTTCCGTGACACGAGTATCCGGTCGGACGGGCCAATCGTGCAGTATAGTGTTCGGTACGTGCGGTGCGTTCAAATACCGCGTCCGCGTCGAAATAACCCGTAAGCCCGTAATATATTATTTAGCAGCTAGCGAACACGTAATTTTGTTGAAAACTGTTCGCGATTGTCTGACGTGATTGGAGACACAACGGGCCACGCGCGCCACAACGCGACACGTTCGGTCGTTTCAGCTTTTGGTTTTCTGTCCAAAGTGCCGCGGCGACGATTTCAGACCGTTTTCTCGCGTCGTTAACGCAATTAGGTTAAAGCCGTTCGTTTAAAGGGCGCTTATGTACACCTAATGCACTCGTATAATATTATTATAGCTACAGTTAGGATAGTGTAGAATTTCGCATTTATTTTTTTTCGTTTGGTCTTAATATTATTGATGGTATATGAGAGAATTAGTGCTCTTCGTGTCTTCGCTTACTTTCCGTACCTTTGTCCGAATGATATAGCTAGTAGCTAGATGAAAATCCGCAAGGTATTTTATATCTAATAACTTAACTGTTTAATTTAAACATTTATTTTAAAATAATTTTGATTTAATATTGACTTAAGCTTAACTTAAGTTATTTTTCCTCGCATTAACGTCGACTCTTATTATTTTTTTAGTTGGGCCAATTAGTTTAATTTTGAATTTTCATCGTCTCGAAGGTTTATTTATTAACATATTTCATATAAATTATTGAAAAATATATTTGTTTAAATTAATGTTTCATATGTGAAAAAATCAAACGGACGATTAAAAAAAAAATGTTTTTAACTTAATTTTTAACTTCATCGAATTTATATATTCAGATTTATAATTAACTATAACTTTTAACTCGGTTAAAAAAAGTCGGTTAACTTAATTTTAGTAAATTAAATTTTTTTTACAAAACGTGTCATCCGTAACTATACTAGTACATTTCTTCGACATTTCTGCGGCCACATGTATACTGAAGTATACACAGGAACTAGTCAAATTATTGAAAATAATTATAGCTGTTTATTGGGAACATTATTTTAATCGACCTAATGTAGGCTTGGCGATTGGCCTCTTTAAATGTGTGCAGCACAGTAGCACACCTTATTGAAAAACTGAAACGGCGCCACTGGTCTAGACCAAATTACAGTATATAATCATATGATGGCTAAATAATATACATTATAAACGTAGCTATATAGTGCAATATAAATTAAAAATTTTCTGGATGTTATGTAATTATACGATAATGTTAAAAAAAACTTGTATATACCTGTAGATTGTATTATAGTAATGTATTGATAATCGATAGAATCGATTTATCGAATTAAACAGTTATTTTCATAGAAACCTTACACGAAATGCGATTTAAAAAAAGAAACAAAAACTAACGGGAAATGGAAACTCGAATATTCCAATGTAAGTTTATTAAATATTTATTAGGTATATTTACCTATAATGTATATTTCATAAATATACTTTATGACTCTTTATAGTCAATACGTGTCGTTTTGTTACGGAAACGCGTGAGGATTTCGCAGTCGTTATTGTATTCTATATAACAATTGATATTTTCTATTACAACTTAATAAAATATGTGTGAAAATAATATGAAATGCATAGCCGCATATATAAATATTGTCATTATACATATTGTTATATTGTTATTATATTGTCGTAAATGTATAAAAAAAAAGGTAGACATAGACACGTAATCATATCGTTGCTTTGATCATGTCTTAAAACAAACAGTCTAAAAAATATATATTTTTTTTTATTTAACATCTTTCTAAATTAAATAGAGTTTATATTATTCGATGAACTATTAAAAAAATTAGAATTTTCTGAAATATTGTTTGATATATTAAACTGTTAAATTACCGCGTGATATCTGACAACATTATTGTGGTGTGACGATACTGGTCCGCCAGATAATGGGTAATGAGAATGTGTTATAATTCTTTCCATGTGTTAACGAATGGTTTTTAAAAAAAGGTTGTATATATAAAATATGAAGAATTCAATAAAAAATATTAATAAATGTATTATGTTGATATAAACGTTCTTCTTGAATACCGTGTTCAGCTCAGAACCTGATAGAACATCAAAAATATTGTGTCAATAATTGACCAATCTACACTTTAACTTTAATATTTTTAAGGAAAAAAAACATAAAATGTTATTTTTTTTTTAGGAGAAGCATTATCATAAGTAGTAAATAGGTTAAAATAAAACAAGAATTATTTCATTTTAAAAATATTGTAGTAATAGATAAATATGCTGATAAAAATGTTAGCAAGGAGAAGTATATAACCTAAGATAAATGTGTATTTGTATACCATATATATCGTAATATAAACCCGGATGTACACATACTTGTACAGTAGGATGACTGTGTTTTTTAGTGTTGTTATTTTCAAATTGAATGTTTTATGAATCATCGCCTTTTGAAAAAAATCTCAACAAAGCTCATTAACAAATGAATAAATAACATTTGTTGACGAAAAAGAAAATACGTTGACTAATTATTATTTTCGTATAATTTAGAGAAAGTTAAACTTGCTTTTAAAAAAAAAAACAAAAACAGAACAAAGAGCGGACAGTATCTATGTATTTTTATCATTTTCAAATTAAATGCAAAGATTTTTTTGCATGCAGAAAATGATTCTGAATAGAACACGATTTATCCACACTAATGTTAATGAGTAAATAATTATAAAATAATTTTAGGTAGGTACTTGTATAATGCTTAAAATAACGTCAGCTTAAAATCATTTACTTACAACTTACCCAATTGTAATAGTAATATTAATAATTAATATGCACAAATAAATCATTAAATTAGTTGTTTATTTTTAATATTTCATTTAATTGAAAATAGTTGTATTTCTGTTAAGTAGAAAGGACTGATCAAATGTCATTTTTATTTTTGGATAAAAAGAACTATTTATGAAGAAATACCTATGTTCTGCTAAGTTTTTAGACAGTTGTATGCATTGAGCGTTTTTTATCAAAATATAAAGTGTACATAAAATATACGTAGATAGTAGATACATTATTTTCTAAATAAACGTGAAATCATCTTTTGGGGATATAGAGAAGTACTTTAAATTTTCGAATAACAATTAACTAACTATGATTAAAAATTGATCAATTCAAGATGTACTCTATTATCTTTTTATTATTAAACTGCTTACACCATATTATTAACAAAAATAAATATTTAACTTATTTGTCTAGACGCCATTATAAAATAAAATATGTTGTATAGTTCAATAAATATTTTAGTTTAAATATTTGACTTAAAGTGTATAATAGTTAATAATAAAAATATTTATGAACAATTATTAAAGCAATAACTAATTATATCTTGAGTAGGCAAACATTTATTTAAATTGCGTTTGAAAATAAATTATACTGTTTTTACAAACGAGTACGACTTCCATTGTCTTTCCAGTTATCAAAGTATTGTTTGAAGGCTGTTGGTTCCCCGCCTTCAATAACTCTGGTTACCTATGTATTAAACAAATTAAATATTTTATTAAATAAATTAAACAATATTTGATGTGTGTATATAGAATTTTTAAAATTTACGTACTCTTGTCCATGCCGGATAGTTGTTTTCCTTAATAAAAACTTGTGCACGCTTAAGAGATTCGACCTTTTCTTGAGTGGTACCTTTTTTGCCAATCCAAACATATATTCCTGATGAAACCGTGTCCAAAATGAAGCAATCCTTAAAAGTTAATTAATAATTAAAATGTTGAAAAAGTGGAACAATTAAAAACATATTGATAAACATACGTCAGTTTTTAAATGTGACTGAATTAGAGGCTTTTGGTTGATTTGTTCCGATACGATTTTTCCGCCTAAAGCATCTGATATTTTGTACAGAGTAGGTGATGCCTAAAAATACATTATTATGAAATATATAAATATAATTGCAAAATAATAATAATAATAATGATAATAATGCTTACTGTTTCTTTATTTTCAAATTCTTGATCATCGTCTAAGGCAGGTGAAACTTGTTTAGCAGATCCAGATCCAAGTTCTTTAAAGAATTTTTCATATTCATCTGGGGTACTTAATCCGTCTAATAATAAATATTGTTTTATATTAAATTAAAATAATAATTTCAATTAATGCTAAAAAAAGTCTATAAATCAAAATATTTTCGAAAATATTGTATAACCGTGTAAATGTGGAAATTTTTAAAAATTAATAGGTTTTGATAAAAAAAAAAAAAACTCATAATTATATATTAATAATTATGTAATTAAGTAATAAATACACAGAAACATTATAACTATTTAATATTGTTTCGATTTTTTAAAATTTTTGAGGACGGCCCTAGTAAACATTTTTACGTTATTTATAAGTGAACCCAACGTATAATCTAACCTTGGATCACGAGAATGTAATTTAAAAGTGTGTGGAGTATCAATTACAGGCAAACATAATTTTTAGTTACAAAATAATAACATGAGATACGAACAAATTATTACAATCCTAAGCAGAATGTATTTTAAAGCTATTCATATTTATTGAATGTATTTTAAAGCTATTCATATTTATACAGTTATATAGTGCAAAATAAACGTCTATTGTTACATTTATTTAAAAAATAATTTCATATTTTGTTTTTATTTTAGTGAGTTTTTATGTTATGACAATAATAGGTACAAAAATCGTTCCAAGTAAAATATGTGTTGGTCGTATAGCTAAACATTTTATGACAATAATTATATAAATTACATGCTTTGACCGAGCTATTAAAATAATTTTCAAATAGCATATTGTAAAATTACCTTCACAGTTATAATAGTGTAATGATGTGCATTACTTACCAACTATGTTTACTTTTGCTCTTCCAGAGTGGTCCTGATCTCTAACTTGATTAGCAACATTTATAGCTTTCAAACGTTCGGTTCCTTTAGCTTGAGGTCCAATGTATAAGAAAATTTCCTTGCCCGTGTCCAAAATGAAACAATCGCCTTGGTTCATGGACGTCACTTTCGGTTCGACTTGTCTCACTCGAATGTTTTTCTTGCCTTTAATCTGATACATTTTTTTTCACCTCCAGCGTTAATTTCCGCGTGGTGAAAGCCAGAAGCTACACCGCCAGGTAGATAACGTATTGCTAAAATAAAACATTATTGAGTAGTTTATTTGTTCATGATGAACGACTGGATGTATTTCATTAGAAAATAGAAGTAGGTATACTAACAAGGCGAAAAGAGCGACAGAAAACCTTGACTTTCGTGGTCCTGAGTTTCTTTATGTTGCACTGGATCTCCACCTAGAGCATCGTCTAATTGAATAGACAGAATTGCTGCAGCACCTACTTCGTCCTTGAAGAAAAATGATAAAATTACAACAATTATTGTAAAACGTAACTTTTTTTTTTACTAACTTGAGATGATGAACTGCCCGACCAGTAGTAAATGTCCGACGAAAATTTGTTGTTTTTGCTTTTATCTTCTTTCGACTACGCACGTATAAAAATATAATAATATTAATGTATAGACGCAAAATTTATAGTTTATTTACGTAAACTAGTTTGAAGTTTAAAATTGAGTGGTATCATATTTTTCCTTACGTTTATAACAATATACGAGTCTCCGGTGTAGAATTTTCCATAATCTTTTACCGGATAAGGCACAGGTTCAAAATCCTAAAAACCGTATAAAATAATGCTATTTATGAAAAATCACAGTAAAACGTAATCATAAATATTATTTTAAAATATGTAATTAATGAATACGTGTTGGGAGATATAACATATACTAATAAGTAATAAGTAATTTGTTTGCAATGCATTCTCCGCCTTGATTAGTGCGGTTACTGTGACAGTACTACTTATTGTATCTCATCGGATTATTGACTAAAATTAAATTACGAGTATTTCCACTTATCTATATGTTCATTATCCACTCCAGATTCATTAACTTCCTATGGACAAGGCAACAGTATATAACTATGTATATTAAAATTAAATTACGTACGCCAACAAAGTAATGCTATTGTATTAGTAGACATATAAATTATTTATCGAAGAGTTTCAATTGTAATTATCTTACAGATCTATCGTCATTTACGTTGTTTATAATCTTATACTTCATAACAATTAAAATCTTTTCATTTTTTTTTTGTAAATCAGATAACTACATTGATTTTTATTTTTTAGTATAAATCCAAATTTGATTCTAAACCAATGAAGTTATAACAATAAAACAATGATGTTTTAAAAAAATTTTAACGTACCCGCACGAATACACTTTGTAAAAGTTATATATTGGTAATAACTGATATTGGACGATATATAGTATTATACTGTACATAAGTCATTTTTGGAATTATTTAACATTTGTGGAGAAAATTGCAAAGATGTTCAATATTTACCATATTTTTGTCTTTAACGAAATGTATTCTGGTTAGTAAATCATTAGTTAACGCTTTTTTCTTAACAATTACGGGAAAATATATTAATTTCTCGATAAAATTATTTTATAATTTTTTATAAAAATAATTTTTATCAGCAATTAAAGTTTGAAAAATGTATTGAAAAAAAATGACTTTGCAGCTTTTAGAAATCATGGTAGGATAACTGTTTAAGGTGGGTTGACCTCTCGGCTCTCTCTGCGATTAAGTGATACATTCTATACAGTTGTAGTAAAATATGTGTTTAATGGTGAGTGGGTCGTTGCGTTCATTGCATATATAAATGGATGTTATATTTTTTAAAGTATATCTGTGTCAGTATACATGTAAAAGTATATAGATAACAGTCTATTCTTGTAGATATGATTCTGGATTTTCTAATTTTTATTTTCATGTTACAGCAGATTTTATGCTGGCGAATTCATTTGAACTTGTATTGCTCTGTCGGCCTCGTGGGGTTTATCTTTTTATGTTTCTTATTATCGTATGATATGTATTGCTGGTTAACACGATTTTCCGGGTTCTGGCTAAAACCCTCTTATCATCGAAAATACGTTATATTTAAGTTAGTAAGTGTAGTTGAGTACAAACGTTATAAGTTGGGACTAAAATTAAATAATTTTATTCGTGGGTTCTAACTAAATAAATAATTATATGAGAATATTGAGAAAAGCGTTTTGGTTTTTTTGCATGAGTCTGTAAAATAATTTTTTGTGATAATTCGAGAAATTAGCTAGATTTCTAAAGCATAAATGCACTATAATACTTTAGGTAGATACCGATAATAAACGTTTTTAACAATACAATATAGCATCACGCGCTGCCCTTAACCCAACTTTTACGTAGGCTGTACTATATATTCTGTGTTAATCTAAGTATTTTAGGAACTCACCTTTTGGATGACCTTTATAAGTTATATGAAAGCTAGTTTTTGTCGAACGCAAATGTATGTTTTGTTTATCTTGATAATTAGTTATGTAAAAGTTACACCCATTATACACACATTTACATGCTATATACAAGTATATATAAATAAAATACATATATTATATTAATTAGTCAGATGAATTGAATGAATTCATTATTAAACTTTGTTAATATTAGTAGATGTTTACATAAATTATTAAATAGTATTATACATTTTATTGTCTATGAATAATTATTTCTTAAAATTATATCTTTCTGAAAAAAAAATTTACGTTAAATTAATTCGGTGGTTACCGTTATTCACTCATCTGTCAGTAATCATTGGTAATGATTATATTGGCAATCGATTGATATATGAACTTAACGATTTATAGTTTAATGTAGTTACCTGTATTTATTATTTTTCTAAATTAAAGTATTCAATCTTTTTCTAATTATATCCTATAATTGTGTAAGTTGATAAAAATTTGATTTATATCTTGACTTTAAATATTTACACTAACTTCTATAATAATAAATTTTCATTCAAGTGACCAGTAACCTAAATATGGGTAGATATATTGTCTTACTATTCCATGTTTCAGCAATAAAAAAATGTATGTAATAAAGTAATAAATTCAAAAACAAATAATGTAAAAATGCAGACACGACTAAAATGTTCGCGAACACTTAACTAAAGAATTTTATGTGAATATAAATGAATAATTAAGTTTCTCGGTTTATTAAATTTGCATCGTTATAATTCATATGTAATAAGTAATTGTTGAACGATGTTTATGAAAATTGGAGGTTAAATAAATATTAAACATATGTTTTTTTCTACATATTACTTTACACATAATTATTATACCTAATACATACACAGTTTTAATCAATAATCGTTTCGAGTATATCACGTTTTCCCTATAACACGCAACTATATACGCGTATTTTGATACCATATTATTATATAGAAAATCGATATAATCATATGTTTTAAATTATGAGGAATATCAAATTTTTAAAGACACATAAATATCAATATATATATTTTAAATTAATTTTTATTAATCAATATACTTCTATACATTATGCTTATTTATTTGTAAATAGTGAAACAAACACAAATAAATTATTTCGATAATTAATTACTTTTTTCCTGTTATAACTTTATAAGCAATTATTCAACACAAGAATAGTAAAATTTTAAAATAGAGAAATTATTTACTTAATTTCCCCAATTAGTATATTTAATTATATTTGGGTCTAGTCATAAAAGTGATATAATATAATAAGAGATTTTGTTATCTGTATTAAATGGATAATCAAATAAATTTCAAAAACAAGAGTGTTATTTAAACGCCTCTCAAACGAATTGTTTTCGTGTATCTGCGTGTGTATGTTTCAAAGTGCTTAAGTAAATAATAACGAAAAAATATTACTTATCTATAGAGACATTATATGTTTACACCGAGACGATTCTACGATTTAGGCGGTTGTCGACTCGACTTGTGCTGTAGAGAAAGGAGTCTCGCGTAAAATAACAATACCACGACGAATTTAGTCTACTAGTAATTACATATACGTATAATAAGAATCAACTCGTGATACAACATTATATTTTTATTGATATTTTATGCAAAGGGCTAATTTAAATTTAAAACTTAAAGAAATGGCAATAAAAATATCTGGATACTACAATCTTGTATTGAAGTTCAATAGAGTTTATTTACAAATATAATAGAAGATTGTAGAGTTGATGTCCGACAAGCATAAACTACTTACAGGTATAATGTAAGAAAAGAGAAAGTGAAAAATACTAATATATATATATATAAAGAAAATAAAAATAATCTAAATTTGTATGTATTATATAATATTTTAAGTTTTACAATATTTACCTCGATCCTCCAAATTTTAAGTCCGGCTGTTTTGCCTGCGGATTCGAATGCGGGATGCATAACTGACGATCGGAGAAGCGCTGGACTTTTTGAACTCGGTGAACTCGTTGAAGCGGCTTCGGATGACGAGTAAGTAATGAACAGTATCAATTGTAGGAGCGCTAGCAGTGAAGTCATGCTATTGTGATTTGCGACTGACGCCATCGTGTGACGTTTCACCCGTCTAAAAACTAATTTAATGAAAACGTTTTACTAATCCTACACGATATTTTCGTTAACTGTACATTCGTCCAAAATTAAAATTACTTCGTTTTAATAATAGCACTGCACTGTAGTGAATAATATTCGTGTTATATTTTACTAATCTCAAGGTCATGTTAGTATATTTCAATCATAAGCTACTGGAGAATAATATAAGTATAAACAATACATCCCATTTCATGTATGAATTAAATATTTGAAACTTTGAACGCATGCATTTATACGTGAATATTAAAACTTAATCATTATTAATTAAATTGACAGGATTTAACATAAATGTTTAAAATTTATTAATGAAAATTAAAAACTTTGATAAATAAAATCCTCTACATTTTATCCATTAAAAATGGTTTGCTATAGATAAGACTGTACACAAACAAACAAATTATTAAAATAAATTATTTATTGTTGAAACATACGGAGATAATTGAATGATAGTTGTGTAAATAGTGTAGGTGAGTGTGTATGAATATTATAACTTCATCTGTACAACCGCGATAAAATCATTGGTTGTTATAAATTATCCCGGAAAAGACCTTGGTTGTTAGGTCATATTATGTACATATACAAGCGGAACTTCGGATTATGACGCACTGTATAAATATACAATGTATAAGTCATAATTGATAAGTATATTATTATAATGATACACTGGATACTATAGTTTTTACATGTCAAAGAGTCGACTTCATTCTATGTTATACAATTTTAAGGGATTTGTATAAGACTATAAGCGTATAAACAATAGTTATAATCCCAACCACTTACAATAATGTTTATTTTCTGTGTACTTGACATTCATATCTATGAAAGCGTTTCATGGTAGATATTTCAAATTATATTTATAGATTGGTATTCGATATTTATATCATCGATCACTTTATGTGTAGAGATATTATGAAAAATAGGACTTATATTGGATTCATCGATTTTAATTGTATTCCGTATAAACACGTTTACTACACCGCTGACACGTGCAAAATTCCAGTTGGTTATTATATTACCTATATTTGTTATTTACAATTAACAAAATTAGGATACCTTGAGGATGTCTTTATGTTTATCGTGGTTTTATACGTATACTTAGTAATAAATACATATACAACGTATAACTATCGCGACAGTCCATGTAAATATAAATCCATTTTGGATCCTAAAATATGAACTTTAAATTTTGAAACAGTCAGTGGTCGTCAATCGTAAATATCGTATTGATGTGTTGTTTTAAATAAGATTCGATGAGTGATATTGGATCGATTTCCTTACAGTTTTTTCATTCGTATTATCATCATCAGTAGCTAACTGCCTGGTATTATCTTATTTTTTAATCAATATTAATTAATTATTACATATGTGCGTCATACGTGTTGTTCTGAATTTTAATCTACTTATATATATACCATAGAATAGTAAAATAATACAGGAATATATATAGACGCATGAAAAAATATCAGAAAAGTAATGCGAAAGCTATTCCTTGACGGATTACGATTAAATTGTGTATATTACTTATACTTTTAATGTTGTCATTTATAAAATACGAAAAATATAAAACATTGATAATTCAATTTAGTATCTACAGAAAAAACAATTTTTAATTTTAATGAATTTTCCCAAATTGAATTTAATGTTATGTTGTGAAAATGATTTATGATATGTAGCATAAAATATTGATAAATGTAACAGTTCACTATAATGGGTCATTATACTCTGATATTTAAATGTTGTATTAAATATCTATAAATATTTAGGGATTTGTTAAACAGTAATAGAGACATTTTGTGCAACGTTTTGCGACAGCGTTTGTGTAATAGATGTAATAAATATATTTGAACTAAAATATTCGTTTAAATATTATGATTAAAATTATTGAAATTAAATTATTATTAGATTAAATTTTTATTAATTAAAATTATTATTAAAATAAAAATATTATGCTTAAATATTATGATTAGTAGTAGCATTGGATTTTAATGTAAAGTAAATTTTTTTACTTGGTAAAATTTAAAATTATATTAAAATTTAATTAATAAAAATGTCTTATTATTTCAGTTAAAAAGTATTTTTCAAAGGCATTTTTAGTTATTTTTTAGAGTACTTTTTGATAGATTTTAAGGCATTTAAACCCTAATGATTAGCGATAACGTTATTATAATTATCATATCTAATATACATATTTACATAACGTATAGTCCTAGTTGAGTAACTTATACAGTTAATCTTGTAAATATCTTGTTAAATATTTATGGTGAGTACCTACCATATATACATACTTGTTTTCATTAGACAACAGTGTTTGAAATGGAGGGGGTCATGTGGGGACGGAGTACCTCTTTTTTAAAAAAAATTTATTAATGTACCTCTTCTAATTTTTCTTAATAGGACGTCAAGAACGCCGAAGTCACACATATCAATAAAACATTTAATTCTTCAGGAACGCACATTTGCTTTAACCTTTTGCATCCCCCCACTAATTTTTCCCAATTCAAGCATTATTTTTGTATAACATAACATATTTGTATTTTTGTAAAACATCCTAATTTTCTAAACGATTGTAATCAATACCTACCAAATACCTACATCTAAATATATTTATATCTTTACCGTACTTAAAATTCTAGAGTTGTAAACATATGTATATATATATATATATATATAGGATTTTCTTGTAAATATTTTTTATTAAAAACTATAACGTATAAATAACTCGATTTTATTTGATGATTGTATAGAGATAATCCATACAATAGTCAACATTGATATTCAATATAATTCAAGATAAGTACATAAGTATATTTTTTATAAAAATAGTTTAAATTTTACTCTCATTTATAGTTTTTTCATACAAGTATTTTATATAAAGATTTTGCTCTCACTCAGAGTTTTTTTTTATGAATTGTTTATGCCATTATCTTTTTTAATTTATAATGAGAGTTAATTAATATATATATATTTTACATTTTTTTTCATGTTTTTAATAAATGTGTTATTTATTTATTGTTTATCAATGAAATTATGCACTATGATTACTGATTAGACTCGTAACTGTATCAATAAACAAGTAAAAACTCGTTTGACTATACTTTTCTCCACATTAAATTATTTGTTTCATTTTAGTTATATACTATGACTTTAAAAACTAAAATATTTTATATAGTAAAATTGTTAATAGTTAAAAAGTGAATTTGTATAATTGTATATACTAGTATATAGTTACTACTATTACTTTTAAATGTTAGAATTTAGTTTTTTTTTTATTAATATATTTTATTTTTAGTAATATACGTTACAGACTACTCTAATTTATTATTATAGAATTGAAAGTGAATTCATAATAAATATAACTTATAACTCTACATGGCTAGGTATATATTATGATAAATGTAAGTACTAGTTAGTTTTTTTTACCTTAAATACACAGCAAATCGTTTTTATTATTTTTCAGTACTACTCGGATTCTGTAACTCAAGCTACTGTTGGTTTGGAACGGAAACATATAATGACCATAATACGAATGGTGATACGAACTACTGCTACAACGTAACGGGTAAAACTTGATCTATTGTATGATGCGACGTAATTGACCTTTTATTAACGATACACATACAAATACATAGTTATCAAGGGAATGGCAAAATATTCAATAAATAATACGTATATTTTTATTATGGTTGTATCAATAAAATGATAATGTTATGACCTTCAAGTACTCAGAAATCACTATCGATCAAAATACTAACATTCAAAACAAATTCCTTGTTGAAATTTCAAAATAAAATTGTTATCAATCATTTATCTCTATAGTATGAGCAATATACAAAATGCAAAAAACAAATTATAAATGATATACTATCATGTCATACATCTAAATTAGTTAGTTAGAAAAATATGTGTTAAGTAATAATGAGGACAATTTTAATTTAACTAGTCTATTGTTTGTCGCTAAAAAATATGAAAAGTAAGAAAAAACATAAAATTTACTGTGAAATTATCATAAATTAATAACTTGCCATATTTTCATAGCAATATTTAGAATCAGGATTTTATTTATGATTTGAAAAATTATTTTGCTTAATTGTATTGAATGTTAATTGTTTAAAATAAATTATTTCATAATGTGATTATTAATATAGGTATTTAGTTCGTATTTTTACATTTTTTTTTTTTTGTGAATTGTGGTATTTAAGGCATACTTGAATATTATATGGTTCATGTATTTTTATAAATATTTAACATTTGTGTAATTTAATTTCAATAATTGAACTACACAATTATCAGTTGTTACCATTGGTTATGTTAATGAAATAATGATAAAATAGGTAATAGTTTATATTACGATAGGTTATTATGTAACGCGAAGTTATATAATAATTTATTTAGGTACTTAATAATTCAAATTTTAGGTTTAAAAAGAAATATGGATAATCGTGAACGGGAAATAAATAAATAAATAAAAAATTTAAGTTCGCCATGTGAAACAATTGTTAATAATTTTTTTATTGTTTATAAATACGAATTATAAACATTAATTTTAATAATAACAGTTCGATATATATTTTAGAAGAAAATACAATAATATAGGGTACATTAGTAGACTAATAAGATATAATAATTCAACTAGTTATAAA
Organism: Schlechtendalia chinensis; assembly: GCA_019022885.1. NCBI lineage: Eukaryota > Metazoa > Arthropoda > Insecta > Hemiptera > Aphididae > Schlechtendalia > Schlechtendalia chinensis. The sequence goes on from CM032341.1 coordinate 4,411,636, forward strand.
ATCCATTAAAAACTAAAATAGGCGACCTTATTAAATTATAAAGACCATTTTATTATAAATCTAAACCTATCAAATAGCCTATATAAATATATTGTGATATTGTTAGTTGCTTGGATTAAGTTAATACTTAAAATAATATGTATAATAAGAATTTATAAGAATAGAAGAGCCACATAGTTATTCTAGAAACATTGAAAAAATAATTGAACCAGAGTAAAATTGAAAATCATTATTGACACTAATATCAAATTATTAGGAAAATAAGACTAAAATCAAATCAATTTCTCAGTAGTACCGTGCTCGTGGTTGGCAATTTTTCACTGGGCAAAGGTCCAGATTACTAATTAGGGCCTCTAATTGACTCAATTATATAAATATAACATATTAATCATTATCAACTATTTTGAGTACTTTATTTTTTTGTCAATTACGATAAAAAGAAAATATAATTTAAGAGTTTCGGAAATGTTCGGGAGTATCCAAGAATTTAGTGATTTTTCAAATTTTGTTTTATGTACTCAAATAACATAAAAAGTAAAAGTCAAGAATTTAAAAATTAAATTGATACAAATTCAATAAGGTATTAATATATTATATAGGAAATTGAAAAAAATCTATTTTAATTCTTGGTTAAAGCCGAGTTTATTTTTACTGTTCAAAGAGAAATAGGCATGTCCTATTTATTTAAACACTTTTGCTAGTTGCCATTTACACTGTCATATTTCAATGCAGTTTAGGCTATTTTTTATTTTTGTTTTAGGGTTACGTCTTGCCTTCATTACGGTTTTGTCTATTTTTTAATAAGTAATATAATCTGAATTTATAAGAAATTTTGTTTGATGCGTACTTTTTTTTATTATTTAGAAAAAAGACCAATCTATACACAATTTTGCACAATAATTTGTCATGATAATAATAATAATAGATGGTATATTAACATAAATCACTTGATAGGGGAAGTCACCCATTGGTAATACCACATATATATATATTAAACTAGGTGTGAAAAAAAATACAGTTTCGTATTTATTTATTTATTTATTTATTTATTTCAAAGAAGTAGGTCGCGATTCCAATTTCTTTTTAATTTGAGAGGGGGTCATCAGGGATATGATTTGAAGACATGGTTTGAATTAAAGGGTTAGTACTCAGTAAAAGTTTAGTCTGAAAATACTTATAATGCAATTTTGCAAGTTCGTTTACAGTTTTAATTTGTAAATTTTTGTGAAGCACTTGATTTTTTATATACCAGGGAGCACCAGATGATGCGTACCCAAACAATAAATTAAACAAACATCCGAATCGTTGATGCTCCTCCTATTGTGCGCAAAAAATCGTTAATACAGTCTGATGAGTCAGAAACGACATAAATAAAGTTGATTATTCTATAATAATATTAATATTATTAATATTAATAATATAATAGTTCGCACCTAATTATTTTATTGATAATATACGTATAATATGCCACGCCCGTGAATTTGTATAAATGACCTTTTGATGAATTGAAAACATTAAATTATAATTATTTCGATGCGCCTTTTAGCTGTCAAGATTGCCGTAAATGAATAAAGAATACATTTTTCCTAAATTTCTATGTTCCTGTAATTAATAAAGAAAAAATGTATTATTATTAACAATAAGAAAATTACTATTAATTCACAATTCGCATAACATAGATTAGTTAAACAATTAATTTAATAAATATTTATTTCAATAAATTATTATAAAGTGTTTTAGGCGTGTACGTAATAGTACTTTCGGCTATATATCGATTTTAATATATTAAATAGTTATATTTTTCGAGTTTCATTACGTTAATTGTGTTTCTATGTAAGCATTTATCTACTTGCAGGTCATATTATTGTATCAATACTGATTAAAATAAGTAGTTCAACAAATATTCGACCACAATATTATTGTGAGGTCACGAACTAAACTATAAAAGTATCAAATACGGGTTTTGAATATGCAAATATATTCTTTACATGGCTCACATGACGTCATGAAGATTATACATTTTATTACTGTTAACGATTCTAGCTGAAATTGAATTTTAGAACGTTGATTTTGTTATAATTTTTTTTTTAAATAGTGATTTTAAAATTAAATTTACGGCGAAATTAATAAATTAATTAATTAACTTCATGGCAAAAAAGACATTAAAAAAAAAAAAATGAAATTTTAGTTTTAAAACTTGAAATTTGAATTGGTTACATTATTCAAATACATTTATCTCAGGATTTATTCTGAATACAAGCAATAATTTTGAATATAGAATAATATAATAAAACACTATAACTAATTATCAAAGTGAGATATGGGAGCTGACTGTTCAGCCTTTTTATGTTATCATCGTTTTTAGATTTTTATAAGACGCATTGAATCCTTTAACATGATATGTTATCGTAACCAATGGACAATGTTTATATTGATTTTTGTAATATTGTAATTTAAGGAAACTGGATCAATTGTCACTAGATTAATGTATATTTATGAACTTTTTACTCAAAATCACTGTACAATTTTGTTTAATTTGTGTCGAAAGATAAATTTGTTACATAAATAAAATCATTAAAACTCATAGAAATGTAAATGTAATAAAAAAATTGTGATTTGAATCAATGAATATAACATATTATAAACGTCTGTCATACATTTATATTATTAAATAATAAATTATTATAGCTGTTGTTTTTCTTCATGACTGTTTTAACGATACGTGTTTTAAATACATATATAGTTCAAAAATGTCAAAAAACAATATTTTATAATATTATAACATTTATGTTCCATAACTATTGTAATAATGCCATCTAGTGGCAAATTGTGCAAATATAGGATATTATTTTGGCCAACTTCAAGGTCTGGCGGAACGCAGGTTGTATTTGAGCCACTATTATGATATAGCGATATCTCGTATTAAAAATCAAAATATATCAAATACTCTACTAATTTCTATTCCTTTTAAGTATTATATAAACAAACCAATATACTATGTATTTATGTGTAACTTTTAAAACTAATCTTTGATTGAAATTGTTGAACATGGGGAGGTGGAAAAATTTAACTCGTTGACTTATATAACAAACCGCCACGAATAGAAATATTCAATAAATATTTTAATACTAGTAAAAAAGTATATGATATTTAATATTGTAATAATAATCAGTTAAGATATAATATTATACCAAAGGGACAAGGTTAGGTTATAATATAATTTATTAATAATGTTATTTTTCATAGAACTTATTTGATTTTACCATAAAATAATAATTTTTTAACGTTTTTCAAACATATGTCATATTAATAGTATACCTACGTAGATAATTATAATTTTTAATATTTATTAGTATATATAAATAAAGGATTAAGATTTGAAAATTTGACCCAAGCTGTTATAATGAGTATAAGTAGTGACGTTTATTCAATAACAATAATATCGCATCAACTTAAGTTTTTCAGTGTAGGCTGTAAACTTTTAGCAAAGTGTAATAAATAAAGGAGATAAATTGAAAGGTGCATAAATCAGTGGCGGATCTAGGATAATTTTTTGGGGGGTGCTACGATTATAATTTGTAGCTCCATACATAATCTTTTTTTAAATATTGACCGGAGCGAGGTATGTATTGGTTTTATAATGATGTTTGTACACAAAAGTACTACCAGAAAGAGTGCTCTGATCTTATTAGTTTATTATTTATTAGCTTAATTATTTTCCGGTAGCAAATACTATCAAGTCGGTACTTTAAAGAGCTCATTTTTCGATTTTCTCAAAAGCGTCTAAAAAAAAAAAAATACTCAAAAACTACCGAAAAATTAGAGAAAAGACGATTATGGGTGGATTATGACGTATTGTAAAGTTAATCGTAAATTATGTTCTCTATACTCCATATATTATTAATAGTATTATATCGAAGCTCCGCTTAGAATCGTTTTATTGAATGCAAAGATTTATCATTGTTTTCAAATTTATAGTACCTAATATCAAAACTCTATAACTTAACTTAAGTAATTCACTTAAGCGACATCCACATCAACCTGCGGGTCGCTACTTTTTTTTGTTGGTTTAACACAATAAAAAAAACAAATATTAATTTTCCTTTATTTTAATCTATATACAAATAATTTAACAGAATTTACAAACATTTTACTTAAGAACTATAAATAAAAACAACAAATTTATTTTGACCAGTCTTCCAACTCCATCACTCTATGTTTTTTTTTTTTTTGGAAAATGAGTCAATAATTTGATAAACGTCAATTAGTATATGTTTATGTATGTTCAATACAGCTAAACCATTTAATCGTACTTTTGTAATTGTAGAACGTAAATAATTTGACAATTTGATATAACTATTGCACACAATTATTGAATTATACCAGTTTTACCTATAGTATCACAACATTATTTTTCGAATATGTGATAGTGGCTATTGACTATGGTGGATTTAATATCTGACGACTGACAAATTAGTAGTATTAGTAAATAGTAATAATAAGGGCTCGTAAGCTTATGCATTTGCATGTTCTTTTTGCTACATAAGAAAACATGCTAAGTGAAGTACAAATCCACTTCATAACAATAGTAATTAAAATAGTAATAAATTTTAATAGTGCATATTTTGAGTGTATAGGCAATTTGGCATATAGTTGATTTTTTGAAGTTATTAGTGTATATTATTTCCTATAAATTCAGAAAAATCGTTTTTCAGGGTAGGTAAAAAAAAAATAGACAAATATCTAAATGCTTGAATTTATTCTTATTTACTTTTTTGAATATGTTTAAAATATGTGGTATTTATTCGATTTTAATTGGTATTATTCGATTTTTTTTTACTGCACATAGTTTTAGATTTTTAGTGAATATAAATGCGTATTTCTGAACTTTTTAGCTCATATTTTAGTGCATTATTGCATTATTGTTTATTTATACGTTTTTTAGTACACTAACTTAAGAGTTGGTATTAAGTATTTGGTAATAAGTAATAATTAATATTAGCTCCACTGTCTTCACTCAATATATTTATGATTAATAATAAATCATGATGCACTCAAACCAGAACTAGTTATTTACAACTTTGTGAATAAAATCCAGTTGTTATTATTATTATTATTTTTGTTTATTATTGTCAAAGACATAAATAATGGTAAATTATATTATTTCTCATCAAAAAAAAAAAAAATAAATAAATAAATAAAATAAAATAAAGATCAACATGGATCAAGGGGTATGCTATAGTACCCAAACATCCCCCTCTAGATCCATCCCTGGAAAAAATCACATTACATTGGCATCGGTTTATTTACGTTTTACTGGAATGTTTACCAGTTTACAGTATAAATAACGGACATCTGTTAGCATTACCTACATGTATATAAATATACTCATAATATAATACTAGACGTTATTCGACTAACATCAATCATACACTTAACTTCATCTGATGTTTTGGCAGAGGGTATAATCGGAAAGATATAATAAGTGTCGTGTATATAGTCGTACAGTACTGCTTCATCGTTACGTTCCTTTCGATAGGCGAACTCGTTATAATTCATTATTCAAAAGGTTTTCTCTTTGTAAAAATATAATAAAGAAAAAAACACACACAACTTTCTCTGTGGGAATTTCATTTTGACGGCCCGACGGGTAGTAGTTGGCTGATATCCATCTCCAGTGTGACTGTCGCCTATAAGTTTGCGTTTAAAAGCCCTGTGGGCGTAGGAAAGAGTGGAATTTTATGGTCACCATATAGTATTGTATATAGTATATACCAACGCCACCGTCGGACACTATTCCCTTTCGCAGTAAACGTTTGAACGTCAATCACGCAAGTTTGTACGCACATTCTCATTTCGGTGTCTAAACTATAATATTGATCGATACAAAAATATACGATCACTTCTCTTGTGAAAATATTGTTCGAAAGTGCATTTATTATATATATATGTATTTATTACAACATAATAATATCGAATAAATATTAATTGTAATTTTCACTCTATATATTTTATAAATATATATATATAGGTAAGATACAACATATATTTAACACTCGGATTATTATCTTAGAATTTTAATTACACGAAATCGCAAATGTATTTTTGTAAATGGAATATATAAAATTAATACATGACTAATAAAAACATATCTATGTACACACATTAATGTACCCGTTATACAATGAAAACGATATTTCGCCAGTTGGTTATAATTGTATTTTCATCAAGTAATTAAAATAATAATAATTTATTTCACCCGTTTATTACACAGTGAGTACTAAAACTTTTTTCTATTGTTTCTAACGACAATAAACGCATACAAATGGAAGTCTTGAACTAATTGTTCGGACGTTTTGTTTATGATATGATCGCATATTTCATATACAAAGATCGATTTTATACAAGTTTTTCCATTTACAAAAATAAATCTAATAAATAGCACCTATCGTTATATTATTGTTATGATTAAATAATATTATAATATTATATCTCTTGGTGTATTAATGGTTCAGAAATTCAAATTAACGAGAATAATTGGAAGGTACTTGGGAATCATTTATTCCATTTTAATGAGCTCATAGTGCATTTAAACTTATTAGAAATATTTTTGATGTTAATATATATGTTTATTTCATTTACTTAAATAAATTAAACGATAGTTAATAACGTGTATATTGACTATATTTATTACAATATATAGGTTTGTTGGTACATTATCAAAATTAGGATTAATAGGTTTTGTAATAATTAGACTTACTTATAGATACTAAGTAGTATAAATAGTATTACCAATAATTGATATTATTTTGAGAAAACGAATTAAAATGATGATATTTTTGTAATTGAAATTTGAAAATACAAATAATTCTCATTTTTCAACCTGTAATAAAATATTCGAATAACGAATTATTAAAACTTAAATAAATACGATATCAAACATTTGTCAAGTATGACTTTAATGTGCCTATAATATATATTATTATCATGTTGAGAGTTGACTTCGTTATAATATTTTATTATTGTTTACGTATTCGTTGTAATTAAACACATTCAATATTTTAAAGTTTGAAGAGCGTCGGGTTCTTGAACGTGGACATATTCCAAAAATTGTCGTCTTGGACTGTCGCCATTTTACATTAAAATATTAAAATTAAAATACATATTATATAGTTTTTATGATAAATTCCACAAGTATCTTCTAAATTTAGTATGTTATCCTTTTGACCCAGATTTTGCGTATTTTGCGTGTAAACTGCCAATTACAATCGGAACACACTGCAACCACTAGCTGATTTATATGAGTATGTGCGAATGTATACTTATCTACTATTTTATTTTCGAGAATGATTATTTTATTTATCCCTTTAAACAAACTCTTTATTTTTTAATTAAAATTAATTTATAAGTTATTGTTTTATTTAAATGCATAATTTAATTCACTGTTAATATTAGCGATTTGTTTTCAATGTCGTCCATGATTCATCGATAAAAAGTTCAGTTAAGTAGGGGGAAATATAGGCTTGATATGTATAGTATACATTATATTATTATTGTGGTATCAACTGTTGTGATTCGATTATATCGGTTTAAATGCGTTTATTACTAATAATTATATACATAATTATATTAGTAAGTAAAAGATTAGTACCACCTAGTTTATTAAAATTGATCTAAAACATTATCAATTATAGATATACGGTGCAAAATGTGGTACTTATACAGTATATATGTATATATTTGTTCGACGATAAAGAAAAGCGTGCTATATGCGTTCAGTTACGTTGTTAATAATAATTAAATGAGTTATGAGATTGATTAATTCAATAAGTTTACCGCTAAGAAGTTGAAGCACATAAAGTAATGTTCTAACGACTTTTTGTTTTTTTCGAATTAAATTTACTAACTATTATAAATAATGTCATTGTTTTCAATTTATAACGAATAAACAAGCATCAAGATTTTTTTTGTTGATATTAGCCTAATAATGAGAAATACGTAAGTAACAAAAACAATGTTTGTTTAATAAAATTATTACAAAAATTTTAAAACAACATATACTTACGATACATCTCAGTCATCATTACGTTTTTATTATTTAAATATATAAACAGTAAATCAGTATGTTTTTTTAGTTTTTCATATATATTTTATTTGATTGGTAATCAGGCATTATTGATTTGTCTGCTTATTTTTACATAATTGATAACTTTAAAATATATATTTATAAAATAAACAAGTTTTTCTTTTTAATACATTTGAAGAATAATCCGAAAATTGTTTATTTGTATATTTACTATTGTGATTTGCGATAGCACGACATTAAAATAAACGCTACGATAATAAATTAATAATTGAAGTTCGCATAAGAACTCTTTGATAGACGTATAAAATAATTCATTGAATAATTAGATACCAGTAGATAGGTAACACCAAAAGGAATAATATTAAATCGTAGTAGTAATCGTACTGAAATATTGAAAAATACGAATGTGTACATGCTGTTACGTTCATTCATATATTATTACAACAATAACATCACGTTTAAAAAAATAATTTCTGTAATGTTATACATTACAATATTGCTCTTACTTTTGTTTCATAATCTATTGACCGAGCTCGTTTACGACAATAATTTTTAGGATCTTAGCTGGTATTTGATTAAATAAAATAAATTGTTTTTAACAGTAAAATAGTATAGTATAGTTAGTAAAATGAATAAATTACTTTGATGCTTACTTATAATATGCCTAAATAGTATATAACAAGTAATCGATTCGATGTTATTATAGTGATTATAGTTAAACTAATACATATGTTGTTTTCTATTATAATATGATATTATTATAAATTATCAACAAAATTGACCTTAATATATTCTACGAACTCATTCGTTTATTTTAACCTTTATAATTTGTTGTAAAAATAACCCTGAAATGTGAGATGTATACAATTTATGATTCATTATAATAATTACTATTTTTTTGTTAAAATAAATATATGAGAAATGCATTTTTAACTCCTACGTCATAGTATACTATTTTATACAAGGTAACCACTAAATTACATGAATATTTTATATTCGTGTAATCGAATAACAATAATTTCAAATGTCGTTAACTTGTTTAAAGACTAAATAAATTTAACGTTTTATCATCGTCATTCATCATGACACGTGTTGCTCAAGCTTCCACAGCATATACTATTTACGTATACATATACTTAGATGACTTATTTTCCTGTGCGCAGTTTAATATATCGTTTATCAAGAAAAATACTATTTTCAAATGTTTAGATCGGAGTATTTTTGGATATTCACGTGTGCGGTTACATTGTTATAACTATTTTATGTACAAACGCGCCTATATGTATGCATAGAGACAGAAAAAAACGTGACATAATGTCGACGAATGGCGGTTACTGAACTACTAGAATATAACCATATTCGAATGAATATAAAAATGTACGATATATCATTAAGAAAACAAAAACTGAAATGCGTTTTTTTTATAGAATTGTACCTAAATTATATTTTTCAATCGTAAATTAATTTTAAAAAACTTATCATTAGCGGACATCTATTTTTGTAGTGTGATATATATATATATAATATATGTGCATGTTGTACATGATTTATGGTTTTTAAGAATTCAAATAATATAATAATATATTATAAAAAAAATCAACAAAATGAATGATATACAATTTAAGTATACGGTTTATTCGATTTTAAAATTACGTTTTTTTATGAAACCGTTTCATTGAAATGGTACAAACTTGGGTTTAGAATGACGTAATAATTTTCAAATCTCTTTAGTATTCAAGGTTATGATGAGTATTAACATTCTCGGTGAATATCGTTTCTAATATGCCGACAATAATTTGAATGTGTATTGTAAATATTATCGCCCATTCGAATATACTTGTAATGCTATTAAAGGAAATACTTATGTGATAATAATAATAATAATAATAACCTATTAATTTTTTATTTAAATTATAATTTCTCGTCAGTACGTGTATTTTTAGACTATAATTTTAATTTTGAAATATTCGTTATCATTTTAAATAAATATATTTTATACTTTAGATCCAGAGAAATGTCTCATACAGTGACAGTTACCAGAACCACAACATCCACAACATCTGCTATTATACTCAACACCGGCTACGTGAAATCGATACCGGGGTTATTAAAGTTAGCTGAAGTTGTAAGTGTATTTTAACGGTTGAATATATTAATTTTTTAAAGTTTATTACACATTAGGTAAACGTTAATTCGACTGCAATAATTACTATCCATGTATATATAGAATATCGATGTTTTGTTAATATATAATAATCATTATTTGGTGTACTTGAAGGTTTTCTAAAAAAGTAATAGGACTGTTTATTTCAAATTTATAATGCTTAAATGACGACTAGTCACATTAATAATTTTTTTAGTACAACTGGATTTAAAAACGATTTAGGACGTATTTTATATTTGTTCGGGGGAAATACAAAATTTGTTATCGAATATAGGTTAAATAACTCCAGCATAATCAATCGCAACAACAGCGTTTTCGAATGAAAAGTTTACTTGATCGTTTTCTAATTTTAAAAGTGTGTTAACGATCAATAACCGCGTACGGATCCACGGCGAGTTTCATGTACTCGTATTATAAATATCACTACAGCTGCTTACGTCACGCACGATAAAACGCCGAGGCCTACTAAAATACTAAATCACGTCATACTACGTGTGTTTGTGACGCGTCTATGCATCGATTGTAAATCGACGACCGCGTACATATTTTATATGAGCAAAAGCATACATGTTTGAACGTACACCTGAAATTATTTAGTGATGACGGATGTGGTGGTACACATACCAGTAACAATGACTAATGGTCGTTTAAAATGTCAAGAGAATATTATCTCGTCGCATTTTTTTTGTATTATAAGATTGAATTGGTCGTCTTGCCCGTCGTCACTCGTTAGTAGGTACTTAATAGGTATTAACGTATTCCTATCGTTATTTTTAAACAACGTACGTCCGACGGGGAAAATTATGATAATTCCGTATTTAAATTAAAAACTCGTGATATTATTGTATTGCACGAGCGTTTTAAATATCTGACCATCAATTTTCACGACGATAATATGAATATTATGAGTTAAAAGGACACGAATACACAGCACGCCAACGTGTGTGTTTGCCTATCTATAGCCATTAATTATCCTCGTCTTTCACGTGACGTTTACGTATATTAAACCGTACGACGAAAGAAACCTGCTGAATCAATCGCAAACGATTGGAAAGTGATTTCAAAGTTCAAACATCTATAATGAAAATCAAATAAAACAAAATGTTTATATCAGTATACTTATAAATTTAAATTGTTTCTATAGATATTTTACTGCATATCGAGAGAACACTTTTTGATCAGTTTAAGGCGGAGATAAACCTAAAAAAGAAACATAAATATATATGTATATATAAGATATGTGAAGGTCGACAAATTGTAATGATCGACGCAAAAAACAAGTTTCTTTAAAACTAAAATATATTCTCATTCTCTGTATTGAAATACATTATTCCTGTAAACAAACTACGTTTTTATAATATTGAATTCTGTAAATATTTATTCTAAAATAATCAGTCTATTTTACTATTTTTTTAATCGTAATTTATTGTAAGTCATAACTATAATATACTAATCTGTAAGTATTATTATATTTTATATTATGTTTGTACACACGTATAGGCTATAATTATGTTATTTTGTTTCACCCTAAACATGGACTTATTGTACAGTAAAATATCTTAAGAACGTATTTTTTTTTTTTTTAAAGAAAACGATATGCTTTAATAGAAAGTGTTATATAGTTATAAAAACGATGTACATAATTGGTTTTATTTTTTAGTGGAACGCGTTGTTCCAACGTTACATTATATTTTTAAATATAATACGTATGAGATTAATCTAGGCCATGTCTCCAGGGTGTGTCCCGAGGACGAATGTTTATTGAATAAAACATGATCGATATGGTTCTCCGGAAGGGCTGTGGCGACGCGGCGCCGTGACGTTATACACTCCCCTTCGACCTGCGCGGAGACCTCACGTTAACATTGCGTACAATACACAGTTCTATAATTCGGCAACTACTGAACTGGAAAACAATTTTTGTTTTGTCCTTGAAACGGTTGTTTGAAAAAAAAAAACCGAAAATCCGCAAAATCACAATTACAACGAGGAACGAAGGTTTCTTAAGGGGACAAAAATTAACAATAACGCGCAATAATATTTCGTTTCGGTTTCCGTTATCGTTTATGAATTCGGATGACTCCACACACTAAAACACTATATTTGTTTCGAACCAATTCCCTTGCATAATATGTTTTTTATTTTTAGGTATCGCATCAAGTTCACTAGTTTACTAGTTGTCATTTGAAATGAAATGAAACGTACAATATTACACAAAAGCGACGCTAACACACTGTACGCGATTAAACGATTCTATTATTCTTGTTTTCGTATTCAGGTTGGCGAATTTTCCTAGTTCGTTCTTACTATATCTACTCCTTTTACTCAGCAACTCTGTCACGATTATGTCCGCGTCTGTATTGTGTCTCTTCGGTGATAGTACTATGTATGTGTGACTGGAATGTGACAAGGACACACGACGCGAACAAAATTCTGTTACAATACGCATTATACGCTCGGGCATCGTCATTTTTTCAACTATAATTCGTTTAATAACTGATAATAGTAGATAATCTTTGATAAATGTGTTTAACGTTTGACATTTTTTTTTCCAGATTTTAGGTGGCATCGTTTTGGGTCTATTGTTTTACAACAGAGAGAATCTATGTAATTGCTGGGTGTACGGAGCACACAACGCGCAACTTTTTTTCTTGGGCACTGTTAGTGCATTTTTCTTGGCGAGTCTTCTACTACTGATTTCCTGTCTGCTATCCATTTCCACTGGGCCTATCATTTCCAAAACTAACTTTGTAAGTAAACGATTTTAACTTGGATACGACCCGTAGTGTCGAGACACGTTTAGATAATAAGTTCATCTCGGTAAATCAGATATCTGAATAAAATAAGTTTGTCCGAAATATTATTTAAGCAAATTGATGACAACTAGATAGATTTTTTTTGTCTTTTTAAAAATATTCGTTGTCTGTTTATTTTTGTACGCTTTATGTTTAATGCGATATTTTCAGATAAATATCCTATGTAATCCTATACCACATTATCAAAGTTTTGTGATGTGTTAATAATACAATTAGAAAATTAATTAATAAGTTTGCCGATGTTAAAACCGAAAATAATATATAGTGTTATACTATATACAGTTTATCAAGCGATTTTCACGATGATAATTAACGACGATCTTTACGAGTTATGATAAACTGAGGGAAAAGAGGGCCGTTTCAACGGATCATTCGCGTATCTCGTTCAAACATTATATTTTTCATTATATTTTTTCAACACTGAACACGAATTTGTTTGAAGATCAGGTTGTAATTTCAAGGCGATGAAAATAATAATTGTAGTTTATTTTATTTATCATAACATAGGTACTGTTATGAATTTACATAATTTTTTAAATCGTATAATTATATTATTTTGTTACGCGCATTATATTCATTTAACTTATGCTCAATGATATTGTTTAAATTAAAGTATGAACATCTTAGGAAATAAAAATAAAATAAAAAAATTAATTAGTAACGATTGAATTTCTGTACTAACTAGTAATTGTGTGTTTATCCACGCAGGAGTTCATCTACCACGGTGCTGGATTTGTGTTTTTGTTGGTAGCGTCTGTGTTTCTACTGCTCGATGCGAACGATAATAGTGGTCGCAATCCTCACAACCATTTTGTTGTCGCGTCGGTAAGTACTATAAATGTTTGAAGGCAAATTTGATTTTGCCAACTGTGTATTCATTCATACACGTGGTTTTTTTTTAGATTTTGGGACTGGTAATGGCAGCTTTCTATTTGCTGAGTTCGATTTGGGGTTATCGATCATACAGAGGTCCGTGAACGACCTGTTAAATTATTACTTACACGAGGAGCATAGCCGCATAAACCGATAAAACGGACGACTAGAAAATAAGTATGCAGTTTTTATAAAGGACATAAATCAGCTTGGACACTATTAATTCATGGTTTAAACTATTATTATAATTTATGAAGTGTATAAGGTGCAGATTTTAACAACCGTGCTCCGAACTATTAACTTTGTTAACTATGCTTGCGACTTATATTATACCAAAAAAGTGTTTGTTCTATTGTTTAAGTATGTTAAGACATAAAAAAATTAAGTAAAATAAAAATTAGTTCTGCCAATATATGTTTTAAAAGTTAATGATTATTTTAATCGCATTGTTTAAATTATTATAAATTTAAGTGATAATTTTGTGCCTTAAGTAATTATTTTGTTGTATATTTTCATGTGCCTTATATGAATATATATGAATCAAAACGTGTGCTCGCTCGCATTTATTGCACTAATATTATTGTACTATACTTATTATTTTTAACATAACTAAAATAAATTTAAGATTTTTGTAAAATGATCAAATATAATATTCATATAACTTGATAAGAACGATTATTTTATTAACATGCCCAACATCACTTTATAATGTGTAGGTATCAACAGTGTCTTACAGTATTCAATAAAGTATTCTAAATACAAGTTTTTGGTATTTGTCACAACAAATATTGAATACTTTTTGAATTTTTTCGTTGTAATAAAAAATTTATTATTCTATTTATATATAGCTATTTAATTGGTAAAAGATATCATCATGTTAGTTTGAAATAATTTATTAGTTATTCCTCATATACACATTATATACAAATAAATTACGTTATCTCAAATTTTCTTGTCTTTAAATACAAATACAGTTAAAAGAAAACGAGCAATTGTGGTAATTGTTGATTTATCAGTTAAAATCAAATTCTTTAAATAAATTTTTATTTTAGTACTTTAAATAATTTTAAATATTATTTTTTACAACATTGATATATCTTTTGCACGATATACACTTATACCTGTTTGTATTTGCAATTTTATTTTATTTAGAAAATCCAAATAAATATAAAACACATAAAAAAATTAATAATCGTTTTTATAATTATAATAGATTAATGTTTTGTTAATAAAAGTCAGATGTTGAAAATGTTTATGAGGACTGGGGTGTAAGACTATTTCTGGCAGTTAAAAATACCATTTTTATTTCGCTCAGCAGGGGGGCTTGTACACTCGGAAACTGAATAATGGTTTAGTCTAGCCTGTGTATTTAACGTTGCATATGTAGTGAAATCATATCATAGCAATAAGAAGTTTGGTTGAAACAAATTATTTCATTTTCTAAAATGTATACGGTTAGTAGACATCATGTCCGTTCAGCAGCATCTCTATCTTGTATGTTGTGTTCGTGTTTCAATATACAGTACTTCACAACATCCTATGGAATTTTAAAAATTATACAAATCGTAAGTACGAACAGAAATACTATTTTATTTTAGCGAAATTGTCAAAAGTTATTATAAATGTAAAAAAAAAATTAACAATTGTATGCATATTGTATTTGTGTATTTTTATTAATTAGTTTAAAAATAAGCACACATTTTAAAATGAGAATAATTTAATTATAGACAATATTTTATTTGGTATATTTGTAATTGTTATGCAGATTTTTAAAAAATGTTAAAAATAATGGGCATTTTTTTGTTTTAAAAAAATAAATAAACCTGTATAAAATTGAACTTTGAGAATCATAAAATATATTAAAAATGCTAACCAAAGAAAAAAGTACAATGAATGACCTTGCAAGCAATAACTTGTTATATTTTAAGTATAAGTGTAAGTATTATAGTTTTTTTTTTGTTTTGGTAGATTTAGAAGTTCTTGTGGTTTTAGAATATATTTGCTGATAACTGTCATTCATTTCTATTTAAAAATTGATCAGTTTTTAATTGTCAACTGTAATTTTCTAGGCAATAAATAACAAATACCAAACACTAACCAATTTTTAAAAATGATTTTTGTTTATGATTCAAATAAGCAAACACAGTTAAATACAGATTAAAAAAAAAAAAAGGTTTTTTTAAATATAAAAATATGATTTAAATGTTTTACTTTTAAATAAATTTACTTGTGTTAGTTATGTTAGTTCAAATCAATTTTAAAAGATTTTAATTTGGTATATTTAATTTCTTGTTTTTTTAAGCATGCATGCATATTTCATACATTTGTAGTGCATATAATTCCAGGATTGAGCGATTACTGATTACATTTATTATCTCCATCTATATAAAATGTATTATACCAATAGAAAACTATGCAGTTTTCCAAGTGGAACATTTAAGTCAAATTTAGAATTTCCATACCTATTGGCAATTTTAAAGACGAAAACATTTATGCTCTCTCATCGGTTTTCCAAAATTATAATTTTAAAACTGGATATTTGTGTTTTTAAATAATTAATTTGTCAATCGCTTTAAAATTATAATATTGAAAAAAATGACTAGAGGATAAAGATAACAGCAAAATAAATTTGATATGTATTTAAACTCTAATTGTAACCTAATTTATTGTCCGTTAGCTAAACTGAAATTGTAAATATGGGCCTGACATCATTTTAAAGCCATTTCAAAAATGTATATATTGTAGGTTTAAGTGATAACTGTAGTCTGCAGTATATAGAATGTAAACTGTAATTAAATTAATGTTTAATAATAATAATAATATTAATAATATATTATTTGTTATTATCAATTAAGCTATTGGGTTCAGTTTGTCAAAGTATAATGTTTTTGTATGGGATAAAGTACATTCCAACTATTGGAACATCTTATGAATCATTTTTTACAACTGTGGCTGGATGTCTAATGACAACAACAGTCATTAGTGTGTCTTATTTGTTGTCAAGAAATACTGAAGTACTTGTTAGATCAACACTCTTTGTATGTATAAAAAATATATAAATGAACTGTGAACAACAATTAATTACATATTTATTTTTATTTCAGGAAATAATTTTTGGATTTTTTGCATCAGTTTGTTATTTTAGTTCTTCATCATTACTTACAATAGCAGTCTACATGATACTGTACCCAATTTTTATGACCATACCCTTTACTTCTTTGTTTTCAGCAATAATATTAGCTTATGTAAGAAAAAATAAAGTTAATAACTGAACATTTTTTTTTTCAAAACCTCTAACTTATTTAATTTTGGTTTTCAGATATTAGGATTCATTCTTGGAACATTATACGCAATTGATGCTTATTGGGCATTTAAATACTACAAAGGATTTTCATAAAATATAATATTAAGTTTGTTATACTAATACTAATATATATAAATAAAAAAATGTATTTCAGACAAAGCCAACTTTTGTAACACTTACTATACTTATATTTAAAAAAAATTACAAATCAGTGTTGCTGTTCCAGCGTTGTTATTACGTTTGGAAAAACTACATTAAATACATGAAGATATAGGACTAGATGATTTAATCATAAATATCCTCACGGTCACATACATACTGCACTATATCTTTGGGCTTATGCAATTTCTCTGCGTCCTCATCAGGAATTTCAAAACCTAAAACATTTTAATACAATTTTAGTATTTACATTTACGTGTAAGATGCAAATAATTTTTATACCAAATTCATCTTCTATAGCCATGATAACTTCAACGTGATCTAGGGAATCTAATCCAAGATCATTGATAAAATGTGATTCAAGACTGAGCTGAAATAAATACAAACAAATTCGTTTTTAACATTAAATTGTAGTCATTTTAAGATAGAAATATCTTATTTCATATAATTGGGATTTGATTAGCTTCATTTTAGACGTATAAAAATACAATATTTCCTGGTTCAGATGGACTTTAAAAATAATTATGAACTATGCAACTATGCAACTATGAAAACCCATACAATAGTAATTGGTAGGCTATTCAATGTCAATTACACGGTATGATTTTATTAAACAAACTGACAAAACATACAATCATAGAAAAAATAGGTTCAAAATATTATAATTATAGTAGAAGAGCACTATCTACAGTTGAAAAAGTAAAATCAATTTTATATTAATAGAATATGTTTAAAAAACAATGTACATAATTATTTGAAATAGTAAAAGTCACATATCTGGTGATGCATACTTCAGTGAATAAACTTTAAAATGGATATGTAGCAATTATTTTTTAATTTAAAGTGATGAATGTTATTTAACTTATATGAATGTCTGAGCAAGAAGAATATGTCGTATACCTTATCTGGATTGACCTTGTCATATAACTGTAATACCAATAGGACACGCTTTTTTATTTGATCAATAGTCATCGGAGGCTTGACACTGTAATGCCGCATAAGCGTCTGAAATAATAATAACATAAAATTTACATACCTTGTCTGCAATTACTTTATCATATGCTTTGCACACTTTTAGCACTCTAGTTTCTACTTCAATCGTGGACAATCGACTGGTTGTCGTCGTGTCCGAATACCATCGACCACCACACACCTTTAAACCATAAATGAACTAATTAAAATCTCTCTCACACAAATCTACGCGTTCTCTTCATTTTATATTCGAATGATTGTTTTAAAAATAGTTCTCACCGTAGGTACTCTGAATGTCTGAAGATTAAGGTTACTGATGAATTTTGTTTGGCTTAAATGTCGTATGTTAGCACATATCGGATAACGTCTCAAAACCCGTAGGTTGGTGTTTGTGAAGAACGTACCGCGTAAAACTTTCCCTATAAATGCCATACTTTTTAAAATATTTATCAAACCAAATTATAGAACAAAAATCGTCGAACCATTAACTATACTAGTGTTTTTCGGGAAAGATTAACAAGGTCGGAAACTGATACACAGTACACCGCAAACGAGACATAAACATATGTTAGTTTTTAGGTTATGTACAAACCGTATCAAGTGATACCTTGTGCGGCGAATTGCCTTTTTAATTCTACTCGTAGTGGTAACGTAACCACTGAACATTTTCTGTGACGTAACTGCCTATTGATAAGAAATAATCAGTACGCGAAATCACTAACCTAACTAATCAGAGAACAAATTGTATTTCAAATTATTATTATTTATTTTTAATAACATTCGCCTAAATTTTGTTCTCACTCCACAATCATACGCTTCCATGTTCGGAAAGTTTAATAAGAAGTTACAATGGTAAGTTAGATGCGTTGTGTTTATACGTTAAAGATTTTTAAATTCATTCTCCAACAATTATTTATTAATACATTATATTGTATGAATTCATTAGAAAGTAAAAACAAAAAATAAACTTTATGACTAAATTGTATGAATTTTCTGAAAAAATATAATATTTAATTACACTAATAGTCATTCTCATTTACTTGTTTTGAAATAATGTTGGAAAATTGTGTTTATTGGATTAGATTTATTTATTTCATTATTGATTATTAGTTATTACTCATATATAACAGACTTTAACAATAATTATCAATATTTTGCTAACTTTGTTTCATCAATAATGTTTGTTGAAACCTCAGTTATAACTTATAACTTATGACTATATTTTATTATTTAATACATGAAATTACAATTATAAGTTTTAAGAAGTATTTAAACTATATATATTGTAATTTATTTATACTAATTAGTTAATAACAAGTCTAAGTACAAATAAAGTAAATTTAAAATGAAATAACAAGTCAATGCATATGTATTTATAGATTTTTAGTAAATATTTCATTGTTTTAATTTTATTTTTAATATATTTTTAAAATAAAATGAGTATTGTTGTTTTTGTTTTAAAGTTATAAATTAAAATTAAAATTATGGTAGCTATATAAGAGCTGAAGTGTAGCTACGCTATAAAGAATTAGTTCATTTAAAACAAAAGTAAAACAATAGATTATTTCTTAAGTTGTTGTTATGTTTCATGTAATATTTTATCTTATTTTTTCATATGACCTATTGTCTGCCTATTTAATAAACACATATATGATATTGTTATTTAACCTTTAGAAGTTAAATATTAATATAAATATATGCAAATAATATTTTGGTTAATGTGAAATATCTCAGACAACCTTGAATAGCTGGATGGATTTTGACAGAATAACATATGTCAAACATCTACATGTTATACAAAAATCAATGTTATAACAATTTTAAGTTTTTAATAATTTTTTTTTGCATATGCCTTTTGAGGCTTTAGTACGCTTGTTTTTAAAACAAATTTTGTTATTTGCAATTTTTTTAATTAACTTTTTTTTTGACCTATAAGTTTTTTCTTTTTTAATAATAATTATATTTTTTTTTTTTTTTAACGGTTTAGAACCTATCAAAAATTTGCTCAGAATCCAGTTTGAAAATTTTTTTTTTAGTTTGCTTATTTAATTTAAAAATACATATTAATCAAATATTTTTGAAATTTGTTATACAAACAATGAATTATTGTTAGTTATATAATCTTTATCACATAACTACATAATATTTAAATTTAATTCACAGAAATCCATATACAATGCAAATGTGTTTAATTATAAATATTCTATATCAGACTTAATATTAACAAGAAAACAGCGAGATTTTTATGAAACCAATGGTTATTTGGTAGTGCCTAAATTAGTTCCAGATTATTTGTTAGATAGATGCTGGTAATTATTTTTTGTAATTTAATTCTTATAATTTTGTAAAATATTTTGTAGAATATAATTAAGTAAATATTGTGATATTTTTAGTAATCGATTCTTAGACTTATGTTATGGGAAAATTCCACATAATCAGATAACTATGATGAAAGATGTGTCTCGTATGAAAGTCAACTATCAAGGTGAACACTTATTTGGAAAAGCACAGGATATTCTTTGGGATGAAGAATTTTATGAGTATGCTAGATACCCGAAGGTACTGTTCAAATAACAAGGTGGATAATTCGTAGGTAATAATGTCATTATACTACTCATTATGACTTCAATACAGATGTTGGACTATGTTGAAAGTTTTATTGGACCGAATGTCATGGCTATGCATTCAATGTTTATAAATAAACAACCAGATATTGGTACAAATAGCTCTCGTCATCCAGTCCATCAAGTATAAATTTGTACAATATTATGTTACATAACAGTTAAATTTATTTCATAATATTTTTTTTTAGGATCTTCATTATTTTCCATTCCGCCCTGCTAATTTAATTGTAGCTTCTTGGACAGCTTGTGTTCCAATTACTGTAGATAACGGATGTCTTTATGTTTTCCCGGGAACACATACTGGTGATTTGTATCCTCATTGTTATCCTGAGCCTAAAGATGTTAGTTGAATTTGTATTATTAAGAGCTAATATTATAATTAGTGATCAAAATGGCTATTTGTTGAAAACAACTTTTTTTGGTAGATAAAAATTTGTAAAAACATTTGCATAAATTTTTTATTTTTGCAGGGAGAAATAAATAAAATGTACCATGAGATGAAAACAGACAATTTTGATAATTGTAAAAAGGTGTTTTTGGAAATGGATAAAGGCGATACAGTATTTTTTCATCCTTTATTAGTTCATGGATCAGAAATAAATAAAACACAAGTAAAAATATCTACTATTTTTTAATATTTCAAAAATATCGTATTATTTGGTTTCTTTTGTTCACTAGTAACATTGTGTTTAACATTTTCACTATTATGAGTTTTCAGTGGTTCATTTAAATACGTAAAAAACACATAAACATTTTTTTTATCAAGTGATTTTAAACATATTTAATAAAATATTAATGAAAATACAAATATTTAAAAAAAAAATTAGATCAAACAAATTTTCTTATAAAGGCAAAATAATGTTCATTATAGAATATATAAAGATCAAACTACCTCTTATATAACCAAAAAGTTTTAATCGTTAAAGTTACAAAACATGATTATTGTTAAACTAATTGTTAAATTACTTAAATTACCTAAAAGAAAGTAATTCAATTCATGAATTACTTTTAGAGACTGAAAATTATGTTATTAAACCAAATGTTTTCTGTTTTACACTTAACGTTTTTGTGTATTTATTTTGAATGTATTTGTATTATTTTTTTTAGGGTTTTCGTAAAGCTATTTCAGTTCATTACGCTTCATCTAACTGTTATTATGTTGATGTGACTGGTACAACCCAAGAGAATATAAAAAATGAAGTAATTGACATAATGGCTAAAAAAGGAATAAATGATGTTGATTACACGGTATGATATTATTGATATACTATTCTGGTAGAAATTGGATTTTTTAAAAATAATTTTGTTATTCTAGTTTGTTTGGAAATATCATTGTCGTCTTATTCGTGGTACCAAGGCAAATTTGTAAGAGGATAATTACTTATTTTTTTTACTTTTGTTAAAAATTAATACAAATTATTAATTAATAAAATATCTACTTGGGGAAAGGGCAGGGATTCAAGAATTTGTATGTTTATTGTTGTTTTGTTTGTAATATGTATATTTCTGAATAAATGATGGTGGTTACTTGGAAGTAATCTGAAAGCAATTCCCAAGAAGTTGGTTAAATGAAAAAAGAAAGAAGACAATTAATTCAACAATGAACTATGGTTTTCAATATTTTCGTTGTTAATTTTGAATGTTTATATATATATGTATTTGTAGAATTAAGATTAGCTATTGCATAATATAAACATTTGTATAATTTACTTGATGGTATATTATATTGTACTTATTAAATTTCCCATATTTTATTTTTAGTATTATATTTATAATTTTATGAACATTATGATTATTTCTCAATAAATAATTATATGTTGTAATACTATAATTAATGTGATAAACAAATATAGCAAAACCAACTCTTTCGATTACATTAATTTACACACACTTAAATTTTAAAGATACACAAAATAGTTTGATTAATCCCTGATTGATTTTTGTAGTTTGGACTTTTTCATATGTGATTTGATAAATCTTAGGATGAACAATCAGTGTTGACGAAAGTCCATAATTGTTTATCAATTGTGTGATATTTTTTTCTTGCTTTATACTCGTATATAATTAAATATTATATGTTTGTTAACTTAAAAATAATAATTTTTATTATCTAAGTATATTAGGTACCTAATAAATTAGCTACTACTAGTACATTAGATACACACATTTATATTATTATATATTATGACAACAAATTTATATTATGTTTAGTCATGTTATGAGGAAAAACTTTGGAAGTTGTAAGAAAGGTTATGGAAATGAACTTTGAAGGAAGAAGAGGAAGAGGAAGAAGAAGAAGTAGTGGTTGAATGAGATTAGGTGTGATATGAGGATTGCTGGTGTGTGCATAGATGATGTGGGAGATCGGGTCAAGTAGAGGTTTAGGACACAGGTGGCCGACCCTGAATAGATGGGATAGAGGCGAGGGAGAAGAAGATATACTATTTATACCAATAAAAGCATGTTTTACACAAAAGAAAAAGAAAAATAATGTGTTACAAATCCACAGACTACAGTAAGAATTTGGTTATGGTTTAGGTTAACACAAACAATTTAGAGTTATAATTAGAGGGCGGATTTTTATTCACTAAAAAGTATCAAAATATGCCATATAATATGCAGTAAAAATCGTGAAAGTATGCAACAAATATGCAAAAAAAAAATTTATTTCAAAATGAATTATGGTAAAAAAATGCACAATTTTTATTTGATCTACAAATTAATATAATTTTAAAATTTTATTTATCATTAAAATGAATGATAAATTTTTTTAGTTTTTCTTCAGTGAAGCTGTGATGTATATCTGTTAACATATTTTTAAAGACTGAGAACGATCGTTCGACGTTAACCGAAGTTGTTGGAGCATATTTGGAACAACTAAGTATTGTTGGGTCTTGATAAATATCATCAAGCTGAATTGAATCGTTTTCGCCTAATAGTATTGCATTAATTTGTCGTAGAATTTTCAGACCTTTATTTTTATTGGAAAGATCATGTAATTTTGTTTTAAGTCTTGCTCCTTTCGATCCAGGAATAGCTTGAATTTTTTCTTTTATTTCATCAGTTATTGAAAAGCTTTCATGTAATGTCATATTTTGAGTTTCCAGTTTCTTTATTAACTGTCACTAAAAATGCCAAATGAGTGGATATAAATGTTAATTCATTGACAACAGTACCATCCTCAATTATATCCAGAACTTTAATCAACAGCGACTGCAATCTGGGTGGTCAGCGGCACACGGCGCTTTGCTTAGGCAATCCGGATCTAGTTGTGTGTTGTGGGTCTACCCGTTTGCAGGTTTAATTTTTAAAATAAATTTAATGAAGTTAAATTTTACTAAATCATGTATAATTTTGATTATATTTGATAATCTTTGAAATTTGAAATTCTGTTCGTTTCCCTCGAGAACTATATTGGGGAATTTCCATTTTTGACATCATTTTATAATGGCTGAATATAATCGTGAAATCGTTTTCAATGATCCTAAAAGTGTCGATAGTAAATGTCATAAATGTGTTAAAATCAATAGATCGGTCCGTTTTGTAAGTGTTACGCGTCAACGGACACGAGTGTTATCTAATAATAGTGTTACCGCGATTTAAAATTATAATATAGATGGGAAATTGTTCACAGATGAAATATTTTATTTTAGTAAGATTGTTTTTTATATTTCCAACGGTTCAAAAAAAAAAGCGAGAGAAAAAAAAGACAATAGAATCACGATAAACCGGCTTTCGCGAAAACCAATTTTCGTTACGATTCAGATAAATCGAACAGAGACTTAAAACGTTCGTCAATTATTGTTTGCACGAATTATATAACTCAATGTTTTTGAGTATTATCGTTATGTACAATAACGATCGACAGGTACGAATGTTTGTTTTTAAATGCACGCGCAGTATGTATACCACTCGATTGAATTCGAACGACGTACATAACATAATGCGTTCAGGGAATTCGGAAACACCCGCGGACAACGCGCTGTTCCGGCGAATATCTAAATCACGCATTATCATTCCTCCTTATCGCGCGGAAACGCCAGAAGTGTACTCGCGCACAAGCGCCACCAACGGCATGACGTCTGTGTTGTTAAACACTTCGAGCACATCACGACTTATACAATGTGCGCGAAAACTCGAACAATGGGCCGTGTTATTCGGCGGGATGCGTCGACTCGTGCGAACGTTAACGTGTCAAATCGATTCAGACCGTTCGGTAGACGGGAAACGACGTAGATTTCAATTCACATTGTGTGGAATGTGAACGACACGCAGGATTCACCGGCGGGGACAAATGAAGTTGGCGAGACGTGAAACACGCATAGTTTCATGTTATAAAAACAGTAGGTGGCGTAGAGTACGCAATCGTAATTGAAATTACATTCATTTCCTGCGCGTACGTTTTATTATGGCCTAAGAATAATATTGTTGCACGCCTGTTCATAATCGATTAACGCGGTCAATTAACATTTTATTTTATTTTTAGTAAAATTAACAAATAAAAAAACGATTAGCGTCGTCAAATGTGACTAATCTGAAGAAGGAATTGTTTAAATGATGCAATATGACATCGGTTATAAAAACAAATACTATGGTTGATTAAAAAAAAATATGTACCTTGTATTTTTATAAAAGAAAAAAATAAGATATAAGATTTACGGAGTTAATTAAATGTCTAAACTTAATAGTTTTTTAACATTCTTCCGATATATAATATATATATATATATATATATTGTATAAAATTTAAGCTTCATATATCTACACCGAACGATGATAATTTGTAACAAATATTACCATATATATACTACGTGTGTTTTAATTCATATTTTACGACGATTTTCCTCCGTCAAGTCGTGAGTTCGTTAGAGGCATATTTATTCACGTCCATTGAAGTACGAATAACCGTTCACGAGAGATCGTTTTTGCGTTTTTTTTATCTATATAATATTACATATGATTATGTCAAAATAATTTGAGACAGAAAATGTGCATTATTATATATTTTTAAAAATAAGTATTAATGTTTTCACGTCCATTCATATAATGGTAATAATATATTATGCAATTATTGTATCAATTTGGATTCGGTTATAAATGCATTTTCAAACCACGTACTAGTCGACATCTAAACTTCCAAAAGTCCTAAAATATTTAAAAGTTTTTGATAGTTTAAGAAAGTTCTGGTGTACAGTTTTTATTTCATAAAATATTATTGTTACTTTGAAGTCCACGTCATTAAAACCTCTCCTGTATGCTATTTCTTTGACTTCACTAGCGATATTTTGCTGTGACGTACCAGTTACGTCTATATATCGACACTCGCAGGATGCAAAATGACAAGAAATTGCCTTTCTCATTTCCTTTATACAACACACGTTCGTAAAATCAAGATAATATAAAGTACAATATAATATTTATTGAAAACATATATATTATTTTATTTTAAAATAATTGTCATTTTCGATCATTAATTTTAATTTGGATAATCAATGAATAATATATATTTTATTAAAATATCATCTCTCACGGATTTTACATTATAATTTACATTATAATGTATTTAAACGTTAATAAAAATATTTGTCTCTAGTGTGTTAAATGTTTATGAGTTATGATTATTAACAGTAAAAAGTTAAGTTAATATAATGTAAATACTAGTCAGGCGAATAAAAAATGTAATCAACTTATCAAATAAAAAAATTTAAAAAAAGTTTAGACTATAGTTAATGCTCCCATTTGGTAGTAAGAAATTAGTAAATTTGCACATATTAGTACAATATTATGTTTCCTGAGATAAGTACTTATTTTATGAGTATATATGTTTATATGTATGGCATATTTTTAAAGGTTTATTATAATACTTTTGATGTATTTGGTCCAGATCCATGTATTAGTAATGGATGAAAAAATACCGTATCACCTTGATTCATATTCAGAAATGTTTTCGGGTATTCGTCATATCCATCAATGCCATGAAAACCTTTATTCACACCTCCCTTTAAATTTTAAACGAAACATATAGTAAAAAGTTTTTTTTTTTTTTTATTCTTTTGCCATAACGTTGATATAAATACAAAATTTTACTTTCCAATCTGGATATTTGTGTGGAAGGAGTTTACCAGGATCTACGTGTGAACCCGGTAAAACAAACAGACACCCGTTGGCTTTAGTGACCGTTTGCATGGCAGTCCACGTAGCTACGATTCTGTCTGCTGGCCGAAACGCAAAGTAATGTAAATCCTGCAAAAAAATTAAAACGGAATAATAAATGTAAATATGGTATACTTATTGAATGTGAATGATAAAATAATTTGTTATAAACGTTTTCCGTTCTCGTAAACACTACATATAGTAAATAATTTTTTTCGATTGCATTAATTTGTTATTTTAAAATTTATGATATAGGAAAATATTGATTTTTGTCAAGGTAAGTAGTATTAATAATAATATTCGGGGCAATAATTATTTATAAAAAGAAGAATTTGAATAGCGTGTAGATTTTTACCTGGTGCATTGGATGTCTTGAAGTCATCGAGCCCGTATCTGGAGGTTTGTTTATTAACATGGAATGCATTGCCATTATATTGTTACCCGTGAAGCATTGTACATAGTCGAGCAACTAAAACGTGCATGAAAATAATTTTTTCAATTTTGTATTTACCTCAAAACACAATTACAGGCTTATTAAGGGGAAATAAAGGAAATCGACTTTTGTTCCTTTTAAGCGAATCAATTTTTGCCCGAGAATTATGTTCTGAGTAGTTTTTCAATATTCGGACATTTGTAAATACAAATTTGTGTGGTCTTATAGTATGCTGAAACGTAAATGATTCGTACCTACACAAATAGGCATTTTAAATAGTTTTTTTTTTATAATATTTTTCAATTGAATTGTCAGTTTGTAGTTATTTTATTACTTATTGGTATATCCATGTAGGGGAGACGAATAATTTTATTCGAAGAAATATTTTATTTAGTTAGTTAAATAAAAGAAATATTTTTTCACTAAGAAGTAAGATATTAGAATACAACTAATTTAATGCTTTAATAAATTATAATTTTTAATAATATTGAAATGTAATTACAAAAGATTAATTTTTATGAGATGTTATACACTTAAAATATATTATTAATCATAAAATAATTTTAATTTATAAAGAATACGGAGTAATCCAAATGGTTATCTTCCAGCTTCCGACAACAACTTTTAAATCTTAAGTCGGCTGATGGATTATAAAATATATGTGGCTTAGTTCAATTTTAATTGTTTTAATTTTGAAACGTACAATTCTGAATAATTTTTGTTGTTTCAATAATTAACTGATTATAATGTTAATTCATAATCGGGGAAATTAAAAGAAATATGCCACTATTAGTATACTGCTTAAACGTATAAAATATACATAAAAGTACAAAATAGTTTTAAATAAGATTTAATTTTTAATTATTAAGTATTAGTTTTGAGCATTCTATATTTTGGGTATGATTTTTACACGATTGTTATTTATTTTATTCTAATATAAAATTTAGATTAAAATTAAATTATGAAAAATATAAATTCTGATTTTCGATATTTGTATTAAAAAATAATTTGTTTTATTTAAATCTCATATTAAAATGATTCTTATATAACTATATATAATCTGATGAAATATTAAACAAGACTATATTGCTTTAACCTTAAGGCTAAAGTTATTCGACTGTTGACCAAATACATTTACTTAAATTTATAATTTGATCTTTAAAAATACAAAAAATTACCAAGGTATGAAGTTATTATAAGTAAATAAATAAATATATAAATAAACAAATAAATAATATACTATAATATTTATACATATTTCTTTTATATTCAATTTATTTGATAGAAAACTCTCATTTATTAATAATTCTTTTGGGGATTTATTTGCATATCAGTTTTGGCGATATATTAAAACAATGTAAAAACAAAAGTCAAGATTATAAACTCTCTAATTTATTTTCAATATTAAAGTAAAAACTTTTTTATTTAACACAGAAATAATATATTTTTTAATAATATAACTTATTTCATAGCATTTATACATTAAGTTTGATATTAATAAGAGGATATTCGTTTTATTCAGAACTTTTAAATACGACAAATATTTAATTTCGTCAGTTTTAATTTCGTAAGTTTATATACGAATTATGAACGTTCTTTAAGTTTGAAAAAAAAAGTTTAAGTTTAAACTTGTTGTAGTGGTCGATTTTGTACACTGCGTTTTATTACGAGTATTTTTAATTATATGTGTATTATGTATGTGTGTGTGTGTGTGTGAGATGATCGACCCTGTTTTAATTTTTATTTATCCAATTCGTCATCCTCTCGGCTGCTCTTTGAAAGGTTTACACAGAGATAAATAATAGCAATAATATTTAAAAAATCACTCAAACTAAATTAATTAACTAGTCATCTGTTCACTTAGATATATATCAGATCAAATATTTTTTATAATACAACAGATATTTGTTGTAGAAAGGGATCTATATATAGTTGTGTACTTAAAAACAATATTATATAGATATAATTTATACGCCTATTATAATTATAATTATTAATTTTTATTTAATTAATAATGCAATTATTACTTTCGGGTGTAAAAAGTATTGTTCAAAAACATCGTCCCACAATATGTCTTGAATCTTATTAACAATATACTCTTTAGAATCGGCATCTTGATTTGTTTTGACAGATGATATATCCTTCATCACAGTTATTCCGCCTTGATTAACTTTGTTTTCACATATATCTTTGAATCTTTTTCTATACAAAACAAAGAAAATATAGAAATATTCAACAAGTTTATCATTATTAATATAATTAAAAATGTTTTTTGGAAATATTTTGTATGTAAACATTTCTTGAATTATAATGATGCTGTTATATTAAATACTTTATACACATTCATTGTTTAAATTTAGTTATCACGATTTGTATAGAGTGGAAAATAGTTTGAAAGTATGAAATTCTATATATGTAAAATGTAAATTATAAAAGAAAACCAACAGTATTATTAATTAATAATATGTTACGATCGTTTATGGGGGGAAAAATACAATGAAGTTATAATAGTACAAATGAAAATTGTAACAAACGAATAGAAATGTAAAAAAAAGTGTAAAGAATACATATGTACTTATAGTAAATACTATACATGAACAATGAAAAATATCGCTAAAATGGATAGTAAATATGACACAGTATAATAGTATATACATATAAATATATACATATTACTATAATAGTGTCTTATAAGTACTGCATTATGGATAATGCATAAATTGTTGTATAAAATGTATTGATATAAAATGTTGAAAAAACATTTGTCTATATGTTTAGAATATTATTAGTTATATTTTTGTTTTTCATTTTATTAAGTACTTATATGAAAATGTTCTAAAACCGATATATTTTATTTTTCCGAGTAATTCAAATTTGTATGTTATTTTCATACGTGCAAAAATACAAAAAAAATGTAGACTTCGAATTTAGAATTTGGTTTTAATTCGATAAAATTCATAATGATTTACAAAAAATTTAATATATTAAATGTTATAAATTGATGAATTGTATCGATTGTGGTTTAAAAATTTTATAAAATATTGGTGTCTTCAAACACATAATCAATGTGTAGTTAACATATTTAAATATTAGGTTATATATAATATGGATAATATATTTTTTTGTTATATATATATATATATATATATATATACATATTATACCTGACGTATAATGTTAGTATAAATATCGATTAAAAGACACTTAATGAACGCCCAAATCATTTATTTGTAAATTATATTTTTTAACGAGTAATAAAGTTTTAAATATATTCAATTAGAAAATATATACTTGAATCGATCTAATAATGTTTCATTTATTAAATTTCTAATGACCAAAAAACCGTTTATTTCAAAAAAAACTCTTTGTTCCGGTGATAGGAGACCGCTGTTTGAAGATAATGTGTATTTGTACATTTTGTAGTTTGTTAACATCCACTGAAAAAGAAAAAATAATCGTAAGCAATTGTGATTATTTCATTTATAATGCAACGTATAGGGCACGAGTACTTATAATATAATAATTAAAGGTTGATAAATATCAAATAGTAAAAAAATAGTACAAAATATTAAAAAAAAAAAATTGTTTTTTAGACAAAATCTGTAAAGTAACTATCATTACACTCAAGTGGGAATATTAATAATAACACAAAATAGTACATAACTCAATATAGTTCATGGAAATATGATGTAATTTCCTGTTGGGTTTTCATTTTTTCTCTCAGAAAATATTGTATCATATTTGTAAATACACAATTTAAATTTCAGAATTAAAAATGTTTATGACTATTATATATTATATTATAATTGAATTTTTCATTTTAAATAAAATCTATTACTTATACGAGTTTAGTGTACCTCGAAAATACAAATGTATATGACAAATTATAAATTATAAATTCGGAACACTATGACTTAAAGTTTAAGTACATTTATTATTGTGATAGACTAGCAATGTGTTCCGTGTACATGAAATAAAAATATATAAACTATTGCTAACTTTTTGCATTGCATTAGATAACCCTATTGACCTTTGCAAAATGACAGGTCTATACTTACAGTCTACAGATTAAGCTTGGCCTCTATATAAGCTTTGAATTTACGTGGAACATATTTCTGGATACTAAACCAGTAAGCCCGTCACGAATCGCCTTAACGGGGACCGAACGAGGTTTATTAGTGAACACCATAGCGATTAGCTTTTCGTAATAATTTTACTGCGTCTTAATTGAATACATGTTGTTCAAGAACGCGGACATAAATATCAACCGATTAATTTTGTATTTTCATTACATTCGAGTTTTTATTTTGATTACTTATATATTTGAGTATTTAAAAAAATTACTGAGTTTCACACATAAATATTCTCCGTGATTATATTTTTTCAAGTAATGGCTAGTTTGTAGTTTTATATATTAATAGTATGCAATTTATAGAATATTATTTACTGTTGATTTTTAACAATGAATAGCGTGTTTTTATATTATATTTGAATGCGATGATTTTACTGTGTTCATTAATAGACAATTTCACAATTTTTTTCGCAATATTTCGTTCAAACGTTTAATTATTGAGTTTTTATTGAAATTACCATTTTAAAGTATATTTTTTTTTATTTTGGTCTTAAAAGTTTTGCAATGGAAAACATGAAAATAAACAATCATATTTAACGACATAAAAACTTAATGCGTCTAAAATCTTAAATTATGTGGTTGGATTTCTTTGTGATGACTAATATTTTATTATTAGATAAATACAAATATGTAAAGTACAATTTAAAAAAGAAAAATTTTGAAATATAAAACGTATATGAATTTCAATAACTTAGAGAGAATTGATATAACACTCTAAGACTTTTAAGATATTTAATATGTTTAAATATTTTTTTTTTAAAAAAACTAAAATTTTATTCTTGTAATACAATTGATTTACATTAATATGTTGATTTGTTTAAATTTGAAATTTAAATTAAATTAAATTAAATTAAATTATAATTTTTGAATCTAAATTATGTCTTTTATTAATAACTCGTTATGTTTTAATATATATGTATACGTATTTATCGATTAAGAAATTATACCCGTTTTCTTTCAAGTATTGATACGTATTATTATATTACAATAAAAGTAAGTTTTTTTGTCTTACATTGCAATTGATTTTTCAAGCCACTAAAAACGCGTATACGGATATTATATTCTAATGTACTTCTTTGTTTTATTTTAAAACCCATACTTGAATATCCTCAAATAACGTTGTATAGAAATAAAAGCTTAAGTCCGTTTTAAAATTCTATTGACTATTGTTTCCTTTCAGATTTATTGACTTTTCAATGGTTCCCTTGTCAGTCGTAAAAGCAATTCCCAACAAAGGTAAATAGGAGTTAGTGTTCAACGAAAGTGTGCATTCGAGATTATTAATTCTTTAAAAAGGGTTTAACTGCAGAAATGATAATGAAATGCAGGTAGTCCAAATCGAAATGATTTTGGGGTATTTAATCGTACTAAATTCAGGTAATATGGTGTAATCGGAGTTCAAGTATATAATACGGTCGCAAAACTCTTACACGTGAGGAAAATATTATAAATAT
Organism: Schlechtendalia chinensis; assembly: GCA_019022885.1. Taxonomy (NCBI): domain Eukaryota; kingdom Metazoa; phylum Arthropoda; class Insecta; order Hemiptera; family Aphididae; genus Schlechtendalia; species Schlechtendalia chinensis. Next base: position 4,444,805 of record CM032341.1, read on the forward strand.
ATAATGTACCTTAATATTATGTTTTTAGTCTATTTTTTGATTTTTTTCTATGTATTTTTACTACATTTTGTGCATTTTAATTGAGCACCGATTACCGTTAAACATAAGTTGTATTGTTTTCGGCTCTTGATTCTAACGATATAATTTAGTTGATATCTTAATTATTAACACGTGCAATTTTAGATTTTGAGCTGAAGAAAGAATATATTAATTTTACAGTGACGTGTTTATCTGTGAACATTTTTTTTGTCTGGAAAGAGTGCTCTGATAATATTTATATGCATCTCATTCTGGTAGCAAATCGTGCACTGATAGAACATAGTTTTCTAAATTTTAAGGAAAAACGATCGAAAAATTGCAAAAAATGGTAAGTTTTTCGATATATTCGTTTTGCACATGGGTACATTTTGTATTTAAGAACTGAAAATTTAATACAAGCTTAAACATTTACCTAACACTTTAACAATATTTAAGAAACTGCATAAATCGTTGGACACAAATCATAATTTGTTTTTAGGTGTTTGAAGTTTGATTTTCGAAAACATACAAAGAAATAAACTAATTTTTGTTTAAAATTTTTTTTCTTATGCAACGATTTATTATCTTTTTAAAATTTAGATTAATACTACAACTCTAAAATACTCGATTAAGTGGTCCATTTTTACTGATATATAAATATTTATATTTTTAATTTTACGATTTATTTCACAGACAAAGTATATAACAAATATATAGGTATGATATTTTTCTCGTTTCGTACAAATCATAAAATCAGAAAATGAATTATTATTAGAAGTACTGAAAGAATACTTTATTTATCTGTTGACGTTCATACTTTATTCATATATTGAACTGTTTCCCATATGCTGTAGTCTTAATGCATTCGCATTGTATTTGAATGTAACTACGTCAATAATGTGTGGACTATAATGAAATAATGTAGCGATTTCCGAAAATAAAAATCAATATAATTTTTTTGGAAATTCTATAACCTCTAGATTACCTCTAGAGGTAGATATTTTTTGTTATACTTCGAATTATATTCACGATTTAGTCTAGTAAGTTTGACATATTTTTATTGGTTATTAATTGTATAGTACTCAATGTTTTTTGAATATATATCTATTAATAAATTTAATAGAACTATTATACCTTTTATATTTAAAATGTCAAAATATTTATAAATTAGATTGTTCTTACATTATTAAAAATGAAAATGTACAATTAAAATATTATTATGGTTGAAATGGACGATATTATTATATGTTTTTTGTTTTGACTATAATTATTTAATATCGACACATCATCATATATAATGTTATGAATTTGTAATAATAATTAGCGGCATGTTTATTTCATATACAATGTTTTACTTGGGAGTAGATCTGGGAATATTGATTTTATAATTATTATTTTTTATTTATATAACCTTGACATGCCTGTATTGAGTTTATTGAACATTTGAGGTTATTTATTTATTTATTTATCTTTTGTTGAAAATATTAGAATCTAAAAAAAATATTTAATGTGTAAAGTTGTTACAGTTATATGTTTACATCATTTAAATAAATATATGCGTAATTTAATTAATTTAAAGTAGTTAATTATTTTATAATATTATTTAAAAATACATTTTATTTTCTGATGTAATTTAATAGGAAAATTCATGATAGGAACTAAATTATAAAATACATTTAATATTGTCACGTAATTCCATTATAAGTTACAATAATTAACATTCAATCATCCTAATTATAAATTTAATTATTATATTATTATAAGAATAATTAAGGATTTAAAAATAACATATTTTATTGAAATAATAATTAAAATCAAGTATAAGTTATTTGTGTTATTTAAATTACATAAATAAATTATGGGAAAATCAATGATTCACATTTAAAATTTTGAATTTAGTAAGTATTGTGTATTGAGTATACATAATTGTAAAAAATAAAAATAAACTGTAATATATATTTTGTAAGAAAAATATTAATCCAAATTTTATTTACCGTTATTGTAGATACTTAATTATAGTTTTATAGGATCACCTCTATTGTGTGTTTGTAAACAATAGCAATTCCCTTTGTGTGTATAATCTAATTTGTTATCCTGCCGCAAAAACAAGTTAGGTAATGAAATACAATTATTGACATAGTTATTCTTTTTTTATTTTGTTTTCAGTTTATAAATCACGAATTGTATTGTATCTTACCTAATTCTATGGTATTTTTTAAGAACTTTAATTAATTAATTGATTTTTTTATTAAATCAAAAAATATATATTTTAAAGTAATAATAATTCTTGGAAGATATTAATATTTTTGGCAAGTAAATTTAAAAAAAACCATTTAAAAATAATATATGATGACATATCACACATTTAGCTTAAAAACGAAATTGTTAACACTGGCACCGGGACAATTTAATTTCTAATAGTGTAAACATTTACATGTGAGTGTTTTTGAATATTCATTAAATATATATAATGTTTGGCTATATATAAGTAAATTATATGCTGTTTTTACAAAATCAACGTGATGAGTTTATTAAGAACATTTTCTTATGTGTTATTTGAACAGATATATGTATAATAGAATTTTAAATTAATAAAAAGAATGCATAGTATGTATAATATACATTGTATATATATATATATATATTGTACTTAGTATGTATGTGAAGAAATGTATCTATCTGTAAGCAATATAAAACAAAATATTTTTTAAAAGTATTATCGTATGTGTTATAGGAACATAAATAAACATATTTTAGTCAGAATTTATATAGTAATAATTTTGCTGATAGAAAATACGTAACGGCCAATTGTTATTATTTAATAAATAAAATAAACTTATAAAGTGCAATTTTAAAAATTCATTTTTATTGTTCTTATTTTCGTCATCAATTAAAATTATATTTCATACCGTAGACGATTGTTTTATCAATTTATTTTGTCAACTATTTTAATGAAATTGTCACCATATCTAAAATGACTAAATGTTTGGTACGTTTTTAATTTTGTAAAATATTTTTATATTTTTACATAATTTTCTAATTTTTAATTATTCTACAAAAGTTGAATACAGTGGAAAAAAATTCGAAAACTTCTAATCATACTTTTAAGTAATTCAAAAAAAAAAAAAACAAAAATGTAAGCCAATGAGATATAGATGTACAGATGCAAGTAAATCGATTTTCATATTGTGAGAAAAAAATATCACCAAGGGACAAATTTAATTCTAATAATGAAAAAAATGGAACGTATTTGTATATCATTTGTAATACTACTTACTATTTAGTTTTATTAAAATATGTTTAAAAATGGTTGAATCAACTCTGTTCACTATATTTCAAATGTAAATAATGATCGTTTACCTTTAGCACTTTCTTGACTTTCTACTAATATATTATGTAGTGTACATATCATCTTCAAATTTTTTTCAGCATAGCGTCTATAAACAATTCGAAAAACCAAAAATATAATAAAAGGTAATTCACTTAGTTAATGTAATTTTGTTATTTTTGGTATCGTTTTTTAAATCTTGACTGAAAACATTACGCCATATATATATATATATTGATTGGGTAAAGTTGGATGCTACATTATTATTACTACCATAAGTCTATTCAGTTGCAGAATTAAGCTATGATTTTAAATACTAAAATTTTAAAATATGTGAATACCTCTTCTTGTATAACACTAAAAATGCGAATGCATGTGTTCAAATCGCCTAGTAAGTAATTCACTACATTGATTATCGATTGAGCGTTTGCCTTTTTATTTGAAAATACGTATTTTTACCCAAATTATATGTAAAAATATGTAAAATAAAATTAATTAATGTCAAATATTATTGCATGGCAACGTTGGAGAATTTATTTATAATAAAAACGTTGTATTGACATTTTATTACGTACGCTACATTTTTAGATGTATAAATAAATATATGACTATGGTTATTTATAAGTAATTAAAAAGCGTTTTTAAAAACTATAAAATATGAATTTATGTTTAGAAAATAGTCAAATATGTCAAAAAAACATAATTTATTATTTTTTCAAAAATTGTATGATTATTTTTGTAAATAATTATTATATTTATTATTTATTAGTCAATTATAAATTAATGTATAATATTTGACTCAAAAATAAATAAATAAATAAGTTATCACTAAAATAATGTAAAAGTATTTCTTCTATTTGTCTTAGTCGTAAAATATGTCTTAAAAACTACAGAAATAATGAAATGTATACAAAAATATATGAATTAAAATTGTTCGTATTTTAATTAAGAAAATTATGAAACGTATTTTATGTTTACGTGGCACATAGTACGGTCGACCAGACATAAATATGTAAATGTATACGAATCCGAAAACCTAGTCAAATAAGTAAGTTACTTTCAACAGTATGATTATGATTATATTAAAGAAATTATATTATAAGTTTTGGTAATCCGCAACTTAAAGTGATATAATATATAGAAATTTTTTACGTCATAAACACGTATGTAAATAACTTGTATAAAATTAAAAAAATTTCAATTATAATTTTGTTGGTTTATATTAAGAAATTACCGCATGATATACGAGTATATCATGTTAGACAATCAGTCGACTAAATTATAAAAATCTTGTTTTTAGATCTATATCACTATAGGTAGATAGTAGTGATTTGTTAATAATGTACTTTTATCAGTCAAGTTTGTGATCAATCTAAGTACGTGGTTATTAAAATCCATTAAATATGTCAATATTATTCTGTTTCATGTAAAATTGAAAATTAAAGAACTTATCATTTATATATCATTTTGTTTTGTTTATGTTTCGATCGGCGAAACAGAAAATTTAAATAGAAATTTGTTCGAATAAATCTTATTTAAATTTACATTAACGTCACACGTTTTGCCTTTGATGTAAATGCGAATAAACTTAAAGTTGCATTTTCGGACTCTGGTACGCGTTGTAATATATGCGAAAAGTTTACTTGCTTGAGAGAAACGCATTCTTAATAAATTATTTCCAATATTCTCGTAAAAATTTCTGCTCTAAATCCTTTATTCTAAAAACCTTGTTTCCGCGTGCTAAATTCTACTCATTGTATATGTTTATATATCGATGAAATGTTACGGAAACAACTTCTAAAATATTATTGACATTTACGTATCGTTTGTTCGTTGTTCTCCGTATGAAAATAAATAATTCAGTTATAAGTTGATATGTGCCACCCGAAACGTTACTTTTCGTTATGTTGGTTTAAATATAAATATAGAAAGAACTTTTTTATTTTAAATTTTATTTGTTGCCAGAAAATTTTAAAAAGAGGGTTAGCGGTTCTAAATTATAAGTTCATGTTTTTTTTACCGCCGCTGGTTCAAAATGACGCAAAAATCAACCCTAAGATTAGATTAAAGTATGTGTTAAAGTTTATGGGTTTAAAAGTTGTAAACATATTTTCATCATGTCCTCTATACGTTTCACAAGACGATATTTAATATTCAAATAACTCTGAAGAGTATAAAATTTCGAGAATTCATTGCTATGTTTTTTTTTTTTTTTAGAATATCGATATCGATATTTATGGGACGAGAAAACACAATAAAATGATTTACGGACATTTATTGAAAACAAGTCCAAATCGGAATAAATAATATGATTGTCATATCATGAATGGTCAATACGACTTATGGATAAATAATTTGAGAAAATATGCTTAAAACCTTAAAATACGATGCAATTTTATATTTTATTACTGAAAATATTTTGAATTAGGTAAATTTTTATAAGTGAAATTTACATAATTTTTCGTAAGAAATATTTTGGCGGAGATTTTTTATGGATGTTTTGACAGAGATATAAACCGTATAAATAAAACATATACTTACTTGTTTATTTTATAATATTTTAATGTAAAATCATTTTTAACGAAATATCGGGACGTCAATCGATGTCTTTAAAATAAAATATAATATCATCAGTCATTATAATATAATATGAATATCCAGATGAGGATAGCATAACGTGTTACAACCGACGGAGTTGTTAAATTTTTTTTTTTTAATTTTAACATTCTAATTTCCTAATAAATAATCAAAATGTCCATAACTTTTGCAGGCACTATAGTGCTTCACTATTTTGCTGGTGTACTAGGAAGTATCATTTTGGTTTGGCGTACCATACGACACGTACGGCGTTGTTTTTCTTTCGTGACTTTGTTAGTTCAACGAGTTAAGGAACAGCAATCAGAATTCAGCTGTCGGATTTAATTTTGAAGTTTTATCCGCTGAAACGTACGTGCACATAAATATAATGACACGAACGATGCACGTGTACGTGAATTTCATAGGCGTTTTTGGACGATATTGACAAAGGAAAAATATACTCGGAAACCGTTTAGTTTGGGTGTCCGTCAGATTTTCCTATTTTCACAAGATTTAAGTATTTCGATTGAGTTGTAAAAAAAAAAAACCGATAAAAATGTTATTTGAGCCGACAAGATAGAAATTACCAAATAGAAAAAAAAAATAAAAGCGATTGCTTTGAAATAAAACGATCGTCACTCAACGTTCTGAATCGCACAGCTAACCTAACGCGTTCACACGGTTCCTTCTGCAGACGGACGTCCGAAACGTGGTATCCTCCGGTCTTGTTGGACTGGCAATGCGCCGCGTCCGAACGGTCCTTTATTCGTTCACGTGAAACATCATTTCTAAGCAAACGATTTTTTATTTTTTTTAATTTTCAAGCACGTTGACGTACTGGGGTGCACACTCGTACGCCTATACGTGTACAGGGACGGGGCAAGCACGCAAGCGCCGCGGTCAAGAAGCACTTGTTGTCCGCCGCCGCCGTCGTGGTACGCGCACCGTCACGCGCGCGCACACCGACACCGACGCCGCACACGCGTTCGTGCGGCTCGCGCGTCCGACTAGTGTCCCGTCGACTCGCGGACGTCAGTCGTCTCGACACGTCTCGTCCGCCGCGGCTGCAGTGCTTGTTAACAAAGCCGGGAGATAACGTCACGTCTTGTCCGTCCGTCCGTCCGTTGGTCCGCGTGCGTGCGTGTCGTCGTCGTCGTACACACACACACACACACACACACACACACACATACACACACATACACGCACACACGTACACGCACACACGTACACCAACACGCGCACACACGGGCATGATCGCGCTATGACCGCCGCCGCCGCCGCCACGTTTTCCGCCACGGTCGACGACGACGACGACGACACCGCCGCCGCCGCCGCCGTCTTTCACGGGCGACCTACAGCGCCGTTGACCGGTCAGCACCCGAGCGGACGCCGACGTGCCAATTATATACAACGTTATCGGCGTTGTACGCTTCATCGGTAGGTACCCGTCGACCTTACCTGCGCCCCGCACGTGACCTACGAGTATATGTTATATATACGAAGGGGTTGCATTTTAAGTGACGTAAGTCTCTTCATTTTCCAGAACAAAAAGGTTTGTTACAATGAAACTCCGATCTACGAAACATCCTGGAACACGGATTGAATATCACTAAGAGCACCGACTTTAATTAGTTATGAAGAAAAATGTCTGAATTTTCATCGTTTGGTAGGATTTTCAATAGGTCAACACTACTTTTTTGTCGACGAAACATTTTTTATGATTTAAGGTTGGAAACACAATATGATAAAGAATTTATAAGCGTTTTATAGGACCTACCTTTCCTGTCGACAGATTATCGTTCTCGAGTAGTGTATATAGTACCTGATTAATAAAACTGAACGATCTGTCTAGCACCATTTTAACTTTAACCCCTTCATAAATATATATATATATATATTTATATATTATATATGCTTGAACGGTTATAAGTATAACGGTTTTAACGTCTCTCTCCTTTTCTCTAATATATCTCTCGGTACATTTACACGTGGTATTTATTGTAATAAATACATTTAGGGATTGCGTGTATACATGAAATGCGTTCTAAGCGTTTATGCATAAAATTGCTTAAATATGTACATTTTAACAATTTTTTCAACATAAAACCGTAACAGTAATTGTTGTTTTTAAAAAAACAACCAAAATAAATATCGAACAAAATAATATACGTTTTGTTTCAGTAATAAAACATTAAACTATGTTCTAAGCTTGAATAATTTTTACGAACAAATGTTGAATTTCATCTACAACGTTTTGAAATGTATAATTTGCGCATTGTACAGTGTTTATATACCACACAATCGACTTGTAAAAGTATGTAAATTCATACAAATCCGAACCCTCAAAATGCAATAGTTATGCTTCGCGTAAAATTCATTCGCATAATTGATTTTCTCATATTTTTTTGTTTTTTGAGCTTTGCGGGATTATTATTAGTTTTCTCTCACTTATTCGTTTTAAAGGTACTACTTAAAGATTATCTAACCAAACTGAAACCGCTAGGCGTTAACAATTAGAGATATAACTGCACACGTGTACTTATTACGTTAAGTCGATACCTTTATAATTATATTTTAGCTTTTGAGGTTTGATTACGAGTTATATAACACGTTGTACTATGAAAAAAAAAATGAATAAATTCATAATAATAATCGAAAAATTAGTAACCACAACAAATGTTATTTTTCGTATAGGAAAAATAACATTTGATGTGGGTTTGCGTTGACGTCTCGCGTTAAAAATATTTTCTGCATATTTTAAAACTTTATAGACGTTTACTTTTACACCGAGATTAATTTATTTTGGAGAAAGGTCGTATGCTTTTCGGTCGAATATTTAATGTGTTAGTATATTATAGTATATCTGTTTTCGTATGTATATACGCGAGAGAATATTTAAAGTGTGGTAGTTTTAGAAGAATTTAAATCCCAAGAAAATATATTTGTAAAATATGATAATAGTAAAAAAAAACTATAAACAAATAAACTTGTTGCCATTTGATAGTTGAATAGCTGAAATCGTTTTCTGGGGGGATTAGCCCTCCGCGCTTTCTTCATTAGTACGAGTAATAAATTATCATCATATGTTATTAATAATGATTCAAATGATTCAAATGATTTAAGTGTTTAAAAAATAATATTTTCATTGCACCATAATATTTATTTGTGAGAAGAAACATTAAATTGTCAGGAAATCGAAAGCGCTATATATATAACGCTAAATACACATTTTATATACCATTGTGCTGTGTATAAAGTGTATTATATATATATATATATGTAATGATAAAAACATACATCAAAAAAATTATTATTATTTTTATTTTTTAATTCAGCTATAAAATTCCTTTAATGTCAAACAATGTGCTATTGTTTTTGTATTTTTATGTCAGAATATATATAAAATATTTACGTCACATGACAATGTAGACACATGTTTTAATTACACACAGGTTTTATATTTATATTCCGATAATATTACTCGGTCAATATTATTTCAACTCTTATGAAAATACTTACATATTCAATTAGTACGAACAAATTTAATCATGTAATAATTTTTACACCAGCACAAAATCGACGCAAAAAAGAATTAAAATGTTTAGAACGAATAAATTATTAAATGTTTTATGAATATCAAAATATCATTAAATCATTTTATATTTGTGTTTTCGTTACCACTGAAATATAGATAAATATATTTATTATATATTATATAAATTGTATTATATATTGTAATAATAAATATTTAGTTTCACGTTTTTAAAATTAAGAACACCATACAACGTAAAATTATATTGATTTTTATCATTATTCAAACCTATTTATTTTCATTGTTAATTTCTTTTGAATGTAAAAACTGATTACGGTATTTTTTTTTTATATATTTTATAATATTAACAATTCATAATTGAATGTAATTCATTTTTAATTAAAAATCTCATCGGAGAAATAGTAAATGTTTAAAACAACTTCGTCCACGTGTACGATTGGAAAATGTCCAACTCATCGTGTTCAAATTAGTATAATAACCTAGTTTATTATTAATGAAAATACTAAATAATAAGACCAATGTAAAGATGAAACTGGAACCTGAAATATTTTTGCACAAAAAATTCTGAAGATTAGCATTTAAATTATATTAATTCAATCTCTTACAACATGTATCTTTACAAATGTATTCATTTTTAGGTTAACGCATAATATTTTATTAGACTGTTTATTTAATTTACTGTAGGGGAAGAGAATAAGTAAATAGGCAGTTAATGTATATTAAACGAAGATTAAATGAAAGTGTACTTTATAGTCAATATTTTATTTATTTGATAGTAGTTATTAGATTTAATCTTGATAACTTTGACTTTATCTTTTCAAACAATTTCTAAATTTAATTGATATAATATATATATTATATATATATATATATATATATATATATATATATATAATATATATAATAAATATGTACGATTCAAGTACCCTTCACTTATAAAAATTAATCATTCTCGAGTAATCTTATCATTATACCTTTTGTCGACAATTATTATATTAATAATATTTAATCTTTAGTTTTATCTTTAAATAGCATATGTTCCAGATTTGCGTGTCTGGTTTTAATGTGAATTATTAATGTATTTTTATTTAAAAACTAATAAAAAAAATAAAATAAAAATAAAAAATGTAGACTATTACATTATTTTTTTTGTAAATGATAAATTTATTTAATATTGTTAAAAAAAGTCGAACAAGTTGTTTACTTTAATCTGAAATCCAAATTCATGCGTTTGTGATACAAATAAATATAATACGTATTTTTAAGTAGTCTTAGATGAAAATATTTAATTCTTTTTTTGTTAAACATACTAAGTTATGGGGAAAATATAAACGGATAATTGAATCGCCAGAGATGAAACTCATCGTGTATTCCGAGTAAGTTTCAAAGTTTGACGATTATTGTTTGCCTCGAAAAGACTTAATAAATTTCTACGTATATTTTCAAATCGGTAAAGCGACTAGACTAGAGATTTGAAAATTCCCAACAATATAATTTTATTTTTTAGTAAATAATATTATGTTTTCTATACGGAAATTGTTAATTGTTAAATGTTTATTTCTTTCTATCCAACCAATTTATTTGATATGATTTAAATACTCATATATCTTTTTTTGCAAATGTTCACTAAAAACCTTTAAAAACATATTTAAAATATTAAAAACTTTAAATCTCGAAAATTTCACTTAAAAGTGTATTTAAAATCATTTTTAAATCCTATAAAATCATTAAAAATTACACGTTTTTAAAGTTTAATAAATAGTTAAATCTATTTACTATTTGAAATGTTTGGTGAAAACAATTTTTGTTTTTTTACGCTTCTTATTCATATTAATATAGCGGTGGTAAAGGTTCTATAATCGTATTTTGTGGCCTAAAATTAATATTGAGGCCAATTCGTAATTAATATTGAACGTTCAATTATGGTGTTACTGTTTATAAAAATAAATAAATATCAAAATACTACTTTGAATGCGATATAAAATAACCATCATTATATTGTAATCAAGTCGAAGTAGTTATATAAGATTTACTCAAAATCATCCAGCCAAGTATTACATTGCTTAATAAATCAATTTTTCTGTAACTTAATATAATATTTTTTATTGTTATTGCTGAGTTCATATTATTATTATTATTATTATTATTATGATAAGTCAGGTGTTCTGTTCATGTGAGGAAAACGACCATAAAATATGTAGGTATAAAAATATGTTATCACTCATATAGTATAGGTATATTAACTGAGCTGAAAAACATATTTTTATACTTCATAAAATTTTGTAATCACATATATTCATATAAATTAATATTGACACTAAACTTAAACAAATTTAATTTCGTTGAAATAGTCTTAAAATTAGATACTCGTAAAAGGGTATTAAATTTTATGTAAAGTTTTTCAAAACTATACAGTTTATACTTTGGAATTTATACAAAAATTAAAATAAATTCTTAAAAACTTGAAAATAAATATAATTTTTTTTTTTTTTTAGGAGAAAGGGGATTTTTCTAATAAATTTAATATAGTCTATACAAACAATTGTACAATAAGTAGGATTTATAAAAGTACATAATATAACCATCGAATGACAGATAACAGAAGTGACATCTAGTGCATGAATGAGTTATGAATATTTATTTATGCTTTATAGAGTAAAATATTTTTGTGCTTTTTTTATTTTTAGCTTATGTTGTGAACTTGAGAATGAACCTCTAATAGTTTTTATCTGATTGATTGTATAACAATATAATGACAAAATAATATATAAAATTATAAGTACATCCTATATTATATCCTATTTAGTATATCCTATGATTGTAACATGGTTATCATTCAATATCATAATTGATCTTTAATTTCATGTTAAATTAAAATTATAATTAGTGTAATATCATTAGTAGTATATTGTCATTGTAGTAAAAGTAATTAAAAATTAGTTAAATATCAATATAAAGCCCTAGACAAATATACCTCTTGAGATTTAATAACATTATTACATTAATATAGTAGTTACTACGTTCGAACTCTAACCTAAAATATGGGCTTCTTAAAAGTCATATTGAAATTTTTTACCTCTTAGAATTATATGTTGTAGAAAAATAAAAAGTAAAATGTAGTTAATAAATAACAATGATATTACAATATCATATATGTGTATGTATTTATGAATATTTTGTAACTCAATTTTGGAGATGCATATACTATTGTTATAATAAAATATCATTGATATATATTTTTTTGAAACGATCAAATATTTTTTTAAATTAATAATTATATTACACAATTAAAACTATTTATTAGCATAAATATTTACACGATGCATTTACACGTATTATTATTGAAAACAAATTGGTGACTGTTATATTCATTTTAACGGAGAAGAACTTAACTTATAGCGGTGTTGAGTAAATTGTGATAAAAATTGATAAGTAAATTATTGTATATTGCCATATATTAATATTAACTTTTATTACTATATAGATTGAAAGATAAATGAAAATTACGGATTTACTTTGGCATTACTCGTCGAGAAAAATAATTTTTGATTATAATTTTACAATATTATATTTTATACACCAATAATTCAATTTGATTAGATATTTTCAAATATAAGTACTATAAATATATTTTGATGTGTGTACACAAGTATCAAATATATGATTATTAAAATAGAATTGAGTGGAAATAAAAATGTATTGATTTGTAGAGATTTGATGTCAAAAATGATTACAAATTAAATATATCATACATTTATTATAGGAAAATATAATTTGGGATTTGTTCATTTAATTCTGTATTTATTTATATTATTTGATTTATTTATTATTCTACGTTTCTTCACAGAAAGATCTTATTTTATATTTGTACATAGTATTTTACTCAAATATATTGTACTATATTTTTCGGTTTATTTAGCGACAAAAAATGTTTATGGAACCGGTATATTTATATTTGAACTCTTGTTCGATACTTAATCGTAACTGGAAATTAACTTTAGTATGATGTTTTAAATATATGTATTTGTATAGTTTATTTTTAATCTATGGATGTTGATAATGGAAATAATTATATATAAATAATTAGTTTTTTAATAACTACAACAAACACACGCCTGCCTATTTTTTGACTTGTTTAGTAAAACTACAAATTTTGTATTTCGAAATCATAATAATTTTTGACTGAATGATATAAAATGTATCAGTATGAGTTAGTGAATATTTGTAAAGATTGAAATAATAATTTTTTTATATTTCAATACGCTTCGTAGAGACTTCAATTTTAAGAAAGGTAAAACGTAAGTTCAAATTGTTTCTATACCTTTTATAACTTGATTAGTTTTATTGATAAATGTATATTTATGACTAAACATTTTCGTTAATGCTTATTGAAAAACATCAGTGATATTTACTTAATATAAAAATAAATACCTATTCAAATACTAAAATGTTATTTTCATTTCTTCGTTTTTTTATTATTAAAAAAATTATTATCATAGTATATAATATACTAAATATTATTTCGTTTAATACCTTAATATAATTTATAAAAAAATATGTTGTCTTAAAATAAATTAAATAATTATACAATATATAGAATATTACACATAACTTAATGAATGTGAAAAAATAATTAGGGAACGCCAATAATAATTTAGTATTTTATAGGGCCAAACAGCTAACATAATATTGTATATGTATATTTTTAGTATATTTAGACTAATTATAATACATTTTATTTAAATATAATAATATTATACTCTAATATATAACAATGGTTTGTGATAACTAAAACTATTTCAAACTATTCGAAATTGTTATTGAATATTTTTTTATGTAATTGTTTCATTAAACAATATATAATTATATAATTATTCCATAACTGATATTTTCAATATTGATATTATATTATGGCAACCATAGAAATAAATTGGTAGGACAAACAGATGGACACAACGGGGATATAAGGTATCTTATATACTTATGTATGGAAACCTAAAAATAGTGAATTGTAAAAGACAATTGTCAAAACAGAGTTAAAAAAATATTAGATTAGAATATTGTTAATAATTTATGTGCTATGTAAAATTTATAAAAACCGCAGATTGAAATCAAATAATGTTGTAAAAATAATAATAATAATAGTAGTGAGAATAAATCGACAATTCAATATATAGGAATTATTTCTATTTGTCAACGTCTATCTACATGCTACCTATAGTGTACTTGCATTGACAATTTCAACATCGGAATCGGTTTGACTCGTTATTGCATATATGAATCGCAGACAAAAATGTATATATTATAATAAATTAATACGCATTTTTCTGTGCGTTTGTCTGGAATAGTCACGATCAGTCGTTTAATAATAATATGATTCGTGATAGGAAGTGATGCCAAATAAAAAAACTATTGTTGAATTCTTTTTTTCTTCTTTTTTCACGGTGAGCTCGCAGTTTATAATATTCTTGTTATAATTGGCGAGCCTCCAACGGGACAAGTGTAAGATTGCTGATGTTCAAAGTTTTACATTTTAATCATATGCGCGTGTTATCAATAAAAATATATACAAAAATCATTTTGGTCATCTGGTTTTATTTATGTCCTATATAGTTATTTTTGTAAATCTAACTGTGTTATCAAAATAGCGTTTTAGATATTTTACGTATAAAGGAAACGCCGTTCTGTATTATATTATTTTATATGCGAACCTATACAAACATTGTGTGCGATACGCACACATGCATATGTTACACGGTCCACAGCTATCTACATATATAAACAAATTTGAAAGCATTTGTTAAAATTGTTGAGATATTATTCATTTGTTAGATAATGTTTCATTTATTTCTAAAAATATAAGTTTTAACAACATTTTTTGTCCAAAAATCAAAACTGTGAATAATAATTTTTATTTGATTAAATTATTTTAATTATTTTTAATTTTTCATCATTAAATCTCGTTATAAATCCTAAGTGATTTAAATTTATCACACTGAATAAACTAATATAATATATAATTATTTTGATTTAAAGTTAATAGGCTCAAATATTTCTTTTTTTTAGACGTAAAGGTCGAAATATAATTTATTGTATTCATATAACCTAAATTTCAGTATATTTTTACATCGATTTTGTTAATAGAATACGGTTTTATTATATCGTTGAAGACTAAGTATATATATAATAATGATTATCATACTATTTATATTATATATTTCCGTCATTTAACTTTTCAATAAATAGTTAAATTAAACTCTATCATTTTATTCTACTATTATATAACGCTATGTTTAATTAAAAATGTTTTATGTTGTATAAATAAGTGATATATATATATATATATATATATAATTTATTAACTTAAACTTTATTGTATTCGGAGTTAGTTGAATGATTTTATAATGTAGTGTTTTTTTACTTAGGATACCACATTTATTAATGCTTTAAAATTTGCATGTCATAGCATTCGATTAATTTTGAATTGTTCACATATTTTATTTGGTACTGATAGTTGTTAAAATAATTAAAATAAAACCTAACTTTAAAGTTTGCGAATAACAAAATTTACTTTAAAAAACAAGAAAGATTCAATTGAGTTAAAAACAAAGTACTCTGTTTAGTAATTTCAATTAAATTAAAATGATAGACTGTAAAGTTTAATAATTTACAAAAATATATTTTTATTTCAGTAATAATATTAGGATCAATGTATTAATTACAAAATACAGATATGTTAATTATTTAATTTGTAACATTCATATTTTAATAGAACATAATTAATTGTATTGTTTTGTCATAAATAAATATTATGAACTATTTACCTGAGAGTATTTTTCGTGCTTGCCTTTTTGGAAAATTAATCTGACTATAATAGGTATTCTGTTAAAACAGTTAATATTTTTTTTTTTTTTTTAAATAAACAAAATTAAATATCCCTATGTTGTACGATTAAGGTTAATTAATTTTGGTTTGTGATTTAAAGTTAAATTTTTTGATTGTAATTTTATTGGTAAATAAATGTTATTTAATGATACAGTGTAATGTTATTTAATTCAATTTATGTAAAACTGTGTTTAGTTTTGATTATATTTTTGTTTGAACAGCGATGACTTAAAAAAAGTTGTAAATCATTTAAGAAATAAAGTATAGTATGAATATATATATATATATATATATACATATTATAGTACACACTTTTCATAATTTACAATTATATATTATAAGAAAAATAATTATTAATGCATAATACTGTTTTTCAGTTTAAATGTTTTGTTTAGAATAATTTTTATATTATAAAACTTTATTTTTCCTATTTTATAAAATGATGTAGGTAGGTAAGGTTTATTAATAAATGTGGTAAAAAAATAATTTTTCATTTATATTTTCTCATCATATCTTTTAATTATTATAAAGTATCTGTTATATACGAGTACTAATGATATATTCAAACACTTACTTCATTTATTTAGTATAATTAGCATATCATGTTTCATAATAGATGAATCAGATATTCAAAAAATGTTCAAAAATATAAATCTTTTGTTAAACTCATATAACACCAATAATTAATGTAATAGTTGGGACTTCTTTAAGATAAATGTGAGGGAGAGGGTGGTAAACGGTAGAAAGTCCATATAAAAGTCATATTTTCATTTCATTTTCATACAATTGTTGAACTAAATGTTGATGAAGGATTTGATAAGAAATTAATCTGACAGTTGATTATTAATAAATAAAAATAAAAAATAAATTGTTATTTAATTAAAAAGGGGGAATTTCCCCTTCAATTATAATAAAATAATAATTTGAAACTGTGAAAATTCCGAAAATCGCCTATTTGTACTCCTTAGGAAAAGTGTGTTTCTGATTTCATTAAACTAGTATTAGAATATTAAATAATACTATAAACATTATACAATTATATTAAATTAAAAAATGAATTAATGCATATAATGGACTGAAGCTTTTTCCGATATTTTTTTTTAGAAAAACGTACTTCAAATGTATATTAATTTTGTAAATGTTTGTAAAAGTAGAATATGCTGCTGATACTTACGCCATACCAGTTTTCATAAAATGGTAGATATACAATATACGTACATATTCTATGCGAGAGTATTTTAATCTGTGTAAATTTAACTGTATATGCATGACTGAAGTATATGTATGTATACCTATGTGGTTGAGTCATACTTTACGAAATTTTTCCACATGGACAATAACATATTTTAACATTACGCTTGCTTACAATGGTTTTAAAGGATTATGTTTAGGTGAAATCGTTTGTAAAAAGTTGCTATACAATTGTGTACAAACCAAATCCCGCGTATGATTCCAAAGGGGTTTTATTGTTGTAGTATTATATACTGTACGTTTTCAATTTAAAGTAGTGAATACTAAACGATGTTCTTACGATTTCGTTTAGATTTTATGGTCCACCTTTCAAATTCTATAAAACGTCTTACCGAACATAAGGCGTACGCGTACACCACGAAATTATTTTGATTGATATTTTTCTGTTTATCCGATACGCTTTACTCTAATATTTTTCTATTTTATCCGATACACTTTACTCTACACGATATACTTATCGTCAGGTAACAGTTGTGTGAACTGTATGGTGCAACACCTGAATATTAAATGAAAACTTTATTGTTTTTAAAACAGATGTGAGAGGTATCGTCAATCATTATATGTGTTATCCATAATCAGTTTTTTTTTCTGTTCGACTTTTCTTTTTGTTCTTTTTTGCGTTTTATTTGGGTTATCCAAGAGATACTTGAAACGTAAAATATGTCACTTATACATATATACACATATAATGGAGCTTCTAAGACACACCCACAGTTCGGCAAGTTCATATCGGCACTTTAAAAGTTTTACTTTTAACGAGTTACATAAATCTATATTATGTCTACCTTGAAGTGTTTTGACTTTTTAGAGCGATTTGAATTTATATATATATATAAATATATATATTACTTGTATTAATATTATCAACGGGAGTAAATATTATGATATTATAAAAGCCTATTTATAATAACTGTAGTTTATTCATATAGGATATTAATTTTATAATGATAATTTAATCATAAATTGTCATAAGTAGTGAAAATCCGTTGGCATATTAACAATTAGATATATTATAATGTATTTTTATTGTCAGGGAAAGTTCATGTTGTTAGGTTAAATAGTGAAATTCTACCAACACTTATTTAATAAAAATAATAATAATAATAATAATAAAATTAAGGCTGAGAAAGTCACTTAGTTAAATTTATTATTTTAATTTAAGATAAAAAATACATAAGTCAAGCTAAGTTAATAATTAATTGTATTTATTTTGAAAATAAATAGAATAAATAAATTTACTTGAAAAAATTAACTTAACTTAGTTTAGTGTAAACAAATTTTAAATTAATAAATGTTAATATTATCGACAATTATAAACAATACTATAATATTTGATGTTACTTGTATCATTGTTAATTTAATTTAACTTAATTTAAATAAGTTTGTGCGATATTAAATTTAAGTTTATACGTTTAATTTAAAAAAAGTTAATTAGAACAAAATTTACATATTAAGTAAGTTAATTCAAATTTTTTATAGGTTAATGCCAGGCTTGAAAGGGGTACCGAGTTAGAATACTCTCGTATTAAAATTAAATTGAAATTATGAATTATATGTTCAACGGGAACTGTTTAAACGATTATTTCATTGAAACGAAGTTATAATATGTCATAGGAAGGAAATATATTTTACTGTATGAGTACAAAAATATTGATCCATTGTTTGATTATCTAAATTAATTATTTATGTCAAATACGAAATAGCGCACCGAATTTGTACACACTAATGTAAGTATTTTTAATGTCAAATAAAATAAATGCCGTTTGCGTTTTACAAATATCGTTTTAATAAACAATTAAATTTATTTATTGTAAAAAAATAACCAATATATATGATAGTTAAACATCGAAAATGTAAATTTATAATATTTATAAATATTGAAATAATTTTTAGTTATACATATGTGTACACAAATGTATAGCAACATTGTTAATGAGGTTTAAAATAATCATAATGTTCATAAAAAAAAATTATATTTTATTAGATGATAATAATATTTAAATATTCGTGTTAAAAAACATTATTGTTTGTTATATGGGAATTCATTTATTTGTTCATCTATTTTAATAAATTATTAGAAGTTTGATCCTGTTAATGGATTAACAAATTTAATATTTTATGTCTATGTATAATTAATAAATTACGAATTTAAATTAAAAACCCGGAAATTTAATTAAATTGTCTAAAAAACGTGTTATAAATTAAACTTCCAACTAATATGAACTATACTTTACGTTATAAAATTAAGCCTATATCTTGAATTTCGTACTGTTAGACAATTATGAACACAATTTATATTTTGTATTATGGTGCGTTTTTTTACATTTTAATATTGGTATATGAGTTATATATATGTATATTATAAACATTTATTTAACAAGCTACTTTAATTGTTTCGTATTCATAGTAGTTAATGATTTTACATAATATAAATTTCATTTTCAATTAGTAGTTTAATACGTTTTAGAGCTCTGGCTTATTAAATTTAGAATGATACAAAAATATGATAATTTTTCAACTTCATAAGAGTATACTGTATTCAAAAAATAATAATATATACGTTGAAGTTGTTTTTGACCGCGCCAATAGATTTTGCATAGGTGTGCACGTTATTGTTGTTTACGAACAAACTTCGTTTTGTTTAATGTAATTCGTAATAATTTGTGAATGTGGTTGTTTTTGTGTTCTTTGAAGACAATTAGGCGTTGCGCTAGGCATAGCTTGATAAATTATTTGGGCGTTTAATTAAACTTATTGAGAATAACATTCTTGTGCCGTGTGTGGTTATTGATTTATTTGGGAACACACAGACGACAAAAACTGTAGACGATAGACAAAACTTAATGCATATTAGTTATTAGTTATTCTAGAATCGATCGTATATTACTTATTATTTATTGTATCGAAAAAATAAGTTTTTTTTTAATGTGGGTATGTCAAATGCAGAAGTCGTATTCATTTTTATTAAATCATAAAAAATCAACAATAATCTGTTTTAAATCATATAGTTATTATTTCCGTTTGACGTTTGACCATTTTGTAACAATTACTATAAATCAAATTTTTACTTATAATAGGTAAATGTCTACTCTGTTTTAATCGAAATGTTTTCAAAGTCGTATGATTTAACCATCATATATCTTATTATTACAGAGTACGTTATATATATAAGTATATTCTTTAAAGAAATATTAATTGTATTTTTACTTTTAAATTTAAATCGCTAAACAAGTTGAAGCTATAATTTATTTTTATTTATTTTTCTTCTTAATTGTTAAATACAGTAAAAACTTACTTTACACTTGTATATTTTTAATTAATTGTTAAAAAATTAGTTTATGAGTTTAATATAATTTTCTCCAAAAACGATTAGCTTGAATAAATATATACTTATTTCAAAATCACGCGGTATTTATTTTCTGTACGCACCGTTCATTTTTCAGAAATATTACGTTTAAAATGAGTAAATTAAAAATGAATTACATTTTGTAATGTTTTCGATTTCTCCAACATAATATGTTGTTCATTTAATAATGGCAATTATAAGAAAATATTTTTATATTTTATAATTTTATGTTTCATATTAGGTGAGCTTTAACAGTAATAGAATACGTAAATGTTTGGATAACTAGTTATTATTCAATAATTTTCTTTCAGAATTAACTATGCGTTTGTATGCGTTTTAAAATTTTAATGTGATAAAATTTAATAGGTTCACTATTTTCTTTAAAAACAATTGGCACTTTCAAATTCGAAATTATGTAATTTATGAGAGTGTGAAACTTTACGCTATAATTTTGTAATGCATAATATCTTGAATGAAAATTATTCTATTTGATTTGATAATCATGGTTTATGAATCATTTATGATGATATGTAATAACTTTTAGTACGATTTTGATAAAAAAAATCATTGTAAATTTCGCAATCGTCGGCTTTTATTTCTTCGGGTGTAGGGGAGAGGGTATTTTTTTTATTAATAATTCTCTACACGTACGCGGGTCTAACGTTAAAATATTAAGTGATCACAACTCACGAGGTCAAATAATGTATAATATGTGTATATATATATATATACATGTCATCGTATCCGATGGAATTTTAGATATTTTCTTATACCGATCGATGTGTACCGCGTGTTATGTACGCGTTTTAAGACAGTCATATATACGTTATATCTATACTGGTTGAAATATATTATTATTACTATTATTTTTATCGTATATACGTCTGCGATTTTCATTATATAGATATAATATAAGTCATTACGTCTATCATCTACCGTCGTCTCAACTGTTTGACGTTGCAACCATTGTTCATAACTGTATATTTATTTACCGGTATTTACTCGTATTTACCCGTCTGACACGTTTGAAATTTCACATTGTCGTTTTATCAGCGCTCGACTATTATTGATATTATTGATTTTAATTTCATATTTTGTGTTCAATATATATATATATATAATATGAAATCTCTCGTACATTTGATTGTTAATAAAATAACTCACACTATATTATATGTATGGCAAGTAAAATTGTCCATTCGATCGCATCGATTCGTTTAAATTATAAAATTAACTTTGTTAAATATTATTCTAAACTCTAAATATTTTAAAGTATATTTACACAAAAAGCAGATTTCAACTATTCAAATTAAAAATATAAAGTTTGAAAGTATCGCTTATATAAATACAATTAATTAACCAACTGTTATAATAAATAAATACAATATGTCATTGATATGGCAAGATTTATATTTTGATATGCTATTTTAGGATTATTATTAAAATTATGATGAGAGTGTTTGTAAAATGTACAATTTTTTACTTAGATGACTTGAAAGTTTAATACAGTTTTAAATATTTACTATTCTTATATTATCATATATTTTAAAATATAATTTTATATTTTTTCTTAATTGAATTTGTAGTTTTGTATACTACATTGTATAACTTGACATTTTTAGATGATAGATGATCAATCAAAATATATTTAAATATTTTATAATACCTAAAATAGTAAAATTACTTGATAATATTGATAAATATTTTGTTTTATGCGATAATTTTTCATTTCTTTCAAATTAAAAATTATAATGTAATTCTAAAACACTTCTGTTCAATTAATCTGCCCAAATCAGTGATTTACACAGTCCGAAGTCAACCACAGACCAACCTCTTCTGTTTTGTTCTTTTTAATATTATCATGTTTATATTAATTGAAAAATATAATAATCATATAAATATACTATATGTATATGTATATATATATATATATATACACACACATACAATGACTTAAAAAAAATTATTTAATCTCTAAGACAAAGATATCGTGTGATTGTATGCAGGTCATTGCAAATTACAATATACAATGCCAACACAAATTGTATTTATATAAATTATTTTAATTAAAGATTAAAAACGTGAGTTATTAAACTGTTTAAAATTGAAAAATGTTTAGAAGGAAATTTAAAGTATTTCCGATCTTTTAGATATTCCTAAAAATTATTTATATTTTGTCCTCTATTTCTGCCCAACTTCCTAATCTACCATAATCTCCATGAAGGCATGGATATATCTGAAAACATTCGGAATTGATTTTTTTATTTAATTGTGAATATCAGTTGTTTTTTGAGAGAAACAGTATATATCATCAATTTAATATGATTTATATTTTCAAAATACAAAATTAACTTCTTTATATCAAAACTACAAAGCAAAGTAAATGTTTTTTTTTCATCTCACTAATACAAAAACGTGTTTGTTATTAAAGTTATTTATTGGTATTTTTCTGAATTTCATGTGAAATAACATGATAGATACAATTTTGTTACAGTTGTTTACCAACACTGGAGTGTGTCAAAGCTAAATGACTTCTCTGACAGAGGAAATAGTCTTTTCTTGGAAGCTTTGTAGTTATACCATATTATTTATCCAAGAAAACCATCACAACATTCGTTAGCGTTCCTTAAAAAAACCACATTTTAAATTGAAAATTATATATAGCTATCTATATAATATTATGAAATGAAATGTAACACACTAGTTGTATTGACATCATATTGGTGAATTTATAAACGTTAAAATATTAAAATAAACATTTTTTTATTAAGGTTTTATAAATTAAAACAATTATTTCTATATACGGTGGTTTTATTAAATGTATTATTATAAATTTCAAATTATATTAATAGTAATGATCAATTTATAAAAATAATAATCACAATTAATGAATCTGAGCATATATTAAATATTTTAGTTATATTAAATCATTTGTACACGTGTATTTCAATTACATTCACTTTAACACTATTTCCATAAAAACACGTACGTTCGTTACGTATGTTCTTAAATACACGTGAAATAAAGACCCCTAGTGTCGATAGTTTTTTAATGTATTTTGTCCAACTTACAGTTTTTAATACTTAAAAAATCAATTGGAAAAGGCCTGATTTTCAGATTATGTAAATATAATTTATACTACGATTATTATTTGATATACGAAATATGATCTCTTTTGATTATTTTCAAAATATAACTCGAATGTAATATATATTACAGTATAATATGACAAAGTATTATTTAATTTTATGAATTAAATAATATATCTGAAGACATTTAATCTGTGTTAAGTTAAAAACTCGATTTTATTAATGTTTACATCTTTTTACCTAACCACGATATAAAATTAAATAAGGAAGTATTCGAGTGTATTTTTTATTAAATACAATTAAATTAATACTTTAAATATATTTAATATATTTTAATATAATTTAATATAAATAAAATGGTCCTGCGTAATTTATTATACTTGTATGTACCTACTCGTATATATTGTTTTAAATAAAGCACAAAACAAAAATTTAGCGTTAAACAAACAAAATATTGGATTAGAAATAAGTTAACATAATTTATATTTCACATTAATCCGGGTAATGGAAATGTATTGTATTATTGTCATAAATAATTCAAATTAACTATTATAATTTTTGTTTTCAATTTGAAAATAAATAACATACTTAAAAACTTTTTTCCAACACGAGTTTTTTTTTAAATTTTATATTTATTTTGAATAAATATAAGGAAATCAATTGACCTGATGTTTGGTGCAAATGATAATAAAAAAAAATTATATTTATATATATATAAAACAAAGCCAATGAGTAATATAAAACAAAATAAAGAAATACAACAATATTTATTAAAATTGTAAAATACGTATCATTAATTACAAATTATTTTTTAAGCATTCACAAGACAATTTGTATTTGAATGTTATTAAATTTGATATTATTTTGAATAATCAAAATTTATTTGTGAATAGTCACTAACTATATGTAAAACTCTAAAAAAAGTATATAAATTTTGATTAACTACAATCTCATCTAGTTACGATTGTATTATTTGTGATTAGTACATTCTATTATTGGCATGACTAATAAAGTTAATGATATCCTAATTTGTATTTTTCTGTTTCACTGGTATTTCATAAGCTAATATAGCATGCAACATTAGCATATAACATTAAAACATTACATTTTTAAAGCTTATTTTATTTTTTAGCTCATTCTGTTTTCGAATGACGTTATTAAATATATTATCAATTTGATTGTCGATGCGTAATCGTTTACATGTAAAATTCCCTAAGTAAATGATATTTCATTTTTTTTTTTTTGGATGAGCGTAAGTACATAGAAAAAAATCTTTTCCCAGCTTTTTATTTAAATTAAGTAAATAACGGGGAAAACAAAATATTTATATATTTACGTTTTTTTAAACTATCTTCGAGTCTAATTATATTTCAAAACAAATGTTTATTCTTCTCAATAATTCAAGCGATGCTCTCGAAAGCAATTCGATGTCGTAAATTCGGTTATAGCTGTTTATGACAATAAACGCATATAGGCATATCGATTTTGCACGACTTTTACTTATAGCTTACCTACTCACCTATCTACTTTTTATGTCCGATATTATATATTTTTTCCTTAATAAAGTATATTGTGCAATATCTAAATACACCAGCCAATCGCACTATAAATATTATATTAACCTCTAATCATTGCGTTTAACGGAATATTCGTCTGTTAAAAAATAATCTACACTATAGCTTCAGTCTAGTAAATAATTCACGTGAAACGTGATTTTATCAAGGTATTTTGAGTTTCCAAATTTCATTGAATTACGGTAGTCCCATTAAATATTAAAACGAAACTATGATTTTCCCATGTGGTATATCATACAGCATTCAAAATATGAATATCATGTTTGCATTATTTTATTTAAACAGTTTGAAAATGTATTAATTGAGTTCTTGTTTTATTTACATAATGTTATTCACCCATTTCACTCTGAAACATGTATATTAATCACAAAATGCTCTACGCAGATCAACGCATATGTGTACATTTTATTCGTAATTTTATAATTTTAACGCATATTTTTATTTTTAAATACGAAATTCGATACTGTAAAATATTTAGGTTTAATCTTTGATAAGAGTTTAACGTGGAACAAACACATTAAATTAAAAAGATCGATTATTAGTGCTCGCTCTCGGACATTAAAAACTATATTAATTTAAAACAAATTTACTAGCTTAAACATTAAACTATTAATTTAAAAAACACTCTTAAAGCCAATATGGGCCTATAGATTACAGCTCTGGAGCTCAGCTAAAATCTAAAATCTAAACAAAATACAGGGTTTTCAAAATATTACTCCTCGCCAAATAACAAACGTTCTACTTTTTGTTTCTAGTTTAACCCTTTACCAAGACCTTGCCATTATATCTAATTGAAAATAAAACTGAATTTTTGTATAAAAAGTTCTTTTCTTAATTAGAATACTACCAAAATCCACTAATAAAAGATTTACATACGATCTACATTTGTTCGAACACAGAAAATGGCTACCAATGATTATAATTATATTTGTATACATAATATGCTCAGTTGACAGAAGAAATTAGGAACACACGAAATATTCTTGAAAAGAATCATTTTTTCTTATTATTATTTATATTGTTTTATCGTTGCATACCTTCCTAAAATCGAAATCGGGTAATATGAGTTTCGTAAAACGGACGTGGATCCAAAATAGAAATATTTCTGAATTTCCGGTACACTATGATTATTATTAATGTTATCATATGGTATTTCAAAGAAGAATTATAAACAGAAAATATTAAACGGGAATTATTAACATTTATCATTTCAGTTCATTTTTTAAGTTATTTAAGTTATAAAAAAATCTGGAAGTAATATCACAAAATCGATCATTCCCAAATATCACATTTACATATTAAAAAGGGTAGTGAATATTGAGTGCTGTGGATATCGATTTGATTTTAACAGAAATATTAGAGTTTTGTTATTATTTAAAATTTGAAATTAATGATAAATCATTGTATTCGAAAACAATTTAGCTAATAGTCACTTATAACTATTGAATATACTAAATATTGTTAAAATTGCATAAATGTCCAAGATTTTTTAAACTTTTTGGGTTTTTAAAATACACACACATTGTCCATGTTCAAAATGAATACAGTTTTTTTTGCAATTTATAAATTGTTTTTAATTAAGCTTCAGAAATCTACTGAAGAAGGGGAAAAACGTGTAAAATAAAGTAACAACTAAATACAATTTGCTATAAAAACATAACGCATGTCAATATCATCTGAGCACTCTTTCTATATGAACAACTACTCACAAACAAATAAAATAGATAAAAAAATGAAACAGTACGTTCATCGTTTTGCTCAGAAGCTAAAATATTTAAAAATTATTGTTATACCGAAAAATATTTTTGGTAGCGTTCGCGTCGTTCGTTACGGTAAAATGCGAATAACATAAAAACCTGCGCGCTTTGTAACAGCAGAGTACGTTTCCTGTAAATCATTGGTGAACTCTTTAAAAAGTAGTTTTTTATTTATTTGTGGCGAGTAAAATTACTTATTCTAATTATTAAATTAAATTAATATGGTTCTAAAAGCCTTAATTAAGACTTATGTGCATTAATATTTGATACTTCGAAGGACTAAAATATTAATGTATATATAGATATATAGATATAGTATGTAGTTATATATACGAGTATTATGGTTATTTCTCATGGGAACTTCCACTTCCGTATACCTAAACAACGTACAGGAACTTGCGATGAATTATTATCGAACACTAAAGATTTGTCATTTGTTTTCTATAATTGTATGATATAATATTTGAAACTTATATTTTAATAATTATATTTTATACGACAATATTTACTTTCTTTATGTTATCATCGTTGGCGTTAGTCTGAAGTTTTTTACACATACTCGTATAATTGCCTAACCGAACATTTCGGAGATTATTTTAATATTTATAATATAACGCGTTATTTTGTTGAATATTTATTGATTATTTTAAAGAAATAAAAAAATTGATCATTAAATGTGGGCATATTTTATTTTATTAACTGTTTTAATTTAAAACTTTTAAAACAATAACTGTAATTAATGATTTTTTAAAAATATCTAAATATAGTTTGAATATAATATAAGTTTTCTTTTAAATTTCGAAGTTATGAATTTTCAAATTGAAAATTGTAATGAGTTGCAAACATAAAAATACTGGACTTTATTAAGTTTTTTAAAATACTATTAATTAAATCCAAAAATTGGTTGAAATATTTTTAATTTGTGTAATGTATGCACGCAATACTCAAATTCTCAAATAATTCTCGTAAAATAAAATTAGTAAACATATCAAGTATTTTGCATTATTTCTCATCATTTTATAATAACAATTTTTACTGTTTTAAAATAGTATATGAAAGGTGTAATTAGAATAATACTATAATTTTGATATGTCGTTAAATGAAAACAGAGAGTGCTATGTGTGCGAAATAAACGGATCTGATGTTTGGCTTTTATTAATTTATGGTTGGCTATTAGCAAATTATTTTGCATCCCGTGCACAATTTTGAAACGACGCCCTTAGTTATTATATTTTATAAATTTTATAACATTAAATGTGAAATGGACATTTACTTGTTAGTTGTAATATTATGTACGTAAAATGCGTTTCCGCGTGTTTATATTCATACACATAATTTATATAAGTTACATACTTGTTTATGAACGACAAAGTTTTAATGACAATGATTTTCAAACACCAAATCCATGTATCCTTTCTGACAACTGTATTAACTATGTTAGCATATTATAATATTTATATAGACTCTAGTTGCCTATTTTTTCTTAGGTTATAATTATACGAAAAAAACTCGTGAATTAGTTTTAAAGCAATCATTTCTAAAGTTTCAGTATACTTTCTGTGCAATGTGTATATATAAGTATACATAAGTATCATGTATGCTTAAAATAAGAATGCAAAAATTATTTAAATATTTCTTTGCAAATGAAAAAAAACTATGTTTGCAAATTGGTTTTCATAGTGAGAATTGCATTTTTTTAAAACGAAATTTTGTATAAAATTTTCTACATCTTAACTCCATCGTAAGCCTGTTCAGCCGAGGGCAATGTCTCGGGTCATTCGTTTTCTATTACGTCCATGATCGCTCCAATGGCGTCCTCTTCGTCCGTCGGTTTTTTCGGAGGGTCTGGGTTTGCTCCCTTCATCGCTTCCATCGCCGTTTCCGTGATTGCTGCCTCCATTGACGTGGTTTGGTCACCATAATCGTCGCGAACAAACATCTCAACGTATTTTTTACACCTTCTACCAGTTCCATACTTGGTATCGAGCAGCGACTTCCGTCCGGCTGTTTAAGTACCCAATCCTTATAATCACGACTTGTGCTAGCAATACATATTATTTGACATTTCTGAGCCATTTTCATCGTCACTGATTACAAACTGTAATGACATATCTCAAAAAAAAAAAAAGAAATACTTTTCTTTTCGAGTTGCCAAGTAAAAACTTATATAACGATACGAAAAAAAAATGGTTTTCATGAATTAAACAAATACAACATGCATTTGCTAATCTCTATGGAAACAAAGTTGTAGGCGATTGGACAGACGTGACCGTATAGGTATATAATACATAACGAGACATTAGAAATAGGTGTTTCTAATACCTCGTTTTCTATAACTGAAAAGTTGTTGAAACATTCTCAATTTACTTTTTGAAATAATTTCAATTAATTAGTTTCACAAAAGTTCTTAAACCGATTAGAGATTTTGAACTATTTTTACCGTCAGTGAAAACTTTTTTTACATTTATTACTAATATACTATATTATATAATTGATAATACGTAAAAGCGCAGACCTCATTTTACATACAATAAGTATATTATGCGTACGTGAACTAATTAGAAATTATTAATTACATCAGTCACTATATTCGAGAAAACTATAAAAAAGAAAAAGAAATTATGTATATTCTGCTATGGCAACATTTTTTATTTTAACTTTGTAGTGATGTTTAGAGTTTCTCGGAGAATTTTATTCACACAAATACCCATTATAAACATGTATAATTTCGTTGTTTTCATACTTTTAGGATATTACCAAATATATTATGGTGTACGTAATAAATAACTGTTTTGATGAATGGGTTAAGGTGGTGGATTCATTTATACACCATTGTAGTTGTCTCAGAAATAATGTTGTACAGAACTGAATTGTAAGAATTGGGGAGATAGAATAGTTTTTAAGTTATACTTAAATCAAGAAGATAGGTGTACTTAAAAATACTTCAATATGTATGAAATGTTTTTCTAAAAATAGCAAAACATGCACATTAAATATAATTTATTTATTAACAAAAGTAATTGAATAAAAAAAAGTTTTTTAAATGCTATGTATAAATCCGATTTTGTGGTAAAAAAATAGATCGACTTTACGGTTTCATAATTTAATTTTTATTCTTTCGTTATATATACGAATCCATACATCATATGAACACAATTCAAATTATTTTTTTTCTTTTCTTATTTTATATGAAATTTGCGATAGACCATCGCAGTGAATTTGAAAAATTAAATAGGTAATTTCATACCATTTAATATCATGGCAATCACATAGTAAAAAAGATAAATTATTATTGAAACAAACTTTCGTTATAATCAAATTTTTATACAATAAAGTGAAATCGAGTAATAAGAGTTTTTATACCAAAAACGTCAAATACGTATGATCAAAAAAAAAAAGATAATATGCAAATTAATAGGTTTATATTTTTAATAGAATTCAACTGCATATGGAATTTTTTTATCAAAGTAAACACGAAAGAAGCTCTAAAGACCATATACGAAATAATAAACATTCTAACCCTCCTACTTATGTCTAATGCAATGGAATGAATATTAATATTTTAAACATTTGTATTAACTATGTGACAGTGAGGTTTTTATTATTTTTCATCGTTTATTATGTTATGTCTCAATTTTGTATTTTATTGATCTTTTATGAATTGAAAATTTGAATGATAAAATATAACATTGTTGTAATTTTGTTTTTGAATAAATAAGTTAACGAATATTTTAAGTATTGTTGGTTTATAATATTATTTACTTTTAAGGTAATAATATTACGTTATGGTTGATGTAATTAATTTACTATGTCATAGATATAACCTTATCAGTTTATCACGTTTCTTAATTAATTCAAATAATATGTCAAACTCTACTACATTGGTTATTATAGTTTATGTATAAATACGAAACTAATTAATGGAAGTAGTTATCGAATTGTATCCAAGCATTATATATTTCTGAGAACAAAATAAGGAATAAAAACAATTTTTATTGCCAGAAAAAATAAATGATAACGATTCGTATAGTCTGTCGATCAACATTAAAATAACATATTCTCTTTTAATATTTAAAACTGACACATATCCAAATCTGTTTTGTTCCATACTTAACCAATTAATTTATGCGTCACATCGAAGAAAACGTGCGCTCTCACGCGGAAAAACTTATGGCTGCTGTCATGGCAATTAGCAATGCGCAACAATTTGTGGTTTAGGGTAAACATGTGTAATTGTCTTACGATAGTTTTGTATCATTAAGTTTAAATTTATTTAAGCATATTAAAAAAGATTAATGATCTTAAATAAAATGATTATTTTTAATAAAATGAACTATTTTCTATTATATTTATTGAATTTAAATATATTCGTATGTTAGCAAGTTACCTTATAGTTGTGATCAGCAAAACTCCATGAATTGCTGTACTCCAGTTTACAAAATGAGTCAACCCAATTTGCTAATTTAAAATATAATGCATTAAGGATTCTACTTAAACAGTATTATAGTAATGTATATAATGCGTTTGATTTTAAATTACTTTGAAACAAATAAAATATTGCTTAAAAACTGGTTGAGGTTTAGGTATCTCAAGCTCCTTTCCAAATCGTGTCTATAAACAAGATCCGAGAAACATATACATATATTACAATAAGTACTGCACTTACGGGGTTCTTAACAGAATTTAGTTTCGAACGTTTGTTTACATCCGGACCAAAAATAAAGAATTTGGTAAACAGCTTTTATTTTTATAAACAAAATATGATAACAAAAGGAATCAACGTAGTGCCGGTCAACACGTATAGAATATTCAATTTATAGTGTAGTGTTAAGTAAACTGTATAAGGTCGTCGACTACTTATTTAACGGTTCCGTTTTCATTAGGTAATGACATGTCAAACGGCAAAGGTAAGTCGACTTATAGTATTATCTATTTTATCGTAAATATTTTTGCAGAAAAATATTACCTACACTTTTCGATTTATTATAACCGCATATATATATAAGGTGTTTTTTATGACATTGTACGCAGAGATCCATTTTAATGATTTCGGGACGGTAAAATGGAATTTAAATAAAATAAAATTTCATGAGATTCTTTATTTTTACGAACAATTTTGTTATGACAATTTTTAATTTTACAAACAAGCAGGTGTTCAAACTAGAAAATTAAAATTTTTTTTTAATGTGTTACAGCGTTTATTCATCTTATAGTGTTTATTTTTTTTTGAACATTTTGGTAGTTGAAATTTAAATTTCGGTTCACAACTTTAATATCTATGATTCAATAAAATTTTAAAAATTAGTTAATTAAATAATTGTTTTGAATAAAATAAATAATATAAATTTAATCTAATAGATTTTAGTTAGTGAAAATGAATAAAATAAAATTAATAGATTGATAGTAAAAAAACACAATTTAAATAGTTCTGGTAAAGTAAATTTATTCCAGTAAATTTAATTAAAATAATAATTTTATTTATTAAATTTTAAACTTTTAATGGGTTTCTGTTGGTAAAGTAGTGAATAAAAAATTATGTTTAAACCACCGAAAATGTTCTACAAAATGAACACTGCAAGTGTCTATTAAAACAAGTCATTTAAATTTTGAAAAAAGTTAATTTTTCGTATTAAGTTATACTCTAGGTTCCTTGTGACCAGTGATACAGATAATGATTGATTTATTTTTGTTTAACACAATCATAAAAATTATATACAACTAACTTAAACATTATAAAAAGTAAGCAAACTGTACGAATGCAATTGCAAATATACATATAAATTTAAATTATTACAATATTATAATTTTAGACCAAATTAGATATTGTATATAACATTCGATAACTATTGTTTACAGTAAATAATATTAGTGTAAAATAGAAAAAAATAAGAAAACAAAAATGCATTTAATACACACTTGAATATATTTGGTTACAATTGTCGTATTGGCAATAAGCAGAAAAATTAATATTGAAAAAAATATTGTAATCGATGATTGTGAAAAGTATAATATTTGGATTTGTATATCGGTATAATATTATAATGTATTTCTCGTTCGAAAATTTGAATTTAGTTGATCATGATTATTAATCACTGGTATGAAATAACAATGTATACAATATGTTGAAGTGGTTAGATCATGTATCAAAATTAATATCAAATATTTTAGGAAACCAAATTTATTTTATTTTATAAATTAAGTATTCTTTTTTAATTTTTCGTCGTTTATTATAACTGATTTATTACTTTACTTATATATGCATATTTTTTAATTTAGACACAAAATTCATTTTAATTGCCACGTGATTTTAGAGAAAAGTTATAACAACTTATAGGTGCATATATTTATGTCAAATTACTAATCAATAGTTACTAATTACATATTTAAATTATAAGACAGTTACTATTTAAATAAACTTAAATACTATTATATTTTACGTTTTCCTCATGCCATTTTAAATAATAACGTTTTTAACGAGTTGGTGATTTTTTAATTTTTTTCCTTAAGATATTTTATCTTTCCCATTAAAAAAAAAATCGCGTTTTTATTATAGGAAAAACTCAATAGAATATATTGGCAGACACAAAAAGTGTTTACATTTCATGGTTCTCGTATTTCGTACAGGGATCATATATATTATTATCACTATTTTTATTTAATTTTTAAACATTTTTATATTCTTTGTAGAACCTAAGCAATATTATCTATACATACGCAACAGGATCCGTCCAACGTCACGAGGCCGCCGTTGTCGTGTACGGTTCAAGGTCTAGAGGAGCGCTCCCTGTAATTACGTTCACGTTCAATGTGTGCCAACGATGATGACCTTTTATTAAAAATCGAAAATATTGACGTTTCATTCTTCAAAATGTCAAAAAGCCAACGGGCGGTAGTCTTGGATATATGGGTTTCGTGTTAAGGGAATGGAGATCCTGAATTACCTACTTATATGATACGCACTGTTCGTTAGTTAAAATTGCTAGACTTTTATATAAATACAAAATATGATCACGTTAAATCGCTTAAATATGAAATAGTTAAAAACAAAACAATTTTAATTACAAAACAAATCACAGATATGTGCAGACAATGATATAATCAATGGATGGTCCAAGGTTTATTTTCGGGGAGGGGAAGGAAGTATAGTCTATGTTCATAAATATGTTAAGGGTTATATGACCATTTAAAAAAATTGAAATATCATTTATTAAAAATCTTTTTAGTTAATTTTAATTGGCTTAGAGTAGTATTTAGATTGAGTATGTACTGCATTGAACAAACGAAATCTAACTTCAATGTTGTACAGATAAAATCCTTTTGGCTTACTACAAATACAGCCTATAGATACAAATTGAACTGTTTTCATGATTAATAAAATAAAATTTCTTTTCTTTTTACATTTCGTACAAAACATAAAAATGTATAATTTGTTTACTGTTTTCCAGTGAATTATAAATATTAAATCGAGTATGATCATTATGATCATTTATCTATAAGCAATTCAATGTCATATATGCTCTTACACTGGTAAAGATTCAGATGAAATATTATTGATATTGTTATCGTTGAGAAGATTTAGATGAAAACTCTTTCTAAATTCCGATAAAAGTGTATATTGTAAATTAAGTAACATATACTTTTATACAGAAATAGACAGGAAAAAAAGATAAAATCACGAATATAATAGGTTTCACGTTTTTCAAACATTATTATTTTACTTTAAATTATTATTGACTTCTACATTCATAAGATAAATAAAAATAATATATTGTAAAATATAATGTACTCCATAATAAATGATAATTGTTAATTTAAAAGTAGTAGATAAGCTAAAAGTTTAGTGTAATAAGGCATCAATTGAAGGTAGATAAAGTTAACGATAATACATACTACAATATAAACAAAAAGATTAAATACAATCGCAGTACTTCTTTATTTTAAAAATTTTAAATATATCTGTATTTATCGATATTTAAGCGAGTTATAAAATAGATTTTTTTTGTAATAGGAAGTAGACAATTATTGTTTCTAATGCATTCTTTTACCCTTCGTTGCCTCTGTAAATCATAATATTTAAATGTACATAATTTACATTGGATGTGATAAAGTGAAATAATGGCATATACATTTTTTTTGAAACTATCTGTTGACATTTTTAATATAAATTATACGTATATACAAGTAATATATATATATATATATTATATTATAAGTATATACTGAAAATAGCGCCATTTCCTTTATAAATATTTAATAGTGATTACTATGGTTTCATGTTAAAACAGAACAATTTCAGACGACTGTCTCAATTTGATTTATCGTACCTATATAATTAAAACCCGCTGTTTTTGATTCAAAGTACTAGCGAGTAATTGTTTTTATAATGGTTTTTGTAAAAAATACAACACTTACTCGTATATTATACTAGTAAATAAAAAATAATTTAAAATTTAAAAATCGTTAGGAATAGAGTGCATAACTTTAATTCGTTCATATAATTTTCAATATTTTCAATATTTAAATTTCACATATTTTTTATATGATGCATATTATTATAAGAGGATAAAAATAATAATTATAAAGGTTTAAAATAGTTATTATTTTTTTTAAAATTGTATTATAAAAAGTCTTTGGTTCTTGTTTAAATTAATTTTCTTGATTTTGATACAAGTATTAGATTCCATTACCAATGCATGCCATTATTAAATGTTTAACATTCTGCCTTTTTATCGGCTATTTGTAGCTTATCTAAAGCATTTTTGAGTCATTTCTATGTCAATACTGGCATAGTTCAATTATTTCAATTTGTCTCATATTGTTTTTATAGAATTAGTTATTTACTTAATATAAACAAAAATAAAAATTTAGACGGTTTATGACATTTATAATGTATAAATTCAATCAGAAAATTTTATAAATCCTATTTTTATTTTTGAGTTACTCGTATAATAATAATTTCTTATTAGCTAGGTTAGTAGGATATACCTAATGCATGAAAGCAAAGATATGGACAATATTCAAAGCTAAGGGTCAAGATTGGTTTTTGACGTATGGTGCTTCAAGAGACGAGCATTAAGTATTAAATATTGACAAAAAGTATAAGATATGAAGATGTATTCCTGAGGACAAATACGCACAATGCAATGTGGAGTACATTTGGAAACATGAATAAATTGCAAAATAGAAAGAGAAAGGTCATAGGCACTGTTTATAAAGCAAGATTATGAAATTCATATAAAGAAAGATGTATAAAGATCTTAAAGGAGCTATTAGTAAAGGGAAAAATGGATAGAAACATAAATTCTAGATTGAAAAAATCAACTATTAACACATATAGTATTCTTATGATCCTACATTTAACGCGTTTCAAGTCATACTCTATTCACAGTAATAGTTTAATACTTAAGTCAATAGCGAACGATACATGCAAATGTTTGTAGTTTATAAAAATGCCAAGTGGAGTTCAGTGTATAGTGTACACTATATACCGACTATTGAACAACATAATGAACATATATGAAATGAATTTAAAACGTTTAAAAATAATGTAATAAGTTTTAAAACATACTCACAACAAGGCCGAATTTTCATTTTGGATATTTAGATATTAAAGTTATTAAGCATATATAAAGGCATAACATATAATATGTGTGTGTATAAATATAGTAAATATAATATTAATAATGTAAACACGAACTTGATGGTTTGGAAACGTCAAATCTATTCAGAAATTATTATAGCTATTTTGTGTGATGTATTTAATATATCAAATTTAGTGCAAGATATTATTGTTATTGGTGTTTATAATGTGATGTGTATATATATAGTACATTTTATATAATTTTAAATAAGGAGGTGATACAGTTGTTCTTAACAACATCGTATTATTATTATTATTATTATTATTATTATCATTATCATTTTAATTTAAGTGCTCTACTTATTATACTATTATTTACTGCATGTGTGAAACAATCAGCCGTCATAAAATTAACATGGAGACGTTTTGACAGGAAAATATTTGCTACCGCTGAGAACGATATTTAGATACTTTATTAATAAGAAGACGACGCAACCTGTCACGTTGTGTTTACTCATATATAAGGACTGAAAAACGAATTGATTAAAGAAATGCATTTGCTCTTTTCATGCACAGACAATAT
Source organism: Schlechtendalia chinensis (assembly GCA_019022885.1). Lineage (NCBI taxonomy): Eukaryota > Metazoa > Arthropoda > Insecta > Hemiptera > Aphididae > Schlechtendalia > Schlechtendalia chinensis. Next base: position 4,482,349 of record CM032341.1, read on the forward strand.
ATATGTATATATATAAAAGTAATATTTAAACTACAGTAGTATCTAACTTATATTATTTTGGAAAAAATTCTTACATACGAAATTTAAACAGAAAATTAAATTTATTTTAAAATAGTCATGGTTTAAATTATATGATTTTTTCACACTTATAAATTGAAATAATATGAAAGCAAAAATTACACATTTTAAAACCATATTATTGAAAAAATAATAATTTTAGTATAATCGGTTTTACACAAATTTAAATCTTCATCAAATTAATTGTCAGTTAAAATGTTATTAAAAAAATAATACAATAATCATATACTCGTCAAATAAAGTTAAGGTTTCATACATATATTCGATTATACTTTGGTTATTTGAACATTTCAATAAAATTATTTTCGTAAATTCCATTTCAACTAAAACCAAAACTCAAGCAATTATTAATATATTATTTATTCGTTAAATTTAATATTTATTGCTTCGAAATTGATATTATTTTTCATTAGAGTTACATTCTATATATAGTATATTACTTAGCTGATATATTTTCAATTGAATAAAAAATAATTGAATAATACGTTAGGCAAAAACATATGGAATGACTTACACGTTTTGTGAAAAGATATTCATTCGTACGAACATATATATTGAGTCAAAAAAAAATATATTTTTATATGATTTCAAAAATTATAAGTATCTTAAACTATTGGTAATTAATTCGAACGTCATGTCTTAGGCGTCGGAATCGATTCGGATGTCACCATCGAACGGGGTTCGTTCATTACTTCAAAATCCGTCGTTTGCGTGCGGTTTTTATTAAAAAAACCAACTGTAATAAAGAGTTTGTTGTTTCAATCAAACTTACACGGTTAAAAAACATAATGTGTATATTTAACTTTCCGAGATATTAATTAAACCCTACTACGTGTTATATAACACCAGAGGGAAATGTGTGTTTTACTTTCATTTTCTCACTACATCTAAAACGAGTAAATACGTATTTAACATCACAATTATATCTCTAACGATAATTTTATTTATCGTATATTGTTATGTACACTATTACCCGTGTCGTCTATGTTTTAGAATTCAGAATAATTTACGTAGAATATCAAACCGCTTATCCTGTCTCTAATCACAAAACATAGTATATTTTCGAGAGACACTTCATATCTTAGCCTCCTAGTTTCCATTACTCTCTAAGCATTTTCATCACCATCATTAAATTATTCCACTTTTCTCGATATTTGAATTATATTTTTCAATTCTGCACTCCTATGTCTACAGGATCGTTTTCTACTATATCGATCTACCTCATTAGAGGGCGATCCTGCAGCCTTTTGCTTTCTGGCTTTCAGTCCATCACTACACTAATTGTTATATTCTCAAAACACCGCATTACATACCACAGTTATTGTATTCTCTAATATATTATGTAACCATTGGCTGTTGCCATTCTTATTTCTTTCTAAAATTTTTTGTAGAAATTTTTGGTCTCACCACTCATAAAGTACTGGTTCACATGTTCTCCATATTTTTTTCTCAAAGGTCTCATTTTTTCACTTTTATTATACTTAAAAAAATTAATTTAAGATTTTAAATAAATTCATATTAATTTTTTTTCACATTTATTATGCATTTATTTAGTATAAGTAGTTGATTCACTGTTTAAAAATATTTAAAGTCTAGAAAAGTATAGTGTACGCAAACATACAAGTTCGTGTTGTTTAATTATTTCTTCACAATTTGATCTATTTTATTTAAATTTAAAACCACATAATAGAATAAGTTTGTTACTTATTAAATATTAATATTTGACTTTGGAACATTAATATTGTCACAAATATTAAAATAAAAAATACATGTAAAAATTAGGTCAATTTTGTTTTAAAATCTCGCAATACAAAAGGATTTATAAATGTTGAAATAATATACTCAATTTCTTACACGTTTCCAAAAATGATATAATTATTATAATTTATAGTTTTCAATAAATATGAATAATATTCATAGTGATATAACTTAATGTTTTTTTTATTATGAATTCTTTAAAATGTTTAACATATAATTATTGTCTTTTACTTTAAACACTATGAAAACTTAAAATAAAAATTTATTTATAATATTTTATATATACATTTTACAGTTAAATTCACAAATACCACACCACAAGAATATTCAAAAGATGAACTTTTGGATACTGAAAATACGAAAAAAGCAAATAAAAGGACTACAATTTTAAATGCAATATAAATACAAATCCGATAATAGTATATATATATATATATATATATTTTAAGGTAAGTTTATAATTTTTTTATGTTGTATTCACTATACTACTACTACACTAAATTATACTATATCTATATAAATAATTATATTAAGATACGCAATTAAATTAAAATATAATATATATGTACATTATTAAATAGAATATAAAAATTATATTTCGTAAATTTTTGAACCTTAATTAAATAAAATAAAATATTATTTAATATTCAATACTATAATATAGAGTACACAAACAAATATCAAAATCCAATACATACAAATGACTGAAATCAGGATATTATTGAAAACCGCTTAATCATAAATATTCAAATTTAAATATTAAAAATCTTATAAAAAATTGAATAATACATTTGTTTATAGCTATTGTTATTTTTTAACTTTCGTTCAATAAATTATTACTATTATTTTATTTTAAAATGAAAGGAAATGAAATATTTTAATGAAATTTAATTTTAAGAAGTTTAAATGATATTTTTGTTTCATGACGGTTATTACAATTTAAAAAATAATACCCAAATAAACAATAAGAGAAGATACATTTATTTTATAACTTATTATTGCGATAAATGAAATAACTAACAAATCATTATTTTTATAAAATTGACACTATCGAAATATTCGAATAAAAAATAAAAAAAAGTATTCGAAATACCATATTTGACGCAGAATTTAATTTAAGGAAGTCAATATCAATTTGAATACCTGAAATAAGCTTTGTAAAAAAATTCGAAACCTGATACTTGAATAAGTAATTCAAGATCCAAACACTAAATCGATTTGTTGGTAATATTAAAAATTGGATATTTTTTACGCGTCAATTGGGTCGCTGATCAATTTAGTTTTAGTTTTAGTTTATATAATTATGTAGAGGTGGTTGTGTGTCTTACACATCATAATAATTCAAATTATTCATTGACCATCGAAAAACAATTTTGAGAACATAATTACTAATAATTTTTACTTGTAAACTCCCAAGTCATTTATTTTGTATTCGAAATTCACAAAAATGTATTTGTGCAAGTTATGTATTATTGAACGAATCAATAAATTAATTCAAAAATCACCTCATACATTACAACTATAACGTATAGTTGTTATTGCTTATTGTTTTCAGGTAGACACGTATAAAAGTAGTTTAATAAAATATGACTTCAAAAACACACCGTATAAATGAAAAGAATATGACAATTCACAATACGTAATATAGTATATACATATGTAATTTATATTTTTTTCGGTTTAACTTTTTTTGATATTCTTTCAAAATACTTTATCGAATACTTGAGAGTAAAAATTTTTAAAAAATATTCCATTCAAACGAAAGTATTTAAGTGCATCTAGTACACTCAAACACTTAAAAACATCCACTACTATACGTACATCGTGGAATCCTGAAACGTTTTTTGGAGAATCACACATAAACTTGACGTATTGTGTGCAGAGTATCACACAAGGATCTGATAAATACAATAACTTTTGTTTAATTCAACATTTTAAAGTTTTTTTACACTTTGATAAACATATCTTTAATTTTAGAAAAATAAAAAACGAAAAATTATTCTAATTTTTTTATTTTTTTTTTATTTAAGATAATCAATTTTTAAATAATATTTCTAGAAACATTTTGATGTACACAATTAACTAATGAAAAAATGTGCATGCCTATAGACTTCAATAGATTGTAGAAAATCAACGACTAATTTGTCTTAAAATAAATATTTTTAATATTTAAAAAAAATAGTTGTAACGAATAATTAGTTATTAAATAAATAGCAAACAATTTTAAAATATTGACCAGAACAAAAGTCATTTATCAGATCTCTATGGGACATTCTGTATGTATTCGAATCGAAAATTGCGTCGCAGAGAGTACACGGCAAGGCAGCTAACCATTTACATAAGAGACGTCGTAAACCGAATATTCCCGACAGCGTATTTAGGTGAGAGAAATATTATATTATTACAACTTTGACCAAATGGACTGTGTATTATACAAAAGCAAAGTGGCTCTAAATCGTGTAGGTATAAAAATTGCGTAATACATTATTAGTATTTCGTTTCGTTGTTGAGTTATCCGGATCAGAAAAGCCGTTAAATGAGCTTCTGCACAAAAACAATTAGCAGACCGGTAACGATAATAATGATAGAAACCATTACACACCCTCACGGTTGTCTACAGCGATAATGCGTTTTTTGCGCGTGAGTGCAACCGATTGTTCGACTCTAGCTGACAGTATAATGGAATACTTGTTGATAATACGGATTTCGAGTATTTTTCAAACATAACATCAAACTCTTAAATTCTATTTGTGTAGAAAAAAATATATATGTTGATATAACTAGTAAAATTAATATTAATTTTTAGCGTTGCATTTGAGATTTTAAACTAATATATTTTTCGGTACGCAATTCGTGTACATTCTTCGGATTTTAAAGTAACTCATTGAAATTAAAACGATACGCGATTGTTTTTGTTTAACACACTTGTAATATTATGATAATTCTAAAACGAACATACAGATGAATCAGAGCGAGTATCATTATAATAATATGTTCTGGCTTTATTATACATTTCTCCTTTGATATTCATTTCATGTTTATAATATATATATATTATTTCAGTAAAGTATAAAACAAATAATATATAAAAAAAATATGATAGTTTTATCTCTGTTACAAATTTTTCGATACGTGGTAAAATATTTATTATTTATTTTAGAAACATTCATTACTAACAGAAAGAAATTAATTTATTATATTTATAATAATTGGATAGGATTTTTTTTATTTAATTGATTAAATATATATATATAGTATTTGTGTTAGTTGAGAAGGGCGTGGAAAGACAATGGGTGTCGTAAGTTCCCACGGAATAATAAATAATACTGCTAACGTTAGACTCACTTCAAAATGATCAGTTACCTTCGTTAGATGTTATAGCGTCATTGCTATGAATGAATTTCACGTGTAAATTATTTTAATCTGCAATATATTTCTGACTGATAATGTACATGTTATTCCATCCAATTCTGTATAAAAATATATTACTCGTTTATCTTACAACATAGTTATACAGATTAATAAATATATAATCGTTCTACATCTCGCGAACTAAACATCGTAACAGATTATAAAATACAGATTCAATAATTCAAAATACTCAAATACTCTAATTTCTAACCTTTCCACAACTATAGAATATCCTTCTCACACAATTAAAAAAATTTGGTTTCTTTTAGTTTAATTTTTATAAGTAAAGTCATTGGACACTGTCATCCTATGGTACGCCTTTGTGTCTTGTATTTCACTACATTAGCTCATCCGATTGTTACAATGTATAATTATTATTGCATATAAAGGCAAGTTTATTGTAAATTAAAGAGTATTGTATTTAAACGGCAATTAAAACATATTTAAGAAGTACCATTATTATAATGTCTAACTATGACATTTTACTATTAGTATTTATATAATATTTATATTTGTATTTGTGAGCGTATGGTATGTATGAAAATTAATTTCTCTTATTTTTTTTATCATCGTAAAAGTTGTATGCTTAATATATGTAAATTACATAATATTTGTTTTAATCAAAAACAAAATGGCCAAACGTTTTTCAAATGCAAATTAATATCTATAGAGTTCCCTCTTTTGAAAAACATGAAATTGCAGTAATTTATAAAAAATAAATACCAATTTAAATTTATAAAAAATGATAAACAAATTACATTTAATAATCTACGCACAATGGTTTCGTTGACGTTCTTATATAATATATATAATGAATATATCTTTAAAATGCGGCTCGTTTCTCTATAACACGTTACATCCTCGTTTATTTTAGTATCAATATTCGTTACTTTCAACGATTGAATGTGATTTAGTGAATATCCGTAGAAACAACGATGCCTGCAATGACACATTGTGGTTATTACGAGTCACCATCGACAACAAAAACCGTGTCTTTGAAATCCCAGTAACAGGATATTTCACGTCAAGTATAATAAATGTTTACGCGGAAATAACAATTCGAAATGAAGCATGTGTATTTATTGTGTAGTAATCAGCATAGGGTTAAAATACTAAAATTGACATTTAAATAAAAATAAGACTGTCTGTCAAAAACACATCTAGATTAATATAGAGGTAGAATATGACATTTCTATCTAGATATAGCTATAAATAATATATATTTTTATATCTAAACTTTAAATTTTTTGTTTAATGTATGTAATTTGACGAAGAAACCCAGTACAATCGAAAACTATTTATTAAGTTTTCAAAACAAATAATAATTATTCCATTATATCTTAAAACTTTCCGACAGGTTGATTCACTGAGCAGATGGCACAAGTACTACTATAAGTACTTTATTAAAATTTAGAAGAGAGTGGAGAGAAACGTAAGACAATATTGTAAACTGTAGGGTGTGGTAATAAGTTGACGAATCGGACAAACTAACAAATTGATTATATTTTATAACAAAATATGATATAAATCGAAATAATAAATCTATTATATTATGTACGATATTAAAAATAATTCTGGTTATCTATACACTCTTGCGAGTAGCGTATAGTTAACATTGATCGCGTATATAAAAAATAATAATTATTACAAAGATAAAATACAATAAAAATTATTTGTATAACTCCGAAGCCAAAAGAATATTAACAAATGTGAAAAAGGAAATTATTAGTGGATGAAAGATCATTCATCACATTGTTTAAACTAAAAGTAAAGTTTATAGCCAAGTTATACCAGGTAGTACCAAGTAGTACCAAGTTATAAATTTATTATCGCGGAACAAAAATATTTATTGTTATTTATAGTGTAATTTATATGATTAATTGTGATAAATTAAAAAACGCATAATATAAAATTATTGGCATCAACTATACGCTATTTACATAAATAGGTACAAATTTCATTTTGAATAATGATTAGATATTTGAAAAACTGCGGGGAAAATTGATAATAGTCAATATTTCCAAAATGTTCAGTATTGCAAATTTTATGTTTCAGAACTTACATATAACATAGGCCATAGGTATTTTTAAACCTCTGTTGCAGCACTAACTGATTTACAGCGACCATGATCTTTTTCCCCTAATTCGATTAATATATTAATTTATTAGAAATATTATGACAAGATAATGAAATTATCTCAATTTTACGAAACGATTGATTATTATCATTTTCCCCCGCAGTCCTTCATTTGTTTTTATATTTATGTTGATGTTGCACAACACCAATTGTTACACAGGTATGCATATTATAAGACGTTTCGTATTGTCTGTAGGTTTTTGTGTTTGTTGATCGTTGTCACTTACGTTAGATAACACGACTTAATGACGTGTGAGTATTAATATATATTATTAATTACATTACTATAATACATGTATACAAGATTCGACAGAGATGACACGGCGCGACGTATAGGCAATTTCGATGCATTGTTGTCGAGAAAAACCTGCTGCGCGATAATACAAGTTTAAGTTCTTATAATATATACGGTATGTCTGAAAAGTTCCCGAACTAAATTTCCGTAATCAATATAAATAGCGCTATCGCTGGTACAACTAAGACTTCATGTAGTACGAAATCTAATGAGTATCTGTACCTAATTTCAACACGTTTAGTCATTTGAGTCTAGAGTTATATTCGGCTACGTATGGTTTCCTTACCTTGTACGAGCTTCCAAAACAGAACAAAGAAACGTAATAAAATTTTGTGTTACACTTATTATGATTTAAATGCTTTAGGTTTTAGATTTAGATTTGGAACAAAATAAGAAATATATTGATTTTTCAATGATGTATGTATTTATTTATTTAAAAATTATTTAATTATGTTCAAACTACTTTCCTTTAAGGTAATTGTAATTTTATGACTTCTCACACTTAAAAATTGTCAATAAATTATCACATATCAGAAAAATATATAATAAAAAATATATATTTCGAATGATTAAATATGCTGTGTTATGTATGACAACATAACCGCATTATACTAAACTGTGCTTAATATTATAAAGATGCGAATAATTTGATAGACTTTCATTCAAAAAAATTGAAACTCTTTTTGAAAATATTTTAGTTCATAAATATATTGATATTTAAACTTATAATATTCACAATATAATATTAAAATGTTATATTGTGTTTATTATAATCAAATAAAATTTATTTATCTTTAAATTCTAGGTTAGGTAGTGTCTCATTCGCTATACGATCGCTGACATATATTTCGATGAATCGAATTTTTATTTTTTTTTAGTTTATCGTATTTGATATTTTGTTATGTCTGTACGTTAATAAATAAATGTGAGTATATTAAATAATATATGTAGTAATTATTATAATAATAATCACAATTATTTATATAAAGGCTGACGGAACGTTAAGATATAAGTATTACGTATCGTAAAACTAAAATTGAAATTTTTAAATATAACACGTCTTATAGACATAAATTTACGTTTTAATTAATTCATAATTAAATCACGTTTCCATGCAACTACGTGCATGTATCACACACGATGTTTATTTTTATAAATATCAAAATTACGATATATGATATATATGGTGAAATTATATTATTTTTCAAACTCTTACGTCTCTACGGAACACATTTTATAATTATTATTTAAAAATAGTTTTAAAAAAAATAATAAAAAAATAATTGTTCAAATATATAGTGTCGGCAAACCACTAGACGTAAACTCATGTGACCACTTCAAGTGTAAATATATGTTTAGGAGTGCATACCATACTACACATTTGGTATTCTATATTTAAGGACGCCATCAGTGTATATACATATATAATAGATAAGCAAGATGGATGGTCGTAAGATCTTCCTTAAGTTTTATATGTCACCTCATTAAATTTTTTCCGTGCACCGATTTTAGAAGACTTACAAAGTTGTTCGTCTTAATTGTTATTGTTTAATATATCTAGTTACAAAAGGATATTATCATATATCATGGTCAATCAATCGTTGTGTCTTAAACAGTTTATCATTACGTTTTTTCTCTATTAATTAATAAATAAATAAAAAACACTTCACGAATAGTCACAAATAAATTAAAAATAAACATATTTAAAGTGGAGATTTTAGATTCCGAGTAGTACTAAAGGAATCATTGATTTTAAAATGGTGTTCTTATTCTAATGTTCTTGAAAACTTCTCGGAAAATAAAATCTTTTGCACAATGCAAATGAATAATGACGATACTTTAAATAGATTATTGACCAATGCATAATCCCAATAAAGAGAATGCTTCTGCTATTTAATACTGTATAGAATACTACTCGTATAACAATCTTGTAGAATACGTTATTGCTCGAGTTCTATTAAATACCATGTCATGTTTAGTGTTAGTGTACGGGGTAAATAAATTTCACCGGGATTCCTAATTTGTGCTATAAATGTATAATATATTCGAGACAAAATCAAAAACCAAAATTTATATTTTACAAAATATTTAATAAAAATATAAAAATAAATAAATATTAAACACAACTTGAGTCTACCTCTGTTTAAAGATATAATCGAACATTCACCAATGGTTTTAAAATCAAGGTGTCCCATTAGAAATATAATACTCACAAATGAATCAATATGGGTTACATGGAAAAGCCGATTGAATGCTTTGCGCTTCTGAAATTTCTTCCTAGTTAAACCCCTGAAACTCCCTGAAAGACCCCCCCCCCAAAAAAAAAGGGTCACTGGTTTTAACTTCCCGTGAGCATAATGGCTAACATTAAATAGAATAAGAATAGAACAAGACAGATGTGGATGCACACTATTTAAATAGGGGCATGATTTAGACTCCACTTGTATGTAGGTTAGAGCAAACTATCCAGCATGTAATGTTCAGTTACCCAGGATAAAATTTGAACGTAACGTCGAGCTATTTCATAACTTAGAAGCAAGCACGAAAATTTGGTTAGAAATTTTGATAATCCGCCTTTAATGTTCATCACCATGTAATCTTGTGTTTGTTGTTAATTTCATTTTTACCTATTTATTATCAAATTTTATGTAAGATATTTAGATTTTTCTTGTATTTAGATTTAGTTAGTATCATTGTTTATTATTAATTTAGTTCCTTGTAATCTTAACCGATACACATGTCATATACAATTATAATAATAAAAATAAATATTATCATAATAGTACGTCAGAATTTTTATATTTATACGTATGATTATGTAAGTATATGTCAAATGAATCATATATACTTTAAAATTCTATTTTAGTGTTGTAAAAGTACACGACCAAATACGAAGTATACGTATAATATTTTGTTTTGTAATTTTCTAGATATTTCAAGCGCTCGTATAATATTCACGACCACACCATTTATGATATGTAGAAACTACAATTTGAAAATTTGAAATTTACGTTGTAATTATATTAGAAAAACAACGTGGATAAATGTACCAAATATGAATGATATTGTATGCATATATCATATACATAATGTGTATATAACAAGTATTAAATAAAATGTGAGTAATTTTCCCTCAGGTATTTCTTCGTTTCGTACAATTTTATAACTTAAATAAGTAATAACAGGAATATTCATTTCAAATATATTCGTAAATAATCGTGCGAGAGTATGACTAAATATAATATTCATTCTCATGTAATATTTGATTTTTTTTTATTTTTATCGGGAAAAAACAATATTTCACACAACTTTATTAACGCAAATAAACGTCCATGAGGTTTCTTTTTCTGTATGGTTAGACTGCCAACCCTCGGGGAAATCAAATGAACAAGATGGATAAAATAACGTTTATATATATATACACACATATATACATGCATTTGGTAATTTAGTAATGTTACAAAATATACAGCCATTAAAATGTTAAAAAGTATTTATTTGAATGTACTTAAACCAATGTTAACAATATTTGATGTTTTCAGTTCAAAAAACGTTATTGGAAGTAATATTTATATTTTTATTATGTGACTAAATAACTTCCTTTTTTACGTGCTAAAATTAAATTGAACTCGATGATCAATAAATTACAATTTAAACATATATAAATATTAAATTGTTTTTGTTGTACACCTGTGATAAACGACAAAATAATCAGTAAATGTATTATTCAATCGTTAGTTTATCGGATTCTAAAATAACAATGTTTTCATACGGATTTCAAATTTATATTAATTTTGGGTTTTAGCTAAACATTTCTCAAGTAGATGTTGCTAATTAATTTTGTATAAATTATTGCAACATTTCTACAACGTTTGTTATATTATCTTCTTGAATTTAAGTATAAATCTCATTAACAAGTATGAATGTAACACGCGTGCAGTAATTTTGAATAATAACTATGCATTCGACTGAATACTTACAATTTTACTTATATTTTTACATATCAAAAAACTGCTAGAATTAAGTAAAGTGTTCCTTTAAATTCTGTTTAGTTTTGAACATTGTCTTGAAGTTTTCAAATATTTTATTATTAAATGATAATATTATTCGTTATGATTTTCATTGTAAATGTTTATTTTCGTTTGAACGTTAAAAAAGGCTAAATTATAGTAATAACATATTGAAAAATTTACTCTCTATATTCTGTTAAAACAAAACATAATACAGATAAAGCGTATATTTGATATATTTACATATCATTCAAGTACACATATTGAAAATGGCATTCCAAAATTTATATTCGATATGCTTATTTATTCCGATATTGGAAATACTTTCACCCTACAATATTTGAGTTTAAACACTTTTATCGGAGCTGGAAGCAATTCATAACATATATAAAAAAGAATCCAAAATATGATACGTTATGAAATATGTGTGTAAAAAAGGTTTTGATATGCAAAAAATGTATGGATTCTTAAGAAAAATTAATTTAAGCAAAAATAATAGTTATAATAATAATAATAATATTAATAATAATAATAACAAAACATTTAGAAAAATATATAATGAGTAACTTAATCATAAATTTAATTCGTAAAAGGCGATTTAAATCGGATTAACATCATTAACCGTATTATATTTAAATTGAAAAACTGCAAATGCTCTTTCAAGTTTTAATGAAATAATTTTTAATTCTACTTCTTTTTAAACCATCTTTTTTCTTTTATTAAAATGTCAGGTAAACAAAAAAAAAAAACCATAAAAATGTTCAAACCAGAATAAAGTTTTGAACATCTGTTTTAATTTTAACACTTTTTTTCATATTCAATTCATTAATTAATTTAGATTTTTATGGATTTGATTCATTTCATAGAAGATTAAAAATCAAAATATCAAAATTATTAAATCGTCAATATATATAATGACAATTACTCATATTTTTCTTTTCAATAAATAAATACTTATATATATACATACATATAAAATGTTTATTCTGTTCTAACTTAAGTACCTTAAAGGCATACGAATTTTACTACCTAAGCTATAAGTTTCAGTATTAAAATAATACACGTTTTAAAATATATTAAGTATTAATTATAGTTAATGTTGTTGTTGTTGATGTTCTAGAATATAAAACAATTACTAATTATATATTTGTAGAATATGAATTCCTCAAGTATGTATCAAAAATACAATATTAATATTTATTAATAGATGTCAAAAATATATTACATACAGTTAGGTATAAATCTGAGTTCATCACACAATAAAAGTTGTTGTAGATTAAGGATAGCAAAAAATTCACAAAATAATTCAAACATACTTAAACATGTTCTACACGTATTTAAAAAGAAGGTGACAATCAGAAAAAACGAAAAACGTATGTTAATAATCGTATATTATCAATCTACAACATCCTTATAACAAACTAATTAAAAATTCTCAAAAATATGTAGTGAATTTAAGTAATCATTTTCGACATCGTTTATTTTATCAAAATATAAAATAAAAAGTATAATTGAAACAAAGCAGATAAAATTGCATTCAAAAAACCTAATAAGTACTCAAATATATGCAGACAACTTTAGAGATTTTCGTAGGTTTTTTCTAAATTCTAGAAAAGTAATAAGAATAATTTCTAAAATGCGTATATCATAATCAATAAAGAGACAACATTTGGAGAATCTATCAAATCTAACAATTTGATTCGACACTGAATAAATTATAAATAAATAAACATGTTATTATTATATTATTATTTTTATATCACCAACCATTCATATTTCAAAGTAATACAAATTAAAATGATAAGTTCAATATGTTTATAGATTGTATGAAATTGTAAAAAAAAAAAACAAAAAAAAATAGATGGTATAATTAATGAACTTAAAAATGTTTTTATCGAAAGAGAATACATAATTAATGAAAATGCGTTGATTTTGTAAATGATAGGAATAAATCTCTAAAGACATAACCTAAATAATGATTTGTTTTATTACATATGTGGGGGTGTAATGAAATATCCGAGGTTTCTTGGTTGTACGAAATATGGATTTTCAATGAAAAAGTGTAATAATAAACATTTTTATTTTGCAAGTAATTAATTTTATACTTTTTCAGAATATTTTTATGTTTCATAAATTATAACCATAATTTATAGGTTTTTAAACTATAAAAAAAAATTACGTTATCCACCTTTTACTTAATGTATTTCCCTTAAAATACATCACATGATATTTTTTTTAAATAAACAAATAAAACGAAATATTAATTTAATTTTCAAAAATTGTTAAAATTTATTTATTTACTTATATAATCATGTCATACAAATTATCTACGAAAACATGTTTTTTATTTTCTTAGAAAACATACACTACGTAAAATTGTGATTTGTACCGAATATTATCGGTTGGTTTACTAATTAATAACTAATTAAATTAAATTAAAAATTACATTTGAAAAAGTCAGAAAAATAAAACTTCGTTGAGTTTCATAGTTTAATAAAACAAAAATAATTAAGTAAAGGTGTCAAATAAAATATTGAGTAAAAATGCGCTAGTAGTAATGTATCATACCATACCATTTTTAGTACTAACTACTGTAAGATTGAGTTGTTACTTACATGAATATTAATATTATATAAAATATTTATATTTTATTATATAAAATAATATATTTATCACTAAAATATAATGACAAGGAAAACATAAAAAACAATTTGACAAATTTGATTATATGCACATGATATCGTATTGAACGAAATTAAACTTTTATAAGTAACATTATTTTGAATTAGAATAACTTATTAAGTTCACGTTACATTGAAACAAAAAATAACTTGTTAAAAGTTATACAAAATAATAATTTCTAACTTAACTTTTAATTATTAAACTCTTAATGGCCAGCCTAGAAAATAAATAAATCAACGCAAGGTGAAATAAAAATTTTTACCTGTAATTTTTATAAATCTCAGCAACACGTCATAGATTTAAACAAGATCGCTTTGTCTTATATTTAATCAAAAAATAATGACATTTTACTATAAAAAATCAATAATTTATTCATATATACGAATGAACGCGTGCAAGTATGTACTACGTTTGAAAATTTAAATGCTGTGTAATTTCTGTATTCGACGTATTTTGGTTTATTTTTATATAACAGTCATAGATAACTATCACAATACTAATAATTTTTTCTGAGCGATCTATTATAAAATCAACCTTGAATTAGATCATTATAAAAAGTATTCGAAAAATACGAAATACACAATCATATGGAATTGTATTCAAATATAATATTTTTGAAGGTCATCTACGAGATAATATTAAAATATTATTATTTGTACACAAACTGTATTTAGTCTTCAAAAAACAGATAAAGATAACCAAAGATTTCACTGATATATTTTAATTATAAATACATAATTTTATAATTAACGTATTGGTGAATGGTGAAAAAATAGTTTTCGATGTTTTCGCACGAATTTATTATTCACTGTAGTCAACTAATGAAAAGCTTATTCGTATACCAATTTTGACAATAATGTGATTGCGTACCATTATTAGAATATTATGTATACGGTTTCTTTTTGTCTACATTTATAATGTATGATAAACGTACCGGAGAACATCAAATCATTATTTTTCATTTTTAATATTTATATATTATTACTTTTTGTTTTTTTATTAAAAAAAATATATAGTCTATATAGCAGCACAACGAGTAATTTCTATAGAAAATTTACATCAAAATGTACCCATTAGTAATACACTAATACCTCGAATATAAAGATTACTTTAAATAACATGCATAATATTTAATTAAATACATTTTTTAGTACATACAATTTTAAAAATAGGTAAACATGTTTATAAGAAAAACAATAATAAATGAAATTTGTTTGAAAAAACTAAAAAAAGCATTTTGATGTTTTGACAAATTTTAATCCATTTTCAATAAATATAATAAAATATTGTAAATACAGAATTATGTATAAAATACGATTATAAATCAAATGTGTACAGTAAGCATATGTTATGTAATGTAAAAAGAAAACATATTTTCCGCAAATGAATAAAATTATCCGATGACATAACTCCAATGATAGTAATTAAATAATAAAAAGTAATATTCATACATTACATTATTCTTTCGTTAAAAAAGAAATCACTCTAATGAGTTTTTGCAAAAATATGTTATTTTCCTTTTCACATAAGAGTGAAAATTATGTTTGTAATTTTCTTTAATGGCTTTTCGGCAATCCCATTAAAATAACATATAAATAAATAAAAGCGTAATAGTAAAATATGAATAATATACGATTGTGAATTAATGAATGCATAAATAAAACGTACTCAAGAAGTAAAAGTCATCATAATGTTTTATTTAATATACATTTGTCTATACAATCATCGTTAGTCAGATATTAGACCAGGTATAGGTATATAGTAAGCAAACCAAATCCCTCCAGGTATGGCGCCACGGGGAAATATCTTATCATCCTGATGGGAAATTCAATTATAATTTTCGCGAGACTATATGAAAGATCTACTAGTTTACTGTTTAATACTGGTGTATCCTTATAAGAAGTGAAGCGGCGAAAATGGCAGTCGGTCCTCAAAGGATTTTCAAATTTTGAACGAAACTACCTTATAGAATCCGTTTTCTAATTTGCCAGTAGTTTTCTTAAGAAAAAACCACTAAAAACTGGGAAAATCCACAGACGTTGTCCGCACACTCAATCTTTCTAAAATAAACTTTACAGTCTTTTTAGTCCATGGCGTGGAAGATATTTAAAAGAAGTTTAACCTTAACCCATTTTCGGGTATCTCATTATTGTAAACTTAGTCAGAAGCGGGTCTCTTCCTCTCCCAAATGATCTAAATGATCTAGAGATACTTTTAAAAGTAACAGAAAATATCGTGGACGCAAGACTCGCCGAGAACAAAAAAGTCGTTATAATATTTGTCGATGACATCTAAGCATATCCGCAAGACGATCGATCACATGAAGAATTCTCTTGATGCATATATCCGTGCAGCCGTTGCTCGATTCTCTGGGCGAATGTTCCTGTAGTCGAGGACGTTATTTTTCTTTTTTCATCACTGGAAAATATTAAACCACACATTGGGAGGTGTGATCCATCCAAAAGACCGCAAAGACCAAAATGTATTCATGTACGGAGAATTTCCTATTCATAAACACGAACACGCGATATTATATTCGAAATCTTAATACCTTTTACGTGTACAAACATATCTCTATCAATAAGTTTATGTAAATGTTATATATAATGTATTTATTGTTTATGAATAAATGAACGATGGCAGTTGATAATTAATTCTCAATTATAATGACAGCCGTGTAACTGTTCAAACGTCTGTTTCAAGTTAAACTAATATTTGTCGGTTAATTTATTTTTGAGTATCGTGAGAAATCGTGTCAAATGAAGGTTTAAGACACAGGTGGCCAATCCCAAATAGCTGGGATAGAGGCGATGGAGTAGAAGGAGAATCTATTTTTGAATGTATAAATATATAGCACTGTTTTATTTCTAGCGGGTAATTTGAAGAAAACGTGATATTGTATATTATACATATATAATACAGTAATATAATAATATTTAATAAACTGCAAAGTAATAATAATTATAGGTAAATATTTTTTTTATTTCAATTATACGGGGATTAAACCAGGAATTAAATATTGTAATGTTTAATACAACATTTCCATGATGAACAAAAAAATAATTTTTCCAAAATACATCACCAATAAATGTAGCGTATGTGGTTATGACGATGATTGAATGAGAAATATTGTCAATAATCCTTGTTACTTATCACTAAAAAAAACCCTGTTTAAAACACGCTACTTGAAATTAACAAAATATGCAATAGCAATTTTTTTATTTTTACCTAAAAAAGCGAGTAACTTTTGTATAAAACTAGAAAAAACAATAAAACTGAACTTATTAACTATCAATTTAAATAGTTTTAAAATGTTATTTTTTAGGTTTCATAAAATGTAAGAAAATTAATTAAAATAAATAAGACAACTTTTATAATTAAAAATAACATATTTTTCGGTGATTTTTTCGCAATGAATGTAGCTAAAACAAGGTGTTAACTTATAATCGACAATCATATTTCCAAAAAAAAAAAAAAAAAATGAAAATGAAAATGGAAAAAATTCATTAATATTCTTTTAATAACCGTTAAAATGCATACGTTATTCAAATTACACTCGGATTAAATACAGGAGCTAATAATACCCTAAATTGGTTTTTTATGATAAATCTGAGTTAATTTTCGATTTTTAGTGAAAATAGAGATTTTTCCGATAGGTGAGGCGATGGATGCTACCAACGCGAATTACTCGAATAATCAACTACCAAACATTTGCTAATAAATTATATATTTGTGCGCAAACAAGTGCAATTCGGTCCTTTTTCTGTTTGTCGTCAAATAAGGCCCTTTTACGAAAATACAAGGAAAAATAAAACGTTTTAATATATATATATATGAGCATGCTATTTCAGAAAACGAATATTAAGTCAATTTTATCTAAAATATCGTATAATCATTGTAAAAATAAAAAAAATAATAATAATAATAAAAAATAAAACGATATTAGTGTACGATTCGCTATCGATGAATTTGAGGAATTGGCTTTAAATGTGCAGTTCATGTCTTTCCATTTAACGCTTTTATTAGTACAAAGTATAAAATATATCGTATTATATATTGTCGTTATATTAATTTTTTTTTTTTGAAGAAATTTTACAGAGTATAATATGTGTTATGCTCGACCGTAAATAGCCGGAGAAAAGCGTATAATATTCGTATAGTATATTTTACTGGATTCGTTGTAATTCTAACGCATACGACCTAGTTTTATTTTTACGATGTTATCACATGGACACATCACCGCGGAAACAATAGTAATTGTGTGCCGGTATTATACTCGTATACCTATTTATTATAATTATTTATTTAATATATACATATTTATTTTATGTATATCCGGTGACTCTATGTAATAATATGACACTTTTTTTATTTCCACGTGTTTTATTTTATAAATGAATATTGCACGTACAATAACGACGACCACGATATTATGTCAAATACACTTTTTTATACCCTAAACTATATGTACATATATATCGTATACACATACACACACACACACACACACAACAGTACCTTTTTTCTATATGACTATCCAAGAACCATGCTACGTGCTACGTAAGGTTCACATAAAGAAGAAGCTAGAAGAATTTTCAAGAAAATTGATAGAAGAGTTATCGACATAGTAGTATGAAAGGGAACAGAGAAACGAGAAGAACGGGATGATTTAAAGTTTTACCAGTTTTTGTTTTTTTTTTTTTTTTTGCAATGTTTGAGTTTTTTTTAATTGCGCTTCAGGAATCTACTGGAAAAATGAAAAAATCTGTCAAATATAGTAGCAACTAGACACAATTTGTTTTTGGAACGTAAAGCATGCCAATATTTCCCGAGCACTAGTTCAACACAAAAATACTGTATATACATAATATATTGTACTGAGAACAATTTGTCCGTCTAATAATTATTTTCGCGCATTAAGTCGTTTTGACGGTTCGTACTAATGTGCAAATAACTTTAGCTGTCACGTCTGAGCTAAACGTAATTCACGACTATAAATTATATTTCAAACATTTATTTGTATTTATTTTAATTAATTAATTCAGTGAACAAATTTTAAAAAATGTAGTTAAAAAAATATCCTTATAAAAGTTAAAATTCATAATAACAAATCTATATTAATACGAATGACAAAAATCGAAAATTTACCCGTTGCTTTATTTCACACATACTAATACTTAAATGTATGTATTAAATATTAGTTATTTTTCATATTAAAATGTATCTTAAATTATAGGTTGAATCAATAAAATTACGATAATGGATTTCAAAACTAACAATAATGCGAATAAAAACCCTCTATAAATACATTATTTTTCAAATTATAGCGGTTTACAGTAGGTATACATTGTATTTTAACCACTCGTTAGTCTCGTTTGTGAATTAAATAGAAAGTGTTGTATTGGTAACTACTTAACATCATAAAATTATTTAAATTATAGTACGTGTTAATAATATAAACTTTTAACAAACCTGAAAACAATTGGTTTTTTCAAACAATCTGTTTATCATTTTTTTCAAACTAAATATTTGAAAAGGTATACCTATTATTATTTACAATTACACCGTTAGTGCTTGACTTTCGACAAATATATACATATATTTTTGTTCTCGTGTTTTCTTACTTTGTTAACTGTTCACATTAGACATCATGGCTATTTTTATCACGTTGTATATTTAATGAATATGAATAATAATAATATGTAATAAAGAAAAATGGGGTATTTCAATTATTGTTAAATGCAAATTTTTAAAGTACTGTTAGGTTAGCTTAAGTGAAAAAACAAAGATATTCACAATTCTAAATCAAAATGCAATCAATTCAAGACGATCAGTTTTCAAGCGGAAAATCGTCAATTAATTGATATTGTTGTGTGTTTATTACAGTTCGATTTATAAACTTATTACACAATTTTTTTTTTAATGAGCCATTGTTTATTTTTAACCTAATATTAATATGTATTTCCGTGCACAACAATATTATGTATATTTATTTAACGTCCTCCAATAAAAATAAAATACATTGTACGCAGTGTCGTCTTGTGAGAAATTACTAATTTATAATAATTCACAGTGGGATCTGTGGAGTAATAGAGATTCCATATTATACTTTATTTAAAATAAGTAAGTTTCGTGACTTGTGTTGTCAATATGGATGGAAACATTCTTGCACGTTGATTTTGTTTTTTTTAGTTTTCATTCTTGGAACCGACCAAACTTTTATTACAGCCGATAATTTTGTTATGGTAAACAAAATGATGACGGTATACCGATTACATCAACTGTGTTCACACGAAAAGTATCGAAAACGTGATGATGGATAGGCCACTTAACAGGAATCGGTAGGCCTCTGTCAGTAGTTATGTGCGTGGGATGGCTCCCGCCAAATCTCATACATATTATGTATTCATTATTTCTTATGGTTTTATTTTCGTAAATACGGTTACATCGTATTACGTTGGTACGTCGTATTGTTTTTAAATCAATGACGAGTAAACAATTAAGAAACATATTGTATGTAATTATAATTCCATGTATTCTATGTATATATTATTACCTAGTGTAAAAGACAAAAATATAAATTCAATTTATTTTATTTTTTTAGCGATACAGATTTTAAATCTAATGGCTGTGGTTTTTCACATTTCGTAAACCTTACTTACTAGGTATACATTATTAAAAAGATACTTTATATTAACTAAAAAAAATCCTATTTTAATTTATAAATAAACGGATTTAATCGCTGTCGAAATGTTTGTGATTTTAATAAATACAAGTTTATGTTCAAAATTAAAAAAATCATTTGAATGAAACTTCTATTATACTATTATTTCCGTACCCGCAGTGCGTGGATGTATCTAAATTGCTTATCCGGAGCGCCGTGCACTCAAACCGTGAATTTCGATTATTAAAATTAAATTATTAATGTTAGTCCTGCGGTGGAAGTCGTTCGATACGTATATGTTCCGGTCACTCTGATTTAATAATATTTAAATAGTGCTACAATGTCGTAATATTTTTATCTTTTTTTTTATTCATTGATTTATCTAGTATTTTACGAAGTTCACTAGCGTTAATATAAATATATCTATAACTTCTACTACACGTAAAGCATATAAACTATAGTATTCTAATAGTCTTACATTTCCTAGATTAAATGTTATTTGAATTTCAGATAATGATATTGTTAAGCTATACACTATAAACCCAAAATCACAAAAATAATAATACACTTAACTGCGTATACGTATTTCAACATCTACGTTTTAATCTTCAGCGCGAACCAACTACTACTTTAACAACATTGTTATTTTGTAAACAATTACATTATAAATCGCATCGTCGTACTAAAAATACTCTTAAAGTAAGGTATTTACTGTATTTTTCATATTATGTAACATATGAATTAGTACTATTAATTTCAGTAATCGAATAACTTAACGTATCTATCTAAATACAATGTTAAAATCTATGTATAATATACACAAAACAGTATAATTTATTTATTAAGGCATCGATACCTTTATACTTTTATACTTTTAAAAATATTTAAACGTCAAGGAACTTGATAATATTGATATAACATAATTTTAAAGAGAAATGAAAAATGAATATTTTTAACGATTTTAATCATTTACTGAAGAAATAATCGATTAAATAAGTAATAACTTTATAATATATTAATAATGGATATTGATTAAGTTTCAGAATGATGTAAATATCTTGATCGGGTGATGCTGAGTGATGAACGGCGATCAAAAGTTGGTAACCGTTTTGGCAGTCTGCGGCGTAGCGGTCCTAGCCGCATTCATAAACGGATACGTCTTGTTAGTCATCCTTCTTACCAAACGGGTAAGACTCACATTAATATAATACACATGAGTACTCAAACATATAATATGTAATTGTATTAATATATATTAAACAAAACAATTAACAAATAAAGAAGTCTCTAAGCGAAAACCAATATAAAACCTATATTAGTTGAGTCATAAAATGTTTTTTGTAATCCATTGAAATTTAAAATGTTTAAAAAAATAATTTATTGATTATGCCTTTGAAATCAAAAAACGATTGATTTAGTAGTCATTTATAAGACTATTTGTATTTTAATTTTTTTAAATTTAATTTGTCAAAAAATGTACTAAAATGTTCAATGACATATAACATAGTTGGGAATTGGTCATCAATAGTACTGCAGATTTAATAATAATGTCAAATAAATATTTAAATTATACTGTTTGTAACATTTAGTGTAGATCTCATAAAACGTAAAATTAAAATAAATAATTTTTCAATATTTTTTTTTGTGTACGTAAAATAAAAACTAATGCATTCTTTCAAAATAAATATGATAAAAATGGTTTTTGTTACCAACAAATATTAGTTTCCAAATTCGACATTACTTCAACATTTTATTACTTGTGTGATTTTCGGAAATATCTATGTTGTGATTTTTATTTTTTTTTACTTTTACATTAAAAACTACGTTAAAATGGTTTAACAATGATTGCTTAGTTACTTATACTTCTACTCATACAACATAGTTTTAAATGAATAACACTATTTTCGAAACACGTTTATTTAAGTCTGTTCTTTGTCTTACGGTTAACATATTTAATGATCCTTTTTTTTAATTTACCTTCTCAGCTAATAATAGTTTGATGTCATTCGTTGGCCATCACCAATTGCATGGTGATCAAAAGTATATTAAATCATTTTGAATTAGAATATAAAAACAATTTGTCATTTTATAATTCATTAAAATTGTTGGTATCGTATATTTTAAACCTGATATTGTTATTATTATCCCTTGTTTGGGCGTACATATTATTTTCCACTTTTTTTATCAAGATTGTTTGATATTAATAATAATCGTATCAAAATATATATGAATAAATATGTTTAAAATATTATGATTCTAAATAAAACAGGAAATTCCTTAATTAACATTTGAAAATTAAAAGTTCATGCAGGTCAAGTCTGAAAAATAGTTAAATATTTTTTAAATTCAATATAAATTGGTATTTCTAAATATTTAATAGTATAAAATCAATATTTTGAAACAAATGGTACTTTGTTAAAAACAAATAAATAAAAAAGTCTTTGTATAAATAATAAAGGTATATAGTCGTAGTATTTTGCAGACATCTTTACCCGACTTCATAAATATTTCCATCAGATGACTCAACTATAGGAAATATACTACTTTTAATCACAATATTTGCTGTTCATGAGAAATGTGATTTCGTTTCAGGCGGAAATGAGTTTCCTATTATCGTATTGTTTTATTTCTTTGTCTTATTTATTTCCTGTTTTTCTATAACATACAACGTGATATTAAAATGTCTAATTATTCATATTTATAATTATCACGTTTTCGTAAAAACATATGTACAAGTAAATAAGTTAGTAAAAAGGAAAAAAAAACTACATTTTGTAAATTCAACAGTAAAATGTGTGTGTTTTGTTTCCTTCAAATTTACAAGTTATGCATTTTTTAATATAAACTACAAAAATTGTTTTTTTTAAATCTTAAAATTAATTTTATTTGAGAAAATATAATATTGTATATTATTGATTTCACATTAATAGAAATAATAATTAGGTATAATTTTAAATATATACGGATTTTGTGAAGCATTTGTACTTACCTTTGCCAGAACTTCTTTTGTACATCGGAGATGGTCATCAAACTGGCGTTCTCTATATTTACATGATTTATCTTCTTCCCGGAAGACCCAGTTCACAATTTTAGATTTAATTTCCGTCACTCAATCTATGCATGGCTTTCCACAGAATTCATAGTAAACTTCCGCCTATTAAGTGTTACTGGGTAGGTTAACATCGAGTCTTCCGTGGTTGCAGCTTGTCTTTACATTTTTATAGTCTGATTCGTTCGGAGGTTCATGTAGTTCGTATGCTGTATATATGACACTTCTTCAGAGTTTTCTTCTTGCTCTTTGTTATTTGAATATTCAAATATTGGGTATTTTTCATCAAAACTATTTTAACTATAATACAAAAATATCTAAATAATTGGATTTATCGTGTGATATATATTTTTAAGACGAGTTCGCCAATAAACGTGTTGCTTACACACTTGAGCGCTGTGGATTTGATCGTGTGCATAGCTGTACTGGCGTCTATGTTACCCGAGACATTCAACCAATACGAACAAGTTGCTCCATGGTTGTGTTCTATTCACGGGTTTCTCTTCACCTTCCTACACCCGATGGCTATTTGGACGATTTGCGGCCTGAACTGCGACAGGTACAAAGTCTATATAATACTTCTAATAATGTCGCCTAACAAGTTTACCAACTTATGCCGTACTTACGTCGTACCTCCAAAAAATATTTTATATGCACGAGTGTAATTACATATTTTTGGATATTTAGATAATACTTTTGACGATAAAAAATTAAGTTCTTTTTCACAGCTATATTAAAAATATTGAAAATGCTATGGCATATAAGGTACTAATAGCAATACAAATTATTATTATTTATTTAATTTAGATATTATGCCATTGCGGCACCACTACATTATGGTACACTAGTAAACAGTCGCAAAATTATGTTGGGACTTTGCGCCACGTGGATTGTGTGTCTGTTGATCTCAATGCCACCGGTTTTTTGGTTAGTTCCTTACACTTATCAGCCGGGCTTGCCTGTTTGTACAACAGATTTCGGCAAAGGTCGAGCTACGATTTTGTATACAATTTTCTACACGACCATAACTCTAGTACTTCCCGGTGTCATCATACTCGGATGCAACATAAAGGTTAGTTTAAAAAAAAACATATTGGCTTTAATCGCGTTTGTACTATAATATGAAATCAATATAAACTATAATTATTATATTCTAATTTACTAACGAAATCAAGGATGAACACGTCACATTAAATTTTGCTGTTTTACTGACTGGAGAAAAAGTCAAGTTATTCAAAAATTCGTATCATAGGTGAACGTTTTCTTGACGTGTTTCAAGGAATTCCGAATAAAATACACGAATTTAATTTGAAATGTTTTCGTGTTTAACGTACTTAACCACTTACTGCACTTTCTATCACAGCTAATCCAATCAAAATATAATCTATACAAAACACACCCGTACATTCGCAATAGGTTTCGATGATTTATCACGTACACATACGCTTTAGTCGAATGTAAACAATATGTTTGCTCAACATTCTGGTTTCAGGTGTTTACGATAGCTCGTTACCACAGGCACCGGATAGCTTCGGCGATATTCGAAGTGACGCTGTCCGCCCAAGTGACCATCACACACCAGCGAAACCCTTTTTTCCTGCCCACCGCGATGGCCAACAAGCTGCGGCGAAACAACGCGTTTTCCGCTGTATTTCAGATAATCGGATCGCTGGCCGTGTTCTATCTGCCCTATTACAGTGTGTGCTTATACGAGTCTCTGTGCGCCGCAATCGGCGCATCGCCGCGGATCGACCCCATGGTCAAGTCGCTGTCGTTTGCATTGATTACCGGGTCGGCGCTGTGCAACGGGCTATTGTACGGCATCAAAAACAAACTGCTAAAGAAGACATATCAGAACTACCGAAGGAAGATGATGACCAAGTGCGAGGTGAACCAGGAGATTCAAGCCAGAACACCGTCTGCGTGCGGATCGCGGAGGCCGTCGCTGACCCCGGTGTCAGTGAATAACAACCACAAGACGCCGACTGCGGCGTTATTCTTCAGACGGTCGTCCAACATGAGTCTGATCGAGCCCCGCGAGCTCCGGCGTCAGGGGGCCGCGAGTTCCGTGAACGGTCTCAACTTCGGCAACTATTACGCTGATGTGCAGAACTTCAACAAAAACGGGTCGGCGATTAGACGGTGTTACTCGTCGAGTACCGCCAGCGACGGGACGGCGGGCAAATTCACTGGCAATGGCGACGGTTGTAGCACATCTTCCGTCGTGGTCTCCAGCAACCACAACACGTTCGTTCGTAGAATACTTAGGGACTCGAGAAGATCACCCAGGATATTGATCACGAGGGCTATGTCCGAGGAAAACGAATCGTACACGTCCGAGCCAAACACGCCCGTCAGGAAGGACCTTGTCCAAAAGTTGTCGTTGTCTAGTGTCACGTTGTTTATCGACGAGAGGAGGAACGACTCGAACTTTCGCTCGGGTTTGGACGACGAAGACGAAGACGACGACGAAATCTCTCCAGCCTACAGTAGCCTGTCGTCCAGCAACGATGGCAGCATGTACGTCGCGCAGAGGAACACGAGATTATCTACGTGACCTAACTCCAGTCCCGTTTTACTCTTCACCGCGCCGCCAACACTTCGAATCGAATTTGTAATTATTTCCGATCGTCACATATTTTGTATAATCGAACAAATCATCACATTACAAATAATCTTTTTTAAAAAGCCCTTTTATGAGTTTGTAACGTATTATCGTTGAAAATAAGTATGAAAAATATTTAATAATTTATCGTTCAAGGGATCAAAGGTAATTTAAAAACATTTTTATTTCCGTGGTTTTCTCATTTATATATGTGTGTGTGTGTGTGTGTGTGTGTGTGTGTGTGTGTGTGTGTGTGTGTGTGTGTGTGTGTGTGTGTGTGTGTGTGTGTGTGTGTGTGTGTGTGTGTGTGTGTGTGTGTGTGTGTGTATGTGTGTGTATGTGTGTGTGTATAGATTATGTCGCAGAATTATTGAGCTTACGTTTTTCCAACGAATTTAATTTCAAAACGGTCATGCATTTTTATTATTTATTTTTTACTTAATTTTTTTATGAAAAGAAAAAACAACAATATTTATTTTATGTATTTGATCATTTAATGTTCAAACTTTTTTTTTTAATTTTATATGTGTATATCGAATCAATTCCAAAAAAATATTATAAAATCTATAACCTGCGGGTAGACTAGTTACATGAGACAATTATATAATAATATTATATACACATAGGTACTTATATTAATATATTATAATCACATAGATATATTATTCGTAACAAACGATTTGCTTATAAACAATAAGTGCATTTGGGATTTTGTGCCTAATATATAAATCTGATACAAATAAAAAATAATTTTTAAATAAAACAATGTAAAAATTATTCTCGATCTTTGTAACATTTACAACAACAGATATTTTACCGATTTGTTCATCAAATATAACGAATGTATTAATATTAACATTCGTTGCGTTTAAAAAGTCACATTAACTTAGTTTTAAATGTTCTCTCTTCGATATATGTAGTTTGACGGAAAAATCTATTAAAGTTTTCGTAAGAACAAGATTTGTTTAACGTTAAAGATTGTTTTTTAAATTACGAATATTACTTTCAGTCAAGTATATACCGATATTAACATGATGTATATACATATATTCTTTTTTTAGTTGATTTCATTTAAATTTATGGAAACACAATTGTTGGCTTTTATATATTGTATAAATTGTAAGTAAATGTGTTCAACGTAAAACAAAATCATTTTTAAAGTTGAACAATACGTATAAAAAAACGAATAAAAGATTTTAATAATGTGAACATACAGAATGCTGAACGTTTTTTCTTTCTCATTCATTTTATGCTTTACTATATTTAATTTAAATAGGTTTTTTGTGGCATTTATTAGTCCGTAATTATTTTATTATTTTATTTTTATAATATAATGCTGAATAAAGTAAAATTGGGTTTTCTGTTTTTTTTTTCAAAAACAAAGAATTTTTAGTTAAAATGTCTGTCAATTTTTAATGTAAAATAAGCTTTTTGCTTTAAATTAAATAACTTAATTCAATATAAAATAGTGAAAACATAATATTTACTTATGCGTTATTATGACAATTAATAAGTATAGATTTCTGAATGAATGAAAATTATGTTGTTGTTTTTTATATATAATATACAATTTTATTCGATAATGTTAATTTAACTGAAAAGATATATCTATAACCGAATTCGTTTCTTGTTTTAAATAATAATATAGTTATAATAATAATATACTAAAATAGTAAGTATATTTATACCCTGCATATCTGCTAAATATAATCATTTATGTTTAAACTTAATTGAAATATTATTACCAATTATGATTCCGTGATATTCCTACAACAGGGCAGTATCAAAAATATACAATTGATTATATCTTCTATATAATATCTGTATATATGTATATATTATAATATTATATATATATAATAGTTATTTTGATTAAAAAAAAAATACTGATGGTCACTTATCATTTTTACATTCAAATCTGAACCAATATAATAATTTGGAAAAATAATACTGTATAAATAATATATTTTTATTGTCATAGTATTTTAAATCAATATATTATATATCAATAGTTTTATATAAGTATATATTCAAATAATTTTAAATGATTAAATTATAATAGTACGCAGATGTAGTACGAACCAAATATTATATAAACCTAAGAATAACAATAATGATGATAACTACCATTTATAATAATAATAACAATAATAATAATAATAATAGTAATAACATTGATCTAGTCATTATACATACCTATAAGAATTACAAGTGTTTAGTTACTTTCCATCGATTTTAAGGTTTTTAAGATAATTGTTAAATATGTATAAGGAGTCGTTACGATTTATGCGATGTAATAAATAAGTACATATTATTATTGTTACTGAGAAGTTTGGAAAATGTGCACGTAAGACAAGATCAGCTGAATTTCTACAAATGTTAATTATAATATGATCGCGTTTTAATAATTTTTAAAAAAAGAAAGAAAATTCATTTTTTAAATAAAATGTAATATTACAAATTTTAGTTTGAAGGTTTTATTTTTGGTAAATTTCGACCATTTTCGGTATATGTGTCAATGATATTTTTGAAGTTTCAAACCGCATCAAATGAGTTGCTCTCGTCAAGATACATGTGTTTAAGTAAATTACAATACGGTATAATCATACATTTATTACTCAATAAGTAATCCAAAATGATGAGCAATTAATACAAACTTAAAACATTTTAAATTTAAAAACATTATTAACATGAGATCCAAACAAAAAAATAAAATCCAAATAATTTTTTTGTTTTTCCTGTAAAATAGATGGATTTGATTTAAAGCCTTTTCTCATAAAACCCGTCTTAATAATTCGTCGGCTCTCGTTTGATTTTCAAATTTTCTATATAAAACCCAGTTTATATAGATGTTTAAAAGCTATGTCTATTTTCATCGTTGTTGAAATCTACAGGTATATAATTTTTCTAATATCTCAAAAAAGTGAATCCGTTTTCTCCATAAGAAAAATTAGCTTAGGAACATTTAGAACTTTAAAAATTTACTTTCACGTAGGTATTGAAGATTTTTAGGGACACTGCACATCAATTAAATTCCGAAATATATACAAATTCTAGAAATCTCTTAAACAATTTTTTAAAAATTTGAAATCACGATTACCTAGGAAAGTGGAATTTTATTGGTTAAAACAGTAAAAAAAAAAACAATTAATGATCGGGAATAATTTGTTTAATAATATTATTGAATTATAAAAAAAAACATTAATTATTTAGTTGTATATAAAGAAGTTATGGCTATAGAGATATAAAGTAAACTTCGATTACAATACGTGCACGCACACACATTAAATCGACCAAGCTTAGTCTAAGTACACTACTTTATCTTAGTGGTTTTACTTTACTCGCGATAACTGGTCAACCGTACTTGTATATATAATATATCATTTATTTGTTCTACATTTGAACACAAAAAACATAAATGAACCTTTACCATATGTGGTAGATTGATGGTGGTCGGTGTGTGTAGTTAGTTGCAACATGGTCGGTGGGAAAATATATTGATGTGACATATTTCTCACCGTTTTTACTTAAAGTATTGTAGTTAACATAACATAATACCTACGATTAAGTACGACGAGGTAAAAGCTTTCTGCACTGTCCTTCCGGGATGTCGTTTACGCGCATACATAATATATTCGAACTAAACGGCAATTAAACGTCATGCGAAAACATCATAACAGTTTACATGCGACTCCTTATTTGCACCTTAACCAATTTTTATTACATTTAAGAAGCGTGACCGGTTTTAATGTTGTAATAACAATACGATGACATGTCAGTTCCCGATTTATCCAGTTTAGGTATAGTGCTTATTCGTAACATGTAAAATTATTAACGTCGCATAAGATTATACGATTATTTTCATTTCTGTATTTCTTTCTTTTCTACCCTCTTTTTTTTTTATCGAATTCAAAGTGATCAACATACATGTTTTATAAATAACATTTTTATTTTTATCACATAAATTCTTTTTTATATTCTCTATTATTTCTTTATAAAATAATAAAAAATTATTTTCCCAAAAATAACAACGATTAAATTTTAATTACCTATCAATTTTTTTTTCTTTTTTGTAATTATGAGTGTTTGAAAATAAATTTATAAGATTGCAATGGGTAATTGTACACTAGTATTGGGAACTCGTTTAAATGGTGATACATTTTTACAGGTTTGAATGACGAGCGAATATTTTATATGGGTACTAATATAACCAAATTTCACCGATAATAATATTTAAAAAAATATTATTATCATTATTATTAGAGAAATAACGAATTTTCGACAATAAAATTCATATTTTGCAAACAACTCCAACCTAAGGTAATTAATTTTCAAAAACGTCGGACACGTGACACCCGAAACAACGACACTAACATTAAATATTAACCATATTCATGTTTTTATTGTAATACAAAACCGAATAATTATGTTTATATGTACTTCAAATCATTATTTTAAAATTAATCAATAAAGTTAACGTAGAACATCAAATGCGGTTCCCTATGTATATTTTTATTTAAATGTGGGTATATATATATATATTTACTATACATTTACTATATATTATAACTCTAAATATGATACGATCATATCTAAATACAAATATTATGTACATTGCGTGGACTGGATTTGTTAGACAATTTAAGGTTTTTTTTTACAACTCAATAATATCTCAAACTGGACTATTAAAAAATAGCGAAAAAAGAAAACAAATGCCTATAAATATGCCATAAATTGTACAAAAAATCATCAATAACGTTACGAATTTTTTTCTTTGGCGTTTCAATTAAAATTATTGTGGTTTTATATTCGAACGAGAGCTATTTCGAAATATTAATACGAAAAGTTTTAATTTACAAAAAAATATATTATATTAAATAGTGTATTTATAATAGCGCTTTTTTTACTTTTTACTTTTTAGTATAAAGCAATGTCTCACCAAATGCGCACATTTATATACTAAATATGCTATATTATTTTGTATTTTTTTTTTTTTTTTATACTGAAACA
The DNA here is from genome assembly GCA_019022885.1 of Schlechtendalia chinensis. Taxonomy (NCBI): domain Eukaryota; kingdom Metazoa; phylum Arthropoda; class Insecta; order Hemiptera; family Aphididae; genus Schlechtendalia; species Schlechtendalia chinensis. The sequence goes on from CM032341.1 coordinate 4,514,047, forward strand.
TATTGTATGATGTGTATTTTTTTTTGTGTACTTTTAATATATATATATAATTATTATTATTACAATGTTGTAATTTATATAAATTTAGATTAATACTAAAAGTTGAAACGCTTGTAACGAGTGTACTCTAAAAGTTACCATGTATAAATATTATTTATTGTGTTAGTTTATAAAATATATAAAAATATATAATTCACCACAATATATATATATATATATATAATATAATCGATGTATGTTTGTAAAGGAATCAAATGTTGTTCCAATGTTTATTCTAAAAATTACTTAACATATTTACTAAAGAGGGCGCCACCCGTTATTTTTACAAAAAAAAGGCCTGTTTCGTGCATGTTGTTACTCGATATGACAACTTATTATCTGCTATTAATGTTTATTAATTAATCTTAATAATATGGTTTTATAGGCATTCTCCCTCTCACTCTCATATAATAGTAATAATATATATGTAATAATAGCTTATTACAAGTATAATGATTGAATATTAAAAGTATCATTAAAATATTACCTACATCTAAGCTATTGTATAAACATTTAGAGTTCTCAAAAAACAGACAAAATTGTCGATGTCCAAAATGAATAATTTAATCGTTAGGCTAGGAATATACTGTGAAAATTGAAATCGTGTCAAATAAAGTACCAACTAAATACAATTTGCTAGCGGGAAGTAAAACATGTCGAAATCATCCGAGCATGTCTCCTACACGGAAAAGTATTCACAGACAAAATAATATTAATAAAAAAAGAACACATCATTGTAAAACCAATACAATCTTCATTTCACTCCGAATCTAAAACCGCAATACTGAGAGATAAGATTACCTTGGGTTATATTTATTCCGAGACAAAAATAAAGTCTGTTATTGAGTAGAAAACAAAATGAGGAAGCCTGAGAGCGTGGTAAATTCTATACATACTGTTTGTTTAATTTGTAAATGAACCTTTCCATCAGTGAATTACAGTAAAATAAAATAAAATTTACAATTTATGCAAATTAATGTCGTATATTTACGTAAAAATATACGTTTTACACTACATAACTAAAATGTTATAGTCATTTTCTCAATGAAACAAATACGACACGATACGATCGCTTTCACTAATTTCACTAGTTATCACCATTGTTACTTTTTCAATAACGACAACAATGTTTTCCTTTGACAAATACGAACGCGCCATCGAATATCCATTTTTTTTCTTCTTCGTTCGGCAAGAACGATTTCGCTTATCTGAAATACTTCATCGCTCGAATAAGAACAACTAGCAAATAAGAAACTTCGGATTCGGTGGACGAGTACTCGTTCATGTTTGCGTTGGCTTCCATTTGCATGACGTCTGTCCAATTCTGTTCCGAGCTTACGACGTTTTGCGCGTTATCGGGCCACGCTAACTGTGGGTTGGTGGCCTGCGATTGACCCACGCCCTGTGTTTCGACACCGACTTGTCCGTTCGGTTCAACATCGACTCGTCCGTACACCGCCGGGAAGTCTGTCGGGTTCTGTCCGGGGTCACGATGTTTTGCGTATACATCGAATTTACCACTCTCGCGGACATCTTTAATTTGTTGACTACTTAACGTCAGATTTTAATTTTGTCTCGGAATAAATACACCACCCAAGGTAAACTTATGTCTCAATATTGCGGTTTTAGATTCGGAGTGAAGTGAAGACTGTATTGGTTTTACAATTAAGGGTTTTTTCCTTTCTTTTTTCGGTACGATCATTTCGTTATACACTTTGGTCTTTGACAGGAACGTGTACCGTTCAGCTGTGAAATCCGAACCCGTCAAATCGTCCAACATCGATTATTTCCGTTGTAAATGGAACGCACAAAAACGGAATACGGAGTTGTACGGTTGTAAGGTGATATAAACGACATATGCAAATGCGTTCAAAAAAAAAAAAAAAACCATTTGACTACACTATAATATTTATCTAATGTTTTTTATTAATTCGCCGTACCGTAAAAACGGTAAAATTGATAATCTAATAAATAACGACGTTTCCTAGTCGTTGTCGATAATTAACAGAAACACAATCGTCATTAGAGGTATGTTTTGCCTTCTCGTCGTAACACCAGACACGCCGTCGGACATCAGCTGAGTCCGGAAGATGTTTCGGCCATCGTGCTTGGCCCGAGGCCCGAGGACCTGTCTGAGGACCCTGGAATCAGGGCTGCTGTCCTGGAAGGAGCCAGGAGGAAGTTAGAATCGTTCGAAGGAATGGTGGAGGAGATCCTGAGTGCCAAGGAGAAGGCCGAGAGGATCAGGCAAAGCGTACAAACACAACCTCATAATTAAGTGAGTTTATCTTGTGGGCTGAAGGCCGATTTATTAGGGTGGTTAGAGGCCCCCACGTATGTTAAAAGTTGTATTTGATAATATCTGTTTTGTAATTAGTTGTTTTTGTTAGTTGTTCAATAAACGATATAGAGTCTGGTGGCAGTAGTGTGAAAACGTTTTCCCACCAGGTCCTATGTTTAAACAGGAAAAAAAAAAGGTATGTTTTGCCGTTTTACTTATCGCCGAACCGGCGAACGACCACCGCTGTTTTATTTTATCGCTCTTCGGAATCAAACGATCGCGCGGACTTCTACAATATATATATATATATAGACGGTGTTCCTCTGACGGTTGTTGCTGGTTGACACGCGGCGGATTATCCCGTTTGGTTATCGTAATGGTTTCTTAAGACTTGTACGGTTTTCACTAGTTGTACTAGACAAATCGGAAACACAATGCCAATAAACAATACGAGAAACTGTTTGCTTTTAATTACACGACAGCAGTGCGAGGTTTCATACGACACGAATGTAAAATAAAGTGTAAGATAAATTGTAAATGTACTCTTAACTCTAACTGCCATGGTCGGAGTCTAACGCGCAACAATACAAATTCATAATACTATGTTGTTGCGATTAATATAACGTATAGAATACAAACATTAAATGTTTGAGATTCGGGTCGTTCTACTCCACCATTGTATCCGAACGAAACCGAACAGAAACCTCACCCGTTCGACTGGGTATCGAGCTAAAACGCCTAATCCCATCCAAACACACCAATACATCATTTTCTCATAAAAGGAAAAAAAAACTTTAATTAGTCCAAGTAAACCATTCCCCCAGTAAAGGCTACAGCCTGGGATGGATCATAGGCCTTTGGTCGTTCAAACATTGAAATTCAATGCATTGTTCATAACTAATTAGCATAAGATCGATCGTAGCTAATTTTCCCCAAAACTATTCTCTCAACAACAATAAAATAAATTCAATAATTTAATACTTGAATTTCAAAAGTAAATTTACACTAATACCGCTAACCACGTTCATATAAATTCCGATTCAACTCACTTCACTAGCATAGATATACATTTGGTCTAGTTTAAGTCGTAAATCACCCCTCTTGCAATGCAATAAAAATAGAATGTAAATATCTCATTCAATGCCAAAAATTATTTGTTTAAAACCAAAAACACTGAAAAAAAACATTTACTATTATTTTATGCACTCAGTAATCATAATTAAACCCTTTTGGCAGAACAAACCAATAAAATAAACGAAATAAAAACTATAAATTGCTATTATTACACTTCAATAGACAATTTATGGATCAAGTACAAAAATATATATTGTTTGAAATAAGAATCTACATTGCGTTTTTAATTTTGTTTTATTTCTTTATTTTTAATTTTTTTTTAAATTTTTTAATTTAATTACAAACATAAATATAAACACAGTATTAATAAAACAATAAATATAAATAGGTTCATATCATAAGCATAATAATATGTCATGTATAATAATAGGTTATTAAATAATATAATAATTGGTATAATAAATTTCACTTGTTCTAATGTAAAATAAATAGTTAAGTACAAAACAAATAAATACATAAATATTATGCATGCATTATGAACTCATTAGTCCATATAATGGATTATATATTATTGTGTTTAATTATATAAACATTACCATAAAATATAACACATTCATTAACCAGGATATGAATTTTCAGAATGCAAAAAATAATAATAATAATTTAATAATATAAAGTTAACAAATAACTGCTCAATTTACATAACATTTAAATTTACACAAAATTTTAATCAATTAAGCTTCACAATAATATTGACAATCAAGAACGCAATTAAAAATCTTGAAAGCAATTTTTAAAGAGATAGTAAAAAAAAAAAATTCTGTTAAATAAAATGTAACGTTTATTAATATATATATATAAAAAATAAAACACAAGAATCTTAACTGGACTTTGGCCTTAGAAATTTTTTGGACGAGTGGCCTAGTGTCATAAATTTCTTTAGAGTTCCTTTATTGTGTGAAGAATTTGATGGCGATCGGGATGGCGATGATTCATCTGGTTTTTCTTTTTTGGATTTCACCTTTTTGATATTCTTCAACAGTCTTTTGGAGAAGTTTTTTTTACCCTCCACAACTGTCACTTCTACTGGTTTAACACATGGCAACATTTCATCTACAAAAGTAAAAAATAATATTATCTTTCAAATTTTTAATGTAATTAATTTTTTATTTGAAAAAAGAAAATTGTTTATCGCATGTTTTCAATTGATATAATGTTAATGAGGTATACATCAGTTAAAGCAATTTCTCAGCAAGTGATAAAATGAACGACACAAAAGGAATTATTTTAGTTTTACTTGTGTTATGGTAAACATTTTAAGCTTAGCTCACAATTAAACAAATGTATAAAGACAAACACATTTTGAACCCATATTTTGAAACCACATAAACAAATCAGCAATTAAAGAATTTTGATTGAAAATTTTATTACTTTTGAGTAAAGCTGAGAATAATTTCTTGTAGATATACTCTTATATCAGATAAAACCATGGACAATATCACAATTAAGATAAAACTCGCAATACAAATATATAACAATAACTTTTGAAAGCTTAAATTGGAAAAAAAACTAAAAAAAAATCTAGAAGTATAAAATGTGAATATAACTCTTGAATTACAAATCATATGGGCAACTAACTATATAAAATATGGTACAATATTATTTAATTCCTACGATTATTATAAGCAACATAAAAGCAAATTGTTGTCGCACACATGCAATCACCTTAAACATGAATAAAACACATCATTCCGCAAACCACTTAAGATGTCAAACAATATATTTCTATACTAGTAAACTATACGATGGATATTTTTTGAACCTTGAGCAAAAGTTCCAATTTGATTGAACACGCTACGATCTTCTTCAACTTCGCGCAATCTATCTTTTTCAAGATTCTCGACGATTTCATTACGTCGTCCCACAACTTCAACTAACCTATAAGAAAAATATGAAATACAATGATATTTGACAAAAAACAGATTTACAAGTGCATGCACATTCACAACACTGACCTTTGGATGAGTTCTTCTTCTCGCTCTTTTTCTGTGTCTGTTTTGGTCGTATCAGGTTGAGACATCAACACGCGTATTTGGTATTCTAATTCAGCATGTTCTTCTTCTAAGTTATGTTGCCTTCGTCTACAAATATATATATATAGATAATAATTTTTTTTTAGTAAATCACATGATAACATGTTAAGACGTCATCAAATATACATACAAGTACATAAGTTCGGCATGTTTTCTGAACAGTTCATTTTTTTCGTTCACCAATTCAAACAATTGCAATACCATTTCTTCGACATCGACGTTATTTAAATCTTAAACAAAAAATAACACGGAAAAAATAATAAACACATACTATACATGGTTCATACGGAGGTTATTAACCCACCAATTTTTTTTTTTTTAAATATTTTCCAACCCATTGTACACACAACTAGGGTTAAAATATAGAAAGCAATAAAACAATAAATTTTTAATGAATTTTTAACATATCAAAAACCTAGAAAAATACCATTTTAAAAATGTATATTTTATCACATATAAAATGATAAGATAAATATTCATCTTTTAATTATCAATTACCCTTTTCCAAAAAAATACTTCTAATAATGAAATTAACTAAATATTCATGTATTTTGAATAAAATAATGGTAAGTGGCTTATGAGTTAAAAAAAAAAAATTATTTGGCCCTTCCAAAAATTTCAGTGAAATGGAACCCCTCCCTAGCTGCTGTATTGTACTGCATTATCAAACATATAAAAAATCTATATGACATACCTTCGTTACACTTCAACCGTATATCTTTTTCCAATTTCACTCCTTGTCGCTCGAGTTCTTGTTGTTTTATTTCGATGTCCAACAACTCCTGTTTGATATCCTTCATGGGCATGGGCTTGATTCGTCTTCTCTGCGGTATCGGACACTGGGGTGCAGGTCCTTTCTTTCGTTTCCATTTGCCGTGTGTGCTCTTGTGCAACCTGTAATGTTCCTGATTGTTCGAAGAACGTTCACTGCCGCTACAACTGGAATCCTCGAGACTGTTGGGAGAAGACGTTTGCGCGCCGTTTAAATATTCGGTACTTTCAATAGACAGTCTGGATTTCGGTAGTGGTGGCGGCGGAGCAGGTTTTTTCTTTCGAGGAGTGGTTGCATATGAAGATATACTTGAAGTACTACTCTGTTTACGATGAGTTTGATATCGAAGTTTTAACACTGGAGATAATATCATTCTAAAATAAAAATAAAGTGTTTATAACATTTTTTTAAATATTGTTAAAATATCAACGAAATAAACCTCTATAATAAATTTTCAAAATGCTATATTTAGTCCAAATTTGATACATCCATAATACTATAATGAATATAAATGTTGAGAAATAAAAAAAATTTGATTTTGTGAATATTTGATCAAAATTTTACAATATTTTGGTAGTTTTTCCTTATGATTAAAATAAATGTAAAATTAATCAAAAAACATGTCAAATAAAGTATCATTTGTGCACGATTTGTTATCGAAAAGTGGATAAATACACATTTAATGAAGCACATCATTGTAAAACCAATAAAACATTACATTTTAAAATTATTATTAGCTTACACAATAAAATTAAAAATTCATTGGTCAGATAAAACTTCAATGCTTTGGTGAACACGACAATGACCAACATAAATTAAATTAATCCTTGAAATATCATTAATTAGATGATTTTTTAACATAAGTCAAATATATGTCAAACGAAAACCACAAATTATTTACATAGCATTGTGTTGATTTTATATTTTACGATATCAAAAGAGTAGATATAGATATAGATGTAGGGGTCATGAGAAATACCAATTTATTAATTAAATCGAAACAAATCAAATACATATTATTATAATATTAATTATTCTAATTTCTACTTTACTGATTATGATCTATTAAAAATTAAGTATGAAATATCTTTTACCTAGGTTTGGGCAAAGGAGGAGGAGGCTGACACCGAATTTCATTTTCGTCTTCATCGCTTGAAAATGGATTTAAACTGACATTTGTCTTTATTTCAATAACATCATGTTCGCGGTTTTCGTCTTCTGAATCCGATCCAAACGGATTCGTACTATTGATTTTGTTTTCATTATCATTTTCTTCCACATCATCAAAAGGATTAAGATTTTCAGGATAGTTTATTATTTTTATCGGAGATTTGATTTTTTTTCTAGGGCTAGGAACTGGCACATCTTTATTATTACTCTCATAATAATCCATTTTGAGTAGTTTGTTCGCGAGAGTTTTGATTTCTAAGTCTTCGGGCGACTCTGCCAGCACCTGTTCCTCGACGCCATTGTCTGCCATAGTAGCAAAAGAAGGAGGACTTTCTAAGACTTGTTTTAAATCGTCCGATAACGAGGATGATAAGATTGGGACGTCTTTCAGTGGTGGTTTGACGACGTGTACATCGAGTTCTTTATCAGGTGTAGGTGGTTTCAGATCGTCTGGCAACAGCATTACGTGGCTAAACGAGGTTTGCGATTCGGGAAGACCGTTGGCCACGGGCAGCACACCGTGAGGAAAAGAAGGAAGAAGAGGAGGAGGAGGAGGAGGAGGAGGAGGAGAAGGAAGAGAAAGTTCATCAGTAGCCGTCACCAATGATTCAACGGCGCCGGTACTAGGGACAACGATCGTTTTGTCCTCTGACGCAGCCAGAGCGGTGTCTCCTTCCTTGCAGGGTTCGTCAGCGACGAGGACATCCGAAAGAGTCTCGCGACTGCAGCTGACGCTCACGGACGACGTTTTCGTGTCGCCACCCGACGATTCTTTTTTATCACTGACGACGATCACGCCGCTGTCGTTGTCATCGCTGATGACGGCAGTTTTCTCTTCGACAATCGGCGGATCGGCCATCTTGAGCGTGACCGGCCGCTGCGCCTTTTTCGACGCCTTCACGTCGTCCGTACAGTCGGCGGCGGCCAGCGTTTCGAACAGTGCTCGGCGATCGCCAACTAATGACGACGAGCCGCGGCGGTGTAGCCGTTTCGTTACTGTCGCGCCGCCTCCGTCGTCCTCGTCGTCGTCGTCGTCGACCGACTGCGACGATTGCTGCACCACCATTCGTTCTTCGTCCGGACACGTCTCGCAGCAATACTTGCTGTCTTGTGTCTCGTAGTAGTTAGCTACGCTGAGCAGAGCGCCGCACCGGGCGCACTTGAAACACGTTCGGTGGAACAGGTGTCCAGAAATGAGCAGACGTTGGGCTAAAAACACGGACTGGTTGCAGACTCTACAACCGCCAACGCCTGCACCTAACTGAAACATTGGTTAAGAAATCGTTAGAGCCAATTGTGTCAGACAGAGACAACGACAAATGAACTCTCCACGCTGGTCAATTAAAACATTCTTTTGTAATTATTTGCATATATATTTTTTCAACTCCTTTTGAATTTTTTTTCTCCCCATAACTGTTTTGGCAATGACAGTACTATTGTTTTGCAGTTAAAAATATACACCGAGTCATCATAATAGTAGTAGCTAATGTCGTTATAAAACAAACACAAATATTCTGAATACAACAGTGTGTTATTAAAACGTTCAAAATAAATCAAATATAAATGCAATAATTATGCGTAGTATTTTTCGACTTTTTATACGTAAGTATTTCTACTTTTACACTGGTTAAATAAATAATATTATATTAACATAATTTTTATATTGACCAGTGTGGTTATAGAAATGATTTTATAAATAACCATTTATGATGCAATTACCAAAATACAATGGTTTATTTTCTTTACATTTTACAGAACTAATAATATTATGTAAATTAATATAAGAACAAAAAAATTACAAATACATTTGCTAGTTATTTACATTTAATTGTTTTAGTGAATTTAGCATTCAAAAAAGTGAAAACATGCATTACACAGTAGCAAACTTATACATTTATCCTAGGAATATTATAGACATTTTACTCGACATGATAAATCATTGACCAAAGCGTATTTTAATTTTAAATATTTTTATAACAAAGCGAAATAATGATATAAAACGGCTAAAATGCAAACATAATTGTAAACTTGTTGAGAGATGATATATAATAATGAATAAAAATGAATCTATAGTAATTTATAATTAGTACGAATATAGCGACTATTATATATTATACTAGTATAATGACAAATCAATCGACTTTTTTTATATGATTTTTAATTGATAAATAAATTAATCAGAACTGTTTATAGAAGATTAGAGATATATAAGAATCATACATCTACTACGAATACTACATATGTATGGTTACCATTCTATACGTTGGTTTATATATATATATATATATAACATATTAGAATTGTAATGGCTTTAAACTGTGCAGAAATCGCAAAACTACATATGACTTACTTCTTATCCGTGTAAAAATTATATATTTCTCGACTCATTAAAATTGGCGTACAATGAATTTGAAAGTATATATATATATATATTAATTGAAGACAAACAAAATAAATACAAATAAACAAATGCGCAGATCACAAAGTATAGCGTCGCGCGACAAGAAACGCCGACAAACTAATGCAGTATTTGTACATGTCTAAATAATTTATCTTTGCATTTGTACCCGTGTTTTCCTATTTAATTAATCATTAGTCTATGGTAAACTCACCGCAATATAATAATAAATATTTTACTTTACGACGGAATGTAACCGCTATCGTTGGCATAAGTACGTAAAATCGACAAGGTCGAAAAAACTCGACGATGATAAACAAACGACATCACATTTATATCGATTATTTGTAACGATTCCGCAGAATGGCGTTAATTATTATTAAATACGTGTAGGTGCGTATTATACCCACGTACGCGGTTGACAGTATAGATATACAAACAAACAAATTGCGAATAAACGATCGGCGATAAATTTGTAAAAAATAAAACCCGTTTTTTTCATCAGTACGCGTGGTCTGACGGGAGTAAAAATAGTAATAAGCAATAGTTAAATCAAAAAAAAAAAAAAAACGCCTAGGTTATAATATGTACTGATTCATTGACTTTTGGACTCTGGTTAATATTTGCATATGATAAGCTACATATTATGAAAAAACTATAATGATATGCATTCTATAGGTATGCATCGTAATATATGACCCACATTTGTGTATGATAAAAATACGTAATTTTTTTTTCTATGAGTCATTTTACAATCGGAGGAACTAGGTGCGTGTGCAAATCACATCACGCCTAGTTTTTGCCCATTGTATAGAGCTCTCTCTCAATATATATATGAACTAAAATATGTATGTATTCGTATATGTGACATGAATTTTGTTTCTATCATTTCTATTTAGCACGCGCTAAAATGCTAAATGATAAATACACGAGATATTTAATATATTATGATGTGGAAACTTATTTATCCGACTTATCTGTCGAGATAGACTTTTTATCGTATCAAATGATAAATATTGAACAATGACAACGACTATTACGAGGAAACGACGACGCTTGTAATTCAATATCATATCAATCCAAATAACATTTTTAATACATCGATTTAGTCAGAATTCGTATATGCACTTTGAATTCCAACTCGGTAAACGAAATGTTATCGGAACGTTTCAAGTGCTTTCTTTTATTTTATCTTCGTATAATTAGGCATTATGTGCAAATATATATATACTCGTATATATATATATATATATATATATATATACATATATATGCAAACGACAATAAAATAATAGATAACATTAGAACGAGTAAACGAGTGCGCGAAAAATCAAGAATTATTGTTTGCGATATTTTAGAACGTGGAATTGTATCGGCAAAGTCAATTTATCTTAAAAAAATCGTATAATTTTAATGAAAAATGTTTCTTAACGTTTGTTAATCAAATAACTTACACATTTATACATTTAACTAATTATTATATGTACCCAATGCAATGATTATTGAAAATTTTGAATTTTAGTTGATATAAAGTTCATATAATAATCGGAACATATATTTTGAAACTGTATTCTGCGTTAAATAATCCATTTATGTTATACCGTTCAAACTTATATTCGAGTAGGTAATCTAAAATATTTAAAAATATACTACTTACATACTAAGCACTACTCTTCACTGCACGGAAAAACAATGAATTACATATATATATATATATATATATATATATGTATTTGGGAGTTGCTGTTAGTTGTAGCTCATTTGAATGATTCAAAAATAATAATAAAAATTGTATTAAAAAAAAAAATTAATAAAAATTTTTTTAAATTTTTTAAAAGTAATGGTATAATAGCAACAGTGGATGTGGTCTTAAGTAAAATTGGCGATGCGAAATCAGTCAGAAAAAAAAAGTTTTATCCATCTCAAAAACATATATTATATTTAAATATATGTTAAAAAATACGATAGAGATAAAAACAATAATAACTGATAGACTAGCTTCGAACACACTACACGCCATAATATGATAATTGTATAATAATTATACGCTTTCCATACCAGAGACATTTTTTACAATTTAAACATTATTGAAAATGGAATACAGTCAACAAAAATGCATAAGTTTTAAGACAAAGAGAATATTATCTATACTAATTAAGTAAGTTATCATTTTAGAAATTTGAACTGTGAGTGCATATTAAATTTAAAAAAAAACAAACTTTTTTCTGGAATTAAGTAATATTCTAAACATTAAAACTAACCGAAACTATACTGTGTTCACTGTTCCTAAAAAAACCTTGAATGTTATATAACACCATTATGAAAATTTAACATCTATCAGTTATAATGAACCCTCAATTTCATAATACCAACAATTTATTGAAATAAAAAAAAAAAATATACATTTCCAACACCATTGGTAAAAAATAACCAGATATTATACTAATATATTAAAGGTTTGGTTTTCCTTTAAAACATCTTTTTCCTCCCAAAAAGCTGTGGAAAACAAATATAAAACTACTGAATACTCCTTCATAGAAAAAATAATTAACAAGTTTTTTTAAATTGTGTATAGTCTTTAATTCAAAAATTATAAATACTACTAATCTTATTATTAAAGCTGTGATTAAATTATTTGTACAAGCAGTTACACATGCAATTATAATTCTACAAAAACAGCCACCACACAATCCGGATAGTCTATTTTTAAAAACTATATATGTATATATATATATATATATATATATATATATATATATATATATATATATGTATACATATATATAAACGTGTGTAAAATATTTTACCTTCTAGCAGTAGATCTCAGGCTTATAAGATCCCATAAGATCCAAGCTGTCCTCCTGGACAATACAAATAAATAAACATAAAAATAATGATCTGTTTGGGTTATGCAAAAAATAAAAATGTTTAAATATAGTATATTTTGACGTAATAAATTATCAGTATCAACAAATAAATAACTTTAAAAAATACATTCTAGCAACAAATTATCAATAATAATAATTAATCAATGATGTAAAGGTCAATTTATTTAAATCATTAGTTATTTGATCAATGTTATTATATCAAATATTTTAAAACCAATATAATTACAAATTAAATATGTATATAATACACACAAAATAATAATAATAATAATAATAATTTGGTTTTAATCTATTTTCATTTTTGAGTAAAACGAAATAATTTTGAAAAATTATGAAATTATAAAGCATTCTATAATATTTACCATTGATTTCATATTTACTTTTCTTTTTATAAAATCATTGGTATAACTACAATTTATTTTGTCTAAAATAAATAATAAAAACATTTAAATAAATGGTGGTTTTTTTGGATTAAAATGTCAATATTCAATAACTGTAAACAAATAAATAATCGAACTATTTCAATCCATTATATATAAATTAAATATCAACAAAGAAAAATAAACAAATGAATTAATGTCAAGAATAAATAAGAAACTAAAATATATTTTAAAATCAAACTTTTATTTGCGTTAGTTAATTTTATGAATACAATTTATTTATTTATCAAACGTTATCGAACAATATTTTTCTAAAAATAAATATTCTTTAAAAATTTATCATTAAATTTAAAGTAATACGTAAAAAGATAGAGTAAAAGTATATTATCATAGATATGTAAATATGGCTATCGTAAGGTATTACATTTAATAAAGACAAAATTAAACATATTTACCAAATATTGACATTTTAATAGTTCGTATGTATTAAAAATTATTTTTTAAGGCAAAAAGTAAAAGATAGTTTTACGATTTAATATTTAAATATGCTTTTTAATCCAAACTATTACTAAAATTATATGCAGCTATTGTCAAACATGTCCATGGTCACCAATAATATAAGTTATCTACCCAAAACGATAAAAAATAATCCAGTAATTTAAAATTAAATAATGAACTTCATCATAATATATGTTTTTAGACCTATCTCATATTTATTCTAGGACAAAATTATAAAAATCACGAAAACAATATAAAAATAATTTTGATATTTAAATAGGTAAACTAAATTAATCATTAAACATATGAACAAAAAGATATTTTTATTAAAATGTTGAACACATTCAATATCTAAAGATAAATGATTATTTTATAAATTGTAAATATATCAATGATTAGAAGGCGAATATATTGTAAGCACGACATATTATTTTAAAATTGCGTATCTCCATTTATGTTGTACGTTTCTTAATCAATTGCTATATTCGAAATATACGATTTCTTACCATTTATTATTCATTTTTAACTTTTTTTGAAGTATTTACCATTTTAGAAAATTAATTAAGAGATAATATTTGTTATTGTACACGTCACAAAACTTGTAATATTAAAAAATAATTAAAAATTATTACAGTTTTAAAAACAGTTATTTATCACAAGTATTCGTTGTTGTAAGTGTCATTTTTCGAAATGTTTTATTTTTCTCATACTATATAAAAACAAATTTAAATATTTTATATATACAAGTAAAGCGTATATTATTATATTAAGTAGCATTTTTTAAATACAGTTTGATATCGCATAACATTATTTTATAATAAAATCGATTTTGAAAAACGTAATTAACAAAAAAAAAAACAGTCGTTTTTATCTTTCTAGAAAGTTGTATTCATTTTTATTTGTAATAATTTACTTTTTAACCATCAATATTTTTCAAGTATCGTTAATGGTAGTCACTTGGATTTCATATCAGGTTAGATGAACTCTATGAAAATTTAAATAAATTCTTAGATAGAGAAAATAAATATTATAAGTCAAACTAGTACGAAGTAAATATATACCTACTATTGACTATATAGTTCATACAAGTATATATATATATAAAACTAAAGTTATGATAACGTAAAAATTATATACTATTAAGAAGCTGCAGTTTATGATATATATAAATATATATATATAAACAATAGAAAATCGTAATAATAAAAAATATAAAAAATTACAAAAATGCAATACCAAAACGTAACAAACTAAATTAAATAACACTGCACAAAACACAGGGTATTAGATAGTTGGTGATAGGGTATATTATATTGTCAGTGATAGTATTAAATACACGGCATTCAGGAAAAAATATACCTTTCGGAACTAAAACACAACAATTATTAACTTTAATAACTTCAAAGCTATAATGTGAAAAAAATGATAAATGATCGTACACAAGTATATTGAGAGCACAGATCACGAGATGTTAAAAACGCGACAAAATGAATTCGTTTACCTTTGTAGGAGGATTTTGACCGGAACCCGTGTTGGTCCTAGGCCGTTCGACCGCGGTCGGCGATTCCGGCGATGTTTTCACGGGCGTCGTAGCTGTAAACAATGAAACAAAACGCATTGAAAACACGACAATATGTACACTAATCAAAAACT
The DNA here is from genome assembly GCA_019022885.1 of Schlechtendalia chinensis. Classification (NCBI taxonomy): domain Eukaryota; kingdom Metazoa; phylum Arthropoda; class Insecta; order Hemiptera; family Aphididae; genus Schlechtendalia; species Schlechtendalia chinensis. The sequence goes on from CM032341.1 coordinate 4,529,293, forward strand.
GAAAGGCGTTGGCGCTTTGGTAGTGCGAAATTAACGGTATAGCTGAAGAGCCGACAATGGTAAATAATGGCGAGTGCGCGGGCATATTAATGAATGAGTTTTATGTTATAGAGAAAATGCGCGTGTGTAATAGTCACGTTACAAAGTCAGAAAATTATATTTTATTATTCCGTGAGCACAACATATATCCATATAATTGACTGCATCCTGGATTTTCAAATGAAATATTAGCATTGTTGTAATAATATGTGTGTGTGTGAGTGTGTATATACGCAAATAATAAACAATGAAATGGACAGATTAATTTAATTCCAATTTTCTTGACACTTGACCGAGCGTATAACTACCAAAGATAACGCAAGAAAAAAGAAAAGTGGCAAACAATAATTTAATTTAATATAACACGTTTGTATAAACGTTATATTACCGACGTACAAAATAGAACGCATATAAATATCAATTTCATCGTACAACTGTTTAGGTACTTATGTATATTAACAGTTAAGGTCTGGATTTTGTATTAATATTGTGGAATTTTATTTAAAACTTTTGTTTATTTGTTTTTGATTAATAAAAAAAGATTATAGTACTTGAGTTAATGTGTACTTGATTGGAGAAGAGATTCAGTGGTTAAGCCCGCGTTATTTATTTTATGGAAATAAGCGAGGAAATTGAATTATTATTATTCCCATAATATATATATATAACTCATACGTAACATGAATATATCATATCACTTTAATGGTTTTGTCATTATTCTTTACAGTATATTTACCGAAAGTACCGAGCGGGGCGATACAAGTACTATTAAATAAATATGCATAATTATAGCACAACAACTTTTGATTTTGTGTCTAAAACAATTATTACGATAGTTATATATTTTTACAAATTATAGTTTAGAAAATACAACATGGTAATTTTATATTCTCGTCTATTTCACACGAGTAACATGGTAAGAAATGCAACTCGTTCGTGTTAATAAAATAGCGATTCAGACAACAAACCCATTAATTATGTATACAAAAACCGAATTTTATCGGTATCCTGTTATATTTATATATAAATAACAGGATTAAATAAATAATTTTAAATGAATTAACTAAAAAAAAATGTTTTATTTATTTCCTTTCACAAATCTATTCGTATTAAAAGTATATAATATTAACGAAGTTATTATATTATAATACATCCATTTTCGTTTATTTATGTATATAAATTAAGTTTTTGAATTATGAATATAACCTGTTATACGGTTTAAAAGACTGTTGCCCTAGTAAAACATTTTTATTTGTTGGTATGTGACACAGAGACTCAGTGCACATTTTAAAATAATAAACTAGGCTATACACATGTTTTTTCCTACAGTGAATACATTGTGTCACTAAAGTAGTTCATACCAAGATTCTGAGCAACGACATCATTTCCGCGAATTAATGTGAAATTCTATAATCACAAAAAAAAATATACACATTTCTTTCAAACTTGGGGAAAACAAATCACTGATTGGCGACAAACCCATTTTAAACAAATACAATCTACTTATGTAAAATATTCAATTCCAATTATTTGTCAGAACACTCGATTATTTGTATAACTCAAATTTCTTTTCTTCCGAAAGTATGTTTTCCGAAGCACGAAAAATTTAAAATGCTAAAATAAATTGTTTAGATCCTATACAGTTTAATTTTAGCATTAAAAACGTGTAATCAACTATAATTATAACACCATCCATAGTTATATCAGTTATTTTTTCTAACAAACAGAATATATTAAATTATTATTTGAATTATAAATCTTATTTGATACTGTACTCACATGTACTAAATACACACTATGGGTATCTATATAATTTATTCAATGGTAAAATAAAGTTATTATGGCTATTAATAAGTTACTCATCTGATTAAATGTTTACGTTCATTAGTAATAATGTTTAATCGATTTTCAATTGATAGTGTACTATATACATTTTCCGATTTTGTAATATAATTTGCTTACATGTTTGCACCCAGTGATTTTATCAATCCGTTAAAACCTTCTCTCGTCAAAACTTAAATTATACTGTAATAAAGTTATATACGTAAATATTAATATTTATATACATTTATATATTTATAACATAAATGCCCACACTAAATTAATTGTAAATTACAAATTACATATGATATAGATTTAATCGCAAAAATCATAAACAATTAAATATATATATAGGTATATATCCATTAATTTAAATGAATAAAATTTAAAAAAAAGATAAGACACAGTTCTATATTAAGTAATTTTATTATTTTTGTGACAATCACAATAACAACTTTTATATAATTTTAAGAATAACATGATCAATGGAGCTATAAATAAACTCAGTTTAACTCGATGAAAACGATATATGATTGTTAAAACAGAATTATAGAGGAGTGAAAGGTAAAAAAAAAACGAAAAATACCAAGTTTACGTTAATCAGAGCATCACACCGCGTCAAACGCGACAGATTTTGTTTTCTTTCTTTTTTATGTAATGATTAATGATATAATAATGAAAAATTTTCTCGTTATGAAATTCATAGAATTGTACACAACTCGGAGTTCACAACAGCAAACATCAAGAGACTTTTCTGTGCACACATTAAACAAAAAAAAAAATAATTTTTTTCTTTTGTAGGTCATTCATACACACTCAATTTCAATAGTTTATTAGTGAAAATCATAGTAATAGTAATGTAGCAGTAGATTTTATAACGTATGCAATAAAAACCATTTGACTTTTTTGAACCACGTGTGATTGTTGCAGCAGCACGAGTACGAATTTAATCTCTAGAATAATTGGTGGTGTCCGGGAGGTCAAACACAATAAAAGTGTGTAACCTCCAACGAGAGTCAAACGATTATTATTATTATTAAAAAGAACTAAAAATTGTGTCAATATTTTCCCTCTTTTCCTCTCCTCTTTTACTCCAATCGGCGTATCGAATTGGAATATGGCCAAAATTCAAATTTTAAAGTCACAGTTGGACGTTTTATCAACGTTTATTTTCTCTATTTAGAAAGACATCGGCCAGGTGATCTACGTTAAGAGCTAGCCAACAACGTTTCAGACAACACGTTAATTTCGCAGAATATTGTCACAACACAAAATAACAGATTTTTATCTTAATTAATTCTCAGAGATAGAATCACATAATACATATAATATTATTCAGTGGCTTAGTCAGGAATTTTTTAATAAAGGAGGATTTTTTAAGTATGGATAGGTTAGGTTAAAAGAACATTGTACAAAACTAGACCAGTTGGTTAGGGACTTATGTTTAAAGATTTTGAGAATAAATTTGAAGCTTTCATCATGTCGTCTAAATTTACCAATGGCGATATTAAATATTCAAATAATCAAAAATTGAATAAAGTATAACAAATTTGAAAATTCGTTTTTTTATTAATTAATATTTTAATCGATAAATTTAAATATCAAGAATCAACTAAAGTAAACCCTAAAAAAATATTAACAAATTTGTTTTCAAATTTTAAATCCATCAAACATAAGACTCCACACTTTTTTTCTAGCTATTTTATCTAGCATATGGTTTATTATTTTATGTCTTTCTGAACTGGCTACAACTAGCTTAACATAAATTATTAATTACATCGTTTATAGTTTTACTGAAAATCGATTGATTTAAAAATTGTTAAATAAACCAAAAATTATATTATTGATAAAAAAAATTATTTTAGAAAAACACAGATCAAAAAATAATATTATTTATCCAAAACTCATTCGCGTTATGTTCTTTAATTCCTTTCAGAAAATTATAAATGTGTTTTGAAAAAACCAAATTGCATATTAACGATTAAACCAAATACTTATATCATTAATTTAATAAGTTATAATATGTATGCATAAATATTCGTATTTATTCTCATACAGTAAGATTCAAGTACAACTATCGTGTAAGCTTCAATGTAAGAAAAACGACAACGCTATCGAGTAAAATTATATTAGTGTGTGTGAAAGATATGTGAGATCTTGTCCTTTCGTGTCAAATATTTAATTAGATTTGTATATAACACATACAGATTATTACTTGGGAACATATTTTCTCTGATGTATTTTCTTTTTTCGGATGTTTCGCCAAAATCAGTTGCAGTTGTGGAAATATGTGTACAGGTTTTATATATCTAATAATCACTAACAGTGAAAGTTTCTCATTGAGATCAACGCGCACATGTGACCTTAATAAATTATAGTGTTACGAGAACCGGTTTTCATGTCTTTCTCATTCTATCTCACTTCTCGACGTCTTTCTCTTGTTATATGTCGAGTTGCCAAACGGTACTGCTAAGTTAATCAGCGTTGTATATAAGCACTGGCCTAATTGTAGAAACGTTTCTAACTCCACCTATCCACACACTACTAGGTTCTGTGATTTTTCAAAGATTGCGGCTACTGACCCAGTGAGTATCACGAATAATTTCAACATATATATTCGTTGAGTTTAATCAAAGTCTAAATACGAATAATATTTTTGATTAAGTTTTAAATATGGTTTAAAAGAATATTTGGTGTAGAACTCGTTCAATATTTTATTTTGTTATGAACAAATGTACTTAATATGTGTAACTTATTCTGTCGGATGTAACAGTGCACACGACAGCTTTAAATAAAATTACTGATAATTATCACTTAAATTACTCACATTTTAAAATATATTATTTTTAAAAACTGGTATATTAAGTATAATTTAAATGTAAAATAAGTATCATTTTTATCATTTTTCTCGATCTCTAAAGGTCTTTCCCAGTTTGTAATAGGATGTAAATATAATATAATACCTCATTGGTGGTCTTTAGGCCTTTCCATTCTACTAAATCGATCACACATGTTATCCGACAAAAACAGGTTTTCCGCCACTATTTCCGGCAAGCTAAACACGCATGCATACATGCGCTGCCTTCAAATTATCATTTATCATCCTATGTGTAGAGAAGTCTACTTAAGAAAAATATTGGGATAAAATCACATAGTCACGAACTCGATTTTTTTTTTAAAGAAACGCATTACTCATTGCACATGTCCAGTAGTAGAAAAATTATTAACAATTTCGGTATAAAAAAGGACTATAAATATTAATTATTTTAAAATTACTAAATAACTTTGTACGTAGCAATCATATATTAGTAATATTGTATATATAAGTAAAATTTAAATAAATATGTATGAGTAGTAAATAATAAACGAGAAAATATTATAAAATATTGTAGAAATACCGTGCGAATGCCGTTAAATAACTCAAGTGATTAGTTTAATTTCAACAAAAAATAAATTAATGTCGTTTTTACTTGATAAAAAATCATAACAAAAACACTATGTCAATTACCGATGTATACGTACAAAAATACATTTTTTTTTTTTAAATAGTGAATGTTTTTGGTTTTATAACCGTTCGGCGTCCATACGTATATACACTTTTGTCTTTCGTATTTAACTTATACATAAAAAAAATAATATATAAAATACTTGTATTATAATATAAGTAACCATATAAAAAAACTGATAGCAAATTGATGAATTACCTTGTGATGAAAAAGTTTGGTAGAACTGTGATAAATAAGTTAATATTGACAGTCTGTCAGGTATTTCGACACAAACCATGTCTTCTGGGTCTAAAAGTGCAGGAATGCCTAGATGATTTTCAGCAACTCGAAAAGCTAACTCATTGTTGCCATAAACATCATTTTTGTCCAAATTCTCGTAATCACTGAAAAAGTAAAGAAATTATTGGATGATAATTAAAGTAGCATTTTTTTATCGTATTTCTACCCACAAAAGTTAATTGATTCACAAAAATAATACTTGAACGTTTGGGAACAAACAGATCATGTTTAACTATTCAAATGTATTACAGTTTTTAAGCAATAAATGTTATCTATATACATTTCAATGTTATATAACATTTTAATGTTCCACTAATAATGCCATTTATTTAAATATTAATTATTATTTAATTATTTTTACATGACTGATTATTAAAATATTTATCAGTTACTGATTATTTTTCTTATATGTAATTCTTAATTATTATACACCGTTTTAATTAAATCACTATTTTCGATATAGGTATAATATGTTTCGCTTAGAAGAACATACAAATAATATCTTATTTTACATGTCCAGGTGAAACGTGTTTTATTATTAAATCATTATAACTTTTAAAGTTAACTACCATTTTATTACAATATTGTTTACGAATTCAATAAAATACACACTATATACAATTATGTGCTCGTATCCAGTGTATAATTTTGACATTTTATATCTTTATTTTGACACATTAAAATAAAAAACCGTCACGAAAAAGTGTCCACCAAAAAGTGTCCACGAAAAGCGTTACCTAAATTAAGATACCCACTGGGGACTGTTACGAAAAAGCGTTATAGAAAAAAAAACCTAAATCTCCCTTATGGTTTGTTTCCATGGCAACCATGGTTTCGGTTTTGAAAAAATTTAAATTTGAATTTGAATAAAAAATTTTCACACATAGAATGTGTGAAAATTTCACAATAGACACAAAATGTCTCACTTAACGCGGACTCGTATGCGTTAATCATTTTTCTTAATAAGCTTATATAGAATGTGTGTGTGTGTGTTTTTTTTTTTTAAATACTATTATTATACCTATGTGTATCAAAACACCTTGGGTGGTATTAGGTTTTATTCTTAAATAAAATAACTAAAATAAGGTATCTCGTAAGTAAAAAAAAAAATATATCGAATTAAAAGACAAAAGGTTATATATTTTGAATAATTTTCGGATTTTTATGTTTATGAATTATGATAATAACAACAAATTTTAATCATATATTTACTTTCTGCAGTATTGTATCAATATTTAATACGACAAATAAAAAATAAAATGTAATATATCTATACACATAATATTTTAGATATATGTTTAAGAGTAAAGAAAGTGTAAGTAGGTATTAAATACGAAGTGATGTTTGTTACGGTCACGATTTTCTATGTGATACGTGCACTTCGTTTTCAATGTAATGAAAAATTATTTTTCCTCGGGTAATTTTCACGTCTATTTATTATTTCAAACGTATAAATCTCCCCGATGTTGTTGCTATTATATTTTTTTAGTTATTATTTAATAGAAGATGAGAAAAATACTAATTTCATGGGCATGGAAAATATGCTACAATAACCGAAGCGAATTACAGATATGAAACATATACGTTATACTGAAGTTAAACGACCTTGACACTTCGTCTTAATATATAGGAAGATTGTCAAAAAAATTAGCATCAACTATAATAACTATTATTCATACAGTAAAAGGTTATTAATCTTTATAAAAAAAAGATCAATAGAATTAAAATACGATATAATCATTCCATCACGTACTTTCCAACGATCTTTTTAGTTTTAACTTTACATATTTTAAAAACAATTGTTTCACAAACATAAATAATATATTTCGAGATACTCATACAATAGTATATTTAACGATTTTGTTTTAGTAAAAAATATAATATATACAGGTAGCCTATAAGTGATAGTAAAAATGTAACGAACATAAGAAGCAATATAGCGTAAGCAAAGCCTAATATAAAAATATAAATATTTTGGCTACATACACAGTGAATCAAAATTGATGCTATTGAAGTATTGTGCAGAAGACGGAAAAAAGAAATAATCTCAATTTTTAAAAGAACAAGTTACGTTTGTACATATTTGTGTACTGGGAACAATAACAAAATATAAAAAACGCCAACTATTAAGAATGTTTCCTGTTTCGGGGGAATGTTGGCAAACACTTAATATACAGTTATAAATAATACATATAAGCATATACATTTGTATATGGAAATACCCAAACGAGATATAATCAAGATAAAGTTCATTTATTTAACTATAATATGTATATATTATAATTTCCCTATTTTTCACTTGATAAAGTAGAAACTCGCATTTATTAGGTACTATATTTATATACATAGTACATACATTTATATACCATTTATATACATATTACATAGTATCAAAATAACATAGTTTATATAGTAATAAGTGACTTCTGTGAAGAAGTAAAATATAACACAAATAAATTTATCTTTAATCAAACACAGGTATTTACAATTTAAAATGTTAACTCGATACAAGATAAATAACTTATAATGGGTTCAAAGAATATAAAGAAAAAAAGAAAAAATAGTATGTTTTATATATGCACTCAAATTTTATTCGTGTATAAATTGTCAGATATTACCTTTAGACATAAATAATAAATTTATATTTATATTACTATTCTGTTTTATTTATTGAATTGTATTATTATTATTTTTTTTTTTTGTAATCACGTTTATTATTTTTGTTTTTAGATTTTTAACATTAAAATTAATTTTTACATTAGCTTGTACGATTCATGGATAAATAAAATGTTTGATTAATAGAATTTTGGTCTCACATATATGATATATTCAGACAAAAAAAAACAACTTTGAATGTGAAAAATCACTCAAAACGTTGCGCAATTGTAGTTAATAAACCAAATTTTTTTAGTCTACAGATAAATATAACGACTTTATCTTTATAGGAACAATATCAGCATTATCTTTTTTTCTTTTAATACCCTTTAATTAATTGCAAAAAATGATTGATTTTTTTTAATTGGATAATTTCATTAAATTTGTTTCGATATACAGTTCTAATTAAATATTTTATCTAAACACAATTATACAACGAATTTTTTAAGTGTAGATTAAATGAAAAAAATCATATACACACGATTAAATAAAAATTTTAAAATACTTACATCAACTCCGGTCTAAAATGATGAATAAGAGCACAAAATGCCAGACCATCTTTCCACGACGTAGACATATTCTCGATAGAAACTCCATCATATCCCTGGGTCACTCGCTTACACCATAATTCCAAAGCTTTAGTGCCACGTCTTTCTCCCATTGTACTTGTATAGAAAAACTAAAAAAAAAATAATAACACAAATAATTAACATAAACTAATATAAAAATTATATATATATAATTAAGTTTATCATAGATTAAAATAACGAATTAATAAAATATCAAATGTTATTCTTTTTATAATGTGTTATTTTTTGGAAAACGCAATTTTTGGAGATTCTCTATCATACAGCCTTTCTTATAACTCTTTACAGTTTAGTTAACATCTATCGATTGAAAAATTAACACGCGAAAGTCGCACCTACTTAAAACTTAAGAGAAGTATTTTTAAAGAATTTTCCTAAATTCATTGTATATAAATAATGAAATTTACAAAACGTAATAATAAGCATTATTTCCTAAAATATTATTAATAATAATAATAATAATAATAATAATAATAAGCAAACATTACTCATTTCAAATATTTCAAATATTACGAACTTTACGGTGGTATTAATCTTACCTAATAATTTTCTTAAAATGGACTCATGCATCTTATAATATTTATACGACAAATTATATATTCAAATAAACAAAACAAACTACGCAAAAACGATTTGACTACAAATACCGCAATTTTATTATTGTATATATTGTTTTGTGAAAATAAGAAACAAACTTTGGTCAACACGGGAACCTAATACCTAAACCTATAATTACTTTTATAAAGATATAAAAGTATATTATAATATATTATATATATTATATATAAAGTCAATATAAAGTATACACGAACACAATATCCATTCCAAAAAAAAAAACCAGGCGATATTTGTATGTGATAGCTCATTAATAATTTTCCGTTTCTTTTTTATTATTATTTCAAACGGTATCCGATTATTATACTGCAGTGAATATAATAGATTTACAACAATTGTTGTCTTGCGGTCAATACACACACATGTGAAGTATATAGACTAGATTATATTGTTGTGAATTTTGCTGGACTTTTTTTGTCGATGTCAAACCCGTTTGACGACACAATGAAACAGGTATTCTCTATTGTTAAATAACGGATTTTTTTTCGTTAAAATAAGTACGTATATTGGAAACACAAAGACTGTGCAATTTTTATTTATTCATTTTTTTTTTTTTTTTGGATGAACATCATCACTGGACTAAAATACAGAGGTCAATAACATGAAGATTTATCATCAGAATCTATATAAATTATAATTACTTTTTTTTTTATTTTAACCTATATACAAATTAAAAAAACAATACTAACAAAAAAAAAATAACATGTTATTATAGGAAATCCAAACCCGTAAAAAACAATTAACTTAAAATATATTTTATAAAAACACTATTTATGTATTTTTTGTACTTACATCATAAAAAATGTTACTTTTTTTTATCTGTTTTAATATAAAAACTTGAAACATTAATATTTGTATATTAAACATTATATTTATCTCGATTTAAATAAAGTTTCATACAAAAACAAGTTGGGAAAAATACTATATTATATTAAACTGGTTTCACGTTAAGTGGTTATATACATATATATTTATAGTTATTATTATCAAATATTGTTCTATATACAATATTTATTGTATATATAAATGTATATACCCCCTCCCCATGCATTTGAATTAAATGTACTTATAGTAAAATTGTTATTTTATTTTGTCTGTGAATAAAATTTTTACTTTAAAAAGTATTTTGTATGGTACCTCAATATATCGAATACAGATTGAAATTGATGTATATTAAAATAGATGGACGTAATTTCTTTATTTCCTAGTAGTTTTCAAGAAGATATCCAAATACAAAAGAAATGCCGGTATTATTATATATAGTTTTATATTTTCCTGTATATTTCTTTGAATAATTTTAACCTAAATTAACTGTCAAATCTTATAAAAACTGTAATAGGTAGTATACAAATTAGAAAACACTCAGATGCGTCTCCAAAACTTAAATTTCACTGCAAAATCATTACAAGGCTATAAGGCACAAGCTACCGTATATGGATTTAGCGGATATCAGAGTATACATTCTGTACGTCCTTGGTTTTTCTAAATATGGACAAAAATAAATGAAAATTCGTATAGTCGACTTGATATGTTTTCTGTTCCAATTCCACGTGAAGATATATCATCTAGATTTCCGTATAATATTATACTATATAGCAACATTACATATTAAACTAAAAGACACACACACACACACACACACACACACACATTAAAATCTTATATACACTATATACAACGATATAAAATTGTAAATTATCCAATACATAATACAAATAGCTACCTAACTAATACACCATTTAAAATAAAATTTAAATCGATTTTGCTTTAGGAAGAAATAATAGTAAAACGACTCAAATAAATTCTCGATTAAATTAATAAACCATCTTTAAGGTCAAGCTATTTATCGTTCAACTAAAATGTCTAAATTCAAAGCGTGCAAAATTAAATATATCTACATCGACTTTCTTACAATTATCTAAATTTATATTAGTTTGTACAAAAATAGAAATCTAGCTTAGTATAATATTATCGACATTTTGAATAAAGTTCGCGAAATGTAGGAAAAACATGTTAAATTTCAGTACTTTGTTTACAGATTAATGAGATTTCCTTGGTTGGCGCATATTTCATTGTAAGGGATGACGCATTTTATAAATGTTGCAGAATTAATTTTTAACCAATAAACGTAACCCTTAATATTAAAAAGTACGACAATTAGAAACATACAGTTGAAAACGTTTAACACACATTTAACGCTTGATTGAATATCACAAAAAAATGTTTATCCAATTCTAGTAATTTTTAATATAAATTATAATATATAAATATACATTTCTTTATAATTAAACTCGTGCATATATATTTATATTAAGATAAAAAAAAGACCCTACACAGAAAAGAGTCCAAAATTGCTAGTATTTTATATATACATTATAATACACCTGATGAAAATGGTACTTATAAAATACGAAGAATATTTAATAATCATATATTACCATTATAATTTACCAATACAATTACTACATAAAAATACAAGTCAAATATGAAATTGCTAATGTGATTATAATACAAAATAGAGAAAACACATGCATGTATCAAAATCTACATATAAGCGACCGGTTTTTCAAATGCATATATTACACCATAATAGACGACTGGTTAACGGTTTAAATAATAATGCAACTTTCCAGATGATGAGCAATTATTATAATTTTAAATATATAAAATGCTATATACATATATTTTTACTACTGTTTATACGCAGTTAATAACAGGTAAGATACCTGCAAGAGATAGGCCAAACCCCTATGGTCGGAATAGATGGGTAAGACAACACCTGCATTGGGAGAGTTCAAGTACGAGAAAATTGCAATGTACTTTGTTCTAGATATTAGTTAATTACACATAATATACAACACGGTAAAAGTATGCATGTTTCACATTGCAAACATAGTTTAGATTTTTTCAATAGACGTTAGGCAGTAATAAAAATGTATTCATTATTTTGTGAAATTCCAAAATTATCGTTATTTAACTAAATATTTACGGAAAGCATTCATAATTTGATTTAAGACGTAGTAATATATCTCAATTAATAACTATATATATAAAATAAAATTATATATATTTAAACAAATATATAAGGTAAGGTTAACCAACAAATATATTTCATAATATCAAGTTAGTACTTTATTTTTTTGTTACATATATTTAAATTTTGAAAAACAATAAACCATGCAAGTATATTAAAAATGATTAATATTTATTTTTAATAAAAAATATTACGTTGGATAACTAATGAAATTTCAAAAACACCAATTCGGCTAACAATGTTAGCAATATTCGTACAAACAATTGTATACGTTTATGTTATGATAAACCAAGTTACGTCATAATAATCGTGTTTTAATATGATAAAATATAATGATTATAATCTTTAATTACATTATTGGTAAGTACATATGTAGGGAACAATATTCAAAAATTTCCAAAATATAAAGAATGAATAGTAATGTATTTTTCTTGATGCGAATGTGTTCATACAAATAATAATAAAAAATACATTTTCAAAAATCTACACACGTCATAATAAAGTTTTTTATATTTATGTTTAGAATACTAACAACGGAACACTGGATGCATAGTAATTTGTATAAATCACGATTACAATCGTAATATAGAATAATACATAAGAAATATAAACAATGAACCAGCTTTATCACGTAATATGGTTAAGTTTTACCAAAGCGAACATATAATAAATTATTTGTCACGAGAATAATGTGATATGTAAATAGAAAATTTGACGGTGAACATAAAAATAATAGAGCTAAACTAATAAAATAAAACAAACGAAAATCGATAACTAATAGGTTTTCTAATTATTAATAATAGTTGTTTAATATGAACCTATAATAATCGTTAATTAGGTAATTATAAGTTATAAAACATTAACTAGGTAGCTAGTTAATAAATATAAATGAAATAATTAACTAATTTAAAATATTTTCATTTATAAAATTAAAAATTATAATTAGTTAAAATTCAATATTCAGTACTTTATCTAATTATATATATATATACCAATTAATTAACTAATTATTTATTAAATACGCAATACTATACAGTTATAATTAAAATAATTACAAAATTATAATGAGAAATCGATAATTAGTACAATATTGTTCATTTTATGGATTATGGATTTTATACTACAAAATACCTGATTCTGATACTATTTATGTCAATGCACTCCAGAGTAATAACACACTACTACCTGCCTGTCTATCTGTCTTTAACTTCCTGTGCGGAAGTAAATGCCACTGTATATATACAGGTTCAAGCCATACTCTCATATTCCATTACCTACAGACTTTTCCCACACCGAACAAGTTCATTTGTGTTTCCGGATCACTGAACATATATAGAAGACAGATCTCCGTCCGGTTGACGTTCGGGTTTACGAGGAAACCAGTTTAGCCACGTGATAATAATAATGGTCAAGTTACACTCAGACCAAACAATACTCAAATTACAGTATTATGTTAGCGGATTATATATATATATATATATGCAAATAATTATCATATGATACTGTGTTGTAGATATTTTATGTATAACGTGTTTATTAATCACGAACATATATACTTCAAAGTCACAACAAGTATACTTATATACATACTATAATGTATTATTGATCGATGAGTAGTGAAACTGACGAGAGACAAATATTTCTCAGTACAAATTAATCATCAATTTAGATTTGTGTGCAAAAGTAATTTTTTTAGTATCCAAAATTAATCCATTATTGTACTTTATGTAATAGACATGCTTTATATTTTAAATTATAAACTAAATGAAGTATAATAAACTTTCGTATTTCGATCGGACGATTTATCTGTACGTAAGCCTATTTTGATTTTAAAAACAATTAACACACAATTTTACAAAATTATTAATAAAAACAAACGTGATTAAAATAAATATGTAATCACAACATTAACCTAATTAGTTATACTTGAGTAAATGAGTGAGTAACCTAAATTACTAATTGCTCATCGCTATACTATAAGTAGCAATATCGAACATTTAAATCGCTATTTAAATATTATATTTATACCTAGGCACCTAATTTTTTTAATTTAATGTTAATGGTACTTATTTGAATTGTTTTATTCTATCTAATATATTATACTCTTGAAATTATGAAAATATAAGTATATAATATCAGAGCCGTAGTAAGGGAGGGCGAAAAATGCCTGCGCTCCGGGCGCAAAATTTTAGAAATTAAAAAATTAATATAATAACAATATAAAAATGTTAATAATTAACAATATAAAAGGGCGCAATTTTAAGTTTTGTCTCGGGTGCAATATTCAGTTGCAACGGCTCTGTATAATATCATACCATTAGTTTTTTAACATTTAACTTATAAGGTACCTAATGTTAAACTAATTTGTAAATATATTTTAACATGTTTATTGTCGTAACTATTGTAACTCAAAATTTATGGTAATTTATTTGTACGTGATGTAAGATAAACCGTCGACACAAAGTAAAATAACTAAGGTCAATCCACACTGTTTACTGTAGTGTATAAACTAATGTATATCCAGGAGTGTTAATTTTATGAGACAATATTCCCGACAATTATTATTATTCATTCTATTTATTATTTTACAATGTCTCATAAGAAAGATATTACTCGAGATAAAAATATGAAAGATAATTTAATCAAACATTTTTCATTGGGACAAAAACATCTAAACTATAAAAACTGATATGTAATTAACTTATTAAAATTAATGGAACCTAGCAGAAATTAATACTTTTAGAAATTTTTAACAAACTTAAAAATATCAATCGAATATTAATTTGTATACTCATCTGGAAACATGAAATATGTAAACCATCTGCCTTTTTACTCAATAAATTTGGTTGGTTATACTGGATCTAAAAGAACTGTTGTACTCGCAATATTTCTTTCTTTCATTTTCATCGCTTACAAATAGCGTTTGATTTATCCGACAACCATAGGGGTTCTTACAAACGCCTATTATTAACCGGCTGGCTTTAAAAAAAAAGAATAAACTCAAAAAAAAAAATTAAAACCGTATTTTTTAAGAACAAGTATCGGTTCACAAATATAGATACAAATTAAAAGGCTAATTTTTTTCAGGCTTGGGGAACCGAAAAAACCTGTTATGATTTAATCTGGCCTCCGGGGACAATGGTTTTTATTTTATTATTCTACCTCATACCTAGTGGTTATTTACCAGCCCAATGTTAATGTTGTTTTGTTGATCAAACGAACTGGTTGCCGACACTCAGCGCCGAGAATTCGTGACCTAATAATCCTATTTTGATTTTCTTACCAATACAAAGCAAACCTCTTATCAACATTATCTACCACGAATGATTTGCCCAATACAAATTTAAAAAAACCCATGTTTTTCATATTCATTATATTATATTTTTAAAATCTACAATTGTATTGAACGTAGTTGAAAAACATACGATTTTAAAATAATAAAACAAAAATCCGTGAAACGTAATTATATAATTTTTAAGACCACACAATATATGCTTTTAACTTTAATATGAAAGTATATAAAACAATTTATTAATGCAAATCTTAGTTGAACGAACGAACGTAATAAAATTATGAAAATTATACATCACAATTTGGGTTATTTTATAATCAACTTTAAATATTAAAAGGATGTACATTAATGTTTTTAATGACTTTGTATTAAAAACGACCCTTTTATTATACGCCTTTTCTGTTTCTCGTCCCCAAATAATAATAATACAAGTCACTAATTAAGAAAATATCCATTGGACAATGAACAGGTAAACGTTTTTTTTTTTTTCAATATAATAAACGTCATACAACAAGTTGTATAAAAATTATCTATTGTTTGTCGGCATATTTATGTTCTGGTTAGAATTCTGTAGGGGAGAAGAAATAGTAGTGAAGTACGTTTTACACACAAACAAAAAGTAAGAATAAGAGGGATAAGATCTGGTTAAACAATAACTATGGATGAATTCTATATACACTGATATGTTTTTCACGCATCATACTACCTGTAGGCCTCTACAATCACGTAGGTATTAAAAAAGTGAACCGACTGTTGGAAGGTGGTTTGGGTTTGACTTCTACCTGGCAATAAAATATTCTTACAACGCAGATGTCTACACTACCCTCTTTATAATCTAAAATCGCAGGGGGTCAGACGGCTGACCATTTATTAAGCCGTAAAAATACATTTCCCCCCGGGTAAACCCTTCAAAATACTTTTATGTGTTAATTTATCAGAAATATCCCGAAAACGTTAAAATTAATAATTCTATAATTGACGATTATTTTAATGGATGATAATAAATCAATAGATTACATAAAATACATATGGCTACAAGGAATTCGATATTTATAGAATGTAAAAAGAACACCTGCTTACATAACATATGATTTTTACAAACAATTATATAATTAAATTTAGTTTTAATTAAAAAAATAAAATATATAGGTAAGCATTTTTATGTTTTCGTGATAAAATAGATATTGTATTTAATTTTTGTTCGAACATCACAAATGTCAATTTAAAACAAAATTTAACACAGCTTTTTACTGAATTTATTTCTAAGACGGGTAACCAGAATAAGTAATGTGTTAACCAGAGATTACCCATAATAGTCTGCTTACCTATTTCAACAACTTACAACTTACAATGAAAGAAAATACAATTTTCGAACCTAACAGGTAACGAATGGCAAAATATTATCAATGTGTTATTATAATATTATCAATATTATCAATCTACAATAAAATTAATATGTATCATAGAACGATATATTTTAAGTTATACCTGTACATTTTCAAAACTAATTAATTTCACATAAGAACCAATTAATAAAAATATATTTAATTCTCAAGATTAAACGACCTAGTAAAATAAAAAAAACATTTGTCGGAAAATAGTTATATAAAATCAATACGAGTATAAACAACAATTGATAAAATTGAAAAGATAATTTTTATTAAATTCGTGAACCTATATCAACGTCATATTTTTGTCTGACACGATTAACAATTTTTAGGTTTTACAAACATGATTATTACAGACACTATTATAGAAATAGTGATTGACAAATGACATTTAAAATAACATGTAAAACGTACTGACCCGGTTTAGGAAATTTAGCTTCAAATTTTATCTTCGTCTCCGGCCGACTGGAAATCGATATTTGGGCGTAATAAGGTGTACGCCGAAAATATATTTTCGCCGATATTGTTGTATACAATGTATTAGCTGCGAAATTAGCACAAACTAATAAATAATTAAAAAACACGGTTTACACGAATAAACTGAATATTTCGAAATGAAAACCGTCCAAGAATAATATATTCCGTCGAAGTAATAATATAGCGGAGAAACACGGACCGTCACACGGAAACGCTACCGATCAACTTAACGCACAACGCATGTGTGTGCGAGGCGATTACCAACACGCAAAATAAAACGGTCTATGGACCTCAGCAGCAACAGTTACGCAGTGTGACCATATAGTGTGACGACGATGAACATTCGATTACAGCCGATGCGGTTTGTAGGTCGGCCCGTCTGTGTAACCATCACCGGGGTTGCAGATGATTTATTATCTACAACCGCGGTGGCCACGGGTTGAATAATTTTGTTATCAATTTCAGTCGAGAATAATCCTTATCGTGGTTATCATAAAATTCCATACGCAGTGCGCCATTTGTAATAAGTTGAATGTTTGTCGTTACTAACGGTCATAAAATAGTAAATACCGAAAATGTTAGTGCTTATTAAACGGTTAATTATTAATTATTATTAATTTTTTTTTTTTGTATTTTGTTCCTCTTATACTCAATTGTATTTATACTTAGTGCTATATTACACTTACTTGCCACTCAAATATTACATTTTGTAATGTCGTTACAATGTTCGTGCACCATAGAATGGTTAAACGCCCAGGGTGTCGTTTTGAAACGTTTCAAGTCAATGTCAGTTAAATTAATGCTGGCCCGCAATGATTTCCGAGATATTTTCATAGATGTGACAGCCGAAAAAGGGGTAATTCACCGGTTCGCGTTGAAAGATATCACAGTGCACAAACGTTTTGCTGGGGATGGTAAAGCGACAATTAGTTTTAAATCCGATAGAGTCATGTTGATGCTTTCGAATGCTCCCGTTGCACAGCTTGCTGATTTTCTAAAAACTCTTTTTGTCAAGGTGACAGGTCGTAAAGAATCACCTCAGGTATGCATAATTAATACAACATGTGGCATATGTCTTACTTGTACCCATTGATTGTTTGTGACTGTAGATAAAAGCGAAGGAACGACTTTTTGCTGTTAAAAGTAGTGTTACTCAAGAAATCAGTCCTATAAATACAAAAGATGTTGGACGAATTGATAATAAACTGGAAGGTCCGTGTAAAAAGAAAAAAAAATTGGACAACGATTTGATAAAACTAGAAGTGAAAAAGAATTATTTAACTAATTTTAGTGATAAATTAACCGATGAACAACGGGAGGTGGTTGATGCTATTAACGCCAATAATAATATATTTTTTACTGGTAAGTAGAATATTGTTGTATTGTATGAGTAAGTACTGAATTGAATATGTTAATTGAAATATGTACTGAAAAAAAAAATAAAATGCAGATACCGGTTTCTAACTTTATTCAAGAAATTCTGATATAGAGTATCATAATGTACCAAATAAAAGTATTTTAAAATATTTTGTATTGATGGTAAAATTTAACATTTCAAATTATTATTGGAGTAAAAAATTAAAAACAAAAAGTATTTAAATTATTGTAGTCAAAATAAAATGTAATTATAATATATTTCCATAATATAATTAGGTTAGCTTGTTGAAGATATTTACGTTTGATTTGTTAATAAACAGAATTTTTCAAAATGATTTTTAGGTAGCGCTGGAACAGGCAAATCATTTTTATTACGTTACATTGTAAATATTTTACCACCCGATGTAACAATGGTAACTGCTAGTACAGGTTCTTCAGCCTGTCTTATTGGTGGAGTTACATTGCACTCTTTTGCTGGGATTGGTAATGGAGAATGCACTGTTGAAAGAGGTATTGAATTAGTTTCCAAATCCTCAAGTGCGCAAGTTTGGCGAAAATGTAAAATATTAATCATTGATGAAATATCAATGGTAGATGGAGAATATTTTGAAGTTATTATATTATTTACTTTAAATTTTATTATATTATTATTAAAGCAGATTTTCTTAATATGTATATATGTAATACATTTTTAGAAACTTGATAAAATAGCAAAAGCTGTACGTAAACGAGATGAACCTTTTGGGGGTATAAAATTAATATTGTGCGGTGATTTTTTACAATTGCCGCCTGTTAAACAAGGAAGAACTAGATTTTGCTTTCAAACAGCAACTTGGAAACATTGTAGTTTTCGTTGTTTCAATTTGAAGCGTGTGCATAGACAGTCAGATAATGAATTTATAAATATTTTAAACAATCTACGTTTAGGAAAGTAAGAAGACTGTTTAAAAATGTAAAAATATATTTAACTAAGTTAAATAATTTAAAAAGATAAACTAATTGAAATCCATTTTAATTTAGAGTAGAACCGGATACTGCTGCTAAGTTAAAAGCGACATCGTTTAATTTGTTAGAACAAAATGGAATTGCACCGACACGTCTTTGTTGTCGGACTGCTGACGCTCAAATGATTAATCAAAAAAAGTTATCTGATTTACCGAGCAAAGAATATAAATTTGAAGCTTTTGATAGTGGTTCAACCAAAACCTTAGATGATCATACTCCTGTTGCAAAAACTATTATTCTTAAGGCTGGTGCTCAAATAATGTTATTAAAAAATATAAGTGTATCTTCAGGACTAGTAAATGGTGCTAGAGGAGTAATCAAAGACTTTGATAAAAACGGTTAGTTGAAAAATTACTATTAGATTTAACTTAAAATTATTTTTCAAATGGTTGAATGAGTCAAGAAACGAATATTTAATTTGTCTGAACATTCAGTATTTTGTCCGTTTTTTTTTAACTATATTTTTTTATCTCCAACTCCCTATATGAGTAAATCTTAAATGTAATATTATGTCTATCAATGATGTGATATATTATATATAATATATATCTGTTATTTAAGATTTTAAAATATTGTTGATAATTTGTTTTGCTTTTTATTAATGTTTATAATTAAAATATTTAAGTAAATCCTGCAAAAGATGAATTATACCATTTATTAAAACTGAAAATGTATTGATCGTTAATTCATTTTACATATATTTACTTACTTAAAAAACGAAAATGTATTTATTTAAAAATTAATTTTAATAAATATAATTTTTCTTATCCTAAATAGTTCCGTTTTGAACTAGTTTTACATGAATATTCACATACGGTGGGTAATGGTGTTTTCTTGTGGTAGCTATACAAAAAAAATATATTAAATTTAATAAATAAATATAAATTTCATACAAACATAAAAAAAAATGTTTAATTTTTTTAATTGTAATGTTATTACTAATTGACAATATTTTAGGTTCTCCTATTGTCCAGTTTAAAAGTGGTAATACAGTTCCTATTAAATCCGAAAAGTGGATAGTCAAAACACCTAGCGGACAATTTAATTCAAGGCAGCAAATACCTTTGAAACTAGCTTGGGCATTTTCTATTCATAAATCACAGGTTTAATAACAAAATATTATTTAATATTTATGTAAATAGTAATTTTTTTTTTTTTTTTACAGGGTTTGACTCTGGATTGTGTTGAAATATCTTTAGGACGAGTATTTGAAGCAGGGCAGGCTTATGTTGCATTGTCTAGAGCTAAAAGTTTAGTATCTTTGAGAATTTTAGATTTCAACAAGAAACATGTTTGGGCAAACCCTGATGTGATAGCATTTTATAAAACATTAGATTGTTCAATCTATTAAAATACACATTTTAAATAGAACATATTATTTAAAATAAAAAGTATTTTGATTGATAATATTTTCATTTGAAACTATTCATCTATTATAAATCATTAAATTAATCTAATTAATTACAAAATAAAATAAAAATAATTATAATTAGGTTATTTGTTTATGAAATAATTGTATTAATGTCAAAGAGAGTTAAAAGTTCTTAATTTGTCTCAAACAATTCTATTTCTAATTTTATTTATATTTTTGACCACTAATATTTTACATACGGTATACATTTCTGAACCATTTATATTCACGTATAAGGTAATTCCTTATTATTATAAAATTAAGACATTAAAGAATCATTTTAAATTATTTTATTTATTGATCTAACTTAATACAAATAATATGTGTATCATGCATTTGTCATAATAGAAGTCTAAAGTTTCTATTGCTAATAATAATTTTATGCTACAAAAATGTGTATCTAAAGAATAGTTTGATTATGAGATCAATGACAATGAAATGATTTCATGTATATTTCTTTACAGAATAAATGCATGTTTTTCACGATTATTTATTTAATAATTCATAATTATTAATATATCATTAAATAATTTTATTAATTTCTATTTTTCCTAATAAACATATTCCTATCAAATGTATTTAAATTAAATTTTAATAAAGCTAAATTATTAACTGTTTTAACTTTTTAGATTTATTATATTATTGTATTATTATATAACAATTTTTTTTTTAAAGGGGCCTGCAATTAAAAAAGCCAAATTTATATTATATTTTGTACAATGAATTATTGAGTTAACTGTAATGCATAATTTATAATTGTAAATACTAGTATCATGTATAATTAAGCTCAGAACAATAATAATTTAACATTTAAAAGTTTCCACTGATTTTAAATGTGTTATGCGATAGTCATTAAATAATAAATGATTAAAATCAAATGTTTTTTTTAACCCTGCTTTCAAATCCCATAGTTGATTAGGGGTTTGACCCTTCTAATATCATAAAATTATTTAGTTCATAGCTTTACAGGTTGAATTGTTTTAATTTTAAAATGTGTAGTTTGTATTTCTTTCTAATATACATTTTAAAAACAACTCAAATTAAAAAATGCACAAAATGATTTTAAAAAAATATTTCTTCAACGAAATTTGTATAATAGAAATTCTAAAAGAAACGTGGGCTAGAATAAAATTATTTTAAGTTCCATGTTTTATCGAAAACTTGTGTATGAGACATAGACTAAGTATAAGGTCTACGGCAGATGTCTCCAACCTACATCTTCGTCAAGCTTTTCAAACCAACCCTCCAAGTTTACTAAAGTTTTGACAATATTATTTATTTATCAATAGTATTTCCTACTAAAAGCAAAAAAAAGAAAATTATAATAATAAAATAAATGGTTTTTCGTTAGTTGTTGTTCTTAATAACTAAAAATAGCAAAAACCTGACGTCCGCGATCGTAAACGATTCGAAAATCGTGAATCGTTGTAAAACGCGCGACTTCCAGCATACATAATATATTTTAATCAGTTTAATATTATTTCTTGTCGAGTGTTGTTCTTTTCACTGTAATCTTGGCCTGCGATGCCAAAGCTTATCTCAGATTTGGCCCGCCATAAAATAAGGTTGGAGACCCCCTGGTCAATGATATGAGAACACTAATTTTGTTATCTATTATCAGGAAATGTATTTTAACCGCATGTTACAGAATTGATAATTGATAATGAATTAAATTTTAACTTAAATTGTTATTCAAAACTTGAAAATAATAAATAAATGAATTACTTGTGTGTTCTGAATTGTATTGGAATAATTTCTACTTTTAACGATGTTTAATTTAAATAAATTGCTGTTAACGTTAACTCGTCGACAATTGCGTAGAACGAGATCGTTTTTGACGGATGCGTACAAATGTGACGAGGTATGGCAAGAACGGCTAGATTGTTTATTGTTGAAGAAAGTCGAACCAGAATTATTATACCACAAGTTATCTACAATTTTAGAGAACGATACAAAGCAAATAAACGCTGTAGACTTGGATATATTTGCCAACTCGTTAACCGATAAAACATACTTAGAGGAATTAGAGTATCTGACGCTCAAGTTCCGCCTATCAGCTCAAACCGGCACATTACTACCATCTACGCATCACGCTGTTATTCGATTATTTCTTGGCGTCAAAAAACACCAATGACCTTGATTAGGATACTGAAAGATAGACTAAATTATGGTATTTTCCCTGATTATTATTTATGTAATTTACTAATGGATACGTTCTTAAAACAAAACAATTTTCGAAATGCAGCAGTGATTGCTTCCAATCAAATGTTACAAGAAGAATTTGACAATGATATTACTAAAACTATGGGATTATATTCTTGTTTGAAATATATCATTAATCCAACCGATTGGGAAGAAGCGAAAGTGGAGGTAGATGAAAAAAATGATAGAGATGATGATGAAGAAGACAAAAGAGTACGTGTAGACTTCATCAGAAATCCCTATTTTGATGATCACTTTGATCTGACAGATGGTGATCACTTGGTTGGAAAAACTATGTTAGCAATCAGTAAAACTGACAATACTGTGATGGGCAATAGTTTCAAAGCTATTGGATTAGCTTATTACAACCGATGGAATGAGTTAGATAGCTATCTAAAAAAGTTTGAAGGTGCAGTTTATTCTGAAACAGTAGAGTTGGCTAATGCGGTTATAGATAAACGAGTGCCCGAAAATGCTGAAAAGTTGAAAGATGAGTTTTCTAAATTAAAAATTGAAAAAAAAAGTTTAAGTGAGGAAACAAAAAATGCTGTAATTGAGGCAGTAAATAAAAGTGAAGAAAAAGAAATTCAACTTCAAAAAACAGTATGTAAATATAGTTTAAATTTAATTTTAATTAAATTTTTAATTTATTTCTCATTTAATTTATATTTCAGATTTACAAAGAATGGGAATCTTTTAGGCGAGATGAATTACAAAGGTACATGGAACATAAAAATAAAATGAAACGTTTACAAAAGATACAACAGGTTAAACAAGATCTAAAAGAAAAAGAACAATTATTGTTCTTCTTTGACAATGAACACAAACACGACCTAGTAATTGAAGAAAAACAAAAAAGAATGAAAAAGAAAGTGGCTAAAGCTAAGAGTCCCAAAGAAGATTTAACGTATATACCACCAGAAATCAGAAAACCTGGTTTTAAACACGATTAAACAAAATATAGGATTAAGTTTAAAAGCTATTTAGTAGATATAATTTATATATATATATATGACAAATGACATAAAATAAAACTTTGTGTTTGAAACCAATATTCTGTTTAAATCCTTGAATTAAAACATAATTCAAATTTGTTAATAATATAATTTTCAAATCAAACAAAATATTCCATTTTATTATCTTGTTATTTATTTATATTTTAACCATATAATCTGAAATTTTAAAAATTAATTTTATATAAAAATTATAAATCTATGGTTGGATAATAGGATTTAAATTAATTTTACATGAATCGGTTTTATTTATTTTTTGCAATGAATGTAATAAAACATAAAATTATGTATGTTTATTAAATACTTTACTCTATTATTGATAAAATAAACACATTCATTTATAACAATTTATACATTATCTAAAATCAATAATATAATTAGATCAATCTAGAAAAGAAAATCTTGTTAACTTTAATATTTATTTCATTACGTTTTAAAACATAACTACTTTTTAAATATAAACTTGACCTATTTCTTTACTATAATATATCGTGATGCCCTTTGGGTAATAAGTCCCAAGTTCAAAATTAATAAATGTACAGTGTACAAATTCTTATGTTGTATAATAATTTAAACAAACATATATTCCTACTTGAATAACTTTTATACATTTTAGTTATGATTAGTGTAATAGATTTGGTTCTTTATACCTAATAAGATATTTTTTGTTAAATATAATTTTAGTACTTGAAAATACTGAAAATTCTAAAAATTACATAAATTAAACCACTTACTTTGTTGTTCAATTACATATGTAATTACTTGTAATTAGTTATGCAAATTCTCTAAATTACTATTAATGCATAATAGTTTCTTTTTTAAATTATTTATAAAATCACTTACAATTTTATAATGGGAGGTATACCATATTATTATTTACACAGAGAATTAATATTGCTGAATTACAGTTTAAATTATCTAGTAAATAGTTCAGAATAAGAAACCAAAATTGAGATATAAATGAATTACTCGTTTGCGATATCATATTGTGTATGTGATTATTTATCTAGTGACTGTATTACAAAAATATTTTAAACTGATGTGTTTTTCATGGGTAGATTAAATATTTTAGATTCTTTTCGAAGTGACAAATTTATTGGGTTAAAAAAAAATATTGTATTTTATCTGTGAACACTTTTTCTTGTAAAAGGGGTGTTCGGATGATCTTTACATGCACTATGTTACAATCTGTAGTGAATTTATGTATTAAATTTCAGTCAGCAAACATAATTATGAATGACTTCATAATTTCGATTCTAATAAAATCATAAGTATATTATATGTAAGCATCAGCATGCTTAACTGAAATGAGCAGTTGAGCGAAGTGTAGAAATGAACTGTTCTTTAATTTCTTTAGTTTAATGTAATGAAAAACAACGGCACAAAATACCCGCACAGAATTGTCGACATATTTATTTTAAGCATGGATAATTTGTTAATTTTTTAACAGCTCAAAATCGAATACAAGCTTACACGTTTTTAATATTTAATAAATAATATTTAATGTTAACTCCTTAGAATCGTTTTACGAATACAACGCGATTCATCGCATAGCATCCGTGGCTCGGTTTATACCTTTTTATTGTTATCGACTTCCCTCGAAAACAAAATCGTAAATCGCAACTGGGTTTGTTTAGGTACGTTCAAATGTCTAATATAGGTACAGTACCAAATTTCAGAAAATCTTACGATTTCTACATTTATTCCGAATTATTGTGCCCTTCTCTCCTAAAAAAATAGTGCGTGTCTGTAATATATATTTGTGATTTATGACTTTCGAATCAATAATGGATAATTCTAGTATTCTACACATACAGGAACAAAGTTTCATGGGGGGGGGAGTGGGGGTTTAGAACCGAATCATATATTTTCAACTATTAGATTTAAATACTATATTATGTCGTGTACGATAAAATTGTGTCTAAATGCGGTTTAACATGTGGCGTGTAAATAGTGTGTATCCACCTTAAAAAATTAAATTAATTATAACTTAAAAAAATTCGAAGGGTGTCTGAACCCCCAAAACCCCCTCTCAAATACGGCCTTGCATACAGGTACATATCAATATGATAATATGATGTGTTATTCAACATTCAATCAACGTTTAAAAACATAACGAATAAAATAAACTACACAGAGCGTTTCTATAACTTTAAACTGTACGTGTACCCGCCGGCAGTTCTACATGGTTCGTATCAACCCAAGTATACCGACCCCGTGTTCATTCTTATTGACACGATTTTGTAACTATAAATATTAATCTATACGGCAAATAAGTATGGAAGGAAGTCGATAATTGTAAATGTTCGTTTTGTTTTTTCTACACGCGAACAATTTACAAGTATTACGTGTTTATTTATACCCGCCGAGTAAAAACGAATGCATGTATATAAATTATTCGTAGTTGTTACAATTACATAACGTACAATCTGCGACCGGTCTACGGTGCACGTACACCAGTACTTGTAATTGTTTTGACGTATTGCAACTAGAATTATATAAATATACAATCATATGTCGCACGTGTACGTTTCTCGATTATTGCTTTAACGCGATGCATGTGACATATCAAATCAACGAATATGTTCGTTCGTTACAGCTCGTATACTAATATTTCGAACGGTTCGTTATACGAATTTGAAATCGTCCGGAAGAATTCGTCGTATGGGTAGCACGTGACATTTACACAGCGGTAAGTATCAAACAAATTGTATAATACCCGTTCGACATTACTAAAGTTAATCGAACAATCATATATTTGATGTCCAAATTACCGACACTTGAACGTTATTGTCGTAATAACGTTGCCGAGCGAAAATCCAAAAATCGATCGAGTACAATAACGCCAAACCGGAATTATCGATGTTTACGGTCAGCAATCGTTTCGATCGCCGGCCAACCGGTCGGCCGGCCGTCTTACAGTGTAGGAACCGCAACGTGTCCAAAGAGGTTAGACTATTGTAGAAAACCGACGTCCACGAAAATGCGTTGCCGCGCCGTCGCGCGCGCAGTCGGCGCGTATGGCGAAAAGGGGCTGTGCCCGGTGCGGCGGCAATAACGGATAATATTTATTACACGTCGTGCATACAGAGTGATGCCAAAACGACAAACTCGTTTCTTTCTCGTCGACGTGTCCGACGATTGGGAGGGTGTTGGCCACTCGATTGTTGACCGACGTGATTTCCATCGGCGTCTAAAACAATATACGTTGGTATTAATTGTTCTGATTTGGCTCGTGTCGAAACGTCGTTCTCGCGGCGTATCAAATAAACACGATTGTGCACGAAACGGTACGGCCGAAATTTATCGATCGTTTTCAAAACGTACGATCGGAGTCGATAAAATCCGAAAAACGTTACGACTGTAACGACCGCCCCATTAATAATATACGACCAGCGTGAATATTTGATATTCCGAATACGCTCGGGGGACGGTGGATAACGGTACGAAAAAAAAAAAAAAATAGGAAAATACAAAATACTAATAAATTTAGCACGCGAATCGAGCGGAACCGTATTAGCTGGAAAATACGCTGTGGAACGAACGACGACGACCAAACGAACGCCGCGCACCCTGTACGTCCACGCGATAGTCGCGACGGATGCCGCCGCCGTCGCCGTGTGTTATGCCGACCGCTTAAATAGCAAAAACTGGCGGCAACCCGGCCCAGTCTGCCGAACGCGCACCACCGACGTGTACGTGCGTTTTTACGTGTACGTCGTCGTCGTTTTTTTTTTAAATATATATATATATATATATACACATTTGTATGTATATATATGTATATATGTATGTGTATCTTTAATAATATTATACACGTGAGTTAATGTAAATACAAAAGGTAATATTCTCCTGTCGCGTGCTCGGTCGAACGTCAAGAATAACGTACGCGGTGGTGAGTAACACGTATTATTATTTTATTTTTCTATTTTATCTCCGTACGCGTATTGACGTCTAAAAATATTCCGCCGGCGGAAGAGTCGTCGCGGTCGGAGAAATATGCCGTTTTTTTTTGTTTTTTTTTGGTTATGTCCGTTCTCGGGCCGGTGGTCGTCGGCGGCGGCGCCCGCTCACGAGTTTTTACGCCGTTCCGACCAACTGCTCTGCCCCTCGTGCCACGCGCGCGTACACGTCTCGTTTCCGTAAATCAATAGCGTGTACCGCCGGACCATCCCCGTAACCCGCGACCGCTTGTCCGCGTGACGACGACCTTAACGGAGGGAGGCGAAACGTTTGTGTGTACGTACGCGAGTTTCTCGCGTTGCCGGCGGGGTTTTTTCTTCGCGCGCGCGTTATCCGAGTAACGTTGTCGTCGACGGTCCCCGTTTAGAACGTCGTTTTCGTTCTCACGGCGTGTTTGTATGAAATATCGTTTTTTTTTTTTTTCCCGTCCCGACCCCGTGCACGTGATTCGTATGGTTTTTATTTTTCTCCTGTCCTCCGACCATCTTTGTCCTGTGCACGTCACCGCCGCCCGTCGCCGCCGCCGCCGCCGCCGCCGACCCGCCGGCCGCCCCACCGCGCCAACGCTACCGCCTTCGACGTCGCGCGTACCGCATGAACAACTACCGGCCAAGCCGGTGACCTCTGCGCGTGATACCGTATTAACCATTGTGTGTTGTGCAACGCGCGAGATCGTATGGCAAAATTTGATCGGTGGAACGAGTTTTATTCGTTTTTTTTCTCTCTCTCTCCGAAAATTCCAACCGAACCCGTGTCGGTCGGCGGGACGATCGTATGTTTTCCGTCGGTTTCATCGCGAACCACAACCGTTGTACAAACAACACCGCGCGGCACACCGTTTATCGTCGGACGTTTCCTTCGCCCATTCGTGTTAATACGAAATGTATTCTTCTCGTGCGCACACGCGGTGACCCGCATTGCTGCTTGCACGTACCCAATACAAAAAAACAAATGACAACAAGAATGTGTGACCTGAAATGCTGATCCAAACGGTTGTTTATGCGGACGAAACGCGCGTCGTGTTAGGCAGCGTATGAGACGAGAACGCGTAACTCGATATACGCAATGTGGCGGGGTAGGCTTTTGCCCTTCAAAACGATATATTAATCCGATTCGTGTCGCGTAATATACTTATATATACATACACATCTGTTCGAACAAACAGCATAGGCTTATTATCGACTTTGGTTGATGACAAATCGTCTACTTATACAGTTATTCCGTCCACTGACTTTAAACGAAATCATTCGACGATAAGTAAAAAATAATTTGATCAAAACTTTACGACATATATTTTTAAGCGATTGATAAACGAGGGCGTTTTTTTAATGTTTAAAGTTTTTATATAGTTGGATCGGTGTTATTTAAAAATAAAAATTTTTGTCCAAGTAGTATTAACCTGGTTTTGAATTGTACGGAAAGAGGCACTCAAAGCCGCCCGACATGGTAAGTTTTGGCCTCGAGATATTTTTATTTTGGGATTTCTCAATTTTAATTGGTTTTCTTTAAACGTTTTAAAATAATATATAAACATGCTAATCGTAATATATATATATTATAAACAATTTCATGTTGAAATAATAAATGTTTGCTTTTACGTTTATTAAATTGCTTAATTTTCATAACTGATTATTGACAGTAGATAGATTTAACAGAAGGGTTTAAAAGGTTTCTTTTATAATCGTATTTAATACAATCCGTATTTATTTTTATTTTGTGATGGAAATTTCTTATATTTTTATTTTTACAGAGTATTATTTATTGTGTGACAATTGATGCATGCATTTTATTAGTCTGTATCTTAGTTTTTTAATTTATAATTTAAATGCGCCTATATTTTATCCAATGTGCTTATCGAGGAATTATTTTTTTCTAATAAATTGTGTATAATACGAGTTAATATTTTGTGCATGATATATTATGAACCGGTGAATAGGTGAATTCTATAATCAATCCGACTGGTCATGCACATTGTAGACAAGAAGAATATCGGAATATTTTTTTTCTTATTCGTATAAACGTTTTATAATCATTATAAATCATTGTAAACTTTACAATATAACACAATATTAGCAGTATTAAAATGTTATGTAAAGTAAAACATTTTTTACCATTAAATTAATACTTGTATATTTTGAGTTTCTTGTTGTTTTTTTATGAAACTATTTATTTCATCTATTCGTCTAAAAACTACCAAACTTGATTTTCTTTACTTTGTTAGAAATTTATGACATGTTCAAATATTAATAACTAGTGTTTAGATGAAAATATGTACAAATTCACCATTATTGAACAATATATATTTTTAACATTCTTTTTAATTCTTTTTTAGCTCACTAATAACTAGCGTCTAATAACTAGTTTTTATTTTTTCACGTTTTTGAAATTTGTTTTTATTTAATTAAAAGTAGGTATTTCATTATAATTAGAGTTCGGATGCTTAGACTTTTTTTCTATTGGTCTAATGTGAATAATTATATCAGCTATAAATTTGATTCATACTACGTAGGATAAACATATGAAATTTGATTTCGGTTTATTTTGATTTTTTTTTATATTTTTTATTTTTATCATTTTTATCATAATGTGTGATGGCTCAAATTGGTTTTATCTCGTTGTTTATATATTTTTTCTGGTGTTCTTATATATACGTTGTATTTTTTATTATTATTTATCATATTATATACATATATATTTTAATTTCTCTGGGTAAAACAAACATTAATATTTAAAATGTTTAACTAACTGTAACCTGTAATAATCATAGTAACTACTTATATATATATATATATAGTTAAAAGAATAAAAAAAATGTGGGTTATTTATAGATTTGTTTAAATAAATTGTTGGTGCTTTTTAGGATTTTTAATGCTTTTTGCTTTATTTTAATTGCTCTTTTTTAGAGTTTTATCAATTACGACATCCATACCTACTTTAATTATAATATTTGCCAGACCAATTGAAAAAAAGAAAAGTTTAGACCTAATATGCCATTTAGATAAAATTTAATGATTATTATGCTAACATGTAGACGTTAGTAATTATATGTGGATACTTGAAAAATACATAAATTAACTAAAGAAATGAGTGTTATATGTTTACAAAAATCTGTATACACTTGATTAATTCAGAATTATCATTCGATTATTGTATTATTTTTTTTTTTTGTTCATATACTACGCGTGATCCGCATAACTATATTTAAACTAATATTCACATGAATTCTGTTATCTGTTGAATTTTTAAGTTTCGTTTTTATACATTTATAACTAGCGAAATAAATGATATTTTATTTTGTAAAGAAACAACACTACCTAATTCTTCGGAATCGATAGTGGGGGTTGGGGTCAGCACGGAAACTACTAATTTTACTGGTTATTAATATTTTTTTTCACGTAATAATATGAATACATGTAATAATATAGATCTATTATATATTTATACCACCTTATATTCAAATTAAATGTCTTATTAGTTCATATACTAAACTACGCATCTTATCATAAGTAATTTAAAACGATTTGTTAATAATAATGATAGTCGTAAAATTAATAAATTTCATCGTTAATATAATTTTAAATGGTTTTAAACGTTTTAAAAAACAAATTGGCCTCGACCTTTTATTAAATTTACCGTTTTTCGAAATGAAAAATTCCATATAGGTAGTTTAAAAATAGTTTTTGAAAATTAAATTATGAATATATATACATACCAATAGCTTTCTGGCTTTGTTCAAAATCTAAAAATAATTATTTGCATTTTAGTTTCAATTATTTATTGTAGTTAGAAACAAAGTGATTAATAACTATATATTATATTTTTTAATCATTTTTTCACGTTTTTCCGACTTTTAATTATAAAATTAATGAATACTTATGTCATTTTAGTTATCTAATGTGATTTTATTGATTTAGTGATAAAAAAAATATATAATCTTAGATATTATGTAATGTCGAAAATATTAATGCTTCTAGTGTTTTAATAGTGTAAAAAATCATTTACAACAGAATTTACAGTTATCTAATAAATTATGCCAATTTTAATAAACATAACGTTTTATAGGGATTTAAATTTATTTATGTTATATATTTTTTGGTTTATTTGGAAAGGCGTAGTTAAAAGATAAGATAAGTTTCTAAATAGACTAATATTAACATCGTTATTATCATATTGTAGTTTTAGAGTTGGTACAAAACATAAACATATGTAACAGAAACTTAACCAATATTCATTATTAGGTACCTATAATATATATTTGTTAAATAATAACAGTGTTATTCATTTCACATAAATTATTTGTTTATTTCTGATTTTCATTATGCACTTCAACAAACTTTAAATATATTTACAATATTATTTAGTGAGTTATGATTTATATTGCCACATACTTATATAGTATTTACTATTTATCACAATTTTGGAGATAAGTATACTGTATACCTATATAAAATATGAAAGTTAATGACTTTACGAGCGATGTGATTTTTTCTTTCACTTTTTTTATTGTTTTATTTATATTTTAGTCATCGTGAAAAATAATTAAGACTTACGGATAGATCTATATATACTTAACACTAACATTTAACTATTGTATATCCATATATTTCTAATTTAATATATATGCATAGATAAAAAATAAAAATATTGGATAAAATACTTCCAAGTTTATTATTTATTGTATTAATAATGTTCTTCTAACTCGAGATTATTACATGTTAGAGATAGAAAACACTAATTTACAATAGGTATGTTATGTTTTATTAAATACACAATGGAAAATCTTGTGATATAAAATGTACATAAATATTTGTATAACACGTTGTTAATGAGTTCTTATCGTATACTTACTTGTAGTCTAACGTTAAATGAGAATAAAAATAAATCGATTCATAATGTGTTATTATATTGGTGTATGTTATATATATTGATTTCGATAAACTGACGAAAAGCGTAAAAACCGATTTTTTTTTTGCGACGGTAGTGTAAAAATATTATGTCCGTCGATTGTCTTTTGAGTGAGTATCCGTTATAATAATAATGAGAACACTAAACTAGTCTGGTCTATTCTTGGGTCAATAACAATAATAAACGAGTGAGTGGTACGTGCTATTATTATGTACTTGGTTTGTTCGCGATAAAATTTCAACCGCGTTCTTGAACTAAAAAAAAAAATTGACAATTGTATTAGGTGTGTAGTTAAGGGTAATGTGTAATATATATAGGTAATTATTTTTGCCAGCATCAAGTTAGGTTTGCGTATTTCATATATTATGTATATTAGCAATATATTTCTTATCCGATTTTATATTTATGCGTAATAATAAATTGTACAATAGTACATTTACAGCCTTAAAATCACAATAAATCGATTCAGTTGGTTTCATATTTATTGTTAGTCTTTCTTTAATTAGGTACAATTGTACAAATTTATTCTATTACGCAAATAAATATTTTCAACAGTATATTTATTAACTAGTACGCTAACATTTTTTTTTTTTAGAAGTAATATAAAATATCACTTTAGTGGTTAAACGAAATTAACTCTCACAACTTAATCTCACATTTCCTCTTCTTTAAATAAAAGTTTAATTTATTTCATACAATCAAATACTATATAGTATTATTTAGTATATGGTTATATTTATGTAAAAGAGTTTATTTGGCTGTGTAGGTTATTGACTTTTTGTTCACTTTTGATTGTATAGTGTAAATATATACGTATAGGTAATAATTTTTATACTGTAAAATTATATTTCATTTATATATTATTTTAACTGATTAAATTTAGTAAATTACCATTGTAGGTTAAGCTAATATTATTTAATGTGAGACAGTTTAATGAAAATTAATTGTCTTTGACGTTTTTTAACTATACAATGGCAAAGGTTTAAATCTAAAAAATGAGTAGGGATATAAGCCATGTTTAGAAATTGTTAATGATTTTATATCTAACTTATTTTTAATGTGAAGAAATAGTTTGACGTAATTAATTTTTAATTTAGAATTTTCCTGGATTTTGAAAATGTATTTATTTCGTTAACAATAATACAGTTGTTTGATATTTATTTAAGTTTCATTAAAATCAATAATGCGTTTAGTTTTGATGCATAGAAAACTTATAAGTTAATAATATTTACAGGTCAAGTATAAGAAATATAATTTTACAATTAAGTCTATTGGTTCACTTGAATATTGACCTCAGTATAGTACAAAAACCATCTCATTGGTATATTTGTGTACATTAACCTTTAATGTATAATATAGAATTATATTATTTTTCAGTTTAAAGTTCGTTTTATTGTGCTTGTGATTAACATTCACGTTTTTAGTTTCTTTACTATTGCTACATTTTGTTCAATATTATTTGTTCTTAGTATTTTTTATTTATTTTTTTATTTATTTATTTTTTGAAGTAGATAAGCTCCTTTCGTATAGTTCGTTATAATCTGATTAAAACCTTCGATGTAAAAATAATTTGTGCACTTATAATTCTGAGTAAAACACTGACAAAAACTATTCACGTGTTTGTGTTTCGCTTAAAAACGTAATTTAGAAATACCTACACCGTTATATTGTACTTTCAATTATTTTTTATTTAAAATACATTATTTTAAATATTTAAATGGTTCCTCACATACGGGGTTTTTTAAGTTTATCCGCATGCGTAATTTTACTAAAATTTTACTTGTGGTTGAATTCGAATCTATTATTACTCGCTGTGTGAAAAAACGAATTATACGCTAAATATGTAAAATATGCAGATTGTTTAAGCGAATTAAAAAAATGTTAATTCAAATTATTAGGTTAAAAAAATATAAAAATATATTGCCGTTATTTGATATATTTACGATAGAGTACAATATAATTTTATGTATCTATTGTTTTTGTTTTATTAAAAAAATACGTCACTTCGGACGCATATAAATAAGCAATGATCAGTTATATATATTATTTTATGTATTAACTAGAAAACAAAATCGTTTCACTTTTTTCGTCGGTTTTATTATGTAAATTAAACCAGAATTAGTTAATTGCTATTTCGTACTATATTTCAACTAGAAATACAACATGTAATTTTGTTTTTTGTTTTTGATGAAAAAAAACTAAATACATAAATACGTGGAAGTGCGTTCACTATAAAATTATATCTACATATAAAAGCCTTTTTTTTGTAGATAAACCAATATTACTAGACGACGGTAAAGTAAAAATATATATATATGTATATTCTGAAAAAAGTTCGAATATTAAAATAGTTTCTGGTTTGTACTGTACTGTGCATAATCAGACGTTTAGATAAAATTAATTAAAAACATTCGACTTGCAAAGAATAGCTTATGGCGTGTATTTTAAATTTTATTTTACGACGTAAACGGCGTGTAACGGATGTATTTTGCGTGTTATCTTTTATCGGGTTATTAAAGTACAACAATTATAATTGCGTTAAATTAATAATATTTATATACTTTATTCACAAATATACCTATATGCTTTCTGAGCTTTTATATATATATATATATATATATATATATAACATGAATTTTATTAGCATTCAAGGTCTAAGACCGGTTTTAAAGTAAATATAGTTTAACGAACACAAATTCATCATAAAAAAATGTTTTAATAAAATAAAGTCTTATCCTAAATACCGAACTGAAACTGAAATACAGTTAATTTATGAATTCTTAGTACCT
Organism: Schlechtendalia chinensis; assembly: GCA_019022885.1. Classification (NCBI taxonomy): domain Eukaryota; kingdom Metazoa; phylum Arthropoda; class Insecta; order Hemiptera; family Aphididae; genus Schlechtendalia; species Schlechtendalia chinensis. Next base: position 4,565,651 of record CM032341.1, read on the forward strand.
ACCAAAGTTTAAAAAAAATAAAAATAATTACATTCATTATTCATTAATAAAATTGTGAAACAGGTGTTAACTAATAAGTAGGTACATGTTATATATGGTTTTTTTAATCGTACATTATAATGTCGGAGGTCAAAGTGTTATTTTTTTCTATTCTTCGTATACTATATGTTGTTTAGATTTTATTCTTTAATTCTAAAGTTGTTTTATTTAGTTGGACACTATTTCATGGCCATAGATTTTTCTGAAGCAGATTGTATAGTATTTTTTTATTAGTTGTTCAGGTCAATGACGAGATGGAATCTGTTTAGATTCTAAACAATATTATAATTCATAATATATTGTTTTCGTATTCTAACCGTGTTTCGCGATCAAATATTACGATGAATTTCATTAATTTATTTTGTTGTTAAATTTACATAATATTGTTCATTGTCGTAAAGTAAATTCGAAGTAAAAATGCATAAACGTATCACTCATAGAAAAAAATCGTTATATTAATCAAATACATATAAATTACCAAATAATAAGTTAAGTTATTTCAAATGTATTTTTCTTTAAACACAAACATGTAATTTACTCCATACAAATACTCGTGGCCACAGTGGCAAAAAACAAATATATAAATAAATAGCAACATGCATTTTAGTTTCTGGAAGTATTTGAATAATACTGAAATACGTTCTTTTAAAAAAAATATAAAACATTTAAATAGTATTTTTTTATAACGCTGATAATATCATATTATTGTGATTTCGTGGAGGAATAATCACGAGTTTTGTGGAACGATTGATAAAATGATACATTACGTATAAAACGAAAGAAACACGTGATTAAATCCTAATGTATTATCCGAATGATTAAACCGCGATATGTGTGGCGATTAATAATGTACTACGTGAAGTTTAAATTGACACGTGTTTATGTATATTATATAAGTGTTATATACCTTTAATACCAATCGACGTAATATATTAAATATATTGTTAAAATCTGTCAAATGAGGATGAGAGAGCTTTATTCATGTTTTGTTGCTCCCGTATTTTTTCTCCTTCGTTCACACCTGTAAAGGACACGGGAATGCGCTGTTGTCATCACGGTCGATATTTTTAGAAGCAATCTCTGGACTACTGTCAAATAATGAAATGGCCAATACGTGTCTCTGTGTGTGTATGTGTACCCGTTTTGTTTTTTATTTTTATTTTATTTGCACGGGACGGGACGACATATATACATCGGTATTATTATCGAAAAGTATCGTTGAGATAATTCGATCGGGCACAGAAAACATTATTATTATTTGAATTTTCGCTCGAGAGCACGGTTTGGATGTACGATAGTGTGCTTGATTAACGTTTACACGCGTAGATTCAATGGGATCTCTATTTTAAGTTAATGAAGCGTCCCCGTCGATTTCAATATTCTATTATCGAATCCCAAAAGCCATTGCGGAACACAATACAATAGAGTTATTGGCTGTAGTTGTAGGATGTGAGTAGGGTGCCAAAAAATATATATACTAAAACACCTACCTGTATATTTGATGAACACCTATACATACTTGGAGGAATAATTAAGTTGAAACTGATGACGTCCGTTTCCCATTTGATTTTCGACGACTAACATATTCGTTTTTTGTTCGATAATATCTAGTTAACTTTATTGATAAAAAAACTCGAACTATTTACATTTTAAATGTTTAAAAACTTAATTAGCTGTAGTAAATATTTTTGAATCTTAATTATATATATATATATACATACATATATTAAATAAAAAGAATTATTTTTTTTAAATTTTAATTACAAATTACCAAAGTGTAATCGAAATTGTGTTAATTTAATTATTTACTTAAAATGTAAATGTAAAGTCGTATAAAGTAAATACATAGGATTTTTTAAATATGAGTTATTATTACATTCTTAATATATGTTGCATTTCACAACAATGTTTGAGGAATGTTTTCGATTTCGGTACTTACCGAGAATATACAAATATCAAAATGTAATAATATTAATAATAATAATAATAATTAATTATCGATTTATCTTATATAGCTGAAAAATGTATTGAAATAAAAAAAAAAGTAGGTTTTAATCTTCGAAGATTGCCGAAAAATAAAAAAAATCACCTAGTGTAATAGAACACGTTTTAAAATCAGGTATAGAGCGCTGTTGTGTTGCATACAGTTAGTATATGTGTAGTCGACGTGTTGTGTGTTTGGCCTGCTGTTGTTATAAGTGTAAGTCTTGGGTACGATGTAAAATCGATCGCACGTTATTGGCCACTTGTGCTGTGTGGCGAACAGATTTGTCGGTTCTGTTGATTCTATGACCTATGTGAATGATTAAAGAATTGGACACGTTTCATCTTGTTGTTACGGACAGGTTATAACAGTCGATAGATTACCGATCGTATATTTAGGTACGTTTATATATATATATATTTGTAAACGTATAAACCGGTATTTCATTTTTACCATATTTTTCAATAGTACCCATAATATAAAGTTTCTTATAGGTAGTAGACGTCGCGTATCACAAAATATTTCTAATACTGTTATAAGTGCCTTGAACAGGTTATTTTTTCGATTTTGGCCTAATATTATAATAGACCAGCACAGTGACGAAATCGTACCTAAGTATAAATAATATAAATATTAAACGATATATTCCTACAAAGAGGCTATACGATTTTATAGGTAGTTGAGATCGCAGGAGATAGTTGTCTAACATGACCGTATTTTGATATTAAGCCTTGTATACATAATGTAATGATTTTACGAAAGATACGGATTTAGATTTTTTAATTTTTTTTTTTTAAATTTTATAATAAATAATAGAAATAGTTTTAAAAACACCTGCGAAATCATTATCGAAAGTCGCGCGTTGTTCATACTTATTATCCGGGCATTATAATAAATATCGTAATGATTTTTTTGTAAAATCAAATGAATAATTGAATCAATATGGCTGCGAAATCTGAAACATTTGGTGTTGACTTAATATTTGCTTGAAATAACAATATTTGTCGTGCCTGCCACGAGAATTTGTTTAGTGCTCGTATTCAATTTGAATTTTGAGTTTCGTTTGGAAAATGTTTCCCAGTCCCTCATCATCTTCTTTTGCCCCGCGTCGCTTTTTCTTGTTAAGTCGTATTTGTCGATTACAATGTATATTATTATTATTGTTGTTTAAAAATTAAATATTTGTAATTTATTTTACAGACATATAATTGAATCTCATCAAATATTTATATCGAGATGGGAGTACAAATGAGAACAAAGACCGAAGAGACGGCCGAGCCTCTCATTGAAAATAATCACAAGGAAGATATGGAAGAAGAACCTCTGAAGTCACAACCCCTACCAAAACGGGAAATCCTATGGCCCACGGCTATATATCTAACCACTTGGCATGTGCTAGCCGTTATCTGTACGATACTTTACTGGAAGAATGTCAAACTGATGACAATCGCATGGAGTAATAACAATAAAAATATTAATTTTATTATATATTTTTTATATTTACTGAATAGGGTGTAAAGGAATTATGATAATAATATGTATCGCTTTTTATCTATATAATATCAATTTTCGTTATTATTGTTATTATTTATTTATTTATTTTTTGATATTTCGTTGCGTCAGGTCTCCTAGTTGGATTCATTGGACAATTTGGCGTAACGGCTGGTGTGCACAGATATTATACTCACAGAGCATACAAAGCCAAAATTCCTTTGCAAGTCATACTTCTAGCTTGCTATTCAGTTGCAGGACAGGTATTTGAAGTCAATAATTTATTTATTATATTTTAAATTTAACATAGTTAAACAATGTTTTATTATTATTATTAATTATGTTTACAGTACAGAGTAACAGATTGGGTTCACGATCATAGATTGCATCATAAATTCAGTGATACTGATGGCGATCCTCACAACGCCAAACGAGGATTGTTCTTTTCTCATATTGGATGGTTGATGCAACGCGGACACCCAGAAGTATTCCGTCGTAGCAAAACCATCGATATGTCTGACATTGATAATGACCCTTTGGTGCAATTCCACACAAAGTATGTTGTTCTGCAATTTTAAATCATGTATAATTAGAATTAACAAACCATTACTTTTTTCAGATACTATTGGTTTTTCAAAATAACGTGTTGTTTCATTTTGCCTGTACTCGTACCCGTATTCTGTTGGAACGAAAGTTGGATGGAAGCGATTGGAATTAGTGGTGTGTTAAGATTTGTGATTTTCACAAACATGACATTTTCCATCAACAGTTTTGCTCACTTTTGGGGAACAAAACCATACGACCAGTAATTGACTTTTCTTTAGTTTGTAATTGCTCTTTATCATCCATCCCTAATGTGTTCTCTATTCTTTTTCAGGCGTATAAAACCCGTACAGAACATGGCTTTGGCTATCTTGACCACTGGCGAAGGTTGGCACAACTATCACCATGCATTCCCATGGGACTACAGGGCAGAGGAATATGGAGGCAACTTCACTAATCCAACCACCTTGTTGTTAGACACGTTTGCTAAAATCGGATGGGCGTATGACCGCAAGACGCCATCAGCAAACCTCATCAAACTAACGGCCAACAAGTACGGAGATGGGAGTTGGCACGAAGTACCAGCAGAATGCAATTAGATTATTATCATTACTAATGCATTTTTCTAAATTATAAGACTTCATAAACTTTTAAATGCCTTCTTAGAATGTTATTTAATATCTACTGGTTATGAAGACTAGAATACATATATGTACACGTATGAAATGATAATAATGGCAATTGGCATTCAGTATTTCGATAGTTTTTGTTTTACTTTAAATTTCGGTATAATTTTATAGATTTGTTTTGTTGTTAATATTAGATAGTAACATGATTGGGTAACTACATAATATTATAACTTAACATGCATACAAAGTACAAACATATTTGCATACTAATCATTATATATATATATTACGGGTCGCATTGTCTATAATATTCTGTTAAGGCTTATTGTTATTGAAGAAAGACTAATGGATCGTTAAACCGTAACAAGTTTTAACTAAGTAATACATTGCGCCGATCAGTTTTTGAAGCATTTGAATATATAATGTCATATAAATGGTGATTATTAAAACAAGATAGCATATGCTAATAGATGTGCTAATAATGCTCAACAATTAGTACCCAATCGTGTTATATTGCCCAAAAATTTGTAGGTATTGAGTAAATTATTTATGATAAAATTTTGGTTAAATCAGTTGCATCTGTCCAATATGAATGGATGGATTCACAAATGAGCTTATGAATATGATATGTTTAGTTATTATTAACACAATAAACAATTAATGTGTATGTAGGGTGTTTGAACGTAACCTGTAATATTGTTAGATTGTGAATGTCTCGACTAGGAGTCTCAGGTGTTGTGCATCAAATGAGAATTACTTTTTTTTTAAGTGAATGTTTTTCGGTATATATATACTATATAACAGATTAAAACACAAAAAAGAAACCCTTCCGTTTACGAGAACTCTGTTCACTTTCAAACAACACGTACACATTCACATGATTGCTAAATAATGCCCTAAACAGTTAATACATTATGTGTAGGTGTGTAGTCAATAATTTTGTTTGTGATTTTCTATTATTTCCTGATTTAATAATATTATAATTATAATTAATATTATTAATAATTAGAAGTAAATTGAAGAACTGAAATAAACATTTTATTTACAAAAAAAAAAAAAAAAAATTACATAACAAAAATAATAAATGATAAACTTTAGCATTGTTTTATATAGTACATAATACGTATATATAAATACAATATATATTATGTATTATAACAAGACTTGCAAATATATTTCAATAGTTTTCAAATTAACCGGTGTTGGTGTCTCTAGCCTACCACATAAGTCATGTTATTATACGAATAATAATTTACATTTAAATCTACAGGGGAAGAAAATAAAATGGTATATTTTAAGTGGATACAATTTTTAATGAAAATAAGGAACAAATATGGGTGGAATGTTTGATGAGCTGAACGCACATGAAGTGCCAGCATGACTGGTCGTGTTGTGGTGAAACGAGTCCCGAAATTCAACCGATTATTAGTGAATAATAATTTAAAATAACTGTCTGATAAAAATGTATTATTTACATTCTGATGTGTGTGTCATCGAATTTCGTGCATAAGTATATACACCTAAAAGAAGAAAGCACTACGTCAAAAATGCATTGTATGTATTGTATTCACGTGCATCGTGCGCGCACAATATTTACCGTCGTTCCATTATTCATAAGGCACTTATACGTTTTTGGAAACACTGTGATTATAGGTACACGACGCGTTTCGCTTGTAATTTATTCGCGTGTATAACGTTGGCGACGTACTCAACACGGGAAAGATGTTTTTAAAACACAACTATTAATTTTCGCAAACTTAACAGTTTTATAGAAATAGATAAATAACAATTATATTATATTACGTACACAAACAAAAAAACATTGAAATACGTTGGACGAACGCCGTTTTCAAACCGCGTACTCTACAAGACGTCTCGGGACGTGGGACTTTCGGTGAACGATTTAAACGTCAAACGCAACAGTGGCATGTTCGTCGATCGTGGACTATTATTGTACACGTGATATATATATGTACGAGTGCAGTTTCAAAAGTGCAGTACGCCGTGTTGTACTCGCGCGCGTCCTGTACGAACGGACAAGGTGACACGACGATCAGACGAATACGTTTTCCGTCCTAACCTAACGCGTTCGTTTTCGACCGGATTTAACCTGCACAATACGGATGAACAAAAAAACGAAACGCCATCGGCCGACATCGTTTTGTCACCGCCCTTCGGGTATGTCGTGTTGGGTTATTTGTTTGCAGTTCGACGCGTACGCATGTCCGTGGCGACGACGGCGGACGACGGCGGACGACAAACTCGTCGGTGTCTAGGGGTGGACGACAAAAGAAAACTAAAAACGCTGTGTTTGAAATCGAAACGGTTTGTATATTTCACGTCCCGCGACATCCAGTTATTAACATGAATGCCGATTTCGGAGATTTAAACACTCGGCCGAATTCCGTTCTCGACCCATACGTGCGCCTACGCGCGTACTACGGAGATCGATTTTGTGTACGCCGGGCGGGTTTTGTATTTCCTTTTCCCAGTGCTATCGGTCGTGCGTCGTTCTCACGACGTGAACAAAACGTGGTTCCGCGTTCAATCATCACGCGCGCGTCTGTACGCTGAGAAGCCGCTCGTCGTTTTCGTGAAACGTTTATATGATAATAACGACTGTAATAAACGGCCGCGCCTCCCTACTCGCGAACCGTGTTCACCGTGTTCACGGTCAGCAACAACAACTCCAACGTAGCAACAGCTCCAAAGGCAAATCAACACGGCATGGCGTTCGCGAAATGGCGATTAACGCCACCGAAACAGTTACTGTCATGTTTAGACGTAAAAGACCGTCGAAACGTTTTCTCTCCATCAATAACACCCTACTTCCATGGTCAAACTTAACTTTTTTTTCACTCATGTACGACGAGTGCATCAGGGCTCTGGGTCATACCACCGTTTATGTCCCGTCGCCGACAACCGAAATTGTTCCCAGACCATTTGAGTGTGCCTCCACATAATCAACCGCCTAACTCATCGAAAATCTCATGCACTAGTAAAAGCCAACCGCCGGTATAGTACAAAACCGTTGGGTCGTCATGCATATAAATGCAAAAGACGACCACGCGTTGCCGCGACCGTACGCCTGCACGGTGTATTAATATCGTATTTTCTTGGAAGGTGTGATTCGAGCTTTTGTTTTTTGTATTTGCTATGGTAAAAATATTTAGGCGTGTTTATACCTAGACGGTAAATATAATTTTAGAATACTCTTGTCGAGAATCGTGACCGTCTCATCCTTTTTTTTTTTAACAATTCCTAAATACGCCGCTGATGTATCGTTAAGACGTTTGAAAGTCACGGGCCCGTCCGCGAATAAGTTCCTGGAGCCGCGCTTGAATCCGTTCCGTTTCTCCAAAAAAAGAAAAGAAAAAATTGAATATCGTTTCTCGACACCAAACCGATTCTAGTCGTAGTTTATTTACTCTGTTTTTCTACAGCCGTGCACACACGATAAGGCGGTCGGACAACTGTTACGGATTCCTGTTACAGAGACGCGGGAACGATGTCAACCGGGCGAAGACTATTGTACGAAGGGAGATTTGTCCAAATTGTGCAACTGTTATTTGGCGGTACAACTTAACCGGCAATTTGCCGATAGTTGTACAAACGGAGTATCGTCGGAGTGTTATCCGGACGTAACGAACGAACAAAAAGCACATCGCGCGTTCTCGACATCGCTCAGGATTACAGGCGAATCGTCGAGGAATTTCATTCGTGCGAATTGCCGAGCGCGTCTTAAGTGGAAATTACGTTTGCTCGTCGCTTGCAGATTATTTTTGTTTCCGTTCGCACGAATACGATTACCTAATATAACATCGAGTTAACCCGCATCACACCGAGTCCATAATGTCGTTGAAAGTGGATTAGAAATCTAAATAGATTATAAAATAAACGAGAACGAATCGAAATGGATACCGTACAGTCGAGTATATTTAAATTTAATGTTTCATATAGATATGTCATCAGAGAAATATCCTAAACATATTGCCGCGAACGTGTTTCTCACGCGAGGCCGATAACCGCGAGAGATCGAGATTGTTGTTTTTTTTTTTGATTTTTGATTTTTCTAGTTAAAAAAACCAATGCCGAAAAAAAGCACGCGGTTTTTTTGCGCGAAAATTCACCGCCGGCGACCCGCGACCGTGCATATTTTGTTATGACGTTCGCCGGTTATCGATCGTTGTCGTCGTCCTACCCACCGGCGCCGCGATATTCACGAACACCGTATATACCGGTACTACGGTTACGAGCTACCGTTACCACTGCACGGGGCAGGTCGGCGGACACCGTTCTGAGTACTCTCCGTAACGTACACGACCGCCGGGTCGATAAACGCGCGCGCGCGCGCGCGGGGGGGGGAGGGGCGCTTTGCACGTCTCGTGTGTTCGATCGATTTCGATCGGGTGATTTGACGGCGTCGACCAGCCGTTGCGTCCGAAACGAAAATCACCGAACACGCACCGTGCCGAGCTCATCATTTATTTGTGATTTTTTCCGAGTTCCACCTCAACGCAGGTTCTTAAAAAAAAAAAAAAAAATTGTGACTAACGGTTTTTGAAATATTGTTCAAATACTTTATGTCCGTACGGATTGTATTGAACGTTTCAGCGTTTAAATACGAATATTTTCCACGTCAACAACGGATGTGTCGACAATTTGACCTTTTTCGCCGCAGTCATTCGGTCGTTTTATCTCTTACGTTTAAGAATACCACTGGACAAATCGAAAAACGTGTCGAATGTAACACCAGCTGGCATCGAACAGTAACGCGTGTGACGGAGCACTCATTCTACACGAAACAAATGCTCACGGACAAACAAAATAAAAAAACAACACATCGTTTTAAGACCGTTATACATTCGTCCGGGAATTTACAATTCAAATTACTTTTCGTTTCGACGACTACAAAAAGTACGCGAATAAAATTAATTCGATATGACGTATCGAGTTATAATACGCATTCGATCGATAAGTTTTTAATAACTTTTATTCTTCGGAAGTTTATTCGCGATGAACGTACTAATACTCTGTTCATAATGTTTAAAAACGCTTAATAATCTAATATTCGTTACGAAAATTCAAGAAAGCACACACTAATGGTATCAAAAAAAACTTCATTCTTGTAGGTCATTGATCGTTTACTTATTGGAAACGATCCAGTAGTCTATTCAATCTGACCTTACGCACGAACATCGTACAAATTCGTTTTTCAAACCTTCATCCTTCGACGATGTTTGATGACACCGTTGTACATTCCGCGCTATTACCTGCAGGAATGTATATGGGGGACGGTTCGTGTTGTTCAAATGCCTTGAAATTGAAACGTTGTAGGAATTTAAAATTACAAAAATATAAAATCCCGCAAAAACCTGCTCGCCTAATTTTGTGAATATCTTATTTCCTAACCGTCTTGTACGTACATGTTTTCTTCTTTTAAGAACAATTAAGGACTGCGACGTTTTTATTAAAATACTCCCGTCAAACCGTTTAACGGATTTTAAACGTTTAGGCTATTCTGTACGGTCGGAACATGGTCGTTTTCTTGTTAGTAAATTGTTTAATCGAGCAACGACTAATGGCCCGGGATGAAATGTATAGGCACTACCATTGATTATAGAATGCATGTGTATTCTATAATCAATGGTACTACCAGAGATACGGTCTTGGTCGGAACAAAGATCGGTTCGACGTCGAACAACGTGTCTACCGATAGACAATATATTCATTCGTTTACGACGAAGACAACAACGGTGACTCTGTCTCGTTCGTTCGGTAAGACTATAATATACACGGCACAAAAACAAACAAATGATTTCGAAAAAAAAAAAGTTCTTTTTATTCTACGATTATATAGTCCGTCAATGATGGAAATTTAATTATCGATCACTATTCACGTCGTATATAAATAGGTTGGTAGGTTGTCTGAAGTTCAGCCGTTTATTAATTTCAAACGACGGTGAAAATATGTAATACGTTTCGCGATATCGTTTGGTTCGTTCGTTGTCGATTGTTGCGATACTGAAATATGCATAATTATGTTTTCTTCAAGATATTAAAATTGTTTTTACCTCGGCGACAGAAACCGTTTCTTGTTTACAGCGAAGAAAAATTCCACGAGATCCGGAATCGGATTAAAATACACCATATATTCGTATAGTAAAAAAATACCCGCGTTATTATCGGACGCTGTACAACGTAATGTCATTTAAAACATTTTTGTACGGATTTCGTTTATCCAGAGACCGCATTAATTAACGAAAAAGTTGGTTGAAAAAAAGCCGTTTCGAAAATTAAAAATAAATAAATACAATAACACGGTGTTTACGGGTACGGTATCGAATGTTGCATATATAACAAATATTATTGTGAGTTGTTAGGTACTGTCCGTTGTTAACGTCGACACCGATTTCGCGTCGGCCAAATATCAGTATATATTTCTATTAGATTACAAAAAAAAAAAAAAACGTGCCACATCTGTCGTTTTCTCAATCCATTATACGTTTTAACAATGTTTATTTCATTCATTACCGTTGTATTTATCTATATTTATTTATATTCAATAAACGATAGTTAGAATCATTCGTAATATTATTAGGTTACTCGTGTTAGTATTTCCGCTGTAGTTATCACCGTCGGTACAATAAGGATAAAATACGTAGACACGTACAATACAAGGTGTGGCTATTAAATAACGAGACTCTAAAACCTTTTTATTAACAATTTTCAGTAATTTAACATTTTTTTCCTTCTATGTACTCCCCTTCACGTATAATACATCGCTCCATTCGTATTTTTCATTGGTTGAAACAATATTGGAAATCTTTTATTTGCAATGCCTTCAATACTTCTGTTGATTTTGTTTTTACAGCTGACTCAAAATGTGTCTCCTTTAATGCACTTTTAAATTTTGGAAATAGCCAAAAGTCGCACGGAGTGAGATCTGATGAATTAGGTAGCTATAGTAACATTGGCGTTCGATTTTTGGCCAGAAATTGTTTAACAGATAAGGCATTATGACCCGGCGCATTGTCTTGATACAAGATTCGTTTTCCACAATACAGGCCGCTTTCTTCTTACTCGTTCTCCGAGTGTTGATTATTACACATTTTATATCGAAAAATACGATCAACATGGCCTTAAGTCGTCAACTTGCTCACGATCCTCACGAAATCATCTGTACCACTCAAAAACACATGTTCGTGACATGACATCATCTCCATATACATCTGTCAACAAACGAAAATTTTCGGTCGTAGATTTTCTGAGTTTCACTAGACATTTTCAATTAAGACGCCGTTAAATTTTTTCGTCTGGTATAATTTCGACGTACAACGCGTACAAGGTTACATTGACCGACGCTCATAACTACCGAACGTAGACCGAGCTAACTGGTATCGTTTGATGCAATGACATTCACAGTTTATAAACATATTAATTTTATTCTCTTATCCGTACCCGACTTATCGCTAGTTTGATAGTCTCGTCATATATCGTATTATATTTCCGTAAACTTGAAAACATCCGTTTTCCATGTTCAATCGGTGCGGTGTTTTCGTTTTGTTCACGCGAACCATTAATGTGTACGATTTATAAGCCGTACACGAATTTATATACGAATGTTTCGGTGGTAACGTGCTCGCAAATAACAATTTAATTTATTTTCGGGGTCAACGATCCGATTACGACGGTATACACTTGCGCCTAGACGTCGTGGTGTCGGATTTCTTATTTCGCTTACTCGTCATTGTTGCACAAATATTTATGAGGTTTTCGGATTTTTTCTTCGGGCCTCGCGGACAAAACGCGCGCCTGTGAAATGTACCTACACTTACACGTCGTATAACGTCGATAATAGTTATATGAAATACATTCAACAGACGTTTTAAACATCGCATAAGCATTACACATTATGTCAATAAAAAAGTTTGATTAGAAAAAAATACATATATTAAGAATATTGAGTTATTACTATTTATTTTGGTTCTTTGAAAATCAAAATATTCGATAGATATTGTCGACACTTTATCACAAAAAATGTTACACAATAAATATTTATTGATACACACGTGTATAAATGTTAGTTATTCGTTTTGTCTGACAATATTTATCAATATTTATGATGGATAAAGTACAAATAGTAGTGTTTTGCCCGACAATAATACACAGTACAGATTTTTCGAAATAGTACTGTAATGGTTATGAATTATGTTTTATGTAATTTCACGGTACATTTTGCTATAGGTAATACTTTGATGGAAATAATATGGAATAATAATAATTTGTCATGTTATTTTACTGAAATGTAATTTCCACAAGCCATTTTTTAAATACGTGTATGTATCATCACATTTTTTTGTAGATTACAATACTTAATTTTTATAAATGTTTTAATATATGCGCGCGCAAAAAAATATTACATTAAATGATGTCTTTTTCAAATTTTAGATTTATAAGCGCGCAACAATGTATTTTAAGTTGCATATCAATGTACGCCTTTAACGTTATAAAATAATTATTGTTCGTAGTTTTGATAAAACGATCATCTTATGACTTTATATTGTTTTCCGACGACAATTTAAAACGTCAAGAAAATATTAAACAAAAATGTATTAATTATAGTGCTTACAATTCATATTTTGAAACAAAGAAGACAATATTTCAAGCCACTGTATATACTTTACCTTATCCTATTTATCCATCGAGTAATGTTGTTTTTAATTTTTAAGCGGAAGCATTTCTTATGAGTTATAGGTTCAAATTTTAGCTATTTGAATTGAACATTTCGAACTTTCGTTTACACGATTTTACATAATACATATTATATTATACAAATCGTTATTTCTAGTATGACCAAAAGTCAACATTTTTATCTCGATGGAGTTAATATTATAATTATAAGTGCAAATGACGCATATAGAAAAATTATAAATGCGTAGTATTTTTCAGATGCACGTGCTCGCGGATAAGTAATATGGGTTTAAAATATTTACAAATCGTTCACTTTTTTTTAAATGCAATATAATTGTATAGTTTTGGTTTCATAACAGTTATTATTATATAATATGTACTCGTAGTCTGCATTCGGCGTAGTTTGCACAAGATATTCTTTGATATTTAATAAATTATGTTCAAGACACCGTTCATTCTAAAAAAATAAAAACGTACAAAATGTTTGTTGTTGTTCTATTACAGGATTTTGTTTTGGTACATTCGTTAACGTAAGGTATACAATTATTAATAATTAAAACAATAAAATATTGTTTTATTTTATTTTTACAGACCTGTTGGTTTTGTATATAAACAAAAGTGTAGTGTTTTGGTAAGCTATTATGTTTACAGCCGGAGAGATATTATACAAAGTTATCATAATTTATGAATAGGTATACCTAACCATATGTGTTTTATGTATTTTTAAAATTTAAGTCTCGCCTACAGCAAAACAATGCCAGTTGTGGGATTTAGAAGCTGAATCTGTGTTTTTGATGACCCTATAAAATATATATTGTCCAGCACTTTATCGTGCACGAGCAAGACTATAGTTGGATCATATTTTTAGAGTTTGGTTCTGTGATTTGGAACCCGTACCAATTGGGTCGAATTATCGCGGAGCTGGACAGACAACAAACTGGATCCACAAAGGCGGTCATATTGTTTATGTTTGTGAACAAGATGAGCGTTGAGGACAATAAGCTGATTCCGTGACGTGGCATTTGAAAATTTTTTAATTGTCACGGTTAATTTGCAGTTAACTAGCAATTAACTGTGTTACATGCTATGCAATTAATTGTCTTAACTGCAGTTAAACATCCTGAACTTACTTCGTCAAATCGAGTTTAAACGAACAGCTTTTGATATTCCAGAAATAATCGCTGCTTTGTTATATGTCTTCTAGTTCTACAAATTACATGATAACTACTGCGATTTACTGCCTGCTTAAGTTATGCAATGAATTGACTAAATGAAAAAAAAATTGAAAATTAATATTTTGAGATATCTTTATTATAACACGTGTCATGTTATGTAATTCATTCCAAAGCATAAAAATATATTTGTATTTATGCCACTAATTTTTTATTTATAACTATTTAGAAATTCGTTACTTGTAAAAAAACCCCTTGATAATAACAAAAAAATTGTACAAATTATCTTAAAATGAAAAAAAAATGCGTATAATCACAATTTATATAGCTGATTCAGTTAATTTCACTAACTCCAATTATAAATAGTTGCTTGTTAATGTTTTAAAATAATTATCAGGATATTTAGAACATTATAAACGTATTACACGTCAGTCGATAATATATGCTCTTAGATCATGTACATTTCTCCAGAACCTTAAAATTTAAATTTTATATTTTTTTTTTGCATAGATATTATCTTGTTGTAATTTTTATTTTTGTCAAGAATATTTTCGTGGGTAGACTTTAGGTAGAAGCACTAAAATAAAAACAAAGGTGGTGTAAATGAGGTGCAACAAAAGCGTCATTCGTTGATAATAATTTACCAAACAGAAAGTCTGAGTTTAACATTAAATAAAAATAAGAGAAATATTTCAAATAAAATGATGACCTACAAAACTCTAAATAATTATTATTATACGTAAAGTTATTTTAAATAGTAGGAACTTAAATAAAATATTTGAAACAAAATACATAAACTTGCTCAATATAAAATGTTATCGGTTTTTTTTTAAGTTTCATTACTGATAATCGTAGTGATACTGAAGATAATATGTTATTTTATAACTTAATTGTAAGCTAAATTCAATTTTTGTTGTTGTTAAATACTAAACAATGTAAACAAATCATGGAATTTTATGTTCAATTGTTTATGCAAACAATAGTTAAACATTTAAATTATTTTAATAGCATAAAGGAAACGATCATTAATTTAGGGTATTAGCATTTTTGTATTCAATTTTTAAATATAATCGTAATGACGTAATACATAACATCAGTGATCACTGTCCATTGGGCCATCTTTAAACAAAATCTTGAGTTCACGTTGTGAATTATATTTATAAATGTTTAACTACAAAGTCTTCGATATCCAATAGTAATAATAATAATTTATCATAATTTGTTTATAAAAAAATAAAATATTTTAATACCCGAATTTTGTAATATTATAAATAATAGGTATTAGTTTTGGTTACATTTTATAATAAAAATTAAATATTATGCATCGTAGTTTATGACTTGTGCACAATTCATTTTTACTTCAAACTTTAATATTTAATATTAAAATACGAAAATCTTACGAGAAAGCATATTTAGTATAAAACTCGCCAATCATTTGAGGGATTTATTCTTAAAATCATCGCGTTCCCCGAGGTTCCGCAAACTGAAAATTAACGGATCTTAAACATACGGTTATTGTTTTTCCACACAATACTAGTAGATACATAAATACGTTGTAATTTAAAGCCTACAGAATATGCGACATAACTCATAAACATAATAATACATATGTGCTTTGTTAACGTTTTCATATTGTACGCGAATTTTTTCCATTTCATAACGCATTGTAATAATACAAAAATAGTTGTTCTTGTCGCTCGTTTTACAATTTTTAATTTTGAAATATAGCTAATTCATATGACGGGTTATTTTTTAAACGGAATTCATCGAGCTACTCTCGTATGGATCGTATGGTACCTACTTCATACGGACCGTAATCAGTCAATAGAATTGTACGACTGCAGGCGGTAGGTACAACACGCACTTCCACAGTTGTAATTGTGATACGTGCCCAATGGCATATTTAGGGGAGGGCTAGGGGGGCAATTGCCCCGTACATCACGTTTTTGGGGCAGAAAATTTTTGAGGGTTTTGTTTGAATAATAATACTACTTGTTTTTTAAATATTTGATATTCGATGTTTATTTCACAGTTTGGAAAATAAATATTATCATGTATTAACATCCTGTATATACCCTATATGGAATTGTTTGTTATCATTTTATAGTTATAAACATTGTAAACATTAAAATTAAACATTTATAAACATTTACATAATATTGATTTATATAATTTATTTATTATTACTTTTACATAAACTATGAGTATATGACTTAAAAGGGAAGGGGTTGTGTATGTTTCAGAAAATTGCTTGGTAAAGCATTTTTTTTTTCCTACATGCAGTAAGTAGGTCAGAGGGGGGGGCAACAAATAAATGTGTACATAGGGCAACAAAATTCTAAATACATCACCGTACGTGCCCTCACAAATTTGACAGTACCCACGAAAATACGTAAGCATATTGCATTTTGTACGTTTGTATCCGCGAAATCCCAATCGTGTTCCGTCCGGTTTCGTAGTAGGCAATTACGAATCTCGTGAATCCGCAAATCACATCTGATAACGCGTCGCGTGCTAAATAATGTTATGCGACGTGTGATGTGCGTATAATCCGAGAAACGCTCGTCATTTGCCTGTGCGCGCCTTGGACGTGTGCAAGAGATTTTATATTTTATTAATACGTAAGTAGATATTCGAAACATAAAAAAAATAAATAGGTGTAATCAGAACAACGTTATACGAGAAGTATTAGTGAAATTTAATTTATCACGCGACAACATCTGTATGCACATTAACGCATTAAATTTCATAATTTCGATTAATGTTATATTGTTTTTGTGACTGAAGTACCATTTACTCATAATATAATGTATGTTTAGTATCTTATTACAGTTAACGAAATCTAGTGTTTCCGTAATAAAACGTATTACGTGTTTATACTGTTATATTTTTTTGTTTGAAATAATTTTATTATTATCGTGTCGTTCTATTTAACAATTTAAGTATACATTAAATTTATATAATATATGACATTTTGTACCCGACATGTAAGGTTGGGATTTCAATACCTTGAAAATGATTAAAAATGCCCAACAAAAATTTTAATTGTTTATTATTGATTAATATAAAATAAAACGTCTTAATTAAAAACAAAAATGTCCAACAAGACAAGCATTTATATTTTATGCATTTTGAAAAATAATTTAAAAACATAGTGAAAACATTTAATGAAATAAAAATGATGACACTTCTTAGAAAATAGGTCGAAAATGACTAAAATATTTAAACAAATGTCCCTAAAAAATTCTTTATAAAATAGCGCGCACTTGAAACACATTTGTAGTTTGAATAATATCATGTTAAGCATTTTTTTTTTTTTTTAAAAGGTGTAAATATTTTGAAATGCTAGTCCTACTAATAAGTTACAGCAAAATGGCATACCTACTCCATCCATTATCAGATTATAAATAGCTTACGATATAAAAATTTAATATAATATAGTGATGACGTGTTATTTGTTTAAAGTGTACTAAACAGAAAACATTGCAAATATTCATAGGTACTAATAATTTGTAAATAAATATTTTAACAGTCATTGTTCATGTGTCCATGCGATTTGGCAGTCATTTTGGCAAGGTTAGAGGTGTATTATACGAGGGATGTATACGTGCAGATCTTCTGCGACTTCAGACTTTGATCGGTCCGTTTTACCGATTTATGAATAATAATAGAAAAAAACAACATAAAAACGTCAAACAACTATGACCACATTGCATAACTTTGTCGGTGAGTGGGACGGGAGTCACACATCCTACACACCTAGCAACTCGCATCGACTTTGTTTATTTGAAAAGAAAGCGTTGGTATATTATATGTAAACATATTTACTTGTGACGTGAAATTCTGGGAAAACACTAGATTCAAATAGTTATTATTATGCGTTTATGTCGAAGTCGTATATTAATGATGTTTTAATTGTATTCATTTAAATTTTACATTTAATTTTATTAAATATTATTTATGTACTTAACTATTACAATGCACGGTGCACTCTAAGAGACGAGTTGGATTTAGAGTAATTTACACTGTAAATAAATTAAAAAAAAAATTTCTTCACAAACATTATTATAATCACAGAAGTTCTAAGTTTATATTTATTAGTTTATACAGTATTATGTTCTTCATTACTTGTGACTTGACCGAATACTCAATCGCGAGTAAGTTATTGTTTTCAAACTAAAATTATAAATACATTATTTATGCGGTAAAGTAAAATGATAATGTTTTAGTTTTAAGAACGGAACACGAGGGGAAGGGATTAAAACATTGAGTATGTTAATCAAAATATAGTGTTAAGCATGTTTTTTTTCAAATTTTTTTCACCTATGATTGATGTATTTATTGTACGGGGATTTAGTATATTTATTGTTTCAGGAACCAAACACTAATTTCATCCATTAAAACTGGTATATATTTTTTTGAGTTTTGTTTTGAAAAATAATGTTTGAAAAACATTTATAATACTATTGCACAACGCGCGTCGTATTACACGCTGAACACATATCGACAATCGTTATAACAGTAATTAGTAAACGTTTTTCGTTTTTGTTTTCTTTTTTTCAACGTTTAAGTGGAAGGAAATGGAACGAATGTGTATGTTTCGGCCTTGGCTGTAATCGATGAATCGAAAAGCTTTTTGTTTGTCGTCGACTGCGGCGGCGGCGGCGGCGGCCTGTCAATATTGACAGAAACCTGTACGAGTATAGTATAAGCGTGCACAATGAGGAAATATCGTGTTTGCTCTTTTGTGATTGGTATTACATAAATTTAATATGGTACCTAAATGGATTTTACCACTCGACACATAGCTGAAGATGTGTGAGGTCCAAAAATCATCGCGTTCACAAGCGTTGACAGACACACATTATATAATTGATTCATATGCCGTTATAAGGGTAATCCGCACGATTACGTGAGGGATATTACCCTAAAAATCATTTGTACCGTGAAAAATATTTATACGCATATAAATCCAAATCAGTGAGTTAGTTTGGTATTTATAATATATTATAGACGTGTATTATAGTACACTTGTAGGGCTAGAAAATTAATAGCAGTAAAAAATGTAATTATAAACGCTGTAACACGCATTTTGAAACCGTTCAAATATGTATTTAAAATAAAACCAAAATTATACGCAGTATTCGAGTTCTTTGTATGATATAAAAAAAAAAAATTGTAAACAATACATTTTTTTAGGGCAAAAACCTTATTTATTCAGTTTCTCTGAAATATCGATATTTCGAGAGGAAAAAATAAAGAACTGAATTAATTTGAATTTTTATTATGTACCTATATTATAAATACTTTATTATGTACTGTACCAGAGCAGTTATAACAGCGACTTTATTCAAGGTGGGAAATTGTGTTCACCCCACGTGACCGATTCTAAAACACTTTATAAATCTATTATTTAGTTCCAAATTTTTATTTGTCCTTCGACAAGTGTGCGTCAAGATGTTGTGTAGGAAAGTCAACTATCGTTGTTTGGTGGTCATCAATATTTTTAGGGTGTGATTACAAAAAAAAAAAAAAAATGTATAGCTAAAGGTCTCGTTAAATGTATTGTGTATTAGTATATCAACTCTTTTTGATTAAATATATTAACAATAATTCATTTTTTTAAATCTCTTATAAACGTTTTAATATTTAAATTTAAATTAATTTTTTGATAGTATATTTTATAAATATGACGTAGTCTTATTTATTGACAAAGAACATTTTTATTACAAAAACCGTGTTATATTCTTTAGTTTCAACTTTATTATTATTTTTTAATCAGTTGAATAGATTGTATATCGAACGTCTTTAATAAAAGTCCGAAAAAACATGTTTTCAGCTTCAAATTAGTGTGACTAGTAATTCCTAACATTTATTAATAAAACCTAAGTTTAACTGTGGATTGAAGTTCTTACGATGACAAAAATATGTATTTTTAAATTAATTTTTTTTTTGTAATTAGTCTTTAATCCCCATTAAAATTGTTTTTTTATAACTCTGCACTCGAATAAAAACGAGTCTATCCTAAATTTGGAGCACGACTCTGATCAACGTGTATCGCATCCGTATAAATATTGTTTTTGATATAATATTAACTTTTGTATAATTACAATACACGTGTAAAAACTATGATGCATTTATTATCATGAAGCAAACACCGTCGATAGAATTAAAACACGCGAACGCATTTTTCTTCTCGAACCGATAGTGATGGCATCTAAAGAAAATGCATTGCTGTATACGTATATTGTATTGTTACATAGTATGTTTCGTAATAGAAGAATTAAGAAAAAAAAAAGTATTTTAAATTACGCGTGTTGTAATACGTTATACATTATGAATATATATATATATATATAAGCAGGAGGTTTTTAGAACCAGTATATTGGGTGCACATCCCGAAGTCACAGGTAAATACCGTAATTAACATCGGTCGACTGCACGTATCGACCGTTCCTGCATCCGAAATACGGACGTGATGTTTTACACGCATCTACGCGCATAGTTTCGTTTTCATCGTTGTTCGTCCGTCACGAGCCTTAATAAAAATGCACGCGATAACCGGACGATTCGGCGGCGGTGCGTACAGAATGGATTCGAATTTTTAAATCGAAAACCGGTATTCATGGTAGCCTATAATCGAATTTCTTAAAGCGGTCGCCGTTAAAATAGAAAAAAAAAACGAAGCAACTAGGTACATAATATATAAATATATTACTACAAACGTGTTATATTATACCTATGAGTGATATTCTGCCGGAATCGGTTTTAATTTCTGTAATAATGTGCATCGTCTAAACCGATGCACATCGCCTGTAGTCTCATTGTCGGATAGACTGTGTAGGAATATTTAATTATAAGTCATTGTGTTGAAAATATTCAGTTAATTTTTATAAATGAGTTATATAATAGTTGGTTAGTCTCAACAACGGATATAGGAAGATCGCATGGTATATTATGTTTGCCAGTATGATTTTGAAAGCCGTTCACTACGAAAAAGAAGGGGAAAAAAGAAGACAAAGAAGGAGAATAATAATAATAAGAAGTTATAATGGTCGATGTTAGGTAAAATCTATAGGTATTTTTCGAAAAACAAAATCGAAATTATACGAGAAAATAGTTACGAGTATAATGTATCATAATATTTATAAATATTTGCAGTTATATACAAACATATATGCGTACAATAGGCGGTAATATATGGTTAAACAATTTTTAGTTTTCAGGTCGGTTTCCGTTACATATTTGATTTTTGTATAACAGCACAATTATCGGTTACATTTGAACGTTGTAATTATAATATGATTTTAATCACAACAATGCGTATGTTAGCACAACGGAATTATATATAACTTCAGTTTTACACGATTCCATAAATGTAATTTATTTAATATGTTTTTAAATACTATTTTTAATTGTTATTCAAAATTAATCCTGATAAATTCTAAAAGTTTTTTTTTCTAACAAAGAATTTTATTAATTATTTTATATCAGTATTTTACTTCATTGAATTCGTATTGAAACGTTCTATAATTAAATGAGTGTCAAATTTTTTTAATCACTAAATATGATATTTAATTAATGGCTTTAATGGCTTAGTTTATTCGTAATTAAGTTGAAGTGATTTTATATTTGTTCTATGAAATGATATATACATAAATATCTATTATGGTTATATGTGGCCAATATCCGTATAGTGATATATGAATCTATACACACACACACACACATACACATAATATACGCACTTTGGGTTAAATTTTAAACTTAAATATTTTGTTTGCAATAATCACAGATACGTGAGATACGTACGTGTTAACTGATTTGACAGGATGTACACGCGAAACGCAACACGAATTTTGATTTAATGTGTATACAATAATTGGTAACTGATGAGTGTTAATTTTGAGACTTTGAGCATAATGTACGTCGGTATTATTTAGTGCGACTTCCTTGAAATTTTACATTTAAGTTGGTTAAATACTATATAATATTCGGTATTAGTAGAGGTGATTGAACACGATAAATAATACAATATTAGATTTTGACAATTTTCACACTTGAAATGTTTAAGACGCGACATTGTTGTGTTTTTATAAATGTTTAATAATAAATGTAATAATAATAAACGTAAATAATTTGATATTTTATCAGCAATGAAGATAATGTTATAACATTTAAATATGTATATTTCATTGGAAAAACTCCATTTAAAATGTAAACAATCATTTCTATTAAAAAAATAAGTACATTTAATGATTATTATTTTTTTAAGTATGTTAATCAATCATCTAGTTGTTTAGTTGTAAATTTTAAGTACACATTCTATTTAAGAAATGTTAGAGTAAAACATTCTTAACATTTTAAAAAAATTGTGACTCGCGATTTTTGGGATTTTAAAAATACGATTATCATATAATATGATATTATATGATACGCATTGTGATCATTGTATTATAATTTCAGGTTTTAATTTTTTAATAAAAAAACCCGGAAATGATTGAGATTTTCTATATTTATTGGAGTTTTTTAAAGTGTTTTCGTCAATAATATTCAATATTAAAATACATAACTAATAAACATTTAAAATGATTTTTATTTCGGAGTTACAATAAAAAAACGAAATTCAATTATGTGAAAATCGAATATGTCTTTTATTCAATTTTTGCAATTTGTCGGTAGATCTTCTGTTTGCCTAATATTTTTGAATATACGTTGAACCGTTTTCTAATCTAATGTGGCTACACATATTTTCGGTTGTTTTTTACCAATAACGAAAAACATGGATTATTAATTGCCAAGTTCACGATGTACATTATTTTATCAAAAATAAAATTCAAACATTTATTCCTCACGTATTTAGAATAGATGTTAGTTAGGTTAGCGTTAAGTACACGACCATGTACACGTATAATCCAACACAAAACCATTGCTTGTACCAACACAACCATTGTACCAACACATTTTTGTTATACGAATTTATTTCGAAACGGGATATTTTTTAATTTATATATTGTCACAGCTAAGTCCAACAGAATCGATTTAGTTCGGCGATTTTTCTTTTTACGAGCTCGTGACGAGCCAACTCAAACGCTTGCCCGCTATGTAAAACGTGCAAATTTAAAAAGCTATACACACTTTTTTTTTCCTATTCACTTTAAGATCTACAATTAAATGCTACACGCGTGACGAATGTGTACGTATACATTTGTACTAGAGTTTTGAATGCGTTGTCTGTTTACATTAAGAATTAGGTCCTAGGTGTTTGCCTACAATAAATACCATTTCTTCGTCGAACAATACGCATAGTGCGTAGTGGGGCAGCGCGTTAACCACTGCTCGCCGGGACGACGCCGAAAAATAATATTAAGAAAATTCTTAGTCGTTGCAGAAGTCGTTGAGAAAGCGACTGACACTGTTTATAGACATATTTCGTATAATTGTTATTACGCGATTTTTTTGTGTTGTTTTTATTTTTTGAGGTAAGTAAAATTATATTATTAGTACCTGTAGTATATCGGTTCGTGTTTTTGCGTAAGCATTGAGATTAGTCATTTGCGCATTAGGTTTTTTTGTAAAAAGCTTTTCAAACGTCAGAAGTTTATATATCCATTAAACTATTAATTAACATTAAATTAACAAATTTAACAAATTGAAAAATCATATTTATTTTATGATTATGTTCATTACGTGCATGGAACATATACTTACTACTAAATGCTTATTTTCTGGCATTAGTTCGTCCATATTTTCTGTTTTTGCGACAAAAAATAACGTGTCGATAATCATAAAAATAACATCGATATCGATAGAATTTACGTAACAATACTGAATAATACTATATTCCTATTTTATCTATTAATTACGTTTCGATTTATTTTTATTTCAATTTGTATAATGTTTTATCAAACTGTTTAAATGAAAGTTGTCAGTATATATATAAATGAATTTAGTATTAAGAAGGATCAACAAACAGGATACGCATAATTTCGTTCTATTTTCAAAACTATTTTTCAACAATAGAATTTCTTTAGTTATAATATTTAAATGAGATTCGGTGATTTATCGTGTTTTAAATTCAATATATATATATACGAGTATATTTTTTTTTTCGAAAACAAAATGCTAACTTATAGGTTTAAAAATCAAACAATAATGATAATATTTTATACTTCTGAATAAGAAAACAAATTTCGTGAATATCTTTGCAGACTTCGGAAGACCCTTAAATTATGTTTAATACTTAAATATAATTATTTAGTAGACAAAATACGAGGTTAATTATTTTCCGTTTCATTGACAAACCTATATTTAAACTCGGTGTCATTTTTGAATAAAATATTTTCAGAAATTATTTATTTATTTCGCTGAGTTGGTTTGAAACACAAAAATTGCACACCATTGTCATTTGGTTTCATAGCGAGTAATTCAATAAATTGTAAGCTCAGCATAATTTGGATTGCGTTTTGTTCAGATGTTTCGAGTATTTTGAATATCGTTGTCAATTTTAGACAAATATTTAGAATTTTATTCAACCATTTGTATTAGACATCATGTTTAAATAGTATTTTTCGATAACGAAAGTATTACATATTAATTTATAAATATAAAATCATAATTATAATAATTCTCGAACATACATATATTTGTACTTTTTTATCGAAATAAATATTATGATGGGACGTTTTTTGACTCGAATAAAAGAATCGATGCCGAATGTTGTGGATTCGGTGTAAGCACGTGAAAAAAACGCACAATGTCGGCCAAATATTTTATAAATATATATATATATATATATTTATTAAAAAAATATCAATTCAGTTCACAGTTAATCGAAAACGCATATATATATATATACAATATAAACTATGCACGAAAACAACGATTTATCTCGCGTTTCACTTCGCGCATTCTCGAATTCATATTGCATTATTACGTGTTTCCGATTGTTTTTCACCGCGTCCACCACCTCCGTCGCCACGGCCACGCTCATTATTATTGAGTATATCAAGATAAATTTCATGCGCAACGAAAAATTCGATTTCTACCGCCGTCGCCATCGTCGAGAGATATATTTTTTTGTCAGACACCACGTGCTAAAAGAAAAAAAATAGAAAAAAAGGAAAATAACTCATTTGTTTCGTTAATGCAGTTACGTCAATATAATTATGTATGTACATACACACACACACCGTTATTTTACAATGTAGTATTATGTTATCGACGTCGTCCAACGACCGTTACGAATTTAACGTCGGGTTAAATGACACCGGGTTAGAACGCCGCAAAAGAATATTTCACAACAAACGAACTATACAAGTATATATCCGTTTTTTTATTTCTCTTTCGTACACGCTACACAGTTTTTGCGTAACGTTCACCCATTATTATATTATGTTTTATATTGAGTATAATACGTATATATATAGTTCACCTTCAAAAAATTATATTAAATTAATAATATTCACGTCGACATCTACCCGATCCGGTGGAATCCAAAAGCCTGTAGGATATCGATTTGCGTTTTCATTACTGACGCGTTGGACAAAAAGCGCGACGAGGAATTCACAAATTTTGTTTACCATTTTAAGCCCATTTGATATCGCGAAATATTCGAAATTTCAAAATAATCTTTTGAGGCTAAAAAATAAACCTTTGATGAATTCCCTGTTAGCTGAAAGAGGTGGTTTTCACGACAAATCTGAGTTAACTTTCGTTTTTCGGAGGGACGAGTGCTAATCACACCGAGCACTTGACTACGTTCACGCATAAGGTCTCGCGTGATCACTATAACATATTTTAATTTCAACTTCATGTAGGTAATTACATAATACATGTGCTATTTTTAGTTTCGTATAGAAACTAACTTATGGCTTCCAATTATAAATTAACCAGTTATTAAAACCTACCTCGGATTCGCCCCTGTCCTGCAGGTTATTTCGATAAAGTTATTCATTGTTGTGAAATATGGTGGACTGTACGTATTTCATCGATGAACAAGGGCTAGTTTTTCTCTGGAGTATAACAATATATTATATAATTCAATTTTAAAACTTCATTAAGAATTTTATAAAAAGATAGTGTGATTCTGTGTGGGAGAACCTTTAACAATTTTTTATAAAATATGAGTAACGAAATATACAACATAAACATAAAACTTTTTAGGAATTACCTGATAAAAAGTGATCGACCTTTTTTGACTTTTACAAGAGTATATTTAAATAAGGGTTAATACAAAATATATTGACCAATTATAAGAGTTTATAATTAATAGGTAATTTTCTGGCAGATAGTTGAAAAAAGTACAATCCCGTATACTACGGATGTTTGGCAACCCTAAATGAATGACTCATTTTTTTGTTCGAATAATATATTTTTTTAATTTGATTTTTTTTTATATTTAATCTGTTTAAAGAATTTTGATAAGAAGAATATGGATGATAATTATAAATTGTTTCTATTGACAAACTGTTTACGACGGAATGTTTTTTTACGAAATATTATTCTCGAACAATGACCGTTTACTAGGTCTGCTTTCGACGAGTACACACAATATCACCATGGTACAGATGGGTGCGAAGACGACGACCATAACCGAAGCCGACATGGCGCGGCAGGAAATAGACTTAATGAAAAACGTCGAGAAGGAAGTGGATAAATCGCGGGACGAAGTTCCGTTGCCGATCAGCAAGCAGGAAATCATTTGGTCAAATGTCATACTCATCACCTTCATTCACATTTTGGCCGTGAAATGTTTATACTCCTATACGAGTACAATCAAAATCTTGACCATAATTTGGGGTGAGACTCATCTATATATTATCTATAAATCTATACACACACACACACACACACATACTAATAATATTCCGTAAAGTACGATTTTGGGTTTAAATACGAAAATGTTATTGTATTTAACAGATATACACAGAGTTCAATTTGATACTGTGTTGCTAGTATATTGTATTATTATATTGTTAATAAATTATAAACGTTTATGAACAAAACATATTTTATCTTTATCTCAATTTTTTTCTTATCTAAAATTCAAATGGAAATTATCGCTGTTTTGTATAATACTATTCTACTATCTGCATGAAAAAAAAAACATGTGCATACAAGTTCCTATATAGGATTAGACATATTTTAACAGATTATATTTAAACATATGGAGAGTTGAATTTACTAATTTATATAAAACTAGCTGACCCGATAACGCTTCGCTCTTGCTAGATTTTAATTTATCTAAATTTATAAATGTGAAAATGTAAAAAGTTTGATATAAATTATTGTACTTGTAGTATAAGACCTTGTAGTATTCTTGTAGAACAAATACTACGCGCACTGTGACGAATACAGATTTACGAATTATTTTAAAATTATTTTAGCTTGATTATTTTTATGAATAATAAAAAAAAGTTTAAGTTTTAGAATTGTTACGATAATGAGAAAAAATATTTGAGCTTGTTTCTCATTGATATAAACTTGTATATATATTAATATTATCAATTCATGTGTAATAAGGGAGATATGATTGACATTAATAAATTAAGTTGAAGGGTACAATTTTTATATTATCTTGTTAATTAAAATAAATACTAAAATGAAGGAAATTGTTTTAAAATTATTCTAGGTGAAGTACACGCGTCGTACTGTCTGGAACAGTAAACATCGTTGAATTATTCGATATTTTATTTTAATTATCTAAACCTTATCTGATATAATTATGCAATGGACGCATTTTTTCAGTTATTCGTGTTATTATTCCTATATATGATTTTGGTTTATTGAAGTATAATATAATGTGTAGATTTAAGTGCTTAATTTGCTTAACAGTTGGGTACATTTTTCGTAGAATGTGCGCATAAGTTATCGATAAATACGAGTTTAAATAAATGTTTTATTTTGAAATATTTTAATTAAAATAACGTACGGAGTAGAATGATATAAATTGACGCACTCGAATCAAATAAATGTTAAGCAGATGCACTCCTTTTCTAAAATAATGATTTTTTTCTATAACATTTTATCTATATTACGAAACAATTCAACTCGAGAACTTGGAGTAATTTATTATAAAAAATGCATCGACTCGCTTGACTTTTCATATTGTTCAGAGCGGGACGCGCAGTGTACACGATTTTAGGCTCTGTTTGTTTGAATAGTGATTATAATTATTAAAAATGTCTGTGATTTTATTTTAATCTCTGATAATGTTGTGCAGGTTTCATAGTAGGAGGTATTGGAGGATTTGGCGTTACCGGCGGCGCACATAGATATTTCACTCATAGATCGTTCAAAGCGAAATTACCACTTCAAATAATACTTATGGCGTGTTATACGGTTTCAGGACAGGTATATTACGTGAAGCTATAACGTTAGTGGCAGTTTGAAATAATAAACTCGTCTAACAAAAAATGTGAAACATTTGCGCTAGTTGATTGGTGCGAATAAAATAGAATCGTAATTGCTATCAGATGTAACTTACGTCAATGTGGATTAGTGTTTCTATTTGTGAAAAAAAAAAAATGCTTATTATAACCTAGTCCAATAAAACATTCGCAAAACAGAATGATGTTAGTTAAAATTCAAATTTTCAAAACACCATGGTTAGAATAGACTCAGAAAATTACAAGCGTGTTGATTGCAACGCGGAAACGCGGGTCGGGGCAAGCGATATGTTATCGATACACTCGGCAATCGAATGGCCATCGAATGATCTCGTGTTTCGACGTGTGTACAGAACTCCATACCGGACTGGGTCCGCGACCACCGGGTACACCACAAGTTCAGCGAGACGGACGCCGACCCGCACAATGCGAACAGAGGTTTCTTCTTCTCGCACGTCGGATGGCTGATGCAACGGAAACACCCGGAGGTGTACCGACGGGGCCGAACCATCGACATGTCGGATATCAATAACGACCCTCTGGTGCAGATCCACACCAAGTACGTAAACTGTTCGATACACGGAGCTTAGGTGATTGAAAACGCGTAATAATACGTCGTCGTCCGCCGTCGTGACTTCCCCCCCCCCACCCACAGATACTTTGTACCGCTCAAGTTGCTGCTGTGTTTCGTCATACCGGTGCTGGTACCGGTTTACGCGTGGAACGAAAACTGGATAGAAGCGATCAGCGGACTGGCCATCGTCCGGTACGTGTTGAACTTGAACTTCACGTGGTCCGTCAACAGCGTGGCGCACATTTGGGGCAACAAGCCGTATGACAGGTACCCGACGTAGACAATGTCATATGGAGATTTTTTTTTTTGATGGAATGATTAACTATACGGAATTTCGATGAAACGAAAAAACGCGCATTTCTTTATTCTTGACGGGCAATTGATGGCAATCAAAACCGTACGAGTCTGCTGAAAAAAATATTAATTTTTTTCTCTTCGAATATAAACTGCATTTTCTTCTTTTTTAAATAAAATTGTGTTTATTTTCTGGCGATCGAATTACAAATGTTATTTTAGTCCACAAATTAACTAACAATGGTTGTTTAAAAGTATACAAATTAATAGTTAGTTTAATTAAAACAAGTATTTCATTTAGTGTATCATAGTTGGTAAAATTACTCAAAAGTAGTGTGCATCAATTTAAATAGAACCTAAGTATAGAAATTCATTCTAAAAGGATATTCCCGAAGAACCTTCAGACGATGACTTTTTGTTTGAGCTTTTATTGTTTTAATAAAACAATTGTACATGTAATCCTTTTTGAGAAGTTGTAGGAAGTATTTCTTTTGCATGCGCATTTTCATTCACTTGTAATTAATTTTTTTCTAACGGAAAAGATTTTCTCCCGAATTGAAGTTAACTGGGAGCTATCCACGTTTATATTATACATTTGATCGCTTTCGTTTGGAAGCTCCTGTGAGGACTCTATAATGGAATACTTCTGGAAGCTCTTTTGCTATTCATACTCACACATTTATTCGTGCTGTATTGGACAAAATTTTGTCGTACTAATAGCGTTATTAGATAAGATTAGATAGAATTATTATGCATAATTCATGCATTATTGCACTCAAGGGCGTAATTTTTGGATATGAAAATGCACCGTTTTTATCAGGTCATTATTTCCGTAAAAAAGTATACTTTTGGGAGAGAAAAATGCAATTTAGAATCTTATTTCGTACTAAACTTGAGCTACGTATACACAAAACGTCATTAAGTGTTTTCCTTTTCACTACAGACGCATCCAACCGGCAGAGAATTTCGCCGTATCATTAGTGGCCATGGGCGAAGGTTGGCACAATTATCACCACGTTTTCCCGTGGGACTACAGAGCGGCCGAGATCGGCGGTTACCTGTTGAACATGACCACAATGTGGCTGGACTTTTTCGCCAGTATAGGCTGGGCGTATGATCTCAAGTCGCCGTCCAAGCAGCTCATCCAACAAGTGGCCAACAGTCACGGTGACGGTAGTAGGCACGAAGTCCCCGTGACAACGACTCGGGATTATAAGACTTCATGAACATTGTACACGTATCAAGTACGCTTCAATGTTTGTTCAAGTTAAATTTTACACTTATATAATATAAAATGAATACGTTTAGGCAGTGGCATATTTTTGAAAGAGGGGTATCTTCAGTGTCTCGATACCAGATGAGACTAAAAAAATATATGTATATCAATAAAGTTCTACGCATAATAAGTATAAAAAAACAGTAAAAAGTGAAACTTTCCCATCGTACGAAGATATGATATGGAATGTCTATATATTTTCTGTAAAATTATTTTTCAATAAAAGTTTCCGTGTTCTAGATTATTTCTTGACTTGGGCGTGGCAGAGAGGGAAATTTTCAAAATAGGAATGCCAACGATGAAAATTTGGGAATTTAAATATTATCAGTACACGCCAATTCCTTTTTTTCTTCAAAAATAAAAATCCGAAATGTCTTCCTGTGTATATAGACATATTCGTATTCGCATATTATCGTAACATTACAGAAATCTAAATAAATTACGAGTTCACCAGTAAAATCCAATTATTATGTGATTTACAGTAAATAAGTTGATACGAGAAATTACGCTAGATGAGATATGTATTTTTTATTATTATTATATATTTTTTTTCAATTTGACAACTACGCGGGATAATTTTGTACTTTGATACGTTTAATTCACAAGATAATATCTTTTACAAAATAATATTATGATATTTTTCGTAATCATTTCCATGTAGATTGGTCTGCTATAGTCTGGTCTATCGGTCTGGTAATAGTTTTCGGTCGTATGTACAACGATGTTCATTCTAAACTAAATAGCGAATGATTCGAGAAACTGAATTTTATTTATATTACTATACAATATACAATATCGTATAATTATTTTAACTAAAAAACAATTCGTACATTTTAATCGATATCCTGGCAAGATACGGTAATTTTATATGTTATATAATGTTATAAAACATATATATATTTATATATGTTTGAATCAAATTAAAATGATGTTTTTAAATTTCAATTTTAATATAAACAATTATGTTTTTCAGGGTCATGTGGTCTATGAAATCGATTTGAGTTTTATCAAAAAACTGAAAAATTGTCCAGTATTGAATGAAAATTGTGCCTACCTACAGTCAAAACTAATTTTTTTTTCGGATTTCAAACGATATTTCCCAAACTTTTTTAGATATTTTATTTTATGTGATTTGTCCGTTTGTATCTATGATTATAAGTTTTGATTATAATAAGTAAATACAAAAAAGTTTTTTTATGATAGACTTCTACACGTATATTATTATTTATTTATGTATCATAAGTTTTTATAAATAAACACAAAATAATTCATAAAATTTGACGAATTATTGGAAAATATTAATTTAAAATTATAAAACTTTTTAAAAACGTTTTTTGAAACATAATTTTTTTAAATTAATTTTGGTTGGTAAAAAATGATAAAAAACCTTTATATATCAAATCAGTTTGAAGATATGATTGTGTACGTTAGCAAACATTAAAAATCCGATATGATTGTTTTTCAAATTGTTTATTATTATTGTTTACATAATGTATGCAGTATTACCGTATTCCTGAATAAATCAATTTTATTTACTTATTATGTGTTCCTTTGAATATCGACGCCGCGGTGGCGCCGTTTAAAATGTATACCACAGTATTAAATGATTAAAAATTTCAATAGTAGAACAATAACATTATGGTAAATATTGGCATTATTTATTGTATACTATTTTATCATAACGTGTTTTTAGTTCCTTGTTAGTACGAGAAACTTTAATGATTGTGTTATTTGACTTTTCCGAGTTAAAAGTAGAAATTTATTTTGACTTAACAAAGTTAAGGTTGAATTGACGTTATTTAAAAAATTGCGAAATATGATTTTGTGAATAGCAACGAAAAGTGTGTAATATTCACACATAGTAGTGATATCTGTATGTAGTATGTCTGTTTTATGTTATAATTTTTGATGTGATCATGACTGAAATAAGTGCACTTGTGGAGATTTATGTATTTTTAAACGATATATCTAGCTAGTAATATTTAGTTTTGTTTTGTTAGCTACACATTAAAAGCATCGCGTCCAGTTAATATGCGGCTATAGCCCCATTTCGAGTTCATCAATTCGATCTAATCGTTTAATCTCACTATAGGTCCGCGCGTCGGCGCTCGCATAATATTTTTATTCTTCGTGAACTGATCTCCAGTTCGGTTGATCCTTTACTCCTTCTCGCTCTCGTTAATTCCAATCGTCCCGATCATCTCACTCGTAATAATCCCTCATTCCACAAACCCGCTTACGCGTTCCATTAACTATTTTAAGGAAACGAAACGTTTAATCGGTGTATATATGATCATCGATAGCGCAATTAAAACCGAGTTTCGGGAAAGAGAGTTGTAGCCTTCATTTTACGGTGCGTAATAAATAATTCACACTACATATTTATACTTTAAAATTTTAATTATTTTAATACGAACTTCATGTCTTTTAAACTAGAAATTTTCAATATATCTAATAAATTTAATTATATTTCATATATATTTGATTATATTTCACTATTTAATAAATTGACATTTTTCTCAGTATTTAGATCGACTTAATTAGAGAAATGGTTTTACTGCATACTTGTTTTTAATCGATTTTTAACACGTCTCATTGAGAAATACTAGCACTTATAGTCGTATTCATAGTCGTTGGCACTTATAATAATTTACAATGATTAAGGAAATAGAGTTTTCAATCTTCTTTTGAATTATTAAACTTCATTCATATCAAGTCTATAGTAACAAGTGAACCATTTTTTGCTCTAATAGTTTCTACTTGTAAAAACCATTAACATCTGCTTTTAAAAATTCCAAAAGATAAGAAACATAAACCACATAGTATTTATTAAAATAAATATTTATAAAAGTTTCAATATTAACCTTATGGTGGTTTATAAAAACATAACTCCTTTAAAAATCTATTTTAATATAATTATTCATCGAATAATTAGTAAACTCTATTCAAAAAATCTGTATTCAAGATTAATTATTAGTTGTTGAAGGGTACATTTTTGGCAGGTAAGCTATTCCTCTTCAATACATTTCAACTGTTGCATTCGAAACTAATATTATTTTTTAATGTATAATGGTAATCATAAATGTAATAAGAATGAAATAATCTCTCAATTAAATAAATAAAATAGTTTATGATTTTGATAAACAATACATATTCTTTAGGGGTATTTTTTAACGAATCCTACTTTGCAGTCAAAATTGATATTACCGTGTTTAACGTCTATTGGATATAAGCCCATTAAATTTAAAATAAACGGATATGTAAATAGATAAATATTTGTTTATAAAAAAACATATATATATATATATATATATATATATTATATACACGTGTGTGCATATACAAGGATAATATGTATATTAAATATCGTATAATATAATACAATATCAAAATAATAAATTAACATTTTGCGTGGCTGTTACAAATATTATAGTGTAATTTACGCATCATGTATTTACCATATATTATTGTAATATTTTTAACCTATGTATAAAAATAGGTGTACTACAACAAAAGTATTTGATGTCAAAACAAGTAATAACATTCAGTTCTTTAAAATTATAATGATATAAAAGTAATATTAATAAATAAATGAGGATAATAAAAAGACAATTACTTGAGAGACACGTTAAAAATCTGTGTTAACACAACACTAGTAATCAATAATAATAATAAAAATAATAAAACAGTATGTCTCGTAAAAAAAAAAACATATATATATATATATATATAAAATAATGATATAAAAATAAAATATGAACTAGAATTTCGAATTAGAAATTATAATTGTTTAGGTACGTGGTGATGTTGGAGGAGGAATGGATGTGTGTGTGTGTGTGGTGAGCAAACACACACACACATATATATATATATATTTATATACTCGTATATATACACATACATACATTTTCAAAACTATAAAACAACAAATGCGAAATTAGTTAGAAACTTGTACGAATTGTTTGTCGTCATCCATCATGTCTTTGTCACCCCATCCCCAAATTTCACGGTGCTCCTTTGCACCGTCACCTGTCCTCCGGGCCCGTTTCTCCACCAAAGCGGGGTTCGCCGTTTTCAGATTGTACGCCAGGCCGAGTAGTGCGCACGCGTCGATGAACGCCGTGCTCATGTTCAATCGGTAATTCCCCAATTCTGCCGCCTTGTAGTCCCACGGAAACGTGTGATGGTAATTGTGCCATCCTTCACCGAATGCCAGAAACGCCACCGTCGCGTTTTCCGTGGGCGTGATGTTCCTGCGGGAGTCGATCAGTGATTTAGTCATCGTTATTACCCCGCTTATTACGGCATGAATTGTGTAATTGTTCGTGTATACTACTAATTTTCGCGATGCCGAGGAAAAATGTTTAGGCCACTGCTTGGATGATAATACAGAAAAATGGACGATCCGGAAATACGATGAGGTCATAAGCGACTTGATCGGAAACCCGACGTCGTGGACGATACAAGGAACTTACATATGCTATGGGCTTGACGTGTGTGGTGGAATGGAGGTATGATTTATTCACTCCGTCGTAGTAACATCTAAGTGAGGAAAAATATCCTCAGGATGTCCGTGGTTGAAATATGAAGACCCGATAATAGGGACGTGGAAATGATGGAAACGGGTTCGGATTGGTGAGTTTTGGCAACGCATAGTGAAAGTTTAATGAAAAAAGTTATTGAATAATAGGTTTTGTTAATTTATACAATTTGTACGGCAGATAGCGGTAGAATATACGTTTTACAATGTAAGTAACTATTTAAGTAATAATGGACGAACTATAAATATTATGTGATTTAAATGTGTCCAAATATGTATTGCTTTTCTAAAAATTAACATGTTTATAATATGTTTACTGTCTTAACAAGTTATAGCTAATGATATATATTTTTATATTTCAAAAAGTTTTAAAAATATTTATAGTTTATTATCTCTGTATTTTTTATAGTCAAAAATCAATGAAAATGTGAAATCACTCGAATAGTTTTTTAAAAATATTGTTACAACTCGTCACATATAATAAAAATAAAATTATTTGGAGTTTTTTAAATTATTAAATCGTAAATATATGTATAATACGAACGATTTCTAAAATAATAAATAGGATTATGCTTTTCGTTTTCATCTGATAAAACGATATAGTTTTATAAATTATAATATAATATTATTTTTATTAGACGAAATGAAAAAAATTGCCTTAATTTGATATTAACTAAATTTCTTAATAATTATTGTTATACTGACTTGTTGTATGGTTTTGTACCCCAAATGTGAGCAGCACTGTTGACCAGCCACGTGAAATGTAATGAAAATGTGTAACGCATGAAGCCCACCGCGACTAGTGAATACCAATATCGTTCGTGCCAAAAATAGTAAGGAATTAAAGGTGGTATCAGAAATGATATTACAGGCACTAGCCATAAATAATACCTAGAAAAATAAAACATAAAACGTATTATAATATATACATATATATATTTTTTTTTCGTAATAAAACAAAACAATACTTAGAACTTTTCACCGTTTGATCATTACCAATATTTATTACTAAGTACTTTGTGTTGTACCGCTTTTTGAAAACAATTGATTTTTAATATTAAACAATTATTAATGTCCTATTATTTTATAAAAACGAATTTTTTCATAATTATCTTATCATGAAATAAATTCTCAAAAATGTGATTAACATAAGTAAATAGCTTTTTCGTAATACCGGAGAAATTTGTAAATTGTTACTAGTTCTTACTCACAACAATTTGCCGTCTAACAGTAAAATTATTATTATTTGTCGGTAAATTCGTTCGAACATATTATGTTAAATAATTGCCAATAAATGGCGCCCGTTTAAACGATATATTATAATTGTGTGAGCGACGTGCGCGAAAAAAATATGAAAAAATCAAAGAGGAAATTATTACACATTTGCAAACTATTTGATATATAGGGTGTATCTGAAATGAGTTTTATTCGTTAGTTGGTTATATTCTGTAGCGTGAGAAATGGGGAAAAATGTTTCCGTTTTCATTTATTTCCAATATTTTGAACTTAACCTATTTACTCGTTAAATAATATTCTAAGCTAAAAATAACCAATACCACGTGATTCATTATAAAATTCTACCTTTAAATGATGGGTCACATCATTTTAGGGTAGAATTTTGCAAAAAATAACGTAGTATGGGTTATTTTTAGTTTTCTACCTAAAAATATTATTTTCCAATTGTCTAAACATTTAATTTGAGTGATTATAACAAAAAAACTGTTTTTTTTTTTTAAAAAAATTAATTATTGAAATTAACTAGTAACCTAAAAATAACTCTTACTACGTGATTCGTTGCAAAATTTTACTCTGAAATGATGTAATCCATCATTTTAGGATATAATTTTGCAATAAATCACATGGTATTGGTTATTTTTAGTTTAGAATATTATTTAACGAGTTAATAGATTAAGTCCAAAATATTGGAGAAAAGGAAAACGTATAAAAGTTTCCCCATTTTCTCGCGCTACAGAATATAAACAACTAACAAGTGAAACTCATTTCAGATACACCCTGTATAGTTTATTTATCCGGTATACACGGCATTTTTGAAAAATCGGATTGACCTTAATTTGATTGAAACTGACCACGTGATAATTTTTTTTACAAAATATTAATGATATCACTGGAATAATTGTATACTTAGCTTTCGTGTGACTAATTGTGTTTAATTAATACGTACCTATAGATACACGTGAATATATTTACATAAATTAACATGCATTACTTATTAAACTGCTAATTATATATGCATTAGGGGTACTATAATCATTTAATATATAATACAAATTGTAATATACATATACTAAATTTATGAATTCTAAATAATTATTATCGTCAGAAAAATGAATACATTTTGGAATTTTTAAGTATCTGAAATGGTATATTTAAAAGTGATTATCAAGTATATTTTTTTCGACAACTGTTTTGAAGATAAATATGCAATTTTCTTCAAATGATGATTTTATCTTGAAGAATTTGATATTATAATGACAAAAACTTAAAAAAAATCAATCACATAAAATATTACAAAAATATCGTATATCGTTTTCATAGTTAATTTGTCGATAGAAAAATTAACGATTTTGTAAAAATCTTAAATAATACTACTTATGAATTTTTGATGTTGTAGTAAAATTTGTCGTTTGAAACAAATGTGATATACAAGGTGCATCCAAAAAGTCATGAAATATATTTAGTTGCTGTGCCTCTACAGGGCGTGACATGTTCGGACCGGTTGTATTAGGTTTAGGAGACTCTCACCGTCACAGTGCAACAAACGTCAGTATGTTCCGAGCATTGGTTGTGTCAGTATCGCTGATTTAGTACACTCTTGTTTTGAGACCACGTCACCACGCGCAATAAAAAATGCTTTCGAACAACGTTGAACGATCAAATTCTGCACAAAACTCGACAAAAAAGCTACCGAAACTTACGAATTGTCTAAGCAAGCCCATGGGGAGTCTGCTCTATCGTATGTGCAATATTATAAGGTGTATTATAAATACAGTACTCGTATTATAAGGTAGGTAAAAAAGTTTTTTGATTATTTAGTGTTATTACTGATGATGATAGGTATTTGAGTACGACCTAGAGACGAAGCACTAGAATGCCGTATGACACACCTTGGCATCCCCGAAACCAAAGAAAACGAAGATGAGCAAATCTAAAGTGAAAACAATGTTGACTGTCTTTTTTGACGCTAGGGGTATGGTCTACAAAGAGTTTTTATCTGAAGGACAAACCGTCAATACGGCCCACTACGTGGATGTTCTGGAAAGATTGAGAAAAAGGGTCATGCGAAAAGACATTGTCGTTACCTGGGTGCTGCATCACGACAATGTGCCCAGTTACACGTCTCTGCATGTCAGTGAGTTCTTAACAAAGCACAATGTGGAAACGTTGTCGCAGCCACCCTACAGTTATGACTTAGCTCCGGTCGATTTCTTTTTGTTCCCAAGGATTAATACTTCACTCAGAGAAAACCATTTTGATAACATTAAGGGTATCCAAGCAGCTGTGACAACAGCTTTAAGCGAGGTTCTCGTCGAGGCCTTCAAGGAAATGTACCGGGCATTGAAGAGTCGGTGTAAAAAATTGATAAATGCTCATGAACAGTACTTTGAAAATTACTAACACTTTGTATCAATATTGTTCATAAATCTTTAAAAAAAATATATATTTCATGACTTTTGGGACTCACATTGTACGTCAGAAAAATAATGATTATGAATTTGGTAAGGCATATTTATCATTCATTATTAGCATAATTTATAATGAATTATAAGTATTCATTATGAATATGAAGAACACATACTTATGCTTGAAAAATATTAAATTTGTTAACATTTCAACTATTTATATTATGCAAACAACATTAAATTTTTGCTAAATAACGATTTTTAAAAATAAAGAATGACGCGACCAACGAATAATTACGAATATTATGAAAAACTGAAATATGCTATTAAGGATCCGCTTGGACACAATGAACATTTGTTGTTAATTTGTTAGTTCTTGTGTTAACACATTATTAATTTAATTTTTTGCAGATTTTTGAAATCCAAAGATTTACATTTAATTCCACAATCTCAAGCTAAAAATACCTAATTCGATTTAAATTGATTTAATGACGCTTTTTATATTGGAATACCTTTACTTCTTTTTATTTTTACATTTTAGTCATATTGACAGAAAATCCTTGGGAAATATAAGCCGTTAGAATTACGATTTGATTTTATACCATATATTACCTAAAATCATTATATATATATATGTGTATATATGTTTATAATTCATTATTGATTGTACTAAATTTTTAACACGACGTGAAAACTTATCTGTATATGTACTTGGCACTTGAACGTAATCATGTTGTATACATCTATATTAGTAAATTACACGGTGAACGACGGACTATGCAATTTTCTTTGCGAACATGTGGCGTTGTAAATTATCGGTACGAACCTACATATTGTATATGGAAACTAGAAATGTTTGTTGTATAAGGTACAGAAAGTATAACCCGACGGTATTGACTGAATTCTCGCTAAGTAATTTTCCCGTAATCGAAATGAATTTCATTTTAAGTATACGCATTTTTAAATAGCAATTTTCATAACATATGTTATTTATTTTTCACCGGTTAAAAATAGTAAGACGCGCGCATCTGGTTGTTAAGAATAATAATTGTCGTACCTATTATTCATAATAGAACGCTTGAATGGCAGGAATATTATGTTTCTTTATGAGTTGTCGAAAAAATAAATTTGTGTGTAGAATACAGTTAAGATTCTTGAAATAGTAATTAAATATATATGTACAAAGGACTTTATCATAAGAAGTTCGTTTCGAATTTTTTTATCGGAGAATAATATTACAATATAATTAAATTTATCATCACTAATTTAATGTACTTTTTGTTGAAAAATTGGACTGCATAAAAAACAGTGTTACGAGCGGAATGTTTTCATTTCACACACATCTATCGTGAATGGACGGGACACTTGAAGTTATGTATCTGATACCAGATACATTCAGACAAATACTAATTATTCGAGGGAAAATGGTCGGAAAAAATATTTATTAAACGATTTATCGATAGTCAATAATCAAAAACTCGGTTATTAAGGATAATAGAAAACCGTATCTTTATACGAAAAAACCTCCCTCAAAGACAAAACGCAAATGTATCCAAGTTATTAATATGTCCATATGTCTGGCCTGCAATAAGAACAAGTAATTAACTAATATCACGTCAAACAAGTCTTACTTTTTTTGAAACATGACCACCTGATCGGCTTCTAAGTCTTTCATGTCGATGCTGCGGCCCTTGGCCATGACATCCGGGTGTTTGCGGACCATCAACCAGCCCATGTGCGAGAAGAAAAATCCGCGGACCGAGTTGTGCGGATCGGCGTTCGTGTCGGTGAACTTGTGGTGGACTCGATGATCGCGCACCCATTCGTATATGCAATTTTGAACGGCCAACGTCTGGAATATGGCTAACAGCAACCGCATCGGCAGACGAGCGTTGTAGCACCGGTGAGCCCATAACCGATGAGCACCAACCGTTATGCCCATAGCGCCACAAGACCCTACGAATAACACTGAACAAAAAATAAAACGTTTTCTTAGGTTTTGATCGATTTCGGGCTAAAT
Source organism: Schlechtendalia chinensis (assembly GCA_019022885.1). Classification (NCBI taxonomy): domain Eukaryota; kingdom Metazoa; phylum Arthropoda; class Insecta; order Hemiptera; family Aphididae; genus Schlechtendalia; species Schlechtendalia chinensis. Next base: position 4,606,938 of record CM032341.1, read on the forward strand.
ATTTTCAGGTTTTCACGTTTGAAAATTAGTGTTATTTTCAATTTAATTTACAGATTAATTTCACGTGTTATTGCATAGATATAATTACAAAAAATTTTATTATAATCGACTCGATTATAATAAAATCGAGCCGAGTCATTATATTACATAATATCATTAGAAATAATAACCTTCTAGCGTAGTTTAAAATCGTTTTGGATTTATGGTTGCTATTAAATTCAAAATAATGAAACAGCTCAAAAATCTTTGTCTAAGTATCCTACTTGAAGGTTTTTGAACTTACATCTACAGCACCGCTCTACCATCTTTTTAATTGAGATTCATAATATTATTACTGTTAGTAAGTTTGGATTAAACCGTTTTGGTTTTTTTTCTCTTTGTTATTCTTCTGATTTTATAGTTTTGTCATAAACGAAATTTCTATAGACGGAGTTTAGCAGTGCTCATATTATTCGTACAGTATTTCTTTCGTGACGATACAAAACAAAAAATGTTTTGCATTTTTTTATGATAATTTAGGTCGTCTGAAAAGTTGAAAACAAGTAACTAAAGAAACTAAGAAAACAAGTATCTAAAGTATTACAACACGTCAAAGCGTGTATTCAGGCCAAATTTTTATCTACAGACATTTACAATGTTTATTATATTTATTGAACGATGCATATATTGTCGGTCAGGTACTCGGGTATTATTTCGCTCGTTTAAAAAAATAAACGTCAAAATGTGTTGATTCACGTGAAATTTCGAGAGAAAGAAAAAGCGAAATACAAAAATCATATATGAGTTAACAATAATAATTATGGGAAAATGTGTATTCGTGATTCATATTACATAATAATGTTTAAAGTAATATTTCATCATTTCCTGGATGATATGTGTTTTTCTTTAGTTTTATTTACATAAGAAATTTCCTATTGAATATGATAATATTACAATGCAAGCATTGATAATTGAAAAAACATATATTATATTATTCACACTAAATGCGATAGATTTAGTTCCGCTCAGAATCGTTTTTCGAACACTACGATAACCTTCATTACATCACACCAAGTTTAACACTTTTTCAACCGTCATTTACTATACACACGTTTATCATAGAAACACAATTACACAATGTATCGTGCATCGTCAACAAATGTTATTAGAAAATATTAAATTAGAGGAGAGTACGCTTTGTTTTTAATTATTATAATTTTTACCATTGTTGTGGAATATAGAATATTTTTTATTATTATTATTTACAGCGCTTAAATTAAATTGTTATTGTTATGTTATGGTATATTATATTATCACTACGTCGTCGTGATCCAAATATATTTAAGTATGTCTTCACATTTATCATAATTAAAAAAAAAAAATTCTAAATTCTTCCACAAATAAAATTAAGAGGTTTAATGATAAATTTAGGAACCCGTAAAGTTATAGATATTAAAACACGATAACTGTGCTTAGTCTTGTACAAATTTAATTGTATACTTTAATGAAGTTTAGATAAAGTCATTAGTTATATATTGGAATGTTGATTTTGTTTGAGATCGATTGTGAGGGTGATAAATAAGTTGTATATCAAATCGAAAACAATCATTGATAATATTAATTGAAAGTGTTGATGGCAATAGTGTGCGTTCTTGGACCATACATGATTGTATGATATACGTGTGAAGTTTAAAAATATTTATCGGTTAAGTCAGCAAAAAATAAAATCATTTTTAAATATATTCGTAATAACTGAAAATTATAATTTATATAATTTATTAGCTCAAAATTTTAATCTCATCAATTTTATGTACTCCGACAATAATGTTTTACTGTATTTTAACATATTCTTGTTTATCCAAGATGACTTTTCGTCGAACATTTGAAATATTTTTATCAATAGCATTAGATTCTATTTTAATTTTAACGAAACATCATCGACTCGATGAATATTTGGATGTAATGGAGAGTTGTAATGTTAACGACTCAAGCCCGTTATAGTTGTATTTCGACCATTAGACGGTCATAAATAGTATAATATTTTATCTGAAAAAGAAATACCATTTTGCTTTGGGTCATTGACGTAAGTTTTACAAAACGTGCGTCACTCATTTCATTCTATACACTTCGATACCGTAGACGACTTCACGTGTCGCATGACGTGCCGTTTAGTTGTCATAATAGTTTTATGTTTATTATAATGTTGGATTTAGTATACACGTCCATTAATTGTATGGAAAAGAAAATCGTGTTCTCATTCAAATACATTGACATTTTTACGTGGGTTAAGAAGTAATGAGCTCAAACGAATCACGCCCATTATCGCATATTTATATTATAATAAATTCGGGTGTTGATAATTATTTGTTTTTAAAAACGTCACGAAAATCGCGTTTATAATTTTCATAATGAAATAATCGTATTTTACGACTTTTGTTGAAAATATGATGTATATATATATTTGCAGAATATCGTTTAATATCAATACATATAATTGTGATTATTTATATTGATAATTAGGAGGTATGTCGCCGTTTAAGACGTTTGGCGTTAATCGAATAGGTGGTATTCATATAACGCGCTAATCCACATACATTCAGTTTAACGTTCAACACTCTCTAAGACACGACGTTCAGATAAATATTATTATTTGATGTACTCACTGAATATGACAGTTTTTATGTATAGGTAACCGCCTAATATAATGAATACTCCGTAGACAGCGACCATGTGCAAAACAAGGAAGCCGACGACATTGCGCCACACGATATCCAATTTCTGTCTTTGCGGACACGAGTCTTGGACTTGGACGTGCGGTGCGTGATTTGCGTCGTTGCATGGACGGCCGCGTTGTGCTTGCTTGCGTTGTCGTACTCTACTTGCACTCCAGACCATATTGGCGCGAACGACGACGATGAGGACATCGGGACTTGTTCGGTTGTTATTTAGCGAATATATCTGACACGACTGAAAACAATCATTTTTTAATTTTTGATTGATAAACACAATTTATTTTTAAAAAAAAAAAAAAAAAACAGTTAATACTATATTTTGTATAAATAACGAACGTTCAATCAGTGTTATATTGCATTTTATTGATTATAATCATTTTAAACTTAAAAGTGTGTTTAATTTTTGATAAGAGAAATGATGCAACAGAGGAATAATACATTTTCTCGTTCTTTTAAGCTTTAAACAATACATTATTGCGGTTCATCAAGCGATATACTTTTCCGGATAAATATTTCAACATTAAATACTTGTATGTTATTAAAAAATAAATAAAATCTTTAAACTCTCCAATAAATGATTTCGAATAATTAAGTACATATAAATAAGAAAATGAAAAAACTGTCTGAGAAAATTCGTGTTGCGCGCTGAAAACAATACTTTTTTTGCATGTATTATTATTATTATTACCATTATCATCGAGTCGTTTTTATAGAAGTCTATGATACACGAGTTTTAGACAATAGGTATCTATTGGATACCTAATATATTAAAGTGTAGTTTAGAAAGCACAATTTAGGTGTAATGCGTAGTAGACCTACATCATATATTAAAAGTTCGCTATCTCCACGTCTGATACTCCAATATAAGTATACTTTAGTTGGTGTCCATTGTACATTTTATATTTTTTCATTCTTAGACATACAATCAGTATCAATGGATTATTAATAACTTACGCATATACGAATCATTGAATTTCTAATATTTGGTTTCAATTATTCGTCAGAAAACACATGGACAATTATTGTTGTCTCAATAAATACTCGATTTATACATTAGAACGTTAGTAGTGTTAAACAGGAAATTTTGAGACCGTATAGTATACTTACATATGAATTTGATTCATTTTATTTTCTATTTCCTCGATTCAATATAATCAAACTTAACCTGCGAATTTAATATTACGATATTAATACGAGTACACGTATAAAACCTATTGCTATGAGTTATATATCACATCTTGAATAATGTATTTTTTTTCAGTTATAATTTGGATTTAAACTTTTTATTTGATTAAATACTCATACATAATTGTAAAGATATATAAAAAAACACATGCACATATTCTGCTATTTCAGCATAAACAATGCTTATTATACTGACATAAATTAAAAATCGTAGGTAACAGCGAATAAATAATGTTTTATTATAGTTCCTAAAGCAGAACAATAAAAAATATTATGAATAATGCAATATATATATAAATTCGATCAATATTTGTGAACTGCCCAGCACCCTACGATGTTCATACGGACAAACTTCGTGTACCTTCCGAAATACCATTTAAGCCGGAATCTACTTAAAACAGTACTCTCAATGAAGTTTCCATGTAAGGTTCACAGAGCTGTGGTACTTTCAAAAGAAATGCTAAATTTTTTTATAGATTTTCGAATTTATACCTTTTTATACCATATGAATTACAATAATATTAAAACTATTCGATCGACAGTAATTTTTCTTCAGAGAAAAAAGAAAGAAAGAAAAATAAACAAAAAGTAATAATAAAGAAATAACTAATAAATTCTAATTAAAGTAAGTAAATTTCAAAACTGTCGACTAAAACACACGTACACACGCATATGGCATTTAAAACGTGTCGATAATAATGTATTATATAATATTTTTTAAATGCTATTTATATATATGTGAATAACATGGAATGGAACAAATGACCGTCCTTGGACTGTTTAAACGACACTAAAATATATCAAACTGGCGATCGTAACGATTTGTTACCTGTAAAAATAGTTTTACGTGAAAGTTCACTAGTTACTATACAATTGCGATTTAGTGAAATTTGTATATTATTATTGAATAATCAAAAATATAATTTAAAAATTTTTTATACCACTAAAAATCATGTAAATTGGTTTTCCGCAAAAAAAAAAAAGAAGTACTGTTTTTGATTAATTTTTGTTTATTAAACGTTTAATGTTATATAGTGACAATAATAAACTTATTTTATTATTGATATTAAACGGATAATCGTATATCGGTTAGGTAATCTAACGAGATGGTTTTCGCTTTAAAATCAACAATAGACAATACATATTTGACTGTTTTTATATAGAAAAATAAGTAATACATGAAATAATAAACATTATACTTTTCTATTTTAATTGTTTTTTTTTTATGGTTTTTATTATTTATAAGTAAATAGTAGTGACTTAGATCACTTTAAAAAAATTTGAATTTTATTTAGGCATTGAAGAATTTTAATATAGATTAAGATACTACATGCAAATGAAATTCTGAAAAATATTCAAATGATGCTAAAAGTCTAAACTTATTTATTAAAAATTTATTTTATTTTATTGTTTGAAAATGGTTGTGAACGAAAACAAAAATTTATGTTTTACTTTTTTGGTGAAAAATAGAATCTTTTCATTGGAAGAATACGACTGTGGCTTCAAACAGTATAAAGCGTTATGTTATTATAATATATATATATATATATATATATTAATTTAATTAATTTTTTATTTTTACGTAATAATATTATATATATATATATGGATTAAAAAAATAAAATATCATTTATATGTAGATCACACGTGAAATGTGATTTTTATTTCAAGTTAATTAATTAAATGCAACTCAATTAGGTATACATTATTCATTATAATAGAACACCTATTTTAACATTTTAAGCATATACAAAAACATTACGTAATAAAAATCAAATTTAATTTAAATTTTCTCTGTTAATAATTATTACGTTTTCGTATTGTTATTTATTATTAACTACATTTGAGTTATTTGGCTACACTATTATACATTCAAGTTTTAGATTTGGAGCTAAACGAAAAATATATTGTTTTTACAATAAAGTTGTCTTTTTTTAGTTTTTTATTTTGTTGGTTAACACTTTTCCACGTAGAACGAATGCTCAGATGATCTGATCATTATGTGTGTTACTTGGCAAATAATATGTAGTCGCGGTACATTTTTTATTCGATTTTTCCCAGTAGTTTCCTCAAGCGTAAGGGAAAGCAACCCAAGACTTGCAAAATAAAACTGGTGAAATGGTCAACTTATACATTAGCTTGAAAATATACAATGTTTTAATACTATTTATCATATTCATTAATTATAACGCTACTAAGAACCGTTTTTTGAATACAATGGTTTATCATTGCTTTCAAATTTATGTTATTAATACAACTCTAAAGTATTTGTCTATGTTGGTAATTCGCTAGAGACGAAGTCCACAATATCCTTTTATATACTTTATTTTCAAATATTTTTTAGTAATGTGTGAATACGTCTATGTATATTTTTAACATTTTGTAAATTCGCTCGCGTATTATTATTGTTTATAACTCAGTCGATAGTATGTACGCGTTGTCACCGAATTTCCGACTGAAAATTCATTATAATTTGTTTTCCATACAGCGTGATTTTATTTTACAACACTGTCTTCCAAAATACTAATTACTAAATAATCCAATCAATTATTATAAAATATTTCATAACGACGATGTATAAATATAACATTAAATTATATAAATAGTGCAAAATTCATAAACGTGATTGTTTAAGTTTTAGACGAATGTTATATTATTATTATAGCATCAGAATATGTTGAGAAATATTTTAAAACTAGTACTTATATGGCGGACACTTGCTGTTAATTAAATACAACTGTCCAAAATATATGGTTTGACATTATATACGCACCTAGTTGATTTGCACATGTTAAAACTAGAATTGAGTGAAAAAAAAGAAAATTAATAATTTGCGATACATGCTATAGTTATATAACATCGTATAACGTTTCATTAACCTATAGTGTATCATAGACCGCATTGTGTTATACATTATATGTCAGACTTCAGTACAAGGAAAAACCTGATTCGAGACGACTCGTTATAGGTACAATCTCTATTGGACACAATGATTTAAAAGGGTCAATGCCATAATTATTGTTCAATTGACATAACATTTATGTTTCAAATGAGTACATACACATTATATTTACATTGGGTTATGCGATTACGAGCAATGTTTAATTTCGGGTAATGTCGATTATTGAGATTTTTTTTTTACTTCACCCGGATAACTGTAATCGATTACAGACGATGGCTTTGGTAAACATTTAATGAAAAGTAGGTACACTAAAATCAAAATAATAGAAGTGACGTTTATATTGATGTGAAAGATGTATTAAATATTATTATTAGTGTTTTCGGTATATCATTTCAATTCGTATTACCGATTCACATGATTATAATATGTATAAATTTAAATGTATTTTTAAAAAATAAGAAATACAAATATAATTTCTTCCGTAATATAACAATTGTTTTTTATTTTTTATTTTTTAATAAGTGTTCTCAACATTTAATTTTATACTATGTTACATGCAGAGTCCGAAATCGTACAAATGTAGATGTCAATATATTTTCAAGTCGTCTTTTTACACAAATAATCAATAAATATATTTTATGAATACCTTTAAGTAACACTATATTATTTATTTATAATAAGATTTAACGAATTATGTCACAGCGAGAGTTGAACAACAAGTTTTTTTTTACAGATACATTTATTATTATCGAATTTGTTTTTTTGTGTACTTAACGTCGCACCAGTTCTTGCTCATCAAATTTCGATTCGTTTGCGTTAGTAGATCAGACTGATATTTTTCTGGTTTATATAGGTACATATTATTATCATTCATACATAAAAAATAAATTAACTTTGCAATGTATAAACTCGATTTAAAGTTGTGTAAAAGTCATAATTCGTTCTTTTCATGGACAATATAGTCAAGTATATATAAAATATTTTGGATACTAGTTTTGCTTTTAAAGGACGAATAATGAGAAATTTGATTAGGTAGTCGATAAGATTGACGATTGTTTATCGGTTATATTTACCCGTGCTCACTCATTAGCTTCATCAGATATTATAATAGTTTTTGCTGTAATCTTTCGTCATTTTTTAATCATTTTTTTAAACCCGGACACATAATTTAGAATTATTGGGCGTGCTATACAATACAATTCTTACAATTAAATTTGTTTGTAGAAAAATATTAAGGTATACGCATATTTCGGGATTTGCACAAATTCATATACAAAGTCGATTTTTAGTTCAATGATTTGATATTTAGTATATAAATAATATTATTTCAGGTAATAAATTCGTAAAAGTATATTGTAGTATAATGTTGGAATTTTACAGTTATATTAGTATAGAATTATTGTAAATTGAAATTATATAAAAATCATTGTATCTTTCGCGAAATACACTATTTAGGACTCTGTATTTAATAATATTTAACATTTAGGGTTGAAGCTTTTTATTTTTGCTTATATATTATAAAAGTATAAACGGTTAACATATTAAACTTTCGTTGTAATAATAGCTGACATTTTGCGACTTAGAAAATTGTTTTTAATTTATTCATTAAAATAATAAAGACACGGGTTTTATAAATTGTATTTTTATGGTTTGTTTCAACAGGATTATAATATATGAAAACAAACAATGTAAATTAAATAAATAATAATAATAATAATAATAATAATATGTGTTATTTTAATATTGAATGTTAAATACTACTGTCGTCGTAGAATATATAAATATAAATTTCTTTTTATTATCAAAATTCGTATTTGTCTATACACATTGTATTATACAAGTTCTCGATATAATATTTTGCACGAGTCATTAATTTGGTCGTTCTTTATAATGACGTGTGTAATGAAATACAAGAAAAAGAAAAAATGCCACATTAGCTGAACACATTTAGTTGTTAATATTTGAACAGAATCATTATTCGTGTATGAGCATTTGAAGTGTAAACACTGATACACACTATTATAATATGTTTAAGTTGAGATTAAAGCTAGATAATATTATTCTTTTATTGCAGACTACATTACATACCTCCTTTAATGTCCAAACAGCGGTTATAATATGGCATTTCGTTAATTGAGTTTCATAAAATTAAAAATAAATAGAAAAAATATATCTTATCTTGGTGAAGGGTTGAAATTCGAAATGTTCTTAAATAAACATATCAAGAATATTTTTGCTTGACAATGTGGTGCATGTGAAACGTTATAGTTTTATTTTAATTATACTTTTGATACATAAAATTATAACAAAACGTGGGTACTAGAAGTTATAATTTTTATTTGTTTTATTATTTTATTTGTACCGTTCAAAAACATGTGCTGGTACAATATCTAATATTCTTATCATTATTATAATATATTGATATATTTTATCGAGTTTTGCGAAATATTTGAAAAGTAGTTAAAAAAAAAATAGTAAACAATTTTAATTACCGAATTTCGTTAAGTATTATTTATGAAATTAGATTCTTTTTTTATTATTATTATTTTAATAAGTTGTCATCGTTTTGGCAGCAGAAACAATATCGATATTAAGTCTCTACGTACCTAATCTATTATTTGTATATTTATATACCTATTTAAGTGTTTTAAACTTAATAAAGTTATCTTTGTTTATTTTTGTTTTATTATTTTCATCGTAGTAACACACTAAATGTATTATTATACAGCATAGAAAACAATATTTTAAGATTAAATAGTTACGTGTTACACATTGTAATACTTAAATTATAAACAAATATGTATATATGCATAAGTATTTACACGAAATGATGTACGTTTATTTTTTAGTAATTTTTCAATTATATGTTTAAAACTGGAAGAAAATATTTTTAGATATTTCGTTGAGTGAAGAAATTTTACAAGTTATAGAATAATTTTGCGATTTCCGAATGAAAACTATAGTTTAAATCATAATATTTATCCAATGTATCATGAAATATACGAAAATCGTTTAAATAGTGGAACCTGTTTAATTTTAACAGATACAAACGTCGATTATATATCTGATGATAAATTGCACATTAAAATATGAGACGATATAATAAATGTATCATTAAAGAACATTAGAAATTTTGGTAGTTTTTACGAAAAAAACAATTATAATAATAATAATGATAATGATAAATATAAAATGGCAATAAATAGTTAATTATTAAAACAATAAGTAACAAACGATTTGTGATGGATTTTCCATGTCTGTGTCATTCGATTATAATATATAATTTGCATCGATTATAATTTGCAATTTTGCAAAAATAATGAGTTGCAAAAACTCAAGTGATGTTTTTCAGTACACGATTGTATTTATGTGATATCGAAAATTAATTACCTGTTTATATAAATTGATCGAATAGATAATATTTGAAAATCGAAAGCGAATTTATCGCGGATCAGCCATAAAATGTATATATATCGTTGCTACTCGTTGCTGCACAGTGTATAATAATACACTTTCGATTTTTTGCTATATATATAGTATTTCGTAACGAAATGAGAGAATTTTTGTAGTCTCAACAATACAGTTTCGCGATTAAGAAAATAATATTATATTCGCGTATGGTGTAAACACAGTTTTCAGACGTGAAAATTCACAATATCACATCATGTTGTATTGGTTTCGCGTCAATAACACCGAGGGCCAAAACGTCATTATTATAATACTATATTTCAGCGAGAAAATAATAATAATCGTATTCATTTTATAAACGTGCATTCGTACGCACCGAGTTTACATGTATTTATTGTCATGCTACGTGTATAAATTCCAAATATCATTATAATTCGGCATATATATCGAACGAATTGAACACGGAAAATATATAGAAATCGCGTTAGAATAAATTTTTTATAATTTCGAACAATTCGGTTATTTTTTTTGGTTTTTTTTATGAAAAAAAAATTATGAACCCGATTTAACTGGGTACACGCGATTTCAAGTATAATTTTTAGAGTATAATTTTAGTGGAGCGATTGAAAGAAAAAATGGATTCCTTTTTCTTCATTGAAAATGACGGTCTGAAAAAAAGAAAGTAGACAACAATTTCGTTTGCGAAAAAACGATTGTTTATTTATTTTGTAATCTGTTTAACGCCGGTCGTAGTTTGATTAATCATATGTAAAAATGACAAGATCCGAACGGATTTGTAATCAGACGATATCATTTTTTATAGGCGATTTAATAATTTTCCATTGAAACCTTTTATTTTTTTGTTTTTATTATAATGTAAAACTAATATTAAACATCGACACGGTTTGACGAGCGTTTGATTAGGATTTTCATCGGCACTCGACGGCAGCGGTAACGGTAAAATATGTGTTCAACATATCATACGTTTAGGTACACTTTAATGATACTGTACACTCGTAATAACAGTTCACTTTCCATATTAATTGCGTGTCACACACGATATCCTATTAAAAGCGAATGCCAAAGAAATATTATTATTTTTAACGTATACGACACGGAGTTATAAAACGCACATTGCACAATATGTTTGACAACATATCATGCACTCGTAGACGGATACCTAAATATACAAATTCGGTCTTAATCATTTTGTTGTTTTCAATGACATAATATGCAGGGGAAATAATAGTTTATTGTTTCTTCTTTTTATAATACGATCCCAAGTACGCCAAGTCATAAGTTTTATATCAAACGAAGGAGAACTGTTTTCAAATATAATAAAATAAACTTGGATTAAATATAATAGCATAAAAATTCGAGGAAGTAGAATTTAAAATTTACTTAAAACGTTATTGTTTAACATAATTTCTATTTCTTGAAATGTGTATAAGAAGAAAAAATGATTCATTCATAATTCGTCGTTCGTCTTATAATATATTAACAATAAAAATTAAATTTATACTTCAAAGGACTCGTGTGTCAAGCTAAGACTACGCAGTTAAAAAAAATACATTTTTAAATAAAGACAATTTCAATAGGAAATGTTAAATAAACGATTTTTTACCGTGGTTTGTTTCGTCGTAATCAAATAGGATTTTGCGGTATTATTATTATTTTTTTTAATATCGTTTTCATTGTTGTTGAATGATATTTTAAGTAAAGTATATAATATAATATCTCTGATATGAATATGAAAAATGTTATGAAATGTAATATTTTGCTTAAAAATGCATAAATATAATATTATTTCAGTTATAATTTTCATTGTTTATTTTATATTCTCTGCGTTTTCAACATATAAAATGTAAATATTTTTTATTTGTACTTTTCGTTTGAAAATGTCCAAGTAAAATTTTTTCATTATTCATTTATTTATTTTTAGGCGTGTACTTATAATACATGGACTGTTTTAAAAAAACGGTTATTATATTTTAATAATAATATTGCACTAAAAATCTTAATGTGACGTGGTTATTAATAATCATTTAGAAAATTAATTATAATATCGTAATATGAGTTACATATTGATTTATTTATTATAGTAATAAGATAATATTTAAATAACTTAAATGTATGACATATATATATAAAAAAAAAAATATTCGCGCAATCGTAAACAAATATGGTTGAAAAATGTTTTTGAAAAATTAAAAATAAACTATGTAGGTACACCGTTATGTTTTCGCGCGTAATTAGAATGTAGGCAAATAGTTTACGAATATTAATCCACGTATCGAGTTACATTTATTTGGATATTTATCGTGATATACACTCGTAATTTTAATTACACACATAAGTTTAATAATTTTAGTATAATCATTTCAACATATGACGAGGAGATCGAGTGTGCTATGAAAAATTCCCGTCGAATGTAACAAATGTGATAATAGTGCTGATAATAATAACAAATCTGTACCTGGTTTATGTAATGTAGAGCGCAGGGCGACGACGATCGGCCGTACACATGTACGTAGAACGGCGGAAAAATCACTTCACACAAAACGAACGATTTTCGGAGTACGTGTGTCGCGTTGCGTTCGTCACGCGTGCCCAAACCTTTCTTTGGACGACTCTGTGCAAACCGTCAACAAGTATAGGCGCGATTGTACCTATAGCGTAGCGCACGGGGAAAATGTCGAAACGTATCGGAGGGAGATTTCAGGGTCGAATTTTTCCGTTGTCACGAGTGTAGAGAAAAGAAAGGGTAACACATAATGTAATTGCCGTTTACTTTGACGTTTTACTTTTTTTTTTCTCTCCGTTCGTTTTACTTGTGACAGTAACGGCGGCGCGTAATAACAGTTGCGTAAAGGTATCAAATTATTATTATTATTATTATTATTATTATTATTATTTGAAGTATGGTAATTGGCGCGGTAAAATTCTATCCGCGATTCTATTTTGCGCGTAACCTATAAAAACACGAGATAATGTGTATATATCGACTGCGCGTCGTCTAGCCTAATCCATGCACGTGGTTATAACGTGGTTATAGAAAAATTTTTGACGATAGATAGAAATTATTGCGTTTCTAATTCTTCCGTTCTGTTCATATTAATACGATCATTTAGGAAGTGATGTCCGTTTTAGGTAACAAAAAAACAGCAGATAAAAAACCAAAAACATAGTTAATTATACATTTCAAAAGGACAACGAAGGAAACTCTAAATGAGTAACTCTATAACCACAAATAAAATATGCAAAATACTGTATACTCGTACGACGGTGACGTCATTATGATACTTTCAATGTACACAAAGTTCACGAATATCGGCATGGAAAATGATAAGTAAATTGTAAAACACTTATGATGTATGAATAGATAATATCGTTGTCGTAATTATATAGACTTTTGCAGTTATTGTTTATTATACTAAAACAGCCGTGTATAAATATATATATATGTAATGTCATATCTGATCCTTATTTACAAATGTATGTTAGTTTATTAATAATGAGCGATGTTGGTGTACTTACTAACAGCGGTGTCCACGCGGAGAATGCGTGCAGTTAAATGTACGGACACTGTACGTTGTGCGCAATCTGATAGTATAGCGTAGATACCAAAGGTAATATATATATACATATAAATTAAAAAATATTATTAGTCCATTTTCTCCTTCTAACGCCCTTCCTAAACCGTTACGATGTGTATCTATGTTACGCTGCATAATGCTTTATATCGTATGTATGTGCATTTTGTGTCCCGACAAAATAATATAATACAATTCGATACACGTACAAATAGTCTAAATTCAATGTACTATAAAACCCGTCATAAACTGGTGGGAAATTAATTCTTCCTCGCGCAGAAGTTAAACGTCGAATTAATCATCACGACAAAATATAACGAAAATCAAGTATCACTTATTACCTAGTTAATTCCATGTTTTCAACATATACGACAAAACCACTGATATGGTATGTAGATTGTTTTTTGGAACATATGTAAACTAATTAACTTTGTCACATTCAAAACTCATTCAAGTATTTGTTCATAAAATATAATATACATTTTTTGTTTTACTAAAATGAAAAATATTTCATGGAAATTATTTCTATTATATTTAACTCCACGCGCAGAAATATAATTTGTTAAAATTAAAAATGTTATAAAGAGGACAAAATCTGAACACATAATTAATATATATCAACATATTCTTGAAAATATATTAAGTAGTTTTCTACATGAAAAAAAAGAAGAAATAATGTAGTTAGATTTTTCGGTAAAAAGTAATTTGATGTCCGTTAGTACGTAATATTAATTAAAGACATAATTGTATATCTTGAAAGTACGTATGAAAATGATTAATATAATGAAAGTGGGTAAATGTATGTTACACATTTACTCGCAATAGTAATACGGTCTCAGTAATGACTCGGTAAGTCCAAGAAAAAATTGAAAAATGAACGTATACGTCCAAATCATTAAATTTTATATCTGTATCCTTGAATGTTCAGGTTTTTTGTGTCGCGTCGTTAAGACTAAGAGTATGCAAGATTCATTAATGAATTGTCGTCTAGTTTTTAATATAGAAATAATGAGTAAATACGATAATTAAGTGAAATTCCAAACATTCGAACAGGGTATATAATCGAATTTCTAATTTGTTATATTTATAATCTTTCGTTTTACTTTAAATATGAGTTTTAACTGAAATACAATGTATTATATTATAATTATAACTGTTATAATACTATAGACAATTTTTTACATAGGACATTTTATAATGTTTATTTATTTTAAATAACATTTAATGATAAATGTCCGATAACGTAAGTTACAGATTTACATAAAAAATGTAACGTACATAATATATAATTGGGCAATTCATATTAGTTACACGGTAGTATATATTTCTAATTTGACATTTATATTTTAGTTAGTATATCTATTTGTTCTACATATCGTATAAAAATACGCGTAATATCATATCAAACCCAAATAATATTATTAATAATAATATTATATGGTTATACTCAAAAAAAAAAAAAATATATATTATAAACAAATTACATTTAAAAATATTGGTATATGCTATATTGTACATAAATAATATTTATAATTTATAAAATAAACATTTTTCAAAAATTATTATCTCACGTGACAGATTTTTTTCGTTAAATTTTTCAAAGAATATAACGATGATAAGCATAATTTTTAAGCATAAAATTTGCCCTTTTTTATGAAGATTAATAAATTCGAAATTATATGTCAATCCTAATGAAAATATAGCCAAGTAAACAGTATATTTAGTTTTCGAAAAACCATTAAACTAATAAGTTACCACGAGAAAAATTATAGGCGTTACTCAAAATCGTCATATTTTAAAAATTACTATATGTATATATGTCTTGATGGGTGCGATATCATCAAACCGTTGTCGCGTAATGGGTACGGTGGTATTGATCCAAAATATGCAGACTTTTACTCGTGGAAGTATGAAAAACGATTTCAAAATTGTTTTTTACAGCGTATATCATTTTTTTTTATGTACCAATTTTTTCTACTAAGTTTTCAATAATTATTAATAAATATAAACGACAAATATCTGTTCGGTTTCGCGTACATGGTGATGATAGTCATCGTTTTAAGAATATTTACCGAGTTTAGTGGACACGAGCAGTAATCTCTGTCTTGACATTTATAAACTTAAATAAATATCCGTATCGGTATATTGAAAAAGTCAACCATAACGACAACTCGTATTAAAACGGTCTTCCGACTGAGAGATCTGACTAGTCAGAAACAATGAGTACTTCGACAATTACTATTTACTATTGATTTTGGACTTGGATTATTTTCAAACACTTTGGTCTTAATCTAATGTACAAACTAACGGCACTCGATGGATGAATTTTATCGATGTTTCGATTTAGTTTTGTGTAATAATAAGACTTATTCGTTTATTTACTATGTTTAAAGAATATTGAGGACAGCGTTTCGATGCAATTGACTTCATCATTTTATAATATATGTCATGAGCAGCGTCGTATACTGTTGAATTGCTGTCTAAATTCAAAAATGTAACTACATTAAACTCAATGGCTTGCAGTATGACAAAGAGGTAATATTTAATGTTCGTATAGAAGCCGATTTTACAACGTTCTATTTTATTATATTTTTTATGAGGCCATCATCTCAACCATATGGGTTTCAAATTATTGGACCGTATTGAATCGACCAAACAAAAGAAAAATAAAGCACACGTAAGCAATTAGTAGCGTTAAGCTCCCAGCTATCTCGTCTTAAAAATCAGAATACTCTTAAGACGTTATTTGTACAACAGTTATATTTTTATTTAAACGGTCGGTAAAATGTTAAATCGCTCGAGAGAATAACATCCAGACTTCTTGGTTTGGTCACTATATTACTGTGACTGCAAGATCACAGTTGTTATTCATTCAATATTGATATTTATGATGTTTGTTTTTTCTATCAATGCAATTCCGAAACGTTTTTTGTTGTATATATATATATATATATATATATTGCGTCCGTCATTTACCTTCCAATGATGCAGTTGTAAATTATTGGTTTAGAATCGATAACATTTCATAATAGGTAAACCAATTGATGAGATTGTCATGTAAAATTTAAGATCGTTCACAATCAAACACTAAACACCGAAATGTCAAAGAAGTCTTTGATGTAATGTATCATGTGTCTCTAAAAGTATTAGGTTAGTTAAATATGGATGCTTTGTATTTTTTTATAATGTATACCTACAATATACAATGTACATTATTATTACGAACAGTTATAGTTACATCTGTATCCTCTCTAATGTAATGAATTTATATGCTAGATAAGATACGTAGGTATTATCGTTGATTATTAAAAGTCATATGCCGTATCATTTTATGTAATGATTAATGATTACCAATTATACAAAATAATTTCGTGTCGTCAATAATATAATTTTGTGACTATTATATACGTTATTGTCGTAAAATCAAATTGATTGCAGTATTGTGCTAAAAAGACATTTTTTTTGTAGTTTATATTTTATCATTTAATCATTTAAAAAACGTTTATTAAATGTAAAATTATTTTTAAATTTTGTATTGTGTATAGCTTATCTAAGATTATGTCATGCCCGTCAGCCTAATTGTATTATTTCTTATTATAAGTTTAATATCTAAAAATACCTGAGGAAATACCATATATGTGTAATAATTATTAATCAATAATTATTTTCATAAAAGTGTTGAATACGTTTGAAAATCTGAAAATTATATACTAAATCTTTAAAAATAAGTAATAATAGATATATTGCTTTAAATATAATATAATATATATATATATATATATATATAAGGAATTTTAATTAAAATTGTAAAAACACCAATACCAAATGTTGCATGACTTGCGATAAAAATGTTTAGGTTTAAACTTGGATTTGCACGAGACTAATTTATATTTTATTTAGCACCGAATTTAAAAAAAAAAAAAATCACAAATAAAAGAATATCAGAGTCATTTTTCTCACACAAAAACGATAAAATGTTAATTTTCAAAATAATTATTAATTGTAACGAAGAATAAATTATTCTGAAGTTTTAGCATTTCAACGTACTTTTAAAGCTAAATTTTTAAAGGGTTATTAATTAAGTGGAATAATAGGGGGATGGAATGCCATTTTGTCATTCCACTTTGATTATTGTGTATAACGTTACACTAGTCACAGTAACGAAACGGATATAATTTACATCATTAACAAATAAAATGAATTATTAAGATATGTACTCGTATATAATATCTGATTTTTATTAAGGCGCGTACACACTAGTGAGCAGAACATCTCACGAACCGTCCGCAACAGGTTCGCGAATATAATTTGGACGTCATAATTAGGAATGTTGAACGCCAAATGAGCCGATCGTGATCCGTTCGCACGAATCCATTTCCGTCGGATTTTTTGACGAATTTCAAGGGAAAATAGTATAAGTTTGGATGGCGTTGTTGAAGGTTCGCTAGTATTTTGGGGTCAGATTTACCATTATCATTGGTTCGTTTTTGGTTCGGAATTTCTCGAAAGTTCGCGAGTGGTTCGTTAAATGTATACACCAAAATGTCGAATATTTCGCGAACCTGTCGCGAACGGTTTGAGAGAGGTTCGGCTCGCTAGCGTGTACGTGCCTTTACATTAATAAATTATTTAATATTTTGATGCTTATTGCGAAAAGAAAAATAATCAGAAATTAAAATGTTATTCTATTTTGTTTATAGATAATATAATTATTTATTATTAGTTGATTCATCTAGGAAAATAATGTCCAAATGATATTTTTAATAACATAAAACTAATGATATTTGTAAATAATGTTACTTATTTATTACTCGTATTCGTATTATTATTAAGAATAAAATGTTTTACTAAAATAAAAAATGAAAATTTAAATCAACACATGGTACATATGAAATAAATAAATAAATAAAATACAAAATAAAAGTACAAATAAATAACATCGAGTTAGATTGAAATGTGAAAGAACACCTCCCAGTTTTAATTATTGTATTAATTGCTTTAATCTCTGTAATTAATTTTGATATCTTAAACTTTAGTAATTAATAAGTTTCTTTTTGTTTGATTTATATATTTTCTTTCTAATCATATAATAACCATATTTTAAAACTGGTTACTATACTGTATCAAACATCAGAATAAATTATAAGTTACATTTGTGTAATCCAGTTTTTTTTTTTTTAGAATACGACGGTACCTGAACACGAAAAGCTACTTTTTTATGAGTGTCGAGTATTGTTCGAAACATATACGTTTCTTTTGTATTTTTTTTAACATATTAAAATATTCAATAACCAACTTACGTTTAGATTACACAATTAGCTGTAAAATTGATTTTCGTCGGATTTATTAATAATATTCCAATCAGGTTTTAAATAATTAACTAGAATCGAATGAAAAGAAAAAATTCAAAATACAATAATGCCCATTATTTTGTATTATGCACCCGGTTCGAAAAACGTTCTACAAGTGAAACATTTATAAGAGTGAATATCTAAAATTCGAATCTATTCGAAATAATAATATAATTCAAATATCTGTAGTTAGACTTGAACCATTGTATATATTAGAAATATATGTTTCATAAATACAATATTAAATGAAATATAAAATATTTTCTAAAAAGATGGCTAACATAAATCGAACGATATCCTTACATTTCTGTTCATCGGTTCATTACAATGCTGTGTTTTAGATTGTATAAAAACGGCGAAAACGTCGCTATTTGACCGGCTATATAATAATAACCCTTTTCTACTCGTCATACATATTGCGTAACACGCACATCATACTTTGAAAAGAAAAAAAACTCATTCGTGTCGCAATAGCTGAATATGTGTTTAATGTACGTATATCTATGTACATCAGTGGAAGATTTTTAGAACCAGTTTACAGTATTGGGTGCACGAAGTACAACGGGTTGCGCGAGTATACGTCACAGTATATTATAACGTTCCGAGTTTAATGTCGTCCGGTCAAGTCACTGCACTGGTTTCACTTGCATCCGAAACATGTGTTCGCTTGCACGTGCACACAATACGTTTTCATTACCGTCGTCTCCATGCGCCGTGAACTCACAATACATCAAATCGGTGACGGACGCGATTTCAATTGCAAACCAGTAATAACATAATGCCTGCGTGAGACTAATCGCGATTTTAACCCGTTTTCTTCGTTCTGACTCCGCGAAATTTCTTTTCACAATCGAAACGAATCAAATGCTTAGTAAATCCATACACTTGTTATAATCACCGGGTAGGCTCGTCGTGTGCATTTGGTCGCATAATTTGAAATGCTCATAGACAAAAAAAATATATACTGAATTTATTATTGTGACTTATATATTATACTGAATAATAAGTTAATAAATATTTTGAACAAACGATTACGAACTTATTATGCTGTATTGAAAATATCAATATTATTATTATGATTAGGTAGTATAAATTAAGATGTTATTTTTGGAAAGAGTAAAGTTGATTTTTGTGTAGGATTTTTTTTTTATCCCGAATGATATATATACTTAAAATGGTTTCAATTGGTATAATTTGGGTTAAAATTTTGGAGGTGCTAGATTTGAATGAAAAACACCAGCTTGTAGTTTAACGTATAATAAATTGATGAAACTCGAATTTTAATTTGTATATTTGAACTTTTTGTTTCTGGTAAATTTAAAGTTAAGTGATTCGACTGTGCAAAAAAGTTATTCATTTATTTCAATCCTACATATGAATAAATGTAAAATTTTTCTGCACAGTCGAATCATTTAACTTTAGATTTTCCAAAAACGAAAAGTTCAAACATAAAAATTAAAATTCTTGTTTTTTGGGCTTTTTACGTTAAGTTACAGGTTTGTGTTATTCTTTCAAATCTAGTACCTCTAAAAATTTGACCCAAATTGTGTTAATGGAAATAATTTTAAGTACATATTTCGTTCGGAATAAAAAGAAAAGCACGGAAAATTGTAAAATCAAAATAAATGTTTTGCTTCTCTCGTAGATTTAATTAATTTTGAAAGCAATATATATTACACGACGTTTCTAGATTAAAAAACAAGTCGTATCGAAATTTAATTAAATATAACAATCAATTCAAATTAATTTTGAATCGGATAGATGGTTTTAAGTATGCTAGTGGTGTAGCTGTTTTTTTATGGGAGGCATTACTACATACAATTTATATGTATACGTATTATCTACAAAAAAAAAGGAACATAGAATAAAGCTTACTTGTTAATTGCGGTTTATTTCCTTTATTGAGAAGTTAAGTATTTTTGTTTGTTCATAAACTTCTTTTACGATCAATACTTATAAGTGAAATATATTTATAACATTAAACAAATTAGAGGAATTATATATAACGAACGACAATATCGCGAAAAACAAAAAGCAATATATATATAAAGCTATACTTTTTTTAAGTATAGAATATGTGAAGGAATGATATCATCTCGAGTTGACTGCAACCACGTGACGATATAGCTAAAACCTACTCCTAACCACAGAGAGGAGAAGCCTAGTTTTCAAATAACGTGATAATTACGGAGCTTAATATTTAAACCACTTTGCCAGTGATAATTATATTTTGGAGAAATCACATCAAATATTTTTTTTAAAATAATATTTAAGACATTTTGATATTATTCCGATATGTAAATGAATGATATTTATTTAACATTTTTATAAAAGAAAAAATATTTAAACGTTGCAGTGATATTACTGACCATATTAACTGATCATATCAAATTTTCATCTATGTATAAAATATTGTGTGTGTTGTATACCGAGCTATAAACCAGTATAATTGAAATATTAAATATTAAAGTGCAGTTGTAATAGATGGAAAAATAAGTGAGACTAAGAAAGGCAATTGTGTAGTATAATATTCTACAGTAATCGATTTGTGTGGTGTACGTGGAGTTTGTCATGTCACAGTTACACGTTTTACTTATTTATTAACTTTTACATTTTTTTTTTTTTATAATGACTTAGAAACAGTATGTATTAAATATGTGTAAAAGAAAATTAATAATAATAATTACTAACATATTATACCAATAATGATATGCGATGCAGATTTTTGCTATATACGTAATAATGTGATGTACGAGTAAATCTATTGCTACGAAACGCAGTTTTTACTATATAACGCCACATGTTATATAATAATAACATTTAAGGCAAACCTGTTGTTCAAGGTCCACGTGCACTTATTTCGTCGATGATTAAAAGTTTTAAAATTACAGTTTTATTATTGTTATTATTCAGAAAACGGGATCATCGAACATTATATTTTATACGTTTATGTGTACCTATTTACGTTATTTAAAATTACGTACAAGTCTTATTATCTTACATTATGTAATCGACACGATTTTCGTAATTCAAACATTTAAATTTTCGTTGTGAAATTTAAGTATTGAATTTTTCTGCGTTTGTAGATAGAATCCTACTACGCTCGAACGAAATTTAAACTTTAATTATTTCGTAAGTTATGTTGTGAAAATGTAAAATTATTATCGTTCTGAAAAAAATTGTCGACAATGGTATATGAGTTATGCTAACTAGACATGATTAAAAAAGGTATATGTTTTGATTTTTGTAGTCGATGATGAAATAATGTACTAAATTATTTATAATAATACATTTATTACAAATATCACGATGATGAAACTATTCCGTCCAAGAGAATAATTGTTTATAAATATTAAAAGTTTATTAGTACATATATTTAATCTTTTACAAAAAAAATATTGTACCGTAAATCGCCAATTCAAGTTCACGTACCTAATAGTGTACTCGTATTATATGGTCGTATAGATATTAATATATTTTAATTACTCATTGGTTACATTTTAAAGTAAACATATTACACAAATGAATGTAAGGATATCATAGGATACTTTTACACGTGTACGCGCGTGTGTTTGATTAAATATTGAAAAACTAGGTCGAACCACTTATTTATAAGAATACAAACGAGGAAAAAGCTGGATACAATTATACGACATTGAAAAATTAAACATGTAAATGTAATTTCATATAATATTTCGATAAAAATAACTTAAATTATTAACTAAAAGTTTACAAAAATATTAAATTAACTTTTCTGGTGAATAAGATTTAGTATTATTAAGATTTTTTCGAATGTTGACATTATTATTGATAGTTATTTATTTGAAATTTACACATAGTAGTTTAAATAATATAAATACAAATTTCATTAAAGTAACGTAAGGTGAATAATGTATATTTCTATAATAATTACTCATTAACACATTAAATTATTAACGCGTCTGCAGTCTGTTACAGTAAAATGTGTTATAACTTTACGTATCCAGTGTACACTATTTAATATAACATGTACTAAATTATATAGTACTCGAATTCCAATATTAATATACCTTGTACTTATATTTTTTGTAGGCAATTATTCATTTTAAATTTTCAAAAAAACAAATATATGATAATTATTTATGGTAAATTGACTACATTAGCACAGTAAAGTCTTATTATTTAAAATGATAAAATAAAATATTTGCTTATTTTTAAATTGCGTATATTTCATATTTTGTAAACAATGATTTAAAAAAAATGTATGTAGAACTGTAGAAATTAATTAAAACTATACTTAACAGAAACCATATTATATACGTTAATATCTATAAATAATTAATGCCTTTAAACTTGTTCCGTATGGTCTTACATAATTATTTACTAATAATATTTAAACGTTGGAACTATTAGGTATTTTGGATTAATAGGTATTGTTCACTCATTGGCCGAAATATATGGTACACGCATGTTACAGATTTCACGATATGATTATATTTTTCTATACTTTTATACGGTAATAATAAAATTACGTTCGTTCATAAAATTTCAATCAATGAAGTACAATATTTTGAATAACTTGTATTATTGAAATAGATAAATATGATTTCATTTTTGTTAATGTTACGTATAAAATCTCACAAAATTTGCAAACGTTTTCAAATTTGATTTGTATTTTGTTCATAATAACAAAAAGTACATAATGCGATCATATAGACATAATGTAGACGTATTATAGTTATATATATATTTTTCCTTTTAGATTGTTCTATTTATAAATGTTAAAAAAATTAAAGGTCACATTTTTTTTTTTAAATTTCTAAGTTCATATGTGTGAAACGTGCGTTTTTCAGATACAATGACAATTTTTTCTCTCTATGCAAATTCTTAACATAAGCAATTGTAGTATTTGTGAATTATAATTTTATATAAAATGTATATAATTTATGATTAAAAATACATTTTCCATAATAACACATTCAATAATTATAATAATTTAGCGTTGCTCAAAATCATTTTTCGAATACAATAGTTTATAATCATTCATTTTAACTCAAAATAATAATAAATCCACTTGAACTGCCGTTGAATGCACCTGTGGCTTGCTATATTTTATATTTTGTATTGTATATAGATTTAACTAATCTAAGACTAATTCATGCTTAATTGTGTTGTTTTGTACTTAAGTATAATGTCTAAAAATACTCGAGGATATACGTCATGTGTGATAATTATGCGTCACTGATTAATTTTGTAGACATGTTAAAGAAGTTATGAAAAACAAAAATTATATTTTTAATCACAAAAAATAAAACAATTAGAAATAGTAAATACGTTACTGTGCATAATATGGTAGAAAAATTAGAAAATCACAATAAAATTAAAAATTTATCAAATATTGTATCAAGTTACATTAAAAATGTTTAGTATATATTCTATTTATGTAATACGAACTTCTAACACATTTATATTAGTGAAAAATTTATACTATAGAAAAAACTCCAAAATAATTTTTAATAATGAAAAATTCAATGTTTTAAGATAATCCTGCGTAATTTTTAAAGAATATTTTAAAGAGTTCCTCGTGTCTGTCACTTTTAAATTTCTGTATAATGTAGATAGTGACTTATATTTTTAAACTACTTAAATAATATATTTCTTTTCAAGTAGTAGGAATTATAATAATATTATTATTTATCACATAGCACTTACTTATTTGATTTATTTTGGTGGTTAAACTCGATATTGGAATTTACATTACGAGTAAATTTGGTGCAAACAGCCTGTCATTAAAATGACCTAATTTTTTATTTTATTTTTTTGGCGTAAACTGACTATATCCAAAATTGCAATTGTGTTTTTGGTGTAAACGGAACATGTTTAAATCGAATTTACTACTATTCAATAATTAGAGTTAAGTTAAATTATCTATACTTACCAACACGAGATTTTTTTTTATCTGCCATTGTACTACTAACGTATATATTTGTTGTATTTTCGTTGCTATGATTGAAATAATATTGCGTTTAGTAAATTAATGATGTATCTATTCATATTTCCGTTAATCGCGATAATGATATTCGTGTTAATAAGTTTCAATATAGCGTGACGAGTTTTTAAAATACCAACACGGACAACAAGAGATCGGTACAGAAACATTATTTTGAATTCCTTTCAGATGTTTTTTATACACCTATGACGAATTTTATACATCCTATTATTCGTTCTATTGTACGTTATTATTTTCTATTCTATAAATGTGATTTTTAATAGACCATTGTGAACAATATATTATTATATGCGGCGTACTATTGGTCTACTGGTCTAATAAAAATTCAATGTAAATATTATTTTATATGCGAATATGTTGTTGATTGACTTCATAATCGATATAAAACTATTTGGCACTCTATTTTGTACACTCACGTTTGAATGATAGAATAAAAATAAGATAAACGATAAAACCTAAACGGTTTTAACATTTGTTTAACGATATCAGTTCATAGGAGATAAAAGTGTTTCAAAACATTATTATTCATATTTCATTCAACTGATGAAATATTTAACTATTATGTTTAATAATAATTGTACTCATAAGTAATTATACATTATATTATTTATAAAACAAATTGCATGTCAGGTACTTTCATAAAACGGTATTAAAATTGTTACAACATTAAATAACGTTAAAAAAAGTTTACAGTTCAACACGATGCCCTTCAAACACAAATTTCATCAATGATGTAAAATGTGTCCTTGATTGTACAGCTAAACACTGATCATAGATGTCTCATCTGGTTCATGATATTCATCTTGACTGTTTGAACCACGTTCACTATATTATATTTCAGTACGTCAAATTTTTAGAAACAATAATTTAAATGGTTATAATATAATGGATTTATTTTTTAATTTTGTGTTCAATTATGACATTAAATAATAACAATAAATGATTCCACATTAAATCATTGTACGAGATATTTTTGAAAAAAATAAAAATGTTTAAATTGAATGCAATCGGAAAACTTGAAAAAAAAAAATTTATCAGAAATATTTTTCACTAGTTCAGTAGTTAACGTGGAACAAATTTGTTCATTTTGGAGTCGACTGCGCCAACGACCAATATGTAAATAACGATTTTCAAATTAACGGTCTAACCACATTACATAAGGCCAACGAAAACTGATATTAATCAATAAAATCATCCAGCGATCGATCAATATAAACGTAAAACTGGACTGGTTATTTTCTAAGAATTTTAGGTACCGACTTGAATTAAATTTGATAATAACCTTGGCCAAAATTTATGTAAATAACATCGTCATATGCTGTTGACTCGAATAATTGAACGCGGAATGATTATTAAAATAAATAATAATAACATGAGGTTAATGACTTGATTACGTATATAAATATTTTTACTGTTATGTAATCGATCCATTTAGTTACCTATTATGCAATTTCATATTTTTGGTTTCATAAATTATTTTGATTTTGTTTTGTTTCAATATTATATTTAATTATATTGCGATTAGAATCAGACGATTTATCTATATTTAAGTGTTTTTTTATTGTCGTTTTTAAATATTATAATATCCACTTATATAAACAACACAAATAAATATATAAACTGCATAAATTTGATGAGTTTGTTTAGGACGTGTTATCGTACATTTTATATTATTTACAATGATTTTAAGACGAAATAATAAATAATATACAAATATTACAGTGACACGCTTAATTAAACTAATGGAAACAAATTGATTATTCAAGAAAACGACATGAAAACTATAATGAGAAATCAAATTATTGACATAGATATATAAAATGAAATATATGGCAATAAAGAAGCATTACAAATTGAAATTAAAAATCATATAATTATAATTTATATAATTACTCGTGTACAAAAATGTGTAGTTTTGAATTTTAAGATTTAAAAATGTATTATACTTAAAATATATTATGTGACCATAATTTAAATGTATGTACTATAAAACATCTAAAAAAATTTAAACATGCTACTTGGATAGTAAATATTTTCTGTTGATTAATTAAAGTCAACAGTGAAATTTTAAATTGAAGAGTAAAATATGAAAGGCGATAAAGCTCGTGTTTAAATAGTTGTTCGGTATAGATATTCGTAAAATAAATGGTATAGTTAATATCAATAGTATAAAAAGGTAACAGATAGGAGACAGTGACCGGATGATGATTCGTATAATACAAATATTTTGTACAACATATTTTGCATATTATTTTGTTTTTAATTTAAAAGACACAACGTTTCGTCTTAAAACGATTGAATTCGATTTACTCGAAATAAATCAAAAACACTTTTTTTACGGTCCTTTTTTTATTGTTATTTGTTTGGCGAATACTGGAAAACATTAAAAATTAATTTAGAATCTAAAATTTAAAATAAATAATTTAATTACATTTTAGACATTGTGTTGTTGTTTCTCTACATCGTAGCTAAACAGAGCGTCGATATACATTTCTAATTTAATTGTATTAATTTACGTGATAGTCAAATAATTCCGTCCTTTTTTCTATTGTTTATAATGTGCTATTTATGATGGAAATACTAATGTAAATTCAGTCGTTTAACGTAAATCACAGCTAGTGCAGATGTGGCCTATAGAAACACGAAACGAACGTTCTGCCATAATATTCTCTGGATCGTCAATGAATTGTCAGGTAGTGTTTATTCCTAATTATTATTATTATTCATATTAGTATTTATCGCGAACTCATTTCAAACGTGTTCAATAATAATTGAATGACATTATACGACTTAAATATTATTACATAATGTGAACGATGGAACGCGATGTAAAAACGATTCGTGTCCGTTTCGTTCAAAAAAATTCCATTTATCTAATTTGTTTAAATATTTCATAAGTGTGTAAAAACGGTTAAAAACTTTTCGCGAAACAACGATTCCGCGTTATTGTAGCTACATATGTATATATTGTACAATAATTATCAATTAGAATACTATAGTAATTTTTCGAAAGAAAGAAAGTGGAGACGGAGAATCATTAACGAATGCGTTTTGTTGGATGTCACATTGTCACCGGATTTGGTACGACTGACGTTGGACGTAAGCCCGAGTAAATCGACTCTTCTTGACCGAGTTTGACGCTACGTTTGAAACTCGATGCTTTGTAATTTTCTATTTCTCATCAAATATATACTCTGTGGGTGGTATTTTTTGCGAACGAATATCGGGACTTAGCAATCTAAAAATACTCCATTTCGATTTGCTGTGAAACGTCACGTACAAATTCAAATATTTGAATGTTTTATAAATTATTATTAATTATTGCTCACATTACAAATGTATAGTATATTATATGTTAACTTTTTTTTCAAGTATGTTCTTATAAGTTGCCAGTGTTTGGAAAATGTTAAATTCGTAATAAAAAATGTATATGGTAAATGAATAATTGTTATTTATTAAATGTATAATTTAAAATGTTATACTGGTGTAGTGTACACTGAAAAAGGGAATATTGTGGAAAATTAACAGTTGCTATCAAACATCACGAAAATTTTCCCGTTTTTAGATTCTGTGCGAAGCGAAGAACGTAATGATTTTTATAACGATGCGTTTTTGTTCTTGTTTCGTTTGCGAACACTTTTTGCTAAAATGACATTGACACATGTTGATTGCCGGTAGTTAATTGTATCTGGTACGTGTATTGCAATTTTCCCAGTAGTTTCTTTAACCGAAAAATTACAAAATAACAAAAAAGAAACGACAAAACGATCGAAATATTCAATGATTTGGGCGTATGGTATTTTTGTATTTGTAAAGATCTGAAAATTCGTTGCGACATTTATGAGTACAGTGTTTAAAACCGCGTGTTATAATTTTTCTCTAAGTATGTGAAGTTTGAATTTCAAACGAACCGCAAACAAACGGAGTTTTGTCCAGAACCGCATTTCGAAAGCGATGATTTTTTTTCGCCACCGTCTACGCGCGTTTTGGGCGCGAACTTAAATCGAACACATTTGAACCGTTCGTTTCGAGAAAGGACGGAGTCGGAGATTTTTTTTTTTTTTATCGGAGCGGTTTAACGCGCGGATTATAAAAAAAAAAAAAACAATAACAGTCACGAACCGTGAATTGTCGTCCGACAGTGCGAGAAACACGTCGTGTTATTCGATCGCGACGCGCGCGAAAAGAAATAACGCGCGCAATACGACGTGCGATTCCACGTCGCAAACGGTACTGGCGTACTATGCTGTCTCGCGTGAGATATGTGAACGATGAGAACGTATGCGTTACGGAAATGTAAACGGTTCCTTTATTTATTTATTATTTTTTTTTTCGCCGTTTTCGCGTCAATGGCTGCGTCCAACTGTTGCGGAATCTGTTTATACGGTACACAATATAAATGGTAATGCGGTGATTGACGACATACGACTCGACGGGCGTACGTAACACAATGGTGGCGGTGCGGGGAAAAGGGACCGGCGCAATGACGTTTGCCGATGTAAATCGTCTTTAAACGTTTTTTATCATTTTTTTTTTTTTCAATTCTAATCGTGTCTTTTGCCACCCACGCGTGCGCAAACACACACACACACACACACACACAGCGAGAAAATATTCTATTTCACGTTTGGAAAATTGACCTCGCTCGTCCCGTACATAACGTAACGTGCTACGAAGAAATATAGGCGACGGCAACGAATGCAATTTGTTTTCCTTTTTTTTTTTATCACGACACATATTTGTCTTCTCCTTTCACGCTCCGATCAGTAACGTCAGCGACAATATTTAATAATAGCTGATAAAGGGATTTTCCGATTTTCCGTCATGTGCAGAATCTTAATAAATAATACTTGCGCACATCTTCGAACGTCTCGTTTGTCTAGTCTGTTTTCGGCAACTGTGTCGAAAAATCGCAATTCTCTAACGTTCGCTGTAGATCATATAATATGTTATGGCCAGGGCAAAGAATCGTATGCCCTAAAACCGTAACAAATATTCATGTAGATATGTCCAAATCGTATCAATATATATATACTAGAAATAAAAATCATAAATTAATATATTTGATCTTAAGACCAAAGTTAAGCGACGCTTTACATACGTAAAATATTCATTAAAAATTTAATTTATAAAACAACAAGTAATATGAGTCGACATAAAAATGTTTCCTTGATCTTGCAATGAGTGACAATAGCTGTTATACAGTAACTTTTTTTTTAGAAATGTACAAAAAAAAAAATACATTTTAATGATAATTATTTTTTAATTTAATTAATTTATAATGATTCTTAATCGTGAACAGTTATTTTAAATTACATTGTATTGTATTATGCAAGTGACCTAGCCGTATTCCTTCACTTGTTTTCAACGAGCTTCATTTTTATTTATTGAAATTCGTATACAAAAAGATAATTGTAGTAGATATTTGAATAACAATAATCTGCACATCATGTTCTATTTTAAACGTTTTATGTAACAAAAATTATATTTAATATTTGATCAGTGAGTTTAGAGAGTTTTAGCACTTTAAAAATGTTGACTATTAAAAAATTCCAGAAAAATGGGCAAATTATAAAAGTTCTTAAGCGACAATGAAATGATTTTGTATTTGGAGGGAAACGGACTTGGCCTATATTACCATACTGATGCGTTTGGAATTTTTGTAAGAGAGAACGGTATAAAATATATTAAGAAATATTTCTGGTTCAGATATCGAGCAATATGATTAATATAATTAATATAAAATGTATTGATTTGTACGTGTACTTGTATACTCTTTGCTTTTAAACTATTTTTGGAATTGAAATTCATTTAGATCGGCAACTTTTTTGGATTATCGGGCCACATTGACAAATTAAAAATGTTTCGCGGGTCGAACAAAAATGAAAAATCGATATTCTTATATTATTAAATAAAATGAGTATAAGTCAATTATTTCTATATAGTTTATTTATTTGGTTGAATTTTTTGCAAATAGTTGTAAAATATTCAATGAAATTCCGTCATTTCGGAATTTAAAGTGGATCGTATGAAATAGATGCGCGGGCCCGATGGTGCCCACGGGCTGCCTTGTTACCGACCACTGGTTTTAGACCCTTTGAAGATTGGATTTGTACAAATTACATATCGGACTCCAATGGTAATTTTTGAGATTTTTAGAAATACACGAACAACTAATGAAAATCCACTGTCGAGTTTCATGGAAGGCTCTCTAGATTTACTTTCCGCGTATTAAAAAAAAATAAAAAACAAAATAAAAATAAAAGAACAAAATAAGAAACTATGCCAATTGGTTTCCAGTAAACGGAGTTTTACTCAGAATCGTTTGTCGAAATTCGATGATTAACCTAAGTTTACTTTTTATTTATAAAATAATAAAATCATAATTGTTTTCGGTACGCGAGTGAATGAAGCTGATGGAAGCTGAACATTCATGATCGCTAATAATCATAGGTATATTGTATAAAATAAAATATATGCTTAAATCGTTTACATTATTAAATTATTTTTGAAACACGCCTAATGTTAAATGTGAAAATATACATGTTAAGGGATGATACTTTTATATTTCATATAAGTTTAAATAACATTAATTATTTCTATTTATAATATTGATATTACGGTATAAGTATTACATGGCACCAACAAGTACCTAAATAACCATAACGATTATATCGATTACTGATAATTGATATAATTGATAATTGACCTATTTTCATGGTGAAATTGTTGATAATTAAAAATATTTCCAATATAATTTTTGAATTTAATGGATCTACTATGCAGATATGTTAACTAAATAATATTAATAAAAAAAATGTTATATTTAAATAAATATAGAAAATAAAGCCAATAAGTATAACAAAATAATAAATATAAAATTGTGTACAATTTGTTTATTTACTACCGGGTTTGACTTTAATTATTGACTAAGGAATTTTAGTCATCCTTAGGTATAAAGTGAAAAAAAAATACAACAACAAAAGTAACAAATTAAAATTTTATTTTATTTGTAATTTTTTACTTTTGTTGTTGTGCTTTCATTTTTATTTTATACTTGATGATGACTATTAGTCGAAATCTCTAGTAAATAAATAAATTTTATACACCAAATATATATATATTTTTCCGTAATACTCATTAGCGTTATTTTTTTATATTTCTTTATATATACAATTTTTTACTTATAACGAGTATTAGTTTGTAGTTTTCTTTAGTTTTCTCTTGTTTTTTAATTTTTTAAATTTTGTTTTTATTACTTTATTAAATAATATTGTCTGATTTATCTAATATTATAAAGATAAATTATCGTTTATCGTCTGCTTTAACAAAATAATTAATGCCAATGTATTTTCAGTTGATGGTATCGAATTTTTTATGTGTAGACTTAATTCAATATGCATTTTCTTAGAAACAGGATGTTGTGTTATTATTATCTTGGTAGACAAACGCCTATAAATTTAAACTAAATTTTAGTTCAATTTACATAAACTGTCAGTATAATGGGAAAATAAATTTCAAATTATCAACTATTTATACATTTTTCATATAGTTATTTATTGGTTTTATTTGCAATTTTCTCAAAAAACCTATTTAAAATGTCTAAAAGTTTTTAAATTCAGTTTACATTCAAATTTTATCAATTGATTATAAGTTATTGCTGTGTGTATACTTGATATAAAATTGCTTGCATATTTTATAAAATAAACTCACAAAAATTTAATAGTATTTGTTTAGTCAGAAAACTATGTTAACAATTTAATGGATTGATAATTTTATATATTTCTTAAAAATTCTATGACAAATATTGTTTGAAGTTGATTGCTTCCAGATTTAATATTAATTATGACTAGAATACATATTTTCAAGCAGTGGCGTAACCAGGATTTGGAAATTGGGAGGGAGGTATCCAAAGCTTATATTTTAAATTAATAACATTAATTTTGACAAGTTATTATCAAAAAAATTGATAATCTGTGGCTCGTTTTTAAACGTATTAAATAAATTATATAAATATATAAATATGTTAATATAGTCAATAAAGGGAGGGGGTGCATGGTCCACTGCTTCTCCTTGACTACATCACTGTGTTCAAGCATTATATATTTATAAACAAAGCAATGAAATGAATGCAGTGAAATATTTCGGAAAAATTCTTTTAAAAATATATTTATTTTACTTATTTATAATTTATTATAAAATAATATTGTTAAATGAAAATAAAAATGAAATTCATATATATATATATATATATATATATATATATATATATATTATACTTATGTATTTATATAATATATATAATACATATATATTATATGTATTTATTTGTTAGTAATATACATAAATTACTATAAAAGATATTAATAAATTTTCTGTTTAAAATTATTAAGAGAAAAATACGATTTGTATGCTTCTGAAATTGAAATTTAGCAATTAATTTATTGAAAGTGCTCTTCAAAGGCACAAAAATCATTAAAATAACAAAAAAAAAAAAATAACAAAAAAAATTTCGTTAACTTATTCTATCTGCTATGAATCTTCGTTGTAGCTGATTGTACTTCATATTACACAATTAGAAGAAAAAAATCAGATGTCTTGAATATTCGTTTGTTAAAAAAAAACATTATAGAAAAAAATATCGATCATGCAGGGTAAAGTGCGAAGTACTCTTGTCATTTTATTTGCTCGGACTAAGACAACGAATTATTATAATAATACAAAATATATGCAAATTAATAAAATATCATTGCATTTGTCATATTCCAACAAGATTTTGAGGAGTAGCCTCACAGTTTTCTGTAGTGTTCATGTCATTTTTAAAATTATAATATCGTTAACAAAACAAAATGTCGAGGAAATTACTATAAAAATATATTTTTGAAATTTTAATTATTATAAAACTTCGAACCTATATCTTTACAATAATATTAATTCAAATATTGATGAGCAAAATCACAAAATTATATATTAGTTGTATCGCATCATTAAATTTTTTTTTTTTTATTTTTAATAAAACAATAAAATTAATAATAATTTATTATTGATTTTTCGGACTACGACTAAATACATTTACTAAAAATAATGTTACAAACAAGTTTGTTCTAGGAAGTAGATAAAAACTATAACCCCCAAAAATATTACAATCGATTGAGGGGTTATTTTTAATCTTTTAGATCACTTACATTCGGAAAATAAATACGTTTCATGTACATATTGTATATAAAAACGATATTAAATAAATAAATTATAAAAAAATACCAGTGGCTTTCCTCCCACACAACTTTACTTGAAATAAAAATATATTCAGTTAAAAATCATTTTCTATCGTGAATATATTATCTAGATTGAAAATGTTTATTGAAAATATAAAATTATGAAATAAACGAAGGGTGTCTCGATCTATGATATTCCTGAGCTTTTTATAAGTATAGATTGTACATGATGATTAAATTAATTTAAAAATATTTAATTTTCGTTCCATCTTTTCGTCATTGAAAATACTTTGATAACATCTATAATTTCTAAACATAAATAAGAAGTGGAAATGAAAGAATTGTATTCGAAATAATTATTTTCGTTGTTATGATTTTTGTACATTTCCCACGAAATAATAACTATAATCATTAAAAAATACTTAAATGTCATCAATATTTTTTATTACGAAGGTCACATATACTATTTTATAAAAAGAAATAATAATACCACGTTTAAAATACAACAGAAGTAGAAAATCAGAATTAGGTTAATTATGATTTGTAATTTTCATAAGTATACACACATTTTTACAACTATCTATTGATTTATTTTGCTTATACATATATATATAAATATATATACATAACCAAAATTAACAGTTAATCGATACGTATATGATCTTGACATAAGATTATTGATCCATTTTTGAATAATTGTACATAACTTTAATTTTTTTTTTTTTTTGTTAAATAATCTCGATTATACTATAATATTTAATAATACAAGTACATAATATTAATATATAATTATTGATATTTATCAAATTATAACCATACAAAAGTTATATATAAATTTCCAAATCTATTGATATAAATAACCATATTTTTAATAATTCAAAATGTATTTACATAAAATATTTATTTTGAAAATAAAACGAAAAATATATAAATTTTTTACAATTATTTAATAATAAAAGTAGTGTTTTTTTATAATTAATTGATATACTTTATATCGCAACACATTGGTAGTCGTAGAACAAAAACTGACCATCATAATGAAATATAAAACATATATCATACACTTGTTTTTATTTATCGATTTATTTTATTCCTTGCCTTATTTACTCTTAATAAGATTTTAATCTGCTACTTCTATGCACCGTCCATGAGTCAATCATCGATATTGGTATAAATGTCTAATAGTTTTTTTATATATGTATTCTTCTTATAGTATTTGTTAAACTGTTAATGTCACATTACACAGGCTCGCGGTTTGGCTGTAGCTTCTATCTCCATATAACATTTTCGGGAGCAAAAGTATTATTTATATATCATCCTATATGATCACTATATATATCACTATATATTTATGTACGCTTTCTTTCACGTATGCTTGAAGAGTGAATTAATTTATTGTTTTGAAATACGACAAATATATGATAGTTATTACCGGAATTTCGTGTTACACATACTTAAAGTTACGTACATACTTAAAGTTAACATACGTTTAAACAAAATTTAATAATGTAATAAAAAAGAAATTAAGAACTAAAATGATTAGATGCTTCAATAACCGGTTAGTATTTAAGAAGTAAATGGTTTGCCAAAATATAGCATTGTTATTAACCAATTAATATTATATAAATTTAAAATGTTTACTAGTCAGAATTTATACTGTATTTTCTTTATTAATTATTACTGGGGTTTTTTCATTAAAAGATTAAAAACGTTATAAGTATCTTGTAATTTTTACTCTGAAAATCGAAATTGGTGCGTATCGTTAAATGTCACTAAAATGAAAATGTCTAATTGATATACCATATGCATATAAAATAATATTATTACTAACACACTATTATATGAAAGTAATTTTTAAAACGGTTTTAGCATTTTTTTTTTTTTTGTTGACCTCTGTGAGTCACTGAACTGTGAACAATTTATGCTCTCCCTTAAATTATTGCAAAATGGTGTAACAATACTTGTTACGTTTCGCGAATTATTATGCATAACCAAAATACAGACGATCTTCACGTGTAATACTAGCAATCAAAAACAACACCGATTACGCTCGTGCGTTTGTATACATTTTTATAACGTGGCATTTAAAACGTCTCGATAGCAATTATACTGAGTACTGAGAATAACAAAAACAAAAAATTTTAAAGAAAAAAAAACACGATCGTATTTGCAAATACGTGTTAGAGCTAACATATTATTTTATATTTTAATATTATGAAAAAACATCGTTTATTTCGAGACGACGTAACGAACGCAGTAAAACAGATGCAAAAAAAAAAAAGAAGAGGACAAGGGGTCGAGGGATGAAAAATCCAAAATATATGGTGACTAGTGATGACGGGTGGTGGCTGGGGGTGGGTACCGTGGAAGCGTCCGCGACGACTAACGGTGTACACGAAGTTCCCGGGAATTTACGCGAATACTACGCCGGTGGAATCGGCACCGATAAGTTCGTGGGTTGGATGGGTGGATGGTGGAAGGACGGATGGAAGGCAGGGCGACGGTGACGAAGGGATTTAAGCGTGGGCGTAACGGGACGTAGTTTCGCATGTGCCTGTGTGTGTATGTGTGTGTGTGTGTGTGTGTGTGTGTGTGTGTGTGTGTGTAGTAGGTCAGCAGGTGGCAGTGGAAGCGTAGGCGGTTGCGTTACGGTGCACGGTACCCTTTGGATGTAGAAGACGGCGGAGGAGGCGGCGGAGGTGCCGGTGGAGAACGCGGCAACGGTGGCGGCGCACCTGAAAACGTTCCCTCCGCCGACGTCAACTTCCGTCGCTCCGTCCCCGCGTAAATCGTATTCTCCGTCCACCGTCATCGCCATACTACTTACTACGAATACTACGACTACTACGCCTACCACTACTACTACCACCACCACTACTACTACTACCGCTGCTACCGCTACTACTACTACTACTACTACTACTGCTACTACTACTGCTACTACTGCTACTACTACTACTACTACTACTACTACTACTACTACTATAGTGTTACACTCCGCTGCCTTCACCAAATCATCCGCCCGTCCAGACGCGTTACCAGACAACAACGTATATTTTAGTGCGTTATGTATATTTTATGTACGCTGTACAGGGTGTTAAATAAAAATAAAAATAAAAAGTGCAACCGAAATGAATATGTTTGTCGTTTTTGATTTGTTGAAATCGTGAATTCGTTCAATTTAGGTCAGGCCGGGTTAAAACGGTGTATTATTTTGATAACCTCTAGGTTTCTTAGCTGTACAAGGTCTTAGATTTTTTTTAAAACAATCGATTTCCATAATATCATTAATTTTTGCAATGATCAAAACAAAAAAACAAAAAAACAAAATAAAACAAAAAACAAGGCGTACAAAAATATTTATAATGTGACATGAAATCAGATTGAAATTTTTCGTCCGTTCACGTGATGCCTTTAATTTTTCTTGTTAACGTAATCAACGAGTAATCTGAAAACAACTAACATCTTAATATTTCGAAACACCTCTACAATGATTCTAAACATACCAGTTGTACATTTAAAAAATTAAAACGCTTTGCCCTAGAAGTCCTGTAAGTATTTCCACAACCAGTAAATGTATTTTTGAATATGATTTCTTCCGACAGTCAGCTATAGGAACATTTTTATCCGATGATAGAATTTAAAACGAAAATCGTAATGGAATTTAATTTTTGAAATTTTTAAAACAGTCAGTTTTTGAACGTAATTGTTTTATTCGATTTAAAAGAAAAAATTAAATTGATCTGCAAAGTTCGAGCGCATTAAGTTTTTGATGTTCGATACGATTCGAATTCATTCGAAATAAAAATCGTTCGTAATGATTCGAACGATTTTCCCTTTGGATCGAATAGATTAGATAAAGTCAACGAAAACCGGCCGTTTATTTCGAGAATTCCGTAAACGTGGAGTTTTTTGTTCCGAAAATGGGGGAAAAAAAAAAAAGAAGAAGATATTTGATATTCATGCGGGCCAACCTCCGTATATGATCGCGGAAAAATAATCCGTATTAAAAAACGGGGGGGAAAAAAAAATTATCCGTTCGCTCGGTACATACTGTATTCACGGGTTAGTACGAGTAGCGTACGAGAATCGATCGGTCGGTCGTAGTCGCCGCCGCCGCCGCCGCCGCCGCCGCTGTTGGATCGACGGAGCTCGGGGACGCACTCGTAGCCGCTGCCGCCGCGCCGTAGGCCTGTTTTCGATCGTTTTTACCTGGGCAGACTGGGTCACCCGGTCATCGCCAGCGGCGGCGGCGGCGGCGGCGGCGGCGGCATGCGTGCATCGGCATCGACCGACGACTACGACAGTGATAATTGTTTCGCCTCTACCTCGTCGTCCTGCTCAACCGTGCCGAGACACATCGCCGTTTCTTCCGTTTCGCGGCGTTCACCGTCAACGTGGTTTTTGTACATATGTATAAAAAATGACATATGTAGAAGAAAAAAAAATGGACGTTTTAATGTTTTGCGCGACTTCGCGGTCGTGGTATGTACGCGAGCACGTGGAAATCGTACGAAATCGCCAACACCAATCGTTTAAAAAATCGTAAATTTAAAAAAAAAAAAATTAATCAAATTGCTAACTTTAAAGGCGTTTGTTGACTTTGTATGTCGGCGTACCTTGGTTTACGTCTCGACGCGCTACCTTATTTATAATGTATACGGAGACGTTATATTAAGTTCAATCAATCACATGGACCGTAGTTATAAAAGTTAATGGTTAACAAAACAACCGGGTGAAATTCAATTAGTTAAGTTTAAAGATAAAACGAAAAAAAATATTAAGATCTAATTCAGTTACATAAAAAAAGATTATTTTTCTTTTATTATAAAATTATTATTATATGTTTTTTACTTCTTAATGTTTAACCTGACTATTCCGAATAATAAATTATTTAGTATATCATTAAAATGTCATGATGTGTGAAGATATAGTAACTTTAATCGTTATTAGCTATTAACTATTTTATAACACTTTAACACCTAATAAACCATTTTAAACCGTTGATTTAGACATTTTATTCGAAACATTGATTTAATAAAGTATAGTTTATAGTTTCTCTTATATAAAATACAGACAAAAATTTATAGAATCGTTTTATTATCATGCAACGCACACGAGACATTGATTTTGTGGTATTTTAATAAATAGTATTTGTTGGAATTTGTAAAAAAAGAAATGGATTAGAATGAAATCGGACTAACAGAATAAATCTTTATGAATGCGATCATTCAAATATTAAATGTATATAATATTAAAAATTGATTGAATTAAAATACAAACTTTGATACAAAAATATTTTCCAGCGTTAACTAAACTTGATGATTATGATAATGAACTGTATAAAGTTTAGTTTATACAATGAATGATAAAATGAGTTGAAACAGTCAAGGTGAAAAGCTTGAAAAAAGTATAAACTTTTAAACTAAAGTTAGTCTTTGCCGCCTTTGATACAATATAGAGTATGATTCCAAATATACGTAGCACGTGTTTCAAATAGTAGTACCTATTTAGTCGAAATAACCTAAATACATTATCCGTTCATTATAGCGTTGTATGTATCTAGCATATAAGGCGTCAAAAAAGTTTAGAAACTTTAGTCAAGCCCTATTAATCATTTTCAAACTTTCCGGAAAACAAAAAGATTCCACGAATGTTTTATAATTTAAGAAATTTCGAAAATATATAATAATAGTGGAATTTTTTTTTTTTTGTAACATAGCATATACTATTATTATTTTTTATAGATGTTTAAGTTGATATTCGCTTAATTTCTGTAAACGTAAAATGTACAAAATTGTAAGCTAATTAACGAATAAATGTATTCATATATTATTTCGAAATAATTTTATCGATGTAAATTAGAAATTAAATTGTTGTAATAAACGGTTCAAATCGAACATTGGTTAAATGGCTAATAACTATAATAAAAATTGAAAACGCTCGGCTGGTCTCACGTTTAAAACATATAGTGCATAGTCAGTTTGTTACCACTTAAAGAATAAAAAAAAAACTAAAATCTATTGTTACTTTTTGCTTTGTACCCGATGTAAATCTCACGGCGTTTTAAATAGGCAATTCGTTTGCTTCTACGTTGGCAACCAACAGTTGTATACATGAAAGTAAATGTTTTCCAAACATTGTTTTATGTTTTCAAAATATTAGTGATTTTAATTTTTTCTCTCTTTTTTTAAACGATAATTATATGTTTAAATATAGTTATAAGAAATTCATAAAATGTAGGATATCAAAAATTATTGTCAAATAATTCCGTCCTTTTTTCTATTGTTCGTGATGTACTGTTTATATGATGGAAATACTAATTTAAATTCAGTTGGACGTCACATCGTCGCCGGCTACGAACGGACCCGCGCCTGCATCGGTTCCAATGTGTTTGGGCCTCAAGGGTCGTACGAATGTGAATCGTGACCGCGTTGATTACATATTTATATGAACATTCGCCGGCGATACGCGAACGGGATCGGATGTCACGATCGCGACGATCGTCGTGCGTCGCGTGCGACCTTATCCGCGTAACGCGTAACGCGATCGTTATCGTCCGGCGGATACGAGTCCTTGCACGTTGTAGGCACCGCGTTTGTACAACGTGCCCGACGCGCTGGCAATGAGGAAACGGTCGTCGGTGGCGTCGTTACGGAAACGAAGGCAGCCGCATTCGTATTGCGTGTGATCGGTGCAATCCCGTGCGCACGTTTCGACGTTTCGATTATTTCCCGTAATGACGTAACGCGATGATGTGCGTAACGTAATGTCGCGTCCGTGTTCCCGTCGCGGGACGTTAACGCGATTATGTCGTGCGATTTGTAAATGATGCCGTGACGAGATGTACGGTCGATTTTTTCGCGCGGAAACATATTGAAATCGATTTGACGAGAGTTGGACGGAAAATTGTTTAAACCAATGGCGACGGTAAAGACGGGAAAAAAAACGATATAGATTTCGTGTGCATTTTATATATTGCTGTGGAAATATCGACAACTTTATTACGGTGTACGAAAATATAAACAGCTTAAAAAAAAAATCACGAAAATACGCGTGCGGGTTGTCGATATGATTCTATCCGTCCTTCAAGTTTCAATCACATTCATCAAAGTTATTAATTGACTGTTGGTCAAAAAAACTTTCTTTTCTTCTGTTATATTGTCTGAAAACTTAAAACGAATTTAATACGTGACGTTAGAACCATAACTCACTTCAATGAAACGTGTATTAAAAAATTACCGATTAT
Organism: Schlechtendalia chinensis; assembly: GCA_019022885.1. NCBI lineage: Eukaryota > Metazoa > Arthropoda > Insecta > Hemiptera > Aphididae > Schlechtendalia > Schlechtendalia chinensis. Next base: position 4,648,541 of record CM032341.1, read on the forward strand.
TATTTCGTAAAAGGGATCCAATGTGTAAAAATTGAATTAAAGCGAAACAATTTTGTAAAAAAAAATATCTAAACCATATTAATAGCATGTTTGTATTATATATATATAAGGTTAAAGAAATGAATACGTTATTCAAATTAATGGTAATGTATATAATAATAATATGCAGGTAAATGTTAAAATAAAAATTAAATCGATTTTAACAAAGTTTCAAAAAAAAAAAAATCGATTTTATGTAAATAATGTTCAATTATGGGCTATCAAAATTGTACGTTATTATAATTCATCGTTATATTATAGTATAAATAATAAAAAATAATTTCATTCCATTAACTTAGCGTTATAATAACATCCTAGTTCGTGTCAAAATGACATACCAATTAATAATAAAAGATTCACCGTTGATATTTTTGTATACTAAATGAAATTTAATAATTACATTTAGAATGTATTGTCTATTTTAATTCTAGTTAGTGTTACTTTTCTGTTAGGGACACCACGTCCCGTCAAAGTTTATAATAATAAGCGATTAAGATATGACGAACAAGAATAATAATAAAACACAATGGTTTTTAATAAACGTATCGTCGATTTGCCTACGACGTGTTCACGTGTATAGGACGTATTAACTATTGTAATATTTTTGGTTGGCCTCGGTAACCGCGTCTATACTATTAACAACTATGGTGTTAAATTATTATATGCATTTTTATCAAAGCAGTACAAGAATGTGATCTAAAACGACTTCGAAATTATGGAAAAATAATATTTCAGTTTTATGTTAAAATAATATAATATGCCGATTAAGGTTGACCCTGACGTATCGATAAAGATTAATTTAAAATTAATTATATGACTAAACGAAGTGTCTGCCACCGTCACCTTCCATTCCACAACTATACTTAACTCAACATTTTAACGTGTGTTATAAGAGTAATGGGTCGAACGAAGTAATGATTATTTTTGTTATTTATCATCGTGGGCAGTAGTGTATTATTTATTACACCTGTATTTAAATGCTTCAAATATACTAGTCTTTATATGTTTCTTCAACGTAATTTCACTAATTTTGCAAAGGCTGTTTGATTTATTTATTTATTCTAACGAGATATCTATTTTAAATTAAATCCACGATGTCGTTGTATATGTATTCATAACAAAAGTATTATGAAGGAGTTGAAAACACATTTTAGGAATTATTTTTGATTTTTTTGGAGAGAAACTTCGATTTAAATATTTTGCATAGGTTGAAATAACATTTGTCTCTGCACGCTATTCGTATATTCAATCGCGCTCGTTGGTTATTGAAACTGTCTGCTCTTTCGGATCGATAATTTGAACGTCTCGCCGCTGATCCCGTAGAATATTCCTTTTTACAACCACGTATTTTTATTATAAGAAACGATTTCGAACGTACGTTTTTTTTTCTCGACAAGACCGGCGTTTTACGCGTGTAATATGGAAACGTTACGTGTTTACGAAAGTACGTTATTAATGTATTGTCGACGTAAGAACAGTATAAACGCGATAACTGGCTATTGGAAACGCGTCGGCGTTGGCCGTCTTCGTGATCGGTGATGGACGACAGGGGGGAAGCGCGAGACGGAGGAACGTCAAAAAAAAAGGAAAAAGAAAAAGCGGCTTATTAAAATAATGAGAAATAAAAACGAAACGACTAGGCCGCGGCGGCGTGTGGCGGAGGACGGCGTGCGCGCGGATTGCGGCGACAGCGCTGTTGGGCCCAGCTGCGTGTATAACGTGTGTGTGTGTGTGCGTGTGTGTGTGCGCGTGTGTGTGTGCGGACGCGCGTATATTATATATATATATGTATTTATTGTATTATAGCGTGTAAAGGGACGGCGGCGCGTGGCGAAAGGGACCGGCGGAGACCGGAGTCGGTCGACGGACTGGACGGACGGGAAGAGAGAGACGGACGATACGGCGGCGGGAAACCGCCCGGGCGTTTCGCAAAACGTACTACGCAAACACACGCACACGGTCGTCGCGCGCCACGCCGTACGGACGCGCGTCTCTCTACTACGCCTGTAAACACGTCACGTGATCGTTACCGCGCGAAATTCAAACGCCAGCAGTGTAACGCGCGTCCGTACGAGACGCGTGCGCCCGCAAAGTCCGTATTTGAAACGCTCCGGTACCGGTCACGAGTGCGTGATTTCATGCGCGAGACGTGTTTCGGTCGGATTTGACCGTCCGGTATTTTTCGCGCGGCACACGTATTCGCGTACGAGACAACACGCAGTGTAACCTATAGGCGCCTCTACATAACCGCGGACGGTGGCCAGTAAGTAATAACACGTATTTGATACACGTACGTCGCGGTTACTAGACCCACACGCCCAGTCGCCGCGTCATGAGATACGCGCACGGACGGACACGGGTTGCACGGGAGGTATTTGTACGTTTTCCTCGCGTTACACGAAAACACGTCGTGCTCCGTGCCACCTCCCGACCCTAGCCTAACTATTAGTTCGCACGTTTCTTGCCGTGTACGCGGAGACACGCCGTGCAATAACTGTACGTCGGCTATTCTGACGGTTGGACTCGTTCTGCAGGCACCGCACGCCCGAGGTCGGTCGGACGACGTCAGCGAGGACATGGCCGTTTCGGGTTGACCGCGCTACGGGTTTTACGGGTACGCGTCGACTGGCACGAGTAGAAGGAGGAAGACGAGGATGGTCATCGAACCGGGTCTGATGGACATGCTCGGCAATTCGCTGTTCGACATGTTGGCACCGGTCTCGTCCACCGAGTCTGGCGCCGCGTCCGGAGACGGTGCCGGGGACGGGTCCGGGGCGCGCGGCGAGCCGGGATCCACCGTGTCCAGTCGTGCGGACGGCGGCGTGGACGAGGACGACGGGACAGGGATGGGCGGCGGTTCGGGGCCGGGCGGGGCCGGCGGCATCGGCCCCGGCGAGCTCTGGTACAGGCACAGTCCCGCCAATGACGGCCGTCTACTGTTTCGCGTACACCATGGTGTTCCTAGTCGGGCTGGTCGGCAATCTGCTGGTCGTGTCCGTGGTCTGCCGGTCGCCGAGGATGCGCAACGTCACCAACTACTTCATCGTCAACCTGGCCGTGGCCGACATACTGGTGCTAGTGTTCTGTCTGCCCGCCACGCTGTTGTCCAACATCTATGTCCGTAAGTCGTCGCGCGCGCACGTCCGTGTTAACAACAACAAATGTTCCGCCCTGCCGTGACGATCGTCTTTTCCGACGCGGATCGCACGCAAAACGTCCATTACCTCCGTTATCGACCCCCGTCGCCGGCATTGGTCTTGTCGACGGTAGTTTTTGACGCGGAGACGAAAACCGCGAGAACTTTGCGGAAAACGATCATATCGCAACCAAGACGGTCTTGTCGTTTTGCTGGCGAGCAACACACGACCGTTTCGTCCGGAATCGTTTTTCCGGTCCGGCGGTTTATTGTTATCGTTTTCGCGTTTTAAACAATACATTATACGTAACTCTGCACGGCGTCCATCAGTGCAGTGATCGCTGTCCTTCCGTTTCGTTACTTTCAATTACACATAATTTTATTGAGATACGTATATATAAAACACCAGGTACATATATAATCATATGTATTTATACGATATTGTTTTTAAAATAATCGCAATGTTCAATCTACGGATTTAAATTGGATTTTTAGTTTTTATAAATATACCCAGTTATTCTCACACCTATCCCCGAGTGTAACGACTGCTACAATTACTTTCACACGAGAGAAAACAAAATGAAAAAAAGATATATAAATATTAAATATAAAAATAATATAAACCATATAAACAATAAATATATTTTAGTGATACTTTGAAAGACTTTTTTTACCCTCAAATTTGTTAGAGTAAATTTGTAATGGGGGGGGGGGGGGTAATTTTTATACTTCGCTAAACTTAAAATAAATGACGCGTGTGCCATTGAAAATACCTTTAAATATACCAAAACATTTTACGTAGAGAGTGGTTTTTAAATGTTCTATGACGAAATAACAAAATGCTAACAAGTAATTAGCGGTTGTGGTTGGTAACAGTTATTATTCGTTTAAATATTTAACGCAACGAAGTAGAATAACCTTTAACAAAAGAAAAACTAAACTAATTTAAAAAAATTATCATTGTTGTAATTTTCAAGGCATTCAAATAACTTGTATCTTTCAATTATCAAATTAGATCACATTTACGTTTTCCTGATTTTAATATATTACTTAAAAGTCAAATGACATTTAATAAATCTAAAAGGTGAAGTTTTTTTTTAAATAAATATAATACATTTTCGAAAAATAAATGTTTTTATCTACAAACCTATTAAAACATATAAATATAACTAGTTCTATATTCTATTCATATGTTTGTAAAAGGAACGTTTTTAAAAATAAATTATTCTGGGTTTTTTTATTATTTTACATATTTTCAAATTTTCTGAGTGAAGCAAACAATATATTGTTTTTACAATGATGTGGTTTTTAAAAATTTTTAAATGTTTTTTGGTTTGTCTGTTAACACTTTTCATATAGAAAAAGTGTTTGAATAGTTTTGACATATGCTAATTCAAGTAGCAAATTGTATATAAGTAGTACTCTTTATTTGACAAGTTAGCAATTTTTCAATAATTTCTTTAAGCGTAAGGGAAAACAAACTAAAAATTGCAAAAAAAAACTTAGTAAAATAATCGACTTGAAAATGTTCGTTTTGGTAGTGGACAATTTTTGTTTGCTTTAAGAACTCCAAATATAATACAAGCTTAGACATTTATAATATTTTAATAATATTTGAATATTTATAATATTCGTTAATTATTTTAACCTATTATAACGTTGCTCAGAATTGTTCTTTGAATAATATGATTTGCCATTATTTTCAAGTTCAAAATAATGACGTAACTCAAAAGTCTCTGTCTAATCAACCCACTTGTGCTGATAATCCACGGTACTGGTTATATTTTTTGTTTTAAAGTTAAACGTACATTATGCTGATTAATTTTGATTTAAAATCAAATCAAATATTTTTAATGATATTATTTAATTTATTTATTACCACCTTTAGCGTGATAATTATTTGCTTAAATCGAATTACACTTGATTATAAACATAATATATAATCAGTGCCGATATTTTTATCAAGATAATGGACTATTATTGTTTGTCAGCGGAGGTGATGTTTATGGATAAACGGTTGTATATTGTGGCGATCGTTTATGCATAAAGAAGCCAAATAAACCACATTTATGTGGTGCTCATAGCTTTTATTATTCATAAACGACTCGGGTATTTTATTTACAACACTGGCTGTAGTAGTAACGGTTTACCATTAGCCAATGATTTAATAACTGTTCTTAAAAACCGTCACCTGTGTCATATGTTAATTGAACTGGACTTACTCAATTACATAAAGTGACATTTAATTATTAATCCCGTGAAACAAATTATTATATTATTTATTTAAACATTTTAAACCTGCTCATCCGGATATATAAATATATATTATTTGAAATCTAGAGAAAGTTTTTGGCTGAACTTCTTATGCTAACGCATCTTGCAAAGCCGCATTTAAACTCGTTCAATTTTTTACAGTACAGTACAATTTTTTTTTAAACTCACAAGCATTTTTTATATTCCGCAGTTTTAGTAAACCATTGATAAATAAGGAGGCTAAATTTACGTATGGATGCTTAGTACCCCTCGTCTTTCACACACATAGGTACACTATATTTGTGAAGTATAAGTAGCTTACGAGGTGAAAAATATCTTTTTTAAACGTAATCTTTACAAAACACTTTGAAACTGTGTTCTAGATAGATATGGTCGTTTAAACGATGTAATTTAGTTCAGTTGAATTAAAATCGAACAACTATTTATCCACCAACATTAAAGAATTATGATACAGAAATTTTTCATTGTGTTCCAATGGAATAACCAAAATATAGATATGTGGTTTTTACAACAGTTTAATTATTTTTGAATTATTAATCTTTTATACCCAAAATTACACAACCGCCTATCAATACAACGGAATATTTTGTTAAAAAGTTCCATTAATTATTAATGCAGTTTCGTTAAGAGCCATCAATCACCTTTAATGTATTTTGTTTTTTAATTACAGAATTCACGGTTTAATAGAAAAATATATTATTTTAGAACTTTCTACTTAAATACTTTATTATTTTAAAGACGTTTTGGGAAAAGTTCACCGCCCACTAGTGTTTATAACTTATACGCATTTTGTGTATAGTTTTATTTATAAGATTTTACTTTTTCGGATAAATATACACATGTTAAATAACATTATAAGCACGTCATATGTATATAATTTGGACATTTAATTATAGAGACATTAACAAATAATACAAACTGATAACGTTTCACCATTCTGTGGACCTATACAATATTTTTGTTGTTTTACATAGAGGTTGGCTTATAGTGTATAACATATAATATACAATTCTCATTTAAATAAATGTGCGATTGAAAAAATAGGTCTTTTATAAGATTAAATTTATTTAAGGTCAAATTCTAAGTTTAATTTACTTGGCGAGTGTTGTTTACGGTAATATTTCCTCATTAAATATTTTATTAAAATATCAATTTTGAAAATTTTAAAACCATACTAGTGTTTTTTTTTCTATAACCTTATAACTATAATTAGTTTATATATAAACTAATTATTTCTTATTTCTCTTACTTTCTTTATTTCCCAATTATATATTATAATATATATTATACAGTTATCATAGAAAAGTTATTACTGTATTATAAATATATAAAATTAAGCATTGGTATTACATTTTCATTTGCTTTACCTAAATACCTATTTTTGTCATGTCAACGCTACTATTTCGTATCGCTGAAATCCACCCGATACATTAAAAGAAGAAGCTAATCGTATGAATAATGAGAGCGAGACAACAGAGAACGAAGATGGAGAAATATCATTGCATTACGGGAATGAAATAAATAAATATGCCAAACAAACTTAATTTATAAAGATTTTATGTGTGTGTGGATATTCATTTACTTGATCGATTTATAAATAAAATCAAACGGACTAAGTTTTTACAACAATGAAGTATTATTTGTTATTATTATATTTTTATTACGTAAATATGTTTTGAATGATAAATGTTCATAAGTTATAGATATAAATTATTCTCGATTAAAAACAATTATAAATACTTTTTCATACGGAATTATTATTATTATTTTACTCATAGGCACAAATAGTGTTTGAGATTTGGAGAGCCTGAAGTCTAAATCTGTCCCAAACACTCTTATGAGATGTTTATACGAATTGAAAACACTAGAAAATTATGATACATAACAATATTAACTGATAAGGGACAGACATCAAGTTTTGGAAAGTTATACAAAATGTAGGAGACTTAGCCCACTAGTCCACCTATTTGAGACTCTGATTTTACTTTTTTTTTTTGTTTACTCTATTAACTTGTTCGTAAAAGATCATTATGTATTTTTATGAGTTCTATTTTCAGCAGAATATTTTTCACATCCAAATTTTCTGTAATCTTATGGGTATGAAATAATTTGTTTTATAAAATACACAAGATGTAATCATGAATACAAAATGAAAATGTTTGGGTTTTTATGGTGTTTTAGTTTGTTTTATAGTATTATTTATAAGTTTACATATTTATTTTTTGTATTATTGCATTTATTGTTTTTTGTTAAATTAAAAAACGTAAATTTTTTTTTATTCGAGAATTACTACTCGTAGTATGTTGTATAATGCATTTTTTTGACAAACGCGTATACAATTTTTCAAATGTATACATGTATTATGTAATAAATCAGTTTACGTTTTGAATGAGGTTTTTTCGTGTCACAGTTTTTGTACATTAGCCCGAACACAAATCGACGCGATATTGTATTTGGTTTTCAAAACAATATCGATAACGTTTTACGACATCGGATAAACATTTAAAAATACAGTTTTTGATATGTCTAACAAAACGATGCCGTCGAGAACGGTAATTGTTACAAACGTCAGCGTTTAGCGGAGATTAATTTTTGCTCAACGTGCCCGCACATGCGTTAATTCGCGCACGAACGAGATGAGGTTTTCTCACTCGTGTCCAGAGCACCAACGTACCTCGTGCATTCCGTGAGACGTTCAGTACGCGTTAACACTATATTCAGTGCCGGATTGAGAAATGTAGAGGCATTGGGTGCATCTTTAGTGGTGGCTCCATTTTTCAATTATATATATCTGTTGTTAGTTCATTATAAGTGCATTTGATGTATAACGTATCTATTATATTATAATTTACTGTAAAATAATATTTTATTCAAAAATAATGTGAAAAATTTAAATATGTCGAATAATAAACTAAAAATATAATTAATTATACTCCAATTATATTAAATAATATTTAATTTATTTTAAAATTACAATCAACATATACATACTGTACTTAAATAATGTAAATTATTATAATTATATTGGTACTCGTTAAATTTCATCATCATTCATTTTTTAATTATGTACTAGTGATATTTCGATTCGAATATTGTGATCTTAAATCTGTATTAAAAATGATAATTTTTGTTGTAACGTGTTTTAAATTGGGATGTAAAAAAAAATCTTATTACACAGAGGACTCCGTTTTGTGAAGGCCCGGGCCATCTGCTCCCCTCCTACCTCAAAAATTAAAAAATCCGACCCTGATTATGTGATACGGTACGGAATATCTCTGAGCTAACATCTGTTCACGTACCTTCGAATCCCGCAGTGTTCTGTGGCGCGCCACAGATTGTGCGCGGCAATTTCGCAGTCACTTAAAACAGAAAGGAATGTGTCGTACGCTTGGTGGGTACACCAGAGGAATTCGTGGAATGAACACATCGTCGTCGTCGTTTCTTCTTTACATCACTGCGCATACAGTTAGATTATACTGCGTTATTCGTGTACGCAGAGAAATAGCGCGAAATCGCTGGGAAACAGTGACTAAACTTCCGTCGCGTATATCATTTTTAGCGGTCAAAGCATGACGTAATAATTTCGGTATATCATATTATATTGTTCGTGTTTTGAAAACTTAATGCGACGTACCAGCTGGTTTCGATTATTCGACGGGGCATTGTGAAAACATTAATTTTGACATTTATCGCCAGTTGTCGGCGTTAGGCAGCTGTGTCCACGACAAAAAGTTCTCGATAGAATAATAATAAATAGCCCGTTCACTATCTATAACAGTTTCGATGAATCTCCATATTGCTATATAAGTACATTATTATTATTATTATTATTATTATTATCATCATCATCATCGATAATATGGATGATAGGATGAAATCAATGCAAAAGTAAGGCACGGATTTTAGAATGCAAGGTAGGTAGTGTATATTTTTTCTAGAAAAACACCTATCTTGGACATTGGTCAAAGTGGTTGAGATAAATTTTGGAATCAATCGTAAATATGTATTCGATTTCGTATTTACATTTTTGGGTAACGGACGACGAGTGCCAAATTTTTAACAATTCGACTGAAGTGTTTGGCAGTGATAGACATGAAAAAAGTATGGTGTTAGGTTGGTCGTCTTAACAAAAAACTAATTGAAGAAAATGGAATTTCTATAATTTTGTGTCGTATTTGATAAATTAAAAATTGAATTATTTCAATTGAGAATTTCTGAATTTGTTTCCAAACCTATAAAAGAAATCAATTTCACTTCTGGACTGCTCAAACGTTATATCACGTTTCATATTTTAATGTATTTTATGCTTTACAAAAAAAAAAAAAAATTGGCTCCAAGACAATTGCTCAGAATATATATTTACTTCATTCGGTGTAATATTGTAAATTTAGTCGTTTGAATAAAAATTTAAGATATAATATTTCTGTATTTTTTTAAAAATAAATACTGAGATATTGTGTATATTTTTATATATAAATTTATTATACTGAGAGCTGCTAATATGAAACCTTGAAGGCGTTAAACATCCATAAAATTGGGCTTAGTTTAGGTTATGTAAGGAGTGTTAAAGGAAATAAAAAATTCCATGATATAAAACACTAAAATTCCAAAACATACATATTTATTGACACTCAATATACATGTTCAAATTGTGTTTTCAACATTCAATCAACTCTAACAATTAGATCGATGTTAACGTGGTTTATGGGGTATATTTAAAAAAGAATGGGACTGTGCACTTATGAGAAACTCGTGCATTTATTCTTGATGGTTTTTTAAACAGATACATGTTATTTAATCACACCGAGATGAAGTTAATTTTCATTTTATAGCAAAAAGGAAATTATATACGTACACACATACACACACACACACACACACACACACACACACACACACACACACACACACAACATCATATATATATATATATATATATATATATATATATATATTGTAAAATATATCATAAAATGTTTAATTTAAAAAAAGCGTAAGAACACATACTTTTATTCTTTAAACATACATTAAAAAAAAACTCCAATCAAATATCGTACTGTTGATTTCACTGCACTAGATACCAATATTATTACAATATATATTTATTTTATAGAATATGAGCCTATCTCATGAATATTTAACTGAGTTCAACACGTTAAAATTATATAAAAACAGGTTTGACGTTTACATAATACGATGAATATATGTGTTCGCGTTTAGGGATGAGAATAAGGAATGATTTATGATAGTGGGTTTTCGCATAACTTTTATGTTGCCAAATTTTCGTGTGCGATTATATTCCAGCAAATGACGGATAATGTATTAAATTACTACTCTCCATTGTCGATCTACTACACAATTTATCATTTCGTCCTTTTTTTTTAACATATTTACGATTTTCCGTGAACGTTACAATAATTTGTTTTTCTTTAAACATTGTTTAACTGCATGAGGTTAAACATATGCTATGTGTATTGTGTATAGTATTAATGTATAGTTTTTAGCGAGCGGATTGTATTTTTATAATACCACGTTTACAATTTTCAACGTATCGTAGTTATTGGTTTTGTTATCCGCGCAATTTTCTTAAAGATAATAAATAATTTGTAACTATACAGATTATGTATGCGTGATTCAAGATTATTTTGACTTGAATTTTAAATAAACAGTGATTAAAACTATTATTGAGCTTCATTAATATAATGTTATTAATATATTAGTATGTTATGTGAATACAAATACATTGTATACATTGATACATTAATTAATTTAAAATGTATTAAACTAATGTATATTGATTTTACAGTATTTTTGTTATAATCGTTTATTTTTTTATGTATGTTTTAAAAAAATAATAATTTTGTAATATATTTATAATTTTTTATAACATTACATATAAATATATAACACATTAACCATTTCGGAAACAGTTTTACCTTGTATTGACATTTTTGTTTCATTTAATTTGGCATGTGCTCAAAAATGTAATTACAAATTCGATTATTAGTTTAAAACATATACAAATAAGTTCTATGAATACAGTTTTCATAAATTAAAATTCATGAACATAGAAATAGTTTCGTATTACAAGGATTGATTTAAAAATCCTAGCAGATATTTATCGTATACCTGTAAACAAGCGAAATAAAATAACAAATGATTACTTTTAAACTACTCGTTTATATATAACATTTCAAAAACTGGCTCTTAACATTTTGAAATTTTAAAATTCTGTAATAATTAAATTCAAATTCTCAATTACCACTTCTACAATTTCTATCATTTTACATACTACAATTTGTCATAGTTTTTTTTTTGTTGCGCACACTTTTTTTGTAACAGTTAAAATTTTTTAATAATTTTCAGTTGCGAAATATAATACAAAGAGCTATTCTATAATTTAACAGTTTTAAATACTTGTTACCTAGTAATAATATGAACAAACAAACAAAATTACTTGATATTTCAGATAGGTATATAAGAAAAAAAACTTGAAAATCTTCAAACGCCCCTGTGCATAATATAATATCCAAAACATTATTGGAAATATTATGCATTATTTATAATAGTCCGCGAAAAATCCACGAATCATACATTAGTCTATAATGTACAAATAGATATTTCATTAATTACTGTCTTACGGTGTGATTATTTAACGCAAAACACTTAATTTTGTGATTTGCGTAGTTGAATATATTACATTAAAAATAATTATTGGAAGTAACTAAATAATATATTTTCTAATACGCGCAAATAAATAGTCTCTCATTATTATTTTATTTTTCAACATTATATAGGTACGTCATATCTAATTATATTTAAAAAAATTCGAAATCATCATATAATGTACACATCGAATATATATTATATATATAGTATATATAATATAAATATAAATCGACTTTCGGAACCATAGAGGGACGGTGAATTTTCGCGTACAAATTATTTAAAAGTGTCAAACGCAGTATAAATTGGTGTTATACCTACAAAATATATCTAATTGAATACAACAAATAACTCTTATGTTCAAGATCGTGACATTTTTATTCGGGTCTCGAGGAGATTTATCGCCCCGCGCAGATCGTTTGAGATTAACCTTTTACAACGCGCTACTGTTTTTTTTTTTCTTCGATGCTGTAAACCTATAATATATTCTTTCTCTCTCTCTCTTGTGGTACAATGAGTAAAACACAATATTTTATATGCCTACCGAAAAATATTATGCTGTCTTTCGCGAGAAAGTTGGCTACTTGACCGATTTACCGATCCGCATATATATATATATACATACACTGAATTTTCAATATAAAATTGTGCGTACTTTGGTTGACATACTATTAAGAATTACTATGTATACATTTCGCTTTAGACAAACGTTTATAATTTCTGTTACTAGTCGAAAGCAGTATACACAATGTATTTTTTTAAAATTTAAATATTTTATTTCCTTCCTTTTTCTCTCTTTCAATATATCATCCAACTATATGGGATCGACCATCCTTATTCTCCATCACTATTTATTTTTTAATTAAAACAAATTAATTAATTAATCTTTCATTTAGTTAACTGAGAGTCGCATAATTCATCCAAGATAATTCGTCAAATAATCCGTTTTAAAAAAAATATATATTTTAGATTATGAATGTGCAAGGTACAGGCAAACAAGATAATATAAGATATAGTTGTATTTTTTCTAGATATACGATATGAAATACATTCTAATTTATTAATATGGTACGTTTATATTTTTTACCATTTCGTATAACATGCTATATTTATCTATTCACATTTATAATTTTGTTCATTGTTAATTATGATTGATTCGAAAGAAAGATTTTGAAAATAATAAATTATAATAATTATTATTATTTAAGAAAATTGCACATAATTTGTTATGTTTACAAAAAAAAATCTTCGTGCGAAAACATACTATGGATGGTCAAAAAAATGTATCGTTTATCTAATATATATCAAAAATACTAGATATACCAAGTAAATAAAGTGTCTAAGTACAAAACACTAAACAATTTCAAAAATCTACCAACATACAAAATTGAAGTATATCTAAAATATTGCTTATTCTTAAGGCTGGACATTAACGAGTTAAAAGTTAAAGTTAAGTTATATATTAATTAAGTTAATTAACTCATTTTTTCCAAATTAACTTTTAACTTGAAAAGTTACTTTTTTGACTTAACGTGTTTACTTTATGTTAATTTTTTACAAATGTATTCAATTTAAGTTAAATTTTATCCAAAAAACAATATAAATTTCTGAATGATTTTGAAAATATTACTTGTTTTTATTTTATAATATAGATAATTTTTTAATAGCACATACGTAATATATAGCATGTATGGCGTACGTAAAAACCCAAGTCACGAGATTTATTGAGTATAATACAGTACCTAAATATAATAATAATAATAATAAGTGTAGGTTTGCAACAGGAAAATCCCCGATTTTGATGCACGTAAGCCACGTAGTCCTTAGCCGTTCGTGATGAAAAATACTTTTAATATAAAATATAGAAAATAAAATATACATAACTACCCGCGCATAAACCATTGTCATATTGTAGTTTTTTTTTAATTCTATGTTTATAAATTAGCACAATAACTAATAGTAAGTAAATTAATAATACCAATTAGTTATAAAATATAACACATATATTATAACATTGTGTTATAATTTATACTTGATTATTTGAATAAGGCTGGGTTCAAACATCAAATTATAACAAGATTATTATAAAATAATTGATGTTGTCTTAAATAGCTAGTATTGCTAGTTGTTACTTATATTTTTCTGAAATAATTACTTTTTACATTTAAGTAGTTAATAAGTTATTATTTTTGTAGGTACTATTTAAAATATGATTGAGCTTTAAGAAGTATTCAGAATACTATATTTAGAAAACTTTTAAAAAATATTTGAAATACTGTGTTAAATACTTTCGTAAAAAATACTTGAAAAGTATTCAGAATACTTCAAAAGTATTCGGAATACTACCCAAGTCTGTTATCCATTTAATGTGTGGTAACTCAATAATTCAGGCCAGGGCTATATTATTATTTATCATTTTTAGGAACAATAGAAATTTTAACAAGTAAATTAAAGTGTGTACCCTGAAATCTTTCATTTTATTTGTTGATAAGCAGAAAAACTTTAAATTTAATAAAGTTAAGTTACTTTTTTTTGTTAATTTTTAAAGTAAATAAAAAAAATATTGATTAATTTTAACTTAATTAATTTAACTATTTTAAATTAACTTAAATTAACGAGTTAAAAAAAATTGTTCATTTGCCCACCCTTGCTTATTCCTGTCCAAGTATTACTTATAATACAAGTATTATTTTCGCACATATAATATTTAATTCAAATTAAATGTTTATTATTTCACGTTATAGAAATATAATTTTTTTTAAATAATACTAATTATTTATTTCTCCCTTATCAATTGTAATTATATATCTAGTTTAAATTGCATTTCATTTAATCAAATTTAAATCGATCGTTATAAATAAAAAAAAAAATAATTCGTTATATTAATTAAAATTATGATATATTACATATTTGTTTTATGAAAATTTATTTGGGTAAATATCAGTTATGGACTTTTTACCAAAACGGTTTGTGGCTTAATGTGTATTTGGTAGTTTGTCCATTGTTCCACTTTATAGTTCCACATTTGTAAGTCCACTCAAAAACAAGTTTTTAGTTCCTTTACACGCATGTAGGTGATATTATATTAACGGAAAATTAAAACAATAATAACAGTTATAATAATAATACTGTAATAAACATTATTATTTTAACTTTCTTATTGCGTGTAAATGCAATAAAACCTAAAAAGGATTTTTTGTTTTTAAACATCTAGCTCCATCGATTTATATATTTAAATATATAGAGAGGATAAGAAAGCTTGACGAACATTATAAAATCAAAAGTTATGAAATTACCATAACTACTGACATATCAATAATATTCGCCTTAAATTCTAACAGTTATATCACTATTATCATGTGTCTATATCAACTCAATATCCGTTCAATTTTTAACAACATGCTCATAAGAAGTTCGGTTTATTAATAGGTATTATGTATATACTGAATTTTTAAAAAACATATCAATACGAAATACGGAAAATTTCATAAACTCAATATATATATTATCCCGAAGTGTAAAATGAGGAAGCTTTTGGTTTTACTGTTATTTCTGCGTATTTGTTTTCGAAAGGAACAAGTGCTCAAAAACTTTTATGTATACTCTACTCTGTTATATATTATATATACATTGAACACATAAACGGAATTTTGAAAGAAAATTCGTTTTTAAAATTTCTCAGTAGAATTCGAAAAAATTTCCAAAACCTATTAAAAAATGGCGACAAATATGAAATGTACAACAAATCTATTATTTGAACAATATATTATTCAATTATTTTATGTTGTAGACCGTTCGGGAAAGAAAAAATCATTAGTAATTTTGATGTTTTTTTTATAACATTTAATCATCGAAAAAGTTAGACCATTATTTTGTATTTTTGAAAACCAACGAATCGAGACAAATATGCTTAGTGAATGCGCTTGTATCTCTTTTTAAAATATTCTAATTATTTTCTAAAAATACACATATATTGTCTATATGTTGTTCAATCGTAGATAAAACGTATTTCTATTTCTATTCGTTCATATACAAACAGCATAAACATTTATTATTATAAGAATATGTCGTTATTGAAAAAACGACATTATCTGTTTTCAAATAGTAAACATTAAAAAAATGTATATTGACATTTCTTTGATGAGAGCGTATGAAATCATATATATATATATGTTTATGGGATTAGATTAACCGAAAATATTTCGTCAATTAGACCTTTGGTCTACATTACCCCTTTGAAAAGGTCAACAGATCGGCTGTTTAAACCGTGTTTGACATTTCGTCATCCATTTTCGTAATGCACACGACGTGCTCTTTAGTAAGTGTACGTTATTTTATACACTAATCGATATCAAATATTTGGCCCGTCGTCGTTTAAAAAAAAAATTATGTTTTTATAGTGCACAAGGGACACCTCTCCGTTATAGTAAAATAAATTATATTGCGACCGAATTGTACTTTTAAGTATTGTAAGACCCAATGCAAAATATATCAAAATATACATTATAATATAATGCCTACGCGTACGTATACAGATATACGCAATATCAATAAAAATAAAAGAGGAAACGATATAACATATACCATGCGGACGAAGACTATTTTACTTTAATAATATGACGGCGACGACGGCCGTATACAGCTGAATATAAAAAAGAAAATCAGCGCGCAATAATGTATAATGTGATAGTAATAATAATAAAAAGGAGAAAATTGATCGAAAGTCGGGGGGCGCCGTTTTATAGCGTTTGCGTTGTCTCGTATCTTCCGTGCTGCAGCCACATCGCAGTGCGTCTACATGTGTTATATATATATATACAAATATATTATTTCCTCACGCGAATATCATTGTTATTCTCTCGTAATTTCTTTCGCTAAACTCGGTATTTTTATTTATTTATTTATTTTTTTATTGTTACATGGAGCTACGCGACTAGGATTTTTTCAAGGATTCTTTTAACTCCATATTATGATGACATGCAATATAAAATCTGCACTCTTACATTATATGCATTACATTTTATATTGTAAAAACCAATCCATCTGGGCATGCATATTTATTAATTATTTAAATGAGGAAAAACTTGATTTCGTTTAACTTGTATGATACAGAGTATATTTATCGAAATTTATTAACGTTTTCCAATTCAAACAAATCAATATACATACGTATACAATTTTTTAATTTTTCAGAATTATAAAAATGTTATAATTTTTCGTCCGATGAAAGAACTTTGGGTCCGCTTATGATTGATCTTAGCGCATAATATTGGACATCGTTTCGCTAAAAATCTTTAAGTGGACGGAGATATATATATATATATGGTTGTAACCGATTAACTTTTCGAAATCCAAATGTTCTGTCATCTATCATTCTATCATCTATCATCGGTATATATACTCGTATATATATACATACCAAATCTTTTCCAGAATTCTGATAGACTATGACCCAAAGTTCATTCGTTATATTGGATGTGCTATACCGCCACACAGCCTGTATATTTTATGATTCCTTTGGCCGGCACAAACTACTCCCCGTTTTTAGTGTTTTAAATCAAAGAGGGTTTATTGACCGGATGCGCGTTCACCCTAATCATCACCCCGCCTTGATTCCGGCGCGAGTGTTCGTTATCAGAAATCCGACTGTTAAAATAATGGCTTATCGTCGTATAGCTGTTATTATTATTATTATTATTATTATTATTATTACATTATATCGATTTTGCGGATGGTACGCTCCTGCAATAACGCGATACGACGATTTCGCGAATTATTATTGTTATTATTATTTAAATTCGTTATGTATACGTAATAATGAGACGTTCGGTGGAAATGTATGTTAAATGTTTGTGTGGAAAAAATCTCCATAAAACTATATAAATAATAACGAAAGTCGAAATAGATTTATTATTATTGTAATTTCAATTGCAGCAATTGGAAATAACGCGTTGTCTATATTCTATATTTATGTCATCCATTAACTTACACAATTATTCTTTTTTTATTCGCTTCGTTTTAGTATATGGCGTATGTATTAAATTAATATTATTATTATTATTTTTAATTAATATAATATTTAAGGATTTCTAAAGCTTGTTTGTGTTTTTTGTTTTAATATTATACAACATACAATGCCGTATTATGCACATTATAACGCTATTTTCAATGCTTTTTATAGTATTCATATTATTCTCCTCGTTGTTTAAAAAGTATATAAAAGGTACTGATATATGGACAGAGTTTTTTTTAGTGTTTTAAGCTTAGAGCTCTATTTTTAAAATTATATTAAATTACATAATCGATACCTATTGTAAATAATAGTATATTCTTTATAATTGGTGTTCTATTTTTATTATTACATATTTATGAAAAAAATCGATTATATTATGCGTTTAATTCAGTATTATAATATTAGATCCGACGAAAGAAAATATGTATGAAATGAATAATATTATGTTATTATTTTTAGTTTATTCTACGTTTGATGCGGACATGATGCGCCTAATGCGCTTGCGTGACGAACTTTTAAAACATCGATGGCCTAAAGAATATTATATATATATGTGTGTGTGTGTGTGTATGTGTGTGTGTGTGTGTGTGTGTGTGTGTGTATAGTGCGTCCTTTTATTATACTATTTCAAGTTTATAATAATACAAATATATTAGAACAAGCGATTTCATTTCGCTTATATTCACGTAATATATTCTAATACTATATTAACATTTCTAAAAATGCATCTATTTAAATAGTGATTTTTTACCAAATTTATTTATTGTTATTTACAATAGAAACGTGGAAAATATATCACCTTAAAATCTATTCGGTTTCACTAATAAAAAATAATACGTTCTAAAATCATACCGCAGACTTATATTCACACATGTAGGAATCACAGATAAACAAAAACTGTATTTGTTTTTCCGCAACTAACATAATACTTCATTATTTATTTCACTAAATTAAATTAAATTAAATTTTGAAAAATATTGATATTTTTGAAGCACACGGTCATTATTAATCAATGATAGTTTAAAATCATAAATCTCTTTTTATTATTATTTTATGATTTGATATTTCATCAATTTCTGGTGTAGACTGAACTCGTAACATTGTTCAATGATAGTATTTATTATTTATCAACCATATGTTACCGGGCAATTCATCTCCTATGTAGACATTAGTCTACATTGCTTTTTTATTTTTCAATAATATATTTGTTACGCGGACGCATATTTGCTGAAAGATTTGATAATTACTTATAATATTTCAGTGATCCAAGGATTCAGAATTGATTCCAATGACACTCATTTTGAGAACTACTGATTTAGTCGAATTATATTAGAAAATGTATACGATTTACTTACGAAATATTTGCCAAGTTATCGTACAATAACATATCATCAGGCATAATAACAATATTATTATTATTCTTAGTACATTATAATGAAGTTTGTAACAAGAACCTATTCATAAATATATAATAAATATGTTTAGTATTAACTGTAAACTAGATTTTTCAACTACAGTGAATTTCATGGTTTACTTATAGAATATTTTGTAAGATATGATGGTAATTAAATAATGAAATGTCTGTTATGCCGAAGAAAATATAAAGTTTTAATCGATAGTGCTTTTTAGGGGGTTTTTATTAGAATACCGAAATTAGAGAAAGATTAAACTGTTCCTTAACCGGTTTATTTTTCTACTCGATATAACACAATAAAAACAAGGTAAAATAATATGTTTAAAATAAATTAACTTTTATTTAATTTTAACAACTTATATGCCTTAAAATATATTAAAATCTCCTTAAAATTATTATAATATATAATTAAATAGGAAAAACAAAAAATAAAAACAATTTAAGAAAAAATATAAATGAGTACTCGTTACAAATAAATAAAAACATATTTTATTTTAAGACCAAAGTTTAAACGATACTTTTTAAAAAGGTATACATATTATATTTTATATTTTATATAAATTATTTATGTTTAATGTTAATGAAAATATTAAATTTACTAACTTATGTAGGCTTAAAAACTCAATCCAAAAATTGAAAAAGTACTGTAACTTTTTTTTCAATCTGAAAGTCAAATCATAATGTTAGATATTTGTCATTGGTTGCTAATAATTGATTGGAAACTAAGTAATTAAATTTAAGTATTTAAAAAAATCAAATTAAATTTTACACGCAGTACTGTTAGGGCGAAACATACATTTCGATTTAAGCCAGCCTTTTTTTTTAATAATAGTTTCACAATATCGAATATAATTAAGTATAAATGTTTGTTATTTTACGATAAACAAATACATTTGAATTTGTTTCCAGTGGGCAACTCGTGTCAAGTTTTGGAAATGTTTGTAATTCCTTGATTTTGAGCTGAACGTGTAATTTTGGATTTCTAGTCATAATAATATACTGTGCACACACAAAGTTAACATTTAAAATTTCACACTTAAAATTTCCGGAAATAATACCTTAGACTCAACTGAATTGTTTAGTTTGACCCGGTGACCTGGTTCACTCGACTACCCGTGTACACGTGGCGTAGCTCACGCCCTCCCTAAAGGGATGTTTGCCGAATCGGCCTATAAAAATCGGTCGATTTTCCTGAACCCATCTAGACGATTTTTTATCAAATAACTCATATTTCATGAGAAATGGAGTATAAATATATAAATATGCGAAATATGAATAAAAAATAAAAAAAAATTTTTAATAAAAATCAACCGTAAAATCTATTCAGTACAACTTTTTACAAGAATATATATATATATAATTGTATTGCACTTATATAACTTTAATACGATATACATATATGTTTGAAATGTCATAACTATACGAGAATACAGTCTTAACAATATATACATCATATTATATTAAAATATGAAACAATGAAATAAAATTTTAACTGAAATATTGTAAAAATATTCATATATACATATATATATATATATATATATATATACGTATATAGGTTTTATATAACCTAAATAGATAAAATTCATATAAATTCTTCTTAATAATATGCAGTTTTAAATTGTATCAATGATTTTTTTTATTTGAATAAGGCTGAAAACAATAAATTTTAATGAATAAAATACAAATATAAGTTATAAAGTAGAAATATGAATAATGCGTTGTACAATATATTTTTTTTTATTAATATATATTTTATTTTTACATAATACGCATATTGTGTAATATATGTATGATATAATTAACAATCAGTATAAAATAAATCGGTAAAATAATTGATATATATTTAGTATCAATTAAATTTTATAACAAATTTATCCTTTATCAACATTGACATAACTTTTAATAATTGAAATTAGAAATCAATTATTAAGAATGATTTAAATTACACATCACTATGTATGTATATTGATGGGTTTCCAGAATTAATTGCTTGAAGATTCTGCACTTACTCGAAGCTCTGTTTCTTTTTTAGCTTCCTGTTTCATAAATATTCACGAATTTTATAGCTCATTAGTAACATTTTAACTTAAATCTCCCAACCATTATTTTGAGTTACTGGGATTATTTAAATATGATAATTAAGCAAATTGAGTGCCATTGTAATATCATTTCGATAAATGTATTTTCAAATTTTTTTCATTATTACGCCCTTGGTTTTTGATGATAAACAACTATCAAACCTTCGAAAACTCATGTCTACTTAAAAACTTTTAAATGCACAAAGTATTGTGAAACTTAGGCAAGTTGGATGATATTGCGTAGAACAATTTTGGTTATATAGACGGTTTTCATCGGATAAACTTTCCGGCTATACACAAGATGCGTTGCATAGCATATTTGAAATAATGATACCAAATTAGAAAACGGTTTGCGCGCTATACGAGTAATGAGATCCATACGGGAACAAGAATACGATATTAAAAAATACTTAGAAAATAAAACAGTTTTTCTATCGATATAATTCAATACATAATTTGCATAATTTACATTATTTAAATGATATTGCAATATTTCAATGAAGTTAACATTTTTCCTCGTTTTGTAAATAGATTTTTATTCATTTTTTTATTCATAATTGGATAAAATCGACTAGTTAAAGTAATTTTATTTTGAATTCTTCAAACATTGTTTGTTAATTAATGAATTTAGTTAATTTGTAGTGGTTTTACGTATAGAAATTACAATTTACAATATTAGATACTTGTTAATAATTTTCAATTAAAATAAATCATATTTTACAATTTTAATGACACAATTTTAATTATAATAATAATAATAATATATTGTTTTCTATTATGGCACAATAGTATATGCAATTACGATTAAAACACACTTATAATAATGGACATTGTCAGAATTCGTAAGTTGAATCGTTTTAAAATTATAAAGGAAAATAATTAGCAAAATATAAATAGAATTCAATAAAATAAGTAGTAAATAAGTTCAACGGCGGATCGGAATATTAAATCGACCCACACAATGAAATCTACAATCTCTATCTTGTTTAAAAATATATAATAATAGATGAATTTTATCCGCAATTATTTGACAACTATTTAGTCCGTTATATTTATTTTTGTTTTTCGGTAACGTAAATATCGAACGAGTTATTAAAAATTGTCATTAGCTCGATCGTACGGCGTTCCGAATAGACAATTCTGCTACAGCTGCGTGTCGCGGGTTCGTCGTGAGTAGATTTATGTGGCGGCAGGAATAAATAGTCATATATTATTAAATTCAATATTCTCGAAAAACTATTGTGACATGATCACTTTTGCTTACTATTTTCTTAAACCCAACGAAATTTTAATAGAATAGCTGTTACTGTTGTTGAGATCCAAATCGCAACGAAACACTACGGTGTCGTCATGAATAATTTACCAAATTAAGTGTATAAAATCATCGCAAAGTCGCTAAACAATAACAATCGTCATCAAATCAATGTTCTGTATCCTGATTTCCATCAGAATCTAAAAGAAAAAGAAGCAAAATTTAAATTATTCTTGTTTATTTTTATTCTTTTTAGCGTGGATTTTGGGCACGTGGATGTGTAAAATCGTACCGTACGTTCAAGGTGTATCAGTGGCCGCATCAGTATACAGTTTAATCGCCGTGTCAGTGGACAGGTGCGTATATAGAGTGTTATGTAATAAAAGTACATGACATTATAAAACACTAAAATAATTATAAGTTCATTTCATTTAAAAACGTATTCAGTATGTAAATGTATATTATATACATTAAAGTTAAACACACTTATATTTACGTTGATTTGCATATATTGTAATATGATATTAGTATACGCTATAGAAGCAACACGTTATCGAATAACACAAATCTTTAAACCAAAATTATTACACCTTTATCAGAAAACACGATTATTTTTTTACAAAAACGTTTATTTAGAAATTTATATATGATTGCATACGATTGTAACGATGTTAATAATTAATTATTAGGTAAGCACGTAATATGAATTGTCGTGGTGGAGATTTTACGATAAACTTGTGTAATTTTCAATCGAAGCCAATTTTGGGTGTTAGTCACCGTTGTCATTTATTGGCGAATATCAACTACCGTTTGTATGCTATCATTTGTTTTACGTTTTGTTATTGTAAAAATAATATAAACTTCAAAAAGACGATACCGTAGTCGTTGCTTGCGTCAACCACAGACCGTTTATAATTGAATTTAAATGCACGAACTTCACTAAACAAAATCAGTTTCGAACTTTATATTAATATGTATATATTACACAAAATTGTTCGGTGTCCCGGACAAAAAATAATCAATATAAATTTATTTCAATATTCTAAAAAATATTTTTGTTTTTAAAAATTTACTATCAATAATTATATATATATAAGTTTTCGATTATAAGTATCGGCCAATAAAATATTGTAATCAACAAATAGAGCAATTAGTCAAATGAAAGCTTATAATATTTTTAATTAATTATTTTACACATCTTAATTACTTATAAAAATTAAAAATGTTTTTCCACTTTAGATCCTTTAAAAATCAAAATTATTTCAATAACACAAATATTTAAAATTAATCAAATAATAACCTCAGAATCCGATTGTTCACCTTTAATAAAGAATTCGAATAATTTTAATACATTCATTATTTGTACATCTTTCAAGACACTTTTTGTAACTCAAATGTACTATAATTATTTATTTAGTACGTAAAAAATTCAATACCAAACGGTTAGATTTATAAACAAGTTTATTAATGTGTATACGATAAATATTATTAAAACCCTTAAAAAATAAAAGAAAACATACTGACTGAAACACTAGAATTAATAAAATTATTTGCGTATTGAACTATGTTCATAAAACACATAATATTTAGAATTGACGTTTCAATCGAGTGTTTTGATAAAAAATAAATAATTATTGAGAGAACATCACACCAAATTAAAAAAAAATATATTTGTGAGAGTAACAGCAGTTTAAAACAATTGAAATTTCATAGCATTGTGATTTTTTTATCAAATGATATTTTACTAAACAGATAGACAAGGACAACAAATGCCACGTACGCGGCAAGATAATTATAAATGTCAAATAATATATATATATATATATATATATATATATATCTGTGTAATAAACTAATATCTTATCCCATACGGAATCGTAACAATGTTATTAACTTATTACATATTATATATAAAAAATATGAATCGACTAAATATTATATGATCGATAAGAAAAAAAAAATTCAAGAAAGTTGTCAACGTAATGAACGTGTCCTGATTAACTGATCAGCCAGTTCGCACGTAACAAACGACGTTAATATTTTATTGCGTCTTTGCTCATTTTTCAATAGACTCGGATTGAAGAACAGATTGACGTAGATAATTTATTTTCACGTTTATCTTGAAGTTTAAAATATGATAGTGATTACACTTTCGTATAGTATTACATTACGTCGGGAAAATGTACATAGAGGTAATCACAATAAAATATCCATAGAATAACGTGATAGTGAATAGTTCGTAGTTTTTATTGTCATAAATAATTTGAGCTGAAAATCAAAAACAACATTTGCGGTCTGTTTTCGAAATAAACAACAAAATACAAACACAACGACGTGTGGAGGGGAATTGACGTACGGCCGAGTGATGTCTGGTGACAACCAGTGTCAGTAATGGACGACGGTGTGGACGGGCACGGCCGGATGGACAGCCACCGGATGGACGGACAGTGCGGGATGGTGGACAGCCACAGGATGGACGGCCACAGGATGGACGGCCACAGGATGGACGGCCACCGGGTGTACCGCGACGGCGGACACGACCGGCGACGGGTGTGATTGGACGACGGTGGACGAGTGGACGACGGCGGCCGGATGATGGACTACCGCGGCTGGCACGAGTGGTACGACCGGAACGACCGGTACATACGGTGCAGCGCTAACGATGGCCACCAGACACACGGCCAATGCGATCTGAAAACATAAATATCCGATGCGTTCGATGTTTTTTCGCAACACCGTTCACGCGTCAAGTCTGGAAACGTTTCTTGACAGGGGAACTCATATTTCGGATAACTGACTGCATTCGATCGTTTCAAATAACACTTCAAATCGTCAACGTTGAAAACATAATGTCTTGTGCGCAACGAAACGTTGTTCACGATTCAAATTATCGTGTTGATTTAAGATAAACGCGTATTGCTGTTAAAATGGAATTTTTTTTTATTCTGTGTAGTTATTAAGATCATACCGACATTTTATTTTTATTTTTCGGAAATCGTAAATAATTATCACAGTAATTGATAAAATTCTTAGAATATTTCTTTATTTTTCGTTTTAAAATATCAATTGTTAAGGTAAAATAATAATATTTTCCATATCGCGTACGTGGTGGTGGTATATACATAATATCTTTCACGCGAGCGTCACTTTAGAAGATATTGCGTAGTAAATACACAAACACGGGTAGATGAATACGATGCACTTTGCGTTCAACACGTAAACCAAACCGAACACTAACCGTGTTTCATCTTATACTTTAATGTAACAAATTTTAAAATATCAAAAATAATATTATTAATATAATAATAATACACATATCAGCGTCGGACGAATCAAATCTCCAAAAATATTTTTTTATATATTTTAATACGATTATTTATAAGGAGTTATTGAGTTTTTGTTAACACATTATCTTACATTAATGTTTGAATTTTACTGAGTTTCACATGTTTCAATTAATGGGAAAACTCAATATTTTTTTTGAATGACGATTGGTAATGAATAGAAGTGGGTTCAATTTCAAAATTATAGTTTTGTCAGTTAAGTTCATAAATTACTCGACGGTAATAATTTGTTTTGATTTTCACTTTGAACTCAATAAGTTATTTTTTATTTTTAAACAAATTTTGTTTTTTTTCTTTGCCGAGTATTAGAATCAAAAAAATTCAAAACTGATTTAGACCTAAACTGGGAACAGTAATCTAACATTTTACAAAACATGGAAACCCGAACTGAACCCGAAAAAAAATCGTAATTTTTCCAGTCCGTGGATGTGTGTGTGTGTTTTTCTTCCAAATTAATTTATATTTGTCAATTCGCGGTGACACATTAATTTTTATATTATTATTATATTAATGATTCACGCGTGGCTGTCGAGTCGTTTTACGCCTTGGCAACCGCATCGAAATACTGACAACAACACGATGACGATTAAAATTCAGGTGAATGCGGCTGTTATTACTCGTATTATTATTATTATTATTTTTTTTTCGGATAATCTTATTTTTACGTGATTTATTGGCGTATTTACGTAGAGCGTACGCCGAGCGGCCTCGTCGTTTTTTAACCGTCACAACGTATAATGTATTCATGTACATTACACCGTAGACTAGTTTTTTGTTAAGACAACGTGATTTAATGAGGGCGAAATAATATTTCGAGCATATATTATGAACATAAAAAACGTGTTATTTTACTTTGTCAACACGTCATAACGTACGAATCGGTCGAAAACTTTACGGGGAGAGAGGGGGGAGTGGACAGATTATAAATAAAAAATACCGGTCGTTTTGAATAATATGTATTGTTGTACTTCAATAGTTAAGAAAAAATGGAAAAAACCAATTTCCCCGTTGTGTATAAATATTGCATTGTACGACGATATAATGTTATCACATTATATCTCATTCGGTGTCCCGAATATCAACGTTTTATCGTGTTCAATATATATATATATATGTATTTATAAAAAAAGAAAAATCAAAGTAAATTCCGAACCAACGTATAACTCCATCCTACACGTACACGTGTAACGGATTTTCACAGATTTACTTGAAATAATAAAACAATCAGTTCGTTAACAATGTTATTTGCGAGTTATAGAAATTATCGCAGGTGCGTGCGTTGTTTCGTACTTACCGTTGTCTTCATCATTATCGTCGTTTCGGTCGTCGCTGAAAAAGCAGAAAAAAGAAAAAGAAAACTGAGAATTTCCTATTAACCGACGGACAAAAGCGTAATGTGAACATGGTACATTTTCCACGGGTTTTATACCGTGCGAGGATGTAGTGACAACGCGCACGATGTCAAGTTTACTAAACTTATCTCCCCCGTGAACGAACTTGCCACCATCTACGGCCGTCCCGCCGAACTTGACCCGGTATTTCGCATACCGTTTGAAACTTGTGTCGCATATTTTCTTCATTTTTTTCCTAAACCGGACATGGTATATATTGTCGCCCATTACCGCGATATTGTGCCATTGTCGTGTTATACATCGATATATGTATATATATATTTTTTTTTTCTCGTTACGTATTTTGTAAAACTGTAGACCTTGGCCTAACAAACGTTTATTTTGATCGATGTTTTCGATTTTTTTTTTCTGTAATAATACTTGACATAATTATGTTATTATTACGGTGACCCCGATCACCGTCGCATACGGACGAAACTATTGTATGCAAATATTACATTTATATAACACATCATTCACGTCATATTTTAGAATATTTTTGACATGACATATGATAAAAAATCATATTTTATATTTTGCGCTGATTTCTGTTAGGTTTGATTTAGAGATATGTAAACAAATCGTTTTACTAGTTTTGACTTATCGGATTTAACGAATTGCGATTTGGTGTGTAATTATTATTTTTTTCATTAGTCACGCTGGCACTTAACAGTATGCCTATGAAAGTTACATGCATTTATTTCCAAAATTCAACAATGTGTATGAGAGCTTATGAAATCGATTAAAAATAGTTTTTATATATTTATTGCAGTGCGCTTTTTTTGTGATAAAACATTTTAAATATTCAAAAATTACAAAAATAGGTTTGTTTCTTTCGAGATTTATTAATTATTTTTCCATACATGTATAAAACATATCTTATTTTTTGAGAGAAAAATGTTGAGGTATTTTCGTGCATATCATAATTTTTTTTAACCTAAATATCCGGAATGACAATATAAGTTACATATATATCACACAACCAAGTAAATTTTGTGATCAATACTTTAACCCAGCGTTTTTTAATCTGTGGGTCGCGATAAATTTTTTTAATTATATATATTCTAAGAAATGTATGTTTTTTAAACTTATTGATCCTGTAAATGTGAAACCATATGGGTTGCAATAGATTTTTGGAAGAGAATTTGGGTTGCGGTCCTAAATAGTTTGAAAACCACTGCTTTAACCAAGTAATTATATTTTCCACAGATTTCGAGCTAATAACTTCATTTAATGTGAATAATTAGTATCAATACATGTTATAATAGTTTACCGTAAAATCACTTAATATACATGTGGTAATATTATACTTATATTCGATATGTCTCTGCGTACCACATTAATTATCGTGTTGGATGTTCCTATAGGAACCATTTAGGCGTTGAAATTTTGACATTTGCACTTGAAGTTAATTAATTTTATTATGATTTGGGCAGCAATAAATCACGGTTTTTTCATATATGTTTTTCCGGTAAATTTCGTAATTTTCATAATAAATTTAATGCTAATAAACAGTATGATAATTCAATTATAATCGAATACTTTTAATTAGTACTTCTTACGTAATTTGAGAAAACCCTATTATCTTAATAACAATATAAATATTAAACAATTAAAACTAAAATTACGATTTAGTTAAACCCTACGTATACTACATAATAAGGTATATTGATAATATAACTCATAATAATTTTATTTTCGCGACGTGATTTGAATTCGTTTTAAAAAAAGAATTTTCTATACTGTTAGTAATAACACGTGTGTACACGTATCTACGTACATGTTCACGCAAATCATAACTAAAACCAAATAGATTATTTACACACGCCCACAACGAAAAACAATCTAGTTTGTAACAAAGACCCCATTGTTATGGCGTGGACTGTGTTTCGATGTCTCATTATTTAATATTGTTGTTGACAGGTTCCTGGCTATTTGGTACCCGTTAAAATGTCAGATAACGACACGACGCGCCCGGTACATCATATGCGTGATCTGGCTGGTATCGACGACCATAACCATACCTTGGGCGCTGTTTTTCGACATGGTGGCGATATTCAAGGACGCGCCCAACTTGGAACTGTGTTTGGAAGTGTGGCCGGACTACCTGGACGGCAACCTGTATTTCTTGTTGGGCAACTTAGGCTTGTGCTACGTGGTGCCAATGATAGCGATATCGTTGTGTTACGCAATGATATGGATAAAGGTGTGGCGCCGGACTATACCGACGGATAACAAAGACGCGCAGATGGAGCGCATACAGCAAAAGAGCAAGGTAAAGGTGGTCAAGATGCTGGTCATGGTGGTGATCCTGTTCGTCGTGTCGTGGTTCCCGCTGTACGCGATATTCGCCCGGATCAAACTGGGTGGCCGGCTAATGTCCTGGGAGGAGGACTTCCTGCCCGTGGCCACGCCGATCGCACAGTGGCTGGGCGCGTCCAACAGTTGTATTAACCCCGTGTTGTACGCGTTCTTCAACAAGAAGTTCCGCCGCGGCTTCACTGCCGTGCTGCAGAGCAGAAGCTGCTGGGGCACGTTGCGGTACAACGAGAACGTCACTTCGGCCAACTCCTGGTCGGCCAGCAAGGCGTCCTACTACATCACGAACCACCACGCGTATACCAAACGACAGGCTAGCCAAGAGACCAACGTGTCCTACATATTCAACGTTTGAACTGTGAACGTCGTGTGAAACGACATGTGGTTTAATACTTACCGGATCCGTGTGTGTAAAACCAATCATTTTTCACGGATCTGATTATACACATATAGAAAAAAAAACTTTAAATAAATACTAAATAATATATTGATAAAACGTACTAAAAAAAACCTCCTTCAATGACGTTGGAAGTGTTTTCGGGCCCGACGGTGAGACGCTTTATTAATGGCGTTAATAGTTACTGTAAAAATATTACGTGACTATAATATATCGTAAGTTTCCCACCGTCCAACCATCAATATAATAAATATTATACATAAATAATATAATATATCACCACCATCTTCTATATATTAGATTAAAAAAAAAGCCACACGGTTTGGTCTTACATAATTTCGACATCTAGTCCACCAACAAAATATATTACATTGTGTGTATGCATGTATTTTATTAATACAAGTACATACTAATACAATCATCATATTGCACTGTATATAATATAATCATGTATTAGAGGGTATTCGATACTTCACTGCCCCTAGTCCTAGACGTTTCTCTCGACATATTCCTTTGGGCGTGTCGTTAAGCCAATTTTCGTTCACCTATATTCTTTTGGCCACCAACCAACGTACACATATAATATATCAGAGCAAACTGTAGATTTTACATAAATACCATCGAAACAACAACGTTTTTCCGAGTTTCGCGACCGGAATTCGTTCGTATTCCGTATGATTATGATTTCTCGTTTGCTTGAACGCGTAAATCACCACCCGAACACCCAAGCTTTAATCGAATAGCGTTAAAGACATTAGAGACACATTTTTCAAATTTCCAATCCTCGTAGAACAATTATCGTTTAGAATATCACCCGGCAATTAACGTTATCCAATGAGCAATATATTATTATACAGGAACAAGAGGAAGGACTAGAAGGGACGCTATAAACAATGTATGTGACTGCGCGTATCGCGCGAAAGAGAGAAGAAGTAACGTAAAAATATGTATATATATATGTGTATATATATATATATATATAATGTTTACACCGAAATCCCCGGAAGAGGAGTATACTCCACGTAG
The DNA here is from genome assembly GCA_019022885.1 of Schlechtendalia chinensis. Classification (NCBI taxonomy): domain Eukaryota; kingdom Metazoa; phylum Arthropoda; class Insecta; order Hemiptera; family Aphididae; genus Schlechtendalia; species Schlechtendalia chinensis. The sequence continues at coordinate 4,679,893 of CM032341.1, forward strand.
ATTTCTCGTCGGGGGATTATTCATATATTTGAATAATATTTGAGGAAATTTGTGTGATAATGAAACGGACACGATTTTGAACTAATCGTATAATATTGATTATCCTCCGCGTACACATAGATACACTGTTGTATCGATTATGCACGTATATATATGTATACTTGCATGTATAACCCATAACTGAATTTAGCTATTCGAATTTGAAAAAGAAAAACCAAATATATTGTCCACGCGTTAGTTGGTAGCATTAATAAACAATAACACCACGTCATTGTGGTTCTATGATACGATAAAAACGTATTTACATTATTTCATAGTTACATCTGTTTGTGTACATAAAATAAACTTAATAGCGATGAAATTATCATTCTCGTTTGAGAGTGAATAATTATATATATATATATATATATATATATATATATAATTCAAACATATTAATACGATATTTTATTAATTGTAATTGAACAAAAGTTATAAATTTATCTGTCTGGAAGAAATAAAAATTTATACTTAAAACTTTAATAAATGAATTTGTACTTTTTTCTAGATAATCGCGAAATACATACAAAAATATCCTTACTTATAAATAGTCATGTAAATTTTCCACCGAAATAATATTTAGATTAAAATAAACAATATTGCATTACGATCTAAATTGAAAATTTTTGATTTAGATTTCTTGAAGGTTTATATTTATTCGGTGTGAAACAAACGACAATATAAATACCAATCATTTAAAAACGAAATATTATCTCACTTCTATCGGTCACAAATATTTTACTCCGTATGACGATAATTCTGTGTGATGTAATACAATTATAGGTTTCTTTCGTTTCCGCAAAACCGTTTGTCGTATCCAAATCTTAAGTTAGTTACGAAAAACAATCGAAATGTTTAATATTATTTAACGAAGTTTAACGAAATCGTGTTTATGAAGTAATGCGGTGTGTACACTGAATGTAAAACTCGCACTCATCCGTGGTTGGACATTCCATATCGTTACAAGACGCGCAGGGAACTCATTGCCGGATAACAGTGACATTCACGATCACGAATTACGTTGTCGAAAGACCGTTTTCAACCGTCGTATGGTTAATTATTCACTGTTAATCAACGAATTTTGTTCTTGTGCCGTTTTAGTTATATTTTGACCATATCTTAAAAATATTTATTCGTTTGTATTGTGTTCAACCGTACTAATAAAAAAACAGTAGCTCAATCCAAGGGCAACTGAAAGGTTATGACGTACGAAATTCAATTTAATGTAAAAGGTGATTAAGTAGTTAACTGATTACCATATCGCGAGAATAATTATACTCGTACGTTGTACGTAACCATACAGAGGAGAGTTTGAAAGATTACGGTCCGTTGTGACACGGTGTTTTTTTTGTATAACAATCGTCTGCCCTGTCCTCGCCTCCCCCGACCACAAAGAGACATATTTTAAAATTGCGTCACGGGATACATTGAAATTGAGCATTATATGAAATATATTAATACATTTATAATAATAAAATAACTTGGTATTAAGTTAAATATTTAAGTATTTTTTTTAAATTTTTTTGCAAAAACTAGTGTATAAGTAATGGATAAAAAAAACAATTATTATATGAAATATCTATGAATTAGATTGGTAAAAAGAATAGAAACCTATTTGTATGTTTTACTTCAAATATATAAATATTTCATAACGTAGTGCGCGTTGCGTGGTATATTGTATTGATTATATTCATATTGTTAGTTGTTATAATATATAATTATGTGTAAATCATGTAGCATCATTTTAACACACGTGTATACAATATATTTAGTTTCATTTTTACTGTGACGTTATATACTTATAACTTATATACGTAAAAAATATCTTCGGAAACGAATGAACGACTTTGTAAATGGTTTAATATTTTTTTCTTAAAAGAAAAAACTTTTCATTTTCTTTAGTTGTATACTGGCCTCAGGGAAACTTACTTGATTTTTTTTGGGCACTTTTTGCTAAAACACACGTTAGCGACAAAGTTGCTTTAAATTTACTTACACTGTAAAGAATAAATTTGAGTTCCTACATTCAATAATTTTTTTTTATATCTAAATTCATAGCTTATGATTACATTAAAAAATATACGACTATAACAGTTTAGGTTAAATAATATCCTCACGCAGTTGAGCAAACGGATAAATTAATTCACACAAAAAAATGAAAAATTTTAAATTTCAAAAATCTATTTTCAACAAGTCATTTTCTTCTAACGTTTGTTTAAGTTCTTAATTTGTTGTGAGAACACGTAATGTACTTTCAAATTTGTTATGTGTCTGTTATAATCTATTATAACTTTTTTTGTTTCTGTAGTGATTTATTGATAATAATGTATCAGCAATGTTGTTATTCATATTAAAATATAAAAACTAGTGAAAAACAAATTTTTTATCATTTAAATTAAACGGAACAATCAAGTGAATACACTTATTTATCTTATAATGTCAATAAACTTATATGAATAGCACCATACATGAGTAAACCTGGTGTACGCGTGTTGTTAGACTAAACTAATTAGAATTTAATATTATATATACCTTCTCTGGACTGTTTTCTGAATATTTATAAAGTTAGCAAATGTGATCATATAATGTTTAATAAAATACACTAATTAACCACTAAAAAAACATTTTGTTCATTTTGTTTGTTTTCTGTTCAATTAAAATCTATTGAAAGGGAACTGTTGAGTTGCCTTATCAAGCAACCAAGTCGTGTGTTGTTTCATTATTGAACATGTTTAAGTGATAAATCATTTCAACTGAAATGTGATACTGATACGATTACCATTATCAGATGTACTAAAAAATAACAACTTTAGAAGTAATACTCTCTATACTACAATTATTGTATATACATACATTTGTAAGAAATGTTTGTGATCTGCGTTTTGTTAACAGTTATTTTTCAGAGTATATTGTGCACAATACGTTGAATGTTGAATATTGATCGATGGCTATTCAATTCTTTTATTTGGAATAACCTATATGCCTGCTAAAAACTATAATAATAATATAGTTTCTGTAATGATTTCAATGATAATAGGTTATACATATTGGAAAAACACAATACGATTGAATAATTGGACAATTTACTTTATTACCTTTGAATAATATTGGTTATTTATAAATAACTACGTTATCGTTATGAATTAATAACATATATAACAATTATATAATAATATGATTATTATTATTAACATATAGATATTTTATTATTGTCTTGGTCTATAACATCATAAAGCTACATTAATAAATATGTAGTACAGTTTTAAATCACAAACACATAAAATATATATATATATATATATTATTATTACTCGTATAGTGGGTATTACAAATAACACGCTACTGGATTTTCGTTTAGTTTTTTTTTCAAAATTTTTTTTTTACATAAAGCTTTTATAACCACTTTATCATAAACAAAAATGTAATAGTTTTTAAAATTTCGACAATGCTTTGCTGTTGATCATAGTTCACCGTAGAAAAAAATAACGATAATCATTTCAACATACTGCAGGTTTGATATTTATTATATATGCCTTTTAAGATTTATATATGGTTTGAGATATTGATTTACATAAAATACTATACACATACATGCACACGCGTACATTAACTTGACCTAACTCTGATACGATTAATTAAGGTCAAATCATATTTGGTTTTTTTAATTTATTGGTTTATTGATTTATTTTTTGAAATTATAAAAACATAACTTTTATATAAGCCAATTTATATAATAAATAAGATTGATATGCTTGTTATAGTTTTATTAATCATATATCTAAACGGTTTCAGTATTTTAAAACTATATATACTCGTATAACATAGCGAAAGTATTATAGGTATAGTGTTTGAAAATATTAAACTAATTCATTCATTAGTTATAGTCAACCAAACTAATATTACAGTAAAAATTTTTACAAAGAATTGTCATATGAATAATTTATGGATATATATATATATATATATATATATATTATATATATATATAATTTTCTCTAAATATTTTTGAATATATACATGTTGGAATTATGAGTACACGTATATAGATATTATTTGTTACAAATTCTATACAAACGCTAGTGCACATATTTTACTATCTATGTCATATGTTTAAGTCCAATAATTTATCAAAAAAACCGAAATACTTAAGTATTTCGCTTTGGTATTTCTCTAATTTTCTTTGGATAATATTATTTTAGATTTCAGACATTTTGAAATTAAAATTTTAAATTATATATATATATCTTAAATTTCCGGAAAAAAATATCTTTTTTTTTAAATAATTGTCTTTTTTTTATTATGGTTACATGTGGGCTATAATATATTTTAGAATAGTCATTGTTATGTGAATATAATTTCTGTCATAAAAACTGCTCATATTGAAAACGAGTAGTATCTTTCAGTTTTCTATGGAAGTATTCATATATATTACATGCATTTATAAAAGCTTTATATGATTTATACTGAAAATATAACTATATTAAAATTGAACCGTTTATCAATATAAAATGTTTATCCCAAAATGGATAAGTAATGTATACTTACAAAATGTGTAATTTGTCATTCGACTATAATAATAATTATTAGAATATCCTAAATTCAATATATAGATTAAAATAAGTAAAATAAAATAAATTAAAAATAATTATATCATACAAGTTAATGAATATTTAAAAAAAAATATAATTATATACACATATGTACCGATTTATATGGGTAGTACGTGTATATCTAAATTTTATTATTAATGTATTAGTCATTGAAAATAATATAAAATAAATTCTCTAGTTGCATTATAATTTTTTTAAATTTCATGGTAGTCGTTATCGTAGAACAGTTTAAAAGTTTACCGTTTTGATATCTAATTAAAATTTGATATTATTAACAACAATAATAGCTAGTTGATTAAAATATTATTACATTTTATATGTATTATTATTCAAGTATATAATATAGAATAAAATCCAGTTCTAAACTATTATAGAAATTCGCAATTTGAATACAAAAAAAGAAAAAAAAAAGAATAATTACAATTATAATAAAAATTACAATAGCTTTTTTACGTTATAAATGCAGATATTTCAAATTTCTTATTGATACTCAATATATTAGTAACCATCATCAGTTAGTAACTATAGAAATCGATAATACGCAGTCATACACTTCGTTTTAGAACTTACGAGTATTATATAAAAAATTAACATGTCAAGTAAAAAAATAACAATACTAGTTATGCAAAATAACATATTTATAGTCTATTCGAATATTACATTCAAACGTTATTATCTTTTACAGTATATATTATGAGAGGTACAGATATACAGACATTGGATTAACATATTGTCATATTATAATCGAAATCCGCAGACAGTGGTACAGTTCGTATATTAATAGTAACGTAAGTGATGAACTAGAGTAAAGCTGGATAACAATATAATATTATGCAATAATAATGTTAATTACAATTTTATTTAATAAAAAATACACATAAAAATAAAATAAATTAAACTATCATAAAATATTATACTAAGAAGCATTGTAAGTGTTTAAACTGTTTAGGTTACTGTTTATACTTGACGATGAGAGACAAACATAAAATATTATAATTTTAAGGTAAAAAAAAACAATAGTATATCTACAAGAATAAAGTATACTAAAATAAAATTTGATTCGTGGTGTTAGGAGTAAAGAAAATAATGGTATATGGAATATTTTTCAGGGAATTTAATTCAATCGATAACTATATACTTTATATTCTTTACGATATTACATACTATTGTACAAAAACAATGTATGTATACGTGCTGGTACACACATATTATTTATTTTTTCTAAGTATGTGGATGATGGAATTTGGTTATAACTCAAACCTACAATAATTTAGTAAAATATATGTTATATTATTATTCAAAAGTATAATGTATTTATCTAATTACGATTAAAGTTATAATTATTTACTTATTATTTTTTTGTTATCAATGATATTTATCATGAAGTGGTACTCTCCGCATTAATAATATTATATAGTTTCTTGTTGAGGAATATTTTTTGGCGGTGTTGTATTATGTGTAGCATAGGACACACCTGATAATTTATTTGTACGATTCTTGTCTGAACAACATTTGAATCTCCTCCAATGTCTTGTTTTTGGTTTCTGGAACTTTTTTGAACACGTACAAAACGAATAGAGCCAGCAAAATGACGAATATGAGAAACACGTTTGTACCCAAAAGTTCCTGAAATAAAATATAATGTACGCATAATTAATTGGTGAGTGATTTGTCGACGGTGGTAAGGATTAATGAAAAGGTTGTTTTAACAAAAACGATGGACAATTGATTACGATTTATATATATGAGATCGTTTTCAAGTAGACTTGAAACAGACTTTTAAACCCATTGTTCGCACAATTTAAACGTCCGTAGTTGTTGTTGCATGCGAATGCGATCGGGAGGAGAAACGCTGCAGATCACACGTAACGCTAGACATATTGTCGAAATGCAAAAGTATATCACAGAACGCGATAATTACCTGTAAGGGTAGGAAACCTAGACCGACGGCAAAGTTAGCTGTCCAATTGACTCCAACGGCTATACTGGTGGCTAATGGTCGGGCGGACGAGTTGAACAATTCGGACACCAAGAACCACGGGATAGAACCCGGTCCGACGGCAAACGAAACCACGAACACCATGACGAACAGGATAGCCAAATATGACACCCAAACATACGACTGTAAAATCAAATTTAGACTTGAAGTGCACAAAATAAAAAAAAAACATAAACGTTGTTTTGATACTTACGGCAAACATTAAAGCTATGGTAAGTAACACGGTGTCGACAAACATGGCCGAGAATCCGATAAGTAGCAATGTTTTTCGGCCAGAGAGTTCGACCAAGAACAGAGAGATTAAAGTCATTATCACGTTCAACGTGCCCATGCCGAGTGTGGCGTATTTGGCGCCATCGGGAGACATTTTAGCCATTTCAAATATTTTTGTAGAATAAAACATGACCTGACGAGAAAAAAAAACATATTTTATCCAAATAGTTGTTATTAATGAAAAATTAAACAACTCGATCGAGACTTACGGCATTGATACCGGACAACTGTTGGCACACCATGATCATTACGGATATTCCTAATGGGATTTTCAACATTGGGTTCGACAGCATTTCCCGGAGTGTTACGCGTGGGATGACCTTCATCGCTTCATTTTCGGCTCTCATTTCGTCCATTTCGTCGTGCACTTCAATCGTTCCTCTCAGCCATTGCAATCCTATAAAAATACACACGCGATTAACGCGATGAAATGACAAAAATGACGCTACGATACAAGTGTGTACAATTATAATTCATGTTGCATTCGTGCCATCACGAAATCACGATCGACGTACAAAATATTATAACATATTTTATGACCATAAAAATATAGCTGTCTTTTTCCGTTTACTGTCTTAAATTCCTTGTTCAAACTAAATAGAATTTTACCTTTCGTAATATACACAATAATAATAGAATATTTATCACGAAATAGCAATATAAAGAATATTCATTGTTGTGCTTTTATTTTTTTATTTACGTTTATTATTTATCTATAGTACAATTAAATGGACTTATAGTTATCTTATATATAAGATAGCCCACGTTGACTTTTATTATTAAATTGAACAGATTCGCTCATTATATGGATTATCCAGTTTATAACTGCAACAACTCAAAATAAACATTGAGTTTAAAAAAGTTCCCATTAACCACGCTAATTTTTTGCATTTTTTTAAAACAATTTCAAATTAATAACATAATATAAATTCGTTAAATTGTTGATCACTAGAGAGCACTTATTTCGTTTATTAAGCTAACGTATTATATTGTTTGCGAGCTTTTTTTATAATCACTGTCCCGAAAAAAAATTCTATTTTGAGTCACATTTTAGAATTGGATGGTTGATATGTACGCGGTATCGTTAACATAACATAATGTCGTTTATGTCATTATAAAAACAATTTACCTCTCTCGGCTTCGATGTCCTTCTTCTTGTTGATCAACGTGAATTTAGGAGATTCCGGGCAGAATGGCAGTGTGATGAACATGAAAATGCCTGGCACAATAATGATGGCCAACAATACCGGCCACTTTTCCGCTGTACCAAATATATAATCCAAACCCAATATTTGAGAAACTAGTATTGAAATCGTGACGACTAGCTGGTAAACGGTTCCGACCTGCATTTTTAATGGCGTTGCAAAAACAAACAAACAATAACTTGCCATTGAACTATCAAAATGCATAAAATTGCATAGAAAGTACATTACAAACACACTACGTTACACTTACAGATCCACGTAGATTCATAGGAGATATCTCAGCGAGATACATCGGAGCTAATCCAGCGTTGAGTCCACAGTTAATGCCGATGAGAAACCGACCGGCGATTATCAACTCGTACGACGAGTACATCTTTGAAATGCCTATGTCAAAATAACATATATATAATGCTTAATAATAATAAAATAAAATTTTCCGTATTAAATAACAAAGATATTGAAATAAAATGTAGATGAAATACGAGAAATCAATACATTTTACACTATAAAATAAATTTTAAATGTCTATGAAAAAATATTTGTTTATAAACATTTTTACGGACTTGGAAATATTTGTAGAAATTTTGGTTTAGACAGATTTTAATTTGGTATCATATATTAGTTTTTAAATACTTATGTTTTTAATTGTAATAAAAATAAAAATTATGATTAATTATTTTTTTCAAAAATATTTTTATATCATATGATAAATTTGTGTACAATTTTCCATTTCTTGGTTAAAAACTTGAAAATGTTTTATTAATTTTTCAATATAAAAAATATAACTATATATTTTATTTATGCATTAAATAATTAATTGATGAACATGTCAAGTTTATTTTGATTATTGTTTTTAAAATTAATCATCTCTCGATAAAATTGTAGTCGTTTTTTTATAATTTTTTTAGTAGTTTTTCTGTACATTTAAGATAAACTATTTAGAATACCAAAAAATGTATAACGACTGTGCACGATTGACTTATATATCGAAAACTGGGATCGAAGATCAACATCAGTACATTTGTGCTATACGCAAAAGTGTCACAGACAAATACAGAAAAAAACCAATATATACATTCACCTCGCTCATAATCTAAAACGAATTTACACGCAATCCATGTGAGTACCAATTGATTGGAAAAAATTTGTAGTTCAGTATTACTACAATTACATATAATTTTAAAGAAAATCATTACTTCATTTATTAAATAAAATACACGTGAATGGATTTTACATAATTAACTCGACTAAACTATATGAACGATTTTTCTTAGTATAATGACTCGTTGTTGGATAATTAATTTTATTAATTTAACTCTATAAACATTTTCCAAGTATCTCTGTTCGTTATATACGTTGGCGTTATAATATTAACAATATACATACAATATTAATGACGGCACTAATTTGCGCGGTAAAATAGAAACGATTTCGATTTTAGTTCGATAGAATTTAAATAAAAATGTACCTATAAAAATTTATATGTAAGAATATCAACACCGTTCATCTATAAAGTTGCAGTCACCGTGAGGTTTCGTTAAAGGGCATCGGGCCTTAAATGGTTAAATGAAAATAAAAATAAAAAGTAAAAAAAAAAAACGTTGGCCAACAGTCAACGAGCGGTGAAACCATGAAAGTACTTGCAACGTAAATATAGGGAAAGGCAAATGTACACATGATAATATATAATAATATTATAATGTAGATACTACATATAATGATCGCATATAAAATGTGCACATTACATCTGATCTGATATATTGTATACGTCTATTATTTGTGCGCATTTGCATTAATAAGCATCGAGTAAATGTTACGCAAACGAAATTAGATCAAATATGCGACATATATCAAAATAAAGAAGAAAAAATGTGTATATACGAGTAGATATATATTCTATCCTTTCTCAATTTACATGTGGTTTTGTAATAAATTTGTAATAAGTTGTTCCCAAGCAGTAAAAAATAAGAATTGAAATGTAAAACGAATATCCGTTTAAATTAATTATAATTATATTATTCAATTTAATTAAGTATTAATTTTTTTTGCCAAAAACGTCTGCAAATATAATCTGAACAAATAGATAAGTTAATATATCCATTAATCATTAGAAATATGCAATAATATGTGAAATAAAATGTTGATATTTTTTTAATATAGACATATGCGATTTGTATGGTGGATTACTATTAAAATAAACATGTAAATCATCATATAAAAATAAACTCAAAAATCATAAACCACTTAATTTTACTAAAGTCTAATTTAATTCGTTTCATATTTTGATACCAGATAGAGATGTCTTATGTGAATTACAAAAAATAAAAAACGTATTTAATATGAAATACGCGGATAAATAAAAATTATATTATTTTATACAACGACGAAACTAATATATATCTACATGTAGCATATTATGTTCTACGCAGGATATACTAATTTAAATAATTCATAATAATATACATAAGAGTAAATAATTCATGAGTATCGCACTTGTTATTATTAAACAATTCGTGATAACATTTTCAAACAAATGTTTTTTTTATTTTCACTAACAAAAAATATGTTTACTATTATATACTGTGACAAACCATTCGGAATATTTTGAAACACGTGTGAATTCTTAGATTTCTATACCCAGCGGGAAATGATTATGTGACATGTATATTATATATTTGAACGGATAGTTTAATTTTTCGGGGGTTTTTGTAAAATGTATAACGTACGAAATATTTTCACATTTACATGTATCGCTATTGTCTAAACGATTAAATTTAAAACAAAAAATGAAAGCCGATTTTAGTTTTTAAAAAAATTTCAATTAAATTTATCCCATTTATTGGTAATTAAAAAAATTACTTTAATAGTTAAATAATATTATATGTGGATAAGTAATACTTTAGTCTTCATTTCTAAGGATCATTAAATACTAGTTCCCAAAAGGAAAAAATACAAAAAAGTCTTGTGTGATTAAAATCTATTCGATAGGTGTAACGCCACGGTTTTCGAGAACTCTTCTGCTTTATTGCCATTAGTCTAGAACAATTCTGGAAAACAATTTTGCGTGTAAAACAATTAATGTTAACAATGTGAGGTGAATTCTTAATATCTTTAGAAATTGTAGCGTCATTGTTTTCTTTCAATAAAACGCTATGTACAGTTTTACAAAGTTTAAATCTAGAATTGTCCACAAATTCGTCTCATGTAAATGGTGTAATTGATGCAATTTAAATAATCGGAAAGATTGTGTAACTGAATTCGAAAAATATATTGGAAATGCATTTAATTATGTATGATTTTTGACTATGTAATACTCTTATATATATTTTAAACTATTTAATTTATATTTATATGTGTTAGAATTTAAAAGTTAATTTGTTGTGTCTAGCTTCCCCTTTTTTTTCTAGACCCACACCTATTTTAGAATCAATTACTGTTTATTGTATCCGTTTGAGCAAAAATTTATATTTGAATACTTTTCGTTATACTTATTATAATGACATGCAAACAAAAATAGTTACGCTTGTTTATAAATAATGCGTAGGTATTTGTTTTTTTTTTTTATAATTTTTCAATCAAACCACAAACATTGTTACATGTTATAGTGAATAAAATATAAACCACGTAACAATAGTATGTATGATCGATCTTTATATCGGTAGGATTTATAAGTAAATTCAAATATCAAAATAATCAAATTTCGGTTCGCGCCTATTGAAACATTGTAATTTGTCGGACACTTTTATTATGTATAAAAGTTCATGAAATTAAACATTGCTCCGAAAAATGTACATAATATGAAATTACAATATTTATAGTTGAAATCAGGTAGTTTGTGAACTCAAGGCTGGACAAGTTATTTCTACTTATTACCTGGTTTAAGTTGACTATAATTTTAAGTGAACTTATTTGAATAATACTATAATATAACATTCATATATATATATATATATATATTTATTTATTTATTTGTTTATTTATTTATTTATTTATATGTAAACGTATATATTATCTCGACAATAAGTATTTAAAATGCAAATAAAATACTTAACGATACAAGTCACCATAGTTAATTTCTATTTATTCTTATTTATATGTATGTATGCATGCGTACCCTAATAAAGACGGATCCAATTAAAATTTATTGAACGTTATTTAATTGACAACTATTATAATCTATTATATCAACTAGAGCACGTATTAGTATCAATTTACCGTTATTATAAATCGTATTGGTTATAAACAGTATTTTTTAAATCATTGCAAAGTTCCGCTTCATCAAACGAATATTAAAATTGAAATGAAATTATTATTATTAAAAAATATAATGCTCAATAAAGTATTCGGTTTTGTTTAGTTTATGTGTTTTTAAATGGATACCATACACATATGCTGATGCTGTCGAAAGACAAATTTATGCAAGAAAGAACGAGGAAACAGTGTAAAATATTAGTATTAAAAACTAAAATATTTACTTTAAAAAAAATATATGTGTAAATTAATGTAAATATATGAGTAATGAGTTATTAATTTTTGAGATATTGTATTCGTTTATATATATTTCAAATGCGGTATAAACATGTACTATATTAAACTTGTCACCTATTCTACGTGAAAAACTGAAATTCATAGTCATGTTCTTTCACTTAAATCATTTGTAATTTCTATAACATAAACGAATATGCATGATTATACATCACGCGGCAATAATACATCGAACAGCGTATTATTTCCCAGCAACTAGATGGTTTCGATTTACTTTTAGTTTGTCGTGAAACATCCTGTAAATTTGTGTAAATTTGTTTGTGGTGTACGATCAATCGGCTTGTGGGTGGTAAAGGGTAAACCGAATATTGACGTATTTTGGAATTGTGCAGCGATCAGATGACAGCGCTCTCTTACAGTAAAAACCGACACAATAGTACCGTTCGACATCGATAGCGTCAAGTATACTGTATTGTATACTAAAATATAAAATAAACTGTACAGGATTTAAAGTATGATATTTGAAAATTAGAATTAGGATTTGAATAAATTACCACTAAAATAAAATGGTAAAGTTGTCGATGTTTTATTCATCGAGTCGAGAATGTCTTGTCACAAGATATTAGATGAACAGCCATTAAACAGTTTATATTTTACCTAATTATCATAATGCAATTTACGATAAATATCTAAAATAATTTAGGAAATTTTTTTTTTTTGATAATGTAAGAAATATTACCTTCGAAAAATGTTAAAAACGATAATATAATAATTTTTTTATTTTAATATCTAATTCTATTATAAATCGTTCTTATCTCACGTTTCTTATGATTCCGTGTACATTATATTATATCAATGAATTATTATTAAACGTGTAATTAACAATCATTAAAAACAAAATATTGATTTTTTCTATTAAACGCGTATTATATTCGTATATTTACCGTGTGTATAATATATTTAACGATTGTCTATGGCTATAGCATAGGCGATTTTTTAGCTAAGCCTTTAGCTATGGCCGAAAACAAAGTAAAGTATAATAATCAACCTAGTTGGACATGCAAACACTTACCTTGTAGTGCAGCCGACACGATGACTAGCACATTAGAGAAGAGCAATCCACCCTTTCGACCAAACTTCTCGGCGACGATGCCTGTGGCTAAACCGCCGATCATACCACCGAAACAAAATATTGCTACAGCTACGGCCCAGATAAGTGTCACCTGCGATTTTTCCACCAACGATCCACCAGTTCTATTAGATATCACTCCACGAATCCAATCTTCGATCAACTGTATACACACACATGGTAATTGTCAATTGTTATAATACACTAATCTCTCAGTGTGGCGACGGCAATCTGATTTGGCCGTTAGAAAGTCAAATATTAGAAATTTAATTTTTAGAAAATAATTTTCTTAGAATATATATAACTATGGTATTTATGTGATGTGTATTTAGCTTACAGCACGATTTAATGCGTTAATGAGAGAAACTGATCTAATGTTTTGGATCATAATATATTATTATTTTCTTTATTTTATATATTTGCTATATATTCTAAATGATGACTTTTTAAAAAACATTCCGATACCCCATTGTCTAAGTAATATAGTCGTAAAAAAAAGATATTTCTCGTTAGCAACTGGAGCTAAATTTGGTATTACAGGCGAAAACAGTGGCGTAGCCAGGATTTTTTCTTGAGGATTAAATACTTTAATGCTGAGTCATTGACGTAAGTAAGAATTAGTTTTGGGGGTTTTACCCCAACAATATTTTTAAAGTGTTTGCATTAATATATATTTTATTAGAGTAATGTAATTAGAGTAAAAAAAATTAAATATACATACAGGGTGTTTCTGAACTGAATACCGTAAATTCGTACATATACGGATGTTATAAAAACCAACAAAATATGGATAGAATATAAATGTGCCTTATCTTTAATGATAAACTTTTACTGTTATCTTTTATCGCTTATCATATAAATGTTTCAAACATTTACAGTTTACACTTAAATCGTTAAATAGTATACAGCGGTTCATAAACTGTGATACGCGGAAGACTATATAGTAGTATTAAAAATACACATGAGTGTTACGCTAAAAAAAATTTTGTGAACCGCTTGTGTTACATAAATACATAAATACGGCCCATGCTAAAGCTTCCTTAGCCACTCCCCCCCCCCTTGGCTACGCCACTGAACGGAGAATTAGACAAAAAATAAGGTTCTCAATATTCTGGATCGTTCATTTTAATAACAGATTTTAATACGTATAAAACATACTTTTATATACATATATTGAAGGTTCAATCAGGATGTTGGCAGTAGACCGATTTACAGAGGATTAGGACTCAAATTTATTTACATATTTTTTCAATCAAATGAATTACTTTTGTTTGCTGTACAAAAAAAAATTCGGTGTGACATAATGAGTATTCTCTTATTATTTTCGGTTTCTGTTTCGAACAGTAGATCAAATACAACGAAGCATTTCGTAAAAATTATTTAGTTATTTATTTTGGCTATTTCATAACAATTTTCAAATTATATTCATATAAACGAATCATATATTTAATACATATTTGATTTCGAATTGAATAATATTTGTATGCATAAGCGTGAATAGTATGTATATACGATAATTTATTGCTGAAATAATATAGCGGAATTAATAATATAATATCTAAAAAATAAGTTTTATTTCATTTAGAAAATAATGATGGCCACGTTTACAGTATATAGTTTCCTGTATATATAATATGTATATAAAATGGTGGTCGTTAGGTAGCATACCACGCGTTAAATTATTTAGAATCAAAAATATTTTGTAAATCTAATAAACATGAAAAACGCATTCTCGAGTGGGTTCAAAAAAAAAAACTACTTTCAACCAAGTATAGTAAGTATATATAATAAACTAGAATGAGATTTATATCGAAAAGAGAAAAATGTTGTCTAACAACACTGTCACGAATAACATATCCACTGACCACGTAGGTTGGATAGGTGTAGGTTCGTCGGATTTTAATTTTTTTATAGCCTTTCTCGGTTTTAGTCTATAGTATAGTAATGTTCGTTAGGGGCTTGATATTTGGTTACAAAAAAAAACCATAATAAAACACGATTAATTGTCGGACGTATATATGAAATAAAAAAATATAATAAGCCTCTTAAAATCGATATAAACGAAGATGAACATAATGCCGGCACCGCCACAATCAAATTCTGTTGTCGCATGTCCGTAAGTCGTAACCACTGCCTATAGCGACATTCTATATAATATTATTAACATAAATTATAATATATGTACAAGAACAGACACGACTCGACGTGGGTACTTGGACTGCAACGATCAGAAATCTCAGAACCCTTAATGGACCCGCTAGTTGTTGTTGTCGCGACGTTTGTCTGTATATATATTATTTTAATGGTTTTGTTTTTCTTTGCCTCCCCAAAATAATAAATATGAAAAAAAAAAAAAATAACGAATAACTATTACCGAATGACGTGGACTTACCGCTTGGGGAGCGTTCACTACGCCGGTGTTGTATCCATGTTGGAAAGCCGAACCGAAAGCCGACGCTATGATAGCGAATAGTAGTCTTCCATTGAGTTTCTGAAACAAAGAAAACGCAGGTGGTTGTTGTACACATTTGACACAATTAAGATTAAGATCATCATCGTTATCATCGTCGTCATCGTAACGTGGCGAGACGGGTGAGAAACCGCGTATCGAAGCACAATACAAGCACGAACTGAGGGTGTCGTGGATATTGCGCATTTTTTCCTCCGATACAATTTACGAGTCCTAAACAATTTTTACTGTTTATTACGTCAAAATGTGATTGTTTTCTTTTAATTTTAATTTATTTTTTGTCGATCATATGTAATGTGTACGTATGCTGTGTACACGACCAAGATTAAAAATATTGCACGGTTTTCTCGGTCGACTGTATAATATCTTGCAGAAACCGAACTGAAATCGTCATTACTCAGCGAAATGATATCATGTCGTCAATTTATATAATTTTATCGCGAATATAATGCTCGTTTATACATATAAATATAGATAAATCAGGGGTTTTCTGGTCTCGTTATGGACGTGTGAGTTGTAAGCAGTACAACGCTACAAAGACATTCGCATTTTGTAATTAATTTTATAAAACCCAATTTATTTAACGATATAATATTGAATTGGCATATTATTAGTAAGTGATGCGTACATAAATATATTTTTTGTTATCCATATATTTTTTACACTACTGGATTATGGAAATAAACATTTCATAAAAGTTTATGTAATAACGTTAGTTAGCTTATCGAATAGCATAAGTATGTATGTGTGTATGAATGTCCTCTCTCTCTCTATATATATATTAACATTTTAAAATTAAAACACGATTCTTAGTCTTGTTTTTTCATACTCATATATACCTACGCATTTTGAAAATAACAATCTATCATTAATTACACACACACATATATTTTTATTTTTCTCAAGACTTTTTCTCTTTTTCTCTTTTAATATTTTAATACTTATGTCACAACTATTAACGAAGTTGTAATATGTATTTTAATTATTTATATTTTCGTTTACAAGAGAAATGTAAAGAAATACATTAGAAAAGAAAAAGTATATATATATAAATTATATTTTATTCAAGGAAAACGGGATAGAAAAACACGTTATGGGTACATATAATTCATGAAACGCTTAAATTTAAAATTTAAACAAGTTGTTTTAAATATTACACACTAGTCATATCAAATAAAATGTTTATACTATATTTACGCATTATTTCGATTTAGAAAATATAGTAACCGTGAAAGAAAACAAAAATTATAAAAATATATGGACTTTGTACAATATGTGTAATATCTACATGATTCTATTGGTTGTATTAACACATGTTTGTCCTAGATTTGTTTTATCAAAACTACGTTCATAAGTATAAAAACTCATAATTATCTATAAGAATACTAATTTTTTAAATGTTTACACAAAATTTAATAAGAGTTGTTTAGTTAAAAATAAAATAACAATGATTTTTAACATTATTATTATTATTTAAATAATCAATATCATTCATAATGATAAAAATAACATGTGGTTAATTTTATGGAGAACGTACGATTTGTAATGTTCAAGCTATTTATCACAGTGTGCTGTAGTTAATTTTACACATATACACCCATTATTATCATTTAAATGTATATATAAAAAAAATTAATTTACAATCACATCATTATTTGCATGATTATAGTAATTAAGTAAGACGTATTAAGTTATTTCAATATATTTAATTAAATTTAATCGTATAAAAATAAATATATATTTTTTAAATTCATTTAAATCGTTTATAATAATAATTGTTAACTATCGTAATAATTTTTCATTTGGAAAAAAGAAAAGAAAGAATTTCCCATTTTTCATGATTACATGCATGAGTGACAAAACGCATTAAGTTGAATCATTTATATGGATACCGGAATGTCAATAAAAACCGGTTGGATAACATTATACAGAGACGGGTTTATTTGATAAGGTTTACTTGGGGCCGTATGTCGGCCCCTATTGTACATCTTGAAAGCATTTTTATAGTTCTAACTCATTTAGGAAAAACATTGAGAGGATCCCAAAACGAATGCGAGAGAATCGGATGCATTTACGAACGTATAATATTCCCAAAATTATGTCTCGTGTTAAACTCGAGAAACGAAATATATTGAAAAAATATTGAAAATGAATATATGTCATTCGATAAACTAATACTAGTTTGTAATATATTTATCGGGTTTTTGTTTTTCATTTATAAACAACTTGTTAGTTTTAAAGTTTTAATGTTGAGACTTATAGATATATTAAATTAATTTAATTATTACATTTTTTTTAGTATTTACATTTCGACAATCTGTGTAGTAGTATCTTTTACGTATTTGATCAACTAAATTTTTAACATCATTCAAGACACACGTTTAGTATTCTATACAATTAAGACAATTAATTTTAATTAAAATTGTTAAAAATTTTATGTACGTACTTGCCTGCGTAGATACGTGTATATTAAGCAAGGATATTTTTTAGTACGTTATATTAATTAATTCCGTTCTGTTTTATATCTTTCGGTTTTTTATTTCTATGTAATATAAAAAATCTATTCTAATTTTAATTGGTAAGATGTGTCTATGTATATATAAGCCAACTGAGAATTAAAAATATTGTGACACTAAAAATATAATTTTTTGCTTTATTTGGCTACAATTATTAGCTAGGTTGGTTACATTTGGGTTTCTCAAACAAATTTATACGAGTCAATGAAATATATTATCATTATGTTTACAAAATAATAAAATTAACACACGATGACTCTATGCATTTATATTAGAATAAAAACATGTAAAACATAATGGGGAATATTCATATTCTGTTAAAAAAAATAACAATCAAAGGATAAATCTTAACATCAATGTCATATGGCATGTTATTTGCTATATAAACGCGTACAATTTTTTAACATTGTATGCAATTATTTTGCTGTTGAATTTATTATGCATATATTTACGTTATACGTTACTATTAAAAAATTTTATTTTAAAAACCATTCTTATTACTAAATAAGTACTGATTTTAATTAATATCACGATATCTCCTCCACGGCCACAAAATACATTTTATATTGTTTTGTGTGTTAGATATCATTTATTATAATAATACGCGCGTCGTGTACAAAGTTCGTTGATCGCTGTTATAATATTAAAGTAAATAATACTAAGCAACGCGTTAAAACGGAACTATAAGTACGTTATAGTGATTAATTATTGCTGAAAATCATATCAAAAAATACGCATATAAATATATTATATATATATTATTATATTTGTACATTATACACTGTTACACAATACACCAAAAATATTTAATTAGACGTTTTTAAGGTTTCTTATATGTGATATTATATTTAACATTGAAAATTTTCAATAATTGTAATCACAATCAGTTAGTAGACATATATCATAATCGTATGTATATTCTAAGTAGTCTAAAATAAAAAAAATTTCTATCGATTTAAGTTTATATCAGATAATATGTGTATGTATGAACAGTGGTGTATTTTAAACTTTTTTCTGGAAAGGGGAGGACAAATTGTTGTAAAATATTTTGGAAAATTATTATTAGTTAATTATATAGGCTATATTATTACTATATATAAGTGCCTACCTATTTGATACCTATATATCTACATTATGTTGTGCTTGTAACTAGTCCAGGGTACTGGACCTCTCTGTAAATACGCCATTAGGTATGAATATAGTTCACTGACTGTACGCGGCTTATATTATTTATTAAACGAAAATAAGTGTAAATATTCATAGCGTTGATTTTATATTAACTACATTATTATTAATTTTTTTTATATATAACTCAAACAGCATAAAACAAGTTATGTTTAGTGTCGTATACATTTACTTGTATTTATTAAATTACCAGATCTATTATATTGATTTTTTTTAACAACGTATAATAGTACCCGTTTTTAAACGTGCAATTTTATTTTTATATTATGACACACACACACACACACACACACACATACGCACACAAACATACGATATGATTTATATTTATAAGACGATCGAAAATTGAAGTCTCAGTAATTTAAAATGTATCATTATTGTTTCATTGACATTGAATTCCATTGTGTGTTCAATATAACATCGTTTAGCATTTGAGACTGCGAATAACATTCCTCCGAATCGCAAACAAAAACGAAAAATCTCACAATAACCATAAATCGTTAGTTAACAAGTTTTTGCAATTAAACTATATCAATTAAGGTCAACTATCCTCAAATAAGTATATATTATAATAAATTTGATTAATACTAGACGGGCGATTGTTCATTATAAAAACAATAATCGCTTTAACACCGTAACATATTGTAAAATGTGTTCGCGGGTAAAAGACGAACGGCATTTTGAAGATTGAACCTAACATCGTAGTTGAATATATTTTTAGATCATTATAAATGACCGGCTATTAAAACTTCCAAATAAAACCAAAATTTAACTGGTATAGCACATATGCGCTTTTTTAAACCCAACCGTATTAATTGACTCGCACATGCATGTACGCGAATAATGAACATGTCGAAAAAACGCGCCGTTGAAATAACATCGTAAACGCGCTGAAGTTATCTGAAAATTAACCAGTCACTGTAACGCTGTTACAAAATTAGTGAATCAAACATACATGACGTTTAATCTGAATAGCGCGAGAAACGGCCATATTATATTATATATAGCATGATCTTATTGTGAATTGCTTCCCGTCGGTAATCGACCGTTTCCGTTTACAATAAATAAAAAACCGTCGAGATAACAGTTTTGAGATTCGTTGATCTTCAAACATAATAAAATAGTTACAATTCGATATTTCATATACATCTGTAACTGTATGCAATTAGTAAGTCAATATTTTTTTTTAAATATGTATATATATATATATATATATACATAATTAACATGACAGGTAGCCCGAACTCAGAGTTCATTCGTGTGAAAAATACCATATTATGAAATTCTGTGACAATGTTCAATATCTCTAAAAGCTAATATCTCTGTCAGAAAAATATAATTGCAATTATAATAATTTTCGGGTGTATGATCTAAGGGCCTTTTTTTGGGTACGAGAACGTCTACATTTTCCGACGAAAAAACAGTAACTGAACGCTTTCAAATTGTTGTAACTGAAGTTTTAAACAATATTTGCGTTAAGTATTTAAGTAAAATTAATATTTAGATATTTTATTTTAAATTTTTTCTATAGTTATTGATTTGTATTTCAAGTTAATTTTTTTTTTTTTTTAACGTATGTATATTATATATTACAGTACATTTTAATCTTTCCGTTAATAAATAGGCGATTATAACATTAAGCGCGTAATAGCATAAAAAGGTTGAAGTACAAGTGTTATAATCGTAGATAAGGCTGTACTTTATGGAGAGATATTATATGGGAGTCATATCCTATCTCTCGTGACTGCAGTAATAATTATGAATAACATAATTTTTGTTAGAACACCATTCTTCTAGTAGTCTGCAGGTTAATAAAATTCAGACAATAATGTATATCGCGAAAAATAATCAATTTTATCATAATATCATTAAATCAATATAAATATACATAAATACACATTGAAAATTTAAATGTAAACTATGGTAATAATTTAATAATGATTCTTTAAAATAAAGAACAACTTAAAAACGAATTTCCTAGAAAACGTGTTTTTTTTGTTTATATTTCCTCGTTTTTTAACTTCCTAAAAACTACGAGTAATAGTATTATAACGAAAATGTAATCGAGTTTATTAGAAAAAACAGCATGTGGTTTATATTGCAATTAAAGTTTAAGGACTAAAAATTAAACAAACGTGATTTAAAATGTTAAATATATACGTACACTATTCAAATTATTACTTATAAATCATTACGATTATAAGTATTTCAAATCTAGTTTTACCGAACAGGTTTTCGTTTTCATTGCAAATCTCATATGTATAAATCATTCTCGTTTTTGCAATATTGGTCTTCGCGTCAGTGGATTGCAGTGGCCAACGATGTCATAACGCAAGAAAAAACGAACAAATTCGTGCACATATTGGATCAGCGTAAAATCGTTACATGATAATTTACGTGAAATAATAAGGTATAAACATGTTACACCCCGTTAAGATAAGAGAGGACTAAAGTCTATGACACGCTAAAAATAGAATACAACAACAACACACGGTCTATTGTGTTGCTATATTATAATACTAATATATATATGTATATATAATATGAATTATTCCAAATCAATTATAAACGTTGCGCTACACAGTCACCGAACTTCTCAAACGCGAATATCATTGTGACATCAAAGCAACGTTTTGTTACTACATAGGTAAAAAAATTATTATTATTATTGTTATTATTTGTATACGGATATAATTAAATTCCGTCATTGTCATGGCAGACAAGTATATGTTGTACAATAGAAAAATGACGGGGATAATGAACAACCGCATGTGCGTAATAATAAATATTATAATACGGTATAGATGACCTGAGGTGTTTAAACGATTTTCATATAATATAAGTACATTAGGCGCTGTCGAATTATATAGGACGAAAGAGTATACACAGACTAACTCTCTCCTCATCAAAAAAAAAAAACAAAAAACCAAAAACAAAAAAACAAAACATACGTATTCAGAATAAATAATATATATATATATATATGTATGTATATTATAAAATATTTTTTATTTAAACGTGTTAATAGTGTTTACGCAAATATATATGACATACGTATATACACTCATAGGGTGCAGAGTGTTTGTCTACAATTTTACTATACGTTTATTATTATGTGCTGACTGCGAAATTTGTGGACATTACTTTTTCTTAAATTGATGGTAATATGTATGTGTGTGTGAAAAACATTCCGATTCAATATTTGTTCAAATTCCTTAATATAAGTATATAATCATTATATATGATTACATTTAAACTTGAAAATAAGTATGGACGACGAGACACGTGTTCGAGTTTGTCATATTTATATAAAATATCTAATAATGCATTTTGAATAATTTGTCAGACATTTCAGTGTACAAACCAAAAATGTAATTTTAACATTATTATATAATTTACATACATTTTCGAACGCTCTTTTCTGATTGGTCAAAAAAAATCATTAACACGTGTACTACTAAAACGTTTAACAGAAAGTGAGACAACTAATGGTCATATTGCACTCGGTAGTCTATAGATTTTAATATAAATAAATCGATATTTGATCCGTTGATGTTGACTGATTAGTAAATAGATTTTGAATGGTAAAATTATAATATCTATTAATCTATATGATTATTTTATGCTAAAAAAAAATTTAAACTGAAAACAACAAGAAAATTTATAAATATTTTCTAGAACTATATAAGTTTAGTAATAATGTAGTGTATCATCAAATATATATTTACTGTATCGGACGATTTGAAATAAAAATTATATTCATATATAATATTAGATAATATTTTATATTAGAAATGTATAACGTTTGCCTTTGGTTGTATAGACACGCACGTCTTTAGGCATAAGCTATTATCGCGTCTAAGTGTTTGTCTGAACGATTGATAAGAACGTTTAAAAATGTCAATGTAAAATGTTTAACGTCCAAAAACAACACGCTAAACATGCACTTTAGATAAATATATCGGTTGGGCATTATATCGACTTTTCCACACAACTCTATCTGTTGCTATTCGAGAACATTTCCGAAAACCATATCCAGATCACGTATAGATACAATGATTATTAGATTCCAATTGTACTTTAACGTACATATTATATGTATCGCGATTAAAAACACTAATTATTCAACAGGCTGGTTGTGCATACAGAATAATACACACATAAACTATATTATATAAAACGTGCACTTGTATGATACACAAAGATTAAAACGTTTTCGATTCTTTTAATATATATTATATTTAATGTTTCGAGTGTATATGGATTATTTATATTTTAATACATATTGCAGATGTTACGCGCTAATCCAAGTACGTTAAACATTATAGATAAAGAAAAAACGAAAAATAAACAATTCCCTATATCAGTATTTGCAAGAGTTATAAAGGTAATCACAACTGTAGAAAAAAAAAATATATATATTGAAATAGATTAATAAAATTGTATATTTCGTTGGTGACGACGAAAATACAAAAATTTAGGTAAGTATATTATACAATATTATGGTAAATCGTATATTTTTATTAACTAGTCACTTTTATTATGAACCCTTTTGCTAATTTAATTTAATTTAACATTTTTTTTTTTTATTAATTTGTTGTTTCCAACACAATATAATATTAATCCATTGTTAATAGTATTAATGTACGTAATATAATCGTCTAGAGAACCTTTCTAACTCAGGAAACGACAACTGTTTATTTGTATTTTGTGGTATTGTATTCGTCTTGCGTTTTAAAAATAAGTTAATAAAAAATATTATTATATTATACAAATCGGACGCGCACACCGACCGCCACTGCGTATAATAATAATGTTATAATCCAGCCGACACAGTCATATTATAAATTATAATCAAATGCATAATGTTATATAGAAGTTGTTACGGACCGATCGCTCGTACAGACAGACGGGTTTTATCGTCCCCAAAACAGATTATGACAAGGGTGGAAGCCTGCTGCACACGATGGAATGCACTCAGGGAGTGGTAAACAATGCGTACACACATACACACACACACACACACGCACACACATGTATCTAAGTATGAAACGACATTCAAGGTTAGACTTGTGTGTGTGTTCAGTTGTTATACGAGTACGTTCATTCGCGCGTACTTATACGAGTTTGACGTATAACACGATCGTGTATTGTATAGGCATGCCGCGTGTGTATGCACGTCTACTGTCGAGGTTATATTATGCCCCGACGCGTTCACGCAACGGCAGTTCAGACCCGATCTTGTCCCATCATCATTGTTGGTTTTATTTTTTTAATATTATAATAATAGGTAGGTGTTCACATATATTCTAATAATAACGCGAAACGTCCCATACACGTCGTGCAACATCCGCGGTTCACCGATTTCCACCTCGCAGCATTCGCGTGTTCCCGAGTAATTACAACGATTTAATAATGTCCGTGTATTATATACGACGCGATCTCCACCTATAAACGTTACCGATTTTGTAAATTACGCGCGAGTAATTACAAAAAAAAAAACAGAAAAAAAATGAAATAGGACTTCATATGCTTACACATACTTATATTCAGACTCCCAAAAAACCAAACTCGTCGTTAATAATAATTATTATTATTATCATCATTACACTTCGCAATTCTCATTCATTTGATTCCAACACGTTAATTTGGTTCCGGTAATAATGTAATCATTATTATATTATAGAATTTTTTTTTTTTTTGTAAATGAGAGAACTCGTTTCCAAACATATATTCAAAAAAAAATAATACTCAGGACGTTGGTAATATATATAAATATTGTAGACGTTTCAAAGTTATGACGTTAAGTATATATATATATAGACTTGGACACGTGATTGTAATTGAAACGTTAACCTTCGAAAGGGATATAATGTGTAGGTACAGAGTTATATATATATATTATATACTCGTAAGTAATGTAATCGCAAAAAAACTGTAATGAAAAAATATTTAATCTCTAAAATAAATCTAAGTCATAAAAATTCCACTGTCGTGACATAATATCATTTTTTTTTTCAATCAATACCTTTTAGTTCAAAAAATTAAAAAAAAAAACCATTTGATAATAGTCAAAATATTACTAAATAAAGATAATACATATATATACCCCATGGCTAATTAATTTTATATTCGGAGATTTTAATATTGATACATACCGTTACATTTGATAGGTTTAAACCAATTGGTTTAATATATTGTTAAGTATCAATAGTGATATTTTTATTAAAACTATTATTACTATTTTTTTTTTTTTTTAATATAACGGATTATCCTAAAAATAATATACTCGTAGTAATTTTCATACAGTGTTAATTAAATTTGTTGTTAAATCTCATAAACAAACGTCATTACATTTTTGTCGATGCAAATGAAAAAACATGTTATATATATATATTTATATATCCTATTAATTACATGGACGTCTACGCGGTGAAAATTTAAAGGACGCTAAAGGTTAGTATATTTCTAGCATAATATATTCAAATACGATCGATGATATAAACGTTATTTTTAACGAATGGTTGGAATTGGAATAAATAGTATGAGCTGCACGCTAAGGTATATAAAATTAATGCGCTATAGCCGGCTTGCGAGTTGTTAATATTTATTATCTAATCAGAAGCTGCAGATATTATTATAATGTGCTCATGGAAATAACTAAACTTACTAATTATGATAGACTCTAACCTAGGTGCACTTTAACATTTTAACATTTTAATTTAACCGTCTATAATAATTTGGTAATGTTTTTGTGTGACCGCTAAACGTTCAAATTTCGTACAGATAATGAGAGAAAGAAAGCAACAAATATCATTATACCAACCTAATCTACAATTATAATAAGATAGCAGACCAATTCAAAAACACCTTCAAATATCTATTTAATTAGACGAAGGTGATGCGTTTACTCGTTTATTTGTGGATGGTTTTCTAAACTCACCAACAATGTGATCTGTCAACATTTTCGATAATATGTATCAAAATGGACAGAATAAACATTTTGGTAAACGATCTATTCAAATACTCTAGTATTCGCATGCTTGGTAGAAATATTGATCGAAGACAACTATACCTAAACCGTTGAATGCGCAGTACAAAAAATACGTGAAATTTTCTCATAAACAATTGTCTAATGTCTAATATTTTATACCAAACAAGTCAAGTGTATGCGATGACTGTTTTATTGTTCAAAAACAGCACCAGAGGAAATGTAAAACATAGTGTATATATACTTCCAATTATAAAATATTTACTACTGGATAGGCGTTTCATTAGATAGAGATATGCATATGAAATCTGATATTTCAATTTATTTTTTCATTTTATGTTTAAGTAGGTTTACTTATGGTATACCATATACAATGATATTATACCCATAAGTATAATTACCTAATGATGTTAATAATGACGTGTCATTCACAATAACCGCAACTGTAGACTACTTAACAGGAGATGTTTTAAATTGATACAGTATTTACTTAGTGAAATTTGACGAAGGAACAAAAGACTCAAGCCAATTAAAATATATTAAATTATATTTTAATGGTTAGTTAATAATAAACTATATCTTTGTAGTCTGTTAGTTGTTTGTTTCGCTATAAAAATAAAACATTTAAACACGTTATTATTACGTGCTCAACAATATAAAAACATGAAAATTCTCGTTTTTCTGTATATTTTTATGTTTTTTATATCAGACGCTTCTAAAAGGATATGAATAATTTTGTTCATTTATTAATAATCCACAGCAAGAAAACTACTCCGTAAATTTTACGCAATAAATATTTCGTGTTTTTCTCAACACACGGATGAAGGAATGCTTGTGACTATGAGATATTAAAATATTATATGGGAAGTACCTAATATTTTCCGATATAGTAAATGTATTGTAATATGTGCTATAAAATTTGTTTTCATTGAGTGTAATATTAACTGTTTAAACTTTGATCTAACTTTTATTTTTTGTTTTTTATTCCAGTTCAAAATAATTATTTCAAAATGATTTAATAATATATTCGTGCAAAGATATAAATTATTAGAATGTATTTTTCATACACGTCGCTTGATTTTTTTATTTTGTTCACTCGTTTATGATTTTACCACGTGAACCGTATACCTAAATTTAAACCTTTACGAAACAAAAAAACGATTGTCGTGCTTCGACGCATAACATAAACGAGACCTGAAACAATAACAATGACATAATAATATTTTATATACTACTGCAGATATAGTAGTCTGAGCGTACAAATCGTTTTTGAAAAAGTACTTCCGGGACAGCACCAAACTATCTTTTTTAACATACAGTCATAAATATATATATGGTGAAGACGTCGAACAGGAAGCCTCAAATACGAACTAGTCGGTGGACAGAATTATTATTATTTTTTTTAATAATAATATAGATTGCACTTTTTTCGTCTTATTATCAGCACACTAAAAATACTCGTTTTATAACGTATAATCGTCAACAAGTTTTTCGTACAAACTAATACATAGGTAAGTAAAGTTTACCGGAAAAAATTTAAAGATTGCTTACATCACGAATCATACGACATATATAATAAGTAAGTCGTGATAAAAATATAATTATTATCATTTTCCGAATATATAATAATAATTTATTCATGTATACATTTTATGTAATAAAATTGCACATTCAAATATAATTAAATTTAATAAAATTGTTCAAGCCTCTTAAAAGGGACGCTATTATACATTTTTTTAAATAAATATAAATTAGGTTACGCAATGAAAACACTAACAAATTACACTGAATAGTATTCGAATATTCAAATTTTATTATCACTGATTACTAAATAATTTTTTTTTTTGGTAAATATATAAGGTAAATAGTATTTTTCAGATACCGCAATATTTACAGTAGCAAGTTATTTTCAATTTCCCAAATCAATAGTTTTAACATTATATTACTAATATTACGAGTATTTATCATTCATTTATCCTATTAATACCTTTATGTTAGTTAAAAATTAATGACAATCGATGTTTTACAGTAACGACTATTTATCATAATAAGACTTTTCAATAGTCATTTGACATTTGCTATCGCGACGTCAAACACAGGTAAGTTAACGGGTGTGCGTTTGTAAAACGAACGAGAATCAATGAAAATCACTCAAAGAAAAACGATTATTGATTCCAAACGTTGTATTTATCGAATTACAATTGTACGCCAAATAAATTTTTGATTATTAACATACTCAATAGGGTTCATAGCTTGACATCGCAGTCGTTGAATATTAATCTGTACGCTCATACGCCAGATCATATACAACCGTATATTATTATTATTGTCATGTCACAGTACACATAATTATTGCTAAACTATACATTACTCTCAATTAACCAATATATATATATATATTCACACACATCGACCACGATTTCATTATCCCACAAATCGACAATTGATGGTCATTGACCTTAAAAGTTTAAACGAATAATCATCTGTCCGTACCCTGGACGGTTTCATTGAGCATTTTTATACTCTAAGAAACGTGTTTAAGAATTAATGAAATCGTTTAATGAACAATTCGGGTTTAATAAGATTTGTTACGACAAAAAAAAAAAACCGGGATTCATACGGAATTGTTATACACATATCGTTATGCACAGCACATTGAGTTCGAAGTTTTAAATTATGTTAATATATCTAAATGTATGTATGTATGTATCTTAATTTAATATAAATTTTTAAATTAAACATATTACGTTTTTTTTCTTTTGTTCTGATGAAATACAGTAAAACACTTTTTGAAAATTCACTATCTATCTCAATATATTTAAAATATCTAATTGCATAATTAAGTCGACAAATATGATAAAATCAATAAATATTTCATAACCACTCGTGAAATAAAATATTACTAATAATAAGTGTTAATCCAATGTAAATATTACAAAAAATAAATGTGTATACAACACTAACTATGAAATGATTTCCGTTATATATACGACTTGTATGTAATAAAAAACTCGACAAAAATCGATAATATTTTGTAAAGCCGACGATTGATTTTAAATGCGTGAGCATCATATTTCGATGAAACAAGCAACGCTCATTAATACGGCTAAAAGGTATATAAATATATCTGAAATCTGTGATTTTCACGTAAAGAAAAAAAATCAACTTTCGTCGAATACTCTTTTCGAACACATATATATTGATATAGTACGCGTTTTGCGGACGATAATAATATATCATTATAGACATTTTCCCGTCCACTTAAGCTGCGGTAAAACGGACGTGCACAGTGCACGTCTTTGTCATTGTGTGACCGAGTTCGCGAAGTCAAAGGCAAGAAAAATGTTCTAAAAAAAAACGAAAAAAACCGTCACGCCCCGAGTTCTCACCTGATTTTGTGGCGCGGTCTCCTGTTTTTCCGCGTCTTTCGTCATTTGTTTCTCGTTCATGACCTCGCCGGACCGTTGGAACCGTCACTGCCCGCGGACCGTGTACCGTGCCGACCGCGATCTCGGGAATAAAGCGGCGTCGAGGGGCTATATTTTTCGCACGCTCGAGTACGGCGGACGCAAAACGAGACACCGTTCGGCACGTTGCACAAGGGACGACTGAGGAGGGTGCTTGGCTGGTCGTCGGCAGAGGGTTCCGTCCGCTGTCCCCGTTGCACGCGTACAAAACACGAGATATCGAGCGCGCCCCGGCTGCGTGTCCTCCTCGTCCTGCACACGGCCAAACGCGTTATGACGACGTGCGCGGCCGCGTACTCGGCGTCCGTTTTTTTTCTCCCCTTCCTCGCGGTTTTCCCGCCGGGCCGGCCGGCCGACCGTTCCCACCAGCGCCGGCGCGCGCGCTCCGACCGTCGTCGTTACCGTCGTCGTTACCGCCGTCGTTACCGTCGTCGTCGTCGTCGTCGCCGCGCGCGCGTTACGTTTCCCACACAGCACGCACACCGGCCGACTCTACTGCCGATCCGTTTGTTTTCCCGGTTTCCGCGTCGTTTTTCCCAACCCGCCTCCGACTCCACCACATGAATTCCTAACCTATAACATCGTGTGCGATCTCCCGGCCCGAGTTGAAAACCGGTATTCGAAATTAACGGACATTCGTTTACGCGCATTACGGCGTACGGTCCCTTGGAACGCATCCAGATTGTACGACGTCTCGTCGGTTTCCGGATATCCAATCGCGATCACGGGATCGAGTGTGTGTCCGTACACATACGCGGTAATATTTACGTGCGAAGCGCATGATATTTGAACGGTCAGAGTAACGCGCGAGTTTTGGCCGCGTCGGGTTACGGGAAGGTGACGACATCTCGTACGTTTTCGTATATACGTTGTTTTTGGACACACGTTTTTTACTCGCGAACAACGGTCCAGCAATGATTTATCGTCGTGGATCAACAGACTATAAGCGCATAGTGTATTTAAACGATCCTCAAGACTATAAGCGAAACAGCAAATATATTGCGTTCGTCATGACGGATTTTTTTTTCGTCTGCAAACACCATTTCGCGTAGGAGGAGACATGATCTCGACATGCGTTACTTTCCGGTAGCAATTCATATCTAGTCGGCACTTTATTTGACTCGTCTTTCGACTTTGCCAGTGACCTTCCTTACACGTAATTCAAAATATCCCGAATATCTTAACAAAAAAACCCTGGTAAAATTGTCGACATATTTTTTTTGGATATTTTTGCAATTTTTTAAAAGCACACAATTTCATACAAGCCTAGACATACATACTATTTAACAATGTTTATATAATATTCATTAATTAATATAAACTAATGGTGTCGTTCAAAATCGGTTTTCGAGTATATTAATTAATCATTGCTATTCTTTTTATATTTGTACTTCAAATAAATATAAAATACTTCAAGGAATAATAATAATTCGAAATTATTTAAAAATTAAAAATACGCCAAATAGCATATACTCTTATTTCCTAATAAATAATCGTATTATATGTGATTACAAACTAGAACTGAATGTGCTTAAGTTTTCACAATTAGTTTTTAAACATTTGTTGTAGGCCAAAATTTAAATTTGCAATTACATACTTATTAAAAATTTTGCTTATGAATATTTAACCTTATTAAAATATTTAATTCTACATTTAATTTAGTAACGAAAATAGTAACAACAAATTGTAAATATTGAATTGAGTACATGTTCATATTATCATTATGTATAATTTTATTGGTGATTGTTTATACAAATATAGTTATTTAACATAAATAAATACGTCAAGGTTATACTCTTATATATAATTTATATAAAAGCATTGCAGAATACTATACTATTAAATTGATAATTTGAATGTTTTTTGAGTACCTGTTTTTTTTTATAAATTACTATATCATATCGAGTTCAGTTTGATATTATATTTATTAATAGAAAATGCACAAAAAAAAATTCTCTGTAAGATGTTTTACTAATATTTATTAAACTCTATGTGAAATTAATTGCTCAAAAACTGACCTTTTGTTTGATAAGTTAAGCCACATTATTAATTATGTAGTAATTAATAAGTAATATAATACAATTCTATTGTTTACATCGTATTATAAACAAATATTCGTCAATTTTCTAAAATTAATTGTTCATTATTAATAACGAATTGAATACATTAAAATTAAATCAATTTACTATTGAAATAATTCAATAATGTTAAATGTTACATAACAATATAAGAAAAAAACGCGTGGAAAAAAGTATGTGATTCGTTTTTATCTTCGGTCTTAATTGCTACACGTACGAACAATGTTCGTCTTCTTTGCCGCAGACTTGAGAGATAACGCAAAACGTTGTAAACCAAAGATAAAAAAAAAAAAAAATTTACGACGAAAGTATACGTAAGTATATTGTAATATGGGTGCACGAAAAACAAATATTGTTTCGTATAAGAGGGAATATATACACAGTTAAAATATAAACGTTTCACTGCCAGCCTAAAATCTAAACACTAAATATGAGTTTTTTTATATCTTCATAAATATAATTATTATAAGATTAATACTTATAACTATACAACATATAGGCTACTACAACTTTATTTGAATAAACTGTAGTAATTCATTAGTATTATGATATGGAAGTAATTTGAAAATTATCAAAATACTAATTACATTTATATTTTTAAAAACATAAAGTACTCGTTTTTTTACGATAACGATTCTATACTTTTATATAGAACCTACTCGTTGTGTTTTAATTCGAAGTCATTTGATAACTTATTACATGATTTTAGACGACAAAACAACAAATTTTAAATTTGTTAAAAAATTGATATATGATAACTTATAAGTAATTTACAAAAGTAAACGATTAGATAATATATTTAATAGACCTATTAAATTGTATAATTATATTTAGTATGACTATTATGCATATCGTATTAAAATATGAGTAATTATTATATACATACATCATAAATGATGTATATATTATTTATAGATAGTTATTGATTTGTGAAATAATAAGTCCATTGAATAATTTTTAAATTTCAATAATCACATTGAATTGTACATGTATATAATTCAATTGTTCTACATTTTTTTGTTTTTTAACCAGAGTGGTCATTAATGAGTTGAAAATTTAGGATGATTTTTAATTAGATTGTTTAACGTGTTAGGTTTTTTTAACGTAGTTTGTTAACTTTGTACAATTTAAGTTAAATTAGCATTGGTATAAGTAACACAAAATACAATAGTAGTATTTGGTAACATTAACATTCTAAAGTATTGTCGCTAAATTATTGGTTTTACTTCATTTATCATACTATTTTTCTTTTTTTATTATTACTTATTAGATAGGTAATTTTAACTTTTAAGGTAATTTTTTAAAAATAACTATTGAAGTTAATAAAAAGTGTATGTAACTTGTAAGTTATATATTTTTATAAATTTAATTTCACAAATTCAAAAATTCATTCATATTTCTCAGTCTTAATTTTTGGGATACTTAAAATGTTAATTAGACTAAAGCATTTGAAAAGAAAAAATAAAAAAATTATGCAAATACTATTCTATTTTTATGCAATAATAGATTTATTGAATAAATAAATGACGAATAAATAAATAATTAATGATTCATATCATCGTGTTACTTTAATCGATAATATTTAGGTATAATATGTAATTATTATTTAATAATGATAATTATTATTTTATTTAGACTTTACATTGGTGCTATTTTTATTGTCTATGTAAGTATTTTATAAAGCTATAAGAATTCATAGGAACGCCAGAAAAATTTTAAAATTAATAACTCATTATCCCAGTAAAATTGTATCAGAAATAGATAGTTTTAAAGACGTATTAAACAAATGATAATATCAATTATATTGATAAAATAATTTATAATACAAAAAATGTATTGACAAGTTTTACTTTAACGTAAGACTTGACAATTATTTCTTTTTTCTATCACAACTATAGTCAATACAGGTTATTAGCATAATTAATGCATATTTTCATTTAAATTTAACATCTTGCGTGTGTATAAATGCAATTTCTAGGTTTGTCATAATCTATTAAAGACCGCTCTGTAAAGGTATTTATAAAATTAATTCACAATATAGTGAATAGTATAATAATAATAGTATGTTTAGGTACATTAATGAACCTATAAATAGATAAATAATAATATGTAAATAGTAATTGCAATTTAACAATTTTATTATAGCTAATTTAATATAACTAACCACCAAATGATTATTGCTCAAATGAACATAACATTAAAAGAGAGAGATAGCTAATTTGAGGGTTATAACATTCACTATCTATTTGCTTATTATATCTGCATGAAATAATAAACGCATGG
Organism: Schlechtendalia chinensis; assembly: GCA_019022885.1. Classification (NCBI taxonomy): domain Eukaryota; kingdom Metazoa; phylum Arthropoda; class Insecta; order Hemiptera; family Aphididae; genus Schlechtendalia; species Schlechtendalia chinensis. The sequence continues at coordinate 4,714,623 of CM032341.1, forward strand.
TGCGAAGTTATAATTGTCATAATAAACTCAATACGTCTTACATAAATATATATTGTAAAAATATACATTTGCAAGTAAAATTAATAATAATAATAATATTATTAATAATGACTTATTACTACAAGATATTTGTTGACTACGTGCGATAATATTATCGTCAATAACCGAATTATCGTGTTCGTTGATATAATATATCACAAAACAATCTGTACTTCATATTATATGATTTTTATATGCACAGTTTTAAACTTATGTTTACTAATTTACAATATTTGAAATGAGAAATAAAAAAAGAAATAGAAAGTCTGTAAATTATTAGGTATAAAAATAAATGATATTTATTTATTTTGTTGTCAATAATATATCAATTATAAATATAAAAACAATTTAAAATGATTTCACACGCATATAAACAAATGTCCGATTAAAAATAATTTATAAAAATCTTTTTTAAAAGAAAATTAGAGTATGAAAGAGAGGGACAAGACTGCTTTAGTCAGTTACGTACAGTGGAAGATTTATTGCGGGAGGGGTATAGAGGTATTGGACCCCCCCTCACCATATATTCTGTAGTGCTCTATATTCTAGTACCAAAAATACTAAAATACTTTTTTTTTGTATTAATTTGTTATAAAATTTTTTTTTGGACCCCCAGAAAATTTTTGAAAATCCGCCACTGGTTACGTCTCATGATATTAGCATAGAACTGAGAATGAAAGTGAAGCGTAAGAGAAAATTCCGCGGGAGGTTTCGCGTTAACAATTTTTTTTATATTTTTTATTTTGAAAAATTAACAATCTGTTACATATAATTATAAAAAGAAGATGGGTGGAGTGTACATGGTTAATAAAGATGGGTGTAAATTGTAGACGTTATCCAATGATAGAGCTTCGGCGTGTTTTACTTAAATATATTTCAAATTAATAAAATTAAAATTCAAGAAAGTTCCTTGGCTATTTCGCGTTAAAATTTAACTAAATTTTGTTTAGAGTTACAGAAGATTATCTTATTATTGATAATATGTATATATTAACAGTTTAAATATCTGATAACATTTATTGTATTTTCGGCCGATTTGAACTTAATATGAAGTTATTTCTCTAACAATTAAATTCTTCGTTGAAGAAACACAGTATGGAATTTTAATTATTTTGTTTGTAACCCAATATAATATCGATTAATTCGTACGAACGCATATCAAATTCTAAAAATATATTAGTTTTTAAGTATTCTTTTTTTCCCGGATATGCATTCTTTTTAATATGGTTTTTGTCGAAAACATTATAATAAATATTCCGTTACGGCTCCGATATCAGTATATACACGTCATGTTTGTTTTAAAGATACAGTTGAGATATTTAAATTTTTTTTTAACTTAACACGTGTATGCTATTACGATGAGACATATTTGGGTAAACATTATTGTTTTAGTGCTTTATAACAATATTGAGTTTATCACTTTGCATGTATACAATGTTTCGTCAATCCCAAGTGGGATATAACGTCTTTTTTGATTATTTGAAATATTCGAGAAAAAAGTGTGTGTAATGACAGGATACAGAGTCAAGGTGTGTTAGTGCTTATCCTAATTATATATATATATTCCTTTCAGTCTGAGCAGAAAAAAACGTATTATTGATTGACAATACATTTGGAAAACGGTTCCAAGCGATATTTTGTTGAATATCTATTATGGTTATGACAAACATGTTACTTGAAAATGATAGGTGTTTGAAAATTATTATAAATAACAATTTTTAAATTATTATAACGAACATTATGCAACAACTGTGAATTACGATTTAAATTATTGATACCATAACTATAAATAATATTGAAATAAATAAAACAAAATAAATCCTTAAGTGAATATGTTAAATGAAAAACAATTGTAATTTGCACTGAAACAAATAATTTATCATTATTTAAGAATATAAAATTATTATTATTTGAATCATAATAAAACAATATTACATCGTATATAATTAAAAACGGGTTTGCAGTAAATTGATTCTGTTTATGATTTCTATTGATTCTACGGTCACGTCTGTAAATAGCTTATATTTAAAGTGGTATACAACAAAATATTACGTACTTGATTTTTGATTTTCTATTTAATCTATAAAATACGTGCACTACGTTAAATCAGTCGAATAAAATAAGCAAAAGTTTAAAAGTATACATTTACACTATAAATAAAAAAGTTTTGTTTAGAAAATAAAACGTTCATTTGTCAGACGTACAATATTATACATGGATTTAATTTGTTTACAAAACACCAATATTGCCATTTACGTAACGTGTTTATATTTTATGCGTATACGAAGAGAATAAAATACGTCACTTGAGTATGCATACTGTTTCAATCGTAAATAAACGAACTTGAACTTAATAATCTCTAGACTAATTTTCAGATTTAAATCTCACAGAGATTACGTTGAAGTTTAATTTACACAAACAGTATAAAACTAATTTTATTTCTAACATACACGAGGATGTGGATTTCGTGCAAGATGATATCACTATACGAAGTTGAAATTATTTATATACTATTATGAATTACGGACAAATTACCAAGTGTCCATCAATAGTTAGTTGGTTAGGATAGTATCCTTAGCTAGTATCGAAACCGAAAATTTGTCGGTCAAAAGTAATTGGATATCGTTTATTACATTGTTATAGTATTAAATAAAAATATACTGTTTTAAAAGTTTAACTAGTTTACTTTAAATGTTAAAAAAAATATTAGACATTTTCTATTAGGAAATGTAGAAAGAGTAAAAAAAACACCAAATAAAACAAAATAATATTGTCAATTTGCCGTAATATAGTACACGATATAGAATATAGTATATTAAACTTATTAGACTGCGCAAACAGAATTTTTCGACTACAGATAAAAATCTTTGAATGAAATGAATTTAAGTTCAAATAATTCTCAGACAAATCCACTAAAAATAAAATTACAAATTATATATTATTTGATATGTACTACTGTAAGAAACATTAAACCCTATTAGTATATTGTGTTGTCAACATAATAACCATATGTAATATAAATATAAATATATATATAATATGTATAATGTAGGTACTTTATTATTAATTGGTAGATATTTAATATATTACATCAATTTAAATATCAAAAAATGTAAAGAAATATACATTGAATTATTTACTGAAATACATATGTTATTCCAGATTTTTATTTTTTTTGACATGTATACGATATAAATGTATATCATATAAATTTAATTGTGTGAAAACTATGTAAATATATATATAACATCACTCAAAATTAACAATTAACTAAATACTAAAACCTATAAAGGGAATTCGGCCAAAGCTGTTGTACGACAGTCTTTTGATAAAAATGTCCATTGAAGATTAGCTGATAAAATTAAGTTTTACATATTTCCGGTATATATATGATGATCAATACGATTGCATATTTATGAGAGATAATTTTCTAATTTTAATTTAGATTGAATTACACGTTTTTATCGGTAACTATTAATGTAATCATTGTGAAAAAATTTCAATCTAATCAATTTTTTTTTTTGTGTCGATAGAGTCTAGTCATTTCGTAAAATAAAAGTTTTTTATACTAAATAGTGAGTTTCGGAATATCAATTTTGAAAAAAAAATAACTCGCGTACAAAAAAGATGTACGAAAGGCAAAGTGTGAAAAATAAAACTAGACGTGTACTACAGCAACAGCATATTTTCAGTGTATATTTAAATTTCTAAAGAAAATTTTGTAAAACAATCGTAACTATTTTATAACAATAACTAGGATTAGAATGTTAATGGTTTTTTTACATAGTCCTTTTTGGTACATACTTTGATAGCAATTAATATCATCAAATAAAAATCATATTAAAAATATCAATTTTATTTTAGATGTTTTTCAATTTTTATTTCAAGGTCACATTTTGATGGGGGATTTTTTTTGTATAAAACACTGATTACTCAATTTCATTTTATCGTAATAATTCGATTTGAACGAACATTTTTGAATATAAAATTGTTTTTTTTTTCTAAGCGTTGGAATTTATTACATTTGCTGCGATGGGACCACTATCCTCCTTCTATATAAACTATGAAAAAAAATATATTTTATATCTTTTTATAATGTACGAATTCGTATGCATTTATAAAGCAAAATAAATTATAAAATGTAAAATAAGTCAATGCTATTAATACGAAATAGAATTTTAATATTTTCAACTGTACTAATATTTTTTATTTAATTATTCTCTTTTAAATAAATGATTTCTATTTATTTTTTATTGCTATTTTTTAGAACATCAGTGCGTGAATATTTAAGTATTTTTAAGTGCAGAAAAATTCTTACTCTATTAATATCAAATAAATATCAAAATCGTACAATAAATAAAGAAACCATCGTACTAGGTACGGTGTTTCGATAAAATATTATAACACGTCGATCATGTGCTTAAGAATATATATTTTATACAACATATCGCTGAATATAAAAAAGTCTTATATTACACATATATTATACGTTTTATACTGAAATATATATATATATATATTTAAATAGTGTAAAATGAAAAATTATTTCAAAAATAACACAATGGTATAATGTTGAACAAAATAAAATATACTATGATACCAACAACATGCTTATAAACTCTATGAAATAAAAGAAAGATGAACATTGTTAAATCCGGATTTGAAATCCGGGCCATATAACTTGAAAAAACACCACCGGTATTTATTTATTTTAAGCGGCATGTTACGATTTCTTTAAATGTAATTTTTCTCATAAAAACATTTACAGTTCTATACAAAACTACACGCGTTATGTTTTTCAAAGTATGTACACTACAGAGCACGTTTTAACGTATAGTGTTATCATAAAATATAACGTTTTTTTGTGTCGACCATAAAACCTTCCAAAGAATATTATCGAAAACAGCTGTAAATCAGTTATCACTAGATGATTATGTCACCATTTATGTTATGCGCATAGTTGCAACGCGGTCATTGAAACTACACCATATAATATATCATACTACATATGACAAATCCAAAATATACTTAAAATAATCTGCTAAATCTCGAGAACTTTCGAAATACATAAAAATTATGTGAATATTTAAAATATCAGAAAACAGTACAACCGCACGAACCGTTTCTCTGTTTGCGACGTCCGATCATAAGTCAAATAAACTCGCTGTCTACGATACCGTCTATCGAATATGCACTTTTCAAAAGTAAAAAATAATTTCCTACCGATACACTTATATAATATAGTATGCCTATATAATATTTCGATCGACACACTTAGTGCGCATAATATCATTCATAAGTACGACTTTTGTTATAGAGAAATAAAAAACTACACATTATGTAGATGAAAACTTGATGTAAATTACATTACGTTACTTCAAGTGTAACGAGAATCAAATTACTCTTCAGAATATTCTACATACCTTTACGTATTCTTGTTCATTTTTAAACGGCAATCCCTTTATCGTTTTAAACTACGCGCTATGATTTTGTTTTGTTTTAAAATATTGTTAATATATTGATAAAATTATCTATAATTATTATAGTAGACCAAATTAGTTTTCAATTGTATGAATTATCTTAAATGTTTTGGTTTACTCGTATAATATTAACGAATAAACCTTTTTGTAATAATACCGAGTATTTTCATTACGTAAATATCGCTCACAATTTTGTTCATTATTATTAATGACAATTTATAGAAATAAGGGAAAAAATATTATCAACTAAATAGTGTTGTTATAGAATTTAATAGATTTAAATTACTTTTGGTAATTCATGTTTTATAAATAAACTAAGCAACTTTTGTATTTTATAATCATAATCAAATGAAATTAGTCTGTAAGTAGCCCACTGACATTTTGATTATTAAAATGCACATACCTATACAACTCACTAATGAAACGATATTAACTTAAATGTTCAGAATTGCAACGAAATAAAAATTATATTTATAGAATTACTTACATACCTCAATTAAAACCAAAATTAGTGAACGAAAAAATAATTCAAAATAAACAATTTAATTTCAGTTTTAATATGGCTTATAAATGACTTAAATACGAATATACTACGTGGAAAAATAAATATCTATTATTATTATTATTATTATTATTGTGAAAAGATATTATAAAATGTCTTTTTCAACAAAATAGATTATGATATATTATATTAAACTATTATACATTTAAGAACCACACAGTACGTTATGGTTTAAATTTTGTTTTGAAATATTCGACACATTAATTGTTTATTCGCTCACGTATTTAAAAATATTAATTTAATTAATCCACTGAACGATATAACAGTTTACTTTATTGATATGGTAATTAATAGATTGTGATAATACAATATTAACTTAAATTTCACATTAATATCTATGGTGTTGTTTTCTTAGATAAAACAGAGGTTAACGCATTTTTATTTTTGTTTTTTAGCTTCATTATAATTATAATTAATTTAATTTTAATTATATGATACGTTTTTTTCGATAAATTGTTGATATTTATGATTAAACATCGAAAAAAAATATACATGATGAAACTATAATGTAAACATATAGTTTACAGTATTATTTATTAATAGGAAAACAGATTTTATAGCGGAAGTTAATGTACAGCATATATGTTATAAAATGTAACGATTAATTAAGGACATATTTAATATACATAAATAAAATACATGTTTGTTTCATACTTTCCTATACTTTATCAATTTAATAAAAATGAAAATTCCCGACAGTTTTTTGAGAAAATTGTAAGAAAAAAATGTGAAAATAATCATAGGCAGTTGATTATAATAATTGAATTTTTATGATCTCGGGTAAGCAAAAAAAAAACGAATAGTTTCTATAGTTTCCGTAGTGATATGTACGCAGTTTGTATGTGTTTAGACTTAATTTTATAACAAGATATAAATAATTGCTTTACCTAAAGATTTTTCTAGAGAAATATATGATTTTCGGTATTAAGTTTTGACATTTTAATATTCATACTAAATTATATAGATACGTATTCGTCACAGTACAAGTATAGCCAATATATTTAGTAATTGTAATTTACACTTAGTACATTTGATTTTGTTATACATACTTGAAGTTATAAAAGTAATATATTAACACTTGATTCTGTTATAGTAAACCAAGCTTAAAAAATTCAGAAACATTTTTTCGAATTCACATTATTAAAATGTTAAAATAACACGCATACACCGACGTGCACGAAGCGAAACGAATGCTAAACGCCCTATGTATCCTGTCAGTGTTTTTTTTTCTTTTCAATTTTAACTATTTTAAATTACAGTATTATATTTAAAATAATCCAAAAAATAAAAAATAAAAGTACTTATAGTGCTTAGGAAAAATGTATGTCCACATTAAATATTTATAAAAATCTTTAATATATATAATTTCAACTAAAATTGTATTTTTTTCACCTGTTTACTTTAGGAACTTTACTATTTAGACGATTTAAAAATTGCACACCTAATATCTGTCCAATAAAATCACTAAATCAAGATGATTGACAATTAAAGCGCAATAATAGGGAGGGCATGGAGTGTCTAAAATATAAGTCGCAAACTTCAACAATTTACTCTCTCAAGCTGAAGAGAACCAATAGCAGTATACGAGTTTCAAATTATTGAGCCGTATTCCATAAGAGATCGTACAAGAACACAAAACAATGTATTAACAGAGATTTTTTGAGATTGTAATAATATAGAGATAAATGACAATATTGATATTGCAAAGTTCAATCGTGTCCAAAGTTAAGACGCATGTTGCTTTGGCTTGCAAAATTTGTAAAAATTGTAACACGATATATTATTATTTGAATAATTTCGTATTGTACAAATGTAAGGCGTTTTGGGTAGGCAATTACATCACCTCAATAATTAATTATACAAAATATAAAAATGTTCGATACTGCGTCGTCCGAACAATAAAATCATAATATATTATTATTAATGTCAACGATAAATTGTTATCCCCTGTATGATTAATAAGCACGTAGAGCATTTTTTCCGATCACACGATAGAAAGATCGAGTGATTGCTGCTAAATGATTAGCAATTTCGTTTTCTTTTTTTAATTCGAAGAGAAAAAGTGATTTTGTATTTAAAACATAAATCCCCCTCCAAAGAGCCGCCATTGGTAATGATAAAAAATAATGATTAACTAAAATTTATAATTTATAATATCTAAATAAAAAAATTATACTTTTAATGAATATAATTATTAGGAATTATTACATTGAAATGATTTAAAATGGCACGTAAAATAACAAAATCACGATATTTTATATAAAAAATAATCTTCCTAAGTATTTATAATTAATTTAATATACATCATTTTTTTTTTACATTAGAACTTTTTTAACTCTATAAAAAATATTTTAAAAACTGTGATTAGTCGATTTATTTTCAAAAAAAAACTTAAATTTACTATAATTAAACGTTTTTATCATATTTTATTTCCCATAAATATTATCATTGTGTTGTTACTATGTTAGAGTATTTCATACATTTATTATTAATTTTATTATTATTTCACGGTTGACCACAAAAATTCACTGGTATCGATTATGATAATTCCTATTTCGGTCGAAATGTCAATGACATCGAAATGAAATATGTTTTACATAAGTTTTGTTGTAGTTTTTGTTGAAATTTCTATAATATTAAAACCTTTAAATCTCGACAATTACAAAACTATGTTAACAAATATTCATAATAATTACGGAAGAAGAAACACGTTTAAAATTGAAAGTATTGTAATAATACAATACAATTTAAATTGAACACCGATGATCGGGAACGATAAAAACTTAATAAATAAAAATTAAAGAATAGTAAATAAATAGAAAAAATAGTAATATCATTAGTATAGAGGAATATTGTTTATTTTTAAAAGTAAGGAAATTATTGATTGAAAACGTAAGAACATAAATAACAATAAAGAAAAAAATAATAAGAGATGTAATAGTAGCACGAAAATCGACATAGGAATTGGAAATAATATTAGATGAATGTTGAAAGGAAGTTGTGGTTCTGGTCTACAGTTAAGAATTAATTCGGGTTTTATTTTGATGATGGAGGCGGCGTAGGTATTTTACATAAGAAAATGTATTTATTTATATGTAACTCAACAAATTCACGTTGCCAGGGGTATGCTATTAATGTTCAATGGTAATGATTAATAAAATGACTGCATGATTCGAAATTATGTATGTGGGATGATAAACAGGCTATACTTGGTGATCAAGGTCTGTGCGAATCACTCGTAATTAAGCTATAAATTATTTACACTGATTTATCAATAGTTACTATTTTTAATATTTAATAGTAAACTAGTTGATCTGAATTGACAAAGAGTTTCACATATCTCGTAAAAGATCTAAAAATGTTAAATTTACTAACGTTTATTATTCATTAATGCCTTTATAACTTAACAACCAGATTTAGAATATTAAAATATTAATAATATTGTAATCAATTGAATAAATATAAATTTTATTTTCAAACAAACAATAATATGCAATAGAATATTATTAACTAAAATAAAATGATTGGCTTTATTACTATTTTTAATCATATCATAAAGTGATTAATTAAATATACGTAAACATTTTTTTTCACTTTGGTGTAGAAAAAATAAATAAATACGAATATGTTATTTATAATCATTAAAGATATCTACAACACACTACATAAAACTAGCTTTAAGTAGAAATGTGATTTCTAAAGTGAAATTTTTTGGCCCGTGTAATATGAGTCGTAAAAATATTTTAATGTTATATTAAAAACATAAAATAATTTTGCTGTCTCTTGAATATACTCATTGGCCAACCCAATTCTAAAATACAACTTTCTTTTTAATAATTTTATACATTTCAATATGAATTTTCCATATGATTGAACATTCATATTTTCAATATGAAAGTTTCCAACTATATAGGTCGTGACTTATTAATTTAAAAATAATATAAAATCATTATTGTGTTTAACTATCACTGAATATTTGAAAGGCTGGGTAAGTTAATCATTTTTAAACTCATTAAGTTAAGTTAATTTAAAATAATTAAGTTAAATTAAGTTAAAAGTTAAGCAATATTTTTTTTGTTAACTTTAAAAATTAAAAGTCAACTTTGAAAAAGTAATCTAACTTAATTAAAAGTTAAATTTTTCCGATTATCAACAAATAAAATGAAAAAGCTGTCAAGATTTTAGGGTGCTTATTTGTTAACACTTCTATTGTTCCTAAAAATGATAAATAATAATACAGTCCAGGCCTGAATTATTGAGTTACCACACATTAAATGGATTACAGACTTGGATAGTATTCCGAATTCTTTTGAAGTATTCTGAATACTTTTTAAATACATTTTTCGAAAGTATTTATTACAGTATTTTAAATACTTTTTAAAAATTTTCTAAATACAGTATTCCGAATACTTCTTAAAGCTCAATCATATTTTAAATAATACCTACATACAAATAATAACTACTTAAATGTAAAAAGTAATTATTTCAGAAAAATATCAGTAGTAACTAGCAGCAGTAGGTATTTAAAACAACATCAATTATTTTATTATAATCTTGTTATAATTTGATATTTGAACCCAGCCTTATTCAAATAGTCAAGTACAATTTATTACATAATGTTATAACAATTGGTATTATTAATTTACTAACTATTAGTTATTGTATAAATTTATAAAGACAGACTTAAAAAAAAACTACAACATAACAAAGGTTTATGCGCGGGTAATTATGTATATTTTATTATTTATATTCTATATTAAAATTAAAATTATTTTTCATCGCGAATAGATAAGGACTACGTGTCTTGTGTGCGTCAATATCGGGAATTTGCCTATTACAAACCTACACTTATTATAATTATAATTATTATATTTAGGTGCTCTACTCAATAAATCTCGTGACTTGGGTTTTTACGTACGTCGTACATGCTATACATTACGTATTCGTTATTGTAAAATTATTTATATTATAAAATAAAACAAGTTATATATTCAAAATTATTTAGAAATTTACATTGTTCTTCGGATAAAATTTAACTTAACTTGGATACTTTTGTAAAAAGTTAACATAAAAAAAACACGTTAAGTTAAAAAAAGTAACTTTTCAAGTTAAAAGTTAATTTGGGAAAAAATGATGAGTTTATTACTTAATTAATATAAACGTAACTTTTAAATTTAATTTTGACTTTCAACTCGTTAATGCCTAGCCTTGAATCAATGTTATATACTTATATCTTTTAGAAATTTATATCATATAAAATATTACTTTAAAACTAGTTTTTAATAATTAAATTTATTAGTGTTTAAACTATCGATGCTAAAAATATTTTATTTAATATTTCCCTTCTATAAACATACAAATAATTAAATACACATTCATAAATATTAATTTTATGGAACCTCGTTGCCAAGTCATTGAAGCTAGTTTACATTTAGGATGGTTTAGGTAAACATTTGTTTATATTATTATAACTTCATTATTGTTTATTTTATTGCGCATCGCATTCTTTGAAGAGCCTTCAGTATAGTACTTAGTAAAGTAAACTATCATATTTATACTTAATAACATAAGCGTTTTTATATGTTTTTCAAATTTGTGTAAATTGCTAAACTATTAAAATTTAAATATTGCTGAAGGTTATTGTGAGTATCGTCAACATGACTATTGTAAATTGACAAATTGTATATTTTGTAGAATACTTATAGATTTTTAATTGAATGTATTGTTTTTCGGATGATTTTTAGTTATATTTATCAGTTAGATAAATTATTGCGAATTTGGCTAGGGAGAACGCAATACACGATTTTTTTAGATTTGTTCATTGTTTTTGAAAAAGACAATATTTTACATATATAACTATATATATAGTATATATAGATAATATATATTAGCTATATTACAGATACATATAATTTTTTTTTATCATTTGGTTGCTGTATTCATCTAAATTCTACTGTATTTTAGTAGAAAATTACGATTTGTAATTATATTTTATTATATTATTATATTACAGTATTTATATGTAATGTATTTATCGTTTCTTATTTTAATAAGATCCAAAATAAATCAATTTACAAAACAACTTATAATAACAAAATAATAATAAATGAAATTCAACAAATGCATTTTTTGATGAATTTATGATATTTTTTCAAATTAATCATACGATTTATAACTAAAAGTTGCAATAGTAAAACCAATTTCCACATTATATAATAAATCAGTACTAACAAAATATTTGATTATAGTATATTAAAATGCGTAAACGTATCATAGATTTTGTTGAAATAATTTTTATATTTTCAAGATCTAATTGACGTTGAACATTTTCTTTCGTCTTTTAGAAGTCAGAAAATTTCAATATTGGTCCAAATAATTAAATTATCCAATTGTACATAAATGCTTTTTGACTTCTCGAGAAATAATATCATAATAAAATGAAATGAAAAATGTATTAATACAATTGTCGGTAAAGGTAGATACGCAAAACCTTAAAACGGACAATATATATTTTATCTCAGGAAAGAGAAAATATAACGCCCATATCAATGATATTTATAGAAAGTCCCGTCAGAGTCGATATTGAAGTTATTCCAAAAATCATTGACGTTGGTGGTGAATGCCCATTGTTAGGTATTTCAAACAAGAGGGACTCGAATGCAACAATTTTTTCGATTGGGAATATAAGATTCCAGAACAATTTCAATAACCATAAATTAGTTTGAAATAATTTTTTGGATCCTATACTGGGAGGCATAGCTCCCAAGTCTTCCATTAGTAGTCACGTCTATGTGTTAGGGTTTTGGACTTAGAGCAGACCGACGCCAAATTTTCGAAAATGTCGGTGAAAGTGACGAAAAGTAAAGTAAACGAAAAGTGTTCGAGTAGTGAAGTAAAAAAAATATTACCTTATTTCCTAAGTTCGCGGCCGAAGAACCTCTTCTAATGTAAATGGGCACGTCCATGTCGGTGGTTGATGAAGTGAAGGACGCATCACCCGACCTGCTAGGCACTTGAAGCAACTTGACGGCCTGCGCCGCCAGTTCTCTGTTTCCGTGCAATTGCAGTGGATGGTCATCCTCAATGAAACCCACGCTTTCCGGAGATCCGTCCCCGTCCTCGTCATCGTAGTATAACATTGGCTTTGGCATCTTGAAAAACAATTTCAGCGTATTATATTAACTGAATGGTTGTTCGTAATAGGCAACTATTTGCAGTTATTAATTATTGTTAATTCTTATTCGTATACTTTATTATTCTATTTGTCAGAGAATCGTTCATAATTCGTTTAGACCTAAATTTCTTTTACAAAAATAATGTACTGATATTATAATATTAATCGAGTCCTATTGGTTATTGGCGATTAGAAATGAAAACGTTTTTAATTGAGTTGCATAAAAAAATATTTGCTTGACTGCGCCATAAAATATATACATTTTTTATCACTAAATAATAATATAAAATATGAACGAAATTGAAAATAAAAAGCATTAAAGAAATTGTAATATATATTTATTAGCTAGACTGTATTTTTTCGTATTAATCAGATAGTCATAAATAACAAATTGGAGTGCGATAAAAAAAATGTATGTGATTAATACATAATGTGTTAAATAATCTAAGCATTCGAGAGAAAAAAATGAAAGTGGGTATAAATAAATAAAATATTGTAGACAGTGTAAATTATGAAACGAGTGTAGATAACATTAAAATGAGTAATGTTAAAAACATAAAATATGTGTATTTCAAAATCAAACATACTCGTATATCGAAAATGAAATACCTAGATTAATGGTTTTTTGATGAAGAAAAAATACTGTATAATTGTTATTAAATAGTTGTATTCGACAGACGTCAATGGAATATTAAATATGTACCTGTTATAGTATTTATTTGTATATTATTATATTAGCATTATTATAATAGCGAGCGATTATAATTATAATTAATTATTCGTTTATTAAAAGTGTTCAATTTTTTTTCTCTGGGATTTAAAACAATATAATTAAATCTAATATATTTTTATAGAAAATGTAAATGTTTCCACAAAATATTACGTTAAATGTGTTAATAACACATAAAAATAAAAAAATAAAACTTTCGACGTTGAAAAAAAAGTAAAAAATATCAAAATGCCTATTATGACCTATTAGTGGAAATATATTAATAATTTAATTGGACGCGTATTATAATAATAATAAAAATTCTCAAAATCAGAGATATCGTAGTTTTATATTGTACAATAAAGTTGTATAAGTGACAAGAAAATTATAAATAGCTTATAAATTAATGGAAAATATTATTTTTTAAATTATTACTTGCATCATATTATAGACTAAAAATTGCAGTTATTAATTATGGTAATTAGTAATTATTGATATTCTTGCTCATTATTAAATGTTGTCAGTACTTTTGATTTACAAAAATCACGAATAAATAAAAATATATCAGGTTCCAACATTGTTTTTGCACTATATAGTTATACTTATGTCATAGCTACTAAGTGCACCAAATTGTATTATTATTATATATATTGTACTTCACTGCACCGTTGCTTATTAACAATTCGTGTACAATATAATTGAACAAATAATATAAATGTAATTTTTCAATAATGGCAAAATATATTTTATATTTTCAAGATAACATAAATCAAGCGACGAATCATTAAAAACATAAAAGTATTGATTTTATGATAAGTTCAAGTTTTCTAATATTAATCAAACTCATTAGCTGCGGTAAATTGTTTTATAAGAGCATCGTGGCCAATGTTATATTTTATAACATGCAATACCTTAATTGATAGGTACCTATGTGCATCAACTTAACATAGCATTAAAAAATCCTGAGAGTTAGGTGTTATATAGAAATATCTGTAGTGCGTTTGTGTTAGAATTCGTTTAATACAAACGCACTACGCGATAATATATTGTGTAAAATATCGAACTGTGTTAGATTAAGTTTCAAGAAAACAATAGCCATACGCGATTGAAGTGTACTTACAATGTTTTTTTTTCTTGACCTTCAAAACTATTACAGACAAACACAACTAGAATGTCGCATCATTAATCACTGAATAAGAAACGCGGTTATGAAAAATAAATTACGTAATTTAAAAGAATCAAATCGTGTTACAATAATACAAGTAATGTAAAGCAATATAAAACGAAAACTTTCCACGGGGTCCGAGTTAAATTTCGTTAGAAAATTAAAACAACACTCTTCTTGTCATTCGGTAAAGAATGAGAAAATCGGTCCGCGAGTTCTCATCGAGAACTGGCAGTGGACCAGAAGGGACCACATGGCAGTCATTGAGGGACAGAATTAGAGTAGGGAAATATGCGTTTAGACAATCTCTCGAAGCCATACGTTTCATTGTTATACAGAGCTGTACAAAAGCTCAACACGTAGAAAAACCAATGCTAACGGTTTTCAACTGTCTCCGATTAATAATAACCGTATTGAACAGATTCCACGACATTTTCTAACAGTTAATGCACAGATTTCCTTATAACTGACCTAATGGCGCCGTTTCGATGTTATTTTTGATTTTTCATACGTCGCCGCAATTATTATCAATGTAAAAGCTCGGTACACATTTGTGCGTCGTCGGCCTCAGAACACATTTCAATCGACAACAGAAACCCCACATTAGATGATTACCTCGCGACGTTCTAATAATGAATACCACCAAATTGATAGACAACACGATAGAGAATGTAATAATATGTTAAAAACGATCAATTTTGGAGCTTGGTTTCGAGTCGGTATAAATATCGTTTTCTTTATCGCGTGAGTACACGGTATGTAAAAATTGCTAATCACAAAAAAAATTACATTAAAAGACAACAATTAATGGCGCACTAATTGATTGAACGTCAAAAATAGTTTTTTAATATTTTTTTAAATACTGCTCAAATGGTTTTTGTTCAAACAAGTTTTTAAAACACTTCTCAAATAGTTTTTAACAAAAATGTTTGAATGATACACACATATTTCAAATAATTCAAATACCAAAAAAGAAAGTCGTCATTAATTAAAAAATTAGTGTTTTGTCGAACCAATAAACGATATAATTCACCATGATCAGAATTGTTGATGATTGGTGATTGAGATTATACTTTAAAGGATAGAAAATTACATTTATATATTATTAATTGCTATGTGAAGATCAATAACCAGTAAAAATCATATTTTAATGTGATGATCATCACATTTCTATCAGTTGGCACGTTGCCAGTCAATTTGTACTAGTGATTATATTACTTCAAAAAAATGTTGAAAAAATATAAATATTTGGTTTTTTGACACTAATAAATTGTATTTAAAATACTCTATTGAATATTCGAGAAAAAGTGTTTAATAATTTTACTTTTACGGAAATATTGACAAAACTGTGTATTATTGTGAAAATCTAATTCATAGTTTTTTGATTAAGTAAAAACTGAGTTCGATTTAATAACTAATGACAAAAATGTTTAATTTTAGAATTTTCGTATAGGTAACATTGCGAATAATGTGGCGCCTGTTTGATTTGCAAGAAAGGTAGTAAGAATTTTGACGCAGTATTTTTAGTCAGCTCGTCATTAAAACGTAAACTCACGGACAATAATTTTTTGGCTGTGAACGACTTTCTATTTTTAAAATTCGACGTTTTGCCCCCACTACACTCACAACTCTCTAAATAGGTACTCGTCAAAGTATTGTAATACTTTATTTTCCACTGTGATTTATTGTCACATTTTTCTTACTATTTAATTTAAAACGACTGAGTAGATAGTGAAAATAGTGAACATGAAACTATCGAGACGTCCGTATTCGAATTCGCCAAAATATGTGTGTACGTCAAATGTACTTAATGTAATAATAGTCTACTAGTTGTCGTGCGCAAAAAAAAAAATACACGGATTTAGGTCAATTCTGATATATTTGAACAAGAAAAATACTTTGAATATTTTTTTAGCATGTAACAATTAAACAAATATCGTATATATTATATTATGAAACTTCTTTACGGAGGGATGTAACAAACAAAAAAAAGTCACCTGATTGCAACGTCCAGACGTCATGCTGAGGCATTACATAGGGCATGCGCGTTTAATAAGCGAATACGTATACACTACAGCTGCTTTTGTTTCACGAATATGGTTGCTAAACGGTGCTTACGTTGTGTTTTATATTTGACTGAATATTTTAATTATTAAAATTAGAAAAAATGGCTTATTTTTTCATTTTTCATCATCAAGAACGTTTGTTTTCATCAGTAATTTGATACATCGTAATACGGCAAAATTGTTCAAATTTTAGTTATACGCGCCAATTTTAAAATACGCGCCGTATTAAAATTTGTCCAAATAATAGTCGCGTTGGAACAGCATATTCTCGGACTTTAGCCTTACTAATGGAATTTTTGACAGGTCGTTTTTCGGTTCGTAACGGTTCATATTTGATTTCAAAATTTTTTCTGCTATACATTTTCTACACGAGATGCGAGTTCTATTGCCGAAGCTTACTAAGCATGTTCCGTTAACGCTCGACGCTATTCAAGGGGCGACTCGGAGCAGAACACGATCGGTTTCAATCCGAAAAGAATCCTTCTATTCGGACCGCCACCTTCCGAGGAACGTCTCGGTTAAACGCCGTGTTGTGGTACCGTCCCGTATTTTCAAGTTCGCTTCCACGTTTACCAATAATGTCGTGAATATAATTTTTTACCAAAAGTTGAAAATAACGGTAATTGTATTGCTATTTCGATAACAATGATAAATTATTGTATTCGAAAAACGATTCTCGGTGATGGTATCAAACAACTATTGTTCACAACTTTTTTCAATTTATTCACAAAATCATTCATAAAATACGCGTTTTGAAATATTTTTTATGTACAATTTGTTTACTTAAAAATGTACAGCTATAATAAAATAAAATTTTACCAATAATACTACTTCAGGTGTACCTCATTCGTGAGATTTCCATGTACAATTCAATTATAAATTAATATTAACATTTTTTTTATATATATATTAATGATGTTTTGAAAAGTTATTATTTTTCATCTACTACGATTATCGAAATCGTATTGTGTCTTCAAATTTGTTATAATTTTCATTTAACAGTGTTATATAATAAATTTGTATAAACCCCAAAAAGGATAATGTTATATAATATGAAATTGTTATTATTTCAAAATATTTCAAAATTGTGTAAACATTTTTGTTTATAGTTTTCTCCAACTCCTATAAAATACTACTTAGCTAAATGAAATTGTTGTCGGTTAGAATGTCAACAATTTTAACGACTAAGCCGACTAATTATTACATTAGTAATATTAATGTGTGCATAGTTGTACGTATTTTTCTGCCTTTTCTGTATGCAATTAATAAATAGTATAACAATATTTCAACATTGTATATCTTTCGTTTGTTATTTTTACTCGTAATTCATATGTACCTATTGTAAATGCATTAAAAATTAGAATACAAAAGTACCAAAGAGCAGTAATTTTAATAAACAATTTTTTTTTTAAAATTAGCTTTAAATGTTAATTAATACAGCTCAATAATTACTCAAAAACGGACACATAAAAGCTGAACAAAAAATTATTTACATAAAATTATATGAAACAAAAATAATACAAAAACGAAAAAAAATTAATTAAAATTAAATTGAGTACCCAAGAGCCTTAATACATTTTAAAACTGCTAAAATTATATGAGTGGAATGAAAATTAAGAATATGGGTTCTATTGAATCTACTTGAGAGATATTGTTAAGAGATAAAAATTGGAATAAAATACAACGTGAATTCTTTTAATTTTCTAGTTGTTTTTCTTGCAAGCCAGCGATTATTTGCTGAGATTTTAGTAAAATTGCATTTTTTATTTATTCATCATTGAATCTTTTGAGGATTATTTTAATAAACGTATCACCCTACTGATTATATGAATATGTAATGATACATTAAACAAATATAGACTTTTGATTATCAAATGGCAACCTATGTTTTTAAATATTTTTAATATATTTTCAAAAGTCAATGGGGGTTTGAACCCCGTAAACCTCTCCCCACCCTTGAGCATAGCCATGTTGTAGATGTTATATTATATATATATATGAATTAAAAGTATGAAAAATATCAATACAAATATCTAATATAAAGAACAATTATTTTTACTGTTTTCCTTATATTGAATTTACTTATTACACCCACTATAGCTATTATTAAGACAGTTTAATGAAATAAAATAAAATATATATTAATTGTTAAATATGTGCATAAGATTTTTTTTTAAATATAATTATTGTTGTGTAACATAAAAAAATCCTCCCATTTGGAATAGTACTATTTTGTATCATTTCATTTATCTAATTGTATTGAAATATATATGTTATTGAGATCAAAGAAGTCAAATGGTCTTATAGATTCATAATATAACGTTCAAAGTGTTTGCTAATAAGTGTGAACAACATTATTTTATTAATGGTATGGTTAATCTTATAATAGTAATTATAGTTAAAAATATCTAGACACTAGACATATTAAAATAAACTAATGTTAACAGCGCAATGAAATTTGTGAAACAACTATATTTTGATTATTTAGTAATAATATACTTCTGAGATTATAAGTAGTTTGGTCCAAAGTCTAATTTAATATATTTGTAAAGCATTTTTTTTATAAGTCAACAGTTGAATAATGTTATTGTTGTCTTATTTTGAAGTTAATAGTTCACATTTTGAACCATCATTAACTTATGTAAATATTAATAATAACAGTAACAAATAATTTAATTTTTATGTATATTATAAAATTATTAAATTTACTCTGTGTTTTTATACTACAATCAAGAGCTGTGGCAGTAAAACCTATTTGTTTTATTATTAGGATGTTCAAAATGAATTGTTTAATAATAAAATTCAATAGCAACACATTTTGCAAAACAAGGATATTATATTACATTTATATAAAACAAAAAACAAATTGGTATTAAAATAAAAGAATTTACATTGATTATATTAGCACAGGTCCATGTTCTCTTAACTGATCTTTAACATTATCTAATGATTTGTATTCTATACTATTATTCAATTCTTCGTTAACATCTAACAAGTTCCGGAGTACTGTTTTAACTCGCATTATATCATCTGGCTGGTTTTTAGCAGATATTTGAAAGATTTTGTCAAATTTAATAGTTTTAAATGGCTTTATTTCGTCTGGATATGACAAAACAGCATCTGAAACATATTGAAGGTACATTCAAATATTTTTTTTTTTTTAGTCAAATTATGACAATATGTCAATACCTATATGACAATGTGACATGTTATACTCACTATCTAAATTTTCTAATTGACCTTTAATATCTAAATATTTTTCTTTGGCACCATCCGTGTCCATTTTGTTGATCAGTAAAATAGCAGGTTTATCTAATAGTTCTTCTTTGTATAATTCAAGTTCCTGTAAATAAATGTTTTAAATTAAATTAATTGTTAGATGATATTGGTCAAGTTCATCATAACAAAGCTGAAAAACAAAAACAAACTTTATTAAGTAAAACCACTGTATCTAAACACGATCGGAACTTATGCTTAGGACTTAATTGAAAACCATTTATGTCGACAACTAAAAGAAGTAATTTTGTCCGTTCGACGTGTCTAAGAAATCGATGACCCATTCCGATATTACAATGCGCTCCTTCTATAAGTCCTGGTAAGTCTGCCATTGATATTTTTCGTAAGTCGTCATAAGCCATAATACCAATATTCGGTCTGATGGTTGTAACTGTAAATACGTAAAAATTAGTATTTACAAAGCATAGTTTGGTTTTGAACTTTTTGCAAGGCTTCAAATGTATTGTATGGTGTATTGTATATATATAATGCTATTATAATTGATTACACGGATAAGAAGCAATTTTTGGCTTGGCATTAGAAATAGCTTTTAGCAATGTGGATTTGCCAGCGTTTGGAAATCCAACAAGACCAATATCGGCGATTAACTGTAATTCAAGTTTGATTGATCGGCTCTCTCCCTTAGCACCACAATATCCATTTGAATTATTACCTCCTTGTCCTCCCTTGGCTACAATTAATTCAAAATCACACTCGTTCAAATTGCCTATAAAACAATATAGTTCAAGTCTGAACCATCACGTGAATCAATTTTAAAAACAATAATGTAATACTGTAAATACCAATTAAAACATTTTTGTCGTCGTAAACAGTGATGCCTACGGGTACGTTCACTTTTTTGTCTTGGCCGATCGAACCAAGAATACATCTAGAATGACTATTGCCGCCCATTTCTGCTCGTAACTTCTTTTGTGGATATTTACCCAAAAAATCTCTTAGTGTCATACCTAAAGATCGAAAACAATGTTTTAATTAAATTTAAAAAAAATAACCGTAAAATACTGTAGTTAGTACAGTTACACTAGGTTACGCTCTCACCTTCTGTGGCTACAAAACTGACATCACCACCTTTGCCGCCTGCACCGCCATAACGAGGAAATCCAAAACCACCGTTTCCGCCTCTCACGTGTATTCTCAAAGAGTCCAAAAATTTCGAATTTTGTTTTAAATAATTTCGTATGGGCTACAAGACGTAAAATAACGAAAAAACAAAAAACAAAAAAAACGATTAATAATCATAATATTACAATAACAAAAGCTGGTTAGAACAATTACCTTCACATCGTTTCTTGCAGTACCGTATTGACGGACAATAACAGTCTGTACGAATATTTTACGAAGAAAACAATTCATCGTTAATAAATACAAACGATATTCAACCAACACGCGGTCTGCATTTACACGACGCGAACAGTCGTGTTCAAGCAAATAAATCACCGGTATTTTTTGCGAACATCAATGTTGGTTTGATAATAATTCAGTTATTTAAACGTCTCGACCACAGAAAAATGATTAGACACTCAACATGATACGACGTGATAACGACAGTCGATAACAAGACCACGTGCGGACTACGTCTCGCTCTCTGCGAAACGACTAAACTACAGGACGTTTGTACGGCTGCTAGAGGTCGCCGTCGGTGTGAGGAACCACGAGTACGTCGCGACGTAGCTATGAACATCGTTCCATAATGGTTTTGAACACCAAAACGTTTTTAAATATCGGGAACGCACTGTGTCTGACGAATAGGCAATTTTCGACGCGCGTTGTAGGTACGGGTTGCTGTTGTGTGAGACGTAAATGATTATTAATGCGAATGCGTTTAACCGCCAACAGCATAGCACGACGAATTGACAACAATTCAACCGTATAGAATGAATGAAATGTATTTGAAATTCATCGACATTTTTTTTTTTTTTTTTTAATGTCTCTGTAGATTTTTAATGAAATTTTTCATTTTTCTAAACGTAAATTTACTGACTAACAAATGTTCAAAATATCAAAAATCGAAAATCGATTCCCCCAATAACCTAAAAAAAAAAGAGAAAAAAAAAGCTAATGTATACAAACCTATAGTCAAAATCAAATTAGATTCATTTTATGCGATCGAATTTTCGTCTAGATTCCAGTATAAAAGCGGTACGAAAAATACTGACAGAGACGAGTTGAAATATTACAATGACAATATGTACCTAATTGCATTATTTTAGAATGACTACATTTTTCTGTATATTTTTACCTGCGGCGTCACGTCCGGTAATTCAATACTACACTTTTCGTATTCTATCCAATAGAATATATTTGCGTATTGTGTTTGAAACACTGTGACTTTCCAATAGAAATCAAATACGTGTTTTTTATGAAAAAAACAAAATAAATTTGAAAGGCTTTTGATAATTACATAAGATGTAATGTACTAGTATGCGATACACGGTCGTCATCAAAATATCAAAATGTGTATCGATCACAAAAGTACTAATGTCTAAAGTGTATTTAATGTTTATGTATTACACGTAGTATGACTCGTACGTATAAGTTGTTTATATTCTGCCAATCAAGTTTTTTTTGTGTATTTTACTAGTATTTTTAGTTTTCTGCTATCTATACCTTACGAATTAGTTAAGATTGAAGTTTCGTTGTGTGTGACCTACATCGGAAAAAGGCAATTTGAAAACATACTTTCAATAATTCGTAATAATCGCCGATAATTTCCTATTTTCTGTCACAAAGAAATCCAACGAAAACATTATTATATACCTGTATGTAATTAACGAATATAAAATATGTAAACTATATAATAAAACAGAAAAATTAATAAACATTGAACCAAAAAATAAATTATACTTATTAACAAGTTGAATGACTAAATTAATGTGATAGTTAAAATCGGCTTACTATGCTAAAATCTGTTATGCAATTAACTCCCTCCCCCCACCGCTCAACAGTGCATTCTCATGTAAAATCATCTACGGTACGTAGTTGATCAAACGTATAAGTATATTTGATTGCATTATTATGTATTTACACACAAATGCATTTGTAATCTAATTTGGTCCTACGTGCATTGGTAATTTGGTTTGTTCAATGAAATCGTTTGTAATCTAATTATTATTTTTTGTTAAAATCGGATTACATATTGTTAAGGTTTATACGTGTATACGAAAATTTTTATTTTCAAAAATCGTTCAATAGGAATTGCCAACAATTATACGGGCGAAGTTTAGTTTTCTTATCGATAAATGTCTTGATTCAGTAGACCACGACGGAAATTGATCGACTCCGTCTCAACTTTTCCGGTTTAGATAGCTTTTATAAATAGTAGCAGCCCGCGGGGTCGACACTAAATCGGCCGAATCTATTTACGCCCATATACGAAACTATGTGGAAACTATATAATTTGCATATCAAGTGTGTAAATACCAATTATGGGTGAATCAGATATTTAAGTGTAGCATAACTACAAAATATCTTTAATAAGTAAGACATGATGTTTTTACTCAAAAAATCGAACAACGTATTTTTGTTTTTGTTTTTAATTTAAATTTCAATGTTTTACGATTATTATTGATTGTTATGCGTATTATTTGACTTTCTCGTATATAACACGATTTTGTGGATTTTAACGTTAAACTTTAGTGGCTCTCGATTATTTCGTTGACCGTACACCTTAATTTGTACGAGTGACAATACTCACGGGCACCAATGCAAGTCAATAACGTAGACAATCTGATATCGGACTGTCCCAGTTTAGGCGGTCACCCATCGACGTCACTGTTACGATCTCTCACCAAGTTGAACTATTGATGGACATATCACGTGTATAGGCTGGAATATACTCTCGAGCAAAGCCCATGTTTCGAATTTTCAAATTTTTTATTTCTAATGAAAAATTCAAATAGTTTTATTTTGGCCGCTGAATTACACGCTTGTACACAACTGTTGTTTTTCAAACGACCGTCTACGAGACCGCCTGAGTGACGACTGCGCTTCAAAAAGAACCACTGTACGATTATAGGATCAACGTTTACTTACATCGTCAAGCTCAAATTTATTTTGAATTGTTTTTCAACAATATTGCATGCAATTTGCAGTTCTGATTTTAAATTATCAATCAAGACATGCTGAAAAAAGATTTTAAACAAAACAACATGATTACGCTTAATAACATTAATTGTACTAATAATTAAAATAAATGCATTATTTTCATTCAAAATGTGTTATCAAGTTACCTTAAAGTGATCAATGGATTCCAACGATTTGCTGTAATCCGATTTGCAAAATAAGTCAAATGAATTGGCCGATTTGAAATGCGATAAATTCTATGGATTTATAAAATGTGATATTCAACACGTTTGACTTTAAAAACGAGCGAATGTAGCTTGAATGTAGCGGGGTGGGACTCTCGCCTAGATGCGCCTATGACATACGTACGAACCGTTTATGTCTCCGCACGAATAGGACACGACAGTATTATTTCGGGACATGCGCCTCGGAAAAGGGACCCACGCCTCATACCGCCGGTGGTTACGCCGCAACGCCGCCGTGACCCGTTGTCGTCGTCGGCATTCGGTCAGTAAGCGTTCGTGTATCATGCGTATCAGACACGTGGCACGGCCGTCGATCCGAACGACATGCGACCCACGTGCCTCGTAGCGACAATAATTAACTTTCGACACCCTTTAGTGAGTATGTTATCATAATCGTAATATATATATATTTATATATATATATATAACATCGTACATAGTACCTCCTTGTTATACCCTTTTATCGTCTCCTTCCACTTTGTGTATAATAAATATATATATTCATATTATACCTGATTAAACGTTTTAGCTCTGCACGAGTATGAAATTATGTGTTAATTTTTTTGTAGAGTATATTTAAAATATATATGGATATGTGATTTGCTCATTTTTGGTTATTTTTATTTATTTTTTATTTTTCGCGTAAACTACTTAAGTAGTTAAGTTTGCTCTGTATCATCGTATAATGTCTTCGATAGCATAAAGGACAAATTAAATAAATAAATGCCAAGCGTTAGATTATATATACCATAATACGTCGCATTTTTTTCGTTCGTGTTTTATAATCGGATTGAAACATTACACGAGTCCATTCGGATATCAGAAGTGTGATAATTTATCAGAGTTTGCGACGACAATCAATCGATTTTCTAGAACTTTCACATGTCGACTAGCCATCATTTTTTTTCTTCATTTTAACGACCATACGATTACGATTACCCATCAATAGGTTGATGTTCATTATATTATATTAATTATTAAAACGTACTTACTTTGAAAATTGTTGAAGTTTTCCGTGTTGAGAAGTTTTACGAATAAAAGTGAATAATTGTTCACGATTACGGAAACATATTGAACATTTTTCTCATCTTATGATAAAAAAATTTTTTTCGATGAAATTATGATAATAATTATATTATTAGCATGTTCTTTAATGCTATAACTTTTTTTTTTTAAATAATATACCGATA
This sequence comes from Schlechtendalia chinensis, assembly GCA_019022885.1. Lineage (NCBI taxonomy): Eukaryota > Metazoa > Arthropoda > Insecta > Hemiptera > Aphididae > Schlechtendalia > Schlechtendalia chinensis. The sequence goes on from CM032341.1 coordinate 4,740,612, forward strand.
GAGAGAAATGAACTGAAGGAAATTTGAAGCAATATACCACAACAGGCCTTCTATTATGTGTGTGTGAGTAAGGTTCTATGGGAAAAATTACTTTAACAATTTAATTTAAAAACTTGATGTTACACAACATTTTATTTTACAATATTTGGTATTAAAATTTATTAAAATTGTGAAAAACTGAATTGTGCTTAAATTTGTATGAGAATTTTGAAATGGATTCTAAATTAACAATAATTTTTGTTTGCTTTTAAAATTGACAAAAATCAGCAATTATATTTAGATTAAAAAAAACAACAATTTATATATAATGATATGGCACAATTTAATATCGTAAAAGAAACCATCATTATTTTTTAACTTGTTTACATATATATTTTTAAGTTTCCTAAAATATAATATTCTTAACATTTCTTTTTTTGTCTTAATAATATATAATTTCGATTGCTATATAATTTTTATTTACATTTTAAAAAAATATAATATATCATAAAAAAAGAAAGTTGAATACGTTTATAATATTGTTTACGAACAACGAAGTAGTTTTAAAGATTTATGGTGTTATATAGAATTTTGTATGTTATTATTATTATTTTTTTTTTATAAAATTATTGTATTTATATTAGTAAAATAAATTAAAATTTTGGTATATAAACTTTAACACTGAAAAATTAGTATTAAAACTTTTTTTTTTTTGGTTTATTTTAAATGGTTGAAAAGAAAGACATTAATTTTTGAAAGCTCATAATTTATCACTTTAAAAGTATTATTTTAATGAGATATAAAACACCATTTTCTGTATTTTATCCAAAAATTAATTTTATCCAAAAATGAATTTTAAAGTAAGAAAAGATACAAAATCTAAAAGTTTTGCCATAAAAAAACTTAAAATTAACTGAGTAAAATTGTCCTAATTTAAAATTACTTTCATTTTCTTGTTTAATTATATATTATACAATTCGGGTATATTTGTTTTATTGAAAAATATATCAACTTTGTTGATTTTTTTATTTATTTCATGAAGGTTTATCAGAATAATTAGATTTTTTCTAATCGAAAAAAAACTAAAAACATATTAAAGTTGTAATTTTACGAACTAAAACATTTTTAAGTGGTTTATGAAAAGAATTTATTTAAAAAATTAAAATATTGGCATTAATTGAACGTTGCAGCTGTTGTTAAAAATAAATAATAATAAAAATCGATTTTTATCGGTTTCGTGGGTTTTTTGGTGTTCGAGTGTCTATTTGAGTATGGCTGCAGTTAAATATGTGTGAATAGTTTATAGCCGATTACAATATACAGGGTTATTTTTCTTTATCACGAAACAGACTATAACTCGAGAAATACAAATCATTTTTTTATATGTTTTTACACAATTTTTAGCGCCTTATATTCTATATACTTATATAATTTTAATATTTTTAGCCTCAACTCTTATTTGTTAATACTATACGTTATTTGTTATAACTATATCCACGTTGGATTTTAAAATAGTAACTTATGATTTTAATTAGATGCTTTTAAATGTACACATGTTGGTTTTTAAAATCCGATGAATATTTCTCGAGTAATAAGCGTTTAAGTTTAAGTCACAGTGAAATGGAGATATTTTGTAGTATAAAATGTATGCTCTTGGAGACGTTTTGTCAAATCAATATCCAATGAACTACGTAAAAACGATTCCCTACTATCAAATTTTTAATTACTAATTAATTCACAAACGGAGTATTGAAGAAGCATTTTCAGTCGTTTATTTTGATTCTATAAGGCAGTGTAGGCGAAAATATATAATCCCGAAAGTTTATATTTGTTTAAAGTATGAGAAGTTGTGGTATAGTTTTGAAAATGTTCTATAAATAATACTGATTTAATTATAAATAAAAAAACACGGAAATAAAATTTGTTTAAAATCTTTGGCAAATAATCGCTTTATAATAAAAAAATCACTCACTACAAGTATATATAAATAAAGAGGAACTGAAAATGTTAACATTATGAGTTTTTTTATATGTCCAAAGTGCTGTAAGTTTGAGAATTATTTATGTACGCATATTTTGCGGTCGGTCACCGACGTTATAATTAGTAACCTCGACTTACGCATTTACCATGCAAAGCACGCAAGTCGACTTGAGATTTGTTTGTTTATATTTTTATACTTAATGTTTCACCCCGAGTTTAAGCTTATAACGGCGGGGCGTAAATACAAATAATAATGTACGCGTTTTTCGTTTTGTTTTCGTACTCACTGAAAGTAATCGGTCTTTGATTGCGATTATACGTTAGATGTAAGACTAAATTAAATTATATCAAATAGTTACAAAACATTATTAGAGCTAATATTAAAGTTGTAATTATTAATTTACGAGATTTAGGTATTAAAATAAAAGAAAATTAAAGTTAAAGACTGTAAAATATGCGTTTACGTACCCCATGATTTTCAAATAATTAATTATAATTAAGTATTAGGCAAAAATTCAATGTCAAATTTAGTTTAAAAAAGTATGAGTAAATTAAAAAAAAATGAATTAATAAATTATTACTACAAAATTGTCAAAATATTTATTATTATTTTTACCTCAAACATTTAAATTCGGTGACAGACTATTTGTGCATTTTGAATATTTTAATTCCATAGTTTTGTGGAAAAAAATTTACCATTATATTGCAACAAATTGAAATCATCAAAATATACATAAAATAATTAAAAATTGATCTCAAAATCGTAAACTATGCAAAAAATTTAAAAAAAAAATTCTTTATCATTTTTGTAACATTTTAATTCAGATCGTTATATATCGTATTTCATATTAGTTTAGCAATATATAATACAATCAAACCGGAAAATATATGCAAATACATACAATTTCTGATTACACTAATTATGCATTTTGTTATTGTGCCGGTTAATTGTGATTTAAAACAAAATTGTATATAGAAACATAATTATAATCATTATTATTTTTTAATTGAAAAATATTAATAATTAACGATTTTTGGTAAATAATAAAATCGATAATGTATATATATATATATATATATATATACATATACGTATAACATACTATTGTACATGATGAATACATATTTTAACCAAATTTCAGTGTTTTCATTATAATTTTACCGATAAATTTTAATTTTCAACTTTGACCTACATAAGTTTAATGTACAAGTAAAGTGTAATATTCGGTCGTTATTAATTATATCACGGGAAAACAATATTGTATAATTAATTTAAAAAAAAAAATTATAAACATTAATTTTAAAGTTATTTAAAATTATTTTTACGAAAACGATAACAGAAAAAAAAGTAATCTAATAATATTATAATCATTATGCATTGGTACAATGTACATGCATAATAAATACAGCCACATAGTAATATAAGCACGTGAGTACGCATTTAACACGGCATTTAAGTAGTTTGGACAAAGTAGTTGCAATTCGAAACCGTTATTTAGAGTACAGTCTTTTCGAATTTAATAGAAAGTCAAATTAAAACAAAAACCATGTGAATTACGTTTTTATCGTCACTTTTCCCTTCTGCCCTCGTAAAACATAACAGCTAATAGCGGAATATCACGAAATAGAATATTTCGTTTAGTGAGCGCTCGTTTGTTTCAAATACATTTGACGATAGTGATTTCCAGAACAACCTCTAAATGCCGTCTCATTAAAATGGTGAGGTTTGTAGTTTGTTAATGAAATAACTCAACAAGTCTCATGAAACGTATTATCTAACCGATTTTCACATGTCGTATACTATTATATCGTATATATTTTCACCAATACAATAACTTAGAATTCGAAATGTACAATCATTAAATGAGCTCCATTAGTCTTGTCAATCGCGGACCGCAAAGAAACTTATCGAAATATATCACGTGTGAGTAATTGTAATTGAATTTCGGTACACGATTGCGTATATATTACGTAACTGTATAAACGTATTACGGACTTAAACAAACATATTATATTACAAAAAGCCACGTGAGTTGACTTATTATTTTTAATTCATTAAGTTAATAATGATGGGAAAATTAATAGTTTAAAAATACTATAACATTTTATTGTTAATTTTAGTAATTACAAATTTACGTTATGACCTGAGTAACTTGAATAAATTTAGAGATAAATTTGTCTAATTAGCAATAAAAGGAAATGTGAAGGAAAACCGAATTAATACGAAAACGAATATTATTTTGTATTACCTTTAAACAAATATTGAAGGATCTGTTATTAAAAAATATAGGAAATGTTTATATTTTACATTTAGAAATGTGCGTCTCCATGATTTTCTCAAAACTTGGTGTCTATGAATCATTATGCTTTTATTTATAAATCGCTTATACCTTATACAAGTAAAAACGTCATTTGTAAAATTTACGTTGTTCTTCAAACAAAAATGTGAATAAATTAAGATAATTTTTGTTCAAAGTTAGCATCAGGTTAATTTATTTATTTGGTTTTTTGTAAATTCAGTTGACCGTTGTCAAACTTAAATTTGTACGTCAATTAAAAACCGTCCCAGTCCGTCGTAAACCTTAAATTTGTACGTCAATTAAAAACCGTCCCAGTCCGTCGGTCATTGTTTCACGAGTATGTGTTGTGATGAGTTCGTAGTGAAAACATTCGTGTTTTAATGATAATTCAAACATTATATATATTTATCATTAATACGTAAAACATTTTTAAATATATACCAATTGATATTGTATGTTGTTGATGGTTTACATAATAGTTTTGACCAGGCCTACATAATGTTTTCGGCAGGCTAACGTGTAGTTTTATCAATAGTGTACATTGTTCCCCAAAATTCTAGGCAGTATAGAATTATGATATTGTCTGACATTCCATTTTGCCTGTATAATATTTAACATAAAGGGTCAGATTCAACAATGTTCAAAAAATAGCCCATTAAAAAAATGCACAAATTTTAATCGGTTCACCCTATAATTACCGGGAGCTCAAGCCTTATTTGATTTATTTTTTCTAACAGCTTAATATATCTAACTTTAGACATGTTTTGTTTTTAACCAATTGTTTCTACACAGTTGATGTAATTAAGTTATTCATACTTAGTTAAAATTTCGATCAATAATTCCCTCCCAAAAACTCCATAAACGATTTTTTCCCAATCTCGAAATATAGTAAAAGCGACTTATCGTTTTCCACATACATTATATTCAACCATTTTTATCAATATCCTTGGAAACATTTTGAAAACATTTGCGTTTTGATAAACGTACACGAGGCTTTATATACGAAATAGTCTTTGGTAAATTATAATTGAAAATTGATATTCAATTAAATGTCACAAAAAATATGTTCATCGTAATATATACTTAAAACCCAATTACTGCATTCACTAAGTAGATTATCGATATCTAAATAGATCGATTTTCCATTCAAATTTGTAAATCATTACATTTTTTGTAAGTCCTTAGAGCCGTTTTGAAAATGAAACATACAATTATTGTTCACTTTATATTGTACAAATAAATAATGATTGTTATATTATATTTGTCCTGTTGGAATATTTGGAATATTTGTGGAAAAGGACGTTTGGAACAAAATATTGTATATTGATAAAAAGACATGTTCTACACATTTTGCTATATCAATTAATTATATCATTTGAAAATCTTATAATACGAGTATACAATTTCAAACTATGAACATAAAAAAAATGAAATATTTACGAGTCTAAGAATTTCTACTCTAAAATCATGTCATACAATTTTTTTAAATATTTTCTACATTATCAACTGTCTAACATTATAGTCATCGAGAATGGTAATGACTATGTAACATGCAGTATTAACATCTTTTGTTCCTATTCACATGCTGCCATTAGTTGTATAGTTTATTTTGTATAAAAAAAAATTAAAACAAATATTTTTAATAAACCTAAAAACGAAAATTGTAATTGAACTAAACATCTACGAATTTATTATGTTATTAAATTTTATATTTTCGAATGCTATTGTCAACTACTATATTATTTTCAAATATTGTAAATATTGAAAATGTTCATATTTAAGAACTAAAAATTCATTACAGATTTAGACACATAATATTTTAACGATACTTTGAAAAATAAAATTGAAAAATATATTGTATTTTTATTTAAATGCGAGAATTTTCAGTTTGAAAAACTAAAATGTACATTGAGAGTTTTGCCCAGAATCATTTTCAAATGCAATGATTTATCGTTGTTTTCAAATTAAGAATAGTAGTATGACTTAAAGTGTCTAACATCTAATCCAGTGTTCCTGTTCGAATTGACATTCACAACATCCTTCGATCGCGATCTATGTATTATTATTACTGTAACTGTATGCTTATAACATTATATTATAAAATATACATATATAACATATAATAAAAAATATTAAACAATATATTAATCCTTTCCGCTTTGCTGCTCTTATAGAAGAGTTTAGATCAACAGCAAATAGTCGTTCGCAGCTGTACCACAATTGCCTATCCGGAGCGCCGTCCGATCGTTGATCTGGTTGCGAACACTTTATTTCTAAACAGTGTGCCCAATTTTTACGATATCAAAACCAAAAAGGAAAACATCGTACCAAACCGATATGCTGTAGTGAATTATGATGTCGAAAATATTTACGATATAATGTTATATTAGGATTTCATATGACATTATTATAATCTTCTTAAATTTGAGTCGATATAATTTTTCTTTTCTCGATATTATTCATACATGATCAAGTCGAATTAAAAACCGAAACCAATGTAGAGTTTATTTCGTTATTTTTGATTATAAAATCGAAATAATATTTTCGTAATTTAAATTTCATATTTTTATAATTATTAATACAAATTTATATTTAATTAAATATTTTCCAATTGTTAATAAAATATTTTTTTCGTATATATACAATTATCTTAAATATAAATATCAATCATAATTTTTTGAATACGCTATTCATTTTGTTTCTTTACTATTCATCACTATTATTGTGAAATTGAATTACTATAGTTAATATATTATTATTTAAATTTATTAAAACATCCACTAGATTGTATTTGCCTAAATTAAGGCATTTGATGTTTTTTCTAATTTAATCTTACAAGTATGTAGAAGGAAATAATTTTCTCGTAAAATTTAATTTGGTTATTCATCATATGTAATTAGGTAAGACTTCTTCCGGCCATTTGTCATGAAATATATTGTAATACGTAACTAACTTGTATTAAATAATATATTAGTATACGTATGAATATGAGTGTTGAATGTATTCTGCGTAAATATAACTTGTAAGTTAATGAAGAAACGTCGTTATTTAGACATGAATCGGTATAACATGTATATACTATACTCGTATACACATTTGGTTACACGTTAACGTTACCGTGTAAACGGAATAATATGCTTTTTCGTCTTAACTATTTCGATGTGTATTATGTAATTATTTTATGTTTTTTTTGAGTCAATGAATATTATATTTCTAGGATCAATAGACGAAATATACATTCAACGATGTACACACGAGTTTATTTGTTTAAAATAGTTTTAACATCACTTATAACAAAATTCAAAGGTACTTTTTTAAAATAGTTTGTGCAAACAATTACGTTTACAAATCTTACCTTATACAAATTTATGAGCTACTGTACTACTTAACATATAAATACGCTTTAATATTAATATGTTCATCAAACCGTTAAATTTGTTTACGAACTATTTACGTAATTTAATTGAAACGTAAATATATAATGTTACATCGCTATAAATGGTTTCTTTTAAATTAGGTATATGGAAAAAATATTATTAAGAAAATAATTTTATGCGTATTTTAATACTGTCATAAATATATCGATAAGTAACAGTAAATCATTAATAATATTAAAGAATGGGTATATAATTTAAAACGAATACATTTTATTAAATTATGGCGTATGTATAATTTTATAATATTTTGCTCACCCAACGACCAGCCATGTTTTCAACAAGAGGTATACCACAGAGTTCTTATTTTTGTATTATACGTAATGCATGTTTCTTCGATCAGCTATACATAATATGTCCGTCATATAAATGTGTACACCTTTTAAATAAAATTCTCGTAGACATTTTTTAGTAAAATAAACGTACTCATTTTCTTTAGTGACGTACACTGTAACTATATATACGCGTTTCAAGTAGTTATTATTGTTAAATAAATATATAATTGTAATATTATAAATATGTTATAAATATATTATAATAAACATATGTATATTATACGTGTGGTTTTTGTTTTTTGCTTTTAATGTAACTTTTATTGCGTGTAGTGCATGCAATGAAATGGAACCTCACTCATGAGGTAATAAATTCAGTTTACGCGTTTCAGTCTGTGTATAAGAAAACGTGAAAGTGTATGTATAAAAGGGTTATCCGTCAAGGAAATGCCCACCGAGGAGACAGCAATTTCCGTCGGATTGCGTGAAGAAAAATGGTGGGATTCTTTTGTTTTCTTTTCAACCACCATCTCAACTTGAACAGATAAAACTATATTGCTGGAAAAACGATATAACGCGTTGCTGCAGCTCGTAGCAGCAGCAGCAGTCCCCTCCTTCCCGCTGACCGTTGCCGCGCGACAAAAAAACGATAGCCGGTGAGTGCGTTTTCCTATGCTACTATTTCCCACTAAACAGCCCTTCGAGACGATAGTATGATTTATATTATTACGCCGATCGCGTAATAATATAAATTATTTACTATCATCTCGTCGACGTGTTCGTGTACAATTATGCACACGTACTTGCGCGCACAATGTATAATAACGACGATTAATTACTGTATTGCGTTCAATGTCTGGTAATCCTTAACTATCGTGTATGATGCGCGTACTTAATAATACCACGCGCGTGCGTATCAATTCTCATTTTCCGTCTCTACACTATTCGACATTGTCTGAATTATTTTTGATACACGTTTACGACGACGGGTATATACGACAATGACGATGATAACAGTGTATCATTTGCATACGGTTGGTTTTATCTGTTATATATAAATGATTGTGATTTTTATTTGTAGTATTAGTTTTAAAATAATTAAAATAGAAAATTATTTTAACACACGTGCTTTAAAATATGCTCTACATGAGGTTGTATTATTAAAAATCAAAACATTTATCATATATATTACAGTACGAAAATCAGATATAAATATCCTTCTACTATGTATGTGTATATAATAATACACAAAAATAATAGGTGTTAATGTTAAGATAATTTTTAAAGAAAGTTTTACAAAAATCAAGTTTTAACCTGATGAGTTATTGTTTATAACAGTATGATATAGTACAAATAATAAAAAATCTGTGGATTATATTAAGCATATAAAAAAAAATATATAGTATTTGAGTCATACTTATGTATGTTGTTAAAACAATTTTATTCGATATTTTGACAAAAAAAAAAATCATTATAGCTATTGAGACATAGTGTCTTTCAGTATGTTTGCATGTTTACGTTACAACATTTTCATATTATACAATTGCATTTCAATGCATAATCAGTAAAATTTAATTAAGAACAAAATTAAACGATTGTTAATCTTTATTTTTTTTGCTTTAGTGTACTTAAATATAATTAATACAAATTTTATTAAATATAACGCATCTAGTATGGCTTTTAGCAATTCTTATTAATGTTTTCCGAGCTTGTGTAGGTATTATAGTGAGATACTATAAATATACATACATACATACATACATATATATATATATATATATACATATAAATATACATACCTGTATATAATTTAAAATGAATTATATTATCAATTATCGTTTATTACACAACTTGACGTTAAATAGAAACATTACGAAGTTTTTACTAGCTAGCCGTTTACGGCAACCATTCAAAAGCCTTGAAAATACATCCACTTATTATCTCAATAAAATTGTGTTATTAAATATCTTTTAATAAAATTGAATACATTTTTTTGTTTTTGAGGGGGTGGGGAAGTTTAACCATTCACTAGGATTCACAAAGAAAACGAAATGTAAAAATATTTTTATTGTTAAAGCAACACACTCTTTGGTTCGTTCGAAAATGAAAAAGTAGTTTACTGCGATGAAAAATTTCAAACTTAGAAACGTATGAATATGGCTTTTGTACTGACTTTTTGTGTTGTTTAGGTGTGATCAACGGTGGTGTGTCGGTATAGGCCCAGTGTGTTCGTACAGACCACTATCGCAAGAATGGCCGCGTATGGCGTCTACGGCAACGGCAATTGCGGCGGTGACGTTTACGCAAACGGCGACGACACCGACTTGTACCACCAGGTGGTCGTGCTTTCCAAACCAGACGGCTCGTGCATACGCAGTCAAGCGAACGGTAGTGGTGTCTGCGGGGCAAGCAACGTCGGCGGACCTGTCATCGTGGAAATGGCCAACGGCCGGCGTAACGGCGAACAGTCACACTCGCTGCAGCAACAACAACACCAGCACCAGCAGCACCAGCAGCACCAGCAACAGCAGCAGCTATACGACTTGTCATGCAACGGTGTCGGCGGGGTCCAACGTCGTCATCGCCGATCGTTCTGGTGCCGAACCACGACTTTGGCGACCATCAGCGCCTTCCTAGCTACGATGTTCTGCATCACGTGTGCTGTTTTTCTTTACTACAACTGTGAGTACAAAACACGTCATTTACTATTGTATACACTGGGTGGGCAAAGAAAACTCTCGCCCGGAGTTGAAACAAAAATATGTTTCCGTTTTTTATTGTTAATTACAAAAGTCAAGGGATAACATACAAAAAATATCAATGTTTGATGTTTTCACAGCCGTTCACCCGTTCGACGTTACGATATTTTACTGTAAAAAAATATATTATATTATTATATTATTATATTATTATAATTATACATAGTTAATAATATATTTAATTATTATAGTCTTATGTAGAGCTCCTCAGGATATGCCATTAAATATGTCTCAAGGAGCTTATATTTAATTCACATATCAATCTTTATGTGCTTTTAAAAATAGCCTTTAAACAATTTCAACCAAACACAATTATTTTCCAAAAAAGTATTTTAATTCTCGTTCGGTCTTTATGAAAATGATTTTAGTTTTTCTGGAGTATCCAAAGAAAATTAATTATTACTTTTTTTTACTTCCCAAAATTTTTGTTGAGAGTTCAATTGATATTACTTCTCTTTGTAATTAGGGATTTTTAGAAAACAATTACTATTTATATTATAAAAAAAATAGAATTTTGCAGTGTTTGGTCATAGTTTCGTCTTTTAAGACTAGCTCATTTAAGTTATCGGCTCTCCAAGACGTACGTACGTGTAAGTATCACGTCGTGATTAGGTTCGTACGCTTTACGACAGGTATGTTTAAAAGGTATTGCCTTCCCAGCAGCGGCTTTGAGCATGTCATGTTTTTCTGTAATTTTGTATCGATATTGATATTAGTGACTTTGGTAACGAGTTTAATAGACCAATGGACATATACTACAGGGTTTTTTCTATAATAATATTATGAATAAAAACCTTTTTAAAAATAACCATTAATGTTATATTGAGAAGTGATGCTCACATTACTACTACCTCCGTTTATATTACAAGCAATATATAACATTATGTGTAATTATAACATTACATGACGTAGAATTGAAATTAGGTAAAATTTCTAGTTTAGAAGTTTAGATTTCAGAAACCATTTCCAGATTAGAAAAGAGGGATATTGCCGTATGCTTATTCTATATTATTATTTTTTTGTAAAATATTATTTGAAAAGTATTTGAAATCGTAAAAAATGTTAATAAAAAACAATACCCGGTGGTCGTGGTTTTTTGAATATTTAAGTAATACGTTAAAATAAAAATAATACAATATTAAACTGCGATAACTGGTTCTTTGTGACATAGCTATAAAAACGCGTACATTTAGTGTATAAAATATTGTGTAAGAAAATGTTCTCATGGGAGGAGAGTAATACCTCTATTGCCATTTTAAACACGCTATCGAGTCTCAATTAACATAATATTTCAAAAAATCGATGTGTTTATAAAATTATAATAATTAATTATTATAACGTTTCACAACGACAATGATATTCTGTTTACAACGTTCTAAATATTTGATTAGAAAAACGAAAATAAAAACAAGGTACAATAATTATGCGAAAACAATATTTAAAATATTACTTTACGAATATACCACCTCACTATTATACGGTCGATTTCGTCCGATCCTCGACGAATATTCTTCGTCACTTTATAAATATAATACATATAATACGAGTATAAACATTTTATGCTTTTCGTCTTCGTTTATTATGTTACGCGCATGTAGTATCCTGCCTGACTATAAAAAAAAAAAAAAAAAAAAATACACGGCATAAATGTATATAAACGTTATGAAAGTCTTTTGGTGAATAGGGGAGGGACGAGAGATAATTAAAGTATTATGCATCACGTCTCATATAGAACGTATTACATAGTGTACACGCTGCATGGCGACAAACAACGCGTGTATTATATGATGATATATTAAAGTTTTGCCCACTACGAATTCGTTTTGTTATTAATATCGATCGGAACCGTCTTATAACAAGGGACTAATCGTACATTATTGTTATGTATAGCTGGTTTAGGTATCGATTGTATTACTCAAGAACGAATAAAACAAACGCGATGATAAAACGTGCGATCGCGCGGCAAAAGAGATTTATCGTGTCGCAGATATATATATATATAAACAAAGAACATAAGGTTTTCACGTAATTTATAACGATGACATCCAATGGGCCATGTTATATATATATATATAGACGTTACAAGGTTGTATATATGTATATTTTGATGATCAGATATCCATTCGTTTCTGTGCCGTTGACTCATGCGTATGTAATGTATGTATGCATAAAATCGACAACGCGAATAATAGATTCCGTATCCCCGAAAATCGAACACTAATTTTATGACCATAATTAAGACAGAATTCCGCTGATTCGTATCGATAGATCCGAAATAGGTACGCGTTTTGATCAACCTCAAAACCAGATTACTAGATAGACAAATATTACGCACCGTTGCGTGACAATAGTTCTAAATATCAAGAATCACTCGTATCATATAACGACTAAATAGATTGTTTTCTTGCTTCATTTTTTCTTGTTATTAAGTAGGTTTTTGAGATGATAACACTATTATATGTTGGTAGATACAGTTAAAATTGATTTATTAAATTTATTGGTTGATAAAATTAAAAACGATTCAGAGATAATTTTCAAAGCGTCCAGAGATTTTGGATTGTTTAGTGATCTTTAATGATAATGCAATTAATCAGTTATGATACAAGCCTATTTATTAATTGTTATTAATAAGAAAACTGGGAAAACTAAAAAAAAAAAAAAAAAAAATTGGTGAATATTGATTAGAAACAAATTGAATTTATATTTTAAATACTGATTTTAAAATGTATGTTTGAAAGTATTCGAAATACTTGTCCTAAATAAGTATATGAGTAGTGTTTTAAAAAGATTTTTTTTTTTTAAATATTCCAGTATATTCTTACATCAATGCATTGTGGCAAATTACATATATAAAACACGATTCGGAACTATCTAACACCATATATTTTCCTAGATGTTTAACTTAAAACCCAACCGTTTAGAATAGAATTGTATTTTTTAGTACCGAAACCGTTATCCTTGTTCATCGTGTATATGCGTTTTATCGGTCTGTCGTGTCACACCGCTATTTTGGTGTAGCACCAGGGTTGAGCTCAATATTTAAATTCGATGCTTTGCTCTTTTACAACAACGCACTGAATTATAGAATTTACATTTTACTCCAATCATTTACGGTCCGGTTAGATGATAAGTAATGGTTGAAATGTTATGCTATTAAACAAAGAGATTTCCAAAGTAAATTTGAAATTAAATTGAAGCGGCCTCGTTTTTTAAGTCTTAATAAATAATTGATGTGTAACACTGTAGTGATTTTGCAGTTTCTAAATTTGAAATTGTTCCGTTTTTAAAATTATGGTTATAATTATGGTAATTAATATATTATATTACTTTAACATGATATATTTCTTTTTTACAATTTTAAATTTTGTAATCATTTTTATTGACTCAAAATATATTAAAATAATTCATATTGTACAAACAATAAAAATTATTCAAAATACAGTAAAACAATGGAATAGATCTGAATATTACAAAAATCATTTGTAAATAAATCGTGTTTCATATAAAAAAAATCATAATTTACATTATATTATTTTTAAAATACGGATTATCAAGAATAAATCGATCATTAAAAATATTAAAATTCCAATACAGATTTATACGATTTGATTGTATTTCAAATATTAAGTCATTTCAATTGTCAATATTATATTCGTATGCATATGAAAAATAAATAATATTTTATAACTTGACCGAAATAATGTTTGTTAATAAACATTGTCTGCGTGACGTCTGATTCATCTTGACGACGAAAGGCTAACGACTAGTAATGTTTGTTTTTCACTGACTCTCTGGAGAATACCACCAACGAGTGAATATTATCGAACCATTATCATTCAATATAATGTATACTTACGACCACTTGAAAGAATACAGGAACCGTTGCCGTTTGCCAGCATATATTCGTTGTGGTAAGGGACTAAAAAAATTATTCAAAAAATGCACGGTCTGTCAAATATGGCCGTAGACCAAAATGTTGAAGTATAAAACTAAGTATGACAACTTATAATTTTTATTTTTATTTTATATGATAATGATATTTGTCAAACTTTTCAATCTTTAATTTTTGGCGAAAGTGGGTAACTACTATTTGCAATTGTATATACGAACAATGTGCAAGAATTTGCGCTCGAACGATATTCCAACAATTTATCTGTCACATCTTGCATAAAACTATATGTATATTATATGTACGTGTGTTTCGTAGAAATATTTGAAATCTATCTCATATACAAGTATATATTGCTATGCTCACATGCAAATAGACAGATAGACAGCCAGCCTAGGCTATGAAGGGTTAAGTTAGGTTAGGTTAGAAAGAGAGAAGAGAGAGAGAGAGAGAGAGAGAGAGAGAGATAAAACTTTCCAAGCATCGTCACGCATAACGATCGTCTTTTGAACGACCCCATACAAAAAAAAAACCGACCGTTCGTTTATTGTGACGTGCACTCACGGACGGCCGATTGACGATTTACAAAAGCATATGATATGGGCACCCGGCTGCGCTGCGATCCGTACGCGGAGAAAGGATCGGAAAATATCAAAACACACGCGTAGTAAAATAATATGTAATGTGTAAGCACGTTTATACATCCTATGTATTCTAATAATTTCGTTTTTGACATGGGATGGTTTAAAATACATCGACACGACAGTGGCCGTGAAATCTCCTTACGCGGAGTTGCCTTAGTCCATCATTTACATAATACAGACCACACGTTGAGGCCTGAGACCGTCGCGGTCGTTGGGATTCAATTATCTAACCTGTTAATAATCATAGCCGGAATACGATAAAATCATAATCAACGAGCGAGACGAAACAATATATTATCTATTATTTTGATTGTTTTTTTTTGCAATGTACATATATAATGTAAATAATCAGCATGTGAATTTTTCATTTGTTCGAACTGGATAGACAACTTCTAATGGTTTTTATCGACCGTATTTTTATATTTTTTATAAAAATTCATTAATTAAATGTAAATAATAAAAAAAAATGAAATCATATATAAATATGTGTTCGAATGAATAATTTTAATGACTAGTTGAAAACATTTCGTTTATAACATCACAGTCGCCATATTAGCAAGTAAATGTAAACAAAGATAAGATATGCATTGATAAAAACCATATAATTATTTTTTTACGTTATATTTCATCATATTCATTCAGATGACATGTAGAAAAGTCAAACATATTACACCACAATTTGAATATTGTTTTGATTTATTTTCGGAATACCTATTTAATATATCGAGGAAATATTTGTGTAAAGCTGTACAAAATTACGCATATTTTCGTTAAACTGATATTATTTTTATTATTATTATTATTGTTGTTGTTGTACTGTGTAATAAAAATCAATCGTTTCAATCAGATTATATTTTTTCCAATGACATGCGTGTTTGTTACTGTAAATTGTCATTTGTAATTTAAACTACTGAGTGAGTACAGTAAATACATAAAATATTTTAAAATTTTCCGGACAAGATATACCAAACCAAGTTCTATACTCAAAAAACTCGACAATTCGCTTGGTGCAAAAGTTGGTTAAAAAAAATAATTTGCGTACGAAAATTCAATACAGACTATATAATAGTATAATACGAGTATGTTGTATCGGATAAAACTAAATGGGTCATCCAAACAACCAAAACATATTATAATATCTTGGAGGGCTGTATTTTTTTTAAACTCAGACTTAAAATATTTTTTATACAAGAATTATTATTTAATTATTACTAAGTTTCATTTTTTTTTGTTTTATTAATTTTCGAAGTAAAAGTAGTATAATATAATTTATATACACTAAAAAAAACTTGTATCGATTTTTTCTCTCCGAAGACGTCACATTAAACTTTACCTTATTACTATTTACGTAGTACATTACAGTAATTAAGTGAATAGAAAATTATATTTTACGTATATATTTATTTAGTTGTCTATGTTATTCTTAGGCATTATATATTTTATTACAAACTTCAAAGAATTTCATAGTGTGCGTTAGTTTTTTATATTACTCCGACTATACTATGATTAAATAAAACCGAGAATTTTTGATTAATAATATATATTATAAGTACAAAATATATTCTTTGAAACGATGTTATATGTTTACAGAGACTGAAATAAACGAATAATAGGTACACCAACTACAGTAGATATTTTTTTGAAATTGAATCTTTAAAAATTTTCATACTGAAAAAGACAACTTTCTAAAATAATTAAATTCATTTTTTTTTTTAGAAAACTAAAATATTTTTGAAATCACGAAATATTTGGAAACAATGTATGAAGTAATTATGTAGAAAAACTGTGAAACCTAAACATTGTTTAAAGAATTATAATCTGTATAAAACTATATTGAATTATTATTTATAGGTATAAAGTGGTATAACTCAAACCTGTTTTGAGTAATATATGGTATATATATATATATGTTTTCCTCTTATAACACAAATACTACTTTATACGTATCTACACTATTGGTTATTTATAATCATTTCAGTTAAACACAATGTTTTACTTTCAAAACTCCTTAATCGGTAATAAAAATTGATATATAGGAGTAGTTACAGTAAGCTAAACAACAGCATAAAATATAAACAGAAAATTAAAAAAATAAAATATCAGATTATTAATTTAATATATATTCAAAATTAAAAATCAAAATTAAAAAATTAATCTAATTTAAAGTTAAAATTGTGGGTTTTTGGACAATAACATATTACAAACGTCTTCCTTTTGTGACTTTAAGCTTCCTTTACATGTTTTAAAGGGCTAAATCATGTTTCATCTATTTTTATACGATGTATTTCTAAAATAAGTTTTTGAATACATTAAGCCGAAAATGATTCTATATAGCTACAGAAAGTATAGTCTAAAGTTTTAAGAGTTTATTAATGTACTGACGTGAAAATGCTTTCATCATATATAATTTACGTTTCAACTTTCGATTGTATATTGGTTTTTGAAATATTTGTTTTTATAAACTTTCAAGTTAAAGAAACACTCGATGATGGGAGAGTTTGATCGTATAGTGTGGTACGTAACAGGCTTAGTTTCCATATAAATAATATTCGTCTCGTAGAGTGAAAATTCCGAAAAACACAAGATGACTTTCTGTCGTCGATTTATACATTATACTATTTTAATACATATTAATATATATTATTTTGAAATATAATCTTAATGTCCGATATGTCTCGTTATTTGACAAGTTTTTGAGTGCCTTTTAAAATATTGAATTATTTAATTTTTTTTTTTTTATTATTTGTTCAGAATAATATGAATATTTATTAACACATTTGGTAAACTTATAATAATATGTATTGATTGTATAATAAGTTTTAAATTTTAAAAATATTATGCAGATACAAATAAAAGTACAATTAATCAACTCCACCGGACGAATATTGTGTAAATGTTCTTATTTTCATATTTACTTAAAAAACGTGTTCAACAAAAGACGAATATAAAAATAGTTCACAGAAACTGATTTCAATAAAAAAATTAAAATATTTTCCGTTAACGGACTCATTTGTTTTAAACGCGTTTTGTGAAAAAAATTAAAAATACGAATTATGCACGATAACCATACTTATAATAATATCTTTACGTGAACAATATTACTTATGTAACTGATCATAAAATTATATCACTAAGACGCTTTTAGTTCAAAACAAAGTTAGAGTGTGTTGTATAAACTTTATAATATGTGATTTTTGATGTTATTGTACAGATCTCTTAAACATTTCTCAGGCTTTTGACAGAGTATAGCATGAAGGACTTCTGTTCATACTTCGGACATTTTTACACCCTATGCTCTTTTCTTTTAATTAAATCGTACCTTATAGGATGGTAATTTTCAAATATGTTGCGAATCAGCAACCTAATATATTGCTGTAATTAATGCAGGGATACCTCAAGAGGATATTCTTTCACCTATATTGTTCAACATTCATGCTTCAGACCAACCCACAACACCAAATACTCTTGATGCCGACTATGCCGATGATAAAGTAATTTTGTCAATACATACCGATCCAATAATAGCTTCCACTAATTTACAGTCTCATTTAAATCTACAGTCTGAGTGGTATGAAAAATGGTGTGTAAAATTGAACCAAAATAAATCTGTCCATACGACATTTACCCTTAGACATGGTTCTATCCAAATATTTTTGTTAATAATATACCTATTTCGTCCCTCGATACTGTAAAATATTTAGGTTTAATACTTAATAAGAGATTAAGGTAGAACAAATACATTGAATCAAAGAGATTGATTCTTAGTGCTCGCTCTCAGATACTAAAAACTATTTTAATTAAAAACAAATTTACTAGCTTAAACATTAAACTATTAATTTACAAAACGCTCTTGAAGCCAATATGGACCTATGAATTGCAGCTCTGGGGCTCAGTTAAAAAAACGAATTTAAACAAAATACAGGATTTTCAAAATACTACTATTTGCCAAATTACAAACGCTCCAATTTTGGTTACTATTTTAACCATTCACCATGACCTTGTCATTACATCAGTTGAAGATGGAGCTGCAATTTTTTATAAAAGATTCTTTTCTAAATTAGAAAACCACCAAAATCCACTAATAAAAGATTTACATACGCTCACGCTTCCAGAAAATCCTAGACGTAGATTAAAAAGAAAATGGTGACGTGGTCATTTGATTTAAAAAAAAAAACTATAAAATAATAACAAGGTAAGTGTCACCATGACGAAAGCAATAAAAAAAAAAAAGTTTCACCAATGGATGGCTTCTTACTCACGTAATTTCAGTGTATGTTTTTCTTTCCTTTATCATATGTACTTATTGTGCAAAAATGTATAGATTTTATATGTCCTTATGTAAAATTAAATATAAAAATAAAAATATGTGATTTTTCTAATTTCCACTTTTGAACTGTTTTCGAAACCCGTTCATATTGTTTAGGAAAGAAATGGTTTTCGAAAAATAATAGGGTGCTCAGCGTTTATTTTATCCGTGTTCGTCGATTTTCAACAATTGTATTCCCTTCGTGAATAAATATTTTTTTTAAAAATAACAACTTGCATGGATATCAACTCGAATAAATTATAAGAGAGAGATTTTAGTATTGTATTATTATTTTGCATTTGAAATCAATGGTTAATCATTGTATTCGAAAAACAATTTTTAGCAACACAAGTAATTGATAATAGTTAATAAATATGATATAAATAATGTTAAATATTATACATGTTTAAGCTTGAATTACAATTTGTACTTTTAAAAAAATGCAAACATTCTCCGTGTCGAAAAGAAATATACCGACGATTATACCGGATTTAAAAATTTTTTTTTTCAATTTTTGAGTTGTTTTGAATTACGCTGTGAGAAACTACGGAAAAATCGAAAAACGTGTCAATTAAAGTACTGGTTACATACAATTTTCGCTACCGAGACGTAACGAAGTTCATCCAAGAATCACTTCAATACGAAAAAGTGTTCACATAGAAAAAAAAATCATTAGTTGTAAATACCAATGTACTTTATTCACTTAACTCAGAATTTAATATTTTTATTTTATCAAATATAATTATAAACAGACTCTTCAGTCACATATTGGGCGTATGGCATGATAAAATAAATATATTGTTTTTCGCCGTATTGATCGAATTCATGTTTTATTATTTTTATTTTGTAGTATGTTGAAAAATCTTATATGGCGCATTTAATTATTTTGAGAATATTTAGTATGTTCTGAAGTTAGTGATCGACTTTAATAAACAGAAAAAAAATTAGTAGGGACTATAATGTAATGTAAATTCATTGAAAAATATGCTAACAAAATAATAATAATAATAAAACAAAATTAAAAAAGGGCGGTTCGAAAATTCCCGCGTAAAAAATGAATGCCCGAATATTATACGCGTCGCCATAGATACACGTTATTAATAATATATATGACCGATTACAATTTAAATTAAATCAATAAAATACGTTGTATTTCATGAATTCGAAATACCAAAACGTTTCAAAAAATACACAATAATATTTTATTAATAAACAATACGAACACTTGGAACAATTCAAGTAATAATATTACATTGATTGAATAACATATTCGATTTGTAATACTTTGATGTAATTACCTATTTATTTTAAAATACGTTTTTGATAATGAATTACTATTACCGCAGATCATAATTATTGAATAACAATCAACGTTGTTGAATAGTAACTATTTTAGAATATATATTATCATTACAATACAAAACATCGAATGTCTTGCGTAATAGTTTCAAAATGCATAAAAACGTAAAGTACAATATGAAAACTCGCTTAGAATGAAAAGTTAAGACGTATTAGTTTATAAGGGTAATTTGAGTTAAAATAATACAAATTTTATGAGAGTTAAAGCTTATTGGAAACTTTTTTTTTTAAATGTATTTTTTATACTTTGATTACAATTAATGCATTTAATACAATTTTTGTAAAAACTTATATTCTTTGTTGTCATAACTAATTTTATGGTAAAGGATCTTCAAGGGAGGGAGTGTTGTATTGTATGTTTTTCGCAAGAGCCTCATAACAAGATCACGATAGTCATTAAATTTATCCCAAGGAGCTTCTGAGTAACTTCGATTCAGGAGTAAATCTATTTGAAGTCTCTGTCAGCTCTCAAAGAGTCATCACAGAGTTTTTTTTAAGTATCATATACCCCAATTATATGTACACTTGTCTTGTTTTATTAAAATATAACAAGGATTAAATCAAAATCAAGGATTAAACAAGAGTCCCTCATACATAGATATTTTTTCAGGTTATTACTTAAGAGAATTCATAGAATCAAACAGAGAAAATTCCAAGTGACCTCCTTGGGTACTCTCTACTGTTATGTGTATTGACATTATGAACCAATAAACAAATACTTTATAATTATGAAATTTAATTTCGTAACATTACGTAATCATATATAAAGTATGTGTTAAAATAATTGTTTATTCTAAAATTGTTAATTCTTTATTTATAAAAACAAAGAATTGTTCATTGTTAATTGAAATTTAATGTATTTAAATGCGTACACGAGCGTGAATGCGCGGTGCGCGGTGTAGTTTCTTTGTGTTGATGTTAGAGGTAATTTATTCAAAATTAAAAAGTCTTGACGTACATTATCTTCATTATAATCTTAAATATATATACAATACACCAAAAGTTACAACAGACAACATATGTAAGTGAGTTGATGCAATTAAAAAAGTTATTTGAGATTAAACTCTATATAATATGAGTATGTTTTATATTATAGTAAGTTTTTATTAATAAAATTTAAAAAAATTTAAAAGGAACTATGAACTGCATAAATTATTTATAACGAATAACAATAGTTTCAAAATGTCATTCGTTATGAATAGGTTTAATTTATGCAGTTCATGCTTTTGACACAAAAGACATCAAATCTAAATGGCTTTAAATTGTCACGGGTCGTTTGAAAAATTGTAAAATGTTCCAACATTCAATATAATTACAATATTTTGAGATTTACTTTCACAACTATCGGTAATTTCTTCAATTTCAGATCATAAATAATTACATTTAATTACAATTAATTAATTCATAAAAAATTAATTTTATTCATTATCGTTATTATTATTATTATTATTATTATTATTATTATTGTTAATATTATTATTATCATTTTGATATTATTATTATCATTTTGATATTATTATTTATACTATTGATATAAAGGTATTTTGATAAAACTTTCGATAAAAGTATAACGATTTTTTTTTTTTAGATATTTCGTAACAAATAATTATTTTAATAAAGAATAGTTTCAATTGCTTAATACCTTATATTATAAATTAATATAGTATAACAATAAATTAATAATGCACATGATTTGAAATGCATTAAAATTTATTTATTTTTGTATTAATACTTTTTATGATTTTTAATAATAAAATTGTTTAACGAATTCTGATTTAATAAAACTTTCTACGGTAATTCAACACTTCCTAATATTTTTTCCATACTGTTATTAATTTGTGGATATGCTAACCATTATTTTTGGCTGTATATCATTATCATATATATAGCCTTATTAAATGTGTTTTTTTCAAACTTTACTAAGAACTGTAATACTTTATATTTCTTAAGTTTTGGTACACTAGTAAAATCACAAAATGATTTTAAAGTTTTACGTAGTGATAATAATCTAAATAAATAAAGTAATCGTGTACTTTTCAGTGAATATGGGTCGTAATTTGCAAAATAAATTTTAATAATATCTATAGTAAGATTTGATTTGAAAAGTTTAACGCGTATGATTCATTTAATTTCTATATTTATATTCATTTAATAGAAATATTATATTTTGTTTATGAGTCATCAAATAATCAAAACTTTATGGTATTATAAAACGTTCGATTGTTGTTGTTTTGTTATTTTAAATTGTTTAAAATTAATTAATTATACGAATGAATCGGACGTTGTTCGAATAAAGCCACGTTGGTAAAATTTTAAAACCATGAAATATCACAAATTTATTAAAATAAACTGTTTTATTAGTTTTCTTTGTTGTGGAAAATAAAATTAATTCAATTTATAAAATAATAATTATCAAATTTTACCGAATATTTATAAGTACATTAAATTTAATCAAGCAATCGGTACTTGTGTATTATTGCCCCAATATGGGGAGTAAACATATTATCGTCTCGTCAAATTTTACTGTATTCCAAATAGTTATATATAAAAATCAAATGTGTTATCGATAATTAAAATAAGACAAAATTTAATTAATTATTAAGTGCATGAATTGGTTGGGCATATTGGTATTTTACATGTGGATCGTATAAAACATTGTGATCTTGACGCGTCATTAGAAGCAGCTGTTTCTCGGAGAGTTATTTCGTTGCCCTATGAATTTTTCACAACCGTAAAAACTCGTACGTTTCACTAAATGATTATAATAGAATTAAATAGGTCAAAATGACTAGCGAAAATCGTATGGCACACAAAACAACACTAGGTATCAGTGTAATGATATAGTAGTGTGCGATCAATTACTTCAACAGCGATAAAATAAAACTCTGGTTGTTTGCCCGTTTGGTCGTAATAACAGTAAAATGTGCCAATGTCTACCAATAACGGTAGGTGCGAGAAACGATATTTCATACCATATAAACTTGTATATATTCCGTAGCATGATAAATTGTATAGATTTATAGTTTTTATAATAAAATCGACAAATAACCAAAGTTCTTGTACATGTATATTCAAGTGAAAATCACGATTTTGAGAATGTCGATAAAATAATGCCGTACTCAATATTGCCTAGTGTTTACGAAAACAACTGGTTTAATTTTACAGAAATTCAAATAGGTTAAATTTACTGGGTTATGTGAATATTTTTATCGTTTTCCAATTTATAGGAAAACTCGATATTTTTAATAATAATTAGTAACGAATAATGATGTGCATGTGATTGTTAAGTAAATTAATCACGAAGTTACCTGACTGTATGAATTTATTAGAAATTAATAAAAAGTGACTTTTTTATTTTAAAAATGATTTTTTTTTTTTGCTAAGTATTCTAATAAATTATTTAATACCGGTTGATACCACTATGGAAATTATTGTTTTTATTTGAAGTTAGTTCAGTAATAATAATATTGGTAAAGTAATTTGTGATAATGGCCTGTGACGGCGAAGCAGCGGAATTGACGCGTGGGCGGCGCCGTTACCGATTTGGCGGTGGTTGTATTGGATAGGTGTAGTTCGGCTACTGCAAATTTATTATACAAGCATTCGTTTGACGCGCTGTCGGGCACAACGGGCGTGTGTTGCCGCTGTGAAAACGTCGCTTATATAATGATATATTATACAATTTCAATACGGCGGCAGCCATGACCCGAAAAATGATAGTCGGATGTAAATTTTGTGAAGGAGGTGTATTATATTTTATGTATACACACACACGCACGTGTATACGTGCATTAAGCCGTGCAGTAGACGACGAGTGGCGGTGGTGCAGGCGAACGAGTATTAAAAATCGATCGGAATCGTCAAACGGCGTTCGTTCCGTTTCGACCGATAAAACTCGAAAATTCATCGTCCTGCCAGAAAAACGTCCTCTCGGAGGCAGTAGTTACTATATACATTAATTGCAGCCGAACGCGGACCGTTAATTTGCAGATTGCCCCTAAATATAACGACAACGCGTTTTAGTTATGACTGCGAAAAAGCTCTCCGGTGCCTAATTATTCGATGACGTGTGCGATAAATTACCAATCGAACGTGACGTATGGAATGATTGAGAGGCTGATATAGTTTGACATTATCGCCGTCCTCGTCTGGACCAACGCATAAATTATAATGGCCACCGAAAATGCAACGCCGTATTATACGAGTAGAAAATCTAACGCCGTTATTATGACTGATAATTTTGTGTCATAAAATAAATACGGCGAGTTATTTTATCGTTCGCATTAAGTCGATACTATGTACTCCACCAGTCGATCAAACATATACAATGGATGAGTTATTCTCCTTTGCCTGATTTTCCGCCTCGACACAAAACCATACTACCACGACAACTGCACATTATATTACAGTCAGGTAAATAGTCTCTAAGTTAAACGCGTGTATGGAAATATTGGTCTCACTGCGAGTGTTTGAGAGGAAACAAACCGATTTTAAATCGTGTTGGATTTAGTTTTATAATACACACATTATCAACACAACGTTTTGGTCGATTTCATTATATTTTACGCCGAACAGGTTTCAATTGTATGCAACTGATCGATTCGTTGATTATAAATTTCGTAACAAGAAACGGTACGACGGTTTTAAACAAATAGTTACATAATTGATTAAATTACGCGGAGAAAAATATTCCATTGTATTTAAAAAGTTTAAAGGGATAAAGGTCGTGTATATATGTACATATATATATTTAGACCACTGTAAGGCCGTGACGTTCTGTATTTTTTTCTACCTCGTTTTTGCGGGTATCTATTTTATATTACGACGTGCGTATGGTGTACTCGTCCCAGAATATTTTTCAGGCTGACGCTACTTTATTACAATATACATAATATTTATATAGATTATCTCGTTATCATAAATTATGCATAATTCTAAAAGCCCGGACTTTCTATACATATACGTATACCTGAAAACAGTTTCTGATATGTATGTATATATATATATATACATATAACGTTCGTGTGTTCGATAAAACATTATAAATCTCTGTCGCCAGAAGCATTGTTAAAACCGATATTTTACCGGGTCTGCCGTTCCATCTCCCGCCGACCAACCCGTTACTTCGCGCGACGCGGACCCATGTCAAATCCGCGTGTTAGCCAACAGCCCAAAGAGACGGGCACGACGACGATGACGGCGATGACGACGACGACGATGATTCCATTTACTTAGGACGGCCGAGCAACGATCCGTTAAACCTTTCTCGGTCACCGTCCAACCGTACGAAATCACTGGCTCGCGTGTCTGTACACCTTGGCTCGTCCGAATCCCACGAAAGTGCTGTTGTCCGGTTCACGTGCATCGTGAGAACCTTGTCCGAGCTTGCTCGTTGCCTCATTACGAACAGCACAATCGACATCGGTATGTTTTGGGACGAGCGCATCATACGCATGACATATTTACTTAATATTATGTACGTTTAAGTCGTAGGATTAAATAATTGTTAGGTTTGCACACACATAGAAATCTACGTGTTAAATGTTATTCACGTACAGTTCGTGGGTACTAAAACCTACAAGTCTCGCATGGGTTGGATTACGTTCAATTATATACGCGATATTAATACTGAATTTAAACTAGGCATGTGAATATTTAATTTTATGTGCGCGAATATATCATACAGTTCTAACGCGTTATTTAAAAATACACATGATTTATCTAAACGTTTTGGCTGTGATTGAATGATATTTCAACATAATTCGTGTATCTCTCATAATATCAATGTCGTAGTACGATTTTATAATTATATTTAATTTGTGTTATTTGTTAATTATATTCCTTAAACACGTTTTGACAATAGTCGATTCTGTTTTTTTTTCTTGGTAAATTTAATTTTTGATTCAATAAAAATATTCGAGACCGAATTACGAATATTATTATTATTATTATTATTATTATTGTTTTTTTTTTTTTTTTTTTTTTTTTGGAAATTTTTAAATACGTGTTTAATAAACCGACTGGTTATTATATATATATATATATTTTTAATAATGAAATTTTATACAAATCCATACAAATTCATATACATATCGATACATTATGTTGAGAAATTTCTTGGTTTTCCGATATACCAATCTCAGAGTACAAAATATAACGATTTGAATACAAACGCATTTTCAACATTTTTTGGTTTTTTTTTTGCCTCTTAATATTGTTTTTTAATGAAATTAATGTGTGGTGTAAATTTAAAAGTAATTAAATTGATTAACTTTGCATTATAATTCACTTTAACTAAATCGCAAAGGGATTAATAAATACGCTGTAGCTATTTATATTTTCAAATATTTTATTAACGATTTCGTTAAAGAAGTACATTAATTAGTACTGGTAAGTAATTTTCCGGGTGTTTAATTAGTCATAAATTGATTATATTGATCAGACACTAAAATAAAGTAGGGATCGTATATAAATCACAAATAGGTAATTTCAAAGTACCCTAAACATCACACATCTGAGGCCACAAATTACTTATTGGTTACACTTCAAAACAAAATGTAACAGTAGACAATTTTTTAAAATATTTTAACGATACGGCCTTCGTTTAAAATCATTAAAAGTTATAAACTCTAGAATACGCATGTAATATTCATATATTATATACATAGTCGAATGTGTATTTTATGCATTTACTATAGGTAATAAGTATTGTTAACCACTTCAGATATCTTGTAGGTGTAATTCTGAAACACAAAACTTTCAATAATAATATGGGGACAAGCAAACGTGTCTGCCCCTTTGTGAAAACTGATGTTATTTGTTATTAGATAAAATTTTGAAAATAAATATTTATTCCCAAAATTATATACTTTACATAAATGGGAGGATAGTAGAGGGGACAAAAAGTTCCACGGGTGTATATATTAATTTATTTCCCCATTAAATTACAACCAAGCGCCAACGTCTACGAAGGATCCCATGCAAGTGAATATAAAAGTATTTAATTGATAATTACACAAATTAAAATTAATTATAGTTTCTACTACGTCTAATATTTTGTACTTATGTCATTTTAAAACATTTTAGATTTCTCGTACACTTACACAGGTACAATATCCCGCAGGGTGAAAAGATACTACACACCAGATTTTAATTACATTAATAGTGTAAATGTAAACATATATATATATATATAAATTTATTTATATATCTATGTATGTATGGCAGGGAATGGATACTTATACATTAGTATTTATGATTGTCTTATAACGTCGACAATTGCAATTAGAGTTGTAAATTTCACAGCTTACAGACAAGGGGACCTTATAGGCAACGACGCAGAGCTTGTAGACTACTCTCACGGGCAGAGCGCTTCAAAACTATTAAATAATATCGGGAACATAAATTGAATTGCTAAAATTAACTGAATACCGAGGGTGTAATTTATGTTTGGGAAAACCACTGGTTATAGAATTTGGAATGTAACCTTCTTTAAGGAAAACTATTTAGGAGTTGTAACTTATCCGAATGCTCTGGACCGGTCGTGGTGAAGAAAATGGCGGGCGGTTTTCGGGGAGTTATGACATTCTTTTTCCACGTGTAACTTTACTAATTGTTTATGTTGTAAGTGCTTCCTCGACTACAAACTTTAATTTGAAGACATAGTAATAAAGTTTGACCAAATTTCTAAAGTCGAATTCATTTTCAACATTATAACTCACGTTGCTTTCCATCATTTTATTTTATTTATATTTACTACTTGGGTAAAATACACTCATTCGTCGACGATAGTACAATTTATAATATTATTAAATATATGAACTACCCGCGTGAAATTTATGTGCTGTATAAGTGTCTAAACTCCTATTTTTTATTTATTTTCCGATTTTTAAATCTATACAAAATTACACTTTTCTCAACGTAACACAAACTCGTATTATTTTAAAATTAATTCTCGTTCTTAGCACTGTTTTTACACACACACACACACACAATATATATATATATATAGTAAAAAAATCACCTAACCACGTATTTCTAGATTGAAAAACAATTAATTTATTAATGTATTTTCCAATAGTGAGAATAATAGTTATGTAAATATTGATAATGGTATGCAAACTATTCAGACCATCTGTCCGTGTTCATTAATGGAAATTGAACTGTGTATATACCTAAATTATAATATTTAAATTGTGTACAGTCTACAATAATATAATACCTATATAATATTTCGATGTTGTTTTACTGTGTTTTTAAGAAGCTGCGTGCAATTATATTTAATTTAAAAATATTATGTTTTCATTAAATGTTATTTAACATTTAAGAAATTCTAAGAAAACGATACCTCTATTTAATTTGAAATTTTTATTTTAAAATTAATTTTATAAAGAAAGTAATAATAACATAAGTAATCTATAGAATAACGTAAAATACGTGATTAACATGTAATATGGTGGTGGTGAAAAAGTAAATTTTAAACTAGAAGATTTATGAACAATGTTAATTAACAAAATGCAAATTATGTATATTTCATGTGTGCTTTTAACGTAATTAATACAATATAATAATTATTTTAAAATATAACATGCGTAGCTGTAAAATATTTTATACAAATTATGGTTTTTTTGTATATTATTACGTTTATTATTTTATGTTGTTATCAAAACTCCGTATAATATAAATTAATTCACCTAGCCATAAACATGTTTGATGACATTGGTACAATTTTTTGTGGTCAAAAAATAAATAATGTACTATTGTACTAATGTACATATTGTCTTCGACGTTTAACTTATAGCATTCAAAAACAAAATTAGAAAATGTGTTAAATGAAAATATTATGCTAATGTTTCGTTAAAAATTAATTTAGGCTTTGTAAACTTGATGTAGGTACAAACAATTTTTCGTGTATTCCATTTTATCGACAACTACATAATATTATTTTACAATCGAATCTATTTATGCAAACATTAATAGACGTTGGTTCATCTTTAATTCCCGGGAAAAGTATTCAAGAATAAAACATGATGTGTCTTGTAACACGCGTTACTATTTTCTACGGGCTCCGGTGCTCATATCATGCTCGTTAACCTTTTTAATGACCATAAAACTACACGACCGTTATTCAAGTCGTGAAAATGTCAGTGTTCTGCGATATTTTTATTTATACGAGGAATATTATAACTGTAGAATATTAAACGTCTGTTTATAAATCGAAAGTGCCTACTTGATACCCGGTCGATTGAATAGCACTTACGTTCTACTTGTTATTATCCGTTTATCACGACGTTGAAAAACCGTTTCTTCTATAAAATAATAACTTTCTTCTTTATTGAAAATAACATTAAAGACTTATAAAAATTCAGTTATACGATAATAAACATTAACGTAACTGTACGTGTAAATAATATTATTATGCACACGTGCACGTGTTTTTATTGTAAACTATTTAAATTATTTGTCTTAAGTTTTAAAACGTCTATAAAGTTTCTTAATTCCGCCGACTTATAAAAATATAGACATAACATAATATACAATAATTGTTAAATGAGCTGGATTATTTTCCTAAAAATATTGTTCGTGCATATTATACAAGATTATATTACATTAATTATTTAATTCGTTCGTACATTTTGACGTATGGTATTTTATCTATTATATTAATTAATAGAATATGCTACGAAGTTTTACCCTCAAATACTCTCTTAAAAAAATGAAGTTATCAATGTAATTTACTCACAATATCGAGCGTCTAACAATTATTTTTTTTTACTTTTAAGACTAACTGCGTAATATTGAGGTAAAAAAAGCAAAAGGAAACGTTATTCCATAAAAAAATATTAAATACTACATAATTATTAGAATCAATTAATTGTATTTCGCTTTATAGAATAATTTACTAATAAAACTGTGATTTTCAATAATATCGATATTTATGCAAAATCATTATAATAAAACTCTGAAAGAAAATTGCCAGTGTCTTTGAAATTAAATTATAGGATTCTATTCTAACAGTTATATGTATTTGACAAAAAGAAAAAATCTGACGAAATCGAAAAAGTATACGATTTATTTGATCAAATTAACATTTAGTCGTGTTTTAATTTCTTGAAAATGCCATTGTCATTGATGGGATTTTAAATGTCAACAGTTTAAAAAACAGCTCGTTATGCTTTAATATACCAATATTTTACTCTGGTTAGTCATTTATTTTAAAAGAGAGGCTCAAATATATGTTATCTGTTCACGCAAATATCTATTGTTCTAGAAATTGATCAGATATTGTGAAGTTAAGTATAGAACGTTAATGGTCGCCGAAGATTATTTAGCTGTAGGAATGAATTTAAAAAACCAAAATTAAATTTTCTTACTGTTATCCATTTTTTTTTTTAATAATATTTTTTTTTTTAAATTGTTATTTATATGGGTATATTATTTGTGTAGTAGTAATGTGTATTTAATTTAGAAATGATAAAGGAAATCGAACATGAGAGCAAATGGATGCTTGCGAAAGAAAATAAAACTGACTATTGTAAACAAATTTCTATTACTTCTCAAGAGAATAATAGGTTTTAAATTAAATATTCTAAGGTCCCTTTGGGAACATCTATTCTTATACTTTTATCATTATGTTACGTATCTCGTAACCTTAATTACTATTTTTTGCTTTGCTGATATTGAAGTTATCGCAAATTTTTTTTCTTACGTAGATATAGACATTGGCATATATCTGTGAGATTCGAACTTTATATAAATAGGATTATAGTGACACTTTCATTATGAATTTATAGGCGAAATGATAAACGCAATACTTACGTTTCATTATAAGTATAATTAATAAATATATTATTATATATTATAAGTAGTTTCGAGCGAATTATTAGTGTAATAGCGATCGCAATTACTGAGTTATGTAATATATAAATATGAATATTTCGCTGCCTTGTCAAGCACGTAATTTAATCGCGATGGAAAAATATTTTCGTCTACGTTTGTCGGAACGGACGGTTGATTATTGTCGTCTCAGTGGCAGACATGAGTCGTATATACATTCACACAGACCGTTTCAAACCGACTTTATTATTTCCACTTCAATAATCAAACGATAAGTGGCCAAGACAATAAATCGATTTTTCTTTTATTTATTTTGGCTGAAATGAAAATGTATGCTTTCGGCTTAATCAGAATATATTTTCTTTCTTCTTTTTTTTCTATTCGTTCACAACGACGCATGGCCCTAAATTATAATTAATTTTTTGAGTGAAATAAAATAACACATAAGGATATATTATAATAAAATAGTTGGAAAATAAATAGACATTCATTTTAAATTTGTATGATATATTTACAATCGTTTTAAAAAATAAATCCATTTATGTATGTACTGGTATAGACTTTGATATGAAATATTGTGTACAATAATTTCATTTAATTTCATTTGTATTTATTATTATTATTATATTAATATTCAAATAAATTAGACATATATACATGGCATGTGTATACAACATACTTTATTAGCCTTGTTGATAAAAATACAATATGCCTATTATTTGATAGTATTGATGTTTTTATCTTATATTTGTTACTAATTTTATTTGAGGAAATTCACTTGTCAGCTGCACAGTCCGGATAACTCCAATAAATGAATTGAGATATCTGTTCACATTAGTGACAAAAAGAAGTTAGAGGAGCTCTCCGTAGCACATTTTTTTCGATTTATTCACCAAGCGTTTTCCCTCCGAAATGAAGTTAAAAAAAAGGCCTAAGGATTTCCCTCTGCTTTGCATTACGTTACAGTTACTTGAAATTCCACTAAACAGAAAGAGGACGAAATAAATCTAAATTTGCTACCTAACAAAAAAAACGGATGAGGGTAGAAAAGGTCTCACACGGGGGACTGTTTTGTGTGGCCTGTTTGATTACACGGTCTCTCACGTACTTTACATGATATACGTATAATGTTCTTCCGGATTTAAAAATTCTATCTAACGATATATGATATAATGACAAATATCAGCTTTGAAATTATTATTTTGATCAGGTACGTGTATCCGGTAAAAACGTATATGATAATGTGACGTGAGTATATATAATATATAGACGATTTTTTGTCATCTCTGAATCTGTGATAAGATATCTATTTTTTTCTTTAAATTTAAAAATATATAAAGTATAAATAGTATTAGAATTATTTTCTGCGCGGCTCCTAATATAATATAAATTCTACCAATTGTATTTCAATTTTTTGTAAAATTTATAAAAAAATATTATAATAACCATCTATAATCGTAGACCTCCAAAAATGTAAAAAAAAGTACGAAGTTGAAAATCATTATTAAGTAATTAGAAACTATAATATTTTAAATAGATTTTGTAGTATGAACAGTTCTATTTTCGTTATCATTATAAAGGAAAAATTATGATTTCAATTAAATTTTAGTAAATTGCCATAATAAAGTACTAAATGCAATTTCCCCAAAGTAACATACACAAATGTTATCAAATGATCAGTGTATTAAGGAAAGTAACTATTAAATTTGCAGTTAGCAGTGATTACTGAATATTATCCATAGGGATATTCAAAAGAAATTTAAACCCCTGTAATAGTTTTCTGAACTTAATACCTAAACGTAATTAAGATAATTTAAATTAAAATCTCGTTAATTAATTTTAAATAAAATAATAACCATTTAATCGTTATTCGACACATCTTAAATTCCAGATAATTTTATTGCTTAGGATTTTATATAATTCAACAACCAAAATTATACTTATTAACAATTATACATTTATCGGGATTAATGTTAATCACTTTTTTTGCCATACATATTAAATGTATACAATCATGAAAGAATATTTTATAGTTAATTTTATTATTTACCAGTTTAAATTTATGTTATGATAAATCACAAATGTTTTTATAAAATATGAAAAATTAAATTTGCAACAAAAATTATAAAATCTTATGTTTTATAATTATTATTCTTTATAGAACACGATTGATTAACGCACGATTATATGCTTCTTACCAGGAAATATCGAAAGAAGAACGAAAGTTATTCGAAAATTAATCACATTGTTTGCGAAACATTTCGTATCGAGCGAATATTATCAAGATTAAATTTTAAATGATATCATATTAAATTAAAAACAAAATTTGATAAAAATAAATTATAAGTTGTGTTTTTATAGTTTTTAGTTTCGTTCACATCGAAAAGTGACATTAAGAATGAAAATAATAAGTGAAATGTATTATTTTAATTGATACTGCAATTTTGAATAAAATTTTATATATTCGTTTTCCAAACAATGCTTATCTAAACCGGTTTTTTCTTATCGTATTTTTTATGCAGTAAAACACGTTTATATAATACGTATTTATTTGTAGTACTTACAGTACTCGCAGTAGTATACGAGGAGAGCTCAGAGTTTGTAAAAAAATCTGTTATGTTTAATTTCACTTTTGTCGATTTATTTTTCATTAAATATTTATATAACATATAGTAAAAGTGAGTTGTTGACAGTTAAATTTTTATTTTTATTTCAACAGGTAAATAAAATATTTGTAATGGGATAAGCAATGAGTCTAAAGAAGTTTGCGTATTTTCAAAAAGTATCATAATTTTGTATTTCATATATTTATTATTCTTTTAATTTTGATAAACGTGATTGGTTGGTTATTCAATGAAGATCATTATTTCATTTTATTAATTTTATATTCAGGTCATAAAATATCGACCGAAATATACTGTCGTGTCGGTCTATAGGGCTTCTCGTTCATAGTAATCAATAACAATGGGAAAACGAACAAGACGGAATGTCCGATGTATTTTTTCTCTTAATGATTAACTTTAATAATATTTGTATTTCTAAGAATATCGCCAAGAACGTGATTGAAAACTCGAATTTCTCGGTAATAGAAACTGAGCTGGACCAAAATATTGTTGAAAAAATATAATGTGGTAAGTAATAGATATATAATGATAATATATAATAATAAGCTGATGTAAAAATATACTTTGATGTTTCAATAAATTTATAATAAAACGTAACAAATAATTGTTGAAAACTTATCTGTCTCATTCGTCCAACGGTTATTCGTATTTGGTTTCTGTTTAAAGATTAGGTGTGTATTTCAAAGACTTGATGACATTCGACAAAAACATGGACTTTAGAACCCATTATTTGATGAAAACATCAGAAAATGTAATTGTGATAGGATGCAATATTAAAATATTGCTTAAAAATCGCAAAATATAATAAGTAAAAAAGTACATTCCTAAAACCGAATGGTAGTACAAATAAAAATAAAGGACCAATTTAACACAAATATTGTATCGACAGTGTTCCTATATGGATCGTAGAGCGCACATACATTATTAGCTTATTGAAATAAAGAGTAAATACAGTCGTATATAATTGTGTGAAGAAGTGAGAGAATAGGAATAAATATAAAGACAGGTAACAATTGTTTATTTGCACAAAGATCACATAATTATTATTTTATAGTATATTTAAACACACCTGTTGAAGTGGCCGAAATATTGAACAAATATTGATTATTTTTATCAAGATATTGTAAAGTTCGTCATCTTTTCCATTGAATCTGCAAGTGTAAATGAATCATAGTTTATATTATGTCGTTATTATTAAATTAAAACATTTCATTGTGATGTTGCATATATATGTTGTTAACTCAATTTTCTTTATCTACCCATCCTCCAATAAGCAAAAAAAAACTTGAACAAGTCTCCAAAAATTTGAAAATTTTCATAAACGGTTCATGCCAATCAATATTTTTTTTATAATTTCATATTAAGTAGTAGAAAAGTGGTCCATTTATTAATCTCGTGCCCGTGATAATAATGAAACGTACCACTAAAAAAATTTTTGTTTCAATTTAAATACGTGCGGCGTTTCATTTGCTCAAATACACTTTATGTAAATTTCATATTCAGATAAAACGTTCATATACACATATATGTGTTATATAGTATGTGTAATAAATTGAAAAGTTGGCTTAGTTAAGCGTAGGAGTTTATGTTTGTGTGTTTGTTGAGTGCTTTTTTTAAAAAATATTTTAGATTAAATATTATGTTACTATATATAATAGGAGGCAGGCAATCTGACGATTTATCAGTAACGTGAGGGAATTATTATTCAGATCATTATCAGAAAATAAATGCTAACACGTCATACTCACTTGCATATTAATTATTTCGCAAATACGTGAGTTATAATGTAGTCTTGCAACCCATGTAAACTACTAAAACATCATTTTTAGTTTATAATTCAATTAGTATACGAAAACAAAATATTGAAGTCGACTGAATCAAGAAAACGGAGACTGGAAATAGAAAAATTTAAATAAAACCGAAAAACACAGCTATATGGGATACGTATTCAGTAAACCTACTGCTCAATCGATTTATAACAAGATGGTTTTTCTTTAATATTTAACGTGCAAATTTTCGGTTTTTTTAAAATCTGTATTAATAAAACTTATTGAGAGGTACAAATAAAACAAATTAATTGTATAATTTGCATGCATATTTATCGAGAAACGTTTTGAAATACGTTACTATAAACGGTTAATTATTGTTAATATTGAAAACATTTTAAAAAGAGATTAACTGCTTTTAAATATTTGTTAGCAGTTAATAAATACTAGTTAATATTATTTTAGTTGAGATTTTTTATTTATACGACAAACGTATTTGAATAAATAAATACATAAATAACTTATAACACTTTATTTCTCATTTCTGGTACTATTCGCATTATGAAGAAAAATGTTAACAATTTTTTATCTTTTTTTTTTTTTTAAATATATAATAAGAATTGATATAAGTTATCTTCGAAATTGAAATAATGTTTTCGCAAGTTAAAGCTTATTTTGTTCGCCACGTCGTCAATGCGAATTTCGGAATGAAATATGGCAACGAGTAATGAAGCGAAGTAAGTCAGTGTATACAATATATATCTTAATGCACTGTACGTTGACATTTTCAAATTGCCACCCTTTCACTCTATTTTGCGTGCGCTTCTGAGTTCTTTGGCAGGTAGCCTAAACAATTTAGGATAAAACATTTTATCCATTGGCGCGAGTCCACGGTTTTTGGTGTGTGGTGATCGGGGGGGAGGGGGAGAAAGCAAAGAAATGCAACGTAGATAGAGATAGGGAAGAATGGTGAAAAAAACAAACATATAGGATCCAGTGTGAGAACAAAAATATGAGAAAAACGGAAGAATAATAGGATTAAAAGAGAGAACATAAAGCTGTATACCTCGAGTGTAATTTTATGTGTCACTATTAAATATATATAAATATATTTAATGAGATAATATAATATCAATACCGCGTCTCTTAGTAGCTGATTGATGGGGCTGAACGCTGAGGTAAAGACCGATTTTATGCATATATTAAATTTGTTATTAACTTTATTTTGAGAAAGTAAGCTAAACCTTATAATCATATTATATTATTTTAGTTTACGTGACTACAAATTTGTTTCTATCGATGTTAATAGGTATAAAAATGAAAAGAAAATATGAGGATGATGTATTATAATGGTAACAATATTTTTATATCAACTAAAGTAAAAATAAATACGTTTACTTCGAATAATAAACTCGAAGTATGTTTTTAAAGATAGTGATAAAATACCTATTTTACCTATTTTAATGTTCAATGTATTTTACGTTGTATTTGAATTTTAGCAATATCATAGAAATTATTGGGTGGTATTAAATCATCGAATTATAATATATGAAACACGCAAATATGATTTAGTATCGCTGTTATAATTTCCGATTAAGAGCATAGCTTAATAAACTACATACATATTATAGAGCTTAATAAGACTTCTTAATAAGTATTTATTATCGTTCACTTTGTTTTAGTTACAACAATATAAACACACATATATATATATATATTTTGAAAACACTACAATTCATGAAGGTTTATGATAATTTTATTATGAATTCGTGACAATTTTGAAAACTTTAGATAATGTTAGTACCAATACATTATATATTACTATAGTTAATATTATCTATACATTTAAAATAATCTTTAGAAAATGTACTAACATATACGTGTTTATTTTTCTTCTTTTTTTTTTTATCGAAAAGACATAGTATATAGACATAGACGTATAAGACATATCTTTGCCAATATTTTCACATTTGACTCGTAAAATATTGAAAACAAATTATTGATTTTTCAACAAAATAAGGAATACATATATATATATATATATATATATCTTTAGATTTATATTGACATATTTCAATTGTCAATAAACACAATACACATGCTTAAATAATAACATGTTTTCATGATAGGTGTATATTTTATCATAAAACAACGAATTATTTTTTTATGACAATATATTTATAGGAAATTTCATTAATAGTACAATGTTAAAATAAATAATAAAAAAAAACAAAAGAGTAAAAAAAGAAACAATAAATTAATACCTGTTCTTAATAATAATAATTATTATTATTATTATTATATATATATATAAAGCCAACGAGTATTACAAAATAAAAAGTATAGAGTTGTTGTACGGAATTTGTTTATTTAAAATTAAAATAAACTGTGAAAAATAGGATCAAGTAGTTTTTGTATATTTATTTGTTCAATTTAAATGATTACTGCATTATTGACATAGTTGTGGTCGTAGAATCGGAAATAGACCAATAAAACAATACGTTCAAACTGCTTTGAGTTTATTTAATCATGCTATTTGTACTGTAATAACTGTTTAAGCAATTTCATCCAATTTAGACAAGCCTATTGCTGTGTGCGCACAAACTCGAAGACTACATCGGATTTAGTGAAAACAAACATTTTCTTTTCTTTTACTCCTATTCAGAATTGACTAAATTGGAATTTGAACAAAATTTCGTTATAATTTATTATAGTAAAATAGATATTAGATCCGTTTAATCAAAATAGATAACATACATACATGTGTTTTAGATAATCATTTTGATAATTGTACATTTGAACGTGACACACAAGTACAGGGTTTAAGTTCAAAATGATTCATCTGATTTTAAATGCTTATATATTTTTAATTTTAAAGTTTAAAATAATATATAATACGTTAGAAAAAAGATAAAAAGTTATATATATATTATATATATATATATATAAACTATAGAACTTATATAACTTTATATAACTATATATGTTCTATTTGGGCTCCTTTGATCACACGAACAACATCTAGTCGGTAGTCTAACTCATTCCATACTTGTCTGACAATGTTTTCAGATATATCCATGTGTATAATTTTTGGTCTGACGTTTCGGACTCATTTCAGAGTCCATCCTCAGAGCGTAGTTACTGGTCGAGTGTTGTAACTATTCTGATATAGTATATTTATCATATAGTATATTTATGTTGTATAGTTACAACACTCGACCAGTAACTACACTCTGAGGATGGACTCTGAAATGAGTTCGAAACGTCAGTCCAAAACTACACACATGAATATATCTGAAAACATTGTCAGACAATTAAAAATCCATGAAAGTTTCAACACATTCATATCATTCCATACTTGTTGTAGCATATATCCTATAACTGATTACACCGCTGTTTTAACTCGATTTTTCCCCTTGTCTAGGGTATAATGGCAATGGTGATAAGTACACAATATCTTAGTATCACAAAAGAAATAATCAAATGGCGTGAGATCTGATGATCTAGGAGATCAGCTGCAAAGTGTCAAGTAATTACGCCCATTGCGACCAATCCTAACCCAATGGTTAGAGAGTATTTTATTATAAAGCTACGTACATCAAAATGCCAATGTGGAAGATTTCCTTCTTGTTAATAAATGTAGTCGTTCTAATCGTTGTTTAATTGCGAACGAAACCAGGTTTGAAGCATTTCCAGGTAATATCTACCATTTACTGTGTTTTCAATAAAAAATAAATGACTATAGACCTGTGTAATTAATATAACACAGAAC
Source organism: Schlechtendalia chinensis (assembly GCA_019022885.1). Classification (NCBI taxonomy): domain Eukaryota; kingdom Metazoa; phylum Arthropoda; class Insecta; order Hemiptera; family Aphididae; genus Schlechtendalia; species Schlechtendalia chinensis. Next base: position 4,780,532 of record CM032341.1, read on the forward strand.
ACATTAATTTTACGTGAGTCACGCTCGTATTCGATTATGGCATGAGGGTTGATCATATTTTATATATGAACGTTGTGGCGGTTCATCTCACCACTTAAATGGAAAATTGTTTCGTCATTGATAACTAAGCGATAAGCAAAATTTTCATCCTACATAGCATTCTGCATAAAATTGCTAAAATCGAGTAGTTTTAATTTGTCGTTGGCTTATATAGCTTGTAAAAACTGCAACCTGTATGGTTTCATAATTAAACGCCATCTTAAAACCTGCTAAACAGTTGTCTAAGGGATTTTAAATTCTCGACTTTCGTGATTGGTTGACTTATATGGGCTACGTTGAAAATTCTCTCTAATTCTTTCCACATTATCCTCGAGTACGCGAAATCGGGACATTGATTTTGCCTTTGCACAAACACCCTGTATCTTAAACTGTTTATACCATCGACGTATACTTTAAACAGTCGGTGCATCGATCTGTAATGACAACAAAAATTGCGTTGCACAGTTACTACCGTTTCACATTTTAAAAATCGCAACAAGTAAAACGTTTTTTGTTGTCCAATCAACATATTCGCTGCACTAATTTATCGTCGTAAGCGAAAATTTAAAAATAACCAACTAATGACATTTTAAAACTTGAGATTATCCTCTATTAATTAGTATAACATGTGATAAAACAAAGTAATTAATTACCCATTATATAACTATTTTAAATCGAACGAATCATTTTGAATAACTCTGTATAATACAAATATCCAACATAAAACATTCCAAACAAATATAACTATGAATATTATTACATAATTTATTCTTATGGTATAGAAAAAAATATATATTTAATATTTCTTTCATTATTACTTCTATGTTATTATATTATTATTTATATTCTATACGTTCGTCTTTGGTCATATTTTATAGGAATATTTTAGTGTGTCGGTAGTTACGATGATCATGTTAATACTATTGTTTATACATCTGTGTGATTTGACGAAAAGATAAAAGCGATTCTACATCTGAAGCAATCGTTTTTGCACTACAGGGTAATACGTCACTTTGACCGTCATCCCTTTTAAATGTCCAAGTGCACGAACGCCTAAAATGAGATTTGTACATTGAGAAAAGTCACGCACAAATATATCATAAAATACGTACGTACTCTGCTTTATGTTTGTTGTATAAATTTGCAGGAACATTTCATTTTGCCGCAACCAATGAATGCGCACTCTTTTGACCTTTTTATTCTTCAATAAGATTATATTGTTTAACGTAAGACACGACTCACCATTATTAATGTAAGTATAGACGTGTTTGTGAAACGAATAAATTATCATACAAAAAACATTCAATATCGATATCATATTATAGTTTCATGTCAAACGCGCCATATTCGATTAATTCTGTATTCGTCAATCACGTTAGGTTTATACTAAAATTATTCTAAAAAAGCGATGGTCCAACAAACATATCTATTTTTTTTATACGTAGCTTGCTGTATACTCTCGTGTTTTCAATGGTTTGGTCCGTACACTTTTTTATAGTGTCTACGCGGAAAACGTAAAAAGCACTATGTGCATTGAATTATAACATCATTATTATTATATGTCCGATATTAATTGACTGTTGTTGAAGATTTGTGTGCTTTGGTCTAGCCGTTCACTATTTGTGAATATTTGTTGAATATTACAATCAAAATCATACTCGCTATATGTTCTGTTATTACAATATTGTGTAAATAGTTGTTTGAATAAAGATTTTCAAATATTACTCATTGTCAAATATTTGATTGGAAACGATTTTAATTATCAATTAAAATTTAGGAGTATTTTAAAACAGTATTTGTATTTGAAAACAATATCATATAGCATACGATTATAAATAACTCATATAGCTGATACTCAATATAGCAATTCGTGCTTAGAAAAGTCACCACTCATATGATTCAAACTTTGTTCAATTCGTTATTTATACCCGGTATAGTGATGTTCAAAACTTAAAAAGAAAAAAAAGATTTAAATTTAACTTTGACTTTTATTATATTTTTAACACATTAATCATAACATTGCATATTTATTTGTACTAAGGATTAAGACTCTGCTTGTAATTGGTATGTAGTTATTTGCTCAAGTTGTTGTTATATTTATTTTTGGCAAATACCAGTGAGTAAAATAATTTGTATTTTACACCAATATTCTATGTTTGAAGTTATATTTTTTCCGATAGCAAAATGTATTAGTTATTAGGAGATTCCGCTCGAAATAAGCCAACATATAATTGTTCATAGGAAAAGCACTCTTTTCTCAAGTCAATATCCACCAGCGAGAATGTTTGTCCCTGAGATTTATTTACTGTGAAGAAAAATGAAACTTTCACCGGAAACTGCAAACGTTTAAAAGATATAAGTAAGTCCATCGGTTTCATCGGAATACGCGGTATGTGCGTTATTTGTCCGGCTGCTAACCCAGTGAGAATAGTCGCTACGATTTAATTATCTCACAACTGATAAAATATCGCATGAAAGATGAAATCCTGAAAAAAAATCCCGGTAAAAACAATACGTACATATTCCATAAACAGCTAATGCAGGAAAAGTGTTGTATACTTCTAGTTATCGTGCGATAATTATACACCACGTTATTACGTTATTACGTTATTACGTAAAACACCACAATTTATGATATCACACATCTATTTTATTTTTATTTTATGTATTTAAATACCCGTATTTTTATTTTTATACCTGTGTAATTGTATACCCACAAATTCAACCGTATCCTGCGGTCAGATGGACAGCTGTCTACATTGCGGTAACCCACTGAACCAATCGTACACCGTGGTTAACCGGACGGCTGGCTGCATTACAGGCAGCTGTATTATGCATATGTACCCTTAGACTTCCTTAATTCGGCTCTGTCGCAAAATCCGTTCTTAGCTGATGTTGCCTACCTATAAATTATCTACCTGCCAAATTTCAACTTCATAGGTTCAGTAGCTTCTGATATTTCGTGTTTAGTCAGTGAGTGACCTTTCACTTTTATAAATATATAAATATATTTATATATATATTTATTTATTTATTTATTTACTATAAAATAATATTTATATTCAAGTTAAATAATTTATGGTGATTTAAAATTAAAATAATTAAAATAAATACACTTAAAAATATTATTTTTCAAATAATTTAATCAAAATTAAATGTCTTCTCTTTTATATGAATATATTAGTACAAGATTTTGACCTGAAACCAAAAACATTGAATCACGAATATGTTCTTAGACTTTAATGGGGCTCAACACAAAACCGAATTTATTCTCGTAGAGTCGTTCCATAGTCTCTATTTCAGCGAAGATTTCACAACGTTTACATAGAGACTCAACGGGGATATAACCACAAAATAAAACTGAGAATTTCAACAGTTTAAATTCGTTTCTTTTCCATTTGGTTTTTTTCGCAAACGATATTTCAATATACCCATCATGTCTTTATTTTGTTTACATTTACAATATTTCTTGCATTTCTATTATAATCATTATTATTAATATAATAAATATCTGTATAAAATTGCATTTGTTTACATGCCAAGTGTTGTTTTTTGCATGACACGGGATTTTTCAGTTGACCACAGGTAAAAAACATTTGCAAATTATTAATGATTAAAATAATGATCACAATACAAGTATATTGCTTATGTTCTAAATGTTGATAAACAGGTGCGTATTAACGTACCGCGAAACTAAATTGTTCATACCACACTTTGAATTATCGATTTTAATACATGTACTTTTGAATTTTTTTTTTTAAACAACACAAATGATTGTAATATATTTACATTTAGCTTTCATAAAACAGATGTAATTATTAATATTATTATGTCTTATTGTCTCCATGTTGCCCTTTGTTTCAATATATCAACCTACGGCTGCTTCGTAGTGCACGATTGCACCCAAATTGTCTATCTGGAGCGCCGCGTTGTGTGAACGTATTTGTCGAACGAGTTTTTCAACACTTTACTTGACATCAAACAAAAAAAATTCAAAATGCTATAATCATTATATCATATCCGCATAAAGAGTTCAGAAATAATACGCATCTGTTATATCAATTTTTCTCTGTTTCAAATTTTGGGACGGTAATGGAGTTGGAATCGAATAGGATGTAATTTTTGTTTACTCGTAGCCGCTAACATTTTCTAATCAGCTCTTGTTGGTAACGATAAAAAAAATATTATTTTAATAATGAAATTATCACGTGCATCAATATTATTCATATATAAATGAACATACAATGCAGTTTTGATGAATTGACTGTAAAATAAACATTTAATTATAATAATAATTATATTTGCGTAAACTTTTAAAATATCAGATTGAATAATAAAACGAAGGTATTTTTCATTTAAAATCGATGGGAAATCTAACGGGCGATATTTACTCCACGATGTGGCTCTCAGATACTTGTGCACAATAGGTATAACGTTGAATAATTTGTTTTAATTAAATAAACACTGTTCACTGACGTTCACCAAACAATTAATAATATAATTTAAAGATTTTATTTTTATTTTTATTTTTTTTTATGAGTAATGTATCAGAATTGTTATGCCTATTGATAATGAAGTTTTTAATTAAAACGTTTCCTATAATACCTAAACAAATACAGAGTACTGATTAATTACAGTATATTATTCATTTCTGTTACGATGCACATCGATTTCACATGGAATTTACTTAATATACAAGCGCCGACACGTTTTTGAATTATAGCGTAACTTTATTCAAATAGTTATTAAACAAGGCAAATAACGTGAAAAAGGGGGTTTTCATATCTCATCGATCACCGATTTAGATTCATAAAGTATCATAATTGGCAACACGCTATTTTCACAGGACAAAATGATAAAAAATAGTATGGCATCGCATTCAAAAAAAAAAAATATATATATATATGTATTGTATATATATATATATATATATATATATATATTATATATTATATAATATATATATATAAATACATCTTATAATAATATAATATTTGATAATATTTTTTAAAGTTTGAATATTTCGTTCCATTAATTTACATATTTTGTCATCCACAATGTGTATTTCATGTTTAACTGTGAAACGCCGATAGACGTTCAATCACTTTTCCTTTTTTCTTTTGTTTTACTTTTATAATATTTCTTAACAAGTATAGGCATTACGTATATCATTACTCAAAGTCAAAGCGATATGTGTGTAATAATCGGTCTTCCGAGAGCAAAACGTGTTCATCCGGAAGCACAAAACGATTGATAACCATAATAATAATAGTTAATAATTTTTCTTGTCGGATTTCCTTAACTGTATACAATAATATTAAATTGTAAACTTCAGACGTAACACAGAGTTTTCGCATAAGAATAACGATCATATTGAAAAAAACCTCATCGTTTTATATACAAAATTCGTTATATATAAAAGCTACTTTTACACACAAAAAAGTTTTTATCTTAAAATATAAAATTAGTTTTTAGTATATTAAAATATATATATGTATATGTATTGTATACGATATTGTGCACTACTGATTTATGTATACTTGTAAACATTACATTTAGTAAATGTTTAACTGATTTTTAATTAAAAGTGTATATGATTTATTATATTTTATATTATTTATTTTTTTAAATAGTATTTAGTAAAGTTTGTTTTAACTAAAACTCGAAATTACCACCTCTAAACACCTACAGTGTCTCAAAATTATTGTCTATTCTCAAATTTTTACAAACACAGATTTATTTACTTATACATTTTTTAAATAAAATTTTACAAGTTTATTTGTTTGTTTTATAGACTATTATATAAACATATTCAGTAATGCAGTTTTATACAGTATGATAATATTTCATTGTACACGTTTTTTAAGTTCAGTTCTATACAACTTGAAGTATATAATATGTTATAATCAATAGAATGATACAAGATAGGTGTATACAAGATGTAAAAAAATTTTGAAAACACCGAAGTTTAAACTGTTTCCATTCCTAAAATATTTTACAATAACATATATATAACTGTTTTAGTACCGTACTTTCTATGTCATATTTTAATTAGAGATGTTCATCTATTTGGTACTTTATACTGCCAAATAACAATATAATAATAGTTTGTGTTGTTTCTTTTCTTTATCAACGTTTTAGAATCTAAATTTATATCCATGTGAATTTAATTTAAAAATACAACATTTATTTTACTTATAAATGTATTTTATGTCTAAACAGCTATACAAAGATTACATAAATATTAAATTATTTAGTTCTACCCACTATGTTTTGAGGTATAACATTAATATAAATAAAACTAAAAAGACATTCATGGTTTATATTTTCATAATTTACCTTAATATATTGCATTAGTGACATTACATTTTTATATACTTTAACTAAATAAACTTTATAAAATTGTTAAAAATATTAGGTTCTTATAACATTTTCATTTAAATTTGCCAACAATGTAATAATATATGTATGTTTTTTTTTCATTTTTACAATTACAATATGAAACGAAATGCTATATTTAGTTGTTCTTGTTTAAGTTTAATCGTCTAGAATGTAAACATTCATGTTAGAATGCAAACTCTATTTTCATTATTTGTCGACTATGTATAACTATCCCGAAGGGATCTAATTAAATATGCAATTTTTAAAACATATTTGTACACATTTTACTTATGCAATCAAAGTAAATAAATATTTTAAATACGCATTCAGTTCCCTACAAAATGTTGTAATAAAATATACCAAAATATACATTTTATTAGATTAGCAAACTAATTTTGATAATAAACCCTAAATTAAGTTTAAAAATAAAACATAAATATTTGAATACAAGAAATTTTTGGAATTAAATGTCACAATAGTTATTTTCGTAAATAAGTGTTAATATTGTAATTTTACGAGCAATTTTTTTAAATATTATTTTTAATGTTTTATTATAAATTTATTTTAGTTACTTTTACGTAGCATAAATGTATTAAATTAGTTTTTTTGTACAAACAATCCCTATTTAATCCCTTTTTAACGCAAATTTTACATATACTTATAAAACATATTACATATTTTCTTTAAAGTTTGAATTCATTAGCATATCCCCTTTGCACGTCTATGTAACATATTTTATATTTATATTTTAAATTAAAGTTCATTTTACGTACGAAAGTGTATGAGTTATGATAGATATATACAATACTTTATTTACAGTATTTTGATAATATTATCATCACACAACTTCCAAAAATAAGTTAAAAACCAAACTCACTTAAAATTACTTTTAATTTAAAAATATTTTCTATCGTATTATATTTTTGTTTTCTTCCAATCCAAAAAAAAAAGAAAAAACATTACTCGACGTTCATATTTTTTTTTTTTTTGGAATTCTCTAACACGCCGAATTCGTATTACCGATAATGTAAACGTAACGTTTCAAAAATAAACGCATAAATCGATTTCACCGAAATGTATTCACATTAGTATTATAATTATTATTAGGGTATTTTCTAACATACGTTATTTTTCCAAATGTATATATAATGTTACAATATTTCAGACCGTTATTATATCGAACAATCGAAACATATTAAAACAGGCCAAAACGTCTGTGTACCTGAATTACGGACATTTTATTCTTGGTTCGACCTGTAAATATATATATATATATATTATATTAGTTTTAAAACTGTTTATTATATATTGAGTCGCACGCACTATACGCGTAACACCAATGGAATAACACGTTTCATACATCGACCCCGCAGTCACAACGTACACGAAATATAATAATAATAATAATAACAGTAATAATAATGATAACAGTAATAATAATAAACTGGTGCAGTATATAATATATATTATATGGGATAGTCGGGATGATGGCGTTTCGCCGTGGATGGTTTCTGGGATATCATATATATATATATATATATATAAATATTTTTTTTTACGATTATCGTTTTCGTTCATCCCGTTTAATTTTCTTCGTTGCCGATGACGACGACACGACCATACAGCGTACGGCGTCGTTCCAAGGCCAATATACACTTAAGACACGTCGATAAGCGTATATAATGGGTTGAAACAGGCAAACGACACAGGACACGCAATGTTCACTAGGAAAACCCGACCAGCCGAATATGGCATTGAGCCCGTCGACGGTGTGTGTACGCGTACATGGTAAATAATATATATTATATACAACAGACGGGGTTGAACGCTGTCGCGTGTGTGTCGTGTACGTGCGTTGGGCGAGAGCGTAGTAAAATAATAACAAACCGGTCGATATACGTTATAGTAGGCTAAAGAAATGTATCTTATTGTAATAGCATGATGGTCTTGGTACGGTGTGTACCTGTACAGGCGCGAGAACTGTCTCTCGGACGACTTTTCGTTTGCGTACGCAATACGAGAATAATGTTCCATCAATACGGTCTGGGCCACGCATACGCGGAAAATGACGGGCATTGATTTTATCGGATAGATCTACTACTTTGACTTCGGCGTTTTATGTAGATGGTGCGTCGTAGCGAATAAACAACGCATATGTATGACAACCATATGGGAATATAACCAAGTTTTATATTCCCGACATTTCGTTCTAGTTGTCTCGAGAGCTTGACCGTTTGGAATTTAGACCAGTCGCATACAGTTTACGCACGCGTATTTAGTGCGCGATATACATGCTAAATCAAATCAATCGTTTTCTAATCGATCTATAATTAATGTTATATATTTTGTTTAATTCATATGTATATTATGCTATAATACGATTTCTTTTTAGATCGAAATACACAGTTTAAAATATCGATTATACGTCAATTAATGTAATAAAATACCTCGTATGATTTCGTAGTTTAAGTAATTAATTCTAACATTAGGTGCAATTTGCATGAATTAGATTCATTTTTTGATCGTAAATTTTAAAATTATATAGTTTTATCAATTTAACAATCGTTTATTTATTTTAATATTTATTTGTTTTCTTAATTAATTGCACATATTACGGGTTTCAATTTAAACATGAATTTATTGATGTATTTTGAGAAACGTTAATATACGAGTCTAAATGGTTTAAATATAATTAAAAGTGATTAAAAAGTATACATATATATTATTTTTAATATATTTAGTTTCAATAAAAACTAGATAATTCACTGTTAAATTTATAAAAAATATCTAATTTATATGTGCATAATACAATTTATAACTAAGTATGTTATAATGGTATTTTATAAAATAATAATTTCCTCATGTTTGCAATCAGTTTTTACTTTCATTTTATTGTTGTATTTATAAGGTACTATTGGTCTATAATTGTTTTTTTTTAAATATTTGTTTCTTTATTGTAAGTCACTGTACTTTTAATGATATTCGAAACAAAATTAAATATAAATATATAAAGCATAGTTTATATCATTCGCAGTCGTATTGAAAATAATAAAATAATATTATTAATATATTAGTAAAAATAAAAAAACAAATAAAAAGTAAAAAGGATATGCAAAAAAAAAAATTAAAAAATTAAAAAATAAAGAATTAAAAAAGAAGAGAAATAAAAGAATTATCGAATAGAAATAAAATAAAAATTTTAGTTAATAATCGTAAATAAAAAAAATAAAAACCTATATATATATATATATATATATATATATATATATATATATATATATAAACAAACATATATACATAAGTGTATATTTAAATATACAAAAAACCAATGAGTGTTAAAGAAAAAAGAAAGAAAATATAAAATTTGTTGTATATGTGTGTTTATTACTACCGGTTTTGACAAAATATCATCATCAAGTTAATACAAGTAAAATACAACTAAAGAATAAAAAAACAAATATTATTATTTTTTTATCAATTATTGGTTTTTTACTTAAAAATAACAACTTAAATTATTATAATACACTTGGATATGTTTTGATTTTCTTTTTCAATTATATCTATATTTATTTTAATGATGTAAAATATTTGAACCATTTACTGAATTTTTCATACGTGAACATTTTTCCACGGTGTAAAAATAATAAACGAATAATGGTTTTCAGCTAAAGTAATAATAAACTACATATTCTACGCGTTTCAAAAATATATTTTCGTTTGGCCGTAAACTGATATAAAATCACTGTAGGTCGTCTCAATACGGATATTGTTGTCCGGGTGATCGATTTTCACATAGTGAATTCGGACGTTTGTACTTACAGCTATCGCTGCCCGAGACGAGTTTCAATACCCATGTCTGATATGCATATGCAACGAGTGTTATCCTACACTCGTGTTATTTAAATGTATTCAAATATTTCGTAGGATTTAATCAAAATGCCAAAAGCGCTCACATAACTTCTCTAAAATCGTTCGGCATAGTGTTTGTTAACCATTGGTGCTCTTTATCTACGCACTCGTACACTTCTCTTCCGAATCTATTCCATGACTAAATTTTCCATAATAATATTCAACAGGAGCAACAGAAATATTGGTGTTAAGACTGGTGTTATGCACTTTGGATTTTGATAGCACACACGTTCAGCCAGCGCTACAAAGCAATGTTTTAAAGATGTTTCTAAATCAAATCAAAATAATAGCATTTCAATAAAATAAAATTGTATATTGTAATATGTTAAGTGCGTAACATTTTCTTGTATATGGTTCTTTTACGTCTTATTGTGTTTTCTCATTAAATTTTAATGAGACATTTTGACAAGAAATTGTTGAAATTAATTATATCGTAGTAAGTTATGTGGCGATGAGTTCACGAATTCGTAGATTGAATTCGTAGGCGAATTGCTTTTAATGCGATAAAAGTGTCTACATGTTATACGTATATACGATGAGAACTGTACTATGTCAGTATATTGCAATATAATTATATGGAATTTGATTTTAACGAGGCACATTTCGTGTAGCTGTTCATCTGTACCTACCCAGTCATTACCTAGTAGTTTGAGTATTTGGTACATATATTAAACGTACATAATCACCAACAAGAAACACGTCAACGTCAACGAGTGATGCAATCACGATGTAATAGAAATGAGAAAATCATTGTTACTTCATTCCGTTAACATTTGTTGCTAAATTACTTTGAATTAAATCGATAATTCCACGCGAATGCGATTTTCTTTCGAACACAAATATGCATAAATTAAACCATTAAATTGGGATCTTAGAAAATTTTAAAACAAAAAATAAACAATATAATACAATCATATTTTTGATCACGTTGGTAAATGTTTTTTTAAATTGTGAGATATCTATCATCAAATAGTTTGTATAGTTTCACACAATGTCAATCAATATTATTTTGTTTCTACTAAAATTTTAAAATTTTTATTTCTATTAACAATATTTATGAAATAAAGTATGAAAATAAATTGAAATGAAAATTAAATGAATTACAATTTCAATATTAGTTATTACGAGACATCAGTTATTCATAATAACACTCATATATTATATCGTGGAATTGATTAATCAAAACAGATTTGGTTATATAACAAGTTTTACACTCTAAGTAATTATTTAAAGTAACATTATTAATATACATTTTTTTTATTGAATAATTTAATTAGATATAAATTTTAAAACCGTAAAATTCAGTTTAGATTGTATGAAAATATACTGTTTTTATGGTTAAGTAATATATCTATCCTCTTGAGTTAAAACCAAAATAACTAAAAACTCTCCGCAGATTAATTTATATGCAAATATAAGGATGTTTAAAACAAATAATTTTATATATCAAGCAAATGTATTTATTTGAACGGAATTTTTATTTTTTTGAATCATCAGCGCTACGTTTGTTATTCTTTAGCCATAAACTAATTAGTAATTATATACAGTTTTTAAACACTATAACATATATTATATAAACTAAAAAACAAAAAACACTAACCGGAAAATTCAATTGATAAACGTCAAATTATAATAATATCGATTTTTTAAAATTAAAATTAATTTCAGTGACTATTAAGGTAAATTGCGTTTTATGATTTTTTAATTTTACTAGTAGTTTCCATATAAATGTGTGCGTTGAAAAAAGTTGATTGTAGATTTACATACCGCTCGACGTATACAATGAAGTGATCATTATTTCACCACTTGACTTTGGACAATCAATATTAAAATACGTACATATTAGAAATATCTAAAATCTTACAAATTTTATTGACAAAATTATCGTTCGAAACAATTCAAAATCGACGAAAAATAGAACGAGGCTAACGCGTATACCTGTAGGAATATCTTCCGCAAATTATTTAATTCAAAACTCGACTTACATAACATAAATTAACCGGTCCGTAGACATACATAACATTTCATGCAAATCTTCGACGACCGTCCCGACGTGTACAACCCAGCAAAAAGTCGAAACCAGTGAACCGAGTTGATACCCGCTCAAGTTAACGGCGTATTATGATTTTCTCACGAAAATAATTTGTGCGGACGGACGAGATTATCGACCAAGCATCGGGCGATTGACGGACTGACGGCGTGACTTATGATGAATACTCGGAATAAAATTATCATTTCTGTATGATATACGTGTAACACATATGAGTGTGTATTACGTGCAATCAAAATTAAACGGCTATCGTTTTTAATTTTTTTTTACTTGGACTGTGCTGTATTTGAATTACAAGTATACGCGGTGTTCCTGAATAGGAACATACAACTGTTTTCGTAATGGGTATTGTCGTTTCGAAATTACAGCAAAATATCAACTGACAACATAGTCCGTTGTATATTGTAACGTATAGATTATTAATGATAATGTAATTGTTTCCGTTTTATAGTACAATGTTCTCAAGACTTTTCCGAAAGAAAAAAAGCAATTTAATTGATTTTAATTTTTAAACGTCTTATTAAAAGAATACATAATCACATGCACGTAACAAGCCTGTCTCTAAGATTGACATACCAAACCTTTAACAATCTTTTATTTTTCTCCATGATACTTGTTATATGTTTTAACATCATGTATGCCCTTGTTTAAAAAAACGATCATCGATGTCAGATAGTAAGTGTAATTTTCCTAAATAAAAACCACTTAAAATATATTATTAATATATATTTTAATCATATATAGAAATAATTGCTTTTATAGTACGTATACGTAATATTTGTCATGTATATTAAAATAAAGAGGTAGAATTTTTTAAAGAAAGTTTTGAATAAAATTAAATTTGACCTATTTAATTTTAATCCAAAACAATAATTTAAGATTATAAAATATTTGACTAAATAGTTTATGTTAACTATTGTACATTAGAAATGTAATGTAAAACATTTTAGTTATTATATTATAATATATATTAGTGATGATATGGATTGGTTTATAGATTAATAAAGTTCAAATATCAAAAAACAGGAAGTTTCTCATTTAATGTACCTCATACAATTATCTAAACATTTTAACTAAACTCATCAAAACAAATATATAATTTTTTAATTGTAAATATTAATTTTTATTCGGAAAATATATACGACTACAATGTTTTTTAACAGTTTTCTTCGTGTCAAATTCGGATAATTGAATTTTTTTCTAATTTAACTTTAACAATCTACTACTGTATATAAATAAATGTATTGGAAATTAAATGAAATACTTGGAGACACGTGTTGAAACAATACAAACGGTTTTACGTTTGGCTTCTAATTTGTGAAACTTTTTTCTAACTTTTGCACACAGAAAATAATTGTAAAAAATAACTTGTTACGTTTTCCAATTATTTTCAAAATTGGAATACTGTCAGCTAACAAATTAAACGTAGTTAGATTAATTATATTTTAATCAATAATTTTTACTACCTATTAGGCGTTTTACAAAATATATTATTTTATAATTAATAATTTTAGTCGTCTTTTCTATATATTATATATATATATAATTTTTTATAGAAACAAAACCGTACATTGAATACTTATTCAAAAATATCAAGTACAAATAAATGTAAACGATGTTATTATTAGCTTCTATTATAATTCTATTTATTCTATACGAATAATTAAACACTAATTTAAATAGATTACTCAGTGGGTTTTTGACGAAAAAATTAACTAATTTTTTTAAAATCTTAACGAACTGTGAAAAAAAATAAATACTTCAAATATTTTTGGAACAAAAGCATTGCGGAGTGTTTACAAAACAGTGTCCGATAATGTAATCATTTCGTCAATCTCTTTTTTTTTTATTTGCGCAAAAGCTCAAACAAATTATCATTAGTGTATAATCAGATGTTATTTTATGTAAAGCTTTAATTTACAAAAAATATCCGCTTTATTTACCATTTAAAAGTGTTATTTCTTATTTGAGATTAATTAATTTAATTTAGCTGAGTTATATATTGTCAATATCCAATTTATTGAAGGTTTTGAATTGAACTTGTTATTACATATTACGTATTTGATTTGCCGAATAATCTGAATAAAAAATTATTGTAAATAACAACATTAATATTAATATAAATAATTAATATCCTAACTAATATAAATAATTAAATTGTATACATATGATATTTATATTAAAATTATTTGTTGTATCTATCAAAGAAGCAAATTATAGTTACTTACATCACTATAATTGTATTTACGATGACCACAGCCATAAATTTATGAATTCGAGCACTTTGATACAATTATAGTATTTAACTACAGCAAATATTAATTAAATATTATAACTGAATCTAACAAAATATTATTTATTCGAATTTACTTATTTATATAAATTAAATGATAAACAAATAATAATTAACATTTTTAATGGTAACGTAAAAACGAAATCTAATCAACTATCAAATCAGGCATTTAAATAACAAACAAATACGTAGTTGACAAGAATTTTAAGATGATTTACATTGTAATATTGTTTTAAAGAAAAATTGAGTAAATGACATTATTTACTTAGAACTACTAACTAAGTATAAAATACTAAAATAATAAAATACCGTTAACGGTAAAATATATTTTGACAAATAACGAAATTGTACCAAATATTATACATATTTTATAAGACATGATAAATTGTTAGTCGTGAACACAGATGTAAATGTTTACCATCTTATAAATACAATTTTTAAATAATTTCTCTAAATGTGGGAAAATAATTGAACTATTAGAAACCCTTATAAATTTAATGTTGTCTGTTAATCATTATTTTTTCAATAAACAAATTAATTCTCTCAGATTAAAAAATATATGTAGAATAAAATTTTTAACCTGATATGATTATTTAATACGAATGTAACTTAACGTTTTTAATTTGTATAAATTTGTTTAAAATAATAACATTTCAATAAAAAGTATCTTATTGTTTATTTGAAAATAAAAACATATTTATAGATAATTAATGCGCGTATAAGAACAATTTAATATTTCAGACGGTGTTTTGACCGGGGGCTGTATTGAATATGGCTGGCTTACCCGATATTTAGTGGACTGTATAATTGTTTCGTTACCAATAAAATGTACGGCCTTGCACGTAAAATATTTATATAAGAACGACGTACACCAAACTACAATTATTATTATGTACGGCTCAAGCGAGCGTTCTAAGTCTACAATGTCATGTATATAAAACGAAATATGTAACAACTATGCACTATTTATTATTGGTTATTATTATTATATTCAACAACATTCTAAAACTGGCATTTATATACTTACATGTAACGAAGCGACGACTGGCCAACCACTACCTAATTCTAAAATCACGGAATATAAAGACTATTCACAAAATAATAGAACTCAAATAATGCAATACAAAATAATTTTTATATATTTTATAATTGTGGCGATTAGTGCACGTAATAAAAACAAGTATAAAAGGTATAATAAGGCTGCACGTTTTTATAAATAATATTGGTTACAAAAATTGCGGCGATTAGCGCACGCTTCAAATTAAATATAAAATTTCGCGATTCGCGCTACAAAACAAAATAAAAATTAATATTTTCGAAAAAATAACCATATATTACGCGACTACAACAGCGGATTGCGCACGCGATACCACAATTCGGTTCGAGATGTACATTGACACTACTACTATTTCAAAATATTATATAATAATTCACAATAATTAAGACAATAATAATAATAATCACTATAATTAAAACAATAACAACGGCCGCGCACGCATATACATAGATGTGCGGCCGACTCGTTGCGAACCACCATGGCTTCAGTTATCAACCTCAACAGACGGTATAACAATTTAATTACATAATAAAAATACATAATTCCGAAAAAGAGAGATATTTATGAAAATAACACTATAAAATTATAAATTGTATAAACTATAAAATTCAACAAATATTATGCAACTCATGTAAGTAGTTTCTGTTTGTTTCATATTCAAATAACATATCATGATTAGATATAAATTCTGCAATTGAACCATGTTTGAATTCGTTTTTCTCTGGTATTTTTTATTATAATTTTTTTTGTTTTTTTTTTGTAAATTCAAGGTAGAAAATAAAGTGTACAAGTTAAAGCCCGAATAGGCAAGAAAAAGATAAGCACGTCCGCAAAAAAATTGTCTTTTATCCAAAGGATCAGCAGAGTGCAAATATACTGGTCGTATGAGTATACACTTTCCCAGTTCAATTTTGATAACGACGTTTTTTGTTTTTGCTTTTGGTTCAACAACACTATGTCCCTCGGGGTTAACTTTATAAAATGCTTCCCGCATTTCAATTGGCCGAATTACAATGATATGCTCTGAAAAATACCATTGACAATATAGTAGTCTTGTTGACAATAAAACAGAAAATCTGAACTAATTAATTAATAAACGAACGGTTAGACGCGAAAAATTAAAATAACTAGATTTACTTTATAGTGTATGGTGGTCGAAGTGGCGGGAAGAAGATAATGACATCATTCCTTCGTTATTTGTATTGTCATTTTTCGTCCTCTTGCATATTTTGTTAAAAAATGATTCATCCCCGTTTGATCACTTTTAGTTTTAAAATTATACATTGTGTAGTTTTCATGAAATTGAAACTTCAAAATATGTTAAAAATTTTCATTTTTAATTTCTAATTTAATATTCCTTGGAAATTTATATATATATACATATATATATATAATAATGAAAAGTCTCTAACATTATATCATATATAGGACTAGAGATTAATTAAATTACGATTTTGTATAATGTAATCGATTACATGTTTATAATGTACTCGTATTTGTTAATATGTAATCGATTAGGTTTAATTATTTTAATTGTGCAATCTCATAAACTATATTTATAAATATTACAAGTATACAAAATATAAACGCGTTCTAAACATTTCAATTTTAATTAATGTCTAAAATATTGATATTTATTTTAATTTGTTGTTTTTGTGTAATTACCTATTTGATCGTATATGTCCGATTTAATTATTTGAAACATTTTTTTTATTTTGTAACTTTTATAATTATTTATAAAAATATATAATATTAAAATTAATATTTGTATGTACAAAATACATATGATATTGAAATATTCAATAAAATATTTTGTTTGCTTTGTAATTTGTAATGTTTATATTTCCATGATAGATCACTTTGGTCATTTTGATTATAAATTCATGAATATTATATTATATTACAACAATGCAACCTAAAGCTTTAAATAAAAGTGCGTTTACGACTAAAATTAATAATACTGTATGTGAAATAGAATGTGTATTCCGTACATTATATTATACGTACAGTATATTATATTAAACTATTCGACTGAAAAACAAATCATTAAGCATGTGCGCTCGCGCGTGTATGCATGTTAATACGTTTTACGATATATTTATTACAGGAAAAAAAATTAATACATCTTATTTCTATGTGCCAGTGTAATTGAGCGAAAAAACATATGAACACACGAACGCGCATTGTTCGCGTATACATGTATTGGGTACTCAAAATTTGTGTGTTTTGTTTTTTTCGGACGTTTTCCCTCCGACGCCAATTGTGTCATTTATACTCTGCAAAAAAATATGAAAATAACACCAGTAAATATCTTTTGTTTTGCTCGATGGCGTGAAACGTATAAAATAACCAAAAGGATTAATAACTACAACACTGCAGCAAGTTCTTCTGCGCTATATTTTTTGTGTATTTTTTACGTAAACACTCAATTTCGCACGACGTTACGACCTAGAAATAATATTATACCCAAAAAAATCATGTAGACGGATGATTACCTTATTTATTTAATTCGCCAACAACATTGAAATTATTTATATTCAAAAATATTAAATTAAATTCATTAACCCACTGCCCGGCCGCTCTGTCGTTCCGTTCAGAGCGAGTTCTTTGTACAGTGTCACAGTGGTGTACATTTTATACGGTTTTTCATTTCCCCATAGAAATTTATTATAAACCCTTGAATGAGTATAAACCGAAAACAATTTGCATTAATAAAAATTTTATTATGGTCGTCAAACAAAATATTAAAAATAGATCATTCTATTTATTATGCATTTGGCGTTTAAATATGATTTAAAATACAAATACTGTAGTTGTTTACAAGTTCAACATAATTTAAATAAACTAAAAATAAAACTCTATAAATAATAAGATTTATCATATATTATGAACCTATTTGATAAGGCAATTGTTACAATATTAATAATATTTATAATAAAAATTATATTTAAAAAAAAAGATAACATTTATGTGGATACTATTATTATACATACAATAAATTCAACGTCAGTATTTCTGGAGAATTCGGAACAAAAAAAAATCTATTCGTGTTCCGTGCATTTTAAGAATAAAGAAATTTTGTGAAAAAATATAAAGTTTGTGTTTTATTCTTATTTCATAAGAAAATGTTTTATGGTTTCATAAATAATTACGAAGTGCGACTTTTCGCCGGACACGGCCACTTTCTTCCACTGCACACAACGTAACTTACTGCAATAAAACACTTTTGGATTACAATCTAGACCTGCTGAATCGCGATGTTCTAACGTTTTACATAATCCGGAGACGAGCAAAACGCGCACTCGTTTTAATAACAATGTATAGTCGAATCCTGATTCCAGGTCGACGAGCAATATTTCGTCCTCCTCCAGGGTTACCTCATGTACGTTAAATTATGACTAGACGAAGAGATTAAATTTTATAAAAATCAGTGTATTTTTGTTTTTCCTATTCATCCAAACACAAGAGCGGTGTTCAGGTATAATACGCTATACGTTTTTTCCTCTTTGTAATATGTTTTTAATTATGTTGTAATATTTTTAAATGAAAATTGGAAATTAAAACTGACAGCTATCCGATTTCAAAATAAAACCGAAACACATCTATGAAATCAGTTAGGAGTAGTAGGTGTATTTTAAAAACGTGATTAACGTAGACATTGGCCAGACGAGCACAGAAGGGATTTATAATAGTTTTGATAATTATTCGTTTCATTACATTTTCCGGCGTGACTCAATTGTGTTTTGCGATCGATTATATTAAACCGTACTGGTCGATTTGTGGATACACACGAAAAAATTAGGCAACTTTACAAGTCGTTATTGTATTTTATCGAACTGTATATAGTACGTAGAATTGCTTTTATTTGATCACGTATATAAATTTATCGATGCTTATAAAATATTACGTATAGTGCAAAAAAATTGATTTACAATTTGTTTTAGATATTTATTAAAACGGTTGTGTTTACAATGCTATTATCAAAACAAATATAAATACTAGTATTACTTATTACTTCGTTATATGCGCATGTACATATATAAAATCGCGTATTCGCTATATACATTATTTGTTCCTTTATTTGAAAATAATTTGATTTTGTGAATCATACAATGAAGTTAACGGTGTAGAAATAGTAGTGCACACGGTACGACGTATAGGGGTTAAAGGAGTTCCGGGTTTAATGTTAAATTATACTGTCAATCGGTCATCGTCTAAACATGTCGATAAATAAATCCTCCGATATCCTATTTTACGGTATTACTTCGGTAACTGGAAACTTATACACAATCTTACGGGCTACCGATCTTAAAATAGAACTTTTACTCCGATGGAAAATATGTATATATATATATATATATATATATATATTTTATTTCCTTTTTTGCCGATTTTTTTTTATACTTATCGTCCGAGTAAGTGCGCGTCGTCTATTCAGTGTACTAATGGGGTAATTTATAAGCAATTTCCTAAACGACATTATGGTAATTATATTATGTTATCCATCGGAGTTATTATTGTCGAAAAACGAATAAAATATAATTTCCTTCTTAACAATTTAACATTACAATCACTACGTTTTACTACATTTTGAAATCGGTTATTACACAACTTTATTGAGAGAACAATTTTTATTTCGTATAAACGCATCAACAAAATACGTTTTGTTATGACATACTTGTATCTATTATTTATAGATTTTGTATGTTTCTACGTGACATTATTTAATATTTAATTGAAATTTTCTTGGAAAAAGTAGTTTAAATCACATTGTATATATTTATAAATGAATCAAAATACGTATACAAGTACATAGGCGTATTTATAATTTTTCGTTTTATGTTAATTTTATCTTATGTATCGATAATTAAATTTAAAAACCATCACATTTCTCCGAAAACTGTAAACATTATTCAAACTGGATAAGAATAAACAATAAAATTCAAATTTTATATTATCATTCACATACACAGATAAACAATAAGTTATGTGAAATATTTTATATGATTGGTTATCCAATGTACTTGAAAAATATATAAATGTCGCATTTGAAAATGACCGATATTTTCAGATTGATAAATTCTTACACTCGAAATCAAATATATGTTTTTATGAAAAAATACTTAATATTTATAATTTCTATTCATATAAAAATTTTTAATATTATAAAAATCAATTCAAATAAATTGAGTAAAAAAAAAAAATGAAAATCGTCTTTAATATATATAAAAAGTATATTATTTTGTTTCATGTATGACACTTTATTATCTGTACTCTTCCTTTTCATACAAAAGTTATAATATTTTTAATAATCAAATTTTCAAAATGTTTATATATTATTTGTAGTCAAAAATGTCAACAAACTTTAGTAAATAAAATACCAAAATGTAACTGGTATCGTATTTTCTAAATATTGTTTACACACGGCATATTGTATTATATGAATTTAATAAATAATTTTAATTGCACATTTAAAAAACGCTTTTGCGTATATCGGTGGGCAAAAAAACGAATATTTTATTTTGTTAATAATTTTTCTTCCCATCGTTATTTCAACACAATAAATGATAAATGATTTTGTAATGTTGTGTTTCGTCCCTACCTAACTCATTTATTGATAGTAATATTACGATAACAGCATTAAACGTTCTCTCGTTTTTGAACATAATGTCGAATGTACTATTGTACTAATATTCCAAACGGTTTAAGGTGAAAATTCGCTAACTATATATACAAAAGCAAGTAAAATGTCTAAGTGCGTCATAATTATTTTTTAGTAATACCGAAAATACATATTTCTTTTTACAGTTCACTTTTTTTATACTAATTTATTTCTAAAATATTGTTTTCAATAAACAGAAAATATAACGTATACAATAGTTTTTCAAATCAAACACTATAACGATGAACTATGTTTGTAGGTATAAAATATAAAATCATAGCAAATTATCTATCAACAACATATTAAACATGATATATGATTTTTTTTATAAATAATTAATATTTGTCTAAAATTTATTTAACAAATGTTTTGAACAATATCATAATATCATAATCTGGCCGTCTTTTTGATCCGTTTCAATCCACTTCAAAAATGTATTAGCTTCGTTATAACACAATTATATTACGGCAAAACTTAAGCTATGTGTATAACTTGAGAATCATTATTATTAATATTTATTAAGGCTTATCACAAGTTACAAAGTATAAACACATATAACACATTGCACTTATTGTTTTGAGGTTATAGAAAAAAAAAATATAATTCTTATAGGTTTAACCCGTTTAACGCACATAATTCCTAAACCCAAAATGTTGAAATCGTACTGCGCATACTCAAATATATTTTACTGTCCACGTTTCGAGTCTATATTAGAAAAAAAATGAAAAAATATTTTTTTAATACAAAATAAACTTATAAAAATGAAGAAAATTAACGAATTGAAAATATAAACTAAACGTTAAGAACACATTTATATTCGAAAACCCTCATCATATTTTATTATATTTTTTTTTATCGAAAAATCGTTTTACAACAACGATTTAAACTTCAATTAATGAAATGTAATAACTGAATATTTAAATTGATATAGCTATAGGTAAAAGACACTTCGTTCAATATTTTATGTGACATAAGGTGTTTGTTATGAAAACAACCTTAGGTCTTACATGATTAAAACTATATTAAAACGAAAGAAATATAATATTTACCGAAGAATAAAAAATGTAACAACCATAATTATAATATACTTTTTTTTTGTCGTACAAACAATATTAAAGAATTTTTTATAGTTATTATTTCACACTTACACTGCGATTGTTTATGTTAGATTGCACGTGACCGAATTCTGAATTTATTGTTTCATACATTTACTGTCAATGGTATTCGATGAGTTGTGCGTGAAATTAGAAAATGTTGAAAAGACAAAGTTGGCGGTTTCTATTTTTCTCCTGTTTATTAAAAAACAAAAACAAAAATATCGTATAATCTTTTATTATTGGGATTTTACATTAAAATTTTATAATTCAGATGTACTAATGTGTTTTAATACGATATTTTTATTGACCAAGCAAGACGGTGTTCCTTGAAAGCTTTTATTTGAGATGGCACGAATTGTTCGGTGAATATTGCTGGTCGTGTTTCATATATAATACCATAAAGACGTGTGTATGTGTGTTTGTTATAATTCCATTCTCTTTGCCAGAAAGTACACGTCAAAAACACAGACCTCACGTGGTTTTCTTCGCGGCCGTGTAAATATATATATATATATACTCGTATATTAAAAAGAGAACAAAAAATATTTCTTTTCTATCAAAGAGGTCTGACGCGTGTACAAAAATAATTTAAAAAAAGCTTAACATATTGATAGCAGTCAAATATAAAAACGAACGCTTTGAAGACATTTAATTGAAAACATTGATATCGACCTACACGTCATTACCAGACGCTTGTTTTAAATGTTAAGACAAACTAATTACAGGACATGCGTTTTAATTTTATAAATGCATCTGATTGGTTATATGTACGTATATGACATGTGCTCGAGCCAAAACACCCGTTATTCTTATGTAGTAATATTATATAAATGTCTCCGGGAAATGTAATGATTCTGGTCTCGACATTGAATTAAAAATAAGTATATCCCGCCGATAAGGAGTGAATAACGCGGACGACAAAATATTTGTTTGATTGTGTGTGTACAAATATTTTATATTTACCAGCACACCTAATGTGTTCTTAAAATATACACTCGTTAATTAATTCAGTATATTTATATTGTTTTAGATATTTTCAATTGGTCTCCCACGACTGTGGCGCTACAAGGTAAGTGCATACTTATAATATATCCAATCGCGATATTATTAATATTAGGTACGGTCTGAAAATGAAAAAAAAACTCGTCGCGTGTTGAAATGCGTTTAACATCAAATGACCAATACAGCCCAACCGTTTTGCATTGTTCTGAATAAAATTACGATTTTAAAAATATTTACGAGAAATATTGAATAAAGTAGTAGATACCTTACATTGTGTGTTATTATTATTTATATATTTATTTATTTTAAACAAGAATTATTTAAGTGCTTTGAAATAAAAAAGAAAATTGATTAAATTTATAATAAAGTATGAGTTTTAAAATATTTATTTTATATTGCGTCGGATGATCGCTTCAAGGTTAGCAGTCTTATAATTAGTTTTCCTAAATGTATTTTAAATAAACTTTGATGTATTAATTTGAATCGAAAACGATTTGATTTCTCACATACTTAAATTATTTTTATTTTTATAAGAATATTACAATTTTTTAATTAATTGTTTTTTTACATTTTATATTTATTTAAATTATTTATCTTTCGATATTTGCTTTTAAACAATTTAAAATAAAATATTATGTTTATAATATTTTATACTAAAATAAAACATGCAACTTTCTAAAGCATGAAAATTATAATAGTATTATTGTGGTATAAAAATTAAGCACATTATTCACTTTAATAAAACTCACAAAATTTAGTAAATATACCATATATATACAGATATGAGTTGAAAAATTACGGAATATTGCACATTTTCAGATATTAATTCATATTTTTCAATACTGATTTTTGTTTATGTTGCTAATATAAGATCGGATACACATATTCGAGGGTGACTTTAGATATTTACCATCCCTTATTTTAGGTTTTAAAAGTACATTTAATGTAAACGAAAAAAATTGTTTAATGGTCCATACTTTTTGAGTACCTTGAACATAATATACTTTGTATTACATATATAAGTGATTTTTTTGAGTTTCAATTTATAATTCTTTAATATTATCTTACAAATGTCACATATATTACATCGAAAAAATAAAATATACATTACTATTATATTCTTATAATAACGCAGTATTACAATCGTAAGCATAAAAGGTTGGTGGTCATGTATATTAAATATGTCCTTTGGTCTGGTGGGTGGTCATATATAAAATCATAATTTGTATTTTATGTATTATAATATTTACAACAAAAACAATATTCGCCATAATACATTTCGGACGTCCTAAACAAACATTATAGGAGTTTTTAAGAAACAAAAAAAAAGAATAAACATAAATATAAAAATTTTCATTTATATTTGTTTAGGTCCTTGTGAAAGAGATTGTCTCATTGTTCTGCTTTTAATTATATTCACACTCCAACACCCACAAAGAGTCAAAATAAGCCTTTTAACTTTTGTTACACTCGTGAAAAATGATCATTCCACAGATTATTTTCTGTTCTCTTACAATAGCAAGTAAGACATTTTTTCATTCACACATATTAATGTAAAAAAAAAAATGAGAGGGAAAGAAGATAAAAAAAGGTAAATACCTTATTAATGACAAAATTCGTTCGTTGTTCATAAATCCCAGATCAATAACTAGGGACAAGGCGGAATTTCACTAATGTATGTTTCAGAATTTGTACATTTCGGTAAACTGATTAAGTGAGTTTGAGTTCTTTACAAACTAAGATTGAACGTCTGTAGGTATCATGTTATTTGCTCATGTTGTTCAAAAACTTTTATTCAGAACTATATTTAAATTAAATTATACACATAAACATGTTGGAACACTTTTTAAAATTATTTTGTATTTATTTAGCTTCAAATGTTGCAGTTGTCATAAAGTATTCATTTAAATATTTTTTATGTTCATAAAATATACGATTCATATATTTTTATTTGTTTAAATAATTAAAATTTGAGTATTTATTTTTTATAAATATTACATTTAAATACTACACTATAATTTGAAGTATAAAACAAGTGTATATAAAAAAAATACATATATATATATATTGACATAAAAAGAACAATATTTATCTGATATAAATAACTAAAACATTGTGGTAAATACATTTTGTTGTTTGTTTCAATATTCTTTACACACGATATATAACTTATATATGATTGTAAATAACTGTTAAAAAAAGAATATATTATACTAAATAAACAAAGTTATTATAACAAAATACAATTTTAATGAATAGATCCAAAATGTAATCAATTAATATATATTGAGATCATCTAATTATAAAAAAAAAGTTCATTTTTAACCTGCATGAATTTAAATAAATGTATATTCATTTTATTTATTTGTATATAATGTTAACCAAAACACATATTATTATAATTTTAAATAAGTATAGTTGAGTAAAATACATAACAAAACAATAAAACTACATTCACAGTTTTTTAAGTTTTAATGGAATTAGTAAACTTTTAGAAAAACTTTGTCGCAGTTATAATACTCGTATATAATATTAAGAATCGAAATTAAACAATATACGAGAATAGAGAATGCGACGTAAACAATTTATAATTATTAAATAGATAAAATTTTTCTTTGTTATTGTTAATTTCTAAATGTTATAAATAAATAATTAAAAAATATTTTAAAGTTTCTAGTATTTATATTTTTATATTTATAATTCTATTAATTTTAATTAACTTATAATTATATATATCAATAAATTAATTGAGGTATATGGTTATTGTTTAAAATAAATAAATAATGATTTCAATTTTCTCGGTGACATATAAAATTTACCTTGAAATTTTTATTTAATCCTAAGTATACGTTACTTATAAAATATTTTAAGGAAAGATAATATTTAAGTTATTAAACTAAAATATATATGCATATATGTATAGTGAACGTTTCAATTATATTTTATATCCCAATTCATTTTCAAAATTCAAAAACGTGTCAGATTTTCATGAATCAATTTAAAAATTTTATTTCTTTAGATAAATACAACCTTAAATAAATAAATAAATAAATAAAAGGTAATCATTTAGTTTGCAATTTTTGTCGATTATTTCGTGGTTTATATTTTGTGCGATTCGGTAAATTCTTTAGACCCTTTGGGACAGTACGAGAAATCAAATTACAAGTTCCGCAAACATTTATCACTTTTATGACCTCGTCTAAGATTTTCACCGTGTTTTGTACCGTTTTATTTTCGGTTATATGCTTTATTTCATTGTTATTATTGTTATTTATATGAAAATGCCGCGAATGTATGTATGTGGCAGCGAAAATTCTTATCGAGGTCATGTCGCGGAATCGGGTGGCGTAAATTTTTATCCCGTTAAGATTTATAGCGTTTACTTTCCTCTGTTTATTTTTTTCTTCTTACATAACCTTTAAAAGGGAGAAAAAAGCGGCAATATATCGGACTGGTGGAAAATATGTTACGTACCAGTTAAAGTGTCGACCGCAAGACATTCCTCTTTTTCTTTTTATCTCTATATTCCTCTTTTTTTCTTTGTTCTAAAAAGTGAAAAATGTCTGGACAACAACCCGAGGTTGTTGTTACAGGCATACAAGTGAAAAACGTATGCACATTATGTTTTTCTTATATTTTTATGTTACATTAAAGTGCATTTTTTTTCGTTATTGCAATACAGTAACATTATAATTGTTTTTTTGGTAAATCGTCAGAGCTATAGATTTTCTCGAAATACATACTATATTATAAGCACGTTAGGTGTAATTTAATAACATTAAATTAAACATTTAATCGTTTATTAACTATTATAAGTTAGTATTTGAGACGTTAAAATAATTAATACATGTTCATTACCAGAACAAAATAACAACATTTTGAATTGTATTGATTAAGTGAATTTTCATTCTAAAATTTCAGGTGTTTAAAATATGACTTTTCCGTATACATTATTGAGTATTAACGTAATTGTTGTCAATTAATGAAAGCTAATTTTGTATTTATATCAATAAAAAATGTATAGAACTAATCCATGTAGTAATAAATATCTATAAACCACAAAGTATAAAACAATAAATTAAAAACTACTTCTTCTTTTACAGGCAAAATTAAAGAATGTTAATAATGTATTCGTTGTATAATATATCAATATACCCTTATACTCAATACTGATTATATGATATTAACAACAATTAAAAGTTCAATGAAATTTTATCTTGATTACAAAAAACTTACACGATTGTAAGTTATCTACGTGACAAAAATTAATTTATACACAAATTGTTATTTATGTAACACGATGCTTCGAATAGGCAATTTAGTTATACCATTAAATACTACTGAAAAAGATTTTTAATACCGTATGCGTCTTGTATAAGATACTAAACAAAAAATTTGTAAACAATGTAAACAATTTAATAGAAAATACAAAAAGTCTATTAAATTTAACGTTTCCAACTAATAATATGTCAGTCTTCGACTACTTTGCAAAGGAATAGTTGTAAAATTTTAAAAAATAAGAACAAGAAATATTTATTTAAAACCATTTATTTATTTACTTAAGTTTAGTTTTAGACTTTCTTCAAACATACAAGCAAACACATACGTCATAGAAACGTAATTGATTTAAACATTATCTAAATTTAATTCAGACATAATTAAATGACAATTTACAAATATAAATCGTTGGTCAATGTGATAACAAATATATTTTTATTTTTGGTTTTTAAATAACATAAATATTTATTTATATTGAACTTTTCTAACAAAAAATGTTCATTATTTTATGAATTCTCATTAATGTTTACTGTTTAATTTATTATACACAACACTAATAATAATCATTAAATTCTTACGAATTTAGTTTCCATTGACATTCCGCATATGGAGATATAATCCAATATTAAATAAACATAAATTTGTCTACATTTTTTTGAGGAGATAATGATGTTTATATAATTATTATAAGTTTTGCGCGTTGGAGGAAAATATTTGAAAAATTGATAAACCATTTTACGTATACAATACGTGTACTGTTTGCCGTAAGGTTGATTAAAATATTCTTAATTTATTTGATATTATCTTGAAAAAAATTGTTCAAATTGTTAACTATATGTGCTATTAGAGGAAATATCTTGAACGTATTTGCGTTCGTATTGTTTTGGGAATATTTTTTTAGAATAAAAGTCCAATTTAATTTATAATTGAAAAACAACTGAATATACTTTTTCATTTGGGGACGATTTTAGTTACGCAAGAACTGTTTGGTACTTGAGTACCAAATGAGTTTGAACTCATTCCACGACCCATTTTTAAAAGTTCCACATCATTCGCAAATGTATACAAATGTCTATCTAATTATTTTTAAATTAATTTTTGCGTAAAATCAAATATATAGATTTAATTTTTCAAAACTGATAAAATATTATTTCTAAACCAAAAATTATTTTGTAAAATATAAAAAATATAGGAATACATAGTATTATATACAACTATTTGACTATTCTGTTAAATGTTGTTAAATGTCTTAATTATTTTGTTATATTTGAAAAGTTAATACAATTTTATATAAGTATAACAATATCTAATTCCAAAGTACTGTTAAGTATTTACATTTTGATTACCATAATTTTTGTTAAAATTTTTATTACTATGTTTTAGATGTTTTAAAATTTTTATTGTAAGACCTGAAATTTCAAAAAAAAAAAAAATATTAATACAATACTTAAAATATCTGCATATCGGGAATAAACAATTTGTTTCATGAGGTTTTTAAATTTAAAATAAAAACAATACAATTTTATTAATACAATAAGAATATTATTGTATTGATCTACAAGCTGTTCTTAAGATCTTTAAATGAAATGATTTATAAATCTTTTAAAATTCAATGTTATGATAACATAATACTCATTAAAATTATGCTCTTGACTTATAAAACGGCTGCCCCATTTTTTTTTTTTTTTTTTTTTAATTAGATGATTTTTTTGTTTGCTATAAAGATATTATAATATTATTATACGTTTCAAAAATATAAATTTAACTTTATGTATTAAACATTTACATTATTAAAAGACACACATCATAGAAATAATATTCAATTTCTGTACTTTTTAAATTTAAGGTATATTATGTTTTTTAATTTTTGAAAATCTTTGCATATTGCATTCTTTGCAATGATATATTATACTTTCAAGACGTTAGCAACACATTTTGAAACAAATTTTAAAAATATCAAAAGTTTTTGAGACGTCGTAATTACTATAATAAAATATTCGTTTTAATAAAAAATTGTTAGTGCAAATTAGCAAATTTCATTTAAGTTATTTACTGATAAGTAAAAACTGTTTTTTATTGGTCGTTACAAAACACCTTGTGCAAGAAAAACATCAGATTCCGAGTATTTTAAAGTATAACAGTATTCATCAAAACGTATACATTAATGCATCTAATTGAAAAAGTTATTTAATAAAACTGATTTAACTATATCGGTAAAATATATAAATATATTGTTGAAAATAGTGATTTTTTTAAAAAAGACTCGTTAACAATACCAACTTTAATTTTGATTTAAAAAAAAAACCTTTCAGAAAGAGGAAACATGCATAATTCAAATATGATCACAATAATAGATAAGACGCGTTTACAAATAAATATACACACGACGTCTTTATACAGTTAATTCATTTATAAATATTAAATTATATTTATACATACATTTACATTACATACATTTGAAATAATTTAATTTTTCGAATTCGTTTTGATATTAAAATATATTACATGATGGCGTTATAAATTGAAAAAAACAGTACATGGTTTTAATATTATATTAGAGTGGTTATACGAGTGGTTTGCAAGTGAGTATATAAAATACGAAAACTTGTTTGCATTGTTTTATTAATAATATATCAAATAGTTTTCAACTGATTGTCATAGTTTTACATTATTTACTATCTTAATTAAAATCAATAATTATATCGCAATATAAAAAAAAACGTATATTTTTAATCAGTTCGATTGTTTCATTTTTTTTTTTTGTTTTTTTTTTTGTTCAGTACGAGAATTATATATAACGAATCAGCAAAGTAAGCGAGACGCCAATTTTGATTAACGACAAGTATAAACGTCGAGTTGCACGACAGAATGAAAGATTAATGACACGAAGAAAACTCAAGTATATAGGCGTACACGAATAGCAAAACACAATATAAAGAGAATCGCAACAAGATTGTTAAATAACAAGTTTGGCGCATCCGATACATTAGATCCGCCCCTTTTGGGATTGTCTACATATATATATGTACACGTATACATACATATATATATATTGAGACGTTGCGATGTTATAAAATACGAGTATTTAGACTGCAAAAGACGGTTTTACCTTTTGCACACGCCCAGTTTGTCAACTTAAAACAGAACATTACATACAAGCGTCGAGTGTTAGAATAGAAGAGCGTAAAGTTTGAGATAAAAACGACACATTGTTTTGCTATGAATGTAAATATGCGCGTAATTATTTTCTTTTGAACCTATGTAATGTATCTCGATGTACGGTATACGTTCCAAGTTATCGAACCGACTATTATGGTTTAACGCGAGGACGAAGGGTAAAGTAAAAACATTTGTACTATTATCGTAGTTCACATATTTTGTTCCTTATTACACCTATGTAATACATAGGTAGATTTCTACTCGAATCTCAAAATTAAAAAAAAAATCAATAATAATAATTTAGTTGCGGTCTTGATTTATTTGTTTTGAAGTATAGTTCCTAAACTTGACTATTTTTTCATGTTTTTAAATTATATACAATTTTCTACGTAGCAGGTAGTATAAATAAGGTAGATATGTCAAAATGAAATATCGCAAGGTATGTAAAAAAATAATTATTTTATATTAAAAACCGAATGATAAACAAGTATTATTATTTATTCATTTATGCATTTTACGGATAATGGGAAAATAAATTAAAAAACCAATAAGAAAAAAGAAAGGCTGTTATTTAATTTTGTTTATTTTTCCCCCAAAGAATTTACTCCCATGTGAGATTTGTTTGTAAGTTGATTATAGTTGGTATATGTAAATACGTATAAATGAAATGCGTATACGTACAATATCAATAAAATACGTGTAAACTACACGACGCAGAAGTGTTTACTGAATTCGTTCAGTATCATTACTTTAACCAATAAAGCACGTTTAATTCTAATATAGACCGGTATACATTTGCACACAAATCTAATAAATGTCTGTATTTTCTTCTTCTATGTCATACCTCGGTAAACGTATATATTGAAAATCTACTAAAACAATTCGCGTTCAATTATGTTATTTTCCTTATTATTGTATTTTTTGTCGCTTGACAATAACGTCCATAATATTATGTTTTATTCGGCTGCGAACTAACGGTCGGATAAATACCAATGTTATATTCGACAAAAAAAAGTCCAATCACCCATATTGTATACTTGAAACAACGTAAAATATATATGAGGTAATTTTGAAAATTTCAGGTTACGTTTCTCTCTCACTCTTTCTCTTCCTCTTTCTCTCTCTCTCTTTCACTTTCTCTATCTGGGATGGTCTATTGTTTTGGAAGTTTTATATTCACGCCCCTCATTTTATTAATCACCTCTATTATTGTCGCTTGTTATTCCGAGGCCTCAGCTCGTTTTTTCCCAATGTCAAAACCACCTCTGCCTCTCATTACCTACTATTTTCTCCGCCGCCACATCTCGCTGGAAATTTTGTCCATAAGCCAGACGAGTGTGTCAAGTTTTTAGCGCGTCGGTTTGGGTAGCTTTTAATCAATTTGTTAGACAACGAAGGACGGGATTTTTTTTTTACTAGTCGCCTTCTAAAAGAGCTTCCTACCCGTTGACAGCCGCTAATCTGCCTCCCCGGTGATAAATGGCCTTGGGACACCCACCTCCCCTGTCGCTCATCGTCGGCAAACGATGATTGAGAACATTGCAACCCGAAATTAACTCATTTTTCATA
Organism: Schlechtendalia chinensis; assembly: GCA_019022885.1. NCBI lineage: Eukaryota > Metazoa > Arthropoda > Insecta > Hemiptera > Aphididae > Schlechtendalia > Schlechtendalia chinensis. The sequence goes on from CM032341.1 coordinate 4,813,028, forward strand.
GTCGACGATGAGGGCCGTCGAGTCCCGATGACAACCGTAGAGTTCTGGCATCCTTTAGATATGTGTACAAAACATGTGGTTTTTATTAAAAATATTTTTAAATGTTTAATATATTATATTTATTATTTATGTTGTGCTTTAATTAAATTGTGTTCAATATTTAGTAAAATCAAGAAAATATCTTTGTACATCGATCGTTTTCGAAAGTTATAGTGAAAAATTTTATACTTTACGTAGATATAATATCTAAAAATATAATTTTTCATATTATTTTTATAATTCATTAAACAAATATATAGTAATAATTATAACATAAACTTAATATACTATCAAAAGTGAACTTTGATGTCATCGATATTTGGACATTTGCCATACCATAGATATAAACTTTTATTTTAGTATTCTCAGTGACATGGTCTTTTTAGTATTTGAAATAGAATAAAGAAAATACGTCTAATATTTATAACTTATAGTGAACAAGCACATGAACAATAATCATAATTACTCAAGTGACTACATGATTTATTATTTAAATAATAAAATTGTTGTATTGTAATAACTAAACGTTAAATAATACATCACACATTTTTGTTAACTAAAATTATAAAATGAACATTTTAATTTTTGTAACAAAAAAGTGATGATTAAAAAAGGGGTAACTTTTGCTATCTTTACTTTTAAAACATTTAGTTCAAGTTTAGTCAAGTATCTCTAAATTTAAATATTTAATTAGATACTCCAATTTTCCGAGAATCTCACACACCAAATTAATAAAATAATACACTTCAGTACATCGTAAAAATTAATTTCCTATGTAAAAACTATGAGTTAATTAAATTACAGTAAAACGTGAAAAAGTTATAATATATCACAGATTAAAAAACTAATGTTTATATTCTCATTTGTATTTAAATAATAATAATAATATATGCATACCATTGTTTAACTATTAAGTGCTAAACACATTTTTTCACTTTTATACAAATATCATGAAGTATAAACTAACCAATAATATGTATTGTTATAATTCAAAATAATATATATATATATAGTGATAAATTATAATATCGTTAATGCCTTAATTAAATTGTTATTGATTTTGTAAATTTTCACCTAATCTAACCTCGCTCTAAACAATCTTAAATGTTCGACTTCTTTTTCATTATTTTAATAACCGAAATGATAATAATCTTTATACTACATTGTATATATGGCTGAATAAGTTCTTAATTAAAACGAATTTTACAGAATTTATATCCGTAAGAATTATTTTCAAATGATATTCTATTTTGAATATCTATTAATGTAGTACTTATGTATATATAAACAATAATATAAGGCATACTATATTTTATTTTAATTACGTCGTTGATGAATAAAACATATTATGGAACAGAATTAATTAAGAACACGGTTATGATAATAAATTATACCAATTTTTCCACAAGAACCTTTTTTTCACTCCGAAAGAAGAAAAAACATACAAAAAAAATCAACCGTACGTGAAAACTTTATATATATATATAAACGAAAAAGAAGAGTATCGAGGTAAATAAAAAAATTGTATATTATATATTTATACTGTAGATTCCCACACGCGTACGCAGTTCCGTGAGAACACTCGGAAATAATCGTGTCGGGATGAAAATTCTATTCAACGGCGGACGCTATTGTTGCGTTTGGGGGATAAGAAACATTTTTTCCCCCGTTTCTCAAACGTAAATGTTTCAATTTTTCTCCCCCCGCATTTCTCCCTCACTTCTCGGTACGTCACCCGCGCGTTATCCACGACAACACGTGAAATAAATATTTTCTATTCACCCACGCATAAGGTCAAACGCATTCGCTGCGCGTACCGAGACAGTCATTCGGCGGTTAAGCACTCAACGTTCCCGCGGGATTCGCTGAACTTTCATTCGACTCCTTATAAGTAGCATAAATACCATATTCTCGCCGCTGCCGGGGCCGTCTTCCGCGGCGCGTCTCGACCATATTCGCAGTAATGTGCGCATATAAACGAACGGCCGTGCGGTTGCATTGCGCGTACCGAAAACCTACCCACGTTTAACAAAACGGCAGATTGGCCCATTTAAAAGGTTACCTTGCAGTATGAAGTATCAACCCTCCGACGATTATAAATACATGGTGACGGCGTTGGCGGGGTGGTCTGAATTGGCTTCACCTGTAAAACGGACGTTTTAAATTGCGTGCACGTAAATGCGTTGATTTACATTAGGCTATTTGCGGGACGCGCTAAAAAGTAAAACACACTCCACAGTTAATACACACACTGCGCCCGTTTATGATGGGAACTTGAGCACATTGTTTTTCATTTTATTTCTTTTTCGATTATTAATATCATGTCGATTTTTCGAAATAAACGAATAAATGCACACTACTGCTCGCCAAAAAACGATTCGACACTTAATTCAGTTTTTTTTTTCTGATTATTCTTATATCATACAAATACAGAGATGAGCCGAGCTCGTGTAAATACTCGAACTCCAAATTTACTATGACTTTCTGTGAAACGGGGGCAAATTGAGTGGTATTTCGATCGAAAAATTTATTAACTAAATCTATACAATCAAGTCAATTAGATTTAAATAAAAATTTGTTAAATATTAAAATTACTGTTATAAATAATTTATGATATAATATATATAATGTTTTTAATATTAAATCTAAATTTCCATTTGAATACATTAAATCAAAAACATGTTGAAGAATATTATATAAAATCGTATATTACATTCATTCGATAAGATTTAGCGAATGACTTAACTAGGTGAGATAATAACGAAAGCTCAGTCGTATAAAACAATACACATATCAATATAAGATACTGAAAAAGGAAAATATGTTGATTACTTTGGATCTCACTGCTTCAACACGATCGACGTTGTTTATACCTGGATGGACGACAATCAGGTTAATTTGTCAATATCCTACTCGATTAAGGTATAAAACCAAATTAGAATGCGGTGTTCGACATTTAAGACACTAGTTATATTTTAAAACTTCAAATTGTCTAAACTTTAAAATTATGTTTGTTCATGAAATACCCATTAAATTACTGTCGTTGTCAGAATTGAAGGAAAAATATATGAGTTAAACAAAAAAGTGTTTAATTCTAACAATGACAGTACTAAAGTGCATTTAAATTGAAATTCTTAACTTTGTCCGTTTTAAAAGTGAACCAATATTTTATAGCCAGTCAGCGTTTATATAAAGTAACGTATATAACAAGTAAATTTCAAATAAACAAACAATAGCGGATTATCATCTTATGGAATCAAATGAATTTGATGAAATTCATCAATGTGAAGCAACAGTAGTAGAAAATGAATTACCATACAAACGTATCAAATTAAAAATATTTTACGTAACACTGATGAAGATGATAAATCTTTAAAATTACAGACGATCTCAAGCTTATGCGAACTACGAATAATAATGTTGCGGGTTATAGCATTATAGTTATTTCCCTAAGTACAAGAGTAATTTATCATATTACTTCTAGTGAATTATTGTGAAAGAACACACGTTGAATTTATTTGACGTTTGTTTAATTAAATGTAAATTTGTACAACTCGTTTTTTCACGACGTAACACCATATTACACTTCTTTTTTTAAAACATTTTACATTTTATTCTTCTTTACTTTGCATTGTATTTAAAATTGTTAATTGTTTTTACTTAATTTACTATGCTGAAATATACAAAATGTTATCGTGATGATAAATATGATAATGTATATTTACATTTTAAATAATTCAAATTTAAACTTTATAAAATAACAGATGACTATTATATATTAAGAGGTATATATAATATATTTGAACGAATCACTCAAAGTCTTAATATAAAATATTTATCAACACACAATTTCTATAGTTTTATTCCTATCTACTCTTGTAATTAATTAATATCACATCACCGTACCACTTTTTGTAATATATGCGTGAACAGTGCAAGTTAAAATTTAATGTTTTAGTATAATTACCAAACTTTTTACCGTGGAGAAACCGTACAATTCCTGAAAAAGCAATAAACGGAACTTCATTAAAAATTTACACAATACACTTATCTCAAGTATTACGTAACCAAACCTATAATTATGAGATATTTTATTAATTTCGTTGAAATAAAGCTAACATATTTTTTATTATAATGTTTTATATTAAAACACATACATAGAAAAATTACCATAAAACACTTGGATTTAACTCGTATTCTTTTACAGTCATGACTAAAGTATTTTAGAATACTGTTTACCGAAGAAAACAAAATATAACGTAAAAATGTACGATATACGTTAGGTTTGTTTTTACTATTATTTATACCGAACAAACCGATTATTTTAGGGAAATTGGATTTTTCCAAAAAAATAATTTTCCATTGCCTTTTCGTATTAGATACATCTCCTGTATGTTAAGTCGAGCAAATCGGACAAAAATACAAGTTTCTAAAAGAAAGAAGGCACAATATATTTCCAAGAAAATAAAGTAATATCAAAAATCTTAACATAAAAATGTATATTATATAAAAACACATTTGCATCGGCAAAAGTATATTCTTTGTAAAACTGTTTTGTTTATTGAATAGTTTAAAAAAAACAAGGAGATCGTCAAAAAAATAATATAGTAAGTAAACAATTGAAATACTACCATCACTAAATTAACTATTACTTAGAAAGTCCAAAGAAAATACTACGAAAAAATCACCTGCGGCATACAATAATATTTTTCATTTCAAAGTAAATCATACGTAGTTTATGCGAAATGAATAACGATGAAAATACGATGAAAGTCCTCGAACACAATGTAATTGACTATTCATCTAGATTTATCAAAAAACAATGTTTGGTTTCGAAATGAAAAAACAACGGTTTTCTATTGATTATAAGAAAATATTTCCTAATGTCTTTGTAAGCTACGAATATTTATTAGAAATAAATATAATTTGGTGTAGCCTGAAGCGAATATTCATTTATTCAAAATAATAATTTACGCTCAATTTACACTCGCAGTAATCTTTTTAAATTAGGATATGTTTAAATTCTAAATCGTATTAAAAAAAATATATGTATAATACATTGTAAACTTATAATGGTTTAAATTGGTATAAAATTTAAATTTAAAACGTAATTGTAAATAAATATTTTACAGTAAATTAATCATTTGAATTGGTTTTTTTTAAATTTTAAATTTTAAATTTTTACTTATCATTTTCTTCATTATGATGTTTGTGTTATAAAATTATCGAAATGTATAATGATTATAAGTTATATATTATGTAAAATATTAAATATCTGTTTGCTCATTTCGAAAAATATTCAAATTAGTAATTAAATTGACATAATGATAACATTAAAATAAATTAATTAAATAAATCAATAAAACATGAGTATACTATAAAAGTATAGTACACTTAATAGTTTATATCGAACAAATAAAATATTACACAGCCGGACACGAATGACACGATTTAAAAATATTCGAACGGAAACACGTTAGACGATTTACAAGTCGCTAACTAACAATATTAACTGACATTCGCAATGCGGGTAAATTCATTCGGTGATATTACCAAAGTTTTTGTTAAATTTAACTTCTCTTCTGGACCATCTATTTTACTGTCGTCCGTGGTCATTTTTCCGGTCCATTGAAATGGAATAAAGGATAAGAAAATAGAAGAAAATAGAAACGGAAAGTGAAAATAATTCTCTTTTATAATTCAAAAGGCATGAAAATCGGCGATTGTTATAAGTTACGCGTTATATATATAAACGTCATCGATATATCAAATACCGGATTTCTAGAGAGTCCAACCGGAATTTATTAAAACCCTTGCCACTGAACAATACGCGTGTATTATTGAAGTACATTAAAAGCCAAGCGAATAGACATACAGGTGGTCGTCGTGATAAGATTTATTTTTTTCTTTGTCATCTGTCCTGAATAAACAAGAAAAAAACTATTTTTAAATACAAATATTTTTTACCAACACTATAATTGTAATATATTACTCGATTACGCATTTCATTTTGATTTTAACGACGTTGACTACAATTATATATATATATATATATTTCTTTTTTAAAACAATTTATAATATAATATAATAGCTTATTTTTATTTCGTTAATATAATGCAAAAACATTTTCTGTTAATCAAAATTAGCATATATGTTTCTTTTTTATTCCACAGTAATTAATTAAACTTAATATTTATTTTTAATAAATAAATTTATTTTTATTCACTTTATAATTTTAAAATCATAGTGAAATGATTTAACTTTTTTTTTTGTCTAGATCAAAGCTATTCATACATAACGAGATAAAGATTAGGTAACCATAAATCGCTGTATGGCTTTTGATAGATTATTTTTGAAGCGGGTTTCCCATTAAAATATGAAAAATGGTACTTGACCTATGAATGACATTTGTGACGTCGACAAATCCCCATTAAATAAAAAAATCGTTTCGTTATTCCATTCATATACTGACCTCAGCTTTTATAACGTTGAAAACCTTAATCCTATACTGTCAGTATCCAAATACGTATACATACAATGCAGTGTTATATTCTTCCCCTGTATGTTCTTGCTCGGTATCGTTGTCATTCGATAACTCAACAACACACCAGTATTTACAATTTAACAAATAACAAATGTTATTGTAAAATATGCTTTTATTATTACTAAACATTTGGAGTACTACTTAAATGCATTTCAAATACTAAAGCAATACTAGAATTGCAAATTAAAAAAGTGTAGAAATATCAATTTCCGACCAAAACTAACGAATATCACAAATTAAACTATTGAGTAAATAATGCTACTCATATATTGTAATATGGTATTTATAAATGGCAATGTGAACGATAACTTTACTTATTTGTAACGTTTGTGAGGTGTAATTATTATATTTTAAAATACTATGTTATTTGCTTACAATTTTATGTTTTTTCTAAAAAAAAGTTCGCAAATGGAAAAAAATACAGTAGAGCATTTTACATTCAATACTCAAAAATTGTATGTAAATGAATGCTTTATTGAATACTCAATATTAAAATATGTGAATTTATCACTGAAAATGTTTATGTACTTGTAATTAAAATGTAACGAACCTATTAAAAACGTATGTAATCATAGAATATTACATAACATATTAGAATACACACATCAAATTTACGCACGTACCAGATGGGAAACTATATTATAAAGATAAATACGCAGTAACCATTCGTTATAATTAAAAAAAATAAATTAAACAGTTGCTAGATTCATACATTATCGTTGTGTTATTAATATTTTATGTTTCGTTAGATGAAAATTATAAAAATGTTACAAAATATAATATACAATCCGTATGTATTTGTAATTAAAATAGTTCATTTAAAAAAAGGCGTTTCGATAAAATGAATTCATTGACTGCAACCCCTACTCCAAACTATAATCTACAAATGATATTCGTTAAACACAATGTTTTTCAGAAACGTTTTTATTTTATAATGAAAAATCTGACCCCCGTCATATATTTGAAAAATAAATATATTACAACTGATATTATGTAGTAGAACTGTTGTGTGTCCAATGTATGTCTGGCTTTTTTTTATATTATTATTTTTCTTAAATTGAAGTTTCTCAAGTTACACATTGACTCGACACGAACGAGTGCGAAATTTTGCCCGAATTTAATATGTCGTATCGTTCGTACCAATTCAATATATCAAAATGTTTTAAAAGAACATATTACTAAAGCACTACATATACATAATATTATGTATATCAGTAAAATAAAATCGGTCGATTGGTCATTGGCTAGGTTAGCTTGTGACATGGCGCGATTTTCGTATTAGATTCGGATCTTCCCAAGACGTTCGCGGAACAACAGTTGACCGAACAATCCGCGTGTTGGAAAAGTTAAACGAATAATGATGGTTTTCAGCCAGCAAAAAAAAACAAAGAAAAAATACAAAGAGGAAAACGCGCACGTACAATCGTGTCCAACGTGCGCGACGACGGCTTGTAGTTTCGGACGGCGATAAATTCGCGACCGTAAATCCGCGCGCGAAAACATACCCGCCCACGCCCTCTAGCACCAGCCACGGCGACGGGGTGTTCGCGGCTAAATGATTACGGACCGCCGTTGATGGATCGTCCCGGCCACGCGTTTCTCTCCTTCGCGGCCACGTACCTAAAACGCGTATTCACACGCGCGATCGTCATGGACCGTCGCACGAACACGTCACGATGAGTCCTCCTCTTCGACTACTTACCGTCATCGACGCGTCATCGCTCCCTTCCTCCCGTCCGCGAAAACCCTCCGAGGGCGCAGAAGACCCTGCTGGACTCCAGTGCCTCTCCAGGATTCTAAACCCCCCCCCGGCACAATAGCGACGGTCCGCACAAATCGCCGCATAGTACCACTTGTCCGAGGAAAACAAATTCGATTATTATCATTATTAACATTATGATGACGAAACTTGACCAATAAGGTCTTTGAGTCCATAAAAATCGAAAAAACGTCAATTGTAGTTTATACCCTTACAGAGTTCTAAACCCAACCTATTTTTCGACATAATCGCCATCTGGACCAATGCATTTTTGTAGTCGCTCTGGCAGCTTTCATTCTTCTATATCTGCCTTCTCAATATATTATTTAATGTATAATTTTTTGAGAAAATTACGAGAAAATTTCGTTTTTATCTATATTTATAAGAAACCAACACAGAACGAGATCTTTAATGTCTAAGCTTTATTTCAATACAATCATTTTACAGAACACATAATATATTAATCAATATTTCTTTGACAATACTAATTAAATATATATATTTATATTACGATGTTTATGTATATTTATTATTCCAAAATACCACGCTCTTGAAAAAAATATTATTCATACTTTGTTTCGAATAAAGTAGAATAATGGCCAGTTTTTTTTAAAACCTACAACCATTTTTTTCTTTTTATTGTTTAATAGGATGATTAAATGCATTTAAATTTTAGTAATTACAATGGATTATTTTTGTAATTGCTTATAAAAAGCTATCGTTTTAATTTTGTAATTAATATGAATATATAATAATGACAAATATTTTGTAGATAAGTATAATTTTGACTAAACAAAAATTGACTTGATATAAATATTGATTTATTCAGAATCAAAAAAAAAAATGTTTATTATGGTACATTATATTGTAATGTGAAATTAATTTTAAATAGTTAAATTATTATTATGATTTATTATACTCGTAAAATATTATTTAGATATTTCTATAACGTAGGTGAATTAAGCATTTTATTGCGTTCCCATATTATAATATCAATGTGCGTTTAATAAAAACAATGGCTCATGGTCACGCCATTTTCGAATCATTTTCAGGACCACAACAATAATTAGTAGATATGATTTATAATTATGGGTTGATAATATTATGTTTTGTTTACATTTCCAAGTATAGCGTTTCCAAAATTGTTTGTATACAAGTCATAAAACATTAATGGAATAATATAATATGTTATTAACAAACGAATAGTAAGTACACTTTTCTATGTTTTAATCATTATAATCATTACCGACCAAAAAAATGTATTAGTTTTGAACGTTGTTTAAAGTTTTTCTTTGGGTTTTATTGAAAATAATTGAAATGCTATCGGAATCATGGAGTGCGTTTAAATTTATATTTTATTGTTAAAATCGTTTTCTTAAATTAATTTAAAAATATAATTGCGTATAATTATTATAACATTTTCCGAGATATAACTAACTGGAACAAAAACATACATACGTAAATAATTATTCTACAATTTTTACCTTGTAAAATTCTATTGTATTATTTTTAAATTATTTATTAAATTTCATTTAATCTATAGGAAATAAACTACTTTTAACTGTCTTCAATTTAAGATGATTACAGATAACGTCTATTAATTTCCCTTCGAAATTTAATCAATTTATCCATTATAAGTTTACACTATGAAATCATAACTAAACTATTTCTATTATGAATTTTGTGCACAACGATTAATTACTTATTTGATTTTTATGTTTTACACGTCATATTATTCACTGTACACGTAATTTTGTGTTTTTATTTTTATGTTTTCAGGTATATATATATATATATATATTATATATTATAAATTTCAAACACGTCCGACCAAACGAACATAATTATAAAGCCGTTTTGTTTATGTTCTCGTGCGTGAAATAGTCCACTCCGCGTTTTGGTGCCTGTCAGTAAATAATTTCACCAACTGGAAATCGTAAGATAATGTTTCTGGGTTTAGTAGCTTAAAACACTATTATACAATGTTATCGCGCGTGCACGTCTGGAAAAAGGATGTAATAATATTATAACAAAACTATAATGTCAACGAATTCCTCTGAGTCAGAGATTAATATTTACTCCAGTGATTCCCCGACTTTCATACAATTTTAGATTTTTGACAGTAATTCGGAATACGACAGAACAATGTTTTACATCAATACGGAGTATTATTAATATTTTGTGTTGTATATAAAATAAATGATTTTAAAACAGTGGTAAATAAATTTTTTTTACACACAAATATTTCTTTAAACCTAAAACTTCAAGCTAAATATAGTTAGGAGTATAGTAATTTAAAAATACATGTTTGTTATAACTTTAAATGATTTTTATTTTATAAACCTCATTTTTTCCACACATGAAAACTTTCACAAATTAAATTCAAAATATAATATGTTTTTAAAAAATGTCATAAATAAAATAAAATTATCTACTGCAACTATTTAAATATTCTAATAGAGTTGTTAACTTTAAAACGAAAACTAAATGTTAACATAACAACTTTTTACAGCTAATCCATTATTGAATTTCCACTTGAATTTTCTCGGTTTTTAAAACTAAAACTTTTAAAATTTAATTTAATTTGAAAAAAAGGAAAAAATATTGAAATAGCGGTTAATATTTTGAAAATATGTCGAAAATTTAACATTAACTACGTTTAATTTTTTTTTTAATCTTTAAAGTTAGAATAATCGTTAGAAAACTAAAAAATAAAATACTGAGATAACGAACATCCGATAAATATAGAATACTTTGCAATGATTGTAAGTTTCTACCTGAAAATTACACATTAATATAATACTAATGAATAACACTAAATTTAATTGCAAAACATTAAGATCTTAAGATTAATAAATCATATTACGCAAATAAAATCAAATAAATCGTTTGAAATGGAAAATTTTAAACCTAAGCCAATTAGGAAATAAGTAAATTGTGAGAATAAAAATTAAAATAACGCAACAGATCATCTGAACATAATTAAGAAAACATAAACATAACATAACGAGTATAGTAAAAAATGAATAAACATATTAAATGAGGAGAGGTGATCCGAATCTGAAATTTGTTGACAAAACATACGAAAACTCAGTTCGCTCGAGATAAATTGTATATGAAAATATTTGTGAATAAAATATAGCAAAAAAAAACACACAGAAAACCATAATTTACAGTTTGTTTGTATTTATACTGTTGTATTACTGTTATATACTTATTTAAATTTAAAGAAAAAAATATAACTATTTTGTAAACAAATAATTTTTTTCTAAATTTATAAATCTACGTTCAATAACTGCATACGTTATAATTAATTTTTATTTTTGAAATATTTACTTAAAGTGATAAAGTATTTGAATTTTTTTTATAAATTTACTTAAATCAGTATTTGAATACAAAAAATTATTCTAATATGTTTATTAAAATTCTTTATAGTTAATAATGTGTATTCACATATAAATACATATTATACTGAACAACACTTATATAAACGACAACGCAATTATTATACTGCATTGACTTGGAAAATAAAGACTATACTTCATTTAAGACTTTTAGGATAATGTAACTATAGTGAACTATACTATTATATTAATTATATTCATAATTAATGTAAGATCCAAAATGCAATCAGCTACTTACTTAAATGTATAACGCTGTCAACAAAGTATATAATTACAAAACAAAACATATTTCACGCCTAATTAAAAAAGTTCCTATATTAGTCATTATGCAAATTAGTTTTAAACAACAAACTGTACAAGATAACTGAGAAAACTAAATTAACCGATTGGTACGGAAATAGATATTTCAACGAATTCAATAAAATTCTGAAAATTTAAAACGGTGCTCAACAATATCATGGCCGACGACACCCTTTGGGTAGCCCCCCCACCCATTCCACCGGAGGAAGTTTTTTATAGACTTTGTATGTAAATTATAAAATGTATATAAGTGTTATAACATAAAATAGTAAATACTATATATTAATTAAAAGATATAAACAATTATTTATAAAGCATTTCGTACTTGAATAATAGGAAGATATCATATTCGGAGTATAAAATAAAGTCTTAAAAATTCAATTATTAAAAATATTATCATAATCATCGTATCTAATAACTTATAGGTATTTACATCTCGATAAAAATTAATTTTACCAAACAAATGTTGAAAACAAAAATTGAAAGTAAATTCGGACTTGTTGGCGTAGATCACTTTCACGGTGAAGTGTTATATCAAACAAACACTTACAATAACACAAATCAGTTTACATCTTTTATTTTTTATCAGAAATGAAATGGTTTGATAATTTGTATTTATATAATTTTGTAATTATTATGTACAAACATATACAGTTTTTTAACTGAATTACTTAATAAATAGTCATATATTTGACTGTACTTTGCTTAAATTTTTATTCTGAAAAGCATTAATCACATATTTACATTTTCATTAAAAAAATTTGTATGTATCTAACTGAAGTCATTTGTTCAATTATTCAAAGAACAATAGTTTAAATAATTAATAAAATATTATGTCATTGGTTATTAAGCAAACTATAGTTATATTTGCTTATTAGTTAGTTAGGTATTAAATATTATTATAATGTTAAATATTATATATGTTTTATTAACTAAAATAAACCGACGAGAAATTAAAAAAAAATGTCTATTAAACCATTCCGAGGTTTTTTTTTTGAAAACTAACAAACAAATCCCTCTCTCTTTTTCTCTCTCTCTCTCTCACACTCTGTGTGTTTCTCTTTAATCCCAATAAACTAAACTTGAAAATTATACAACCCTATATAACAATAGAATATTACATCTCATTATGTCGTTTCGTCACTATAATAATTACGCATAAAATGTCAACAACTTTTGTATACAACCGTTATTATTTAGTTTACAACAACAGTGGAAAATCATTTGTGCCAACGTTCAAATTTTTACAACAATGCACTACGTTTAAGGCGGTGGTGATGGTGGGTGAATTGGAGGGGAAGGGGAAGGGCGATACTCCCTTTTTTTGTTTTATCTCTTTCAAGCGTCTTATTGTAATAACCGTTCGCATCGCTCTAATCAATTGGTAGTTTCGATGTAAAGTTTTTACATAAAACGCGCCATTACAATGAAATGTCTAACAAAAGACCACGTGGCGTTATAAAGGCAAATAATCGTGTTGAAACAGTAAGTTGAGTGTAACGGTAACAATAAATAGTCATTAATCTCATAGAGTTCAGACAACAGACCGCGAATTGTCTTACACGTGCTCATATCGTCATCATAAGCGTTTTCATTATACAACCGAAAACATGACATATAATAAGCGGAGTAAACCATAACATAATGTGTTAAGGGGATCGTCCGTGACACTCGTTCTCTATCGGTGACATCTCGAAAAACTTAAACATGCGATTAACTCGCGATATTATTTTACGTTATGCGGTTTACAGATAATCCCGGCAGCGAGACTTTTTCAATCCCCGCGCGTTACGAATGGCTCGTTAAAAGCAACGGTTTTATTTTTGCTCGCGCGTACGAGCTTTACGCGGCTCGTTCCTTGTCCGTTCCAGCGCGTGTATATGCGTTTTCTAAAAACCTTAGCAGGACAAACAAGAAGTTTTTGTTGTAGAACGGAGGAGTGGGATGAGAAAGAGTTTGGGTCAGGAAGGAGACGCGAGTCGTTGGAATTAGATACAGACGCGGGACCTTTACGCGGTGGTTTTTAATAAAGCCCGCAGAACCCGCGTGTCGGGCAATTAATTTCTGTCCAGCCTTTTAACAGAATTCCCAACGCCGTCTGTTTGTTTGCGGTCTCCGTACCCGTATTTATTATAGGTCAAACTTTACAGACGATCACGACGATGACGACGAAGACGATGCCGTTGAGGTGGTTGTCGTACATTTTTCTTATCGTCCGTACGCGTCGGGCATTAACGCGTGCACGTCTTGCAATTTACTAACAACCATCTGGTGCTTGTATGTCGGTAAAAGTACAGACTAGATGACTATGGATGGAACAGACTAGGATGTATACGACCGACCGACCGACCGACGTCGAGCATATCGTGGTGAATTATTAAAAGCGCTTAGCGATTGGAAATCGCGAACTTCCGACGATGAGTGTGCGGAGTGATAAAAAAAACATCGAGACGTTTTGCAGGCAATAAGACGTGTGCGATGGTGTGTACGTCTCACGCATTCCCATTTATTTATGTGTAAAAAGAAATACAGGTGCGCGTAACCTGAAAACCGACTTAATAATATATAACAATAACAATAATAATAAATAAATAAAAACAACACTGTTATTGTATACTAATTTTGCTCGCATACAGTCGGCGAACAGCAATTGAAAAATAATCGGGTCTAAAAATTCATTCTCGTAAAGTTAATATTAATTTATAAAAAAAAAAATGTATTAAAAAATATAAATAAATATGAAAATTACGTTTTATGCGTGCTATTGTAAAATCGTTTTTCTAACAAATATTAACAACAATAAAATTCTCAAAAATATATAAGTCGATTAGTACATTACAATAATTATCTTCCAAAATTCTAAGTATATCGATTACGATTAGATTACAGGTTAGGCACATAATAAATGATTTGAAAAAAAAATAAAAATGTATGAACACTTTACATTACTTTTATTTATTTCATACGGCAATAGACAAATCGACATTATAAAAATTTGAATACTTAGGCACTAAGTCTAAAACTCGGAATTCAAACAAAAATATAATTAAGTACTATAGTAAATTATAATATATACAACAATCATATTCAGTTCCCGTATTGTCCCATCCAGAGCTTCGACAGTAATTTCACCAATTCTCATAGTTCCTTGGTTGAATTTAGTTACTGAGAAAAAAACTATTACGTTGTTGATTTTTAACCCAATAGCCAATTCTAAAACAAACGTAATTATAAAGTTCAGTATAAAATCATATGAATCAGTTACATCTTATGTGCTGAGATCATATTAATTTGTCAATGCCGATAACCACATCTGATTTCGCAGTATTCATTGACACACTGATCGCATTCAAATATGCTATACATTTGTCTATACCGCACAAGAACTAGTACGTACATAAATCCCACCGAACTATACAAATAATATAATCCAATATGTTTTCATGGGTCGTTAATAAAATGATATTTAAAACGGGATAAAGATATTTATACAAACCGTAAAAAAAGAATTCGTGCGATATTCATTATAATATGGCACACTACTATTTCTTAAAGATTGAGCCGATATTTTTGTGATACCATAAACGTACAAATACAACTGTATATATATATGTATATATGTATAAGTTATGTCAACACTTATTCTTGGATATTTTAAAAAACCGACAGTATTATTGTTTTTTTTTTATAAAATTTTATTGTATGAAGGGAGAAAAACGTGCGCGCGTATGTGTGCATGCATAAAACGCGTTTTAATGGTTTTGAAGTGTATATATGTATATAAAGAAATGCGTCGTTTCAGTTTCTCCTGTGTGTGCGGCAACTTGCTAGTTTTGTCTTTAGGAAAAAACATTTTTTTAAATATAAATAAATACAGCAACGAAAAACTGTCACCAAACCGTGGTGGCGTGTCGCATTCTAAGGGGAACGACACGCAAAGGGTGAAAAAAAAGGTAAAATAAACAGTAGCTAAAGACAGCCTAACTTCATATATATATATACCAACTACAGTCGTCGCGTATATGTGTGCCCGAGGCGAACGGCGAGACGATATAATAATGATATATTTTATCTTTATCGTAACGCTATCGGGTAAATGTTTGTACAAATAGCCAATACGTACACCGGAAGGCCTGAAAGTACATCGGTAAATCCTGCCGGCCCGTTGGCGGTATAGGGCGCACGACGGCCGCCGCCACTGGCAGATGGCTCGTTGTTTATCCCGTTTGTTCTAAACGGATATCAGTTTTGCGGCGACCGTGAGTAGTCGGCCGGGAAGGTTGGGCAGTAGCGGCGGTGTGCTTCCGGTACGAGAAGAAATCCCGAATAACCGTTACCAACTTAACGGTATCCCCTCGCCAGGCAGCGGACCCGTTCCGTCGCATCGGGTTAAGGTAGGATCATATTTTTGAATTACGACGATCAGCGGGGGCGGCGGTCTGTGTGTGTACACAAGCTTAGGACTGCCGTTCTTCTCTCTTTCTCACGCACATTCTATTCGTATCCCCGATGGAGGGACGTTCGGGCGGAAAGTGTCTGAGGCGGAGACTTTTTAACTGTTCTGGTATAATATGTGGTCGCGTGTATAACGACGACGACTATCGATCGATAACCGATATTTAGTGTGCTAACCCTGTACAATCGTAGTCGTTAGAACTATTATAAACATGCGTGAACGACGGGGGAGTTGAGGTGAGTGTTTTTTTTACATATGTAAGCATAATATTCATTGTATGTTTGTGTGAGTTACGTACCAGCACTATGTACGCGTGTGAGAGTGTGAAAAAAATAAAGAGGGAGAAGGAGAGAGATAGAGAGTGAGATACTGATAAATAATGCAATTCGAACGGTTTGAAACATTTACCCAAACGATCCAGTCGATCACCGCAGAAGTGATGTCTGCCGATGTAGATGATATGCACACTGTATATTTTACCACGTGCACTTTCCGAAAGTTATATCACGCACGCGAATATTAATCCCGTTATTTTTTAATTATAATCGAAAAATGTATCTGCGACACTTTATTTGACACGTTTTTCTCTTAAGCACGAGAAAAAAGTATACGAAAGCTCATAAAATTTGAAATTTGTATTACCAATGAACTGAAAGTATATATATGTGTGTGTATAAAATTATTATTATTTCATCACATTATTTTTTAATAATACTAAAAAAAATGACAATAATTGTTAAATACAACATTGTTTTCAGTGTTTAAGGTTCAAATTTTAATCAAATCAAATTCAAATTCAACCTGAGCAATTTTAATACTTTAATAGATAGGAAATTAAAGATATATTTTTCTACACATATTTCAAAATTTTTGAATAAAATAAATATTTACTATAAGAATTTAAAACTGTATTTCTTTGAAAAATTCATACGTTTCTCATGTTATATCGGTGTTATTTGAATATATCGTTACACTAAAAACTAAACTTGATGATTGTAATTAGTAAGTACCAGGTTTTCTCCCTGACCAAAATGTTCAACTTATACATTTCAAACCTACTATTAGCACGTGATGCTACTCAGAAGTCAAAGCAGAGGACTTTTTCGGCTGGGATTAAGTTGCCAGGCGAGACGCCAGTCGACATGGTGTTAACAAATACCGAGTCCTTCAAGAACTCGTACCGCAGACAAACTCGGTTCGATCCGTGTCGCTATGATCATGAGGTGGTCCTCATGTCCTCATGAGGTGGAACGGGGTTTAGCGACACCCGTACTATTATTCTTGCTCGCGTCAATAGTTAAACATGCTTCGAACCACATTTGCCTCTGCTGCTCTCCCATCTCATGAACTTTCCAGAGTACTATCAATCAGTTGCCCGTACACTTAGACACCCAGAATGCCTGCGGATAAATCTGCCCGGGGTTAAATTCTGAGACACTGGGGCCCCACCTGAATGAGAGACCCGTAGTTCTCGCCACCTGCCTTGATCAGTACGGTGGACCTGACTCAGACATCTCTCTTGCACGTTAACGATCAAACGATATACAGACATCACCCAACGATCGCGCACTATGTAACCCAAATACATACGCTACATGCTCAAGAGAAATTTTTCTCTCCTGATCTCCCTCCCCTCAAACAGGAGGTGATAAAGTCTCGTAGGCGATCCATCTAGCAGCTTGGAACCATACGCTAGACCGTCCACGAAAAACCATTGATTTGCGGCCACTTATTTGAATATTCACAGCTGTTCCCGTGACAAGAATTATTCTATTACTCACCACCAATGGACACAATTGTGCTGCGTAAGCCCGCACATTGCCTGAGCTCACGCCCGCAGGGACAAATCCCGAAGAGTCCAAACCCAATAACTATAAACAATACCGATGTATTATAAATGCATTCTAGTTAATAAATATATATCTAAAAATACACATACAAGTTTCACAAAATAATGATACTGTAAGCATAAACGAAAGAATTTTTATTCTAATCAAATTCATTTATTATAAGAAACTATTATGGCATCGCTTAGAATCATATTTCAAATACAATTATACATCGTTGATTTCAAATTCAAAAGGACAAAACATAACTTTAAAATCTTTTTCTTAGTATCTTGAACTGAAATCCATAAAATCATCTACAACTCATTAAGTTTAAAAAGAAATTATACTAATGGGAAGAAGAAAATAATTAAAATATATACCTTTTAACAGTTATCAAAAATGTATTTCAATTTTTTCCACTTCTGGTACATACCTATATAGGTATTTGTAGTATTTAATAATATTATCAGTTTTGAAAAATCGCCTTAATAATCAATAATTTTCCTTTTTTCGGTAACTTTTCACAAATTTTCGATTATTCTTTTCTTCGAGTTTTGAAAGTTTTCAAGTTTGCAACCATCATAAATTCACACTCAAAAAACTCTCAGTTAAATCTGATTATCTGCAGTCTTATATTGTTATAATATTGTGTTTACATGTTTAAAATAATCACAATATAGCGTATGTTCGTATTAATTTTTATAAAATAGGCTAAGTAAACATAGCTAAATCAATGAACAATATCGATTATTGTCGATAAGTTCAAATATAATGCGAAACGTCCAAATTAACACATAATTTCACATGTATATATTATGCAAAGAAATTATGAAAACACAATATACAAATGTGTATGTTTAGTTTGTTTTATCATTTAAAAATAAATACTACAAAAACGTAAGCGTTTACAAATTGATTGTAAAATTTCATTTAGGTATTTACAAAACGTTTACATACAGCATTAAACATTTGAACCGGACACCTTTTGCTCATATTATCATATTTAACGATATTTGATACGAACAGTAATTCATTTAGTATCTATCAATGGTATTAAATCGACAAACGCCCGAATCTGCGTGATTATATCTGCTTTTTAGTACGAAACCCATTAGCCGTCGAATGATGAATGAAAGGGAATGTTAATGTCAGATTATTCGATATATATGGTTCGTGTTAAATATATACACACACACTTATAATAATATATATATTAAATACATATACACATTGGAAATATTGCGGAGAACTCGTTGCTATAAACTCACTTAAATAAATGGCGTTCCATGTAGGGGTGTTATATTTTTGCAATTAATCAAAACTGCCAATTGTTAAATAGCAATATTCGAACTAAGCATTATGTATTTGCCCTTTCAAATATTCCAAAATTGATTTTAAAAATTATAATAAATAACGTTACAAAGTAAAATACAAATCAGAATAAATGGCTGATGAATATTTAAATGATACTGAATTATTTAAAAATTATATTTATAAGAAATGAAATATTTCCCGAATTTAATTTATAACATTTTCACACGATTGGTTTCAAATTCGCAATAAAATGTTATAATAATAATAATAATAATAATAATAGTAACTATTTGTATACTTGTATATATATTTATACTCGCAATAGAATATTTTTACTCAAATATATTATAAAATGAAAGTTAAGAAATATTAATGTATTCTAAAAAATGATGCCTGAATGGTGTGCTAGGGTATAAGACAAGTCGTTAGAAATAGTTTCTTAAGTTTTTCTTTTGCCACTTTTCTTTTTCCTTTGTTTTTAAGCTGTATTTTTTTCAAAAACCATTTTGAAACTTTTCTTCATTGTGCCAAAAGCTGAAGTCCTGTTAATTTAGCACCGAAAAGGTTCAATTCAAAAACTGAGACTAGTGTAGAATATTATTATTCGTGTAATTTCTACTACACTTTATACTTTGTATATTCGAGATTAAAGAAAACTTTTCCACTACAGTTGTAGTGAAGTGTTGTCTTTTATGACAACAAAAACATAAAAAGATAAAATTATATAGTTTAATATTACGATGAAAGAAGATAGGTTTGATAAATAAAATAACAAAAATAGCAAATATCTTATAGTAAAAATCGTTAAATTGTTAACTGATTTTATTATTGTGTTAATACTAGTGTTACACAAATTAAATAAATTGTATTAAGTTCTGTGTGAAAAACGTATTCTACGATATATTTTATAATGCTGAAACAAAATAATAAGGTTTATTCATTTTCATTCTTGTTCAACCTGTTTCGTTTTTAGCTCAAGAAAATTAAACAATATTCTTTTTTTTTAATTTACAGTGGTATACAATAAATCAAAATGAATTTTATTTATTACAAAAGGTTGGCCATAAGTCAAACGGAGTAGTATTTTATTAACGTGCTTTATAATTGCCAAGACAAAAATTTATTGACTCAGTCTCGAAATACTCGACAAATAATAAATATCATAACTATCTATTATCTAGTGTTTCGTTAGACATTAAAACACAATGAACTCTGTTGTTAATAAATCATGATAGTAATTTTCTAGTTATCGGGAAGTGTTTTTTTCTCCAAACGTTATATTATATAGAAATGTGTACGAAAAAAAAATTGCCGTTTACGTATATATTTCAAAAATTTAACTTAAAAAAGATAAAATTTAACCTATACGTTAAGTATATATATAAACAGTAGAAATATGAAATGTTTATATTAAATTATTAAATTATTAACGTTTATTTAATTTTCACATAGTCCACGATATTGATTGCAAGCAATGAAAATAACAAATATTAAAGTACGGTCGATAACGTCGTACGCACATTATGATTTAATATATTATTTATTATGTCGTTATTAATTGTTCATTAGTAAACGTACATGTGTCAAACATTTCTTGCTCTTTATTTTATTTATTTATTTTCCTCTTGTAGGGACTGTCGTACATCCAATAAACATTCTTGGGGCCATCCGGTGGGAAACATTTTCTATTGTCCCATGTGTGAAACGGTAATTTATAATAGACCAAACACCAAAATAGGCAGTTGACCTAATTTTTTAAACAACTTAAACCCTATGGATATATTATATAGTAATGTGTGAAAAAAGATATAAAGTGAACAAGAAGTAATAGGAACACGTCATTAATTATTTGCTTTGTTTAGAGCCCTCTATGGGCAATGTATGAAAATTGTAAATTGTAGATTGGAAGAACGTACGAAATTTAAGTACAAACCAAAAAGAAACCAAAATAATATAATCGAAACTTCACACATTATATCTCTAACTGATGCAATGACTGTTATATTATAATATTAAAAACTCAAAATTGTTTCATACTTTTATTTTGTATTATTTTAATAAACACTTTGTGTTCTTCGCATCTCCAATATGTCGGTTGACTGCAGAGTCATGTTCAGGAATTTCGAATGGGGATAGGGGAGAGGTGAAATATTTTTTATTATTATTCATATTATGTGAAATGTCTTGTTATTATAATATAAGTCAAATGCATCTTCCAGAAGCTTGATGAAGAATCTATGAAAGCATTTCTTATAATATGTAATTAAAACACATGATAGTGACCTCTAACAAAATATAAAATTGATAATGATAGTTAAATAATTATACCTGAATCCTGATTTCATTTAGAATAAATATCAATCTAACAACCTTTGGTATGTAATGGTTACGATAATACTATTGTATCATTTGTGATTAAAATTATTATCAAATAGTACAGGACTGATAAGAAAAAAAATATGTTTTAAAAATTACCTGATATCAGATATGAGATCTAGAATACAGTTAAGTACGTAAAAACAATATATTTTCAAAAGTCAATGGGGGTTGAACTCCCTACCCCCCCTACTCCTTGAGAACACCCTTAGTTAGCTGTAAAAATAAATCTTTATATCCTTAACAATTTCAACCAACTAAATAAAGTAAAACATACAATAGTGTTAATGCTTATTTTGTTTTAAAATAGATAACACGTAATATTATTCAATTTTCATTTAAAATGTCGACATGTTACCATTTGTATTTCGAGTGTAATTTTGTTCTTGTTATTAAACTACGAATTACTAGGTATAAGCCAAGATAGATAAACCCTAATATTTGCGGTTTTAACCGATATTTTATGCGTTTAGAATAAAAAAAAATAATCATACACACAGAACTTTTAATGCTTTTGTTTTCATAAAATATATTTCCAATGAAACTTATTCATTTAAACACACATTTTTAACACAGCGGCTAGGAACGCGTAAGCCGGCTTTGGAGGTATAATAATAAAATAAATACAAAAATACGTATATACTACATATATACGAGTATATAAATGTATATAAAAAAATCGCTACACAATATGTTCTCTCTGTAGATCAAGCTTTGGTTTGAAAAGAAAGTTTTCCAATTGTTTAGTGTTATTGTACAAAATATATATAAAATGAACGGGTCGCCTTTAGCATCTGGTGCTTTTTAAAGCCGCTCAATATGCGATACCAATATGATAATGAGTTTGAAGAAATACACTGGAACTTTATGACAGAAAACGAAAAAAAAAACGTTATACTCATGATATTATAAAACTCCAAAAGTCCCTAAACTATCCTTTTTCTTCTTTTTTTTCTTTTTTTTTTTAGTCGGTTCACTTTCTCATTATTCACTACCGCTGTGCTTTTCACCCCTTCCTTATCTTTATTTATTTATTCCCATCAATGTTCGAACCCACATTTGGTGCGTCGAAAAGTTTTGACCTTTTTCACCACAATACTTCTCCACACGCACATCCCAATCGTGATGACTCGCGTGGCTGTACGTGATATCAATGATCAAAACGTATTATTAAAAGTATAACCCAACTACACGCTCCGCGTATATTTAGTTACAAATTTTATTTAGCGTTTATTTCTTCTGACTTACTTACCACCTTCTAATTATAATTTGTCGTATAAAATGTTCTGGTGTAACTTGGTTCAAACTAACCAAAAGTTTTAGTTGGAAAAATCACTAAAAAAACTTTATTATATTTTTCTAATAAATTTTCTTTACGTATTGTGGCTGTTAATTGTCACAATATCATACAAGATAGTAAATTTTTTCTTGTATCATATCCATATTTTATTAATACTGAAAACATAGAAACACTTTCAACTTCATCACGACTTCAAGTTATACCTAATTCCTTGTACACCCTTCAACAAAAATCAGTAAAATTCAACTCTAATCGTAATTTATGAACTACTAAAACTTTTGAATAGGCTTTTCTTTCATATGAATGTACGAAATCTTTACACACAAACAAAACTTTCAATTATACCTTTAATATTTCTATTTGTAATATAATCACAAGTTAGTCAGTTATTATAATAAAAAAATAATTAAATTACTTGTTATTATTATTTTCTTTTGAAAATAAAAAATAAAATTTAAATCATTCAAAATAGGTAGATAATGATAAATATAAATAAATATAAATATATAATATATATATATATATATAAATATATATATATATAAACCTTATTTAGAGTTTCTATGTGGTGTTTTAACTAGATAATTATTTTTGTTGTTAAATGTATGTACTGTGAATTAAAGGTTAAAATATTAAATTGTATTCAAATTATAATATTGTTTGCTATTTAAAACTTTAATCATCAATACACACAACTGATTGAAGAATTAAAATTTATACTTTATTGATTTTGTATAATATTTTCACCCATATAAATATATTAAAATAAATGAAAACTATTAATTTTAACAATTAGTATAACGTTATCTATGTTTCTTGTTAACTATCACATTATATTAATGCTGTTTGGGTTATATACTCGTAATTGTAATATGCATGTTATTATACACAAAATAAGTTATAAATGTGGTTAAAATATCTTATACATTATTGTATCTAATTATTATAATACACACTTAAAAATATCTGATCCACATCGTAAAAAAAAATTCATATGAGAGTTTAAAATTTAACTGGGCTTGATTAGGCATATCTATAAAGTAAATTATTTTGTTAAAAAAATACAATATAATACAGGATAAACTAAATTATACACTTCTCAGACTATAAATAATACGCAAGGACTCTGTTGATAAAAATAATTCACGTTCTCAACAAAATTAAATTTATTATCGTTAAAGCACATATCGTTTCACTTAAATATTATTTATTGTCATCAACAACATAACAATGAGTAAAAACCGTTGTGCCAAACATAAAACAGTTTATAAGAATAATGTATATATATACACTTTTACAAATTAAATATATACGTAAAGTATTTTTTGACTACATTATTTTTCCACCAACTATATATTATTAAATTATAAATTTGTTTCCAAGTACTAATAATAATAAAGTTTTAATAAGACGTGATATAGTATTGTGTGAATTTAAAATGAGATATTAATTTAATATTTATAGCTAAAAATAAATTATTTATATATACAAGAACAATTTAATAGTACAAATTCAATTGTCCAAAAATACGACCATGAATACAAATTATATTTTTAAAAGGCATCTGTTAGATAAATTATTGATAATCTAAATATAATATATAGATTTATAATATCAAGTTCTTTTATATTTTCTTTGTCGGGTAATCTCCATAAATTCTGGATCGAATTTGACAAATGTTGTATATCGGCTATACACGACCAACCCATTTCCTGCCTCAGCAAAATGAAAAGGATGAAATAGTTGCGTTACAGTGTTTCTTGCCAAAAAATATGAATTTGTATTTAATTGTTTAAATCGTGAGACTTTATACATATAGGTTACCATACTTAATAAATTCACAACGTTAAATTTCTTCGTTAAAAAACTTCAAATTACAAAGTAAACGATGGGGTACAGAGAACTAGTTATCACTTTTATTCTTATTATTATACACATTTAATATTATATTTTAATTCTGAAATAATGACGTTTATGCTTACTGTGATTATTGATATTCGCCTACAAATTTTGTTGTTATTTTTGTTTCGCGAATGTCAACTTTCGCTACTTTGGATGGAATCCATTTGCAAGATATTTACACGATGAATTTTTGTAAATAAATTCCCATTCATTTTTAAAAAATAATATTGTAAACGTTATATACATCGTTATATTGTACATAATAAAAACATTTCCGCCTCTTTTTTATTTTAAATTTTAACCAGTCGACAACGACGAAATTCTTGGGTGCCGCCGCCGCCGCCGCCAAGAAACGGGTTGACAAAGTAATCCCATAACGAACCGAGGCCTGACACAGAGAATATAATGTCTCGTGTTTTTTTTCTTCCACCGGCTCTCGTACACTTGGCGTTTTTTCTTCTCTCCGCACACACATAACACATTCTTTCGCTCTTTTTGTGTGCCTAAGCTCCTATCTGAGCCATTTTGGATTTCCCTGAGTTTCAATTTATATTCCGCGTCTCTTTTCCCCGTGACGATAAATTACCCGAAACACCTACCACTTTATTATTATTGTGTTACCGATGCTCGACGAAATACTACAGTATATTTATGCACGCGTGTGCGTTCCACGACGATATTAAACTACGCGTAGAGACACGCAGTTCCGGTTGTTGTTTACACGTCATTTTCCATGGCTGCATGAATATGCGTTTTAATCCGCTGAAATCATCATTGATCGTATTGCTTACCGCACGACGGCATGTACGCCTGTAATCCAATTCCCATCGCAATCAAATAATACGCGCGTCATAAGAAATGAAAACAATAATAAATTGAATACTAAATTAAAATATACATTTTTGTTTTCATATGTACTCGTATATGCACAGTGTATTTTATGAACATTAACGATTTTCAAAATGTAATAACTCGCTCAAATAATCATCAAACTGTTGTATACATTTTACATTTTTTTAATCGTTACGTCTTTCGTTTTAACAATGAAAATTTATATCGGGGATATAGCTACACCAGTTTCTCTAATAGACAGTTACTCTGTCGACGAAATTCGAAATCACTTCGTTCGCATTGCCGTCTGTGTTTAACGTTGTTAATTTTCGCACACGTTTTGTTTCCTTAAAATCGTAAAAACGTATTACAATATTCATTTTCGTTGCATCATTGTCTTTAAATTTTCGAAAACTAATTTTTAGTACCGCGATATAACGCTGTACGATATTCTAACTATCATCACTCACATCTCCGAGCAAGGCTAATTTATTCGAAGGGCCAAATCCGAACTTGAAAAGCATTCACATTAAATATTTACAGCACATCAAATATTTAATGGTTTTTGAATTACTCGATCCTAAACTTTCATATCACATTTTAATTGAATCAGCATGCGAGAAACACGAAGGCATAAATAATTTATGTGTATATATATATATTTTAAAACAAATTTTTTTTATTAAAAAAAAATTACAGGGAAATCTCGTTTATTTACTCGATTACAATAAAAACAATCACATAACGTTCAATAACGTATCAATCACAATATTTTGTGAAAATTATATTCAGTAAACGATAAGTGATATTATTACCTACTAATGAACGGACTGTCATTTCACGTGAACATCTTGACACAGTCTATAAACCATAAGAAATTATTTACTATATACCTATACAAGACATGCGTTGTTTTGTATGTGTATAACTGGAACAACACACGCATGAGACGAAAATTACATATAACGTTTCCAATGTCCGTATAGCATGGTACAAGAGGCGTGAATGAAAAGGATAATGGGTGATCTCAAAATCGTTGTAACTCGAGTTTTTGAACCGCTAATCAGCGGCTCGCACATATAGCGGTATGATGGCGTTTGCCTGCACGGAGATCGAATGTGTATAGTATTCCATTAAATCCGTTGCCAAGCAAGCTGCAGCTCGCCAAAGTTCGACGATTGTTTACCGAACTTTACTTTTGATTGAAATCGAACAGTATGGCTCCGCCACTCGTTTCACCTTCTCTCCTATCACATTATACGCTCTCTGTTGCTTTCCGTGTTCTTTCTTTGACCTGCAACCGTAGAATTAAATTATCGGACCATGCATGCGTATATATGTGTAAAGGTCCAAATGGCTAATTGAGGTCACACACACACACACACACACACACACACACACACACACATACATATATATATACATTTTGGTGGACAAATAGAAGGGTGAAACTTATTTTTTCCCTTCTCGGACAAGTTTTCGAAATCGTTTGCTCAATGTCCGTTCGAAATTTCTGATAATATACTGCTATATAATATATAAGGCACGAATATTGCGTCTATTTCATTGCTATTATGGTCTATATTTCATTAATATCTCAAAAAAAAAATAATAATAATAATAATAAGATTTTAAATACTATTAAAATACTTTTTCAAGAAAAGTATTTTATTTATCCTCAAATATTTTTTAAACATATTTCGAAACATTCGAATATTCAAAATAAACTGTCATTAATAACAAAAAGAAAAAAGAAAAATTTTCATTAACCAGGCAAAAATAAAATAGGCAATATGATTTAAGTTGTTGATGATTGGTGAAGTAAATTATGCATACAGGAGAAAAAATAAAAATAACTTAAGTATAATTTTAATCTATGTAAAAAGTAATAATTGGCAAAATTTAGTTCAATATGATGATCGTCATATTCCGTCAATCGACACTTTGACTAACTTTGTGTAACTTTATAATATTACGTTTAAAAAAAGTTGAACAAATAAAAGTATGTTATAGTTGTTATATTCAATACTGACAAATTACATTGAGAATATTTTAGAATACAAGTATTTACATTAATTTACTCAAATTTTTTACAACACTAACACTTCCTTCTTCGTCATCCGTATTAAAAATAGATGTTATCATATTACATAATTTTTATATACACCAAGTCGTATTATAGATAAAATTATTATCGAATATTCAATTTAAAATACTTTTTAATTATGTGCTAAATAATTCTAATATTGTACATCTTTAAACTAAAAAATCATTTGATTTATTTTTCAGATTTTTACGACAAAGTAATTTATTCTATATTTTGAAATGGTTCTCATTATTCCACTTGAAAAAACATGATCAAGTTTAAATACGGAACAATAAAGACTTAATCTATTGGTTTTCTTTCATGACGTACATATGTCTCATCGACGTATAAAAATATCTATTGACCAAATCATATGTAGATTATAAAAATATTAAAAAGTAAAACATTGACATAGTATTATTAATAACATATATTCAATATATTCAATAATATATTGATCGACGCAGTGTTACACATGTTTTTATTTATTCATTTATTATTTACGATATTTTACCTACCTCTAAGTACACGTTACATGATTGTGTTGACTAAAAACAAAAGTAGTTGAGCGAGAGAAGCTTTTATGTACGCTTTGACGTGTTATACCTACAAAATGAAGTCAAATACAATGCTGTATAATTCAAATATATTACCCAATGTTTTACATGTTACTTCTCATTATCGCATAAATTGTCATAATATTATTCGTCAATCGCGTGTAGTTTTATATTAATTAACATCTTAATATGTATAGAAATGTAAAGTCAGTCACATACTCACGTCACTGTAGGTAGATGTATATTGTTTTCGTCAGTAAACTACTTTTTTTTCAATAAATTATTTCATAATTTAAACGTGTGACTTGCTTGTTTTCAGCACATAAGTGCATAAACATCTTAGCTTTAAAGATAATAATATACTGTTGATAGTCTTAATAGTACTACAACGCGGCACATAAAATATAACTGTCGTCGTTAAAATGTTTTATGTGTAATTCAAGTAAACGTTTTCGAAAAAAAATCAAAAAACCGACATACGTGTACAATAATAACGGTGTCAGATATCAAATAAAATGTCTTCAAAGCATTTTCCACTTGATGAATTGTTGTTCTATCAAAAGGTCCCCTTGCACAAACCCGTTTCACAATTAAATGTGTCCGTTTCCGGTGACAATGACTTCCGGTAATAATATTATGCTTTCCACACTCACCGCCGGCTGGTGAACAGATGCTGACCAGTTCATTCGATTCAACACCGGCGAAAGCATTCAATTTCAAACCTGTCCACAATAATTTATATCCAATCCGTTAGAACGATCCCGTTTTAATCTTCGTATCTAAATCTATAGTCAACGCCAACTGTTACAGATTTATCCCGGACCCCTGTCTCGCTAACATTTCTGATCGGCTTAGATTAAAAAACAAATTGCGTCTTCGCAGACTTCCTTTGGCTGCTGTCGTTCAGAAAAGACCTGACAATTTATTTTATTATTTTTTTATTTTTGTAATTTAAAATATGTTTCTAAATATATAGTTTTGAATTCAAATCGTATACACGCCATTATTGCGGCCCGTCGATGGTGATGGCAAATCGATGGAACGTAGTCCATGATTTATGACATGGCCGTTTCGGGGAATTCGGGTTAACAGCTTAATGAAACCGAATTCTCGTTGGCCCTTTGAAAAGCTATAAAACAAAAAGCTCTGAATGAGGTCGACGCATTAAAAACCCCTTTGTGTGTAAAATTCATACTTTTTTACTGAATATAATTATTAATTACACATACTGATGTCTTTATGTTTGGATCCTTGACAGAAGTTATAATAATAGTTATTTAAAATCGTTACATAAATTAATTATAATTATAATAAAATAAAATAACTTTACGCAGAAAATAAGTTATAAAATATTTAAATGGCAAAAGTAACAATTTATCCTTTTTTGAAAAGCAAAAATGTATGTATAAATTATATTTATTACGTTATTCAAAATCAATTTGATGATAAAATAGTTTTAATTTTAAAGCGGTACCACTATATTCGACAAATATTAAATATTTAAATAACTTTTTAGTTCAAAAAAATTTAATTCTTCAAAAAGTTTTTAAAACGTTAATAATTTCCCAAGTTATGAAGTATGCGTCACATTTTGTTGCGTATAGAAGAAAATCAAAATGAAACTTTGGTTCATAAAATAAACTGTAAATCATAGAATGCAAATAAATAAATGAATAAATGGCAATTACAACAAAAATGTCTAACAACGATAGGAAATTGAAAAAATACATATGTATATGAAATACTATATATTATATACGGTATTATATACTGAATATAGCGATTAATTGAGTACAGTTTAACAAAAAATCGTAGGTAAAAACCTGTTCGCGTTTACAATTATTTTGGCTTCCAGTTATCAATGTATATGTTAAACTAAATTTATCTTACTAAAATATAGTAAATTGAATTCAATCGTACAATATTTTCATTATTATTATTTGTAATTAGATTAGTTTAATTCAAAAATTTTCATAAATTAAGTATAAAATTGTTTTATAATAGTATACACGTTTTTTAAAAACTCAATCTTTTAATAAATATGTATATTATATATATATAGCATAAAACTAATTATGCAAATTACACGTATTATAATTGTACACCATATTTCATTGTAATTTTTTTCTACTAAAATCACTCTAAAAATTAATGTAGCAATACAAATATATATATATATATGAGTATATAAATGTGCTTCGAAAAAAGCGTGATTCTTGTGAAAATTAAATTTATTTAACAATATTATAAATCATTTTCGATGGATTCATATTAACGTTTTCTAATTTCTAATAAAGTAATATATGTATTTTATAAAACCCTATTAATAACATTAAAAGTACACTAATCGATCTGCTTTTTAGGAAAATATGATTCATCAGTATTTTCGTAATAGTAATCGAATATATTTTAATGGTAATATTATTAAGCAGATCATCGAAACGTTTAATTTTATTGATGTTATAATAACATAGTATACAGTTTTTATACTTTCATTAAATCTTATAAGACGATTTATCTGACTTTATCTACAATTTGGCTCGCGTTTTTGTTGCAATAAATTTACGTAATAAACTGATACCAAGGTAATGTAGAACACGTTTTAACTGTTTAGGACATAAAGGTTTTTGGCGTAAAGCCAACAAAATCTGAATACTCCGTTGACCGAACGTTGGTATAAAATATTTTTTTTTCCCGATGGAGTTAATGCATTTCACTCGAGGATATAAATTTATTCGATCAATTCTTTAATATACTCTTTTAAAAAATAATAATAGTTTGTGATATTCCACATAAGAAACTTTTCGTCATTTTTCTCCTCTTTTTATTTTTCATGACATTAAAAACTTCTAAAATTGCATGTCTATCATACCTTACACCCGTTTAATATTATTTTCGATAATTTTACGGTTATACAACTGTCTATAAAAGTCAAATCATAAACATATTTTCTTCGATTTTGTAATTGTAAATTAAATGACAATTCGAAATCATAATATTTGCTAAAACAGAATAATTAAACATTTCTACTATAATTAAATTACTAAATTAAAAACTAAATATAAATATTTTGCATCTGCAATTTTAACTTAATGGAAAATATATTCAATATTATTATATCCTCTATAAAAATATATTTATGATATTATTTTTACTCTAAATTTAAAAAAAAAATTTTAATCTGAAGTTCAAAAAAAATTTAATTTTTATTCCAATAAAAAAAATACTGTACTGTATATACTCAATATAAGAATAATCATTGGACATTCACTTTTACGCTTAATAATAACCAAATATATTTTATACCCGATGAGTTTTTTGATCTATAAATATAAATTTTCGAACAATATTGTTCACAGCTATATTATAACTATAAATTTAACAATATATATTTATTAAAATCACAATGTTATTGTTGGTCTCGGATATTTGACAGCGGGGTTTCTTGTATCGTGTGTTTTTATTTTTTGCCACCATTATTGATATTGATTTCCATTATTAAACTGACTCAACCTTAACGCTTCTTTTGCAGTTATAGGTAAATTAAAAATGATTAAAATATTTAAACTTGTTTTGTATAATAACGATATATGCATATTTATATTTATCGTTATAATTATTAATAACATATCGGTTGTTTAATTCGTTAATCTCGACAAACTCCAGTTCGTTGTATAAACCATTTTAAAAATAAAACTTATAAAAATATAAAAGATTATAAGAATAAATACAAGACGGTTTTAAATCTAAATGACCTAAACGACCGGTTTTCCAAAGACATCAGTCCATAATTTACCATAATTGAAAAACACTAATGATTAGTCAAAAGTAAAAACTTACTTTTGTAGACAAAAGTAACGAACCTGGGATGCAGAGTAACTGAATTTTGTCACTTAGCGAACAAAATCTTAGCCGTATACTGTGTAGTTCAACAATTTAAATATGAATTTCATCTAAAAATATGAATGAAATCGTACATTTTAATATTGAACAAATAGTATGAATAATTATATCTATACAATTATTTTCAAAATACTGTTTCCTACCATTTTTAAATTGTACATTTTGTAAATATTGTGACTTTATATGGCCAACATACATAACTTCGAAGGATCAATAACGACTATATATGCTTTTACACGCATTCATGCGACCAAATTGCCTATCTATCACTCCGTGTGACACACAATAATAATATACTATTTATTCGTTTATTTGTTTATTGCTATAAACCGGAATAAAAGTACATTATACGTTTATATACACATATTAATACCATTAAACCAGTAACGTATTTGCGGAGGAAGAAGGGATTTAGAGGACAGATACTCCTCGTGCTTTTTTTGCATATGATATTGTAAAAGTATTTAGGTATGCCTAGACAGTAAATAATATTTTAGAATATTTGTCACTGTTATGTTTGTGATTCACATTCTCATCCATACCCCTTTAAAAATTCGTAAATACATTGCTACATTAAACTACATCAATTTTTTATCTACATTTTACAAAATACGTCAAACATCTCGTTCGTCTTCTTATACTGAAAATGTATTATTATTATGTAAACCAGTAAAACTCGTATTTGGAAACTTTACTCACTATTATAAAAAGTAAGTAAAACTTCACGGTTAATGATGCTAATCATCTCATCCCATCCCTGGTTTAATAATCTCAATCTATGCAGAAAATTCGTATCTTCAACCTCTTGACTTCTCTTTAGCCACTCTTTACTTCCTTCTCATTCTCTTAAACTTTCTTTGAACAACTTCTCCCTTTGTACTTTCAACAACAACCTCTCAATCTGTGATATATCTCATCTCCTTTTCAACTGTTCCTTATCAATATTCATCTAAAAGATCATACCTGATCTCCAATTTTAATTTATCTAATATTCCGTTCGACACTAAACATATTTTCTCCTCCCAAAAACCTTTTTTCATTCTATCTGTTTTATTATTTAATATCTTTTGAGGATTTCTGGTTTAAATTTTTTTTTTTATTTATTTATTATTATTATTTTTTTTTTTCTTCTCGTTTTTTTTTTTTTTTTGCTTTTTGTATACCCCTAACAATGTAATCCTTAAAATAATTGTCGAGATTAATTGTATTTTCAAAGCCTAAATAAAAAAAAGTAATGTTTTTAAGCGCCGAGTTGTCTAAAAGTGATTGTAAAAACTATACACATGACTACTTGCGTCCATCAAATTTTGTTGATGACAAGTTTTCAACTGCGCAAGATCCGCTTAAACACGTATATACTTATCACGATGACAATACTCATATGTGCATAACATAGATTATGCTTATTTGACCACGCAAATTATTAAATGTATTTTTTATTATTAATGATAAAAACGGTTTCTTTCGATCTCGCCATATTACACACATGTTTATTATTAGTTCATTTCGAAAATAAAACTTAAATACCGTTATTTGCAGAAACCGTTCAATTGCAACGTTAATCAATCGTATAATAAATCTGTTTTTAAAGTTGTGATTATATTTTAATAACCAGGCAATTATCGTACGATCAATCAATATCATTTATTTGCATATAACGTTCAATTTGTCTATATAATAAAGTTTATATTTAAATATTATATGTTAATTAAAAATTATAATAGCTTTTCGACTTATTGCGAGACAATATAAATATCTATAATTTATCTTTACAATTATAAAATAATAAATACATTTAAACAAATTTAAGTCTCTTTTTTCAAATTTTTCAAATATCCCAAATAGATCAACTTTTCTACATATATCTGAGTGAATATGATCTATTTGAACTCCTTTATTAATTGATATATCAATTTTATGAGCTCCTTCATTATAAATACTAAAATATCAATATTATTAAAATACTGAGTATATGTATTGGTATATATCTTGATTGTGTAGAGATAAATTTACTTTAGTCAATTTAAATCTGTTGGAATAACATTACGAGAAATTAGCGAATTTCTGTGTACAGTTCTTTTTCAAAGTCTCTTTCTTGGAAGTTTTTTCCATTGATCATGATTTCACATGCATTAGACCTTATGAGTTTATCGAATTATTTTATACAAAATATTAGCGTTCTGATTTAATCAGAACATTTCAGTGATTTGATTGAAAAATTTCTAATATTACTTTCTTCGATACGTGATCAATTTTTATTATTTTATAATACATAAAATCATCTTGAACAAATTATTTTACTTTTTTAATATAAATATATATTTATCACGTAAATGGTTAATTTTTTTCGTACTAAATAATACTACAAATTCAGTTAAATATTGCAATTTATTTTAAATTAGTATTAGTTTGACATACAAATCGCAAATGATTTTTTAGCAAATATATCATCGTAAACAATACGCTATATTGAAATTTATGATATTTACATTTAGGAAGTCTGTGCGATTTTTCATAGATAGAGTACGGTGGCTACTCCATTATTGTACATTGATAGTATGAATTAAATTTGATTTAAATTTATCTTACTTGAAAAAAGATATACAATTTATACAATCAACTGTGAATAAAATTATATTAGTGTTAAAATTAATTTAATACTATAATTATTTTTCTCTTTCAAAAAATTCGAGAAACATTTCATTAAACAAAATAAATTTAGTTTCCATATAACTAGCAATAAAAATATACTATAAATAGGAAGGAATAGAAAATTATTACGTATATCATTTTTTTCATATTATAATAATATTAAGTAATAGTTTTGTGCGGTTTTATGTTTCATGAGACAATACTACAAAAATAATTATTAAATATTTCGCGTCTCTGTATACCAAGGTAATAATAAACCACTACTAAAGTAATATTAATAATGGTATTTTAACAGTATTTGGCACTTTTTCATTAATATAAAAAGTTTTATTATGTGTTCGTATATATACATATCTTTTTTTTCACACAAATGAAAATCGTTGGTTTTCAGTCAAATAATATACAAAAAGTTGATGCACAAGATAATTGTGAAAGTTCCTATCCTACAGTTGAATTTTTTACGCCACCACCCCTTTTCAATCCTTATCTTTTATTACAAGCGTAAAACAAACACATATATAATATATACAATACACAATATGTGTATGTGTTTGTGTGCGTAGGTAGAGAACAAGTCCGTCCACTTTACACGATTCGTTTTTGCCACAAACAGCGCAAACTTTAATGATGTCATAAAAAAGCAAATAAAGTCGACGCGAAATATAAATGTAAAACGAAGAAAAATGTTTTTAAATATATCTCAGACAAGTCTTGACAATTTGAATAAAATTATAACATCCATTATCCAATAAATGGAGTTCTGATTAAAGATGTAAAAACCCAAAAACAAACGAATTAAAAAATTAATTGAATTTCATGTAATTATATTCATAAAAATTAAATTATTCAATGATAAATGCGGTTGAGTTTAATTAAACAAAAATTGTATTAGGATAAATGATCAGCATTTTATTTCATTAAATATTGTCAATATATATATATATATATATATTTACATTCTATAAAAAATCTATAAGCAACATTAATCACTATAATAAACATAATAATTCTAGACCAAATATTGAATTTAAGATAATTTAGAAAATACATCTAAAACAATTTTACAAATGATATATTCATAAACAATTACACTAACGTTTTACGAGATTTTTTTTTTTTGTTTTTGTAGATAAACTTAAATTCAAATTATACGTCGTTATTAATATAATAAATGTCTTCATATTGATATGAAGTCATGAGTGCTTTCTCATGAAATTACAAACTTATTGTAATGTATACAGCACGATTATAAAATAGAGATTATTTACCTTGGCATAATTTAGAGAAATTTGATAGTTCAGTTAATTACTTACAATCCAACGTTATTGATCTTTACTATGTAAATAAATATAATATTCCTATAAGACAGCCACGGATATTCGTGTCTTGAAAAACACTAAAACATATATTTATAAATACATTATCTTAAATGTTAAAATTTAATGTAATAACAAAATTTTCTTAAAAAAAAGTTATTACATATAAACGAAGTAAAAAATTAGTAGACATTTTCTACAAATCCAACAGAAAATGTTTGAAAAATCTCGGTGAAAAAAAAATGAACATATATTTTTTAAGTTAAATTGTGTAAATCTTATTCTTCTATAGATAAATTGTATCTACAGAGTAGTTCATTTCGTAATTATCAAATCAAAATAATATTAAGGAATTTGTTGTCAAATGTCCGTTCGACACCGACTGATATCAATTAATATTGTTTATAAAGTTTCGTTTTGCGTTCGTTCCATTCTCGGGATAATCACGTGAAATCCGTAAAACAACGGCTTTCCAAAACTTAATCTATCACAATTGTTTATTAAAACCCGGCAACTGGATTCAGCACACTAGAGAAGGTAAGGAAGAGGAAATCGGCGTTGTATACCGAATTACACCGTCTAAACTTTGCTGATCCCATTGCATTCATCTCCAGACATTGCAAATAATTAGAAATAGTTTCGGTCGTCCAATGCACATATCCAACACATATTCGTTTACTAACAAATTTATGATTTTCGAACTACACACAGCGTACCTATGTAACGCATATAGGGCAAATACTTATTATACATTATATTTTGAGTTTAAAATAATTACTTGATTTAATTAATTTAAATATTAAAAACATAAAACATACGTAATATGAATATTATTCATTATTTGAATAATTATTATTATTATAATCATAATTATAATCATGGTGAAATTTATAAATAAATATTCTGTCCAAATCTATTTATATTATTGCTTAAAAAAATATTTCGAGTAATAATTACTACTTAATAATCGCAAATTAATAAATTAGATCCATAATTAATAGTTGTAATCGTATTTGTAGTCTTTCCTGTATATTTTAATAAAAATTGAGTTGACAAGCTGAAATATCACGTAATTTACATCATTTTCGCAATAAATGAACGGGCAAAACCCTATGAAAAAAAAAATAACATTAAATCATCTTGATTATTCGTTATGTTTTTGACCGTTAAAATGCAAACACGTTAAAAATAAATGTGCTGCCAGAAAAAAATACCGTCATTTTATCCATAAAACTGAACAGTTCAGTTAAATATTTCAGGTTTAATGTAAAACGTATTTGGTCATGTAGATATATGCATAGATAAATATAACATATACGTACGATATAAGAACCACGGTCATACATCATTAGAAACTCCTATTGCGAAAATATAAATAATAATATTATTTATTAACTATGTGGTTTTCGGAAATATCCGTGTGTTTAATGTTATTGTTCTGACGTTTCGGAACCGTTGCAGATTCCAACCTCGGAGTTTTGTAGTACACGTCTGACTGTCGCGACTACAGTGTAGTAATAAAATAATATTATTATTATTATTATTATTATTATTATTATTATTATTATTATTATTATTATTATAGTTGTTGTTGTTGTTATTGTTGTTGTTGTTGTTGTTTTTGTTGTTGTCGTTGTCGTTGTTCTTGTTTTATTATGTACTTTATTGTTGCGTTAAAATTACATTATAAAACAGACACGTAAGCAAAAGAATGAGTAAGTACGAACGGCCGACACAAATATTTACCGGTCGGAGAATGGGCAAGGGAATCCGTTTCCGGTTTGCACTGAATTAATAACAATAACTGAATAGATGCCATTTTATTTTATGAAAGTTACCTAACCCGACGCCCGACCGAACCGACACCCTATTTGACTACCCTTCTCTATACTATATTCCTCCTCAAAATTCTACCCCTATTCGAAATCCTAAGTTTATCTGGGTAGAGTGTGTATGAGTGTTTAAACATATGTTTACCAAAGGAAACGATAAACAAATAAGCCCCTGAGATATTATTGTACTGTATACTACAGTGTGATTTCCTATTTAAGTTTCCTTTATCGACTCAGTCCATTACACAGATTCCAATATGAAAACAATCTCAACAATATTTTATTTATATAATTTATAAAAACAAAAATGCGACCATTTTAATGTACACATTTAAAACAACTTTTTTTTAAATTCAACATTATTATTAGTAAAATCTTTAATAGACTTATATTTTCAAAAATTTTGTAGGGCTAGAAAAATATTATTGTGACGAAAAAAACATTTATGGAGAAACCAACTGGTGGTGGTCCTTAGAGAACTTCATTTTTAATTTGGTTGGTTGAATGGCCACTTCACCGATTGCGCTTCAACTGTTTGGGAGGAATAAAATTGAATGGATGCTGCGGAAATTTCATTCATGAGTGGATTTTGATGATTGAAAAGGTGAGCGTGAAACCTTCTATTGTACATTTTTGCGACATCTTAGATGACACGAGTAGACAGTTCTATGTGTGGTGTAATTGGAATATGGGAACATAATAGAGAGTTTCTATAATTAACTGTTATATGGATTTTTATTAAAAAGTTTGAATTCCATTGATGTCAGTTTATTTTGCTGACTAACAATTGTACATATATTCCATATGTTCAGATTGACTTACGTAGCATTTGTTAGACTTTTTTTTTCTATGTGCAGTATATTTTTAGAGATTAATAATTGTTGTTTCTGGTGACTGAGATCATTGAGTTTTTCTTACAAAAATTATAAGCCGGGCTGTGTGAATACAATCTCGTTTAAAGGATGCAAACAACAAAACCATATTTATCTAATTTTAGAAACAAAAACGGAAAAACGCAAGTATTTCTAAAGAAATGTACGAAATCGAAATAAAATCAGTTATCTCTGGAAAGAAAACAACAGCAACGTTCCTATTATTTGATTGCAACCAAAAACGAAACTCTATCAAATATTATTTTGGAATTAATACGTTAAAATGTTTTGGTCAGCTATTTGTATCTTATTACAATAAAATATGACATTAATCGTCGAATATGACGCGTGTGCCTACGTGTTTGACAGGTGAATTAGACGACAAATTACGTTCGGTACGACGGACAAAATATCGTATCATTTTAAACGAATTGAATACATTAAAACGACGCGATTAATCCATTTTGAAAATTCGTCACGGTCAATGCCGGCTAACATCCTACTATATACCAATACGTTTAGCCTTTCCTTAAACAAACCCGCGTAAATATTTAAATATTACACCATGTTGTACATGATCAAACATTGAGTGTATATACCGTCTATCGTGACATATAGAGATTTCTCGAGCATAAATTCTAAACGGTAAAATTTTATTTTAAAAATAAAATATGTATATAAATATATATATATATTTTAATTAAATTTTTAATATATTACTTTATATTTCAAAACAAAAACATATTCTACCTTATAAATAAACGGATTTAAATAATTATCTAAATTATTGTTTCGGTTTTTGTATACCATTTAATGTTTAGAATCTAATAACATTTAAAAGTAACTTAATCATACTTATTTCGTAAGTTATTGTCGAATAATTCTAATCTAGAAATCACTTAAAAATATATCAACAGTTTTAGTTTATTCATATACACAAATAAAAATGCAATATATATAAATTAATATTTTCAAAATCGACATATATTTGTATTCAAAAATTATATTTTCGTTTACCTTATACTTACTTTATATCTTATTAACAAACCATTTCATAATTTAAAATTGTTTATCATTTAGAAATATTTGAGTTTTTATTCGTTTCAATCGATAAGTTTTTATTTTTAAAATATGCAATTTTGATAATGGAATCCGATTATATTTGAAGTTTGAAGGAGATTTTTATTTTAATTATTTCGTAAGTTATAAACGAAAATTAAAATTAATAGTCAGTCGAAAACTGACATCCAATATGATAGTCATACAACTCATGAATACAAATTTAATATATTCTTTTTCTCTTTTTAAAAAAAAAAATCGATATTTCTCATTCTCATGACGATGGCATTTTCGCAGTTATTTAACATTACTTACCTACTTTTTATTTTATTAATATTGTAATATTAACACAATATCATAATCAAATATATTTAATTGATATCAACATTTTCGTCGTTTAGAAATTTACGATTTTATATTTAAGATCCAACTATTAACATACACACCTAAGTTTATAAACGTGTATGGCATAGTAGCATATATTATACGAGTATAATTAGTTACTATTAATAACTAATTATCGACAAATATACTCAGTCTACATAACATTGACTTCTTGCAATTTATTATTCAAGCCACAACACCAACGAAATATCTTCAAAAACATATTTGTTTATAATAAAACAGTTTTTTTTTTACAGATAAATTCGTGATAAACTAGATTTTTCAAAAAAAAAAAAACCTTTAATTCGTACGAAGTAAAAGAAAAACTAATTAATGAAACAAAACATAGATTCTTTTCAATATTCTATAAATACTAACGTAGTCAATCACGAAATTGACGTTTATACGCTATAAGTATGACTATTATAAATTTGAAATAATAAACACAATATGTGGTATTGGATATGTATTTATAATTTTGAACTGCACTTTGTGGGCCTTTTCAGTTTTCATAAATATATTATTTTATTCAATATTGTTAGGCATAAGTAAATAATAAACTTTTGATAACGATGTAATAAACTTTTTTGATATCGTTCTCTCGCGTTTTTTCTCCGTTTAACGGGTCCTTAGACACTTGTGACTCGCGGAAGGTTCTTGATAAAACTATGGAAAAGTTTGCATTTTTGTTCTCATCTCCTTTCAGAGGGAATTAAAATTTGCCATTATTTTTGTTTTTTATCGGTCATTTATGTCATTTTAACATGAAAATCTCATAAATACTACCGGTAGACTTTTCAAAAACTATTCGTAATATATTTTAATCATTTGGAGAATCAGATATGAAGAGTACGGGATTTTTTATCTGGTACATAAAAGTCACTATAATATAGTCGTTAAAAATAAAATAGAAAAGTAGTTATAAAGTCATTAAATACGAATTTAATATCTTATTGTCTAAAGCTATGGAACTAATTGAGAATCTGTTTGCAAAAATAATATCGGATTGTCGTGGACTTGAAGTCACGTAGTGTATTTATAGCTACCGTTTATAATTTATCATACATTATTGCCAAACTACAATTAGGCTTAAACACAATGTTATTATTATTATTATTATTATTATTATTATTATTATTATTATTATTATTATTATTATTATGTATTGCACATGAATCTTAAACTTTTGTCCGACAGTTGAAGGTAAACAGTTTATAGACACATTTTAAGGACTCCAAAACATTTTCCCACAAAGACAAATAGTTACACACAAGCATTAACAAAGTTTTACTAAAATTATAAGCTAAAAGTAAGTTGTTTCGCTATCAAATTATATTTTAAACTTATTTTTGTTCATCATTGCATAAATACAATTATATTTAAGTCAGCTGACCTTAATATAGTAACTACTAATCGAAGACGAAAATTAAAAACTATTTGTTCTTCTTGTTTTATTTCATATTTCATACACGATTACGAATGTTCTATAACTAATAATCTGTTTTTTTCATTTAAAAACAACATTTTAATAAATAAATGAAAAGTGAATTTTCTCTTTTCTTTTATAATCAATATAAATACATCATCCCAAATTGACTAACATGTTATTGTGTTGAATACTATTTATAATGGAAAACATTTTATTTTTGGCTCGTTTACAATATTATAGGTACTATTAGATTTTTTTAAATTAATATAATTGCGTAAAAAATTATCGTACTTTTCGAACTATTTAATAAAGCTTAAAATATTTCTTTACACATTTGTATTGTTACTGCAAAAGGTTTATAGGTTTATAGGTCTTAATTTCCATCACATTATAACGACATTTTACTGAAAAATCACCAAGCCATATTACGATAGCTATAGCTAACAAAATAATCATACTACATTGTTATATGAGATACACCGTAGGATACAAATGTGATAATATATTTTATCAAAATGAGGTTAGAGTAGGTTAAGTTGTACTTATACTAAATGATTAACAAAGTGGTCAAATAATATGATACATTATAAATTTAATATATGCACATGAATAGGAATTTATTACTTAATAAAAAATAAAAAATATTTAG
Source organism: Schlechtendalia chinensis (assembly GCA_019022885.1). NCBI lineage: Eukaryota > Metazoa > Arthropoda > Insecta > Hemiptera > Aphididae > Schlechtendalia > Schlechtendalia chinensis. The sequence goes on from CM032341.1 coordinate 4,855,821, forward strand.
AATGTATTTTATAAAACTAACAATTTTAAGTGATTTCTTTAATCCAACACGCTAAATATCTTTGATTTCAAAGTTATGTTTAGAATTGTTGAAACTAAATATTTTACGAACGATAAATACTACAACTGAACCAAGCTGCACGTAGTGAATATAAAGATAATATGTAATGCACATTATGCACGTTTCCTGAGGAATCATTGTTGAGGGTTGTAAAAGGGCTTTTGTAGTAGCATTGTCGATGAAAGGTTGGACAATGAAATGTGAATAATAAAGTAGAGGGAAAAAACATATAAAATATAAAACAAACGGCCAACAGTATAAAAACAGAAAACAAAATCAGGAAAAAATTATTAGATTAATATATTTATTTTATTTTAAAACTCAGTCATGTCTTTTCAAAACGGCTATGTTAATATTTATCTTAATAAAACCTTGTTATACGTGTAATAGTTTTAGGATAGTTTAAAATAAATATTAGTACCTTATGAGCAGAGACGGTTATAACAAAATATTGTTTGCTAGATAATTGATTTGATTTTAACACGAACGACGTTCAAAAGATAATTAAAAAATAGTTTAAATTCACTCTAATCTTTAATATTTATTATAAATAGCAATAAATACATCTATAGATTCAGTCACTAGAATCAAATATCATTTTCTACAATAAAACGTGTTAAAAATTGTTTAACAACGGTTATGATGCTGGATCAATCTTCTGATGTGGTCATTCTAAATATTAAGAGAGTATTCCTCAATTTATTAGTTAATAATGATGATATATTGGAAATGTATAATTTAAATTACGATAAATCGTTATTAATAAAATAAAAGTTTTAATCACAAATATATAATACTAATTATGATTTATTATTGTCCATAAAAAAACATATGATAACTGAGTAAGGGAGATGAAAATATCTCCACAGATCTCTTTAAAAAAGTTATAATGAGAGGAGTGCGGCACTTCTACAAATTTAGTCGTAGTTGTCCCAATACCCTCTACAAGAACAATTTTTCAAACTACAAATGTTATTTGATCAAACGTTGAAAGGAGTTTTCAAATATTATATTTCTGACCTATATTCAATGAACAGATTGACGATAGACTGGATTAAAAAGGAAACGTGAGTATCATACAATTGAATAGCGTCAAATTACACGATCAAAGTTGAATAAACTATTGGTTACATAATGGGTATAATTCCAATTATAACTTACGAGAAAATAAATACCGAATATTTTCATAATCGAACATTATATGACTTAACGATTAATGCATTTAAAGCACAGAATCATATCGTAATTAAAAAAGGGTTTTAAAGAAAAATGAGTTAAATAAGAAATTTTAAAAATCACGTACGATTCTAGCGTATATTTACCGTATAAAACGTAAAACAATACAGTTTTGATGTACTTCACACCAATATAACAAACATGGTTAAACAACAATGGTGAAAAACTATAATATAACGAACACGTCCCGGGCAAATTGAGAGAGAAAATACCATTTTGGTCATTTTCATTATGTTCAGACCCAGTTTACCGGGAACATATGTATATTATAAACACACACACACACATATATATATATATGAGTATATGTATTATGTTACGTCGGTCAGTTTACACGAATTTAAACGAGAAATAAGAGTCTGTTAGAACGTCACATAATAATTCGATTAGTTCACCCGCGCTTCGCCGAGTATTTTTTCTGCGTTTTATTTTCACAAGTGCGCGGATGAAAAGGTCGACGGAAAACTATCGTTCGACTACACCACACCGACGGCCGGGACGGTGTATTTACGTATCGAACATTGTTTATTTCGGATAACGTATTTTCGAAGAACAGCAAAATTATTATAAACAATTCAATGTACAACAGGGTCTACTTACGATTGCCGGTCGTTTTGTTTTCGCAAAAATATTTCAGGCCGCATAATATCATTACATACACGCGTAAATACACAGCGCTCATAATACGAGTATACTTGCGTATTGCGTTCGCATCAAAAATCGAATTTGACGCGTTGGCAATGGACATTCTACCTTCACGTGTCGCGCCCGACACATCATAAATTCAAATATTGTGTAATACGAGTATATACCACATATTATTATTATTATTATTATTATTATTATTCTTACGCGCGCGCGAATGGCAGTGTATATTTAGATACAATGATGTCGCTACAGTTCTTTTTACAATGGAACTCATCCACGTCCTCTTTCTCTCGTCCCCCCAAACCGACATCACTGTGGTACGGTACGGTATAATGTTGACATTATTACGCGGTTATGTTATAAAACTCGCATGCACCTACTTAGGCAAATTTTCGTGGGTTTATTCCTTCCTTTTGTTCCGGCACAGCTTCCTCCAACCCATTTGCTTTGCTCGACGCCGAAGTCGCAGCGCATGGTTCGACTCGAAAACTCGTTCGATATTCTGTACGCATTAGGTTAGGTAAACTATATTACAGAGGGGGTTTTTTTTATTGTCGTAAGTCAGTTATGTTTTCTGCCAAGATTTCAAACAGATTTTAAAATCACATCCCCACGACTTAAGCAAATGTACACTTTAGATTTTTAAATGACAATCTATATTTTTGTTTTCACCATCCTATAAAACTGGAAAACTGAAAATCGTTTGCGTTTGCGAATTAATTGTTACTTAAAAATTTAGAGTCATAGAAGTCGTTTTTAGCCTAATTTGATCTAAGCTCTAATATTCATATTACAATAATACGTTTATATTGTATAGATATTAGATAGTGGTTATAACATTGATTATAATGGAAATACTGGACTTAAAAATGTCTGATAAAGCGTCTCGAAGAGGGTATATTTTTTTATTACTACTACAGTACCTCTTAAGAAAATCATAGGTTACCATTTGAAAATCAAAAATTGAACTAATTATAACAAATAAAATAATTGTGTTCAAAATATTAAAATAATCAAAAGAATTTAGGAAAGAATGGGCAAAAAATGTATTGTAAAATTATTATTACTTCACGAATTACGAGATATCCATATAGCCTGACTCAAGGTAAGAAAATAAAAAATAAAAAAGCACCCTGTTAACAACTACGCGTGTGTAACGCGATTTCAAAAGGACACAAATGCGTTAATAATATTATATTATACGTATATTACGTTTCATATTTTACGACTCTGGCGTTTGACATGCCGATAATAATTATACAACGAGAACGTGCCCAAAGTTCCTGAAGTTTGTCAACGCAGTTCGCTGTAGTGTTTATTATAATAACACACACTTGACATCGTTATACATACGGTGTATTCACTAAGTCCCGTCATACCTTAAGTGTCTCCATGGCAATCATATATTTTGGATTGCGGATTTTTCGACAGTAGTATAAAAATATAAGAAAAAATAATGATTCATATGTTTCAAAAACAAAATAACGATTCGAAAATACGAAAAGAAATTGTTCATAAAATTTAATTTTTAAAATAGCTTATCGTTTGAAAAAAAAATATATTTAAAAATTAACTGAGTTTTAAAAAAATCTATTTCATAAATTTAATTCATAAAAAAATGTATTATTGAATTTTTGATATGTACACTATAGAACTGTAATTTTTTTCGAAATAACATATCGAAAAAACAGCATTCAAAAATATTTGTGTCCTACTGATATACATTAGGGTGTTACGAGCTTTTTAGAACTTCTGAAACATACTGTATACGCGTTTATTAAGCTTATATATAATTATATACACGTCATCTATCGCGATAATGCGGGTTAAAATAATATTCTTTTTACCTCATATAAATACATATATATATTGTTTATTGCATAAAAGCTTTACCTTTTTAGAAGTAAATCTTATTTTTAAATTAAAATATAATAATTAATTTTAAAACTTTGAAATAACGCCCATGCATTTTTTCGTGCATTTAAAATATACTTTCTGTACAAACAATGTTTTCCTGGAAATTGTTTTGTATATAAATTAGGTATTTTATGAAATATTTACTTATTATTATGTCACTAAACTGCAATGGAAATTTAAAAATTGCAATATTGAACTTTTGAGATTTTTTTATAGAAAAAATGTATTGCAGAGAAATCGTACAATGTATTTTGAAAATACTCAAATTGTTGAATATCCTGCAGAATTCATTCAAAATTAAGAACAAATATAAAATTATAATTCAAAAAATAATGTTTTCAAATTCTAACTGTTCAAATAAATATATATATATTGTTTTAATAGTCCTATGTGTAAATTGGTAATAGTACATTTAAATTTAAAACTATGTTTAATAGCTTTGTTGGTATTTTAAATGATTCGCCGTTTAATATCTAATTAAATCTATACATAAACTTCAAGGTGTAACGGTCTGCTATTTTGTTTAAAAATCAGCTTTACCTGGTTAATTAAATTTAATTATCGTTCATCTGAAAATATAAAACAACATCGCATGATTTATCATTATATTTTTTTGGAGTTATCAACAGGATACCAACTTTTTTGTTGTTTTCCTTTCTCGTGAATACATTATTATTAAATCATGTTTCGTATACTTACTGGAAACGTTAAACTTCAGACAAATATTATGAAACGCTTACCTATACATTTCGTTACATAATTTAAGCACAACCTCTAAATGATTTTGCTATTTTACCACACAATTTTAAAAAATTATTATCTGTAAAAATATAAAAGTTCAACAATCATAACAAATAAAGAATTTTCTATAGACGTTGTGAAAATTAATTCAACAGTTGATCTCAATGTGTTCTTGACAATAATTTTAAAGCTATTTTTACCTATCACTACTCGTGCCATCTCTACAGTATTTAAATACTCAGTCAACTCTAAAGAAATTATCATAAAATGCGTATAATGTTTTCAATACCCCAGTACAGGATTGTATGTATATTTGTTTTATTAAAATAAAAAACTGTTTGTAGTTTATTCAAGTCGAACACAAAGTGAAACCTGATAGCTCTCTTTGCTATCGTGGTATCATTTTACAGAACTTCTATAGATATTAACAATAATTTATATTTCTGTGTACGCTTTAAGATATTAACGTAATATCATAGCAAAATCAATTTCATTCATTAGCTTGTAAAAAACATACATCGATTAATACATTTTAAAACCGATAGTTTATCATTTGTTTAAAAATCGCGTTTAATCTGGTTATTAGTAAAATTCATCATGGCACTTATGTCTATACTGATTATTATGATGACGTTGCCTACCTTGTGCTATAAAATTATTAGCTGTTATAAGTAATGCAGACAAGTTTACGCCTGTTTTTCTTTTTTTTTGTTCACAATATTTTCAAACACATCGCAAAACGTAATATCATAAAGGCCATATTTTATATAGCGTACTATAATGGTAGTAGTATAAGTAATAATTATAATAATAATAATAATAATTATTATTATTATTATAATAATAATAATAATAATAATAATAATAATAATAGCGGAAATAAATGTATTCGTAAATCATAGGAGACGAGTACGGGTTTCGGTTTTTGCGCCTGCTTTACATCGATTTTGCATTTGTCGTCTACCGCCGCCACAGCTATTCTCATAATATTAATTCGACACTCGTTAAAACCACCGTCGCGCCGCCGCTACCACAGCCGCTATTATTCTACACCGTTCCCGACTTAAAATGTAATTTCAACCCTTGGGAATTACGATAATTTCCACCGACCCCGATCCTGCTCTTCCCATCGGTTAACCCTTCCCCGCGACCGAATACCCCCCGTCGTTTCTGACGTTTGTGCCACCCGCCACCGTACGCGTTATCCAATGTCCGAGCCGTTGTCAATGGCACACCGCATTCGAATGCCTTCAGATTTACGAGTTACTGGTCCGCGACATTCTTATGCGCTAATTACAAGAATATTTCTTTGCCACTCCGTTCCGCGTCGTCGTCGTCTCTTTCCTCTTATGTGCGGTGGCACCGGTCGAAATCGACCGGGATTTATTTTTTTGTTCCGCCGTTCTTTTGAACAATTGTTAACGAACTCACTAAGCCTCGAGTTGCTCGCCCTGTCTTTAATTATTATTGTTTTCGGATACTTTAGATTACAACTCCTGTTTTTTCCACCCTCGTCTCGTTTAATTTGAAAACCAACTTATTTCATGTCGATCGAACTTTTTTCCCCCGCCTACGATTAATTGTGACAGCCTCGTGTACGCGTAAGACAATTTCCGTTACATTCATACCTGTTGACTTCTCTGGATGATTTCACACAGAAAACTTATTTATAGATGTATAGATAATTAGTTATGTTTTTAACTATAGTTTTTTCATTTAGAATTTTAACAAATACTATCCATGTCTGTGCATTATAAAGTAAATTTTAATAATTTTTCATTTCACAATAATTTAAGTTCATAAAACACTTAAAATAAATACAATTCATTATTAATCATTTTTGTATTTTTTTTAATTGATATACCAGTTTATTAAATTAAATTAAATTCGTCTGTCTGCTATCGTTTTGCAGACAGTTTCAATCTTAATTATCTTTTATCTTGTTTTAATTTAAAATAATAAATTCATAAATTTAAAGAGTGGGTCACAAGAATAGGGCCAAAAATAGATAAACATAACACAGGATATTTTAGACGTACAACCATTTAATTAATATTTTATTATATATAAACAAGTGCCATTTAAATTTTTTAAAACAACATCGAGCATATGACGCCTACCTTGTTTGTAGCACGAAGTAATTCGGTCCAAAAAGTTTGAATGAACACGCTGATGCAAGGCTTCATCAATTAATAAAATTTCCGCTCATATTATATCCTTAAGTTCGTTCAAGGTGCGGGGTTTTGACTCATAAACACATGATTTAAGATATCCCCAAAGAAAAAAGTCGCATATGGTCAAATCAGGTGATCTGGAGGGCCAATGCATACCGCCAAAACGTGAGATGAGGCGACCGAGAAATATATTGTGTACGTCATTCATTGTGGCGATGGCAGTGTGAGGAGGTGTCCCATCTTACTGAAACCAAACATCGAACGCGTTAATGGTTCGCCTTCTTCGGCGCAACTCTGGTTTTAAGAAGTTACTAAACATCGGTTACATCGGTAACAGACAGTATTGACAGTCACAGTGTTTCCTTGTTCCACAAATAAGTAGGATGATAAAACCAATGATTAATTTTTTTGAAATGGCACATCAAACAGAAACTTTGGAGCTGTGCAGTGGTCGTTCGTAGAGGTTTCGAGGATTATCTGCTGCATAGTAGTGACAGTTCACAAAACCGTTGGGTAAAAGTGCACCTCATCATTCATAAACAACAACTTATCATCATTCACCTCCAATAAATTCCTCTAATAAATTTCTCCAATAAACGATTGTCAACATATAAGGATGGAACTTCAACTCGCAATTGATGTCCATTGATACGTCTAACGGCAGAACGATCAATTTGAAGGACCTAAGCTTGTTTGCGCACCGAACGTCGGGGAATTTAAAGAACTGTTGCTCTTACCCTCTCCGTATTCTCGGGAATTGTTGTATTATGTTTGGTGCCTAGTATTTTTTTTTTTTTTTTATAATTATTCCTGTTGTTCGAAAAGCATTGGCTCACCTCATAATTGTTTTCCAATTGGGAACAGCATCACGACGTACGATGTTAAAGTGAATTGTGAATACACGCTGCACCTTCACTACCGATTCATTGTTTCTCACAAATGCGTCGTACGCGAACACACAGTGACCGACACTACACTGTTCCATAGTGTAACTAAACGGCATTATCTGACGGGTTAAATGAGCTAATTTAGACGTTTCTATTGCTAATCTACATTGAGAAAACCCCATCTATTTTTGACCTTATTCCCGTGACTCATTCTGTATTATTATTTTAAATAATTTAATAAACAAACTATTTGGTAGCCGAACAGCTCATTTTATTTTGTCCCGTTTAGTTTATTATATATAAAAAACATACTACGAATTTATAAAAATAATATATATGTATATTTTTTTGTTTTGTTTTTTTTTGTTTTTTGTTTTTTGCTTTTTGTTTTTTTGGTAAATTGAACGTGACGTTGAATATCAATGTTTTAACTCTCGCAATATATATATATACAAATAGATGTACTGATCAAACATTTTTTTGTAACATAATAATAATTTAGATACGAACGTAAATAAAATGTATTCAAATATATCTACAATTATACAAAAATTACATACTATACGTTGTAAAAATTAATAATTAATTTGCGACAGATATTAATATGTAGATGAAAGAATAAAATACGTCATAATTTTGATTTTCTCCTAATATAATGTCCAACTCCACAAAAAATAAAAAATAAATTTATGCTCATTTAAATAAAAATAATTAAACATTTTAAATTACAAATTTATTTGGGAAATATAAAAACGTAAAAACAATAATGAGCTGTAAGTTCTGTGGACGTCAGTTCAAGTGTTTTAGAGTTATGTAATTATTCTATATTTGAAAGTGATGAAAAGTCGACTCCGAGCAAATCTCAGTTAGTTCTTTGTAGTCTTAAAAAATTTTAACTAAAATACTTTTGAAAAAGGAATTGTACATAACGATTTTTAATTTGTTTAAATATTAATATTGTCTACACTTGTATAATGTTTTCAATGTTTGGATACAACAATGTCCAAAAACGGGTATGTCGATAATTTTACCAGATTTATCGAAGTTTTATTTATTTTTTGTTTAGTAGTTTTACCTTACGCGTCAGCAAATCATCGGTCCCTCACACTACTTCTTAGACTAATCAATTACTCGATAAATACTATGTTACACATATATACATACATTACAATACGGTGATAAAAATTAATGGTTTATTTCTTCGTCGGCTATTGTTACATGTAATTACGTGTAGTAAAATGTATGGACGTAATTTGCTTTTTAGAAAAAAAATTCACGAATCATTTAAAGTCAAAGAGATCTTTAATAATGACAGCACAATGTTATAAATATATGGTCCATAGGATCTGAGGTATTTCAAAGTTGTGCACTGAGTACACTAATTAATTTATCTCTACTATTGTAGGGATCAAACACAAAGTACATCGTTGAGTTCAAGCTACTAAATAGATTTACTCCGCGGGAAATTAGCGACTGGGGAAAAAAAGTTTTGTACGCAGTTTACCATTCCGACGATTAAATACGTTATGATTTTGTACATCGCGTTTTACCAGTTACGCCGTATAATTCACAATGTAGTGATGCTGTTAGAGGAGGGTACTTCCAGTGTTTGAGCCAAAAAAAAAAAAAAATTATAGTATTCATTTATAAAGTTATTTTATGTTTGCGAGATAATTTTTTACCTATACCTGGTTAGGTTTTTGTATTTAGTTAAAGCTAACTTAAAATTAATTAACTTTATGACATTCGATGTCTGTCGATTATCATTGGCATTATATAATCATTAAAAATATTATTTATCTAACGATCGCGATGCTTTGAACTTCAAATTATAAAAGTTATTAACGAACATCTGTAGTTTAAAAAACACACTGCCGATCTTATCATTATGTCAATTGAAAGTGGAAATTTGAAAATTTGAACAACACAAATATAATGATGAAATTGGCAAAAGTTTAGGCGAAAAAATAATACATTTTTTTTAAAAATATTCATGAACTTTTAGATTCTGAGTGAAGCGTACAGTGGCGAACGAAAAAAGAGGGGTTACCTTCCCTTTAATACCTTTTACCTAAATAAACAGTTTTTCTACATTCTAAGAGCTCAGACATATATAATATTTTAACAATAATTGACATACTCATTAATTATAATAAATAACTAGTTTCATTCAGAATCGTCTTTCGAACACAATGATTTATCCATTGCTTTCAAAATCAAAATAATAATACAACTCCATAATCTCTGTCTACGTGTTTCACTTGAGTCAACAACCAGCACATATGTGCTCGCTATCAATTTTTGAAATATAATAAATACATATATTTCCATATTCGGTTTACTAAAATAAATAAAAAAATTAATTAATAATAAATCAATATTATACTTATGTTTTTAACTTTTTTTGTAATATCTACTAAATTATTATTGCATAAAAATGATGACATTTGATTTTTCAAATGATATCAAATACTTTTAAATTTCTGTTATAAATATTTTCACAAAAAAAAATGCTCAATCTTCTACCCCAACCCCCCCCCCCTAATAAAAGAGGACGGTGGAAATGTAAAATGACACAAAAATAAAGGGTCTCGTAAAGTTGCCTTGCACCGAGCCTTGCAAATCTTAAGAACGGTTCTGTCCAAATTTAATTCGATTATTAAAGAATATTTCATATTTATTTTTATTACATAACGGACCGAACCCAAATAACAATAATCGCATAAATGCATAAAAAAATAACATGTAACTGAAATATTAAATTTTTTTGTCGTTAATATATCGTTATTATGTCGTGCGATACGACTGCGCGACGAAAAAATAGATTATGAATTCAATCAAAACTGTCCCGTCGCCGTAAATGTAATTTCGTTATGGAAACGTCCAGTAAAAACGCTTTGGTTTTTTTTCACGTATCGGTACTCCAGCACTCTTCGGCGGATTTGACGCGGGTCCACGTTTGTTTTCACCATCCGTACCAGTCAGGCCGTTCAGACGACATTTTATTGCATTACTGTCGAGAAACCTAACCTCGCGCGTGAATATACGCAAATTGCGCAATAACCGAATAGTCCGAACGGTATAAATCGTAAACGCGCAGGGTGACGACACCGCGCGCGTCACGACGTTTACGAAATGCACGGTTGACGTGTCGAGTTGCAGTTCATGGTTATTTTAAACCGAGATGTTTGCGAGTCGCGATATGACGTGGAGTTTAACGAATCGAAAGAGTAACGTAAAACAGAGTACGTGTACGAGATGATTTCAAAATGAAAGTCGAGCGACGAACAATGCTGGACATTTACGAGTAAAAAGTTAAAACTAAATTATAACGTTAAGTTAAATCCAGTTAGGTCACTTAACGCGTGTTCATTTATTCAAAAATGAATTTTAAACTTAATAAATTACTGTATTTTTAACTTAATGCGTTAACTACAAGTGAATTAGAGAACGTATTAGATACGTTATATTATTTGTAAGGATATTTAAAAATGGTAACTTTTGACTGAGTCGTGTTATTTGTTTAACTTCTGAAATTACAAATTAAAATAATTTATACATTTGTTTAAATAAACTCAATTTGACGAGTTAAATAAATCAGCCTCGGCTGTAAGCTTACATGACGGTCGTCGTCCCCGCAAAACGTAACTGGCGCCGGACCACACGAAAACGACCCGCCGAAATTTTCGTTTTCGAGCAAGTCGTACGGTATACGCATATGACCAGCACGGGCAACGAGAAAATTGTGCGACCTAACCAAAACATGAGTTTTCGAGGATCGTAAAACCTCGCGATGGTAACGAGCATTTTTATAACAAGCTGAAAAGAGAGATGTGCAGCGAGTAATCGTCGTTATTAGGTCACTGCGGAGGGGAAAAAATATACGTGCGCAAAATTTGAAAACGACTTATTTATTTAAATCGAACCCATAAATCGCGTACTAAAAGGTATGACAAAAACACTTTATTGGGTACTCAGCCGAGATGTTCGCCGGCAACTGGCCGAGCGGCGATCCTGCCCATAACTTAACAGCGAACACGCTATGCCCGCGACGCTATTCATTCGCAACAACGTTACGGTGTCGGCGGTGTGACCCTGTATGATGGCACAAGCGGAGGAGATGTTACGCGCGATGGGCCTGGCCGTGGCACGGGCGACTCGGTGAAAAGCATCGTGGGCAAACCGACCCCCGTCGAGGAGATTTTCCCGGTAACTCGATACGACGGCGTATACATATATACAGAACAAGTCTGAGACCGCACACACGCATTAATAATATTGCGTTTCTCTCTTTCTCTCTCTCCGCACGACTACCGTCTCTCTCTCTTTCTCGATTTCTCTCGGCCTCCTCTCCGTCCGTCTTTTCCGTCCACATTCGTACACGCGCACAACACTTTATATATATATTATATAGTATTTGTACACACGTTAACCGACCCTGTAGCCGACTGCATGGCCCGTTCATAAATAACCGATACGCACACTGTTGTAGTACTCGTGCGAACGGTACAAACCCCATCTCGGGCTCAGCAGAAAGCACTTCTCGCACGGAAACCGACGGAAACCTTCTCCTCCTCCGCCGCCGCCGGACCACGGGGGAATATTTAATTAACGAAACGCGCGGACCTTTTATTACGAATTCCCATAAATGTTCATAAAACCGAACGGCGGCGCCCGGGACCCGTTGTTGTTATTATTAATTTCGCCGTTGCCGGCGCACACTTAATTCTCGCGGTTGTTTTATCCGCACGCTGCCACAGTACACCTATCACGCCGTTATGTTATCGTCGATATTGTCCGGACGCGAATCACAACGCGCATTTCACGGTGACAAAAATAATCGAAAATCGTTCCGACGGTAAATTGTACACAGACCTGACACGATCGTGCAATACATCGAATTCCCGATGGAAGATATATTTCCATATGCGTCGTCCAACGCGTCTAGCTCCCTCGACGATGCAATTTACCGAACTATAATTTGTTTTTTTCGATTCGAACGATTTGATATTATACATCATTATGCATATCATTAATCCGCTAAACGTGTTTGGACAGTCGAGTATAGCCGTACAAAGTAGTCATTTGGGAAAATATTTTACGTCGATTTTCCCCGCGATAAGAGGAAATTAGACGTACGATTAAATTATATAGACCACGCGTTATTTTTCACGAATAGCATTTTTAATGACAGAGATTTTGAGATTCGAAAAATGTTTAATTCCTTTAAGATTACACGTTTACAAACGTGTCGTAATAACCGTAAATCCAGTGTCCAAAAGATTTAACGGCTGGTTGAATTACCCAACCGGACGTCTTTGTGGAACTCCAATTACTATACTATATACGAGTAGTAGAGTGATAACAAAACTCACCGGATAACATTTCCCGGCCGAATTGTTACTTTCTCACACTCGGCCAAATTATTAGTTTTTATGGATTCCCAATACCTATTACGTATATTGTTTATATATATATATACATAAATACGTACGTTAAATTTGTGCGTTAATGTTAATATGTATATATACATTATCGTACAAAATGAATATTCATTTTAAAGTTATAAGCCAAGCTGTCTATAAAAACCATACGATTTGTATTCCTAGTCCAATTATCTCAGTTAGAAATTGGATTTTTGGTTGACATTTTCAAACTAACTTAAGTGTAACAATGTAAACGCAACATGTACCGCCTGGTTTCTGTGTAATAGTTAAATCGTAAATCTTCCGACGAAATTCCCAGGAGTAAACTAAAAGTCACGTTATCCCCAAAAAGAACCTTTACCCACTTTTAAGTTCATAACTTAACGCGCAAGTGAGCTTTCCAATTTAACTACTATATATTTACATATAAAACATTTACTCGGATAATAATATATTATTGTGTGCTGTAAAGAGATGAAACAAAAAACACGAAAATCATCGATTTAATACTAAAATAAAAATACTTTTTTCATGCGCAGAAAATCGGACTTGATTTATTCGACGTCATTCTCGTTTGGATTTCATCAAACATTGAATATGCTTTACCAAAATTATTTATATCTCTCATAGTTGTTTCGAGTTGCAAACCCGATATGACTTAAGTCGGTTAACGCAATTATATCTTGTGAATAACAATTTATAAATTCAAATCAGCCGATATTAAACTGATAATAATATAATATAGCCGCGTTCCTGATATTATACTTGTCCAGATCGCAATATATAATATAATTGCAAATACGATCGGCGGACTCACAACACACTTGTGTATCAGAATATTCAAAATTATAAATCCGATGGACAAATGAGCCGCAAACAGTTCCTAATGATACTCGGGTTTTACGTTTTTGAAAAAAAAAAATAATACTAAACAATCATAATATTTAATGAGTTAAATCATTCGAAAAAATATATTTATCATCTTATTCTCAGTAACGAATTAGTGGACGAAAAGTTTAATCGTAGTTTTTCGTGTCACAAGAAAAAATAATGATGTTGGATTCAATTATTTTCGAAAAAAGAGGTTTTTGTTATTTTAGACAACATTTTATTTTTATTTTATTTTATTATTACTATTGTTATTAATATTATTAGTTTTTTTTTTTAGGAAACAATACATATTTTAAAACTTTTAAATACATATTCGCAAAATACTAATTATAATAATAATATATAAAACAATTTAAATAAGAAATACGTATATAAGACGAATATGTTTTACAAAGACGGTCATATTTCCTAATAACTTTTAAAAAGTGTGTAAATCATACAAGTATTTTTTGCAGTTCACCGTTCGTCCAAATGTTGGCAATTTTTCATTTTTACACTAAAACTTTTAGACGGTTTTTAGGCCAAACAAATTGAAATCCTCTTTTCACTTTACAATTTCTCTCGATTCAACTTAAGAGTAGAAGACTGCCATCATTTATTCTCCCTCGCCCTACCTCCCAATCCAAGAAATTTCATACGCTTGCCATCGTCGTCATTTGTATGAAAACAAAAGGAATACATTAAAAAAAAATACACGTTTATTTAAACACTAAAAAAGAATGTACGTACATTATTTTACTTGTGTTTATTCTGAAAATGGCAAATCACCTGAATATAATGAATTCGATGTTCTATAAAAAATTTTAAACCAACCCAACGGAAATCTAAAATTATCCGTTCATCAACCTGCCTGAAAATCATCAGATAGGTTTAAATCATTTTATTACAGTCAGAACATTTGCATGTTCAGTTGTTTTTCTTTATCCATTGTTCGTGGCTAAATATGAAAGCATATCTATTACAATTCAAATAAATATAATCGCCATATTTTAATTTTTGATTTTGAATAGGTCCACTTTTTATTGAACTTATTATTAACTTATTAGATAAATTATTTTTATTATTGTATTTGTCAAATAATTAAATCACACTTTTTACAATAAATTATTTTTTTTTGAAAACAAACGAGTCTAAAACAAATCCAATTGTGTCAAACATGGTATTAAATTAATTAAAAAAGTACATATTTTTTAATTTTGTTAGTTATTATTTTTTGTTAATTTTGTTATATTATAAAGTAAAAAATGGTATAAACATTTTAAAATAAAAAATATTTCTACGCAGTTATTCTGTTACAATGTGGATGTTTTATGATCATTTTATCGCATCGATCAATTTCTGATACCCGAAAATAATTAATGGTTAATTATCCCGAAAATAATACCATTATCTTACACATTGTGATACATTGTGCTATGGATTCCTTTCTCTACTATTTAAAATTGAATGAAAATCATACAATTTTATAACTCAAACAATAAAATTCCTACGAACTGTTTCATTTTTGTAATCAGTTATTAACATATTTATGTATTGACGCATTACTGAAAAAATTATAACGAGAGACAATAAATTATGCACCACATATGAAATCATGATGATCATGTGATCAAAGATCACAATAACGTTACAGTTTCTAAACAATAATTGTTTTACTTCATTTTTTCCATGATTCATATATCCAACCCCCAAAATAGTCCATAGTTTACGTCTTACCAAACATTCAGATACAGTATGAATAATATAAGTGACTTCAAACACTTTTTTTATTTTGTATGTATCATATGTATGTATATCGCAGCTGTTATTATTATAAATTAATGGATATATTTTAGGTATTTACAAATTCCATTTATCCAATAACAAAGTCTACTAATTTCTAGAAAAATACAAAATCAATTTTTGTTTTTTTAATTTACTTGTGATAATAATATTTGATTTAATATATCAATAATTTTACGACGAACGGAATGATAATCGAATCAAAACGATTAGACGAAAATATTGCTTATTTTATAGGCAATAAAAATTATATGACATTATAACAGATTTTCTGAGGTTTCCTTGTATAATACGAAAACGATTCCTGTGTAAATAATTAAGGATACCGTGTATATATTTACGACAGTAACAATTAAATCGAATTTTAATGCGAAACGCTTATTAACAATTTATGCTCGCGCGAGCACTTTCCGACTGTAATTATGATTATGTAATAATATTTCCACGAAATAAATAGTAACATTTGTTACTTAATTATCGCCGGCGGCGGGGAATGCTGTGAAATTTTTCCACCGGAAAGTAGAACGCGTTATGTTCGAATTCGCTTTTCATACCGAATACCACGTCGCGACTTTATTGCTCTTTAATTGGATGGAGTTTTCCTCGTCCTCGCGATAATTCGATATCATTGTTCTGCCCGTACATGAACGCGTCCACGTGGTCTACCCCGAAGCGGAGCAAGCGATTCGTCCTCCTGAATCAAATAAAGGTAAAATATTATGCAAATTGCCGAGTATCTGAATCTCGCCATATCTGATTGTAACAATTGAACGTAATCGTATTATATACACACCGAAATATAGTGTATTATATCGCCGTACTGGCGAACAGTGCTAACGGTCTATTAATGTTATTTTTTAGGACCGCGCTCGGTTGGTGTTTTTTTCAATTTAAATACATTTAAATTTAACATATCCCCAATAATAAAAAAAACTGCAAAACACTGTGCGTGCATTTGAAATGGTTAAAGTGACTCGAAATAAGTGATGAATGTTAAAAATTCGTTATTACCATAATGTCTCCTCCTTTTTAAAACAATGTTTTTTATAGTACAGCTAATTAAATCATAGCACATGCTTAGTACTATCTGCGTTTAAAAATATTGCGCTCTACAAGTTATATATTTGTTTCAACCATCATTGAGCTTACAATATAAGATGGGAAAAAATGTTTATTTGAATACAATCTCCATGGCTAAAAAAAGTCTATTTACACTTATGGATTTTGACTTGATTATATTATATAGTTACAAGAACAAAAATTAATTAATAAATATTTTATTTGATTAATATAACTATTCAAATACGTTTTTAATAAAATTTAAAAACAACATTGTAAATGTGATAATGTCTTTCCAACGAAAGAAATATAAATATTGAAATTAAAATATAACCAAAATATTTATTTTCCATTTTATCAAAAATGAATAATGCAAATTATAATTTTAAAGCGTTGAAATTACAATGGAAAATACAACGTTTAACAAATTTAACTCGGATTTTATCCCTCGGCATCCTTCCATTTCGACCACTATGTGTACATAAAATAATATTAGAAAACATTTGTGAATATTTTCGAACACGAGACTGCTAAACAGACATCATATCTTAGCATGGCATTAGACCGACATCATACGTATATCGCGTTTGTACTTCCGAGAAATTTGATGTCTAATGAGAAATGTCTCTTAGATAAGTTAAACGAAATAAAAATGACACGAAATTCACGTAGTAATTCGTCGGATGATTGGGATTATTTTCATATTCACTTAAAAAGCTCTATACTTTATCTTATTTAGTACTTTGCGACGGTACAACAGCAAAGAGATATGAACGTCTTTTATTTAGATCGAATATTATATTTTCTGTCTGTATTCAATTAAGAATGACAATCCTCTAGATATTCAATCAACTGTTTCGTTTTACGTATACTGCAACCGCATTAAAGTATTACAGATTGAAGTAATGATGGATGATAACAATTACTTAACTTATTCGTAGAAAACAATAAATGTGTACGTATTTACATTTTATAAATTATTGTGGTAAAAAAAGTTAAGCTTATTAACATTAAAATTTGTTTTTATTAATTTTTTTTTACTCAAAACCTACACTCATAGAAATGAAATACCGTAAAAAAAAAACAACTCCATTGATAACCAAAAAATAAAACAATATAAAGTAATATCAATATAACGTTCTTTTTTTTTTGTAATTGATATATAAAGAACCAATTATTTATCAATTAATAAGTTGTAAAAATAAATATTTTCATTAGTGCGTTTCTTCTTTAACGGACTGACTACATTTTTCCACGTTTATTTCATATTACATTTATCATTTTCATCATTCATCAACGTATTTATTTTTTCGTATCATTAATTAAATATTTTTCAATGATAACTATCATATGAAATGTTTTAAAAAATTATATTTTTAAATATAATACGACTAAGAAATAGTAATAGACAATAATACACTTATACAAATACTAAATACACAATTTGCATATCCAATAACATTATTAAACGTAAAAACATTTTGGGTTGTAAGATAATATTGAGTTTTCATAGTTTTTCTCAACACCTAAGTCAGAACGTCTCATACAACATTCGGTTGATTAACTTTTAAACAAATGTTTTATAATTTATGAATTGAATTGAAACCAACGTGTAAACTTTACATAAAAAGTCATTCAACTTTTAACAGTCTGTCGTAGTTGTAGAATACGAAAATGTGTTTTCCGTTTTATTAAAATATAGTGTGTCTAAATTATTGATACCGTACAAATTAAAATCCCGATTTGTACAATTTAACGAATTCGACTCAATTCTACAGTTTGTCAACCACGTTAAAAATCGAAATAATCATAGTGTACTGAATATAGTGTTGTGTGGCATAAACAGACATAAAATAAGTAGAGACGTTATCAACAGTTTCAGTTAATACCTTAGCGTTTAGGCTTAGCCCTACCTGCAAACATAAATATTCATATTAAAAAATACATTTTTCATTTTTAATACAGACTCGCAGTTCAACATGATAAATCACAATATTTGGATATTATTCCGTAAACTCGTAACAATGAACAAGAATAAAATCAGACAGAATATTAGCGTATAATATTCATATTAGATAATGATTTTCTGTCGAGAAAAAATATACAGGCCATGAATAAATGATAATAACTTTTTCTCTTTAGAAACGAGTATGTAATTAACATTTTATTAAACATCAAATTTAATCGTTTGATAAAAAAATATAGTTATTTTTAACAAATCCACAATCTCAAAATAAACTTGTAGTGCAAGGCGAATAAAACGAAATCGCTTCTCAGCTGACAACTGTTGTTTCAAACAATTCCAAGCGTGTTTCTATTTCTGTATAATCATACGATACTCACTTTGAGAGTATTAGTTTTATCTCTCCGCTCTCCCCTAACCTGTATAAATAGTTGTAGAATACATAGCGAACTGCCGTGTGCAAACGAAGGCGACGAGTTATTAAATTCGTGTTTGTCTTTCTACGAATTTGTTTGTATATACCTTAATGTTGCGCGGCACGACCGTCGTCTCGAAATACTGTAGAAACACAACGGACGGTCAACGTGTACCGACCGACGGACGCGGTCGGCCGCGGCACGGGACGAAGTGTGAAACACATGTACATACACAAACGTATTTCCGAATACGGTAAAACCTACGCCGCCGCCACGTCCACCGCACCCGATGGTTTTATTATTTGTCGCAAGAAGCTTTTCCCGTTCTCCTGTTATCCTCTACTTGTCCCGCGAAGTTTAATTAACTTTCTCGGTACACAATAGCACGCGTCGGGAAACAGCGCACGCTCGGAATATCAACTCGGTCGCGGTCTGCCGCGGCAAGTGCCGAGAAGTACGTACAGTGGGTAAAGCTAAACTCTGCGGGCTGTGTGTGTACACACGCGACTCAAGTGTGTTTTTCAAAATATATTCATTTTAATTTCGGGTTCCATCTGGGGCGAACACATGTGTTGTTGGTTCCGTTATCGGTGCGTTCGTTCAGACTCCTATCCAAAAATCAAATCAATTCCACTTTGACACAAACAAAAACTCTCGCCTGTACGCGATAAAGCCGACATGCATTGTGTAAATGATCATTCAACATACACGTGTGTCTGTGTGTGTGTGATTTATTATGCAAATGTTATTACCAATTTCATCAAAAAGTTAGTACGATATTGTGTGTTGCAAACAATTTACAAGGCTATCTGAAATATGTTACTTAGCGTTTGATAAATGTTTTTTGGATCTGTGTTTCCGGTGAATAAGGCTTTGACTAAATGCAGAGATATATGAAAGCGAAATTAAACTACTGAAAACTATCTTTCTACCCAGACGCACACTACGCAATGCAATAGTAAAATATTAAAAAAACACGTCGAATTGGACTTCGTTTAAAGAAAAAAAAACTGACATCGTGTATGTATGACGTAAGGAACAACTTCATATCAAAATAAATTATGTTTATTTATATATATATGATATTATTTAAACAAGGAAAATATCGTTTTTACGAAATATGTACATATATTTAGTACACGTAATAATATGTTTCAGAGTAGCGAGCTTTGTATTTTTCCTCTCCTTTACACTTTTTAGCCTTTATTATTTACAACATACGTAAAATATACGGTTTTACCGTAAATTAAGGGTAATTGCATGTTTTATAAATTCAAATTAGGACATTTTCCCTTTTCCTACATTATAAGTATTAGAGAAAAACTATATTTTTCAATTTTTCAATTTTTTAGATATGTACTCGCTCAGATAATTATTTTTTTTATAACAAGATAAATGTATTTATTTACATACGTCTTATAAAATTCTACTGAGTATTGTCTTCGGGTGATCATAACATGTGGCACTTATGTTTTTTGACAATTATTATTGTATTATTATATCTATAATAATAGTTAATACACATAATACGTTACAACATAGTCATTATTTTAAAATTCCACGTGAATGTAATACAAACAAATCATATTACATTGTTATAAAAATAATTTAACATTACGTAATTATGTTCGATTCATATAAAAACGTCTCTTTAAATGCTGATTTCATAAGAATAATACACTCCGAGTTACTCAGTTGGTAAACAGGGACAAGTGTTCGACTACGATCATTATTAATTCATTCGACTAGAACCAGTTGAATAAATTAGTCTCCGTAGACATTTTAACATTAATAATTTCATTCGTTATTTTTTTTTATTATTATGCTCGCGGTATTCTGTGTCAGTATGTCTAATACAAACATAGTTTTATCTGTTATTATAAACCATATAAAAACTAAAAGGAACGTTTTGGGTTTCTTGCGCTTCGTTTTTGACTGTAGCTCGTAAACAAACAGGCACGTTTAGAATGGGAAATAACGTGAAAAGTGGTAACAAAATGAAAATGACTCTTACTTCGCAATTTTATATCCGTCATTTTATAGTTTCTCCCTGACGTTATGTATACTATATAACAATAATAATATATGACAAGTAAACCAGTAAATATAAACATTTTATTCGCAATAATTAATTGTCTGACGTGAACACGATTTTATGAGTCATCACAGTTGAATAATGATAATATTGAAACCACAGTAGTTAATAATATAACCACGTGTAGACAGGAATATTAATTTTATTCATAATTAAAAATTCGGACGGCTCAAGTTTGTCGAAGATAAATTAAAAACTAAAACAATAACGAGAGTTTTGATCCTCGTAGAATTTAATAAAACCTACAAAGTTAAAAGTGTATAAGTTTCAACCAAACTATTCATATTGTCCTATACAATATAGAAAACGTATACAATATAAAATTTGAACAATCAAACGATTTTATTGATTTATTATCTTTCTCTGCTCAAATATATGAGATGAATTTGTCGTTAAATCAATTATGACGGCTAACTATTTTATTAAAACCAAATTATATACAACTATTACCAAAATTCTCTCATAATAGTTTACGCATTTGAAATATTAGTTAAACAACGTATTCACATAATAATAGTACATCAAAAAAACGTAACATTTTTCATCAAACGTTGAAAATATTCCGTTAAAACGTTTAAAACTTGTTTTAAATTGAGAATATTAAAAATAAAAATAAATTCTACTTATATAATATTGTGTATATGTATGGTTGGTTATTAATAAGTTAAAAAGTTAAAATTAAATTAGAAGTTATTATTTTTTAAGATTAGTTTTAAAAAAGTAGCTTGGACAGCCTTGTGTACAAACTAGACTTTACAAGTATAATACACACGAGTAACTTTTAACTATTAACTAATTTGACCAATAAATAGTATAATATCGATATAATGTACATTGTTTATATTAATAGAACCGTTTTTGTCATACATGTGGTATTGATGTTAATATATTCTAAATCGTATCATGTGAATACATCATATTATAACAGTATTAAAACATTCCTTGAATGGAATTTATAAATCTAAATTTATGTAGGAGTATATACTGTACAAATAATAAACAATACCATCTAACTTTGATAAATTCAAACCAATCGAATTTAATATTATAATCTATCAAAAACGTTCACAACATAATTTACAAATGCTTATTATTATCGTTCTTGTTTGAGCAAATAGACTTAAAATTAATTTCTCTTTGGGCGCTACAACTTATCATATAGTCTTTGGAAGCTTAGAGTAATTATTTGTAAATAAAATGTATAAACAAGAACACACAATATCCATAACAACTTGTATTCATATATATATACCTTAAAAATACACGATATACATTGAATGTAATAACATGATATTCTTAAATAATCTTTATTTCTGAACAATTTTTAGACTTTGCGTTGAACACAAAGAAAGTATTGAAAGTACGAAAATCCATCGTTAAGCAGAAAAAATCGTATAAATTAATAAACCTCAACAATGTTTAATGCTTGGCGAAACGCCATATTATATTTAAATATTTAATATTGTACACTGATTTTAATTACTCGACTACTAACCGTATACGTAAAAATATATGACTAATATTATTGAATGCGAGTTAGATTTATATATTATGCTGTTATTCCTAAAAAATAACTTTTTTTACTAAAAAGTTCAAAATTTTAATTTCTTTTGGACGTGACATAATTTATTATTAAATCGTAATTCGTTTTTTATTTCGGTGAAATACCATCGAAATTAAATAGACTAAATAAAAATTATGAAATTAAATTTAATATTAATTATACAAAATTGGTAAATTGATAATTACTATACGTTATAGTTTATTGATATATATATATATGAAATGATAAATTTTGAATATATTTTAATACACTCATAAATTTTCCACAATACTAATAATAATGATGAAAAAATACAAATCTGATGCACTTAAATATAAATAATTAATTCATTTATAGCTACGTATAAATTGCACACTATGATCTATGTTGACATGAATCACCAAAATTACCATCAGTATCGATATTCTGTTTGAACTAAAACTAGCATTACTTTTGCATAATACATTTTATACACCAATATTTTAATATTTAAATGTACAATCAAAAATCAAATGACTAAATATCATGTTTGATGTATCATTAAAATAAATATATATAAATCGTTTGTAGGTACGTTGTAATAGTATTACAACAATTCTAATCACGTAATAAAAACCATTAAATTCAAAAAAAATAATTATGTCATTTTATAGTTTATACATAATTTTTTTTTTATTCATAATTTGACCTTAATGTACATTGTATTATTGTTACGAGAAAATATTCTTCGTTTACATTATGCATATAGAACCTAACTAAAAATATTATTACTATTCGCGTGATTAACGATGAGCGGTTAAAACCGTGAGCAAGATATTCAAGTATAACGTGTTTAGTGGCAAACAAATACAATTTTACACGATTTACATAAATATAATATTTCGTTGTTTTTTCTTTCGTACGAATAATAACCGCGTAATAACGAATAAAACGACACGTGTTATAAATTTCAAAACGTTCCCGACTATCAGTAGGTCACCTAAGTATGAATACGTACAAAACATTATACGCCGCGGAATATAAACAACGCGGCTCTACGATCGAAACGCCGCAATACGTTTTTCCGAAAACCGACAACAGACGGCACTCCCGAGGTTTGCACAAATGTTTCGCCGCGTTCGTAAGCACCGCCACGGCCAGTGAACATCGGTCGTCGTACCGTCGCCTACCGTCGTTTAAACGATTTTCCGCATCGGCGAGAACAATGTCCCGCGCCGTGTACGTGGTGTTCGCGTCGATGATAGCCGCTGCCGGGCTGCCGCGGACCGTTTCCTGGTCCTTTCCGGCGGACCATCCAGCGATGCAGTCGTACGTCGACGACGCGGACTTCATCGACGACGTAATGGCCACGGACATGTTTTGGTTTCCGATCGTAAGACACCCGGTGAACATGACCGCGCAGTCGCGCGACCATACCGATCACTTCGGTCACTCGGAGGCTAACCGGCACGTGGACGCCGAGCCGCAACAGGTGATCCCGTTCGACGAGATCGTGAAACTGAAAATGTCGAATTCATCGGTCGGCACCGAGGTGAAATTCGTGGTAGAGGCGGTCAAACGTTCGTTGCTGTGTTTCGTGATGAAATACGTTTCGATGAAAGGATTTCTGCTTCACCACTACATCAGCAGAGAGGACAAAGAAGATGTGTCGCGCGATTTGTTGAAATGGATGCAACGAATGTTGCGGATTTCCATCGACAAGTTGGCCGCGGTGGACAAGATCGAACCGTCGATAACGAGCTTCCAATTTCACGTGACGACATTGTTATTGGACGAGGATGCCGATTTGATGCAAAACGAGTTACACGCCTTTAGCCAAAAGATCGTCGACCAAATGGGAAGCACGTGCGCTAATCCTGAGGGATCGAACATCTACAATTCGGTCGTTATGGAGTTGAAAAAATCCATGACGGAGCTGGAATTTTTGGATGACGAAATATGGATGGCTAACAACAAATTCAAGGACTATTCCGATCTGTATCATATCAAAACGATAATGAAAAACAACGGACCGCTGCAAATTAAAGACGACGTAAGTCATGAAGAATTCAATGAAATAGAAAAGGAAGAGTTGAAAAAAATCATGGTCGTAATCTATTACAAGTTCCACCAATTGTTATTAAATTTGCATGTTAAGACAATGGCCGAATCACAGTGGACTAATGTTTTAGCATTTACGAATTCAATAATTACAAAAAATAAAATATCCATATGATAGAACGTTTGTTTTTTTATTTTAATTTATAAACGTGTACATATTTATAGAACGTATGTGTTATTTTTAAGTTTTTATATTTTAGTTAAGATTATTGAAAAATATTATATTCAACATATCGCTTGTAAATCATTTAAATAAATAAACGCTATACTATTATAAATATAAACAATACCTCTTTAATTTATAATGGCTTTATAATTTTACCTACAAATATTTCATGAACGCTTATTCGAATCACGAATAAATGTTTAGAAATTGTCAACTACGAATGATTTTCGATTTTCTGTCAAGTCGCTATTAATATTGGTTAAGTTCGATCACACACAAATATGCAGACATTAATACGTCATTCAGTCCTTATCGGCCGACCTTTTTAACAACCCGATTGAGTACAAAAAAAATATATTACTAAAAATTAGCATGCAACGTTGTCAATTCTCACTTTCGTGACTCGGTTATGCTTGGCAACACTTGCTGGTCGTGGAAAACCGAGACACGCCATTGTAAGAACATTTTTTTTTTTGTAAATATAATGCATATTTTATTTAAAATGTTTTTACATAGAACCAATATTATATTATACGCGCACATTATTTAACCTAATATTGTTTACCTTTTTTTTTTAAATTTTCAACTAATAAACTAAAAAGTATTTATTAAAAAATGTTTAATTTCTAGCACAATTATATACGATTATAATGTATAGGTGTTGTATTTGGCAACGTCGCACTGATTTTTGTGTTCAATAATGTTGTTTCTGACATTGTTTAAAATTGATTTTGTTTCCGTGCTTAATCGTGGTAAAAAAAGTACATCGCGCTCAATTGGGTTGTAACCTGTCCATGTAATCATAACCAAGAACTCGTAAGTCGAGAAAACGAGTAAAATAATAAGGTACTTATAATAGGTATACCTAATGTTTTTAATAATCGTACGAAAATCGTAATATAATATAAAACGTTTACCGATTATTTTGAAAATAATAGTACTAACGTTTTTGTTGGTACAATTATAAGATTATTAATTACCGTTAATAAAATTATTCATTTAAGCAATAATTTATATTATTTATTTATATATACATATTTTTTTGGGGGGGAGGGGGGGGGGGGGGTTATGAGATTGTATTGAACATTATTTACTATTTTTATTACTTCGTTGTACACGGATATTTATCGTTGAATAATTATGGTCACGGTCACCTCGCCCGCCCCCTAATAAATAAATAAATAAATTCAAAAAACTACTCAAGCGTAATATTGTTTTATTGTTTTCTGTTGTCTATACAAACCAAAAACATTGACATGTATTTATTATTATTACCGTACGCACAATACAGTAAATACAACGGATGATTACTGTATCAATTCCATTATTAGTACTCAAACGACTGTGTGTCGTTTTGACGAATTATACGGAGGAAATAGATAATATAAACATATAATTAAACAACAATTTTATCTTTGACATTATCCGATTTACAGGTGTTTATGTAAATTCAATCCGAATCACGTTTACCTCACCAGTATTAAACCTAACGAGCGAGACTATTTTCCTCCAAAAATCAGAATCCTTTTCCCTCCGCTGTCCATTTTCCTAAACAAAAAAATTCCGTTTTCCTCCAAATATTGTTTGGCCAATATATTTTATACTAAAATCAAATAATACGTAATACACTTTACTTATTAGTGTTTTACATCGTGACTATTACAATAACAAATATAATGTCACTGTGCGATTTACAAGTATTTATTTATTTATTTTTTTTTTTGTTTTTAGTGCAATTTACTGAATTGTACTATTTTAAAATATCCAAACGGCTCCATATTTTAGAAAGATAAAACTGTATATTATATAAATTGTGTAAGCATGTTAGCTAGTACTAATAAACTTCATATTTACATCTTGTCTTCCATGACATACAATTTAATTTTTTGTCAATTGGTCTATGGAGGAATGTGGAATAGACCTTTTTGGAGGAAAATAGCTACGACCGATTTAATTATTCGATATAAGATATATTTTTAAAATCCAATTAAAATAAATCAAACATAATTTAAATAATCATTAAAATAATCAATTTGATAAAATATTATGGACTAAACAATAGTTCTAATGAAACATTAACATGTCATACAAATCGTATTTAATATAATTTAACACACGTCTAGGTAAAGCAAATTAATAATTATATAAAATATTTTTCATTCGACCTAATTCGTTATAATATTATACACGTACGGGGAATATAGGAAATATTATGTTATATTGGATATATTATATTATTATAATGTGTATATGATTATACGTGTGTCGGAAATATTAGTGTTAAATGAAAAGTAATTTTATTTTAATGCTCTCTGCAATAATTATTTAGTGTATTTCTTAAATATAGTCTTTTGAAGTTAAATAGTAAAATTACATTTAAAGGATGTCGCATTAAAAAGAAATCGGGAATTTTAGTGAACAAAATTTTAAATAACTAACCTATTAATTATAATACATATGGATCACAAAACCCCACCGCAATGTCAACTTTAATCGTTTTCTCTGCTTGTATTGTTTCAGTCGGGAGGACGGACCCTTGTATAATAACCAAGTGCTCTTATGGCCAACGCTGTGTCTTGGACAAGTTAGGCGAAGCGCATTGCGAATGCTCCGTAGAAAATGAATGCACTGAAGACGGCAACGAACAAGTGTGCGGAAACGATTTACGAGACTATCCGAATGTTTGTCATATTAAAAAGGCGTCGTGTTCTTTGGGACGAAATATAATTGTCAAGTATAAAGGACCGTGTGGTAAATATTAAATCAAAATATTATTAATTATTCATGTCATCAAAATCGAAATCCGTTCAATAAAATAAACATTGATTATTATTAATATTACTTCAGTAATAATATTATTATTATATTTGTTTTGCTAAACATATAATCAAATGTGTTCAACAAATGATTTTGTTCATCAACCTGTTTATATTTACATATAACGTACAGCTAATATATATATATATATGTATTTACACATTTAAATGTGATCACAATATTTCTCGCTTGCAATATTTAAACGCATTAATAAATAATAAAATCGCTTACTTTTTCTTTCTCGTTGGGTATTTTAATCGGCCATTTGGATTCTTCTTGTTGATTATTTTTAGACCCGTGCGATTATGTCACATGCAAAGATCCTGAAATATGTCGTTTGGATTATGAAAGACGCGCCAAATGCGTCTGTTCAGAATTCTGTAGCGAGGATTTCATTCCGGTTTGTGGTTCAGACGGCAAAACGTACTCAAACGAATGTTTCCTACGGCGACAGGCTTGTAGAATGATGCCAGGTCTGAGAATCGTCTTCCGCGGTCAATGTAACGAAGGTAATTCACACCAATCAAGTGTCCCTAAGCATTTACAAGAGATTTTTTTTATCCCTCCTCTCCGTAAAAAAATACTCGTGTATTATTTAACTTGTTTCGAAAAAAAATCTAATATTTTACTACTAGTTCATTAGTCAATTGATTGTCGATTTCAGGTATAAATCCGTGTTTAAACTTTACGTGTTGGGAAGGATCGCATTGCGCTATCGACCGTTTAGGGATCGCTGAATGCCGTTGTCCGGAGCCAACTCTGTGCGAAAAATCCGTACGGCCCGTCTGCGGGACGAATGGTATTACTTACGAGTCCAAGTGTCATCTAGAACAGATTAGCTGCAGCAAGAGGACCGACATAAAAGTGGCCTATGATGGACATTGCGGTAGAAATAAAAATTATTTAATGATTCTATATACTTCAATCAATACGAACCGTATGTATTCTATGCACCAGATGACACAAACGCTTGTAAAGAGCATTTATGTGGCTTCGGGGCCACGTGTAAAGTGAGAGACGGAAAAGCAGTCTGCGAGTGTCCTTTATGTTCCGAACATCACGAACCTGTATGCGGTACTGACGGTAACACATACAGTAACGAATGTAAGTTAAAGCACCACAGTTGTCAACAAAAGAAAGTTGTCGGAGTGTCTCATAACGGAGCTTGTAGTAAGCTAACAAATCTATAGCGATCCCATTTGTCGGCACCAGCACTAAATGGTGAACGAACGATACTTTCAGATGATTGTTCAAAAATGGACTGTCAGTTTCATTCGGTCTGCGAAAGTGATGGCATGGAGGCAAAATGTGTTTGTCCGACGTTCAAATGCGCTAACGTAAGACTACCATATTTTTATCACATTTCTGTGTTTGCACAAAATTATCATAAATTACAACGTTAAATAATAAAATACCAAACCATTCAAGTATATAGGCGATATCAGTGTTTATTTTATCGGTTATTAAAACTATATGATCGAATAGTGCATACTTCTTTGTATTTTATTTTTACAAATAAATTTAACACCTTAATGAAAAACACTAAGTTCTATCGATGTCCAATTCCATTTCTGCTAAATTAATTGTATGTATATTAATATAGTATAAATTACCGTAAAACAGAATATTGTTAAATTTTTGATTTTATAAATTTAACAATAAGTGAAAATATGATATTTTTAAAAATGTTTTATCACTTTACCATAAAGTTATTAAATAGATTATCTGTTTTCTTCATAGTATTATCAGTCATAAACCATCAACAAGTAATTATATAAGCGTTTCACTTTAAGAGTAATTTACTTTAGATAATTGTACGTCGTGGTGTGAATATTTATACACGTTAAAACTAAACCCACATTAGACGCGTGAAATGTGAAAAATCAAATAATTTGATGGAATCGATTTGAAAATAAATTAATCACATTGAGTGACAACTTCAAACGCGTTTGTGTCGATAAGAAACCGCTAGTTGATAAATGGCGAGATTGTAAAAATAATTGATTGTTAAACCCGACTAAAGCCGCCATTGTTACATATAACCTAGAATCGTTATTAAACCAACATAAATTGTAACAAAGGATTTCGAATTTTCTAAAACCATTTGAAACCCCCACCAGTTAATTAGGACGAACTCTAATTTATGTACTCAGGCAAGCGGTAAAGTTTGCGGTTCCGACGGTATCACGTACACAGACCTATGTCATCTACAAAATGCTAGTTGTGCAGCAAGGAAGAAAATATTCGCTGCTTACGCGGGCGAATGCGGTACGGTGATTAATTTACTGGTTTCCCAACTGTTTGTCTCAAAATTACACGCATTAAATAATTTCAGGGTTGTGTCACGATCAGAAATGTAACTGTCCCAAAACATGTGTAGACACGAAATCAAAAGAGCCCGTCTGCGGCTCCGATTTGATCACGTATAACAGCGAATGCGAACTACTTCAACAGTCTTGCGTGAAGAACGGCACGCACAATTTGACGATTTTGTTTTACGGCGACTGTAAAGAATCTTCGTCCATAGGTATAATAATAATATGTAATCAATGATGTGTAAAAAAAAATTAAATATTATTGTTCCAACAGTAATAACAAATTTCGTAAAACATAAAATAATTTCAGGTAAAATGTTGAAACCGCACGAATCGATAGAAAACAGCGTATACAATAACAACGACGACGTGTGCAAAGACATTAAATGTGACTTCGACGCTACCTGCGAAGTGGGACCCGATAGATTCCCAAGGTGTTCTTGTATATTTAACTGTTCCATCGAATCTTCGCCAGTCTGCAGCTCAGATTTTCGAACGTATAACTCGTTGTGTTTAATGAAAATGGAAGGGTGTGAGAAACAACAAGAACTTCGATTAAGACCAATGGAATTGTGCCAAGGTAAGTGAAGTGTACGAATATTCTACACAACTGTAGTATGGATGTTTAATACTTTTCGTACGTTATACGCTGACATTAAAGGCATGGAAGTGAAACCTTGCAACGGTAAGAAGCCTTTGATCAGCCATCTCAATGGAAGGGAATTAGACTGTGGCCACGGCCCCGATAGACAAGACTGTCCATCGGGCAGTTACTGTCATCAAACCTCTAGGTTCGCAAAATGCTGCAATAAATCTGATCGTGGTAATTCCTCAAAATTATATTTTAAATTATTATCCGTTCGTTATAATACTACTAATGATAATAATAACAATATAATAATGATGATGATGTGTTATTATTTAAATTCAGAAACAACAATCGTTTCGGACGATTGTCAAAACACTTCACACGGATGTTGTCCCGATAAAAAATCTCCGGCGAAGGGGCCGAAATACTTGGGTTGTCCGTTGTCGTGCAATTGTAACAAATTAGGCGAGTTATAATATAATATAATAAATCATAACTAACTGTTTGTGAAATATGTTTTGGCGCTCTACAACTTAAATTATGTATGGTTTTTAGGGTCCATATCAGAAGAGTGTATTGATAAAAAGTGCATGTGTAAATCGGGAGTTGGCGGAGAAAAGTGCGATAGATGTGAACCCGGATATTGGGGATTGCCGAAAATATCGTCAAACCATCACGGGTGCATACGTAAGTAATTTTAAACGAATAACCGAATTTTCGTACAACTAGAAATAATTTCAGCTTGTGGCTGTTCTCTGCTGGGTTCGGTTCGAGATGACTGTGAACAAATGACCGGACGTTGCGTTTGTAAACCAGGCGCTGTCGGGCCGAAGTGTAATAAATGTGAAGATAGTTCGAAAATTTTAAGTCCCGCTGGATGTGTTTCTCGTACGTATGACATAATGTGGTTTAACTGAATACAAGTATATTTATTAAACTAGATGAGTTAAGTATTGAGTTAAAATTCTATGTAAAAACGATTTCTAGGATACAAAATTATTATATTGAAATAGGGCGAACAGCGGTTTATTTAACTTAATAAAACGACGCTAATGAATTAAATTTATACAATTACTTAACTAAATTAACTGTTAAAGTTAATTGACATCCTTTTTGTCGACTTCATCAGTTAAGTTAAAAATTATAATTAACATTACTCAAATTTAAAGTATATATATTTTTTTTAATACTTCAAGTAATTTTGTTTACATTAAGTAGTACTTTTTGATCAGTTTAGGGAAAATATTTAAACAGAATAAAAAATGGTATAAAAATTTGCTACCTTGGATTGACAATATATATATTCGAAAATAATTTGACTCACTAATTATGATTACATCATCACATTCCATCAGATTTTAGGTTTCTAATGTTTCCATTATCTTGATAATAGCTCTAAATATAAGTAACGAATTTATTATGAATGAGATTTTTTTCATATGAAAATATTATAACTTTTAAATCCAATAATACAAAATAATATTTGACGATTAAGGAATTTAAAAAGTTTTACTTCTAGACTTCTGGCATTATATTTAAAATTAAATTAATTAGACAAAATGTAACATAAAATATAAATGAAAACAAATTGAACAAGTTGATGAAAATTGTAATTTCCAACCAACTCGGTTTACAACGTGCGTTGTATAGCGATTGTATTAGCGATTCGATCGTGTTTGGGGCCATAATAAATAACTGTGACGTGATTAATTCCATCCGAAACTCGAATTGCAGCCGACATGGTGTTGCAAAACTTAACGTCTTGCAGTCAACTGATATGCTATTACGGCGGAGTGTGCGAAATGAACAACGACAAACCGTCGTGTATATGTCGGGCGACGTGCGCGGAGGACGCGACGCGCACTACCGTAAGGCCTCTATTGCGAATTCCGCACCAACGAATTGTTTATTCGACCGCAACGTGTTTATAGCTGGTGTGCGGTAGTGACGGCCAAACGTACAGTTCCGAGTGTCAGTTGAAACTGTACGCGTGCCGCTATCAAAAAGACATCGTCGTCAAGTCGCACACGTCGTGCAAAGGTAAGTGGCTGGTCGGTCGGCCGGAGCGTGCGCACGCCGTCCGTCGTCGATTCACCGTTACGTTTGTCGCTCAGACGGGATCCTCGTGCCGGTAACCGAAGGACCGAAGTTCACTCAGCCCCAAGACGTCGTCATCTCGAAGTCGACGCGGCATCTGCTGTTTTCCGAACTGCCGAACTTCTCGTACAACACGTCCGGCGGCTACGAGGTGGACGTCATACCCGAGGTCCAAGATCTGACCGGCAGGACGACGTCCGGACCGACCGACCGCGAGGCGTCCGTCTGCGACCCGAACCCGTGTCAGAACGGCGGCGAATGCGAGGAACCGGACGCCGGCGCCGGTTTCGTGTGCCATTGTCCAGCGACGCACGGCGGCGCCGTGTGTTCCGATCCGGACGGAGTCAGAGGTAAATAACAAAACAACCGGCTGCCGGTCAATCGACACGAGTCGTCAACCCGTTCGCGTTTCTAGGACACAGGTCAGCGGCTTTCAACGGACATTCGTACGTTCGGTTGAAGAAATTGAAAGCGTATCACAGGTTCAGCTTGGAAATGGAATTTAAAAGTTTTTCGGACGACGGCATACTCTTATACGATCAGCAGCAACAAGACGGGTCTGGAGATTTCATATCAATAGCAATAATCAACAAGTAATCATTACTCCTCGCGCCGAAATAGGAAACAATAAACCGAATATGCATGGGGTTTCTCTCTCGCTCTCGTTCACTTTAGATTTGTGGAATTCAAGTACAATCTGGGCAACGGAGCCGTGGTATTGACGTCTTTACACCCGATAACAATTGGCGTTCGACATAAGATCGTAGCAAAACGATACCAAAAAGACGGCCTGTTGCAGTTTGAAAATTACGAGCCGGTCCGCTCGGTATCGATGGGCTCACTGCGGTCGTTGGATTTAAACGACAACGCTTACATCGGATACGTTCCGATTGTGCACAAAAAGTGAATGAAATTCGTCGGCATTCGCGACCGGAACAATATAAATAACCATCTCGTTTTCGCGTGTTTCCCGTATAGGATATTCGAAAACATTGGCGTGAAATCCGGATTGATCGGATGCGTACACAGTATAAAAATAGGCCGTTACTCCGTAAACTTATTAGGTTTCGAAGACAGCGATCTGGTGACGAACTCGGAAGGTGTAACAGAATGTAAAAAGGGTTGTTCGAACGGAACGTGCGGTTGTTCAGGTAAGATTTAAAACACGCGAAAAAATCATTTTAATGGATTTTATACTAAAAAAAAACCCCTCGTTAAATAGGTGGCACGTGCTACGACAACATGGCTTGTTCCTCCGAGCCCTGTAGCTTCGGGTCTACTTGCGAGTCCTTGCCGGTGGTAGATACGCTTGTTTTTGTCTGCCAGGACTTACCGGCACCAATTGTGATAAATGTAAGATTTAAATATTATGCATAAGACATAGTCGTTTTCCTCTGCAACCATTTTTACAAATATATGTATATATATATATATGTGTGTGTGTATAAATCTAAATGAAATAAATACTTTATACATCGGTTTAGAGACTTATAGTAGCATCTACATATATATATATATTTTTTGAGGCACACTATAATTTGTATACAGTATCATAATATGGTTTCCCAGTACAAATTCTAAGTGAAAATAGACATTTTTTTTAAAGTCTACAAGAGTTTTCTACAAGTCCCTAACAAATAATAAATATTGTATCCAAAGTAAAACAAAATAGAATAATGTATAGAACAGTCGATAATTATTATTTGAGCAAGTTTTCCATTCTGTCGACATCAAATTAGTCGGTACATTTTCGTCAACGATTACATCAATATTTCAATGAAAAAAAATTAAAAATAAACGATTAACGACTGTGGAAAAAAATGGACTTTTTATGAAATTCGATTAGATAATTCGTACGAGTTTTACGTTTTACAGTCGAGTATGGCCTAACAAAATACTTTTCTCCCGAGTTCAACGGCAAGAACTCGTTTCTCAGCATACCGCTGACCGAGGACCTCCGTAGAAGCACTCGACTGGAAATATGGTTCGGCACGACTTCCGACACGGGTCTGCTGTTGTACAGCGGTCAGTCGTACACGGGACAGGGAGATTTCATTTCTGTGTACCTGTCCGACGGTCACGTCCGGCTGACGTACGATTTGGGAAACGGCAAAACGAACATCACGTAAAACATGACACCGATTTTCGGATATGTTCCCCACGTGGCCACTAAAACAGCGCGTTGTCGTTAATTTCTAGCACCGACCGGAAGATTGTTTTTCTGCCCCAGTGGAATTTGTTGAAAATCAAAAGGTTTGACAACCAAGCGTCCATTCAGCTGAACGACGGGAACGTTACCACCAGCCGTTCCAGTTCTCCGCTCGTTGAGTTAAACCTGGAACTGCCGTTGTACGTTGGCGGTGTACCGTAAGCAGCGAACGTCCCGTGCCAGTCCGGACAGGAACGTGTACACGGTTATTGTTTTGTTTTACCATTAGTACCACCATACTGTCGGACCAGGAACCGGTCGTCGACAAACCGTTCTCCGGCGTCATCCAGAGGATTATACTCAACGAGAAGCCGTGCAACCTGTCGTCGGGATTCAGTCGAGAAATAACGCACTACCAGGGGGCTCCATGCGGTTACGCGCCGTGTCTTAACGGCGGTACGTGTTTCCCGGTCCTTTCTAGATTCCTGTGTCACTGCAGTGCGATACACTACGGGCCACAATGCGAACACAGTGAGCGTTCTTCGACTCGTCCTCGGCCCGTACCGACGTCGTTAACACAGCAAACGCATTTTTTCAGCGCGTGAAACATAAACGAGACCGTTCCGGAAATCGGTCCCACGGAGCTACACAGCCGACGTGCTTGGGCACTTACCGACGAATACAATATATGTATACACTGTACATAAAGAGAAAAGACTTCATTCGTTGCAGTTCACTGATCTTCTTCGAACCAAGTTTGTATAATGTTCCTTAGAATTTACGTTAGTATTGTTATTAAATTATCACGAAAAGTTCCTAGAAGTATTTTCTTTCGTGTACGACCCCAAATCCATGTAGACAACGCATATTATTTAATGTGTACGTTCATTTTATAACCGATAATTAATTATGTGTTTTTAGTGTTAAGACAATTTTATGTACGCGTTTGTATACGTTATTATGTTAAACAAATAAACAAACACTTTTCAAATCGTGTATATAAAAATCATTCGCGTACGATTGTATCCGAAATAAACCGATTGTCATCCACATGTCACTCGACATAAATATTAGTTATTTAGTGTCAATAATAGTAATATTAGTAAAATTATCGATGATTGGTCCATTTTTTAACTTTCCTTTGTCAATCAATCTCGTAGATAATGTGCTATGGAAAATTAGTATAAGACATCGTATATTTATTTAAAAAAAAAAAAAGATATGTCTATGAATAATTTACTAAATGAAATATTGATTATTTATACGAAAAAAAAAAGTCATAGTTAAAAAAATATGCTTTTTTCTCGCCGGTTTGTTAGATTAGCGGTCGCATTATAAAACACGTAAGACGAAATCAAATGACATAATAGGTTTATCGTTTCAACGTGGAAAAAAACAAATCCGTAACTATCGCAATCAAGATACTGCAATATAACCACTTGCGAACAAAACGCCCCGTGAGCAACGTTTTCGTATTCGCACGGGTTTGTGATTCACAAGTAAATTAATGTTAATAACGCAATCTCCTGTTACGGCTGTGGTAATAACGAAAGTCTAATACCAATAAAGAAAACCGTTCATAATTACGACAGGGATACAGGAACATCGTAGACCGTAATGCGACTATACAACACGCTTAACAGTATAACATAAACTGCTGAAAGCTTTCCGAAGCTCCGCTACTCGTACAATATTTTGAGCTAAGTATACGTAGACTTTTGTTATATTGTTCCCGAGGGTTTATTTCGATATCGATTTATCGTCTCGCTGTTAAGTCTACACGGTGTGTGTACGATACTAACAGCCGGCAAGATTTTTTTTGTATCCAGTACGTAGATAAAATATTACGTATTCTACCGTCTTAACATATTAACGGGGCGTCCTACGTATGTTTAAGTAATAGTGGCGTAGTATAAACTAACGAATATACATCTCGAAATTAACCCTGTCTTTTTAAACTTGGTCGTTATAGATACGACGTGGATTATCTCAACAATATTCTCTATTTATCATCAATCTTATCAACGCGTCACAGTATAATATGTATATACCCGTTCGTCATTCCCATAAAAAAACTGCTGAAAAACGGCTTTATTTACTGCGAATTTAATAATATATATACAAATATACATATATATATATATATATATATATTGTTTTTTATTAATTCCTAAACCATCACAGATATTGCAACTATAATAATATTCACTCGCCCATATAGTTCCATACTTAATCGTCTAAACAATACAATGTAAGTACTAATATAGTAGTATACAATATATATACGTGTGTGAATGTAATATAATATATGTAACATACCCCGCGATTTATTAGGTTAGGTTAACACGACACACATTTCCAAATATAATACATACAAATTTAAATTAAGAGTTAATTAAATGTTTAATTAGATATTATTTCAAAATGTTAAATAGATACTTAAAATAGTATAAATTTGTTTTCAAACAATTTTGCGTACTAACATATTTCGATTTAACAACGATATTTGAACATTTACAGAAACCAAAGTGTACCTATGTGGAGACTATTAAAATAATCGTACACGCATTTTGTATACCAAATTATCCCCGTATTCGTTTCATACAATATTGTTCCGACATTGTTCCGAGACGGCGAGTCTAAACTATTATACATTTACACTCAATGGATAACTAAAAATAATGATTACATCAAGTATTGACATTATATTACATTAACAACGTAACCGAATCTTTACCATAACCATACAAGCTGACGTGAAAAAATATTTTATTATTGGTTTTGAGATCACTTTGGATGCCATGCATCTACTTGTGTGTGTAACGAAATATCGAGTTACACGCGTCATCGTTTATAGCTCGACGGGGAATTCTGGATTTCTCAACGAAAATCCAATCTTAACACGTTCAAAATGATCAGTCGCCTAAAAGAATTATTGCAATCATATCTGGCAGCGTAATTATTTTTCGTTCGATGGAATTTTCGAAAACATAATAATACGTGTTCGACACAGTTTCGCGTAATACAAGTAATACAATCCAAACACAGTTTACGAACAGTAGTTCTTCTTCCGTCATATTCTACAAGTATTACATATACATAATTATTTTTCTTCCAAATTTTTTTTGTTGACATTTTTACAGCACCCGTGGCACAAGCATCTTTCACACGTCCGCACAGTCATCCGTTCATCCGGGTATAATTCAGCCAAAATATTATGTATATCCATTACTCTTGGTCCTTGTTTCAGCGACAAATGTCTCCAAGCACATTAATCATCGACCTTTTACCGCGACGCGTTTTCTACGACAACCCGGGTAGAACGGTCTGATAACGGCTACTTGGCTACTAGGCTACTTCCCGTGCGGTGTCCCTAGGTTTCAACCCCGATACTCGCGCGTAACAATAACAATAATAATAATAATAATAATAATAATAATAAGATGAATTGCAGTCGGTACGCACGTGACGGCGGTGTTTAAAAACAGACGATCTCCGTCGTTTATTTAGATCGCGGAGGGTGGTCTCCGATGAGGACCACCGCCGCGGGGAATACCTGTTGAACGGATTCGCGTCGCGGTGGCCGTCGTCGGCGGAACGGTAAACGTCCGCTGCGGACCGACGGTTTCGTGTCCCGCAACGTGGCCGGACGAAGACGCAAACGTGGCGGGACACGTCGTACGTGGTGCAGTCCCGGTACAAGCCGGGGACTGACCCGGACACCGGTCGAATAATTCCAAACCAATATTCGTTGGCGCGTCCCGGTAAAAAACGAATTTCGAAAAAGAAAATTAAACATAACGTGCAATTACCGTTCTGTCAGCAATCCGGTCGTGCACGCATGCGAATACCGTCCATCATCACATTAGTATATGTATATACATAAAATGGCGGCTCGTGGCTTGGATGACAGGACGATCGCACCGCCTACTTAAAACTAAAAGAAAGAAAAAATTATAAACTTATTTTTAAACGAATGAATAATTTAATTGTTTATTTAAATATTATTGAAATCGATCGAGTAAAATAATAACATAAAAATATTGTTTCTGGGGAACACCGGAACCGAATACGCATAAAACGTTTGTAGTGACGTGCAGAGACGAAAAGTCATGTCGTACAATATGTTCACACGGGCATCTATATACACATAGTAAGACGCGCTTTTGGATAATTTTTTTTTTATCAACAAATTTATTTGTTTATTGGAAATTTGCCATATATTCTGTACAATGATTACAATAAGTAAATATAGTTTGAAGGCTTGACCAGGAGGGCGCGCAGCTGCGAAACCTGGTCTGACTTGAGGTCGAGTACACCTAAACCACTATCAAATGCGGTTCGTCGTCCATAAAATAAAATCATAATATATTAACAGGCTTACTTCCGCGGTATTTTTCGGGGCTTTTTACGAGAGGACCTTGTGTACAGATTTTCGTACACCCCTTTAATTAGCATTCTTGTTCTGGTGTACATTTTATTGTATACACAATGTTTTATTAAACTAGCGCCGTGTGCAGAAATGTAATTTTTGTCAATTGTAGCTTTAAATTTTTTTGGATAGTACAACAAATTTGCATGTCCACGTATGAACAATTACTTCGTGTACAAAAAAAAAATGTACACGTGAGACGGTCAAGTCAGCCTGTTAATATTAACGATAATTTTTTTTTTTTTTGTCGATTGCTACTAAATTATTAACCATTTTGGTTTTTTTTTTAAATCCAAAGACTATTTTATATTTAAAGTCGCATTACTCTCCATCAATGGCCACGAGCCGCCGCTGTATATAAATATATAAATATATATATTTATATGGATCGTGACCGTAATCGATTTGTCGTCAATGAAATATGTCCGACAAACTGAGACATGATACTTACACCTCGATGGGTATCCGTTCTATTTATTAATTCGTATTTCGTGGTAGGTTTAAAAGTACAAGTGTACTTCTGTTTTCAACCGAATTATTTTTTACACGTGGCTCCAGATACGACGCGATAAGCACTGAAAATAATCAAATATCCAGTTTGAAGTAATGTCAATGGACGCCCCTACTTCATTCGCGCCTCCAAAACCTTGTTAAAAAAAAACTTAAACTAATTTACTTATTTTTGTAATATTACCGATTTTAAACACACTTTAATAATAATGATAATAAACTATAATTATCGTCTTTATATAAAGTAATGTTTCTACTCACTAAATATTTCAACCGAAATCGGAATAATCGAAACCATAAAAAATATTTCTATGATTAACTTTTAAATTCGAATAAAAGCAAAATAACTATACAAATCGATAATAGAAATGAAAACAATTTTAATTCAAGCCCTGCTGTTAAACACTGTATAACTCGATTTTTTGTCACTAAATGTACGGTACTTTTTGCTTGTCATAACAAAAACTATCAGTAGCGAATTCAACAGGAAAACGCGTTCGGAACGTTACAATATTTCAAATTTTGCAATGACAAAATGAACCATTATAGAAAAAAAGCGTTGACAAAAATTTCCATTAACAAAAAACTCAATTCGTTCTACTTAAAACATTAATATGTTAATGATTTATGAATGATAGGCGTTTTTAATAGTTTCTTACTGCAGACATTATCAAAAAATTATTAGAAGTTAACATCAATAAATAAGATACGTCTTATTACATATTATATGCGAGTTGGAAATTTATAATTTTATACATTTGAAAAAAACATGTGATTGGGTAAGTACATAAAAACCATATATTATATAAGTATAAAGTAGTACATTTTAACGAAAAATATATGTATATATATATTTATGTGTATATATACATTATATAAAACACAGTGTGGTTTGTTTAAATAAAATTTAATTTTCATAGTGTAAAAAATAATTTTTTTTATACGTTTTTATTATTACATTCTTCTTAGGTTTTTAGTATATGATAATATACTGAAAGTGTGTTCATCAAATGTAACTGTCATGATATTTTTCAATTAAAAGGTTCTTCAAAATAACATTTCCAAGACGAATGATCAGCACCAGAACCCACAATGTACTGAACATGTTGATGGTACGGAAACCCGAAGAACTCAACAACTTGTATATCACGTACCACACGTCTACATTCATCTCCCACATGGAAACATCAACCATAGACGAGGCGGCCACTTCTGGCTTTCTGTTGGTAGTGGGCCAGAAACCATTCCCAATGGTGTACTTGGGTACGAACAGAAGCAGCGTGTTGTTCTTGTGACGTGAAGGCTCGAACAATGTGTATGCCTGGGACACTAATGACCAATTCAAAACGAGTAATTTTAAAGAAGTGCACCATTCAACCAGTTGCAGGATACCGTTAAAAATCTCTCCAGAATATGGAAACATCATGTGGTTGCTGGAATCTAATTTTATGCATTTTGCTAACGGAACCACTAGCTGTGTTGGTCCTTCCACCAAACTCCATCCAATGGTCTGTTCTGTACAGTCATGACAATCTAAGTTGAAATACATTATAGACAACTGTACAATAATTATCCATATGTTGTCGCTTAAGACTTAATTGTTGTATAACTTTTTGTTAATTTAAACAATTTTTTCCTCATGTTTAATAAGAATTACAAAAAAAATAAAATTTATAATATTATTATGATTTGCCCCCCCCCCCCCCAAAAAAAAAAAAACATTTTAAATTTGTTTTATAATCTTAAAATATCGATTAAGTAGAAAATATTGTAATATAATATTGTTATTTGTTTAAAAAACCATACATTTTAAAGACTCAGTAAAAAAGTACACAATGGAGTAACGAGCGTTGACATTTTTCTTCGTATTTGACAACTAATTGATCAATATCATTGTCAAGGTCACTACTTCTAGACAACTAAAGTGAAAACAATATTCATTTTAATAGTTGTTTAAATTACAAACACATCGAAAGCATTGTGATCTCACCAAGGTAACTAATTCGCATATTAAAAATGCTCCAAGAGTTGCTTCCTCGTGATTATCTTGGATGTCAATATTGATTACATGAACTGGCTTATTACCAAAACTTTGAATACTTTCAAAATCTAAATAAAAAAGAAACAATTTGAATAATTATTTATTTATACACATTTAATTATTAATTTAAACTTGCAATCAAGCACTTGATCGTATACTCTTTCTTCGCAAGTAATAACTACAGTGAATTGTTCATTACATAACTGAAACCTTTCTGGGTGTTGTTTCAAACGCCGATTTCTATCTAACATATTTAATAAACCATTTTGTGTATAGCTAAACAAATAGTATGTTAAAGAAATATCTATAACAAATAACATTGAATATCTTTTATGTTTTCTACCAATGTTACAATTAAAACGATAACTTTGTTAGATTTTATCGCCAGTAAAACATATTCATTTTTTTATAATGTGTTTCAACATTTAACATTTAACAATAGAATGCAAAAAACATTCTGATGCAAAAATGGGAGAAAACATGTATTAAAAAAAAAAAATTAACTTATAGAAATGTAATTTAAAAAAATAATTGAAATCTTTAAAATAACATTGAAATATTAAATTTATATCCTGATCCTAATGTTTATAATTGTTTTATTTTAAAGGATACTATGATTTATCTTTATTATATAGATCTCTATAAATTTCATCGTATGAGCATCCAAAATCATAAATATTTGGTTTGTCTGGTGCTGTTCCGGGTAGCTTCACCTTATCACCTGTTCCAAATGAACGAACATTGAAACCTTTTTTACTGTAATCATATAAAACAAATAATTATAAAAACACATAGTATTAACTTTATAATTTATAAAAATATATTAAAGGAAACATCGTTGTTGCACATCTTAGTTCAAAGTCTTTTCCGAATCGACATGCTATATACAGAATATGAATCAAACCATCGAGTGAACATATAAATATTGTATTCACACTCACGGCAAACACGTACACACTAGTAGCAACACTGTTAGATAGCTTAGGTTAGACCTTTGGATAAAGGTTTTAAAAGAAGTATAATTCAAATAACATCTAAATATTCGTTTCAAGTAGTTAGAATAAAAGAATCATATGAAATCCCACAAAAGCATTCCAACAAAATGAGATTATTTTAACATGAATTAGATGTTTGATTAATCGCTAATTAATATGGTTAAATAAACGTAATTTCACCATAAGTACTAAAAGCACATGACGCATTTAATACTTAACTTAAAAACCTAAACCTTAAGCTTAATGAGTTAAATTTATTATTTGTTAACTATAAACAAATAACTAGTTTTTATAGTTGATTTAACTAACACAAATTAATTATTTTAATTAACTTGCTCATCTATTTCTAACAAACTGTTTGATTTACTTTAAAATTGAAAATGTACATATAACGATATTAAATACGAGTTATAATTTATACGAAATATAATTTTAAATGT
Source organism: Schlechtendalia chinensis (assembly GCA_019022885.1). Taxonomy (NCBI): domain Eukaryota; kingdom Metazoa; phylum Arthropoda; class Insecta; order Hemiptera; family Aphididae; genus Schlechtendalia; species Schlechtendalia chinensis. The sequence goes on from CM032341.1 coordinate 4,899,310, forward strand.
TTATATTGTTTGCGTTATTGGGTAAAAATAAACTGACTTTTCATTACCTTAAAACCGCATGCGTTTCCATGCTCCGATTCATGTTGCTCGAACAAACTACAGCTATTGTAAAATCACTGATGGCCATAGTTTCACCTGTTACTTACTTCGCTAATACCAAAACGTCTGAATCGACGACAACAACAGAGACAAAACGATTTCATTTCATTAGAAATAATGTTTAAAAGAAAAATACCTAAAGTCAATAATACCTAAAAATATCGATTTGTTGTGTTCACATCGATAAACTAACATACGATAATATATAACAGTACAATTTTGGGTGTAAATTATGTTAATGAACGCTATTGACCATTAAATGGGTATTTAAACAATATTATGAATAATCAGACGTGGAAATACGGAACAATAATATTCGTAAAAACAAATATTTGTTTGGAGTTCATGATAAGAGAAATGATAACAGTCATTGCCGGTTAACAATTTTTTAAGGTTATTGTACAAATTAATATTTATTTATTAATATGTAATACAATAAAATACACAAAAGTTTACTGACGTTTAAATGCTCAAGCATTTCAAATACTAAGTAAAACATTTAATAAACATTGCTTTTCTTTACGTTTTTAAGAAGTTTAATAATTTATTTTAACTAAAAAAAATATCTTGTGCGCTGAGATAACGTTATTATCGGTTGCCAATTGATAACCGTAAACTATAATAAAACCAAAATTTAAGGTCTATCGTGAATACAATTTTAAACAATTTATTTTGCAACTTGCAAACATCAAAGTACTTTAACTGTTTCATTTGTTTGAAAAGTTGTTGAATAATTTATAACAAGATGATGCGCTATGAAGAAGGCGATCTCGCAGATCATACACCTTGTGCGGGTGTAAGAGCTGACCTGAAAATGTGTCTATTGGAATCGGATTGTTGTAAAATAGTAAATACTACCCAAATTCTTATTTTGTTTCGAAAATAAGAAATTAATTTGATATTTTGTTGTTTAAATGTAATAAATATTTGTCACAATTTGTAGGAAAGAAGAACCCCAAGGGAATGCTTAAGAGAAAAAAAATGTCCAACAGAATGTTTGGCTTTACAAAATTCATTTTTCGAATGCAAACGATCACTTGTAAGTTAAATGAATTGAGAGTATTTAGTAGGGCTTGTATTTTTTATAAAAATGATATTAAAAAACATTTATGGCCTTATAACTACAGAAATTGCACTTGAAATAATTTATTTTTATTGTGGATGAATATAAAATAAAATAATTTAATTTTAAAAAATGCTCTAACAATAACGTTATTTATCACCTACAAATTCTGAAAAATATTAAAAATGCACAGAAAAACAAAGTATAAAATAAAACAATGACTTTATATTTTAATGTATGGTAATTGTTTTCATACTTTTAGAAATATGGCAAAAATTCATATTTTTTTTTTAACTCCAAATTCATTTGTAAATAGTGTATTTGTGTGAGTATAAAACATATTTGTATCTTTGAAAGTATCGTATCAAAAATTCCAAAAAATAAAATACAAACAAAAATTGAAATCCAATCTCTAGTAAATTAGTACTACAAACAATAATTTAAACATGGATGAAATTTAAATGTTACAAATCCATCATTAAACATAATTTATCTACAAATTTATATTATTATTATTTAGTAGTATTTTTATGAAATTAATTCAGATGTATTAATTTTAAATTGTTAATAATTTGCCCGACATTATAAAATTTATAATAATGCATATTTGTTCTTATAAAATAGAAACTAATTAAAATTATAATATAAAATGATTTAAACAAACTTGTTTTACAGCATTTCAAAATTAAATTTCTTTTTAAATAATAATGACGATGATAATAAAATATAGTATATCTAAAATAGTTAATGTAATGTTTGAGAATAATTTTATATTTTCATTTCAGTTGGATAATAGACAAAGATTCCGTGGAAGAAAAGGCTATTAATACATTATCCACGTTTTCTAAGTTATATAGGTTTCATGAGACAAGACTTCTCTATGATACTTAAAGATTAACTATTAAGTTTTTTTTTGTATTTGTGTATAATTCTTAGTTATTAAAAATAAAAATAAAATAATTTAAAAATAGTTTTTATATTTGTTACAAAAAACAGTACATTTTATTCAAATTACAAAGATTACTTATACACTTTCCTAATATCACTTTTTATAAAAAAAATTAATTAATGTTAATGTAAAATATTACTTAAATTACCCTCAGGTTATCGTTTTATTATTTTCTTTTAAAATTCCAAAATTCTCTAGCAGCATTTTTCTGCCTATCAGTTCCCAACTCATTGATAAATGGAATAACGTCAAGCAATATATTTTTGGAAGATTCGTGAATATCATCAAACCATCCTTGAATATCCTTGAAAATGGGCACATCATTAGTATATTGGAAATGTTGGGCTTTACAATTGATCTAAATGTCTTGATGGGATTTTTATTAGCTAACATTAGTCCTCTGACAGCGACTGATAATGATGATAAACTGATATCGTATATAGAAACACCAAACATGAAGTTTGAGTTTAACATGACGTCCGCAGTACTGATCGCGTCAGCTCCTTCACAAATATCAGTCAAACTCGAAAAACGAGTTAAATAGTTCTCCTGCAGAAATCCCAAAACCGTACTCGGTTGCATTGCAAAATTTTCAACTAAATGGTCGGGGTTATGTGTGAATTTAAATTGAATTGGAGAGTTAATAAGTTCACGTTTTGGATAAACAACACGGCCTATGGAATGAAACAAATCGAGGTTTTGATCTTTTGATGCACTAGACAATCGCGTACTAATTTTGTTTTTAACATTCATACATACAAAACTTAAATTTATAATTGACGCTCTTAAATCTCCGCTTGTCTCATCATAAATAGTATTCATTTCTGCAGAATTTGGTATTCTCAATAGTTTATTTTTCTGCTGTTCAGATTTAACTATATGCGCCAACACAGCTAATACAGCTTTTCTCGTGATTGGGTTAAATTTGATTTGTTGCAGTTTCAATTTCTCTGATATTTCTGTAGAAAATAAATCTCTGGCAAATTTGTCATTGTTCACAATGAAGATGATTGGATATTTTGATGGCAATTTATTTAAACGGGCCATGATGTCGTGAAACTCATCTGGTTTGTCGAGAAAAACATTAGGGAAATCTTTGATCAACAAATATTGACCACAAGAAACACCACATTTTAAACTACGATATCTCGTAGCGCCCCAAATAAAATCTTGAAACTTGTCTTGAACTCTTTGATAACAATAACTGTCACTGCACTGATCGTAAATCATTTCGGTTGTCGCAGGCGTAATCCATTCTACACACGTTAAATTATATTGTTTGGCGATCAATCGTACTGCGGTCGCTTTAGCACATCCGGTGGGTCCAGTCACGAGTAAAAATTTACTTTTAGTTAACACATTACTATTTAAACTTTCAAACCAACTTTGTATTTCTTTTATTTTACCACAATGTACAGCTAGTTTAGTGACAGACTCAGGGCTATACTTATTGCACCAATCGGAATAAATATTTTCGTTTGAAGCAGGCGGTTTTTTGTTACTTGAAACCAGTTTAGGTCGTTTGGGAACAGTTGAATTTGAAGATGTAATCGATTGAATTTCACCAAAAAATGGCTTTATCCAAGCTTTTTTTTCTGGGCTCATTTTCTAAACAAAAAATAAAAACAATGAATTTAAATCAAATAATTAAAACGATTGTTAAAAATACTTACAAATTTCAAAATAAATGTAATGGTTTACACGGGCATTGTTGTTTTCATTTACGTTGTTCCAACACTTAATTACCGATAATAAAAAAAATATCCAGTTAACATTATTGATATATGTATTATTATATGAAATGATTCGAAACACTATTAAAAATGAGCAGAACTTAACCAAATAGCGATTACTGGTAGATTCGAAAGTCCAAAACGTACTTGAGATTTTAAATAATAATCACTTCTCGGTTGGATTCAAACTGACGTATTATATTACGTTATCATCTTATACCGGTTATCACTTATCACTTTATTGATATAGACATATGTTCTGTGGTATAGATAGACGATATCACATCGGAATAAATAATATTTTATAACTAGTACGTTCTAATTGTTTTGCGTCTTTTAAATTCAGATTAGCTTTTACTATTATATGAAAATTTATCAAATAGAAATGTTGTCAAAGCTATAATTATTTTATTTTATAATCAAAAAATAATAATTTGATGTATAATTAAGACATTATAAGGTCGTTCAGAAATATCTGTAGTAGTACTGAGAAAAGGCGCGTTAGCCGTCTTTTTTGAATGTCTATAAAAAAGCTTTCGGGGTTTGAAACCGGTGAACCGCAACAACCTCACCATATACACAATTTACGCAAAGTCATCGTTTATACGCTGTTTAAACACAATTTCAATGTTACTTTATTATGATTATCGATTAAACAATTAATAAACTATTTACTGTTGTTATTGCGGTTGTGATTTATCGTTATTGAATTTTGTTTTTCAGCAAAAAATAATATGAAGAAATTATAAAATTGTTTTTCGATAGGATAACATAATTACATGGCACAGCCGCAATAGGTAGGTACAGCGATAGGACGATTTAGATAGGCATCGCGATGATAGTTGAAAAATAATAACAAAATTTAAAATCGTCGGATTTCTCTTTCGGTAAGCATTATGTGATTTACGAATAACACACACACACAACTTATAATATATTAATAGATATAATTATTAGATTTCGTGTTATTTTTCGATGTCACGTTGATAAACGTTCGTTTCGACGTCGGCGTCAGGGGGGGTGAAATAATAGTCGTCCTGTTCAACGACGATGAAAAACATACCTGTGTAGGTATGGTAAATTACAATAATAACGACTATCCAAGCGTATATTAGACTGTGTGTGTGTGTGTGTGTGTATCCAAAGTCAGAATAATATAGACCTAGTTACAAATGATTATGATGTGATTCGGTTTAACGATTGATAATCGCGTGCAGCTGGCATCATAAAATATATACGACATGTAGATATACAACATAGTCAATGTCATCAACGAGACACTAATATAATATGTATGTAGACATAAATTTCGATTTATACTCAAGTCAAGAAACGACGTTAAAATATATGTAATTAGATAATAGTAATTATTATATATATATTATATATACTTATTATTATAAGCTGATCGCATACACACGTACAAATCGATGCAAACTACATTTCGTTTCCTGCAAACGAGTTGTTGCGTCCCGTTATGCGTCATTAGTACGCATTTTGCTTTTGTCCAAAGTTCACGCGATTTGATCGTATAAGACAGCACGTAAAACTTCATGAAAACGTTTCGCTGTGACTATTGTAAGTCTTAATCGTGCGCGCGCGCGTTGATACTTGGTCTCGCATGCAAGTCAAAATCACGAGTATTTTTTGTTATTATTGTTTTGAACTAACTCGTCTGTGCATATGTAAACAAGACGGGTTTTCACATGGTAATTATTAATTTTAATTGAGACTGAAAAATAAAATATTTTAATTGAAGCACATTATGCGCACGCGACTAGATGTTCGAATTTCAATACGCATAATACTAACAAACTGCGTGGTATCAAATATCAGTTTGAAAATAAAAATAAATACGGTACAACGTATTAATAGTGGACGAATGAAACGTATACAAACTACGTTTTAATGTTTTACTATTAACTGTATATTAATAAATAAAAAAAATTATATAAACATTTGAGGGTTTACTTACTCGAATACTTGATAATATCATAACAGGTATATGAACGACAAGATATAATTTAGTTTTCAGAATTAAATTTATCAACTTGAAATGTACAGCTCATCCACTGATGTTCACCTATATTATTTATTAATGTAAAACTATATTTGTATTACTCAATAACCAATACAGTTTACATAATGGTATTAATCCAATAGGTTTATAGTAGTATTAAATTTAAAAATAACTTTTTATAGTGATATTTATTAATGTTCATTTGGCAGCAGAATCGCAGCTTCCTATGATATATTCTACAAAACGAAATATTGTAAGAACGTAAAACTGAATGGATTCATTGATTTTTGGCCAAAATAACTTTAGTTCAAATTGTCCATCGTGCATACTAAACAACTACGGTATATTTGTTTTCAGTCTTCGTCACAGAATGCGTACTACATCTAATGAAGTTTAAATGGTTTAAGTGAAATTCGATTTTTTTTTTTTTAGAAAATGACAAATGGAAAAATAATATTGAGTGTAAATGCAAAGCATACGAAGTGCAACAAAATCGACAACGCCGTTTGAAAACAGATACTCCGCGAGAGAAGAAAGACGTTAAATATTACGAAAAACGAAATCGAAACAATATGGCAGCAAAGAAGTCCAGAGAAGCCAAACGTCGAAGAGACAACGAAGTAAGTGTGTTAAGCGATTTTTATTTTACATTTTAATTGTTTTTACACATATACAATGGACTCTTAATTCTTAACAATATAACAACCGTTCGTTCAACCAATAAATTCAAAATAATCACTGCTTTAATCCTGTTATTTCCAATTATTTTATATTTTTTATTTTTTGTCAATTTTATCAGTTTTGTAAGGTTATTACATATAAACTAATTCTATAATATATACGGTCATATAGTTTATAAACACAATTCAATATTCGTGTACGTCACAACATAATACGTATCTAATTAACATATTATTTTCAGATGGCTTTGAAGCTGTTTCTTTTAGAAAAAGAAAACGTATTGTTAAAATTCAGATTAAGTGCAGTAACCGAAGAATTGGGTATGATAAAGAGAACGTTGATATTTTACAATATGAACAATGTCATTTGGCCAAATAACGTCTTACCGCTTTTCCAAAATAAATAACTTATAAATGTAGTTTAAATATTTTTCGTTAATGCATTATCGGCTTTGTGTATTTCATATTTTATAGACATCGAACAAATATAACCTACCTAATACTATTAATATGTTAATTTAATATTAACATTAGATACAATTTTACTTAAAATATGTATTATTATTACTATTACGTAAGTAAAACGTATTTTAATGTTGTTTTTATTTATCATCTTTAGTATTTATATAGGTAACAAAATAACGATACGAAATTTTTATATCAAAATACTTAAATATGTGTATTAATTAAAACAGTGTATCTTAACAAACCCGAGTACTGGCTAATTTTAAATTCATATCTCTTACACTTAACGAGGTACGAAAATGTGTTTCTTCTTTGACTCAAACAATTGCAAATAGATGTATTCTTGTACCACCTCGATGACATATTTCAACGAATTGGTTGAGTGCCTTATACACGAAGTCGTAACATAAGTCATTTATAACTTGGTAGACTGTAGTAGGTATACACATCACTGTAGTATCTAAATCACACGTGGAGGAAAGTAAAGCCGCTATTTATGACTTCATTAATCACCGAGGAAAATAAGTGAGGGTTGATTGTTGACACATACCCATGTATTTTTTTTTTTTTTTTTGTTAACAGCCTTCACATCTGCTTTTGCACATAAATCCATCACTTCCTCCGGTTATTTTGTTCATAACGTGAGTATATTTATAAAAAAATATATTCCCTATTTGGGATTATATTGCATAATGATATTATATACTTTAATTTTAAGCTAATGACTGGCTAACGTTTTAAACAAATTACAAAATTCGTATAATATATTATATATAAAAATAAAAATAAAAATTGATTTTGTGCGTATGTTTTTAATCATTTCCATTTAAAAAATATATATTTCTAGTGGTATAACACTTCAAAAGTTACACGCAACCTTATCTATACATCGAAAGTGTATTTAATTTTATGTAATTTGTTGTTTTTTAAATATAAAATATATAAAATTTGGAATTTTAATTTCGAATACTTTAAAATTTAATACGATATTAACAATAATACATCTATAAATATATCAATATTTTTCAATATGTAGTTTAATTGATACAATCGGTTTGGAAAACTGTGCGTGATAACCTTCATGTATATAATCTTATATTATAATCTTATATATTGTATCTATATTATATGCATTTAACGGTTAAGATCGCATATGAATCATCACTTGATACATACATCTGCGAGTATTTCTTCTTTTTCTTTGTAGTTATATATGCTCGATTGCACATATAAACTCGGTTCGCCTGTTTAGTCGAAAACAACATTAATTTTATTCTTTGAATAATATATAATTGCAATAATTATTACAATATTTTTGTTGGTCATACGTCGTAATATACCATTATTAACGGTATTATATTCGTATACTAATTTGGAATATTCAAAATTATTCGTTTTATTATATTTACAATTTACCGCGTTGATCTGATATATACGTACCAGATACAAACACTTGTAATACATAGTTTTGCATTTTCAAATAATGAATATGGATCGATATACTCCCGTGCAACCGCACAGTCTAGCTTTAAGCGCCGGAAGCAATTTCGCAACGGACGTGAAGTCTTGCAAGAGATTGGCGCATTCGCACATCAACACGTACTGTTTGTCGCCGTTCGACTGCGACTTGTGTAACGTAATCCTTCTAAGACCGGCTGATTTTGGCAGATAATTGTAGATCATACGGGCACCTAGAATAGCATGTCGATTGATTATTAGCTAAAAAATATTTTTCCAAGTAGATTACAGTTGGATGTTGGGTTAACAATCGAAACAAAATGCACGATGGTAACCAAAGAAAAGCAATATTGTGTGGAAAGATACTCATTTTAAATAAGTAGAGAATTTGAAATACTCGGGAGTCGACGCGAATGAAAAAAAACTAATAATAATAGTAATAATAATAGTATGCATATTAAAGAATTGTCGAGACTGAATGCAGCGAGTAAAGATTAGTTTGATTTAAAAGAAATGTTTTCCTCCAAACTGCTACATAGACAATCAGAAGAATGTTTCTGTATAAATATATAGGACTTGTGTCCTACACTGAGTTTATTACACGCGGAGACGAAGAACAAATTTTTGGGTATAAAATGTGAATACCAAGGAAGTTATATACGGGCCAGCGTATAGTTACAGATCTGGGAACAATCGAAAAAAAAAAACAGATGACGAATTACGACAATCGAAATATCTGAAGTTTCTTTATCAGTAAACGGCTAAAACGGTTATAGTGAGGGGACTGACGTGCCATCAAAAGGGCCGTGGCAGACAATTGAAATGGATAAAGACGCCAAGAGACCAAGAGGTAGACACCCAACGAAAGATGGTATGACACCGTGGCAAGAATCAATGCGTCGTTAGGTATAACATCTAACTGAAGTGTCTAAGATCATCGTCAAATATATTACAGTGGAAGAATGTGTATTTTATACAACTGACCTGTCCAGTAAAGCCAGTGTTTTTCAAACTTTTCACTGTCGTCGCCATCGAATACTTTGTACACGGATATAATGTAGGCGGTGTGCGGTCCTCTCGGTCTCTTCGACTGGCTCATTGGCGGGCACACGATGTTCGCTACTTCGGTGAACAAATCGAACGTGTGGTCAGTGGTGTGCTTGATGGCCCGAGGGTCGAATTTCTTTAAAGTCGTATTGCGAACGTTTACGGCCACTTCTCGGGGATTGGCTACCGACGACTTATTCAACACGTAATACGTAATGAACGGGAAAACAGCTACGCTATGTAAAATACCTTCGATCAGGGGTAGCAATGTATCAATGATATTATAATTTTTGTTCGAATACTAATCAGATACGTAAAACAAAAAAAACATTAAACTACAACTTCAAACGTTTTTTATAGTCCAGTGTCCGCTAACTTCTGTTATTATCCTATATTTCGTTATGATCTTGCGTTTTAATAGTGAAATTATTATAACTAAAAACCAAGTCGATAAAAATATTAGGTAGATACTTAACGATAAAATGATAATAGCTTTAAACAAAGTTTTAGATATTAAAAACTGTAGTTACAAAACGTAATGAAATATAATAAATAATAAAAACGTGTAGGTGTACTGATATTTTTAATATGTACTTTATGTTTTCATAAAAGAAAAAAATACAACGCATTTTTAATGTAGAAAATAACGAATATTTTTATATTTAAACTTGGAAAATGTTTGACGAAAAACGAATAGCGTCAAACGAAATAAGCTGTCGTAAGTGCCTATAAATTGGGGTTAAAAACACGTGCCGGTTCATCTGTACTAAGTATACACGTTTAAATGTCTACAAGATTTCGTATTTTCGAAATATTTTAAAATAAAGTCGTTCAATAAATATACTACCGTCTTTTTCTAAATTTGCCATCAACATTCCCTCTGAGGCTACTTTAGTCGCTGCTATTTCTGTAAGTAGCGAACACGCAGCTGCAGTTTGTCTGGCCATTGGATCGGACAGAGGCGATTCCAAAACAGGATCGATTGGTTCTAACGTGGTCATCATGTGAAACATGAGACAAGTTTTCGGATCGTCCACTTCGACCATATTCAAAGCATGAGTTTTGTTTGGGATCGGAGACGTGGGAAGCTATATGATATTATGTAGCATATTTTATTATACACGTTTTGATAATGTCAAAATATTAAAATATTACTGTTAATTCGTTCGATCAAAACACGTACGTTTACTCCGTCGGGTAGAAACCGGTCCAAATAGGCGATCGGTATGATAAAACAATCTTTGTCCAAATTCGCAATGCTCGCCGAATCGACTTTTCTGACATGAAGCGTGGAATGACCGTTTGTACCGGTAGGAGTATTCGGTGTGGAATAAGAACCATGACGGCCTCTGCAATTCTGAATAGGTATGTTTATTATTAGTGAATAGAATGTTATTACCAAACGAATGCATATGTTTTGATCAAATTTCCGAGTAAGTAGAGGGCACGAAAATTAATATCATACAATCTAATAAAATAGAAAAAATATAGGATAGTATTCGTGTATTGCGTATGTTCAACTAAAGTTTCAGTCGAAATCGTGACTATATACTGTTTCTTTTATTACGGCCGCGCGTTATTGAGGTGAAAATTATAACGTTGAAATTTTTTCATTTGATAGCCGAGTCGACGGTTAATATTTTCTACGATTTCACTTAATGAAACCGTTTTTTTTTTTTTTTTTTTGTGAAAAGTTAACCATTTTATATAAATTTAATTTATCTTTATACGCTCTGTGAAGTATGGAAAATATACCCATTGAATAAATATTATTCACTACCGCCTATTTGGCCGTTCACTTTGTGTATGATAAAATAACATATTATGTAATCATATAAATTACCATATAAGAATATAAAGAAATAAATCATTTTTTATGGGTTTTTATAAATCTAAACCAAAACAATGACATTATACCCCATATTTTTGTTGTAAGATGCCAGACAGTGACTACTACTCCTGTGTATTGCACTTAAATAATGATTAAGATATAAAAATAATAATATAACTATAATATTCCTGTTACCTAATGAATAACGACTGATTATAATATACATAATATGTCTATCATATTAATGTTTGTTATTATTTCACCCAAACAATTTTTACAATTTTAAGTTTGAAATAATTTTTTTTATCTTTTCAGAGTATTAGGCTAATTTTTTTTAGAAAGTCAAATTATTCATTAAAATTCATATTTAAAATGTAAAAACAGAAATTAATCATTTTCCAATGTTTACTGTAATTATTGTAATACTTAATTAAAAAAACATATAAGTGTACGACTCGGACAATAACTTATAATAACTTAATGACTACAATAATATATTTGTTTGGAAAACATTTTTACATTTGTGATATAATCAAAAGATCGTTTTTATCAAGTATTATACAACGTATACTGGCCAAATAGTGAAATAAACATTACACGATATTAAACGTTTCTTACAAAAGACGTCAATCAAACGAATGTTTTTTGTGTCAAAAATGGCTTCTGTTTCACTAAATGCAAACGAAAAGAACGATTTCACCAAATCATTACGACATTAGTCATAGAACGTACTTGAGTTCAGTACGACATTCAATTTGAACAAATCGTCATTGAAACGTAATAGTAATCTAAAATACGAATAGTACACCAAGCCGATATCTAGCGACCGATGATTTCTGTGCGTCATCGCTGTTGTATGAGGAAAATTGAATTTTTTTTTTTTTTGTCCCGTAACTTCCGAATAACAAATAGTTAAAATTTAACTGCAGCGCAGCTGAAAACGATCGTTTTGCAAAATGCTGAACTTGTAAATCGCAACGAAATTCAAACTCGAACACGACACCGTGTCGAACAAACAACGTCGGGTTGAACGGCGCGATTCCACGTTGAACCTTACGGTCTGGCTGCCTACCAACGTTATGGCAAAACGAAAATACACGCGACCGCGGTCGACCATCCGTCGTAAACCTTAATACATTATACCGTACGTCTCGGTCCGAACCTTGTCAGCCGGATTGGTGTTGACGGGACACGAGGCGTTCGCGACGCCGCCGCCGCCGCCGCCGGTCCCGGTGCCGTTGTTGGCGAAGTGCGGCGTGTTGGTGATTATCGTCTCGGCCTTTCCCGTCGAGTGTTTCCTCCGGATCCACCGTATGAGCGGCACGGCCGACGTGGGCTTCGGCTGCGCCAACAGTGGCGGCCCGACAAAGTCCTCGAACTCCTGTGGGAAGTTCGCGTGACCCAGGAGTATGTGGGTCCTAAACGGGCAAGTATGATCCGGGTCGATCATCATAGAACACCTGTATCGTCACAACATCAGCTTGGACATGGACAGTCGGGAAACACGTGTCCGCGTGTTCATACACGTGTACTAGTCGTATTTGACGGAATATTCGTTTGTAAACGACGGTTTTATAAATGTGTATTTGGATTGGGTTCGAGCCGGTGTCGTGATAGAATGATCATGTCTTATCGTTAGTTATATTCCACACGAATATGGGCAAGTTAACGAACACAGTTAAACCAAGTAAGTGAAAATCGATTTACCGGATAGTTTGAAGTTAAAAGTTAACAAAAAAAAAAAAATTAACGTAATTTTAAAAGAAAAAGTTTATATTTAATTTTTATCACAAATATTAGGTTTAAAATGATTTTACAAAAATTAAGTTAAATAATTCACTTTTTTATTTTTGTCTTATATGAAATACCCATTTGGTTATATTTCACTAGACATGAAGTACAAAGAAACTTTAGTCGCTACGAGTTGTTTTTATATAATATTAATAATGTACGCATTTAGTTAATTATTTACAAAAATAAGCGATTGAGATTTACCAATGTGCTCCAAATCGTTAATTTGATAAAATCCGTTATTCTCCATCAAGTAGACATAAAAGCGTCGGGGAAAAAAAGGTAATATGAATTCGTTAACGCATAATGAACAATAACAATTGTGTGAATAGATTAATGTTATAATGTGTGCAAGAACGATTGTTTGTGTTAAACAAATGATTACAATTATTTATAATAGTTACGCGTCGTTTACACCGCGACGCAAGTAAACCGACGCTTCACATTATATATCACGTGATATGTTTTTGCGTAGGGTACAGGACCCCTTTCTAATTGGATTTCACTATTAAAACTTGACGGACTAGTTGAAAAATTGTTTTAATATATTGTACTCGCCCCAAAAGAGGGAGGAAAAAACATCGGGGAAATTATTATATTCGTCGAATCGTTCATTTTATTTCGCGTTTAATTTGGGCGCCCGATCTTCTCACGCGGCAATAAAAAAAAAAATAAAAAATATATATAATAAAAAAAAACGCCATCAGTACACCCTAACCTACGCGACCGACACGTCGAACGACCCCCGCGCGGACAGATGTATTATTTAACATATTATTATTATCTTATTGTATACGTGTTATAATACCGGCCGAGGGGTTCAACGCGACAACTAAATAATCCTCATCGATTACGGTCAACAGCTGCTAACCTGGATTCCCTCGTCCTCCGCACCGTGCCCAGCGCATTGGTGTTGCCGCTGGGCATCCGCCGGCCCAGACCGCTGGAATAGCTTCGCTCTTTGGACGAGCCTTCGGCCTGGAAGTTTTTCCGAAAGAGAATATTCATGGTGCGAGACGGACCGTTGTTGTCGTTGTTAGTGTTGTTGTTGTTGTTGTTGTTGTTACAAACAGCTAATGTCACGAGCCGAACGTTTCGCGTGAACTCGAACCGCGTTTTTCTGCGTTCATTGCGGTTATTATTGGCCGCGCGGACGTCAGGGGACCACTGCGTGCGTTCGAAACGGACGCGTGCGGCAAAGTCTAGCGTGGTATCCGTCGGCAGGACGGTGTCTATTTATAAACGTTGGTGCCCTTTGTGGGAAGAACCCTTGCCAATTTGCCCGTGACGAATACACGGCGTTACAAAATTGACGGTTTCGCACTCGATTCCGGTAAAAGTGTAAAGCGAATAAAACGTAATCTTTTTGGAGGACAACGGTGCACCGTGGGTCGGACGACTCGTTGGATACAATGATATAAAAATAACTCGTAACGTACGCGAGTTCGCGACAGCATCAAACAGTACCAACGGATACATAATATTTCAATACTTACACAATGTTCTCATTTTGATAGACCTCGTGATTTTTTTTTTTTTGTTTTTTTACCGCCACAGTCGTTTGAAACATGAGCTTATTTTACAATTTAAAGCCAATATAAACATATTACTATTGCGTACTAAGTATTAATGTTTTTTTTTTTTTTTTTATTGCATTTATCTACATAGAAATACGTATTTTTATGCGCACAAAACTATTATATAGTTTTCGTTTTGAGTTTTATATATAGGTACACGATAATATTATTCACGAAAAAAAAAAACAAACAAACGAATAAAACATATTACAACAAAAACAACATAACAAAATCGGTAAAAAAAAAAAACAAACATTACTCGTGGCGTTCTTAAATAAAGTATTTAAATAGATTCGGCGAATGCCATAAGCACATTAATATTATATTAAAGGATTGACAAGAGATTAAAGATATTTGTATAAAAAAATATTTCAGTCGTTGGCAATATGATTAAAAAGAGTATTTTTAGAAATTTTATTTCGCAGCTATATATATATATATATATATCTAATACACTGATCTATACGATAAAACGATAATGTCTCTCCGACTGTCCTCCAATGTCGAAAACCGTCGATACGATTTATTCTGAACGGACGCCGCGTGTTTTTTTTTGGCCAAGACAGTTTGGGAAATGCGAGCGTGCGAAAAAAACATGCTCGTAACACATAAACATTGTCGATTTCGCTGTGTTTGTACATTTCACGTTCTCCTCGCCCTCGACGTAACATAACGATGGTTTGTGAAAAAAAATGTCGTATACATACATATACATATATATATATATACACGGAGATATTTAGATTTATTTCCTGCAATGTGTTCCTTCTTATTGTTGTGCGATTATTACGAACGATTGAACTCGTTGTAAGCATAAAAAAAATTAATAAAAAAAAAAAAACGAAAACCATTGGAGTTGCAGGGGAGACATTCAGATTAATTCGCTACAAGTATAAGCGTTCAACGATACATAATAATACCTATTCGCCTACTCTGACTAAATAATAATATAACGACGGTTAAGCCTAGGAATTATTTTTCATAAAATACAGAGTGAGGCGTAAGATCAAAACACAGTTGTCGGAACACGGAGAAAACGAATTTTCGCAACTGCAAAATACATACTTGGACACGCGCCCGCGGTCGAAATACACCGGGTTTGTAATCGCGTCTCCGGCACGCGGCTAAACGATGTCAAACGGTAAAAACCCGAACATTGTTTTATTTTTTATTTTCTATGTTTTTACGTTATTAAACGATAACAATCCGAGGCGTATGTCGACCACGGACACGCAGGTGGTGAAAACGGTCGCGAGGTTCAGCGACGGCTTTCGAAAATACTGCCTGTTCCTGCGATGTCGTCCGTCTCGAACGGTGTTTCCGACAGACGTTTGTTTGTCGACTGCAAAACTGAACCGATCGACGACGTTTGCGATTTATTCATTTAATTTTTACGACTGGGCGGATGTGGTGACGGTGGTGGTGGTGGTGGTGGTGGTGGTCGTCGTCGTCGTCGTCATGATGGTAGGGGTAGGGTAGAAGCAACTAGATTCTACGGCGATTCCAAATCCGAAATGCGACGGATCGACCTGTACAGGTTCAGCGGCGGCATGTTCGGGTGTTCGATGCGCGTGGGCGACGACACGTGCGGTCTGATGGTCTGGTATTCGGGTATGGTGCGGCGTATGGTCGTGATCTGCTGGTACTCGTGTTGCTGTTCGTACGGGTAGTAGGCGCCGTTCTCGAAGTTCGGATTGGCAATTGTCTGCGGATGATGGTGCACTGGTCGTCTGGTCGTGGCCGTCGTGTCGATGTTGCCCGTGGGCGACAGGGTGGCCCAAAACGTTTTCGGCGATATGTCGATCGTGTCGTACAGCGGCGGACTCTTCTTCGGCTCCGGACTGAAGTCCGACTTGCTCCAGCGCTTCTTGCTGTCGACGAGAGATGCGCACGCGTTACGAAAAAGTAATACAACGTATTATAAGTGTTATCGTACAACCCAGAGTTGGACAACGTATCGATGACACGACAATCGTATTTTGTATTTAGACAGATTACGTTTACGATACCGGTATCGTGCGTGATAATTTATACGTAAAGAAAAAAAAACAGTTGTATTGGGAAAATATCAAAAATATTAAAAATGATGATAAAAAAAAAATACTTATATTAGAAAAAATATTAATTCCATTTTCAAATTATAATCGATTGTATCTATCATTGTACTCATTTATGCCATAATCGACTTCATTCGATTAAAATCGCATTTTTTCAGTATTTGATATAACATGTTCAATTAATTGTCGATAATAACATATTGATGCAGATACTTGAGCGAAAAAGATTAAAAATATACAAATTACTAAATGATTTACTGTAACACAGAAATCTAATGCGATTTATTCATTCACGGTTTAACCGTCGTATTCGCTATTATAAAATGCCTACGGACCGATGAAATATTGTCGGAAACGTTCAACGCATTTTTTTCTTATTTGTGCATCATAACGACAAACGTTAGATTTCGTTTCTTTTTCTAGAGTACATTTAATATTGTATCCGTCCTACGTCACGTATCTCGTCCAACCCTGACAGTATCGAAAACAATATTGGAACTCACTCTCTCATGCGGACGATGACCACCAGTACGACGGTGCCGATTAGCATTACGCCGAGCAAACACGTGGACAATAGCATCCACCAGGAATACGTCTCGATAATCGGTCCTAAAAGTACAAATTCGTTAGTCGACCAATGCCGTGCTGAGAATGGTCCATGAGCGTTTCAAAATAAAAACGTCGTGTTTTCGACGCGATAATGTCCGTACACAACGTTGCAGTTTGCGCGTTACGCGCAGAAAAAATAAATAACAATAATAATAAAAACGTCGTATCGTGTTGGTACCGAATAGGGATTTGAAAACGGAAAAAAAGAAAAATAACAATCGCGTTTGGATAACGACAACGACAATAAGCAAACGAAACAACGCGCCTACGCAAATATGAATTTAAAAACGATTCCGCACGTACGTGTCACAGTACGCGACGTACCTTGTTGCGGCAACTCGACGAATCCCACCCCTTGATCCGTCTCGCACATGGATTTGCACGGTTTGCCCGGTTTCAGCTCGTTGGTCTCCATCAGCAGCTCCTTGTTGTTGGGGGGCGCGTTCGATTCGTTGCCGCCCGACTGATCGTTCATGACAGCGGCCAAAAACGACGGCATCGGCGGCGGCGGCATGTCCAGTATGGACGGCGGCGGGCCGAGATCGCCGCACTCGCGCCCGGTGCTGCTGTCCATGCACGCGACCGCGGCGACCAGGCTCAACAAGCCCGACCCGATTGCATTCATCGTGAACGTCGTGACCGGTGTTTTCGGTTTTCTGAAAATTCGAAATTCGTTTTCTTTTTTTTTTTTTCTTAAAAAATATACGTGCGTACAATCAATAGATCAATGCATTCGATTTTAAAAGGCCGTAGTGAGATTTTTATTTTTTTTTTTAATTAATAGGCGTGCGGTTTTCGTTTGGCCACTTCGAGAGAACATCGTCGATAACTTATAATTTTATCGTTGTTCTCTCTTAAATGTCCAAAATCGGTATGTATCAAGTCTGAAACGGACCGTTCAGAGAAAAACACTATTTTATTCAATCCGTACTACACTCCTATCAGAATTGTATTTTCTATGCTAACATTGTGAATTCCATTATGTTAAACAATTTCTCTAGGCATCTTTAAAGGTGTAGTCGAGGCGTGCAACTCTATTTATCATCGTGCTTTGACAGTAAACATCATTTCGAAATTGTATTTTCTCGTCGGAACACAGTTCTTTTTTTCTTTAAAACGGAAATTACACATATACGTCTGATAATACTATGTATCTACCCCGTGAAATGACTATTGAAAAATGAGTTCGCGAGGGTGAAACAATCGATGTGTTCACAATAGGGTGAGATGATTGACACTTTTCGATTACCACTGTACAGTGACGTCATTTTTCAAAGTACCAAAGAGAAAAATAAATACATTCACACAAAACGTTTTTGAGATTGAACTGTTCAAGTATGGTTGTACATATTTTGTGTCTTATAGGACGGCATATTATAGAAAAATTGTAAAATTACTATTTTGTTAAATTCGATTCTGCTTTCTATTCATGTTTCAATTTAGTTGAAACTGATATAGTTAGCTAATAACTAATAAGCACATTACTAGTTGACAATAAAGCACATTTTCTCGATTGTATTTAATATTGAATAATTTTCAGCTAAAACTTTTTTTTTATAATTTGTATATAATACGTTTAAATTGTTTATAATATATTAATAGT
Source organism: Schlechtendalia chinensis (assembly GCA_019022885.1). Classification (NCBI taxonomy): domain Eukaryota; kingdom Metazoa; phylum Arthropoda; class Insecta; order Hemiptera; family Aphididae; genus Schlechtendalia; species Schlechtendalia chinensis. The sequence continues at coordinate 4,918,292 of CM032341.1, forward strand.
TAATATTCAAAATCTCAACTAAAATACTTAAATACGAATTCAGAAAACAATAATATCATTAAAGATATTTCTAGGATATTATCTGTTGTGAAATAAGGCTAATTAAAATTTAGACTAAGTACTCATATAATATGCTAAACGTATTATATAGAAAATAATATAACTAAGTATTTAATCATATACATGTACATGTTATGGTTTGTAAATTATATTGTTATTATTAGATTTTATAGTATAATATATTAAAAATAAATATAGTGTTCGTATAAGATAAGTAAATAGCTCATGTGATATTTATAGTTTATTTTATTATATTAAATTATAAGTAGATTATTACAATATAAATAATATAATTTGAATGTTCTTAGAATTTTGATTAACTTGTATTTATTTGTATAGTAATTAAAATTTAAAACGATTTTATTCTTGTCAAAATTGTATGAAGTATCTTTTATTCTTTTTATTTTTGTTATTTATATGTTATACAAAAATAAAAAATCAATATGTATTACCTATAATATACAGTAAACAATAATTATAACAAATAACAAATAAAATAATATTATAGATTTTACATTTTCTAGCAAAAATGTATTGGTCAGGTCTTATTTAAAAACTATAACGATATTCATCATTGCTAACGAATAATTGTATAAATTCTAATAATAAAATCATATACCTAACAAATATCGATAATAGAAATAGATATAATATGTAAGTATAAAAGTATGGCAACGGTTGTAATTAAGGCAATGTTCTTATACTATATTATTATAAACTACAGTATTATATCACTATTAACCAATACTGAATTTAATTACGAGTACCTTATCATTAAACAATAATAAGATGAAAAATATTCAATAGCTAGTTAAATTGTGTGTAGGTTTTCAGTTGTTTATAAAATGTAACTGTACAACGTTTTTACTAAAAGCGATCGATCAACAGTTGATAACAAGATTACTATTATTGCGAAATAAAACATGGCGAGTGAGAATAGTTTCACTTACATTAAAATTAATAATAATATTACGATAGGAAACAACTGAAATAAACTACAGTCACGTTAACACTGAACATTTGAGGCGTTGCTGTTTCTTTCCATTGTTGTTTATTGTTTTCTGTCTAACGCTGATAACAATATCATGCAATATAATTAACTATTTGTCATAAAACAATGGTAATGAGTTCGATTTAAATCGGTATAAAGGACCCATGTGAACTATACACGATCGTGTAAAAAAATATGTAATAATAGTAACGATAATAATAATATTATTATTAATAAGAATAATAATAATAATAATAATAATAATAGTAATAATAATAATTATAATAATGATAATATTAATAATAATAATAATAATAATGATAATATTAATAATAATAATAATAATAATAATAATAATAATGATAATAATAATAACTTACTTGTAGTGTGACGTCTTTGTAGCTCGGCGACGGTATGAGTGGATGAAAAGGCAGCCACGGGGCAGATGCGCAAAATCGGCTTTCCCGACCCTTTTATCGATCTCCCCGCACCGCCGACGACCCACGACCGGTCACCGTGGTAACCGGGTAAAAATACGAGGGAACTCGTTTTGGGTTGGGTAGGGAGAAGAGAGCCGTCTTTTCTAATGACTCTGTCGGGGTTTCAAAAAGACTTTGATGGTAACTTTCCGATCCTGTCACTGGTTACTGTGTCGGTATGATGGTAGTCGTTCACCTATACAACCGTCACCTGAACGTCGCCAAAACGCAGTAGATGTTAATAGCAATGGTAGCGGACAGGAGAGTAAGTATAACGAGTATATTGTAGCAGTCGGTAATGTGCGTTCGACCGCCGAGACTTAAACTCCACGTCGTCTATTATCAAAATTATTATCGTTTGCCATTGCCGTCAACGGTCATAAAAGATAATCCGCTACTTCAAAATGAACAAAATCCGGAACTCGCAAACGAATGATACTCAGAACGGAGATTGTAAGCAAACTCTAGGCGAAATATCTAAATACACACGGTGGTGCAATTAATAATTAATGCCTGACAAGCAACGAAGTGATGTCGTCCATTCATTAAAATTGTTGATATACTAAAAAAACGTGTTTTATGTACTCTATTAGTTTTTTTTAAAAGATTTATTTATGTTTTTTTCGTTCAAATAATGTTTTATCGTGATGTATTCGCTTATTAAATGTGTGCTTGGTACTTTAAGCAAATTTTAAGTAAATCAGTAATTTGTAACATATAAATGTAACATATATATAAACATAAAATAATCGGAGCTTTAAAATTACGTAAAAAGAAATAAGGCGAAGTTAATGAGCTAAAAATTATTTATAACACTACCTAAAAGTAACTTATTTAAAAATTTGATCACAATGATTATTTATAATTAATTGTTAAATGAAGCAATATTTTTCATCGACTGTGTAATTAGAAATGTCAAAATAATGTTATCGTTTGTATTTTGTTTTTGTAGGGTTTTAATATTTGGCACACTGAATTATTGAAATAAAAATTGTGCAATCAATTATAACGTTGATTATATTTTAATATTTTTATTTAGTTCCATAATGACCGATGGTATGTTTAATTATTTATTAATTTAATAATAATAATAATAATAATAATAATAATAATAATAATAATAATAATAATAATAATATAATAATAATATAATAATAATAATAATAATAATAATAATAATAATAATAATAATATAATAATAATAATAATAATAATAATAATAATTTATCAACTAACGTTGAAATGTGCACTACTGCAGTAAGCAAATAAATAAGACGGACCTCATTACATATATAATAAACATAACATTAAAATATATTAAGATACTTGTGATGTATCCAAGTCGATAATTGCCGAACGTTGGACGAGAGGTCAACGACCAACCGTAATCATAAAATATATATTTTTTTAAATATCAGCTGTTTTACGGGACTAATTTATTAAGGGTCGCAAACAATGCTTATTTTGCTTGTAGGTTAATCCGATCCTGACTACAGTTGTTCGGTGATTACAGCCAACCACCTATATTTTAATATTTAATTGATCGAAAACGTGGCTAAAACCTTAATATATGGCTTATCGGTCGAAAATGATTTATTGCGTTGGTTATAAATGGTATATGTATATATATTCGTATTACATCTTTTAAATATTCATTTAGGGACAGTATTTTTTGATGACAAATTAATAATTTGTTCGTAATAATTAAATTTGAAGTTAATATCACGTATAAAATAATAACGTAGTATTTATAATAATTGTCAATATTAAAAAAATAAATTATAAAGAAGATATCCCACGAAAATTTAAACGAATACGTTAATATATTATATTTACACCACCCTAACACTTGAATCCATAATTCCCCTAGAGACACCTTGTATTTCTTGAAGCAATACATAAAAAAATATTCACTTATTAGTACAAGTATTACGTTTCAATTTCTTTTCTCCTTATAAATCAGTCAGTTATAATATAAAATTAAAAAATAATTAATATTTAAATATAAAATAATTATTTCACAATTAAATTTATTTACTCAAAACAGATTTAACTTATGACTAAGTATTAAATTGTATAACTAACATACATACTTCCATTTTAACAAAAATATTTAACTATTTTCAAACCAAACTATTTCGTGTAATGGTTTAAAAGCGAGTAATACATTTTTGGATATCTTCTAAAAACTGAAATTGGATAATAGTACATCTACGCCAAAATGTTATCATCTATGGATTTATATGTGAAGTGACAAATAAATTATAAAATTGTAAATTCATTCAATTCCATCGACGCGAAATTGAATTTATATATTATATACATATATATTACCGAATATATTTAAAATACATTTTTCATTTCATTTTTTTTTCTATAGATTATTTATATTTTAAATGTGTATGTAAATATTTTTAAAATCATAGCTTAAATTGTTTTATGTTAACCGTGTACGATGTAAATTAAAATATTAAAAAAAAACAAATATATATTTTTCTCTATGTTACACTATCATTTAATCGGTCCAAACAAAATATTGTGAATTAAGTTAAAATTAAAATTAAAAATATATACTCACTTTGTGTTCGTATTTCTGGTAAATTAATCTTCGCGTAAAAGTTTCACTTAATATTGTTGTTAAAATTCATTTATATTTCCATTAGATGACAATATTTAATATAAAAGGTCGGAACGTTCTAAATCGAGTGCAGCTGTTGTTGATCGATCAACGATACTATTTGTTCGGTATTTTGTGCGGACGGGTGGCTGACTGACGTCAGAAGAAAGTAGCTTTTCTAAACTGAATACCATTTAACGCTATCTTTCAAGTACATTTACCCACTACGCCACAACGTGAAAGGGTAAACTATATGCAAAAATTATAGGTTGCTCTTGATAAACATTATATTGGCATTAAAATAAAACCGTGTACACAAACGCTTGCTCGCCTTTACACTTATGTCATTATAATACATTTATGCAGAAAGAAAATACACTTTGTTTGAAAAGTTTTCTCGTTCAAACCACATAAATTATACGTACATAGCAATAATATAATAATAATATAAATATATAACTTTTTCTGAGTATTAAATATTGAGGTTTTATTTTTTTTTATTCTATATAATTGCATGACAAGGTATAGTATATTTTTATTTCATCGATTTAAAACGTGTTGACGTTTTAATAACGTTGATATTATTGAAATTATCATGTCTCTCGTATAAATTGATTAAATACGAGTACATAATTTTAAAAAAATCTAACATAATTATTTGTAATTAAGTAGTTTTTTCTTAATTATCAAGAAAAAACAACACTTAAATTTGTTAAAATATTTTTTAGTTGTGTATAGATAATATATCATGTATAAAATATTTTAATTTCTTTCATTTCGCGCTACACCTTTCGAAGTTTTAAAAGTGTTTTCACTAATTTGAAAATAATGATGAAGTAGTGCACAAAAAAGTTTTCAAATTGTAATTTATTTTGGACGCAAAGTATAATATTTTTATTTTTATCCACTTATATATTGAATAATACTTTATAATGGACGAAATAATATTATTAATATTATAAAATGAATGTTACAGTTTCATTTATAAACAGGCACGTAAAGTACGTTTTATAAGTATTAAAAGATAATATCTTAAATAACGAATTTATATTAATAATTTGACATTAATGCACAATAAATCTAGCGGTAGACTGATGAAATAATGAAATTTTTTTTTATTTATTAATTTTTATATTAATATTTTTTATTTATCTTTTCTTTATAAATTGTTTTTCTTCTCTTCTAATTTTCGTCTTATTATTTTATTAGTTACTTTTGCTAAAAATAAATATTTCTATAAACTAAATTTATAATTAATATTTTATTTTTCTATAAAAAATTTAAATTTTATACTGAATGGTTGCGCCGTGTCATGTAACAAACAGTTCACTGTTGTTTATAAATAAACGTGGTTATTTTGATCTCTCTCTCTCTCTCTCTCTCTCTCTCTCTTTTTCTCTCTTTCTCTCTCTCTCTCTCTCTGTCTCTCTCTCTCTCTCTCTCTCTAATATGTGAGATTATATATGAATAAATATTCATTTGTTAATGGTAATATATTGAAAACGACAGCTTTGTGTCTATGTACTATTTCGTTTATCTTTTAAGCTTTGAATACATAACATGATTTACAATGAAAAATTATACTATACTTAACACATATCATAATACGTATTATACCAAACATGTGGGAGTTATTTACACTTATTTTAGGTAACTAGTGAAATTTATTCGCTTAAATACATGCATATAATATAAATATAAGTACAAGTTCAAAATAACAACGGAATCGATTTATTTAAAACATTAATTATGTTTTTAAAATCAAAACGAATAAACACTCATAATATATTGTACTTAACGAGTATGAGTTAGGAGTATGCATTATAAAAGAAAGTAAAAAACAGTGTGGTATTTTCGTTGTACTGGTATGTTTACGTTTTGAAATCAATAGAACGGTGTAATATGGATTTGAAAAAATACGACAACAAAAATATATTGTTCATTTGATCACGCTCTTATGACAAGTTATTCTATTTTTACAGTACATATAAAGTATAATATTTCTGGATTACTGAATTCTTAAGGATATAATAAGTGAGACATCAATGGTGTGAGAATGAAATTTGCGTGTCTATTCAATATGTCAAACAAGGACAGTTGTCATTTTCATCAGCGATATGTTCAGTATTTTTATGGTTTGTTTTTTTTAGTCATTTAAATAACTAACTTTAATATGTGAATACCATTGTTATTTATACTTTAAACATTTTCAATTACAAAGTCGGAATCTTGAGTTTCATTAATTAAATGTAATCATTATAAATGTTGTCAAATTAAATATAACATTTTAACGTCATTATCATTAATTCTAACGTTTTCGAGTCAATTAATTTATTTATTTTTTTGCAAAATCATATATTGCATATACCAGAAAATCTAGAATAAGTTCTTTATGTTAATTATTAACATTTTAGTTTTTAATTTTTCACACGTTGCCGGAACAAATTTATTAACATTTGTCTATTAGGGTCTAATGACTATACATACACTTCAACATTTTTTTTTAGTTACATTACTGTCCGCGGTAGCATTTTACATTTATAATGCGTTTTTAATGTTACCATTAGGAGCGTCGAAAAAAAAGTTTATTTCTTAGTATTGAAATGTGACTTTATTATTGGCATTTTTAATAAAATGACAAAATTTCAGCTACATTACCTCTTTTTAGAAATGATGAATGTCCATAATTTTTATTGTTCGTTTTAGAACATCATTTCAACATGAACATCGTTTAATTATCCGTAATTGTTCACAAATTTGTTAAGACAATCAATCAAATAAATTAATGTTTATAAATAAATATAAATCCATTTTAAAAAATATTTAAATTGTATATTGTAAATGACTATTATTACATAACATTTCTTTATGGCCAGCCAGGAAATTCGAAAATTTATCCTATTCTTTATATCATATATCGATTGAAATATATTAACGTCATTAGAATTCAATGAAATGTAAATCTAGCTTTTACCTTTGCTGGTTTTCTAGATCACTTAGCTCAAGAAAAAAATACGTAGCATGAAAGTTCTTACATATTTTATGTATGAAAAAAATATATATATACATATTTTATATATGTAACACCTATACATATTTAATAAGGAATACAAAAAATTTTTTTTTGTATTTGAAATATTTCGTAAATTTTAAATACAAAAAATTTTTTTTTGTATTTGAAATATTTCATAAATTTTAAAAACCATAATGATTTTTATTAGGTTTCTTACAAAAACATTTACATTTTTTCGTATTTAAGATTCAAAATGTGAATACAAAATTGATACACTCATTTATTTGAAAAATACCTCTATATTTTTAACAGCAGTTTTTATTATATACAAGCAATTAAAGTTATAAACCAAGTAAATAAATTGAACTTTGTTCAGAATAATTCTTCAAATACCTACAATTTAAATCACCAGTATATAACTTTAAAAATATCTATTTTAGATATATGATTTTTAAATTTATTATTATTATTATTTGTTTATTTTGCTCTGTTCTGACTTTTTTTTATTCTTAACAATTCAATACCAAATTGTTACATTTTTTTGAAAAAACTTTTATGTTCAAAAACATTTTAATGATAAAATATACATAGAAGTATCTATGTAATTATTTAAAGCTTAAAGAATTAATTTGAAATGGTATAGAAATTTACATTACATTTTCACTTGATATGAATTTACATTGCTGTTTAATACTTCAAATAAGAAAGTGTTAAGAAAATTTGTTTTAAAAAAATGTATTAAGTAAGTTCAATAACATGTGTCACGCCCACAGTGCCCATTTCACATAGGATAGACACTTTATGTTATGCGACGTGTGTTGTATTATTTGAACATATTTATGATGTAATTTTAAAATTAAAAATTGTTGTACATATGTATATGTATAAGTATAAATGATAAACAATTTTGAATTTCTTGTATTAACTATAGTTATACAAGTCCAATTATCAATTAATAAGATCAATTATTCAAACAAAAAATTTTACATTTTGTAGACAATTGTAATATATTTTGAATTTTTTATTAACTTAAAACTATAAAAGAAACCAAATGAAGGTGGAAAATCGAAATACTTGAAAAAAAATTATTAATAATAATCAAATATTGAATTTTGTTTTATACATAAAAATTCTACATTCATACACTTAAAGTATTTTAGTAAATGTAAATGAATAATATTACCACTGTAAAAATGTAATTTAAACTAAAGGTTAATGGTTAAAACCTTATTCCAACTATACAAAATTAAAAAAAAAAAACATTAAATTTAAAGTATTCGTACTAAGTTTAAAAAGAATTTTTTTCATCTAACAAAATCTCAGTATTATTTAAATTCGTAGTATTACGAGTACTTTAATTTTAAATAACAGTTTTGTTTAAATTATATACTATAAATACTTATATAATATATATAATACTAATTTAATATCTTTTTAAATAAAATAAACAAGGACTTTAATTAAAAAATAAAATACTATCATTTTTCATTTTTAATATATATACCATATTATATAATATTGTTATATAATACTATTATGTTTTTGAAGAGAGTATATCTAAATCTTTAAATCGTGTGTATGTAGAGCTTTTGTTTGTAAGTTTTCACTTGTTTAAATTAAAATGTGATCTTGAAAATCATATATGTAATTTCAATGGCCTTTCTTCATTTTATAACAATTCTAAATATAACTATGAAATACTAAAATACTAAAAAAAACTAAACGACCACATATTGTAACTTATATTTAATATATATTTTGTACAAAATCAAAGTTCGGCTTCATAATAAAATATAAAAACCTATAATGCCATGGTAAGTTTTTCATTTTATTAAAAAATATATATATAAATACGTTTTCTTCTTCACAAAAAATAAAAATAATAACTGTAGAAAACGTTTTTATTTTCGCTATTCTCAGTGGTTGTTATGTCTTTTATATATTATATCAAAAGAAATATTGCATACATATTGGCACCTAAAGTATAAATGAGAAAAGGTGGACAAAATATTTTAAAAAATGTTAAACGAATAAATTTATTTATAAAAATTTTTTAACATGTTGCCACCAATTAAAAAAAAAGTTTTCAATTTAAAACTAAAGTCCGGAAATTATTATATATATTTCTTAAGGTTTCAAGAAAATTTATTCTAAATTTTCACGATATAAATATTGTATATCATGATAGTGTAGTTTTAGGGTTTTTTTTTACTAATACACAGTTTTATTTTAAATGTTTTAAAATCAATACGGTTGATTGAAACAAATAACTAATTATCTATAAAATATACAAATATATTGTATGCATTATATCAATAAAAGTATGGAAAATTTTTCATTTATTTTAGTATGAATAAAATATGTAAATATACTCGTATATTAACTAGTAATGTTACGAATTCTTCAATTTTCGAACCATATCTGGGGTGTTCGGTTCGGTTCGAAAATCGAACTCATAAATGGAATTATTTAAATTGAACTAAACACAAAATGATTCTATTCAAATATCGAACCAAGAGAAATGAAATTCATACTGAATTTGTCCTCCGATGCCCATTTTTTTGTAATAGCTTAAAAAAATGTCATTATAAATGTTAAATACCTATATTATTTATGTTATGAATCAATAATTAATTTTTTAGGTTAATCAACTTTAAATAAATTTAAATCCTTTGAATTTTTTATGAAGTTCAGGTTCGGCTTGACCTCAAAAATCTGGGTTCATATCATCATTAATATTTACATTGTAATTATTTTAATATTTATTTATATTAATTATATAAATATAATATTTATAATTAATTGTTTTGCATACAAATAGATAAACATAGTGTGAGGAATTGCAGTAAAATGTTATTTAAAAATCTACAATTATTTTTCATTATTTTTAATAAGTATCAAGAAGTTGAAAACACATTCAATTTTGTTTTTTATTAATTCAAGTCTTTGAACCTAACGTTTCCTTAAGCCAAGTATTATTAGACTAGTATATTTAATAAGATTAATATTATTTGTTAGCAACTATAAAACAACTAAAACTAGAAAAAATCGCTAATGAGCGTAAAAAATAAAATGCATTATTTGTCTTTTTAAGGATGAATAATATTTTTGAAGAAAAAGACCTTAGGCAAGTAGTATTCCAACACTAAATTGGATATTGTTATTGTTCTTAAGCCTGCGGATAATTTGTAAAGAATTGTATAATCGGCATTGCACGGAAAGCCAAAATAATAATAATAATATTTAAAAATCGATATTATTATTTCAGCATGAAGTCTGTTTATTTAATCATATACTGACTCCTTCCCTCTCACGTTTTTTACAAAACGCAAAACGAGAGGAAAACATAGATACGATAGATCGTCCTGATTAAATATACCAAATTTTAAGAACGTGAGATCTCTTGTTCTAAATCCAATTCTTTTTCATTTGGTCATCTTTAACGTGGTTTCCATAACCTTAAACAATTACATAATTCGTTAATTCAAGAAGTGCTTCGAACCCAGTAGTTAAACAATTAAATAATTTATCAATATCAATCATTATTCGTTATAAACATATAACAATAAATTATGTATAATACACATTTATGAAAGTATAAAATTGCCGGCAACTTTTATTCAGTAGATGTAACTCTTTTTTTAAAATCTATGATTTAACTTCATATTTAATTTCAAACGCTGTCAAATGAATCATCAAAGTTTTATCGAGCTCTGACATTGTTTTTGGTTTTATACGATACCAAAGTTATTTCCTTTAAATTATTATTTTTAGAAATGCCATTTAATAAAATTCAGAATTAAAAATCCAATATACACATAATACAAGTTCTTGCCGATAAAATTTGAATATTACATGCTTTTTCGTTGTACGCGTCCTTTTTACCACTTTATACACCGACCAAGTTTTATGATAATCTGAAGAAATAAATAAATATATATATATACATGTTACATGTTCAGTAACCATCACATCAGATAATACGAAAACGTGATCTTTTTCGAAATGGCCACTTGCTATACTGGCTGGGCACGATGGGAGGAAACATAACTTCGACAAACGTACTATCAGTCGTTTCTGACACACAGTCAGTGTGTTGGCATTATTATTATTATTATTATTATTATTTCGTGTACGTTGTCAACTCAAAAGAATAAACTTGACGGTGTACTGACGACGTTGGCAATTCGCCTAATATTCACTACTGGCTGTCACACTACAACTGTCACACGACTGCGGTTAGCCTACAACACAGAAGTGTAAAAATGATTACTGCGTTCGTCGGAAGACAATCGATGTTTGTGTTTCCGATTTGAATGCTCGAATGTTAATTTGTCGAAAGAACAGCGGAGCGGATTGAAGCGATTCATTTCCATCTCTGAAAACTTGGGCGTTGATCATGGTTAACAACCTCGTCTCATACTGTTAAATCATTCACGGTTGTTCATTCGCAAATATATTGGTAAAGAGGATTTTTTTTCAAATTTATAATTATCGATAAATATTTTCGATGATACCTTTAAAGTTCGTATGGATTCGACTTTATTTCTTGCCTTCCATATATTCTCCTAAATTCAAATTATATATATATATATATATATATATATATATATATATATATATATATATATATATATATGTATGTATGTATATTATAATATATATGTGTTGCGATTACTTTATTTGGTCGTAAACAATTTTTTGTTTTTATGCAGAATTAGTTTCAAATTATATTCCTACATTTTTATGCATGGGTATTACGTTATAAATTCACAACGCATTAAAATATAAACAATATATAAATGTATATATATATATTGTCATATATACACAACTAAAAAGTAAATATCAAATGAAATTTACAAAAATAAATAAATGTTTTTATTTTATTAATAAATGATATACGACCCACATTCTCACTAAAAATTTTCTTAACACTAACTCAATATAAAAATTGCCATTACATTGTAACATGTTCTCTATATTTCTATTATATATAGAGGTGAATTTTCAAATTGTATTTTTCTTTGAACATTATAATGTAAAATTTGGGATTATAATTTTTTTGTTTTCTTTAAGTGTCGACAATTAGAACTAACACCTCTTGATAATTTAAAAAATAAATAGTATTTGTTCTTTACTAGTGTATAAAAGTATATGTTAGTATTATATCATCGTTAATAAAGGTGTATTTATTGAAACGTTGAAATGTATAATATAATTTTTTTTTTATTAAATATTAGTTATTACTAAGTGAATAAAATAATAAAATTCTGATAAAAATAATATTCGTTAATAAGTGAACTTTTTATTATACAATTTTATTTTTAATTATTTCTTTTACTTATTTAAAATATTTTATAAGTTTTAAAGATTATTATCATATATGTATTTTAAGTAGTTTTTTCTGGTTTGTAATTTTTTTATTTTCAGGAATACGGCGAATAACCATCAAAAATATTTGCATAAGTTAATACAAATTATAACGTACAGCTTAACGGAGATAATTAAAATCAGTGAGAATGTTTCCAGAACAGCAAGTATAAAATAAAAATCTTCTGTTCGCAAAACTATAATAATAACAATACTAATTATAATAATGTAGTAACCTGTTAAACCCAACCAGTAACCTAAACTGAACACACGTCTTCCATTTATAAGTATAAATTCGGCTATAAACTGATTGATCATAAAATCTTTAAAACTCAAAGCGAACAACACAAAGTTATACATAGAGGTATTCTTAGTATTTTATTGTTATTCAGTTGTTAAATTATTGAATTCTTTAGATTGCGTAGTGACATTAACAATTGATAAAATCTATCACTTAAATAAGATTTTGGATTTTTTTTAAATTTCTTTTCTTTAATTGAATTCAATCGTTTCTATCATACTAGCTTGTATCTGCAATAATTGTAGGTAAATAATACACTATAATCAGTTAAAATCGAATTAACTACATCATAGAGATACTTACAACAGCGTAGTATCCACAACAAAAATATTCAACGCCCACATTATATGCATCATAAGTGTTAGTTTAAAAAAAAACAACGTGGGATTATCATTTTGATCGCATTGTTTTTGTGACAAGCATTGAAAAAATAATGGAACGTTATTATATTTTTATCATTATCAAGCTAGAAGCTATTGTAGCTTCGCTGACTTTTTTATGCGAATACAAAGGAATATTTTTAAATTTGTAATATTTATCAGATACTAACAATTGAATCGATGTATTTTTTCTACAAATTCTTTGTGTTAATTCTTTGATATGTAAATAGAGGTTATTTCTTTATTTAACCGATTTCGTTATCATTTTCTTGTGTATTCGAGAATCAAGATTACACGTGCAAATAAAATTAATTTTCTATCAAATATACGCGGGGCATAATATTTCATTAAACTTATAACTAAATGAGGAGTCTAATTTTAAATTCTGAGTGAATCGAAACAACTGTTTACTTGTTGTTTTATTTCGTAATTATTCTTTTTTATATGCCAAAATTTGCTGAAAGTCGCTTACAAAATCCAATGATTATCATTATCTTTAAATTTAAAACAATACTACAATAATAACAACAATAAATTTCTCGAAATCGAATGAAGCGAGACGAGTGAACAACGACCGGTCTCGATATCTTTTTAGTAATAATTTATTTAGATTACAAATGTTATGGAAATATACGAGTACATAATTTAAGACCTTCACCATTCTATATCAACATTTAGTTTATTATATTAACGTGTAATTTCCATACAGCAACTTTTTTAACCACTCAAAAAACCAAATTAAAAAAATAGTCATTTTTAATACTGGTTTGAATTTGAAAGCAATAACATTATTTCGTTAAAAATAAAGAAATACCAACGAATATTTACCTAAACATGATCGAGCTCGCGGTTATTAGCAATAATTGCAAAAAAACAATACTGTTTTTTTAATCATTTTTGAGACAATTATTTTCTCAAAAACAACTGCGGAAAAATCCCAAAACTACCTCTTTAATATACTATTTATGTTCAATTTAAATCAGTAGTTATAGGTTGAATTTATATATAACATTCGAAGGATTCTTCCGAAAAGAAAAATATTTTTTTGTAAAACTAATAGTTTCTTTGCTCGACTCAAATTTTCAAATAATGAATGCTGGTTTGACGGATTTTTCATAAATAGTATTGTTGCGATTTTAAAGATTATATTAAAATCAATTTTATTTTTATATAAATAATATAATAGAAACAAATATATATATATATATATAGCATTAAATTTGTGATAATTGATTATATAAGTTATAATAACATTTCATCGAACAGTGTTTCTTTGTTTTTATAGAAAAATTATTTCATTGTTGAACAAAACATATTCAATAATTTTCCTAATTAGGTTATATCAGCAATAAATATAAAATTATGGTATAGATATTTACTATTATACGGTATTTCGTGTTAGTTTTGTTAAAACATTAAAAAAAAAATACATTTATGGTTTAAGTGCAAAACGTTGTTCTTCCAAAAATAGTATATATGTTCTCATTTGCTCAACATCTGATTTGAAGTACATACTCTTAATTCTATTTCCAATACTAGTACTAAAAATATTTATTGATTATAGTGTTTCCTTTGTTACGTTATTTTCATTCACAGAAATATCTGAATTCACAATATTATTTAAATGATTCGACCTAATTGTAACATTTAAATATTATTGTCTAATTAATGTTAATAATAATAACAATAAAAAAACGTGAATAACCATTGTTTTACTAAAAGCAAACTGATTTGTTTATTCATTTATTAAGCTAAAAGCGAAAAAATCAATAATGTTTAATTGCTTATTATCTCAATGATAAAAATACTAAATATTGTGGGTAAAAAACTTTTAAATAATTTGAGTAACTTATAAATAATGAACTTGTTTATTTCATAATAAAATTCATTACAAATTTACTACTTTGAACTAAAAAATTATTAAATCATATCAAAGTTATTCATATAATATACCTATTATGCACTTAATTTCAATCCATTGATCTTATGCTTGACTTAAATGTATGCGTTATGTACTATAATATTTTAAATAGTCTATAAAATTATAATTTCGAAGTATTACAAACTTAAAACAATCAAACGTCTATATAAGATCGAACAACATCAAGGAACAATAAAAATAGAAATAACCATCGTTTATAGGATTGAAAAGGATCAATCAAATAATTGTTCTTATTTATCATACTTATGTCTGTGTCTTGTAATTTACATAACCATTCGTCAGGTCCTTTATAAGTGACGATAACTTTCAGACCGACGAAATGATCAAAATATTATTTGTTACCCATTACATCTACTACGTTTTATATCAAATATATATTTGAACTGATAATTTCTATAGATATTTTTAGATCAATATAATATTATAACAATACTATTATAAATGCAATTAATTAGCACCACACACAATTATCAATATGTTACTAAATAATATAGTAAACTAGCTTACACGTATGACAACTAAAATTGTTGTCTGTATTTTATATTATATTCTAATCACACATATTGAGATAAAAGTTAATGTCTAGAAGTTTGCGTATTATTAAAATCAAATTAAAAATGAACAGAATAAAAACAAAAAACGCCTAGAATTAATTTAATATTAATAATAGAAATATTAAACAGATGATACATCCATCACTTGTATATTCAAACAATATAATATTATCTAGGCATAAAACCACTTAATTTTTATATTAAATCTAATATGAATTTGAAAATCGAGTAAATATGAAGCAATAAAATCGTAGTTAAAGTAATCTTCCGCAGTTTTAACATTTACGATGTACATAATTTTAGCCATCGTTATCTTCTTTTTGAATCCGTCATAAATTAAGTATACATGTATTATACTTACTTAGAATAATAATTTTTAATTTATTGTATTTTAAACATGATATTACAGAAGGAAACTCAATGTAAAATTACAGAACACATAATAAACGAAGAAGTCTTTCGAAGTGTTGGAGAAGCTAAAAACTTCTTAAAAACTTTGAAAACAAGGCGAACCAAGTTTATTGGACACATACTTTGCCATAACAGCTTACTTAGTAGGATAATGAAAAGTGCAATAGAGGAAAGTAATAACAGAAAAAGACCATCTCTTGAATACATCGACCAAATAATAAGTGATACTGTTAAAGTGGAAATTAGACAAGCGTGAAGAGTGGAGAATTGCTGTCAATCAGTCTTTGGGCTGTTAACGCGAAAAAAATGAAGAACACAAACATTCATTGTAAAATAAGGTCGGTAAATGAAGTTACTTCCTCCATCCGATCACAGGACCAAACTAAAATTGTTTGAAAAAAACTAAAATAATATCGTTATAAATTATATATTTTCTTTCGTTATTAATGAAAAATAATTATTATACTAGAAACAATGAGCATGAAATGTAGTCTAAAATCTAAACGTGTAATTTATTTGCTCACGCGTGATATTTTACTGATATTTTTGTGTGATTCATAACAAATAATACAATAATAAATATATTTTTGTTTCTTTTCCTGGAGATAATAATCAACAAATATATATATATCATAAAAATTGAAAATTATATCATTTGACAGACACAATCTTCATAAACTGGATTTTATTAAAATATACCATAAATAATAACTGTTAAGTGTGATAGAACATGAACATACTGTATTTCTACTTTAAAATAAGCCCTATGTTTAGTACAAGTACCAAAATGCAATTCTGTAATTTAAAATACTTAACGTTTTAAAACAAATAATTTATTTGGGTAATAATTTTAATGGAAAAGAAAAACCAAACAATGAAAATTTATGATTTTTCCCTCATATTATTATTGCATATTCAATACAAACAACAATATCATATAAATACATTATACAGTTAAAATAAAAATTGTACTTTATACATAACTCAATACTAATTTTTTTTTTGTTTATTTAAATTATTTTTAGGTTACATTTTATAGTTTTAATAATTATTTCTACTACAATATAATATTATATTAGCTAATAATTAATAATAATATATTAATATTTAATTCATATGATTCATTGAACATCGTTATTTAATGTAACTAAACGAACTATTTCACGTGAATAAAAAAATAAGTAATAATAATAATAATAATAAATGATAACGAGGATCAATTGAATTTAGAGATCATCGTAAAATTATTTTAATTTTTCTTATATGTTATATACTTTCAAACTATTATTTTAAAAAGAACGTCAGCTGTTTTATTTTGCGTTTTAAATAAACAAATCATTTGCGGATGAAAAATGGAAAATCTAAACTTTGGGTCACGCAAATAACTATAACAGTAGTTTGTAGCCCAAGAAACGTTAAATGTTAGAGAACTTAGAAGTTTGCATTGTATTAGTTGTGAACATCACTATGATAATGTCAACTCGTGAAATGTTTTGTGTTGTTACATCTTACATACGAATCAGGCAGACTAACGTGAAAACAATTTATGCGTTCAAAGAAAACAGTTAAGTGAACCGACTGTCATTGCAAATTGAAATGATATATTATATTTCAACCTAGTGGTAATGATATGATGCGTATGGTCGTGTAGTAAATGGAAAAAAAATTTACTAGAATGTCTTTACAAAAAAAAAAAAAAAAATAATAAAATATTACGACAGGTCTCGACCTAATATTTTGGAAAATAACTTTGAATAATGAACCCGAAAATTATTATCGATTTAGAAAACAAAATTAATAGTAAAATTATGTCGACACTCGGTGTTTATTGCTCCGTTTACGTCAAATAAATATTTTATCTTAATACATAATTAAATATATTTCTAATCAAAAAATTCAATTAAAACTTCGTTGAACGTTAAAACGACGTGTAATTCACGGAATATATTTTGCGAATTTCGGGAATAAGGTACAGGCAGCAGAATACAACGGGATTTAATCTAGTCGCCTTCGCCTGTGCAACTTCCGTTCGTCAACCCATCCGGTCGGAAGACGAGTTTGGAAGTAAGTAACAAATTCGCCACCATCGTTAGTATCGAATTCGTTTTTCTTTTTACTTTTAATCAAAACCCGTTTAGCCAATATTTAAGTCACGAACCCAAAGAGCTTGTAATATTAAACCTCATCTTTTGAATATTGATGAACATACACAAGCTTGCACTAACATACATAGGCGTTTATAAACGGTCTTAACAGGATGTGCGGTTATACGTTTTTTATTCATGCTCGAATTTACCAGAAATTGTCTTTGTTACAAAAAATATCCAAAACCATTTTAAATAAAATAGCGAAACCAGCAAAAAAAAAAAAATTACATTTTAAATGATCACTTTTATAATAAATGAATATACATAACAATTTTAAACGTCGATCCATCTGTGGTCATGATTTATTTAATTCTTATTATATCGTTAAAGTTGATCTCAGATGTTCTACAGAAATCATTTACATAGAAACAAGTTCTGTTACTTTCAAGTTGAGTTTTGATTATATTTAGTTTTAAAAAACACATTTTACTACTGGTGACCGGTATAGTTGCGAAATCAGCAAGTAAAAATGTTATTTTGTTGTAACCATTGATGAATCATGTTTCATTGTAGGTCGTTTTTCGAAATATTCCGTGATTTTTTACAAAATGTATTTCATCTTGTATCTATAGGTCTCCGTCCAAGTAAAACCCGTTGGCTAAAACTTGAAATGAACATTTTTTTAAGTAAACACTCGTAATAACAATTTAGTAATTTTTCTAGAGCAAATCATCTTAATCGTCCGACTTTTGAGTCATGTTTTTAGAGACTTATGTTTTGAGAGAGACAACGTTTTTAAATTACACAATTTCAACACACGTATTTGATTAAAACGTATTGTTAAATGTTAACTTTTCGGGATTCGTTCGCGGTGAATCGTTCGATTACATCATCGTGTCGTTTCTATTTTCTACGGACGGTATGTGTATGGGACAATGTTCGATTGATAACCTTTCTCGGGGACACGGTCGAACAAAGACACGTGTTTCGATCAATTTAAATTTACCGAACGATTTTCCCGTTAGACGTCGCCGATCCGTATCAATCTATTCGGATACATTACATTTTCACCCGACACGAATCGTGCGCAATAAAAATACAATACCGTGAATACACATACGTACATACAAATATATATATATTTATTTATTTATTTAGTTTTTGTTTAACCGACCTCTCGCGCCTATAGGGACGGCTCTGTTCGGGTACAGTGACGGTGCACACTGCCGTCCGTCCACGTCCGCGGTTAGGTTCGCGCGGACTTCCGCGATAAAAACGTTCCGATCTGTCGACAGGTACCGTCAGACACGGTGTCTATGGCGGACAGGGACACACGGCCGACTCGTGACGTGGCGTCGGCGAGAGACGAATGTACAATACACGCACGGCGGCAGGTAACAAATGACGGCGGCGGTGACGGCACAAAGGACGAGCAGCGAAGGGACAGCGTCGTCGGACGTTACGGCGTTTATATGAACGGAAGGGCCGCCGGCGTCCTCGAGGCGCGACGCCGCGTCCGCCGCCACCGTCGTCGTCGTCGTCGTCGTCGTCGTCGCCGCCGCCGCCGCCGCTCGGCCGGCCGGCCGTGTCGGTACTCAGTCAGTACTCAGTACTCAGGCCGACCGCGTTGCGATGACGGGACGACGCCAGCGGAGCGCGCTCTGCCACCAATAGCGTTCGCACGCGCGCCGCGCGGTCGCCATGTGGTCGCCGGCCACCGTACGCCTGTTGGTGTTCATCGGCTTTTACGTGTTGTTCTTGGCGGTCGGCGCGTTCGTGTTCTCCGCCATCGAGGCGCCGGAGGAAGCGGCGCGGGTCAGGGAGCTCAAGGTGCTCAGACAGGATTTCCTCGATGGGCACGCGTGTGTCGAAGGTACCGTTCTATATAACCCTCCTTAGCGTGCCGCCCGTCCGATACCGGCGCAACCGTTGTTATCTTCGATGTTACGTTATGTATACGATTCGTCTCGTGCCGGCCGACGTGTGCGCGCGTTTTAAACACGTCATCGGATTCCCGTTAAAACTTTTTATTTTTTTGTTTTGTCCGTTACCGTATTTGGTTACAGTCTTTCGACCGGTTTCAATGTATTTTGTCCGATACTCGACAACAACAACAACAAAAAAAAACAACAAAATTTAATTCAAAATCGGTCATTCGTCGTTGTCAACTGTAACATTCGAATTTCCCAGCTTTATTCGCTATTGTTCCAGAAATATTTGCACAACTCTGTACAATTTCACCGGTCGGAACTCAATGATACTAACACGTCAATACAACGAAAATGTTATCGTTTCTCAATCAAAAATAATACCACACTAAAATGCACAACAATATCATTTTCATTTGCGTAACAGACACGTTAAAATTACATTTAAAGAGACTACGAGATGTGACAACCCGCGTGCAGTAAACAAAAAATGTTTTCAAATGTTTTAAAATAACAATACGGCAGTCGGCAACAATCGCAACATCAATTATATTTTAAAAAAATGTTTTAAAACATCTTTCAAATTTAATTTGTAATTTTGTAATTTAAAAATTATATATTATTTCGCTTCTTCCTTCGTCTTGTCCTTCGCCTTCTCGTCCAACTATTTGGGGTCGTCCGCTCTGGTCCTTCCACTTAACTCGATCTCCCGCTTCTACGACACTTACACCAGACCTCTTCATATCACTCTCCGTCACATCCAACCACATATTCATAGGTCTTCCTCTTCTTCTCCGTCCATCTACACACATTTCCTTTACGCTGTCGTTTCTCTCTTTAAATACACGACCGAACCATCATCTTCGTCCATTGTCGAAGCCACTCGTACACACTGCCTGTTATACACTCGTTTAGGTGATATATCGTTTCACGCGACAATCCGATACGACTGACGTTACGCGGGTGTACGGGAACGAATAGTCGTCGACATTTTAAATTTGTTCGAATCGGGTAATCGATCGTTCGTCACGGTAAATGCCTCTGTTGAAAAAAAAAAAAAAAACAGTTTGTATTCCCGCCGACGGTCATATGATTAAAATGGTATCTCGGCCACGGACCCATTTGCCGGATTTCCTGTGCAAATACAACGCGATGCCGTCCGACGACGCGACAAATACGTCACGTCATATCCCGTGTGCCGATCGTCGTCGGCGGCCGAACGGTACGTGACAGTCCGCGTTAATGTACGTACGTGTACGCGGTATACATTTGCAGGAATGTGCGTCGTCCCGGTGAAGCCAACGACGAGTCTCGGAATGTCGCGACAAGTATTAACTTGTCTGATGATGCGCTCGCGATCGAACATCGTTACTCTGTACGTACGACGGTATTTTGGACGAATAGTCCGTGGGCGGGGTGGGAAAGGAGTTTCTTTTCCGCTACGGATTGCCGCGATCAAACGCGATGGTTTTGCTTTTATATCCAAACGAGTTCACGTATAGGTAAAAAACAAAATCCGAATGGAAACCGGACGTTATTATTTTTTTTTTTTACAAATATGTATGTATCATGTATATGAGTAATAGTTTTAATTTTCTTAAAAAAAAAAAAAAAATGTAAAACATATTGTGTTTCTAAGTAAAACGTGCATAAATTAAGCATTCGCACGCACAAGTACCGTATAGTTTGTTATTTATGTATTGATCATGGTTGTCAACATGGCTTTAGAAGAAGAAGTCGAACAACTTTTACCTCTTTGTTTGAAGTGTGTTTGCTAATCATTTTACACAGTTTTAAGATAAGAACATATAGGCGTGTGGTTATATATAGCTTTGTGTTATCTGCACAAAATTCAACATAAAATTCATTTAAAATTAACTTTACACGGTACATAAATCAAAATTATACGTATGTTGCAATCTATGTTTCAACATTTTATGTAAATATTCATACACGAATCTGCGTAAAAAAAAAGACGAGACTTTATAATCATTATAAAATAGTAAAATTAAAAATAACACTTCAAACATTTTGCTTTATTTTTCATACCGTTCGAGATAACCGCTTTAATATCTAACTCAGAACACCTTTTATGCTAATTCAAAGTCCATAAGTGGCAACTTTCAACTTCGTTTACTTCATAAAATTATTTCGTTTCCAAATATTAGAATTATAAAGTCAAAATATTTTTTTTTCCACTAATTGTTAACCTTTTAGAAAATAATTGGTAAATTATAATGTAAACTTATTTATTTTGAAAAAAAAAAATTAAATAATGATATCATTTTTAATAGATATTTTAATGAAGTGCATAAAGTAAATATGCATATAATATGTTATACGGGTTGGAAAATTACTATTTATGTTTTGTTATTGTTTAAATATACAGCTTTATTAATTAAACCTGACATCATTTGTAACACTAGCTTTGGTATGATTAATGTTTCATGTTCAAACGGCACGTTATAAATATATCATATTTAAAGAAGGAATATCAAAATACATAAAATAATCACTAGCTTATTTCTTAGCAACAATATTAACATAATATTAAGAACTTTGTGAATCGCGTGTAAATTTAAGATTATTAAACATATTTAGTTAACATCTGAAATATATGCGAAGATTTTGATTCATTCTTAACAAAAGCCCACTCAAATTACAATATTTCGATTTAATTTGATGACATCAATACTATAACTACCAAAGTACATTTTTATGCCAGAAAAACATCCAACACATTCACCGTAATCATTTTAAAACACATAAAGGATTTCTAATAACAAATAATTATATTTTGAAACACCAACTGGTTTTAAGCCTGAAATATTTGGAAACCAATTTTTCCAAATAATAAAATGTATACTCAAAATATACGTGAAGGAAATAAAAAAAACGACTTGTATTCTTTTATTTTTTTATAATTCGATTTATTTGATTGGAATATTATTTTCGGGCCGGGATACAAAAAATACGACGTACCACCCACGATTCGCTTCAAATAGATAACGTTTATATATATATCGTTCTGAAGACTTCATTTTAGCAGTATTTTGTGAAGGTGGTTTAGTGATATTTTTTCTTGATAATGTGAAAATTGAGTGATTTAAAAAATAATGTCCGCGACTTCATCAACAATCACATGGCGCTCCAAATAGGCAATTCCTTTGCAGATGCACGCTGTGAGTCCCCATTGTAGGTGTATACATTGTATATATTATTGACTATTTTCTGGCAAAAAAAATACATTTCTAACACTATATTTCATTAAACCCAATGAGTTATATTTGAATAATTGTTATTCATCTAAATATACTAGATAACAATATGGTTTTTATGTGTAACCAACTAATTCATATTGTTTCATATTTTATGAAGAAAGCTTTAATTTTTTTTTTTTTACTCGAGATATTCGATAAATATATGAGGCCGTACTATATAGATTAAGAATAATAATGTGTTAACAAAATTGCAGTTTGCAATATTTTATAAAAGTATATTTATGTATAAACAATATACACAATTATAATACGCAACAAACAGATAGCACACTAGACACTATACAAAATCTAAAATATTAAATGGTTTATATATTATACCATAATATGATACTGTTCAACGGATATTGAAACAGCGTTATATACCTGATATTTTTCTTTTGTGATCAACCTGTTTATTCATATTATACTATAAAAATATTACATACATATATGTTTAGTTTAAACAGTTTCGTTAACGTGAGCTTTATATCATTTATGTATATTATTATTACTGAGCTTGTAAAAATATTAGAAAATCGACGTGAAATGAATACATTTAGCATCAGGCACGGATTTATTAGACAAGTATACAAAACATTACTTTGTTTGTTGAATATATTCCGATTAGCAATAATGTAATACGTATAAACAGTATTCATCAAACTATCAATTTTATTATAAGTTAAATCGTCAACGTACACATTTTCAAAAGCTAAATGTTAACCGTTTATATAAAATATATTCGTGAGTAATAAACTCGTATTTCCCTATGCATCATACTAATGACGTACATTCCATGGATGTTTATATAATATATATACATATAGAAATTGGTGAGTGGTATTTACGGCCATTTTGTCCGGAAATAGTGTATTATAGTCGTATAGAATTGAAACTTTCAAACTCTGTGGTTGAAATATGTCTGAAATATTTGCTACTACAACATTTGTATAGTGTACACTATAATCCATTACGTACATTGTAAACATTCTTTCTTGTTTGACTATTTTGTCAGCTCCGATATTTTATACTGCTGCGAAGATAAGTGGTTGCGTCTTAATATTACGTCTTTTAACACATCAATAATTGGATTATGGTCAATAATTGTATTAAATTACAAAGTTGGATTTGAGGTTTTACTTTTAAATAGCATGATAACATTATAAATCATACATCGTATTGTTCTATTAAAATAATCCTTTTTTATACATATTAATTTATCGGTATTATTCGACAATAATTTTATATATATGATTACATATCTTTTTCAATAAATATAAAATGAAAATTAATTAATATTGTAAAATTATAATTTTGTTACAAATACTACACGCTCATTTATTTCGGTTTTCGTAATGTTTATATTACAATACAAGTTCTCATTTTTTTATAATTATCTTTAATAATTTAGTAGCATTGTTTTATAAAATGATTTAAATTTATGACTCAAATGTAATTATTTTATATGAAAGACAAGAAATCGTGTCTAATTTTAAGTAATGTCAAAATAATTGCATGCATAAACTATATATTTTCAATTGAATTTAGACCAACAGTAACTCTATTTATGATAAAAATTACATATATTACATAATCTTAGGTCTAACTATTTTATTTTTATGAGTAATTTTTTTCAATTTTTGAGATTATTTTTTTTTATATTTATTCAATTTTCATGACGGCTTTTATATTACATTGTATTAAAAGAATTCTGTATTATGATTCAATTACAACAAAATTAATTTTATATTTCCAACTGATTCGTTAATTAACGTGTATTTTATATTTAAAAACTTGATGAACATATATGAAAAAAAGCGTTATTACTTGTATAAAATTATTGACATTGAGGATTCACTAAAAAAGGGATTGGTGTAAAATAAAAAAATTCAATAAAATAAAAATTATCACAAATTCTTAAAAAAAGTGCAGTTTCTTTATTTCCAAATATATCTATATTTGTCTGGGATATTAAAGTATAATTCAATGGTTAATTATTTTTTTATTTATATTCAGTATAATCAATCGAATTAAATTTAAATATACAGTTTGCTATTCAAAACCATTTCAAACTTTACCAAAAATACAATGTAAATATATATATATATATACGTTTCCCTTATTTATCTTACTCCAGACATACTCGTAATACTTTTGAAAAAAAAAAATCAAATAATTTTGTATAAAATACATGATTGATTCTTTAAATACACGTGTAAGTTATTGGTAAAATTATTGAATAGAAATAAAATAAAATAGCTATTCTAATTTTTCTTTTTTCTATTTTTTTGGATTGAAACAAAAATAAAATGGATTTGCTTATCATTGAATAATCAATTAACAATTTATCAAACTTGTCTATATGACATCATTAATATTAAATTTACTTCAGTTAATAGAATGTATCTGTTGCATAGATTATTTTTAATCACAATCCTGATGTGGATTTTTTGACTATAAAGTAATAGCTACTGTGACGGTGTACGACTTATGGCTCGCATAAGATCCCTCATGAATAGGTTATAGTTAGTGGAAAATAAAAACGATTACCGTATTAAGATGATAAAAATTTTGTAAATATTATATTTGAGTAGAGATTATCTATACATAGTTAAAATCAATTAAAATATCATGTAATAAAATTGGACGCAGGACTAACACGAAATGTCATACGCAGAAGTGTGTTCAATTTTAACGGTAAAACGAAATATTTCGGTCGGATGACCTCGAATTGTTTCGGATTTGATTTCATTGCATATAGTAGACATAAAACACACAATATGAAGAAAAAATCAACAATTTTTACCTTTTCTATCTACTCACGAGTAGTTAACCAGAAACAACCAGAAACAATTCGAGAACCGAAATATTTCGGGTCGCCATTAAAATTGAACACACTGCGTAGTCTTTTCGTTAACTCTGCGTTAAACACACGTGTTAAAATGTTGTTAAAACTTGCGCCTAAAACTTAAGACCAATCAGCGGACACCGTGACATTATATCGTGTCGTCTTGTTAGCGGTAACAGTCGTCCTGGTTGTCTTCGGGCACGGCGAACGTGGCGACCGCGTTGGGCCGCCGCATGCCGAACGTAGTCTTGCGACACATGGCGGCGTGGCACGTAGCGCGTACGCGACCGTCGTAGTCGGCTGGACCAGGCGTCAGCGGCGGCTCCGACTTCTGGAACCGTTTGCCCAGTGACCGGCCTACCCGATAGTTGCCGGACAGGTACAGGTCACCGTGCGGCAGCATGTATTGGCCGGGACCAGGCGTCAAAAATTCGGCGACGATTGCGGTTCGGAACCGTTCGCCAGCCATTCGGGGCCCGCGCGTGTCGCGCGTGCCCGGCAGGCTGTACGCGTTCGGTCCCGGGTACTCGGGCGCCTCGCTGCGTCGCTTGCCCTTGTCTGGTAGCATCCGTAGGCCACCCAACACTCTTTTCACGGACACGCAGTAGTCCGCCGGTCCGGGCGTCTGTTCCAGCTCCCGGGTGACAAACCGCTTGCTCAACAACCCGCCTGGCGTCCGGTCCGTACCGTAACGGGTCAGCTGTGTCGTGTTGAACGCCGGTCCCGGACCCACCGATTGGAGCTGACGTTGACGCAAAATACAAACGTTAAATAAATTATACATACGTACGCGCATAACAAGTGTGTCGTAAAAGACTTCAAACATTTTTTAAGTATACCAGCCTCTGCGATACTAGCCCCATGCGAGTTTTGGCTGTTCCCAAGGTAGAAAATTTCGCTCAAAAGACGTCGGTTTGACAACATAGAGATGTTTAAAGAAAACGCGACGAGTACACTAAAAGCCAGAGCAGTGGCCAGCAATAAGAGCCCGGAAACTCCGGGTCCCCCTCGAAGTTATTAGAACCCCACATATTTTCTGCAAATTCTGGAATTTTCCTATAGATGTATACATACGCGAGACGAAGAACGCGCACACGAACGATTACGTGCAATAACCCATTTCATTTCAATTATTCTTATTTTGATAACAGAAATATCCATGTGACACCCTTCTTTCTCCTCTGAATCAACTATTTTCCGGATCCCTTTCCCCTCGAACCAAATTTCTGCCTATGGTCCTGCTAAAGACTATTCCGAAAACAGTTTTTTATAAAAAAAAACTTCCATGACTGCTTCGGAATGTAGATGAGCCGGTACTGTTCAGTCGAATGGAGATTACTTTGAAAGCCGGCCACGAGCTGGATGTTGATTAATAAGGCCAGTGTGGAATAACAGTGTGGACGAAGGTCGGATACTTTTGGGACAGACTCCGTATGTATGAAAGCGTTTACTCACTTCCTTAGTTCTCCTTCCTTGTATTGAGTACGCAGGATTCTTCTTGATCGATGGGTCTGTTGCTTCCTTGCCGATCGTGGGTTTCACGATATAGGCTGCCGGACCAGGACTCCTGTATCCTGTACTTGTGTATTCGAGTAATTTTTTATCCATGATGTGTATTCGATGTCGTCTGCTGCGATGTGTTTTTCCTTTAATGTATATTTCGTGTATAATAATTATTATTAGTTTGTAGTCGTCGTCGTCATCTAAACAAACGTTGCTCGTCGCAACAGTATACTTATTTATATATATATATATATAATTGGTGGCCTATATATATAGACCACCAATTCGTGATTTTTAGTAGTTTTTAGTAGTTTTAATTTATTTTCTATATATTTTTTCTACGTTGTTTTTTTTTGGCGAAATTAAATCGCAGGATAACGTACGACTTGTTTCGCAAAGATCACGTGGGAATAAGACACGCGCTTTCTTCATGAGGAGACACCCCGAAGCCACTTGTTGCCGGGTACATAACGCATACATACATGTGTATCATAATAACTCGTTATCTAACACCACACCCGCCACCAGTCAAATACGTTTTCGGTGGGGCACAATGGTTTGAAATGTGAATTTAGCTTACATAACATTATTACTTCCGTAATGATTTATTATAGTAAATACATTTTTATTAATTATCAGTCTATATTATATTATGTACAGTTATTATAAATAACAAAAATATTTTTTCTACAAATTAAATATTCAGAATCACAAAAGGATTCAGTATCCGTGATTGCAGTGAAATCGCTAGTATAACTTGAACAAGAACTAATATTTTCTCTATTTAAGCAAATGCTGAAGGTGTTCAGAAATTGTGTGTGTTTGCTTAGCAGGAAAACCTCGTATATAATTGTATAATCGTATATAATGATATAATTGGATCTGACAATACAAATAGCATGTTCAACAGATCTTCATTAATTTTTACTCTATATATTTTCTTAGTGTGATATTCCCTATATTTTTTATAATCTTTGTTATGACATTCTTATGCTTCTTCGGATATTCACGGGTGTCGGACTATCAGAGTGAAAAAATACTGATAGAAATGAAATGTTGACTTTTATAGCATTAGTCATTCATATTGGTACCATAAAAGTGAACCGGTTGAATGAGTATTGAAAAAAGCACCACCTATTTGACATGTCTTGCTTTTCAAATTACATGAATCGCAATAGATTTTTTATTTTATTGCGATGTTTTCATTTTTCTCCAAATATGCTAAATTATTACGGAGAACAGTCTATAGATCGTTTAACTAAAATTAGACCATTAATTAATTATTTTAACAGTAAAATTAATTCTATATATTATCCAAAAAAAAGAGTTATCACTCAAAGAATCTATGGTATTATGGAGAGGGCATCTAATATTTCGACAATATATTCAAAATAAGCGGCATAAGTATGGGATTAAACTTTATATGCTAACCAAGCCAAATGGAACAGTTATACAATTTTCAGTTTACACAGGAGCTCTTGACGATATGGGAGGAAAAGGTCACACAACTAACGTAGTAATGCATTTGATGTCAGAAAAATTAAATAATGATCATGCTTTATACATGTATACTTTTTATAACAGTTTTGATTTGGCTACTAAATTAATTGAAAAAAATACGTATTGTACTGGTACTCTGCGAGTTAACAGGAAAAATACACCAAAAAATGTAGCACAGGCAAAGTTGAAAAAGATGAAACAACTGCAAGATATTCACAGGGGGTTGTAATTGGAAAGTGGAAAGATAAAAAAAAGGTAACTTACATATCTACGAAATTTAAAAATGATTTGATTGTTAGTATAAACAGAAAGGTACATGAAAAAATTAAATCGGAACCTATTATTATATACAATAGATTTATGAGTGGTATAGATCGCCAGGATCAGATACATAGTTATTACCCTTTCACTAGGAAAACTATAATGTGATACAAAAAATCGGGGTGCATGTCATATAAATGTTGCTTATGAGTTCGTTTTATTTATATAATAAAAATTGCATTGAATCAAAAATGTCATTATATGATTTTCACATATCTGTACTAAGTAAACTTGTGCCTAAACGACCAAACCAAGATCGTTGCAATTAAAAGAGAGCCATTTTCCTACAAAATATGTAAGCGAAAATAATGGAAAAACTGCGAGAAGAAGATGTCAGTTGTTCTATTTTAATAACAAAATACAGAAGGATACTTCATACTATTGTATAAGTTATCCAGGACAGCCCAGTCTTTGCATTGAACCATGTTTTAAAAATGTTCATACCAAGCTCCAATGATTCCATTTTATATTTTTATTAAGTACCTAGTGAAGTTTATGAGAATATATAATATTAAATTGTATAATGTAATTACCTAGTGTTATAAAAATAAACGTTGTCATGGTCTAAAATCAGATAAATGTTGATTTGATTTCTTAAACTCGAATCTTTTATATTATTTAATTCTTATTATTAATTATTTTATAATACATAAGTATTCTACATTCGTTAAATTCTTTAGGTACCTACGATATTGATGATTGAATATCAATGATACATATAACAATCTTTATAATGACAAAAATTTGAGTCATGAAAAAAAACTAATTTTTCAACCGCATCGTGCTATGTACATACGAAAATGATTCGCAGTGAACGTGTTAAACTACGATATGAGATTATCAATATATATATATATATATATATATAAAGTAAATATTATTTTAATGTGAAACAATAAATATAAAAAGTTATAATGTAACAAATAAGCCATAAAATTATTAAATTTTTGTAAATTTTACACAAACAATGATACAAATTAATTTTAATTTATTTAATGTTTAAATAAATAGTGTGTAAAGAAATAAAATAAATAAAAAATGTGTATTTTGTAGTTTGTAATAATCAAATGCATAATATATTAAATTGAGGACACATTATTCATTAGACGGTAAGTATTCAAACAAATCTAATAAAATCAAACATCTACCAACAGATCAAGTTACGTAAAAATACTAAAAATGAAACTATAAAAAACGTTTAGTTTTGTTCGATACCTATATAATTTTAACAAAACTACTAAACTTCTAACAATAAAAAATCGTATGATTTAGAACTATTGATATATGTCGAACTTTTATTGACCTAAATAAAAAGTTTTTATAGATGATTCAAAATAAAATTGACAAAACGAAAATACGATTTAATAATCATCATATTTTATTTTGATGTTTTGAATTACGGTCAATATTGTGGATAATATTACATGATAATATATTAACCCAATTCTAACTAAAGACTGAATTTATTCTAAATAATATGGTTATAAATTGTAACGTTCAACTCGATAAGCAATATGTTTAACCAATTTAGATTTATTCCGACAAAACCAATTTAACAGTCAAATAATATACATAAAAATATTACCAAGAAAACTAGTTTTACTTAGAGTATACTGAATTTAAAGAAAATATTTATTTTTTTATACGATTTTGTTACCAATCGACGTTTGACAATTACTAGTAGACTTAAAAGTACTTACATAGTAAACGATATTTAATAAAATATTTTTGATCAGAAGAAACCCCGGCCAATTCAATAATTGTTCCTAAATTCGAGACTTGACTAAATCACTTTTTGATCTTCCAGAAACATTAAATAACATAGTCTTAACATTGTTTATAAAAATCCTTCAAGCCGATTTCCAGATAAACATATTTACAATAAATTTTGTATTAATAGTATTAGGTAATATATTTGAATATGTATGTTTCAATCTAGAATTTCTTTTTTCATTACTTAATTAAATAGTCCATTAAAAAATACAATAATATTATATTTAAGTAATGAATAACTAAATAAATAAATATCGAATTTATTAAATTTCTTTTTTATTTATTCAATTTGTACGAACGATTTTTATATTACATAGTATTAAAAAAATTCTATATTATCATTCTACAACGACTAAATGAATTTTATATTTCCAACTGATTCGTTAATTAACGTATTAATACGTATTAATAAATGTATTTTAAAACATGATCAACATATATGAAAATAAAAAGCGTTATTGCTTGTGTAAAGTTATTGACATTGTGGATTCACTAAGAAAAGTGGCTTGTATACAATAGATAAATTCAATAAAATAAAATTATCACGAATTCTTAAAAATAAGTGCACAGTTTCTTTATCTCCAAATATACCTATATTTGACAGGGATATTAAATTATAATTCAATGGTTTATTATTTTTATATTTATATTTAGTATAAACAATCGAATTAAATTTAAATGTACAGTTTGCTATTAAAAAACATTTCAACCTTTTCCCAAAATACAATGTATATATATATAGAAATGTTTCTCTTATTTATCTTACTTTAGGCAGACTCGTAATACTTTTGAAAAAAAAACTCAATTTATTTTGTATAAAAACATGGTTGATTCTTTAAATACATGTGTAAGTTATTGATAAAATTATTGAATAGAAATAAAATAGCTATTCTCTTTTATTCTTTTTTCTTTTTCTTTTTGCTTGAAACAAAAATAAAATGGATTTGCTTATCATTGAATAATCAATTAACAATTTATCAAACTTGTCTATATGACATCATTAATATTAAATTTACTTCAGTTAATAGAATGTATCTGTTGCATAGATTATTTTTAATCGCAATCCTGATGTGGTTTTTTTGACTATAAAGTAATAGCTACTGTGACGGTGTACGACTTATGGCTCGCATAAGATCCCTCATGAATAGGTTATAGTTAGTGGAAAATAAAAACGATTACCGTATTAAGATGATAAAAATTTTGTAAATATTATATTTGAGTAGAGATTATCTATACATAGTTAAAATCAATTAAAATATCATGTAATAAAATTGGACGCAGGACTAACACGAAATGTCATACGCAGAAGTGTGTTCAATTTTAACGGTAAAACGAAATATTTCGGTCGGATGACCTCGAATTGTTTCGGATTTGATTTCATTGCATATAGTAGACATAAAACACACAATATGAAGAAAAAATCAACAATTTTTACCTTTTCTATCTACTCACGAGTAGTTAACCAGAAACAACCTGAAACAATTCGAGAACCGAAATATTTCGGGTCGCCATTAAAATTGAACACACTGCGTAGTCTTTTCGTTAACTCTGCGTTAAACACACGTGTTAAAATGTTGTTAAAACTTGCGCCTAAAACTTAAGACAAATCAGCGGACACCGTGACATTGTATCGTGTCGTCTTGTTAGCGGTAACAGTCGTCCTGGTTGTCTTCGGGCACAGCGAACGTGGCGACCGCGTTGGGCCGCCGCATGCCGAACGTGGTCTTGCGACACATGGCGGCGTGGCACGTAGCGCGTACGCGACCGTCGTAGTCGGCTGGACCAGGCGTCAGCGGCGGCTCCGACTTCTGGAACCGTTTGCCCAGTGACCGGCCTACCCGATAGTTGCCGGACAGGTACAGGTCACCGTGCGGCAGCATGTATTGGCCGGGACCAGGCGTCAAAAATTCGGCGACGATTGCGGTTCGGAACCGTTCGCCAGCCATTCGGGGGCCGCGCGTGTCGCGCGTGCCCGGCAGGCTGTACGCGTTCGGTCCCGGGTACTCGGGCGCCTCGCTGCGTCGCTTGCCCTTGTCCGGTAGCATCCGTAGGCCACCCAACACTCTTTTCACGGACACGCAGTAGTCCGCCGGTCCGGGCGTCTGTTCCAGCTCCCGGGTGACAAACCGCTTGCTCAACAACCCGCCTGGCGTCCGGTCCGTACCGTAACGGGTCAGCTGTGTCGTGTTGAACGCCGGTCCCGGACCCACCGATTGGAGCTGACGTTGACGCAAAATACAAACGTTAAATAAATTATACATACGTACGCGCATAACAAGTGTGTCGTAAAAGACTTCAAACATTTTTTAAGTATACCAGCCTCTGCGATACTAGCCCCATGCGAGTTTTGGCTGTTCCCAAGGTAGAAAATTTCGCTCAAAAGACGTCGGTTTGACAACATAGAGATGTTTAAAGAAAACGCGACGAGTACACTAAAAGCCAGAGCAGTGGCCAGCAATAAGAGCCCGGAAACTCCGGGTCCCCCTCGAAGTTCTAAGAACCCCACATATTTTCTGCAAATTCTGGAATTTTCCTATAGATGTATACATACGCGAGACGAAGAACGCGCACACGAACGATTACGTGCAATAACCCATTTCATTTCAATTATTCTTATTTTGATAACAGAAATATCCATGTGACACCCTTCTTTCTCCTCTGAATCAACTATTTTCCGGATCCCTTCCCCCTCGAACCAAATTTCTGCCTATGGTCCTGCTAAAGACTATTCCGAAAACAGTTTTTTATAAAAAAAAACTTCCATGACTGCTTCGGAATGTAGATGAGCCGGTACTGTTCAGTCGAATGGAGATTACTTTGAAAGCCGGCCACGAGCCGGATGTTGATTAATAAGGCCAGTGTGGAATAACAGTGTGGACGAAGGTCGGATACTTTTGGGACAGACCCCGTATGTATGAAAGCGTTTACTCACTTCCTTAGTTCTCCTTCCTTGTATTGAGTACGCAGGATTCTTCTTGATCGATGGGTCTGTTGCTTCCTTGCCGATCGTGGGTTTCACGATATAGGCTGCCGGACCAGGACTCCTGTATCCTGTACTTGTGTATTCGAGTAATTTTTTATCCATGATGTGTATTCGATGTCGTCTGCTGCGATGTGTTTTTCCTGTATATTTCGTGTATAATAATTATTATTAGTTTGTAGTCGTCGTCGTCGTCGTCTAAACAAACGTTGCTCGTCGCAACAGTATATTATTTATATATATATATATATTTAGTTGGTGAATATATATAGAGACCACCCATTCGTAATTTTTAGTAGTTTTCATATATTTTCGACATATTTTTTCTACGTTTTTTTTTTTTTGTGTGAAATTTAATCGCAGGATATTAGAAAATAAAATTAATAAAGATATTTAAATATTAAATACAAAAATAATATATGATATATAAAGAATAAATATTTTACAGTGTTACTTTAAATTACTTTTTATTTGCTCAGAAATTTGTTAGATGTAATTTGTAATAGGGGGGGGGGGTGTAATTTTTATTTTTTGCTACACGTAAAATAAATAACGTGACGCTACTGTTTAAATATTTTTGAAATATAAAGTTAATACGTATAATTTTGAGTGTATAAATCTCGGACCTTTGTGATAAAGATTAAAATGTAGATAAAGCTCCATAACTGAAAATAGACAAGTATTACCGGTGGTTTGTGAATGTACATTTGAAGACTTAAACAAATATAAAATCAGGTATACGTCAAAATAAAAATAAACAATATAATGTATCGAATTTTTTTTTTTTTTTAATACAAATTCGTGAGTTAGTGTTTATTTTATTTGTTTCGTCCATTATACACATATTTGCGAATTCATTGATAATTTAAAACCAAATCGCGCATATTTAAATAATGTATGATAAGAAAATATTTTTATAACAAGGTAATATGCTGTTATTTATTTATTGACGGTTACGTAATTTAAAAATATTTAATTAGAACACTTAGAATGTTTATTATTCATTAATAAATATTATATTGAAAACGATCAATCGTTTTAATTAAATAAACAAAAAAGTTTGAAAATC
The DNA here is from genome assembly GCA_019022885.1 of Schlechtendalia chinensis. Taxonomy (NCBI): domain Eukaryota; kingdom Metazoa; phylum Arthropoda; class Insecta; order Hemiptera; family Aphididae; genus Schlechtendalia; species Schlechtendalia chinensis. The sequence goes on from CM032341.1 coordinate 4,953,682, forward strand.
ACCATAAAAACGTTAACCAGTGTTTGTGAACAATTAACTTATTAATTAACAATATTAATTATAAACTATATTTTTCATTTATAAATATCTACAAATAAACATTGGTCACGAGTGAGTAACGTCGAATACTGTTGTAAACAACTGTTATTGAATTCTGGACATTTAAATTATATACCATATTAGTAATCTGCATTTCAAATGAATTACAAACATGTATTTTTTTTTCAACATATTTTTCACAATATTATTTTAACGATAAACCGTGTATCGATATAATAAATTAATTGTTTACAAATCACAATAATATACATCGCAATATTTTAGTAAAATAATTTTTGTTTTCAATTAAATCCCAAATGCATAACATATGTAAAAATACATATAATATTTTTTTCTTTTTCTTTTTAAAATTAATTTACCCAAAAAAAGAAAAATAATGGCAGATACGATGATGTCTCGTAATTCAAACGAAATCTAAAAATTAAAAAAATTAGGAAACCCTTAATGAATATAATCTATGAATAATGAATGTGGATTTAATAGTTGGCTTTCGTATATAATTGTATATTTTTTTTATACCATACAGTTAATTGAAAGATATTTTTTTTAGACTTTTATATTTTATCAAAATATATCGGTACTTAAATCATGTATAAAGTGCACGCAATGTATAAGAATTCATCACTTGATCAAATCCATCTAAACCGGTACAAATATATATTAAATATGTACACTTTACTTTTCAACAACAAAAGTATATTTATAAGGAAAACTTTAGAAAAATACTAATTTTGATAGATTGTAATAATCGGAAGACAACCAGTTACAAAAAAATAAATAAATAGAAAATAAGAATATTATTTATGACATAATAGTCTATTTGCTGAATTTTTTGCATACAAATTGAGTCTCGTGAGATTTACAATATAGTACGTTATCCCTTTTCTTATACCAGTTGATTCCTGTGGAAATTAAAAAAAAATTCAATTTTCTATTTTGATAGACATACGGATGATAACGAAAAGTAATTCTTCAAGTACAGCATATTTTATAATATATAAATAAAAAATATATAAAATTTAATAGTGTTACCGACTAATAAAAGAACTAAAATACTACAACTGATAACCTACAATAATATTAACAAACGGCCGAGAATTTCCTGGACATATTTGATATATTTTCTTTTTCACAGTGCGAACTCACTTGATATATTTATTGTTAACACCCGAACTCGATAAGCGAATTATATTTCCAACCCTCCGCCTCCCATTTAACATCAAGAACAGCACTTATTATGTTAGAATGCACCAATCAAAAAACAGTGGATCTTATAAAAAATATTATCTTATCTTAAGATATTATCTATATAAGATATAAATCTTATAATTGTTTCAAATAATACGGATACAATAAGCAAACTTTAATTAAATGCTAATTTAACTTGCATCTACAAAATGTACGTGGGTGGCAATAAAGCGCCGGGTGAACAACAATATTGTTTACTTGTCCATTATTTGAAAAATGTTTTGTCAGACAAATAACAATGATATAGAAATCGCATATTACAGCATAAAAATGTAATTTTAAACAATTGAATTGAATAAATACACTATCGAATTGTATGTCGATAATAATATCTCAATATTTACCGTTGTATAACTGAATGAATTCTTTTATAATATGTTTTAAATTATTTTAAAAAATACATCATACAATAATATGTGTATTTCATTAATACTTCCGTCTTTCAGATTGTATTTCATCACTATTGGTGTTCAAAATAAGAGAAATCAGGATTTACGCTTAGTAATAATAAACTTAAGTTTCAGTATTACATAATATGTAAATATGAAAGCTCCGTATTATTTGTTATTAAGGTCGGTCGTATCAATGCTATACATAATCTAAACGTAGATCTCTACTAAAGAAAATTTTTATTTTTATCATATACTATTAATAATTTACTGAACTATTTCGAAGTTTGATATCATGAAAATTGTCCGTATATCAATGTTCACCGCATAAAAATAAAAATTAAAATAGCATTATGAAAAATAAAACGCGTTCTAAAATAGAAATATATCTGTAATGTAATACATGCGCTCTTCAGTACTATTTGTTTCCAAACTTTTTTATTTTTCAGACAGAAATTCATAGCAAGTAATACACAAATGTCGATCAAGAAATAGTCCTTATATTATCTAAAAAGGCCTTGGTTAAAAAATAAAATTAGATCAAAGTTGAAACGAATTTCCAAGGATATATTTCCTTACTTTTCGTACGAGTTATATAATTTTTGAAATAGAATTCTAGTAAAACTTTTATTATAGGTAATTATAAACATATTCACAACTTATAACTTTTAAATTAATGAATCAGTTTTATAGAAATAAATGTTTGGCGTCATCAAATAAAATGTAAATGTGCTTTTACGATTAAAAGTATTTGGACAAATTTATATTTTATTCGCCTTACTTGATAAAAGTTTAGAAAATGTGGAAAACATCATATACTCATAGTTATATTTAATAATATAATATTCGTCATAGTTAGACGAAATTATTAAAATCACACAAATCGACTTTTTATTTAAACTCAGACGTATTTATTTTTTATTAATATTTAAATTTATGCTGTTCAGAAATATTTGTTTGCAGAATTAAAACATCAATAAATACCGGTTATTTAATTATATTTTGCGTAAATAAAATGTATCTTTTAAGAACAAATAAATTTTAAATTAATAAACTTAAAAAAAATTATTTTATTATAAAATTTGTTCACAAAATTCGTGTAAACTTGTAGTTTTTAATTGGAATGTAATAACGCAATTTTATTAAATTCTATTTGCCTACAAAAAAAAAATGTATCGTACGATAATAAAATAACTAGTTGTACAACTCGGAAAATATTCGTTATAAACAATTAACAGTTTATTCGAATATGGTATTTATACATTTTATTTTAATGGAAGTTTCCGTTAAACTCACTTCACTTAACACACCGATGCTTGAAGTTCAAAAGTTTTGGTTTGCTATAGGATAATGTGCAACCATGATTTGTAATGTTTACCAGTGGATTTCCTTTGTGGAAAAATATCTTTTCGCTCTGTATTCTCATCTTTTATTTTACTTTTTATAAGTCCTCAATTCCCACGAGAAATACCTCCTACTCACTAGCGCCGTTAACCCTTATCGACTTATCTTTTGCTTCATCCATTTCTACGATTTTCTATCCTCTCTTTCGTTTTTCTTATATACACAATACATATGTACATCATACATACATACATATATATATATATATACATATGTATGTATGTATGTATTTATGTATCGATTACACAGTTTCATGTACAGACCGTAAAATCAGTAACAAAATATTATGTTGTATTATAGTAGCATCATTGTGCTATAAATTTTCCCACCTAAAAACACTTATATCGATTATTTATAGGTACTATAAATAATAGTTTACCATTTTATTTTAGTAAATAATAACACATAATTCCGTTGAACTATTATTGTAATTCACGTTGTCGACAATGTCTATACAATAAATGTTTGGGTTGTCTTTTTAGTTACTAGTCGTTACACAGTTGTCTTCATTTGACGTATTTATCAACACATAACTATAGCCTGTTATTATTTTTATTGGTATAATATGTAATAAATTATAATAATAGCTCTATCTAAGTAATATATATCGAGTAATATATTGAATATCCGTACTTTCATGTATGAATATGATAATTTAAATTAATATGTTTCTATATACGTATAAAACATTAACAATTATAAATTGTTTATGTCTATAGTTAATGTTAAATATTCCAATATTCATTTTTATTATGCCTACTTCCAACAATATTATGCTTATAATCTATAAATTATAACGGTTCTTATATTTTCACAAAACAAGGAAGTAAATAAATATATAAGAAATAAACAAGGAATTCATATGTTAATTTAAAATATAAATTTTAAGAACTACCACATTTTATTTAACAAACAACTACACAGTTTAACAAAACATAAAAAATAGTTTTTATGCACACATTTCGTTACACAATTTTATATAAAAAAAAAATTGGTTCAATACATATATATATCCGAAAATATACATAAGCAGTTAAAAAATATGGTCGACAAAATATACATTGTAGGCAAATATAAAGACAAAAATTTATTTATTAAAAATCGTACAAATTTGATGATGAAAAAATAAAATAAATAGTGATTTGAAGTAATTTGGATCTAGTATTATTCCCGCAACTAATATAATATAATATCAAAACGAGTAAACCACATTTTATAATAAAATCGAAATTTTTTTTTGTGTTACATAGTTTATTAGGTAGGTTTTTTATATTTTAATTCAACAACCCAATTTTTAAAATTAAACACAACAATTAACTCTGAAATTGTTTAATGAACCGTCTATTATATTATCAGTACAAAAATAATAACAAACTACTATAGTAATATAAAATAACTTCGAGTTCATAACAAATTTTGACTCCGTAATTATTTTGTTTAGAAAAAATAAGATTCACCACCGACAAATTAGTTTAAATAAAACCAATTTATAAAAAGTCATTATTTTAATGTAAGTATTAAATTTTATTCTACTAAAAAAATAAAAATACATAACTTGGACAATTCCGCAAGCCCAATAAATAAACCTCGAGAAAAATGTTTTCAGAATGTTTTATAAGAAAATCTAATGTGACATTGCTCGCTAATTTCCCATTATCGACTAATAATAATTGATAACCAAAAACGGCCAAGACAATATATAATAACATTCGTGATTAGACATGCGGCGTAGGTTAGGTCTCTATTAAAAGAAAACAATTTTACGTAAAAATATTTATTTTTGGTTTCAGACTATTTTCTATTGGAAAGGATTAAAGTTTCATTTTGTTTTTGGTAATTAAGTTTAGGGCAACAAAAACATACTCATTACTCACACTGCGTTCACTTTTGATAACATCAACAGAGGCATTGTCTGTTGGGAATCATCCCCGTAATATATATTTATATATATATATATATGCTGTGGACGCAATTGGAAAAATGATGGGAGTAGTATGATAACATTTTGAAATTCTCGATACGTTTAAAACCTTTGATGAACGTATAAGTCAGTTACAACACACAACACGTTGAGTTTAAAATAACTAAACATTTTACACTACCAGCTACTATATCATAAAAATTAAAGACAGTTGAAATTAAATTGTCATTATTTATTTCATTCGACAAATTATTACAAACAATATATTAATATATGTAAATCGTAAATAAACCAAATCGCTTTTCCTATTAAAAAATATAATAATACCATTTTTTTTGTACATAGCGTTATCATTATTCGATATTAAATTGTAAAAAAATAATATTTCAAAGCGTCAATTTGTTTCTAGTTCATAAATATATATACCCGTCATTCACTATATTATGGCGATTTGATATATTATTTATTGTGTAAATTATTATAGAAATAATAATTATCTTAAGCTCAATCAATGTTTTCGATTCACCGGCGCTCCGGATAGGTAATTCTAGTACAGCCACGCGCTGAACATATACGCAAATTAGTGAAACCGGTAGAACAGAAAAATATATAATATATTTCTTTTTATTATTATTATTATTATTAATTTTTTTTCGTACAAGATATATTGTTAGTTAGCTGTTGTCATAAAAATAATATTAATATCCGATTTTCACATTAATTAAAATATTTTTCGTTTACTTATTTGTTTAATTATAAAATAATTTACTATACCTAGCAAAATAGTAAGAAAAAAATATTAGCTTAGTGGCAGCAGATATAAATACCATAATAGTAATAATAACAATATTATATTTCAAGTATATTAATTTTTATACGTTTTTTTTTTAGTGAAACTCTATATTTATACCGAAAATTCATAAAAAAAATGCATAACAATATGTAAGTAGATAAAATATTTTGTGATACCCATATCAAACCAAATCCAATTACTTGAAAATTTTCCATAATAATAAACTAATATTATACATATATATTTATAACTTTACAAACCCTAACATGAATCATAAATAGTACATCAAATATTTAAAATATGATTTAATTTATTTTCTGGATAGTCGGAGTTTTCAATTTTAATAGAAATATTGTAAGGTACTTACCGCATATAAATTCCAATATACGAGTACCCATTTTGAAAAAATTATTTATAAATACACGTTATGCGTTTCGAGATCGCTGCAAAACCTTCTTTTTTTACAGGCATTAATCACATAGCTAAAACTAATTATTTATATTACTAGTTCGATTAAATAGAAACTTACTACAATTGCATTAGTGAACTGTCATAGACTCATATGTTATATCATATAAACGTAATGGATCACTAAAGTACTTAATCATATTGCGGTCTAAGCAAGACTTAAGGTAATTTCACAATTTTAGTCGGCATCTATGAAATGCGCATAACGTTATTGTAGTAGCATATGCTGTATAAAATTATATCGTATGAATTAAATACATTTACTTTCTAAGCTCTAATTATCGGGAATATGTATTACTGAGTTTTCTTATCCTATTCGTCAAACAAAACCAGGTTTATGTATATAAAAATCATTTTCGAATGTAGACTATTAAAACACGATACTATTTCTTACTTTAAATAAAATAAATATATTTAGGTTTAATAATAATTCGTCAAAACTGTTGGTAGCAATTTCATTTTTATTTACGATAATGTTTGGGACACTTCGCGGGGTTTAATTATACATGAAAAAGGTAAATAAATCGATATTTACATTATTTTCACATAGGAGGTATTATTAAAGCTCTATAGCAGTTCCATACATATTGAACACGTTATATACACATTTTATGCATGTCGGGCCCAAACACTGAAAACGTTAAAAAAGCTACTCAAAAAAATCGTTTTAAAACAACCGTAAATCTAAAATAACATTCAATGTTTGACATTTTTTTTATTATATTGTATTTTTAGTTTTTTAGTTGAATATTATATTGGGTATATTATACGGCAGAGAGATCTTTTTACACGTAGGTAAAATGTTTATTTACGTAAATACACAAATAAATTATTTTCTAAAAAAGAACTACAGTGCACGTTGCATACAAAGGATATCGTTATGTTAGTGGGAATTTTTTCTCTCAAAATAGCAATAGGATATTATGATAATTTAATATAACCTTAAGTATTGTCATACCCTAAAACATTAATGATTCTATAAAATAAATATATATATATATATATATACATACATAGAAATCACGAAATTGCTCAGCTTATGAAATGGAAACACAAAAAAATAAAAATAGTCCAATTCATGTGTTGAGAAAGACCTTCATTTATATTCTAATTGGATTAGTTTATGAATCAATAAACAAGAAAATAAATAATAAAAGTTTGTCAAATTCGTTAACTTTTTAAGCGACCATTTCATTTTTTGGAACTGGAAAAAATCACAAATGAATAATAATTATTATCTACAGTATATGTATTTACATACTTTTACATCGTTATAATATAATAGATTGTATTTAAAAATTATTTATCAGAAATGACGATCCCAAATTACTCTTTCTGAAATTCTTAATATTATTGCTTCTATGTGTTGAATAAATTTAATTTACATACAAACCATACATATAAATAATTAATATAGATTTTTTTTCGTTTTTTCACTGACTATTATTTATAGTTTGTTATTTGTACTCCATTGTCTTACTTCAAATTAAAAGAAAATATTTGACCTTTTAACAACGGAATTTTCAATTTATTTTATAAAGACGTTTATAAAAGAAAAGAAAATACTGTTATACACTATATCATTAAGGGCACAGTTTTATTATATTTTCAAAGATCCGCTCAAAGAATTAACTAGTCAACCAACTATACAATTATATATTTACAGTTGAACCCCTACAAAAAAAAAACAACCAACTCTGGTGAGTTATTATTCATATAAACAATGTATATAAAAAAGCACTAATCAGCGGAAAAACGTTCCCTTTTTCAGATTTTTGCTATATATAATATTCACGTGTGTTTACTTGAAATATACTATTAACTATTTAGTATTTAATAGTGAACGAAACTTTTACGTCAATTTTAATGTACGAAACTTTAATGTTAGATGAAACTTTAGAGGTTAGAGATATTTAACCAATAAGATATTGATTAAGCTACAAAAAGATCAAACGATAATTACAATATATTATAATTATATTAATATTATTAATTCGTACCATATGTTTGTTCTCATAAATAATTTTAAATCAAAAGAACTTTCATTTTACATGTCTTACAGGCATACTAACTATTATATTAAAATATAACTTAAAAAACGTTAACAATTTTTTTTTCTAAAGATTTATATTAGCTATTATTAATCATTATTTATTTATAAAAATAAATAATTTTAAAAAATTGAAATATATTTGTATATAAAATTGACTGTAAAATATTACAATATTTAAACATTTCGAAAAGTATATTTATAATAAATAAACGTTTCGTTTTAAAATATAACGTATACATAATACTAGTGAGAATTGAACATTTGGACGATATGATTTTATTAATTTAAAATTGTATATTTCATTATTTACTAAATTACATATACATTTTAAAAATCCATTTTTTTACGATTTTCATACACGAAAAAATACAATCTATAGGCACAATAATAGTAGGTAATGTATGCACTAATAAGAAATTAAATACTGCATTAGGGTATTGTTGTAGTTTCCTTAAAAGCATTATTTTCTGGTTTCCTAATTACATCACATTATATACAATGTAATGTATGAGGAATGGATATAAGATATTACTAAACTTGATTATTATTTGTCATCACCACAAATCGCAATTAATGACCATAAATCTAAATTAGAATTTGAAATATTGTGTTACGTGTTGAGGCGATAACATTTTTACGCTTGGTGGTGAGGTTCAAATAGAAACAGACAGCCAAAATAAAATTATATTTCTTAGAGGTATAAAAAACAGTATAGCAATTATACAATCATTGTTTAAACTGACTTAATAACATATATTAAATATCAGATAAATAGTTATTTATTTTTTACTAATTACGTTTTTTTAAGATTATTTTGTTACTGTTTTTTTTATCGCCGAAATGGTCATGCGCATAAATTTTATTTCGCCAAAAATGTCGCGTCAAAACTTTCTAGACTCTATTTGTGTTATTGTTATCTTACTTCTTAGCACGTTGTTGATATGAGTCCATATGATTTAATATTTATTATATAACTTTTTTAGGTGTTAAAATAAAAAAAATTAATATTAATTCAAGTATATATATATATATACTATTTTATTTGATTTTTTTTTAACAGTTTTAATACTAGTATAATATTAATTTAATCTTTCTTATAAACAAAATGTATTTATGTTAACTATGAAGAATTTTTAAAGAAAAATTTTATTTAATAAGCTGTACATATATTACATTTAGTACTATGTACACAAAATATTTCACATATTTTTATCACTTATATTGTGAAATAAATAAATAACATTAAATAATTTTAAATACTAAGGATTACATAAACATTTTAACAATTGTTTTTGTTAATAATATATAAATCAAAATCTTGTTTTATGCTTTAAAAAACACGTTATGGTAGGTAAATATGTTATTTAAGAGTCTTAATTGTATAATTTTAAACTCAATTAATTACATTTCTATAGTTTCAAAATAGTACGGGTTAGTACTCACACTTTGATAAATTAAATCGATGAAAATTACAGAAATGTTTCAGAATATTATATAATAGGGATTCATTTGAATAATTTCGTTCCCTTCGCTAATCGTAATGTGATGGATTGATTACAAAAATTTGTCCATTAATAAGAATCATTATTTTTTTAGAATAAATATCAGAGAGACAAAAAATGGTTTGATTTTCATTCATAGTATTACATTTTGATGACAATATAAGCTCTGAAGTTTATAAAATGTATACAAATGTATGCAAAATTAAGTTTTATCATTATTTCTGCTTAAATTAAAATATTTAATTACTATAGTTATCTTTTTATTTTAAAATTCTATAGAATAAATATCAAAATCTTATTTTTGAAATTTGATCTTTTGCTTTAGAAAACCATAGTTTGTTTTGATTTTCTAATTGCCTCAGTTAAAAAAAAGTATACAAAATATCTTTAAATATAATTTATATGTATGTTGGAATTAATCTCTTTATGAATTTACTAAAACGTTATTTTAAATTATGTTTATAGTAATATATACTTATATAAGTATAGATATTCGTTAAGTCATCCACTTAGTAAGTTTTTGTTTTGTCAATGACGACTGATTAAATGTTTGGAAGTTCAGAACTTCAAAGTTTATCAGCATGGAGTATCATTTGCCTTCTACCGAATGGTTGATTTCAGAAAGGATAAGTAATCGATAACTCAGCACTCAAAAGTGACAAGTCACGTGTTGGTATGAAAATTAATACACCGAGTTCAAGAAATTAGTTTATATTAATATAGCATTCTATCAAACGATTTTGGCAAAGTGCTTTACTCAATGTTTAAACTGAAATTAATATGAACAGTGTAAGTATACGCATTTTTAAAAACCATCTTAGTTTAAGTACAAAAAAAGGAAAAGCGAATTGTGTATTTCGATTCTAAAAACTTATTTAGACAGAGATTTTAGCATTTTATTATTATTATTACCTATTATTAATATTATTGAATTTGAAAGTAATGAAACAACCATTATCAAAAACCGTACATCATTTACGGGCAGCTGTCACCATATGAAAACTTTGAAACGTTCTTTGGGCAATACAATGTAATTTTTCTATTGTGCGCCAGCAATGATCTACAGAAATCTTAAACATATTTTATTTCGAAGTATTTTAATGATTATGAAATCATTTAAATACTATTTTATATACCGTTTTCAAAATTATATACCTCACTTCTCATACCGTAAACAAAATTAAACATTTAATTTTCAAATAGAAACTTTTATTACATGTTATAAAAATTGTAAAACTTGTTGTTTAACTCTAAAAATGGAAACATCGTTTTCGAGATACGTATTTGTTCAATAAAACAAATTATTTTTTAGAATTTGGAAGTTTTTATTTTATTTCGATTTTTCCAGTCGTTTAAGTTAAAATATTATCATCTCAATTTTAAAGAGTCATAGTTATAGTAATAAATTATAATTTATAAGTTAAAAAAGTTTTTAGATACATTTGATTACATTTGATTAAATGTAGAATTCACTAACTAAAATTAAGAAATACATATATTTTGTTTTAAGTTGATTTTTCTACTGGAACACTTGCGTGAAAATACAGTTATAAAACTGTCCGTCAAAAATGAAAAAACAATGATTATTAAATTTTGTGAAAATTTCAATTTATCATTTCGTGATTGTACACACAAAGAACCGTGCGAACAACGACACAAGATACAACCCTGTATTATTTTGGATCGAGGTCATCTGTCATAGTGGTAGCTGACGGAGAACAGGTTACTCCTAAAACGATGGCCCTTATCAAAACCCACCCACACATTGTGTCAAGTCTAATTAAAAGAACCTTCGACTATATTATGATCGAATATACAAAATATTTAAACTAGATAAATTTAAATATGATTTCGTATTATCGAATTGTATCGTATAAATAAATCATTTTTAATTTTATGAAACTTAATAGAAAATGTGTCAATAAAATTAAATATTGTTAATAATTGTTGAAGTAAATAATGTACCACCTGAAGCTGTTTAAGGATAAATTAAAAAATTTAAATTTCTTGACGTATTTTTAATTGGTACACTTAAATATTTAAATACAAATGTAGTAATACACTATTCGATATAATTATTTAAATATATTTTTATAAGATAAATTTAAAGTTAAATTGAAACAATCATAAATAAAACCAAAGGAGTATAGTTCAATATTTTCTCTATATAAACATATTATATTATACGCCAATTTGAATTAAATATTAAAACTATTTTTTTAAATAGTTATAATAATCGATAATAAAACGATTAATATCTAAAATGTTATTTGTCAGAAAACATCAATAAAAATTTAAATTATAAATACTTCTGAGCATTGTCATAATATTTTTTCATTTTAAGTCAATATTTTTGGGTGGGAATGAAAAAACTTTTATTAGCACTGTTACAAAGGTGAAAGAAACTCTTGAACCGTGTTGATGGTTGTTTGTTTACAATGTAAACGTGGTGCTTAATGATACGAAGAAAATAATTTAAAACGTGGCCTCACCTTTTGCTTATATGCATAAAATAAATAAATACAATCCATCGATTCAACACTTTTGCAAGTTATGTTGTTTGCATGATAATCAGAGACAGAAATACAATGATGAAATTCAAGTAAGAAATAAACCGATGTTGATTTTTTTATTCGGAATAAAATTCTTGTTCAAAGTTCATTTCCGTTTGTCTTATCTACATCATATCTAGTTTGGCTTACGTTGCTACAATCTCGAATCGTACTTCACAAAATGTCGGCGTGAATAATATTTCTATGGACGAGTTGCTCATGCTATTTACCACGACGATAATTCAGTCGGTTCACAGGCATCGTCAAAATGCAGACGTCACCGTTTGGCTTGCGTTTGCCTGCAACTCACGGAATATTATCATGCAAAAAAGAAAAATCCTTAATCCGGTAACGGTTTCAATTTTTATTTAACAAATAATAATTATTATTAAAGTGTTCATAATATTACCTCGCGTGTCTCGGCGCATCCTCGTATCGACGAATTCCATTCGCATCCTACAGCAAACCCTAGTGAAATGTATCCACTACTTTGGTCACTTAAAGGCGACAGAGTGTACGTATGCGGGCTCAGGAGAAGCACTTTCCTTTGTTCAATGTTTACGGTGTTCTACGTGTCGTTCATTGTCGCGGGGGCTGCTGTTTTCACTCAATTGGAGCAACCGGAAGAAGACAAATTGATTATAAGGCTTAAATTAGCTAAAACAGAATTCATTAATAAAAACCCAGGATTAAACCGTAAGTGTGTACAAAATAGTAAGGAAATTTCCGAAATATTTTATTTTCTAAACACTACAATATATATACTGTATAGTTACGTATATACGGTGTCTTTATGATCAAACATTATCAAATATACAAATAGTTTGTATCATTTGAAAAATTATATTCTAAAATTTATGATCTAATTTGTATTTAAATTGTCGATTTTTAAAAGAGATGAAAATAAAATAATCGTAACAGATCACGCTTACGCAAATAAATCCCTTTGAGAATACAAAATTAAGTAGATAAATTCAGTTGAATATTTTTTTGAACTATTACATTTTTTAATGTAATTTGGCAAATATGAACATTTTGTTTTTGAAACTATTCATTCTGTAATAATGATTAGTTTCAAAAACAAATCAAATTTTATAAGTATACAAATAAACAGTAAAAATTATTACATATAATAATTTGGAAAGGTATTTCGATCATCATATAAACATTACGAGTATATACGTATGTATATATATTTTTTTCTTCTTTACAGTTGACCTGTTTATGGGAAAATGTTCACCGTGTATAATATTCCAAATTTCGATGTTATTCAAAGTATAGATATATATTTGCCTGTTTTTGGTTCATTCATTCTCATTATGTACGCACATTTCGTTTTATCGCTACGAGATAAATTTTATTTTTACCAGTCTACCAGTTCCGGTAATAAAAAACTGACGCCGAACACAACTTACCGTAAGTTTTGCATACCACTTGCAAATATGCGGCATTTCAGAATCACCGGAGCGTTTAGTGTTCATCGTAACGAGCATCGGGTGTTATATACATACACCGTGAACTGGAATACCGTCAAATTTGCTATTCATTGTTTACTTTACTCCTTTGTAAACAACATGTCACTTGTTCCTGGATTGAGTTGGGAACAAATAAAGTTAACTCGGTTACTAATCTTTTGTCTAAAACTCGTTATTACCCACTTTCCTTTACACAATACGCAATAAGTTAATACATTTTGCCCGACACACATTTGACAGACACTTCACGTTCGTCATGTACTGACGTACACGAAGTAAATACGTAATGCACTATTAACAGTCAATTGTTATAAAAAATTAATCATCATTTGAAGCTATTGTGTGACATGCCACGATGAAATACAATTTGGATGATTGTGAAGTTGAAAATATCCCCTCGCTCATAAAAATATTGAATTGAAAATCAAAGACCATTAATACCTTTGATTTTGAATACTCTGATGACAATAGGACTTATCTTCTTTCATTCATAATGAAAAACTTGTAAGGAACATAAACAACACTTTCTTCTAAATATTAGAATTCGTTTTAAATATTAAGTCCTAGTTCATTTCAAGTAACATTTTACACAGACATAGTATGAGTTCATTCAATGTATGTCACAAAGATCCTACACACATTAAATATTCATTAATTATGTAATTTTAATTTCACATTTGCATATATAACACTAAACCCATAAAATATATTATAAATAATTGTAAAATAATATGTCTTTTAAATGACAGTGTAGTTTTAAGCATAGAAATATATATTTTAGTTTTCAAACACATACTTTTTTGATATTATACATTTTACATTTTTCCCCAACACATAAAAGTTATAACTAGTGTTTAATATAATTAATTAAGTATAAGATCCAAATGTTCTAAAACATAAATGTAGAGATAGACACGTATAATAAAGACCGAATATGTCATTTTTTTCATAGAATATTACTAAAATGTAAAATAACACTTAAATCTTAAACGAAAACTTTCATAATTGTTTTATAGTTCTAAATGATTTTACACCATAATATACATGATAAAAGGTTTAAAATTACTTCGTTATATTTCCAAAAAATATTACTCAAAAACTATGAAATAATACATTACCAAAAAAACATCTAACCAAAATAAATAATTTAAAAAATAATGAATATTTCAATAAAATAAAAATGAAATATGTATGTTTCATTTTTGTTCAATAAAAAGTACATTTACTGTATCATATTACACGTAAACAATACTTAAAATATAAAAAATGTAATTGTGCAAACATCATAGCATAATAATGTAACGTATGTTCAAATATTACAGTAAAAGATATAAACAACCTTATGGTCAAATCCCGAATTTCCTAGTATCAAATGTATGATAGTGGAATTATTAACTAAATATAAATAATATGAATCGTTTGAAGTTGAGTTTGTAATGTTTCTATTTGTATTATTTATAGAAATACTTTTGTATTCACAGTAGGTATAAAGTACATTTAATTTTTATATTTTTCGAACTAAATATTTTAAAAAAGAAAGAAATTTTAAAAACCAAAATATGAAATTTAAATTTTTAAAGAAAATATAAAACATAAAAATCAATAATACTTGGTTGTGTCTACTTTTTTAAATAAAATTGTCTTATTTAATTCTAATCTAAATTATTGGATGGAATATACCAATATTATACCAATATAATAATATTGGAATAATTATAATACATAACAACTCTCTTTCGATTATTAATTTCGCACAGATAGTACTTTGATATTTTTATCAATTCATATTTTTTTATTAAAAGATATCAAAACATTATAACACTGTTTTACAACACTATATTGTAAACTAATCGCCATTCATAATCGAGCTAGTATAATAAAACGATTGTTATCATAATTGTCATTTTCTTCCACCGACGAGAGCAAACAAGACGAATAAACAGTTTATGAATCCGATTATCATTTTTTCTTTGTTTATTAAAAAAATATTTTATTATATTAAAAGTTATATATATATTTGTGTTTTTTTTTTTGTAAAAGCAATTAAATTTATGTCATGGGTATAACAAAAAATTGTAAAAAATCGTTGATGTTCTCCTTTCTTAAAATGCTATTTAAAAAAACAATATAAATGTGTAAAGTTTTTAGATTTACAACAATTTTAATGCCATATTATATTGTTTTTCTATTGTTAAAATACAACAATGATTTGTGTTACATATATTAATAAAACTGAAAATCAAATAATTCTTCTTCATTTTAAAAAATAAAATAAATAAAAATTATAATTGTTTATATTTTAATAAAAAAGGTACTAGGCAATATTTCATGCCATTTAAGAAAATGTAGAATATATTAATATAACAACCGAAAAGATTAAATAAATTATCCTATGTTGAGTGTTTTGAATTAGCAATCGTACTACGTGTTTAATTTTAGTAACACGGGTGTAATTCCATAATTTCGGTTACACGTTTAGGTAAATTTATCAATTAACATAGTTAATATTAAACGATACAACAAAATCATCTTATTCAAATTTACGTTTGAGGTTTTAATTCATTCTAACGAACCATACTACATTAAATATTCATATATTCGAATAGTTGTACACTATGAAAGCTCTCTGCAGTATAGCAGGTATTTCTTACCTAACCTCGTATTAAATTCAGACACAAGTTGATTCCAAAAGCTTAAATCCAACATGATATCTCGTTACTATTATTCTTTTCTCCATCATGTGTATTCATAAAATCCTATGCATGCTATAGAAACGTTGTATTGTCATATAGGTTTTAAGTAACAATATACAGTTCGTAAAAACGTATTCAACACGTTCAAGTTCTTAAATCGCGTGATCTCTACAATTCTAATGGGAAATTTAATCAAAGTTATTTTTCTTTTCTCGTATAAAAATAATTCCTCGAGCTAAAATAAAAAGTACATTTCCAGCGAGTTGATATTTATTTTACATTTATTTTTAAAATAAACTAATTTATTGAAATCGTTTTTAAACAAAATTATATTTTTTATGTAACTAAAATTAACAAATATTATTAAATAAAAAAATATTTTTCACCAAAATGTAGCAATTATGGTAAAATCAATAAATAATATATTTAATTGAAACATTCGAATTTAGAGAGCTTTAAAAAGAAATAATAATATAAATATGACATAAATTAACTTTTGTAAAATAATATAGACGTGATACTTGCATTTCTTACCTATCCAACTTCACTTATTACTTATTTATTTTATTTAAACACACAGCGAGTAACTATATTATATATCCCAAAAAATTATTGATTTGTTTTATATACATAAGAATAGGTATATTTTCTTACAATAAGATCATACATATACTCGTGAGAGTTATTTTCTCCAATACACTCACTGTACGGTTTTATTACTTTAAAACGAACTTTTAATACGAACGTACGTATTCATACATTCAATAGTTATCCTAATTGTATTCTGATCTGTATACAAGTCTTATAGGAACTTCTCATAGTCTTTAAAACACAAAAGAAATGTATTATAATTTCGTTTGAACGGGTTACACGTACATTTCAGTAAACTAGTTTATGCCTTGCAGCCTTCGTTGTTATATCCACTCATAGTGATCTCTGAACTTTCCATACTTACGACACTTAGCTGTTAATTATCAATTTGACCTCATAATATTTTAAATGTTAAAACGGTGTATACTAAATCATTTACAGTAGCGTACCTTTATTTCCTACTGATTAGTACAGCATATTCGCTATTCACATTATTACAACTCAACTGCCAACATTAAAGATTATATCAAATTAATTAAATACACAAATCGTAATATTGCATTTTTAATTCAATGTAATAAATGAATAGTTCGCGAATTAATTACAATTTCCCGGAAAGATATCAACTTTTTATAAATAACTGTATGAATATATATTTTTTTATATTTCGATATAATATGATAATTAGTATCGTATCGAATTTATATTTTATCCATCAAACAAATATGAATTTATATTATATAATTTCAAATGCACTAAAGCGGTTCTGAAATCTGAAGTTACGAATATGTAATAAGAAAAATTAAAAGTTTGAAAAATGTATGATTCTGCAACTAAATTGTGTAATATGATTTGGTTTAGTGCATAAAAAAAAAGCGTACCCTACTTAAGCTTCTCTAAAATTTAATTCTTTAAACTCTCATGACATTATTTACTTACTCCTTATTTTATTTTTAAGAAAAACATCACCACGATTCTGTGGATTAATATTATTATAAGACTTTACAGTTATGTGTCTCTCTCTCACTCTCACTCTTTGTAAGGTTCATAAACATTTAACACGCGCCTGTATTCTATCAAATTAGGGTACAATAGACTCGTCATTTCTATTCGTTGATTAGTTTAGCATAACGTTTCCAAATTGTATAGCAGATATATCATATATATTATAAACTGATTCTAATATGATATCTACAAACATACACGCAACCTCATTTATGACAAACAATGTTCCATTATCACATCACTAATTAAACGTGTAGACACCCACTACGGTATACCTTCACTTCAAATAAAATGATAAATAACATTGAGTAGAAGGTAAATACAAATATATTACACTAATCCATTAAAAACTACCGTTATTAATATTTGTTTTAATTATTCTTTGCACAGACATTCCGAAGACAAAAGGGTAAACATAAAAAAATAGATATTTATTAATTGCAGCGTATTGTAAGTTTAATTTTAAGCGTATATATTTTTAGACTCGAGTGAAAATAATTTTTTTTTACGTAAAAACAGTAATGTAATTAATCTATTGAATAATTTCTTTATCATTGAGTGCGCATCATAAAATATATATTTCAAGATTTAATTAGATTATATTATTCAATTATTATTTAATATTATTTAATTATTATTAAATTATTGATTATATATAAACAAATCTGTTTTCACTATATTTACTAAAAACTCTATTTTATTATTTTACTTAATTTTTTACTATCCACTTCACAAATAATGATATTTAAATGTTTCTATTACTCTTCGTAATATAGTGAATTTAATTTTCTATATTACTTTGAATATTGATTTGATTACATTAAATTCATAGACTAATTACTGTTACAATATTTACGAAAGATATTTCCAATTACTTTTAACATACATAATATAAATGACAATGTATTATATTTACATATTATAATCATATTATTACTAAGCAATAGAAAGGAACGTAGCGTTCCAAAAATGAAACGTTGTGTATTAAAAATGAACAAATTTAATGTTAATATTCATTTACACGAAGAGAAGATTTATTTTAGATCAATCTAAATTTGTTTTTATCCAAAGTATAAGATATACAAAGTCGGTGAAAAAATCCAACTAATAAATGTGGTCATTATAATGTTTATCAGGTATCAACCCTACATTAATTTCCTTAAAGTCCCGTAATTTATTCACTTATATTTTTAATCATCTAAAAGTCACCGACAAAAACAAATTGCCTTGTTTACACATAAAATAAATAACTTTTAAACTGTTATCTTCACTAAAATTATTCCTTTCTTTAATACAAAAATATGTATACATCATTTTAAATAACAATTCTGATAATTATATCAGATAAAAGAAATTACAAATAAAATATTTTTTTTTATCCGGATTGTTTTTAAAATTTATATTTGGATACACGTTTTGGATATTGGATAACATTTTTTATCGTGTTTAGAGTATATATTTTTTAAATAAATTTCGATAAAACATAATAAACACAAAATATATTATAATGGAATTTTTAATGAAAATTCGTAATAGATGAACTGAATCATACTTGTACTAATTATACAGTGAATATCTATGTAATATAATATAAATTATACTCGGTTTTGTAGATACGACATTTTATTTTGAGGTGAGAATTTAAAAGTTTTGTAAATAGACGTAAAGTTTTTATTTTTTTATGAATGAAAAATAAATTAGTTAGTAACTATTTTCTGGGGAAGGAAGGTCAGAGAAGTTTGTAAGTCTATAATACTCTCAAATCCACACCCCTGTAATTATGACATTGCAAAAAAACACTTAGAATACATTATAAACACCATGTCCGACAATTTATTTGTGAAATATTCCCTTTGTATTTTTTGCAGGATTGAACAATTTCACCTTACTATAACTTTGGTTTATATGCCAAAAATTACAGTACACATTACCGCTCCAATGCAACACGCAGAGAGTATTTTCAATAAATTAAACCGATTATGGTTGAATGAAATTAATATAATAATATATCATTGTTTTAATTCATTTAATTTATTGTTATTTAAAAACAAATAAACTGATACACATTGCACACAAATACTTTTAGTGTTTAATTTAATTTGGTCAATGCTTCGCGCCTTTTATTTTATTTCAATCGTAAGAATGGTTTCACCATTTCTTCTCATTGAAAGTGAACCTATAAAAAAAGAGAGTTTACGATGTTTATGTAAGTTGACAATACACTTACTCGTATGTATAGTATCTAAAAAAATGATTAAATAATTGAAATTAAAGATTTTTAGTTAAATAATTTGAATGATGATAATAAGATGAAAATTAATCTAAATAATATATTATCTAAAATATAATACATTTTATATATAATAATTTTATATTTTATTATATATACTTTTTCAAATTCACACGGTCTATTACTTAAAATTATCAATTATCGTGAATATTTACAGATAAATGGACATTAAAACAAAAATGTATTTATTCATTTTGGAAATTCTTTTACTAATAAAGACCATTCAAACTTATCTGAGTAATCAAAGATTTAATTTACATATTTAAATTATTTTTAATTAAAAATTATTCTTTAAATTAAATTCGTTTAAATACTTACATTTATACGTTAAAATATAATAGCTGAGATAAATTAAAAACGAAACAGTTGCTTTAAATTGTTAAAGAATATTTCAAAACAATAAAATTATGTATCAATATATTGTATTTAAAACCCCTAAATTATTTTTAATAAACATAATATTTATCATATTATTAAATAGTATTTGAAAGTTTTAGAAATTTAAAATTCTCGTAAAACTTTGTTTGATTTTAATTTTGATTTTTCATAACAATAAAAAAGTAATATATATTCCTTTCAATGAAATATGTTTACACTTAAAAAATAATTTTCACCATCACAAAAAGTAACATGTCATGTTATCGAACAAAAAAACGTTTGTGTTAAAGTGTTCAATAGGTTTTGTGTTTAAACGTGTTCCAATATAATCAGAAAAATATAACATGGCATATAGAACGTATTTGTTGGTCAAAACCTTATTTTGTTAAAAATAGAACGTCCAATATCAAAGAAAAAAAAACGTCAATTATTTCCCGTATATCTTGTCATGAGTGACAACTAGTGAAAAACAAATTTTTCTATAACTCCTCCAAATGAAAGCGTAAAAAGCGTAAATTACACTCACTTAAAAATTATGTTTTAATAATTAAATAAAAACCGAGGACACGATCTGTTAGCTCAAAAATTATATTTTTCTTAAAATCATGCGATTTTTTGTCGTAAATTATATTAAAACGCTTTATATTATAACCAGGTGCAGATTCAGATTTGATTTTGTATTGATTCAGTGTGTGTGTGTGTGTGTGTGTGTGTGTGTGTGTGTGTGTGTGTGTGTGTGGTGTGTGTGTGTGTGTGTGTATTATATTATTATATTAGATTAGATTAAAATACATATATATTAAAATTGAGACGGTCGTTCGTTCACACTGGCCACACCGTGGTATTGCTATCGCGTCGTCCATCGTTATCGCAAATTCCATGAATAGCTCAGAATCTATGTACATTGATTCGTACATATAGAGTACATAAATAATTCAAAATTTTTGTCGAGTATTTTTATTAAGAATTTTTTCCTAAGCAAAACACAGCCTACGGGGAGAGCGGCCGCCCCTTTGTGTTCCACTGAATCCGCGCCTGCTATACACCATAATCCCAAAATCACAAAAATAATAATACACTTTAACTGCGTATACGTATTTCGACAACTACGTTGTCATTCTCAGCGTGAACCAACTGCTACTATTTAGTATTAATTACTAAATAAGTATAAAACAGTCACAAGATTTCAAGCATATTTTAGTACAAAACGCTTTATTTTCGAAAACACGTACTGTGCATATGTACCCTCGTCATGTCAAAATTAACCAAAAACTATAATAATTTTATTTGTACCCCATTTTCATTGGACCCAGTGAGATCACCTAAGAACACTAGTATTCAATTTCGTTATTCAAATATTATCATAATCAAACATTTTTCTAGCCAAAACTAAAAAATAAATACTGCTCGTGCAGTTTCAGTAAAAATATTTTTCATATTTATTGTAATGTCCTTTGTATTGTATACATTTTTATTTGCTTGACCTAACGACATTTTTCTTCGTATTTTCAACGAATAAAACGCATTATTTTACAATAATAATAAAAACCCATGCCCACACAATAACAACAAATACGTCCATCAAATGTATTAATGTGAAAACATGTTATATTATGATGATGAGCAAATATATTTTTTTAAATATTGTCGTTTTGCAAAATACGAAGAGTAAAAATATATTTCAACTATTTTAAAAAATTATAGTAAAAACCCTGCAGAAAATATTTGTAAAATAATATTCTGTGTAATTTATACGCGACAGATAAATGTTATTTGTTAATATTATATTATTTATGGTTGGCTTCAAATTAAATTTCATAAACGCAATTATATATATATAACATAATGAATCTTTAAATTTTCTTTTTATATTTTTATATCAAATTTAAGCAATACGAAAAAAAATAAAAATAAGAATATTCTACTGGCGTTCACGGTTAAAGCATATGAACCAACTATGTATTATATATGCGTTTGGAATTTAGACTATTCGGAAGCTTCCAAGTTGATTTATAAATATTTCCCCCCCCCCTGCAACAAAATTTTGTATAATATTATGCCAAACACGTTCTAATTTAACAAACTTCGACAGTTCTTCGAGTATTTATTATATAGCCTTCCATTGTTCTTAAACAATTTTATACTCATTAAATATTTTATAGAAAAAGTTATAATATTGTTATATTATTTAAGATAAGTTCTTCGATTTTTGTTCTTAATCACAAACTCAATTAAAATAATACAAATATTTAAATCCACAATATTATATTCTATTATCATAATAAACTGATCAGTAGAGAACAATCCATATTTAAGCTATCATTATCGATGACATTTTGACATTAGCTTCTACACACGGTATACAATGCATTTTCAAATCATGTCATTATTATAAACATAATCTGTAACGCCTGTTGATTTGCTTTTGATTAATTAGCGAACCTTCCTCTGGACGTATTTTCGACACAGCATCAAGAAGTTTAATCCAAACAAACCCATCATTTAAATTCCATTTCCAATTAAAGCACACGCAATTATCATAAAATGAAATATTTAAAATATTCTAATCAAATATTCGTTTTTACTTCTTAAATTTAATTAAAATAATATGCTCTAATAATAAAATGTCTGGACGTATTTTGTTCATATTCGTATATTTAGTAATCAATCGAAATTTTCCGAATATTTCCGACTAGTTGTTTAAAATATGATATTGTATTTATAATTTAACGATGTTCAAATAAAATTATACATCTATAATTAAATGAATGTAAATAATACATAACTCAATTTATTCATAGAAAATGAATTAAAAATATATATATAATTAATTTTGGGGCAATTTATTTACATTTTCTTTAGAAATATTTATAGAGTATAATCTATTTATATATAAAGTAAAATCCTGTTTTGAAAATCTGTAACGGAAAGGGATAATTTATAAATGTAGATGTCTATATTATGTATTATGTAACTACTATACACTGTTAATTTATCACTTCGAAGTTATTAAAAAATTATTAAATGAAAATATATATATAATTAAACTAAAATCTAGTTCAGAAAACCTATAGTTGAAACGTAAAATATATTACGGCTTACAAGTGAAGTTCGAAACAATGTTTAATTTTCAAACGCTTCGACCACAATATTACTATTAAGTGTATTCTATGTTTTATTTTACAATTTAATTATTATATATCAAGCAGAATTCAACATTTTCCAAGTACCCTAACAATATATTTTTCAATTCACCAAATAAAGTGAACTATCGTATACTATAATATAGTATAGTAATGAAGAGGTTAGGTTATATCGGTGCTTATGGTGTTAAATTTTTCAAATTTTTTTTAATATAAAAACGTTATTGTAAAATTGTACACAATAATCATTTTATATTTATATTATATAGAAAATAAATATTTTAAACTGTTAGCCATTAGTTCTATCATTATATAATTTATAAAACAAACAAAAGTACAATAAATACAATAGAAATTAAACATTTCTCAAACAAATTTATTTTCCAATAAATTCAAATCTTCGCAAGAAGAATAAAGTACATTATATAGAAATATAGGTAATAGAATATAATTGGGTGAAAAATATTAAATATTTACATCAATAGATTAATAATTTTATTATATATTTTGTCGTGAGCAAAAATTTAGTTTTGTGATTCCGAAAGAGTTAATAAAATCGTAAAAAAGACAAAACAATTGTCATAAAATATTTTTATTTTTTTTTTTTTTTTTTTGAGAAAAAAAACAGAGCGTCATAAAATAAAAACTACGTAATTTGAAAATTATTCAAACACGTTTTTCTCGCGATAAATTTAATATATTTAATTTCTTATAGATCATATTGCTATTTAGTTTTTTATCGTAAAATGTATTTATTATGTCTAAATAAAGGTTCACTCTGAGGAGAACGTATTCTACGAAATCAAGTAAATCGTTTATAATAATATATATTTAAACATTATTTTAAAACCAACAATTTGATTTAACTAAATATGATGAAAATTACATTTATATTTGGGTATACCAGATAATTATTATACTATACTTTTATATTTAATCAACATAACTGACCTCGATTTTATATGTATATATTTGTACGAACCTTTTAACTATAATCGTGCATTTCTATCGGACTGTCGATAAAAATCGGGCCATTATTCGATTAAATATATAAAATAATATGTTAGTCAAATGTAATATACTTATTAGCAAATACTGAAAGTAAATTCACATGAAATTGTTTTTTAATTTAAAGCGTTCGATATGTTTTATTATTATTATCGTTATTTTTTAGAAAATGACATCAACAAATAATATTAGAATTTCAACTTTAAACGAGTATCTACTATAAACTTTTTCATTTGGGTTCAATCTGACACTTAAAAAAATATATATATTATCTAACATACAATTATATATCGTGTTATAAAAGCGTAAATGTTTCATTATACACATAAACCTTTGTTCAATCGTCAATCTAGACATACACATTATGTTGAGTATAGTTACATAAAAATTATATTAATATTATGTAAACAATTATGATGATGAGAAATAAACATTTTATTACAAATAACACAATTATACTACACCTTTTGCCTTTCAACAAAAACAAATAGATAATGTGGGTTACTATTCTTTTTTCTCCAAAATAATTTATTGCCTTTACCAAATACATTCCATGTTCACAATGAATAATGTATTCCGACTTCGAAATCTAACGGAATATATGTATACCTAAGTTAGCCCGATGGATTTGTTGGTTTTTCTTATTAACCATTGTTTTTTATTAAATGATTTGCATAATAATATTACAAGGCCATTTATTAACATATATTTATCACACAAGTTTATAATTATATTATACAGGTTATAATAATTCGTAAGACATACGAGCGGGTAAATAAAATATAAGATACTGACGTAGTCACCTCGTTTCCAAATGTTGGTTTCTCGGTCCTCTCGTGCATTTTGGCCTTGACAAAAGTATTATTCTTCATACGATACGTTCGTGTTAAAATTATTGTTTGGATTTTCTAATTGAGTTAATTTTAAGTTAATAAAAAAATTAGAAGATATGTTACATGACTGTGACTATATAACGTTTTGTTTACCACTAATACGTAGTGTAGTTAAATAAATAAACGTAATTACTTGCAAACAATGTTGGGTTCAGACGTGCTATATCTAAATAAAAATAAAATAGCTCAATAGATATATGACTAGATTAACATAGAATATAATCTTTCTAATTTGATCTTTTATCTATGAATGGAAAAACAAAGGAAAGAAAAGAAAAAGGGAGTAGCGAATTAAACATTCGAACGTTAAATTTCTTGTTTCTCTCTTTCCGAGTGCAAAATTATAATTTTAAATATTTCAATTTTTTTAATGAGCATATCTATCCCAATTATTTACAAAAAAAAACAGATATTTATCATGACAGTTCGTTAAAAATAATTACGATAAATGATATGAAAATTGATTTATTATATGTATAACGTAAAAATTACTTTCCTAAAATTATCGATCGACAGTCGTTTGACATTTTTTTCCGTATCAACAAAGTAACGTATTAACTACTTTATTTTTATTATTATTTCATAATATGGCAATAATCGTCCATTGATAATATTTTAAACAGTGTCCATAAAGATAACCTATAACTAAGCGTTTTTTATCTTGACAGATATAATTTGTATATTAGATAACAAAATTAATTTCCTCGTTTATTTAAATTAAATAAACATTTTAGCTAACTGATTTATTTAGACATTGCACAATAGTACTAGTTAAAAAATAATGTAAAAAAATTTCTAATGTTTTACATTTGCTTTACTGACGAATACACTTGGAATATACGCAATAGGAGGCTATAGATGATATAAAGCAAAACTACGGTTCACGCATCAAACAGTGGACCATAAAGAAAATAATTTTAAATTTCGTTTAATAAACAAAATAATTAAATGTGTCGAAAACTCTGTGATTAATGCAAAACATACCATATGATGATACGCTCAAATAATTTATATTTATGGATTAATGAAATATTAACATTTGCGAATAACTATTTAATGATTATTCATTACTTGTATAAATCGCTATAACTAAAAATTTGAAAAAATCTATCTAGCTTAAATATATTTAAATATTTTATTCTTCCGTAATTACGCATAAAATAATTAAATGTAATTTTTAATAAATCATTGCATCATTCATAAAACAATTCTAAAATCCAAACTGAATTGATCGATTCAAACATTTTATTTAAAACGACATAATTCCGTTTTCCCACAATTTGTTCACTGAATTTCACTGTTGGTAAATTCAAAAATGGACTACCTACCAAGTACTATAATTACATATTATTCATGATTATAATCGTACCGTATTCAATTTACACGAAATGCAAATAAGCTACACGAAATTATTTATGAAGCACTATCACTGTTCCATAAATTACATTACATTTATTTATTTTCTATTATAGCAACACATTTTTATAAGTCTCGAGTGGTAGGTTTATCAGTATCTGGTTTTCTTTTTTTTTTTTCTTTCGATTTTTCTTTCTCTTTTTCTTTTTCTTTTAACTCTTCTAATTGCATTTTATTCTAAGACAAACAAATAATAATAATAATTGAATGTAGATTTTACAATAAATGCATTCAACCCGACACGTATTATGAATAATCATGATTAATATTTTACTCGCCTTTCTGAGAAAATAACTGTCCTCCAAAACTGCTCCGCGTTCTCCCATTTTCCCACCAGATTGTCTGATAGAACCACCATATCCACTTTTATAACCCATATCTCTGCTCATATTCACTAAACTTAAATGCCGCGCGGCACTATGTACAAATATTAGACAAACTATATTTTTTACATACAATTCCGTTGACTTAATATACTTATTACTTACCAATATAAACGAATCAGCACCGACATAGAAGTCATAATTGATATTTTATATAACTATAAACAATGCATTTTAAATTAACTAAAGACAATATTTGGGAATCATAAAAACAGATAGTTTGTTATATAAATAAACGTTAATAAACTTAGTTTACTATATAATCCCATTACCGCTACCTAGCATTTACCAATTGATTATTCAGCCAAAACAAATATTTTTTTTCTGTCAGTAAACGAATAATACGATAAAACGATTTTTATACGTAAATTAATTTTAATGAAAATCTGAGGTTTTTATGAACTTGTATTATTTTGTTTTTCACAATATAAATCGTAACAGTAACAAAATAAATCATAATAGTAATATATAAAATATAGATACTTAAAGCTTCGTTCTCAAAACAGTATTATAATTAATAATTATAAGTGTTGCGTTAAATAGGTTCGCTAATTGAATATATCATTACGAATACGGTTTAACATGCAATATTTGTAATTAGAAATTATACGAAATGTGAAACCAATTTATTCGTTTATCTCAGTTATAAATACATAATATCAATATATTAACTTCATAAAGAACGTCTACCGTGTTATAGTAACACGATATATTCTTATAGCTTATAAGATTACACCCTACGCACGCGCTAGAAATTCGAAAAACCTCGTGTTTCTGTCTAATTCATTTACTTTCTTAATACTTTTAATAACATTTCGATTCTTCGCATTATATTGAAAAATAATTATGTTAAATTGTATACACTTTTCTTAAATTAGACTCACTTATTTCACCTAATTCATTTAAAAGCTATTTTATAATAAATTGATTATATAATTGAAGTAATTAAATCAATATTATAACTATAGCCTGGAAATTTATGCACAAAAAAACTATCGAAATGCGCATGGCACTTGTACACTTAAAACCACAAAAATATCGGCAATATTATTACTTTAATTTTTTTTTTTTTTATATACATATTGACGTATAAAACATTTTGTAATACTACAATTTTAATTTCATTATAATTATATTTATTTAATATAAAAAACTGGTAGGTTATAACTTTTTTTTTTATATTTAACAATCAAATTAAAATAGAAATATACAAAGTAATATGAACGACTTTATTTATTTTAAACATAACAATTAACTATCAGAGATTTTGATACATTTTTTTTTTTTTTGTATACTCCTCAAGCTCTGCTCTACGTCAACTAATGAAATTGGCACGCGTTAAAAGTATATCAAATCGTCAGTTGAAAAATCTGGGGGGGTGATCACCCCATTGTTAGATCTTTTCTCAAATATAATTTTTGAAATTTCTGAATATTAAAACTGGATTCTTCTCGATAACTAGTTATCTTTTAACTATTTTTATAATAACACATAAACTTATCATATTTCACATAAATTAAACGTATATAAATCAAGAGCATTCATATTAAGTTTTGGATGAAAGGCAAAAAAAAATCACTGTGTCCACGCATTTTGTCAAACCCGTTTTTAATACCATTATGTTATAATAATTGAAATCAATACATCAATAGTACCTTTCAATCAAATTAGTCTTGTTGTACACTTCCGAGTTATAAAGTATAGTACTTATAACTTGTATAAAGTATAACACTAAAATGTGAAACATGCATCGATACACATAATATTTAAAAAGTGTTTCACGCGTCTACAGTGTTCGAACTTTTCGCTCTACTGTGAGAAAATCGAAATTTCTAGTTTCTATATATGCGTACTCTCTTTTACTTGATAAAATGAACACTATATATAACATTCCATGTATTATAAATATTTGTAAAATATTCAAAAAGCTTTATTTAATCAATTGGTATTTCTTTTCAGATGATTCAATGGAGAGCTTTATAAAAGAAGTATTATCTGCTAGTAATAGAGGTGTCTCAGCAGCTAAAAATGTATCCGGGGAACCCAATTGGAGTTTTGGACAGTCTCTATTTTTTGCTTGTACTGTGATAACGACCATAGGTAAGTACAATGCATGTCGATAAGACGTGTCCAAAAGAAAAGGAAATCTCATTAATTCCATCTCAACTCCCGAGCACTAAACTCTCTATCTTGATATTCGTTGTTAGTGAGCCTTTTCCTTGGGTATAATATTATTAATGTTAAATAATAAATACACTATTTAGGTACTGCTAAAATACCCAAAAAACATTTTATTGAATTTTTAAGCTGATCGACATTTTATTACGTTTAATAATTTATATTTAAACGTGTACCTATATCATATTATATATTTGTACCTAATAGTGACCTACATAAATTTGAAGAGGTTATACTTACTCAAAAAATTATGCTACGCATTTATTCAACACCCAACACCTTCTAAGTATTTAAAATTTTAATTTTAATTCCCTTGTATACAATAACAAAATACGTTGTTTGTAATATGTATGAAACATTATGATAATCATTAAAATTACTAATGTCAGCTGTAACAACAAGAGAGTTCCAGGGAAGTGCTTCGTTTTAGGGTCTCCGCGGAAGCGTACAAACGAGATTCGTCAAATGTATCACAGGAAACTCTTGGTGAACTTCAATATGTGTTATGTAGCTGAATGTGTTCACAATATTCTTAAGACAATTTTTACTAAACACGATATAATTATTCGTACAGTATTCAAAGTTTTAGCCAATTAACAATCACTGCCATTATGCTCCCTGGGAACTTCACTATTGGGATATTCGATTTATTTTGGCGTTCATCTTAATTCATACATTTAAAATCTGTTTATTGTTTAGGTTATGGCCACGTCACTCCGCTGTCTCAAGAAGGCAAGTTGTTCTGCATGCTTTACGCCCTCTTCGGAATACCCTTAACACTGGTGTTACTGACCGCACTAGTCGACCGGTTAATGATACCTACCACCAAGTACCTACACTTCCTCAACAGCCGCCTCGGACATTTGTACCCGCCGTTCACCATCCGTCTGTTGCATTTCGGTACCATACTCAGCACACTGATATTCTTGTTCCTAATGTTACCCGCTGCCATATTCACGTATGTGGAACCCGAGTGGAACTACATGGACTCCTTGTACTATTGTTTCATATCACTTACCACCATCGGTCTTGGCGACTACATTCCGGGTGACGCGCCGGATCAAAAGTACAGGCCGCTATACAAGTTGATGATAACTGGTAAGATAGTGTTGTACAATACAATCGAAGTTGATCGATATTTATCAAAGCCGTGCGCGTTAACAAGTTAATATAATATTATTGACACAAGTCAATAAGTTGAGTTCATTTAAATTTTTTAACGTTATCGCGGAGTACCTTTTGAATTACATATTAACTTATTTCCCTAAACATCAACATACATTATTTTTCTAACCCATTGGAATTTATAGATACCAAGGACTGGAACCGAACTCAAAAGAACCGGTTCCTTAAGATATTTCAAGAACCGGAACTGATATCGAAATCTATATTTCATATTTCATAGAACCTGTATCAAAACCACACTGTATAAAATTATAAATCAAAATTTCGGTTCTTTTGGGTTCCTAACGGTTCTCAAGTTTGAAATTACCTAGACTTTTTGAGATTAATTTCTATCTGTTGGTTCAACTCGATATTTTAAAACTGTTTAAAATGTCTCAGATTTCATTTTGTGGGAGTCATAAATTATAATAATAATATCTAGAATGAAATTTTCATAAAAAAAGCACATTACCCCTAAATGATCGGAGCAATCCTTTAAATAAAATTTTTGTATAGACATAAAAAAAAATTTAAATAACACATTATTCTAAAACTTATACATTCCTCGCTAATCTCAAAATCTAAAATATTCAAAATCAAATTATCAACATTGATGGACGATTAGAAGAATATTAGAAAAATAATCTCACAAGTGACTGTATAAAAGTCTTATAAATTTCTCAAAAAAGTATGAAAATGTATAAAACTTTAATGATCAGTCAGGCTAAGTAATAACTGGTACTATTACTTGTAAGCTGAAGATGTCTAAACAAATTATTAAACCACAGTATAATTGATAAATTATGATTTTTTAATCCTAATTTCTAAAATTTTAAAAACCGGTTAATACCAGTATTAACCGGAACCGGAACCGGAACCGACATTCACAATATTCACGAACCGGAACCGAAACCAGAACCGATAAAATCATTAAGTTCTAGTCCCAAATAGGTACTGTTTGTATTTGAGTACAGAGACAACATTTTAATACTAATCTAATATACGAGTACATATGTATTTGGTCCTAAATTGAAATTGATTTTGTCATTTTATCGACAAATTTCACTATAAATTTAAGCCGACTCGTAATTAACGGATTTTCTTAGTATTTCTCACTCAGTCTTAACATCTATAAAAAATTTTTTTTTTTTTTAATAAAAGATTATTTAAAAATTAAATTAACCTAAGATTTTATTTTTAGTAAATCAATAATTTATGATGAAAATTGATAAAATATTAAAATTGTAAATATTTTTTTGCACAGGCTACCTGGTCGTGGGACTCGTGTGCGTGATGTTGACACTGTCTATTTATTACGACATCAGACAATTAAACTTTGGAGTGCTTTTCATGTTAGAAAATGATGCAGCCCGATCGATTGACCCGGAAAAAATGCATTTACAGGAACCTGGAACGAATAGAACCAAATACACAAATGAAAAAGACTCACCCACAAGCTTGGAAGATACCACACCGATACACAGCATTCCTTAAATTTAGGTAAACACACACGCACACACTTATTTATATATATACAGAGTGTTTCAAAAAGAATCACTCGATTTTCATGTTGTATATGTTCATAACAAATAAAGGTAGAAAACTGTGGTCAATTTTTAAACTATTGTGGTTATATGGTAGGTTAGTATGGTATATCAAATTGTTCATACTGTTCAAACATTTTCAATATGCCCTCCTTGGGCGGCAATATGGTCATTGAATTCCTCCCACACTTCATCCAATATGTCTGCGGTTTTTATTCGATTTTACAGTTTCTCCAAAGTTGTTGAGAAAGAGGGAATGCACAATGCTTCTTTCACGAATTCCCGCAAAATGAAAACGCTAATATTAAAGTCTGATAACTTTGATGGACAACCGGAAATTGACAAATCGGCAGATTCCCTACACCCATAAGGGAGCTCATTGTTTAGATATGTTCTCACTTCCCTGTGCCAATGCAACGGTAATCCACCCAGTTGGAATATAAGCGCAGCCAGTACGGCACAAATCACGCAGCACTGTAACTATGAATTCAAACTCAGATAAAAGAAGAACGCAAAAAACCTTCTGCTGGACGGTGGCCATCTTGATGACAACTAAAATATCGGTTATCGCACTTTTGGTTTACGTCGGACACGCAACTATTATCAACCAAATAAAACTAGATTTCCTTTTTTCCAACAGTATGTAGTTTGTTCGTATGTGATGAACGGTTGAATAGCTATACAACTTTGAAATCGGATGATTCTTTTTGAAACACCCTGTATATATATATACATATAGGTGTATATTTATATATACGGGTGTTAAGTACAACTGGTATAGTACAATTGTACAAGTATTTTTTTAAATTATGGTTTATTTATAGTTTTAAGTTGTTTTCGGCAAAAAAATACGATAAAAAAATTATAAACGCACAGCATGAACGGCTTCAAAATTCTACCCTAATTTTTTGTGACACATCGTTTTTACCAATTTCGGAAATTTTGGCCAAAGATACAAAATCATAAAAATTTTAAAAATTAAAAAAATAGATTGTAACACATTATTTTTAGAATATTGACACTTATTTATTTGATATATGAAAAAATTAGAGTGGAATTTCGTACTCGTCCCGCGATACCTAAGTATTTTGACGTATTCAATGTGCAATCTAAAACAATTTAAAACCTAAAACACAATTTATGTACCCATACAATACAATATAGATATATTAAACCAGTTGTACTTTTTTTTAAGCACCCTGTTCGTAAACTACACGAATTAAAATATTTTATCTTGTTTTTTTTTTTTTAAGGCTGAAATTATTACGAACGATTTCTGCCGTTTATACAGTGATGACAGTTACCTATTTAATAATATTATTCGACCAAAACCAAAATCTCTATCCTCAAACTAATGATTATTAAAATAATTTCATTTCATTATACTATATTATGTTAATGTATTATTATTATCATTGTTATGACCTTTAGATTATAAAATGTATTGTTATTTATGCTATTATTTAACGAAATGAAACGATATTAATCCAGATATAGAATAATATTAATTATATGCACTAAATATACCTAATAAGTCTTTAAACAAAAACCAATATAATTAAAGTAGCGAAACATTTAACAAAACACTTGATAAAGTAAGACTTGTTTTTATATTCTTATAGGTACCTACCTATAATCATACACATATAATATTTAATATAACAATTTATTCCTTGTTATACTCTTACTATGAAAATATTAATACCTTTAACAATGATGTTGTATATACAAATATTATACAAAACTATAGACTATGTACTTGTATTTATTATATTCCAGAAACATGTAATAATAAATTATTTTTAAATTATTAAGTAAAAACATAAAATTAAAGTAGACAATAAATATAACAAAATTATTATTAAAATAATGGTTGAAAAAATAAATAAATGAAGATTTCGTATTTTAAGTGAAAAATATATAATTTGGTTTTTTTGGCAAAACAAATACACGTTTTCAATGATACAATTAAATGTAAACTTATTTATAAATAAAAACTTTTGTCTATACCCATTGAATATAGATTTTATGCTACTACAAAGAACACATAATATATTACATAAAACTTTTGTTATTTCTTGTTAAAGTTTATTTTACAATTTAGATTATAAATACTGTATAGTGTATAGATATATAACACTAGGTATAATAAAAGAATTGGTTATTAAAAAATAAATATTATTACCTACCTACCTATTTATGACTATATATATTATATATTATAAAGTTATGAAGACGATAATGTAATGTGATTTAATAATACAACTTGAATTTAAAGATGTAAAAACTGCAATAAGTGAAGTCACTATATAACAGCTATCGAAATATAACATAATATCTAAAGTTTGCTGTTATTTTTTAACGTACAAGTATTTATATCAAATTGTAAATTATCCATACATAGTTAGAAATATTTTTTTTTTTTTTAAAAGAATAAAAATTTAAATTATGTGCCTCCAAGTATAAAAAAATTATCAATTTAAAACATTAATTTATTCAAATGTATATATTTAATGAAATACCACACTCTCATAAGATGTGTTAATATTTACTGAAATATCAAAAAAAAAATTTACTGACATTTGAGAACAATTCAATTATTATTATATCAATGTGTATTTAATATAAATTGGATAGGTTCCATTCGTTCCTATACTAAAAACACCTAATGTTTTTTCCAATGTATTAGCTTATCGCCTATATATATATATATATTAAAGATTCTGAAAACATTTGATTTCTCTATAGAATCTACTTGAGATTGTTCCATATTTTTTTTTTTAATGATCCTCTAAATTTGCTAAAAAATGAGTTTATTAATGTACAATTTTTTTTAATTGATTATCATATTTAAAACAAAACTAAAAAATTAAACTAAAAAAATTGGTGACAATAATTTTTATTGCAATGAATAAATATACATACACATGTGCATGGAGTTTTATTTCCATAAAAATGACTTCCGTTGCGACTGATTCACACAATACATTTTGATATACATTTTTTACACAGATTTTATGATCATGAAATAAATTTTGGTATTGACTTGAAATATTTTTGACCAATCATTTAAAAAAAACAAATGCACAAAATAATCTGTCTTAGTTTTATACTTAGCTACGAGAATTAAATTATATATATTTAATTATAATAATTAATATTTGGCACTTGCCAGTTATCCCTAAACAAAATCATATTTTAGGTGGTTTGAATAACCACAGCTTGCTTGTACCAAAGTATTGATGTAAATACCAAATAGGCTGAACAACAGCAACTAGAAAGAAGCCACCTCACTTTACGTCTATATATATATGATTATATGTATGCTAATATATTTAGTAACAAAATACTACTATCATCTACATTAAATTCATCATACCTAAAATAACAAATAAATAATTTGAAATTATAATGTAAATAAGTACCTTCGCCATTGTCATTGTTGTTAAAGGTAGATAATTGTAAATGTTTGCATATTTACATACAGGGCCTATTATAGTGTGCAGTACAACACAGTGTACAGTTCGAAAATGCAAATATACAGTACGAATTTAAAAATTTGTAGTGATAAATATGTTTAAAAAAATATGT
Organism: Schlechtendalia chinensis; assembly: GCA_019022885.1. Classification (NCBI taxonomy): domain Eukaryota; kingdom Metazoa; phylum Arthropoda; class Insecta; order Hemiptera; family Aphididae; genus Schlechtendalia; species Schlechtendalia chinensis. The sequence goes on from CM032341.1 coordinate 4,989,824, forward strand.
TTGGTGAAAAACAGAGACATAGAAAAATTCATCCATTAGCTACTCAACAAGAATGGTATGATGTATTGGCAGAATCAAATCCAAATACAAATAATGTTTTAGGAAGGATTCAAATTCAATTTTAAAAACTATATTTTATTCCAGTATTTTAATTATATATGTAATGTTGTAAAACATAAATTTACTTAAATTTCTTAATTGTCCAAAATAATAATAATCTGCAGTACGAAATGTTTTGTAAAATTGGGGCTGTTTACATGTAATAATATAAATCACAAAAACAATAGACTATATTTACATAAGTAATGATAAAAATATAATTGTCGTCGAAACGTTTAAACGTTTAAAACGTTTAAAATCACACAATATTTACGTACTTACATTACTTACAAAAAACGTAATGTACAAATTACACAATTGTAAAAAAAAAAAACGATAATGATAATAAATATCAATAATGACTATTGATAACGATTATTCTCATGGAGACTTCATATGGTTAGTGGTTAGTTCTTTATCAGCAATATCACGGACTACCGCTAAAACACAAAAATGATAACAAATAGTGTACCTTTAATATTCTACTCCATGATATTATCCCCTCCACTAACGACCACTGTACGCGTTGTTGTCACTACAGTACACTAACATTCAATACTCCATTAGTTCTTCGTGTTTTTACGTCGTGTTCGATGTTACACGAGTTTCTTTTCGTTTTCATTTTTCCATTAACTTTTTTAAATAACTAGTTTTAAATAACAAAAATGGCTCCTAAACACGGGTTGTTTAACAAGGTATGTATTTTAAATGTTTATTAAACAGCGTCAAACGAAACACATACGAAGTCAATAACTAAATTTTTGGTTTTTACTATTTTGAGGTTATCTTATGTATACACATTTTTAAGTTAAAAAATTGTAAGCATAAAAGCTCGAATCTCTTGACTTTTTTACCACTTATACAATTGAAATTCAACATTTCAAATTGAAAATCGTTCATGCCAATTATTACTTTGGGCTTCCCTTGAAATATCTCATTGTTAATATAATCGAAAAAATAGTAAAACTATGTTCTAATTGAACATGCTTCGTTTCGATTCAAATTATTGGTAATTAATTTATGTGTTTACATTTTAGCGCATCTATATTGATGCCAAAGACCATTTGCTTGGAAAGTTGGCGTCATATGTCGCCAAAGCTATCTTGCAAGGAAATAAAGTTGTTGTATTCAATTGCGACAAAATCAACATTGCTGGTAGCTTTTACAGGTTTGAAAAAATATTGAACAAATAATTTTCTTCCATTCTTATCTTAATACATTTATATTTGTATAGGAACAAAATTAAGTACTTGTCGTTTTTGCGCAAGAGATGTAACGTTAACCCTGCACGTGGACCTTTCCATCATCGTGCTCCCAGATGTATATTCAGAAGAACTGTTCGTGGTATGGTTATTTTGTTTTAATGCAATTATATCTGAGTATAGTTACATATTTGTATGTATTTATTGTATATATTTTATTGCAACACTTTCATTAATTAACATCGCTTCAAAATTATTTTTTACCTGAATTAATTAAAGTACAGGAAGTTCTTCAGATTAAGAAAATTAATGTTACGTTAATGAAAATATATGGTTTTTCAAAAATAAAATGTGTATAAATGCAATAATTCATTACTAATTAAATCCATATTGTTCAATTTAAATTCAATTTTTTTACATTTAATAATATATAAAATGTATTTAAAACAAAAATATATAAATAATTAAGGAACAAACTGTGTATTCTATGATTATTAAAAATAAAACTTACTTACATTAATTGAAATTGATTTATGAAAATTAAACATATTATGAGAAACACAGTAATACCCATAGTGAAATATGTTTAATTCAACTAGAAGTTAAACGTTTCTATTTTATTCAAGGTTTATTATGTGCTCTTCAAAATGTATGAAGTTGAATTGAAACATGAGTACCGCATAGTATTTAAGTAATTGTTCATATCTTGGTTTGCCAATAAAGTATAGCTTCCATGAATAATCTTAATTTAAAAATTAGTGTTTTTATTATAACAAGGATAATTTAATTATTGGATATGTTTTCTATGATTATTAAAAATATACCTTACTTACATTAATTGAAGTTTATGAAAAAAAAATATTAATGAGGAAACAATGCATTACAAATATATAAATAAAGTTGTATTGGAAATTAGTGTTTTATATGATTATTAAAAAAAACCTTACTTACATTAATTGAAGTTAATGAAAATAAAATTATTATGAGAAACACAATTTCAATACATTAAAAAATACATTTTTAATAAGGAATTTAACTCTTTAAATGATATATAAGTATATAAAAAAAAACCTTACATTAATTAAAATTAAAACAAATAGTAATTATGTTATGAAAAGACCTAAAAACAAATTGAATGTATTGAATAAAACTAATGATCTAGATAATTATTTGTAAAAAAAAATCAGTCAATTATATACATTATTTTTTGAATTATTCAGTTTTTTTTTTAACTTATATTATTCTATGATTATTATTAATATTACTTTACCTGCATTAATTAAGATTATTTAAATCATTGAAATATTTTATAAATTAAAAGAATACTGAGAACATTGTAACTACTATAAATTTAGTTCAGACAATTGTTAAAATTAAAATAGTTTCGTGAAATCTAAATTTTATTTTCAGTTTTATTCTCTATAATATTTAAATGTTGACCTGCCTCAGAATATACTAAATAATTTCTTATCATTATACTTTATAATAAATTATTTTAAACAATGCAAGTATTCAAATTGTACATATTCTATAAGAAAAATATTTTGAATTATACGTCGCTGTTATAGTACTAAAAGTATAAATTTATTTTGATTGTGTTTGGATTTCCAGAAATTCAAGATTTGACTATCTCATATATATTTTGAAACTATAATAAAACCAAGACAAATTAAAATATTATGTTATACATGTAAATTGTTATTAAAATTTTCAGGTATGATCCCTCACAAAACAACTCGTGGCCAACAAGCCTTAAGACGTATGAAAGCGTATGAAGACATCCCAGCACGTTACACATCTCAAAAAACTATGGTAGTACCTTTGGCTATGAGAATGTTAAGTCTTCAACGTGGACGCAAATACTGTGATGTTGGACGTTTGTCACATGAAGTTGGTTGGAAGTACCAACATGTTGTCAAGGATTATGAAGCTCGCCGTTTAGAACGTGAAGCCAAACGTGCCCAGCGTTTGAAGATCAGACATGTAAGTCAACTTATGCGAATATGCATTTTCTCATATATAAACACGTGTATTAACATTTATTTTTATTATGTAGAAACTGACCAGAGAAGCAAACAAAAAGGTAAAGAAGGCACTGGAACCATACAACCAAGTCTTGAGAGATTGTGGTTACTATGTACCGGCCTTAGTATGAAATATTTTTTTGTGACGCTCGAAAAAATAAATATAAAATGTTCATAAAAATTATTTTATATTTTAAACTCCATTCCAGCCATAAATATATAGTTCCTTACTCATTTGTTGAAATAAAAATAAATAATTATTATATATACATATTAAAATATCACAGAAATAATAAATATTATAAATTATATTGTATCCAGCCTGGCATTTGCACAACACAAAGAGTTTGAGATATTATATATTTATTCAAGGAAAGACTCTGGCCACGTGAACCATGAAAAACATCTATAAAACAAAACAAAAAATATAATATATGAGTAAATGTAAGAATATGATTCCAATGAATACCAATTATTACAAACAACATTTATGTTGGCTTACAAACGCTTTATTTAAATATCCAAGCAAATTCAGATGTGGTTTTGTTGTATAACATACAATTTGGGCATTATTAAATTTTGTCAGTCAAAGCGGGATAACAATAATTATTGTTAATTTTTGTATGTAGCAAATAAAAATAATACTTGAAGAGAAGTGTTTAAATATTAATTTGTTAGAATATTTAATGGGACTTATTGGTTTTGAAAATAATTTATTTTACATTTTAGATCTATAATTTTTGTCCAATATTTTTAAAATATTGATATACATTTGCTGCTGAGGTATTTTAAAATGCACAGAATATTATCTATTCATAAATAAAATAAAAGACTATTAATCATTTTTATTTTTATTAAGTACAAACACATCAAATAATTACATAAATAATCAAGCAAACAAAGTACATAAAAATAACATCATAACTAAAAAATATATATAAAACTTGCAAAGCAAAATATTTATAAAAAAAAAATTATTCATATGTATGTATATCGTAATATAATTATTAATTATGATGAAAATAAATTGAGAAGAATAATACTGGTTAAATAAATATAATAGTGATAAAACAGCATGCCTGAATCAAAAATTATAATATACGTGATACAAAATGAATAGGTAAATGAGTAACAAGTGCAAAATGTTCCATAGTCATATTAACGTGTCAAGAAAAAACGAATAGTTTTAATTTTATTCCAAGCTGTAAGATACGTTTTTATTTAAACGAGTTCATGAATATATTTTAAATACATTTATTTCTTTAGGAATTTTACGATTTTTGATGTTTCGAAATATAATCGCTATGGTTTATTAATCGGATTCTTGTAGTAATAAATTAAAAATAGACTTAGCACAGAGTTGATACAATAAAATAATAACTTTTACATTAAAAAATAATATAAAAACCCTGAAGATGAGATGACCATTACCCATCACAAAATCACTATCCGTTATTAATACCACGAAATATTAACGCTGTTATTATGTACTTCATTTAAAATATTAATACATGCATTTTTGTTTGTTTTTAAGTCAAGTAAATTTGCACTGCTTATACGAACTCTAAATAATCATAGGCATTAAAAAACAATTGTAAATTATAGTTTACAATATTAAAATACTTTGAATCGTAATATCGAGTGAAAATAGTGTTATTTTTATAGTATTATTCAAATTGTTGCACTTTAAATCTACGGTGTGATTCCATTCGTAAAAATGAGTGACTACTACCTACTATAAGCGAGTAAAAATGAAGAAATTTAATAACTAGCAACTTATAAGTGCTACGGATACAAATCGATGCATTTCACAAAATATTTTAAACGTTTTAAATCGTTTACATATTTATAATAAATAATAAAATCCATAAAAAACGAATTAAGTATTTTTGAGCATAAACAAAATAACTTATTCAAATTCAAGTACATATAATCATGTGGATATCGGTATTAAAGATATCTTATCAGACCTTTAGGACACGGAATAATGTCACAAATATTTAAAAAATCTGTTTTATTTTTAAATACAAAAATAATTAAATTCCTAAAATTAGTCTTTTCAAAATAATTACAAAGTTTAATTTAACATTTTTTCTACCCGCGCGAATTTATGGATATTAACGAATATATTTTATTTTGGTATATTTGACCGTCTTTCTTTTTCCTTTTCTTTTTTAAGTATTATTATTTTAACTCGTTTTCTACACTTAAATTATTCAAATGAAAAATGTCGTCCAAAAAATCAGTGATTGCATCGTACAATCGGAAGCCGGTTAGTTAAAAATAATGTGTACTCGCTATTGATCCGTTCTCGCGATCTATAATAGGAATCGAATCGCGGGTTTTTTTTTTTTGAAAATACGGCATACACGGCCGACAGATTCGTAGAAAAGAAACAAAAACCATCAAATAATTATTCGTCTAGTGTATTTACGGACTTGCTCCTCGAAGAGTACGCGATATTTGGACGGTTTTTTTTTTTTTTTTTGGTAACATTTTGCACTGGTGTTTTGGTGTACCTCTCGCGCCGGCCGGTCGGTTATCCCGAAAATGAATAATATGTTGCGAATAATATTAACACTGTATATATTCGTTGAAACCAACAACGTCTGGACAACAACACCGTCATGCCAAACACACACGTGCGCGGCCGAACGACAGCCGCCGTCGCCGAAATCAAAGCGGCTGCTGCGAGAATACTTCGTACGTCGTTCGCATGGAACTGCTGCGGCTGACGCTCGTGCTGCCGCCGTTGGCGTTCTTCTTCTTGGCGGGCCGCAGGCAGATCGACTTGACCAGCGTCCAGTGTTGCAGCACGTACAGGTACGGGTCGAGCACAAAGTGCATCGCCAGCAACATGTCCGCGGCGATGGAGAACGGCCGTATCTTGTCTTCGTCCAGCACGAACCTGGCCAACAGTATCGACACCTGCGCAACGCGGTTAATCGTGCGCACACGGTAATAATGATTATTACGCGTGGAAACCGACGCCCTAATTGCAAACGGCAGGTGCCGAGTACTTCCCCGTTGCCGCCGCCGGAACCTCTCCTAAAAAAGGGATGCTCCCGGAGAGTCCGCGTGCGCAGAGGCTCCCCCGTCTGTCGTTCGAACTGTGTGTCCACCGACTACTTCGGCGAGAAAAAAACCGAGATCGACTGCTACGAACGGCTCTCCGTTACGCTACCGTACAGGGATTCAGAGGGAAACGTGTTTGGTGTTTATGGGTTTTATGAGACGCCCGGTCTTACGCGGTCGGGAACACGGCTTTACAAGAGGACGCGGTTCAGAAATTATCGTACAAAACAGTGCTCCGGACAACACGTATGAGATCTAGAAAATAATGAAATTACCGAAATGTGTACATTGCATACACCCTGTTGTCCGGTGTTTTCGGCATTCGTTCGGTATTATTCTCACGGTAAACACACGTTGTCGGCGATCAATTTGTACGTTTTAAAATCGACCTCCGTCGTAGAATCGCAAAAATACGCTCTCGAGCCTATTCGATGTGCACGCGTAATTTATAATATTACAAGCCGTCCGTCAGGTTTGAAACGTATACGCGAAGCATTAAACATTACGCCAAAAAACTTAATTGCGTAATTTCAAACGTTTCAGAATGTTATACGCGCATTGAGAGATACTTCAAAATATAATAATATTATTATCTTCTGTGAAATTCGCGGAAACGAGATAAGAGTAATCTTTGTAATTATAACGATTAATGCGGAATAACAGCGTATAAGATATGACATTCGTATTGTATGAACGCAATATCAAAAAACACTATTTAGTCACAGACGCAGTTTTATTCTGTCCTTCCACCGTAATTTCATTCAGGGAACCATTAATATTTGTATTATTTATGGAATTCGTTAATTGGAAATTTTAATTTTGCAACTTGTACGTCGTGTCTCAATCTCTTGTCCGGTGACGTTTTTGCGTTTGCCGTATGCGTGCGTATGTGCCGAAAAAACTACGTAATATTGCGGGCAATCAAATCCAATCGATAGTCAAACCGCGACGAGACCGGACAAATGAATTCCGACTCGGGACTTATACGGTACTCGAGGTCGTGTAATATATACCGGCTGCACATATCGGAACCGACTGAAAACTGAGCGAGTTCTAAGGCCCTTCCCCCGGGCACCCATCAAATTGCGCCTGTATGAATCGCATAACCGTAGCCGACAATTCGTAACAATAATAACAGATACAACGCTCGTTGTTTACCATTTGTGGGACCCAGCATATGACGAACGCGACGCACAGTAAAAACATGAGCCAACCGAACGCTCTTTCCTCCCGGGTGGCCGTGTTGCACGTCAACGACGATCCTCGACTCACGCGTCTCATCAGTACGTTTTGCTTGTTGTGTGGACTATCTTTCATGCACAGAGCTTTCATGACGGCCAGATTCGTGTAGACAATCGCAAAACACAGAAATACACCTGGAGAAGAAAAAAACAAAAACAAAACGAAACATTTCTTTTTTTTTTTTATGTTATGACACAATGTGAACGTATTGACATAAATCGGCATTAGTATCTAAAAATCGCGCGTGTTGCACATAAAAATATAGTTTTTAAAAAAAATCTCCGAGTGTGGGAGAGCGAGGGCACCGGTCTATTGTTTCGCCGGTTTTGTGTTGTTATATTTATATACAATACAATAGGTATGTAATCGTTCCACCGTTTTCGTGTGTAGAAAAGTAAAAAATATCACATGTTTAAAGTACCGTCTGTGATCAATAATACTAATCGGTTGATAGAACGAAATTTTTTACGCAACATTTAAACGACCGAGGATAACAAATACGTTATGATACCAATTCATAACGAATTTAAAAATGTATCTCTCATACGTCGGTGTTTGGACCGTTGAACAAAAAATGTTAAATCATTTATATCTGTATAAAGATTGACTGTGAGTATATGGCTGAGTATTTATACATTTATTCCTTTAATGCTACTGTCGAATAAAATATGTTTTTTTTTTATCATAAACATAAATATTAAACATGAAATAAATCGGAGTTAGTCGTAATTCTTCTTATATGTAAATAAAAAAAAAAGAATATAAATACTTTATACAATTTCATAGACTATTTTCGTGGAAAAATGTGTGCGTAAAACATAAATGTACACATAATTTAACGAAATAAACTTGTAACAATTTACGTTATCGAAACAATAATTATAGAAAAAAACAAAAACGGTTGGTTTAACCGACTAAAAAGAAAAAAAAATTATCTCGATAAACAAATCGATGACTAATGAAATGTGTGTTTTCATTGAAAGAGATTTTGATATCATTTCAGAACACGAAATAGAAGAAACGCGACGTTCTCGCGAAATTTATTTCTTTTCTATTACTTAAACGGAGTGGTCGGTCGATTTTTCAAGCCCTTGACGTTTGTCCGTAGGGCGACAAGCACGGATTTCAGTTAACGTTTTTCAAACGAATCACGAGTACGATCGTTTAAAATGAGCGACCTCCGCGTACGCGATGGATTCGCACCGACGTTATGATGTGTCCGAGGCTAAACCTAAGGACAAACTCTTAACTCCATTACTGTACCAGTCGAGTTTATGTACACACACACACACACACAAAAGCGAATCACGTGACGAGCTGGCAAGAAAAAACAAAAAATTCGAACACACCCGCTACACAGTCGACGGCGGTGTCGTAACATGATATTTATCGCGGTAGGAAATTGTTTTCGCGTTATCATACTCGAAAACAATATCACATTCACGGAAATAAAACGTCTACCGCGATTCCTGTGCAACGATTTATGTGGGCGTCGTCCGTTATTATTCATTGCTGGCGCGCGTTTATGACCAAATACCGCACAATACAATAGGTACGTTACGACCGTAGGTAATGTACGTCAAATCTCGTACACGATAATATTGGAACGGTTCCACAGGAGCGGTTCGTAACTACAATCTAATTAGGTACGCATAAGCTTAGGACGTGCATAAAATAGATACGTATATTATTATTAGTATTATTGTGGCTGTCGAACAGTTCGAAAAAACCAAGACACGCTGTTAAATTAGTGTACTCGTGAGCGTATGTACGTTGACACTCGTTGCTGCGCCATTTCTCGCCCCGCGCAAATACTATCTTCTGGTTATCGCATGCAAGGGTGCGGCCAACAGAGCGGGGAAAAAACTAAGTACATTGTCTCTTTATTACGACTGACGTACTGATCGTGCGATACTTACCATAACTGAAGTACAGGTAAGCGTACAGCACGTCCAACGGCTTTTTGGCGTTCCGGTATCGTTCGCACTTCGCTGTTATCTCGTCCCAATACAGACCGAACCCGAAGAACGGCGCGCACACCAAACACAATACGCCTAACCAAAGCATGATCATCATTCGTTTCAGCAGGCGAAGGCTAATGTGCTGAAAACACACGTACACAATAATAATCATTTCAAAATTCAAACGGCTATAAGCGTATAGAGTCGTTGTAATCAGATAAACCCGTTATTATTGTTATTGTTATTGTTATCGTTGATTTTTTTCTTCGATTTTCCTATCAACATTTTTATATGTAATGTATACACATTCGCGATTGTGACGATTCGACGTTGGAATACATCGTTTTGATAATATTTTGATACTCGGGCAGCTCTAAGCGCTAATCAAACTCTTGACGACTTAATTGTACAACATATTACATATTTTGCGCGCCGCATAAACGATAAACAAACATTATCATTTCTGCGATCGCACAATACAATATACATGTGGCGTATATTGTACGATAACGACCGCCATATATTTGTTACGGTGTCGAAAATATTATTTATTTATAGTTCGTTAGATTTATCTGTACACGTAAAAATAAAATACGTATTTCATCAATCGTGTGCGACGAAACACACGCGATTCAAATTAAATTAGTAAACATCGGATAAAGTGATTTCTCAAACATTTATCATATAAGCCCGACCGATTTATCATTCAATATTCTCAACAAAAAAAAAAAAACGTATTGACTACTAAGGCGTGTTATAAGGCTAACAAAGACCACTCTTATTATGCTGTAAGCCGCCCTTCTCAAAAAAAAAAAAATCCCCTTCCATTTACACTTTTTATTCTGTAAAAGGCCGCCGTATAAGTATAAACGGGTAAATTGACAGCATAAATTATAACGTGCATGTCTATTTGGCCTCATCCGTACACGGGTTACGGTCGGCGTTTACCCATGTGGTGTTGCCCGCAAAAGGCCAAACGTCAATTTTGTGCGAGTATACGAATGTACAAGAAAAAGAACCATCGAATTCGTCCGGAACGAGATGTCGCCGGCAATCGAAAGGCAAACCGCTCGAAACCAAGCGATAGAAAATATTTTCGACAATACACTACGCGACGGGGACGCTCGTATAATATAATATAATATATGGCGTTCTCTATAACGGCACGCGTTCCGACTTGTAATACTTGCATGACTATATATTATAATCTACAGACGTTCTCCGCGTGTACACATATTGTAGTGCGAAAAATAACGATTTTACATTCGCAACAAGTCATCGTACGAGATCTGTTGTTTGCCCATCTGCGACTAGCGATAGAATAATACGTGCAGTGACATAACACAACTCCGCCGAGTCTTGTTTAACGTGCTCTGCACGTTATCTAAAATATATACATATAATACCCGTGTACGAAATAGATTTTGTCTCACAAATTTATGCGTTTTTATTTAGCGCGTCGGTTGACGTTTCCTTCTATAAACGCGCGCGCGTTATTATTGCGTCTTACGTGCTCTGTGGCGAGTCGAAAAAAAGAATTGGAAAAAAACCCCTATCGAATCGAATAAAATAAAATTGCGAACCCGTAAGTGTTAACTATTCGTTCGCGTACCCTGCTGAGTGGGCAATTTAAAAAAAAATATATATATACACATATATGTACACACGTCGTCGTTCTGTATTGAAACATATTCGTATAATAATTAGGTACCTAACAGACAATATGTTAGGACTCACGACTAATAGTCATTGACCATAATTTACACACATCAATAAATATATATATATATATATAATATCATAACTCGACGCGATATTAATATGATATTACTATGTCAACCGAGTCACCGTCGCGACAACCAATACTAACGAGGCTGGACGTACTCGCTGCGTGAATATAAATTGAAAAATACACGATCAAATTAATATTTCGTTACGATCATTTTGATTTTCTAGGGTTTTAATGGTGCCAACACGAAAACTTTCATACTTAGTCGCACACAATCCGGGTTACGGAAATTTTCGCAACCCAGCGTGCGAGAACAACACGTTTCTTTAACCATTTAACATGCGATTATATGGATAAAACACGATATACTCTTATATGTAGTCGGTACGGATACAATGGACACCGTGACAGTGTCGAATGTTGAGGATACCATATGACGTATACAATTTTAAAAACTAAATAGTTTCACCTTGGAACTCTTATTGAACTGAAAATTAATTTTAAAAAGATTGTCGGATTTACCTTTTGTTTTTTTCAAAATTAATGGAAAAATATTAATGTAAATATGTATTCTGACATTTTATAATAATTAAATGTTGATTTTAGTTAATTATTTGATGTTTTTGTTAAAATAATCTCATTATCCATTATTGTACACTGATGTTCGATTGTTATTTTTTATTTAAAAATGTTTTATGAATCAATCTGAAATTTCAATAATTGCAAGTCATAACAAAGACAATGTTTTATAGACTGATATAATTATTAGGATGGCAGGTTTTTGAAAAATGCATTATATGCGTATCTAATGAAATATCTATGTACTTGGTACTTAAACTTGAGTGCAAAATTAAATGTAATAACACCATATATTAAAAATAATTTAACACATTGATTATTATCAGCCTAAAAACTTAAATACATTTTTATTTTGTACTTTTTTGGGCATCATTGAATAAAATGACAAATTTGTTGAGGCCTTTTTGTAAAACCCCATCCGATACCCTTAACGTACCAAGCCAGCACTAACAACAGGTAATAAAATTTCATTTATAATTAACACCCTACACGTAGGTAGGTGAGGTTAAGTTAGTTATATATTACAATACAATATGTCTCGTAAAAACCACGTGTGAATAGTTTTCGGTGACGAGAGGAAATCGAACTCGATTCAATTATTTGAAATCTAGCGCTAAAAATATGGGATTTAATTTAGTTTTAAACATAATAATAAGACTATAGTGCTATACGACAGTAATAATAAATATTAATGAATTTGATTACAATAGGAACGTATAGCAGGACAGGTAGTGCCGTAACGAATTCGTTATTACGCGTTCCTCCTTCCTGCAACGGCAAAACGGAAAGGAAAAAACTATTCTACACGTTTGTGTGTGTGTACGCGCGCGCGTGTATTATACATTAAATAAATACAATATTTTGTTTTTATACTAATGACCTTCAATGTCATTAATCTACGATCTTTGCATATTGTATATTGTCACAAACTGAATAGTAATTTTTAACCAGCGAAAATATGATTTATAATAGTTCGTCGTTTGTTTTTAATCCAATGCGAGTACTACATATATGTGTGTGTGTATGTGTGTGTGTGTGTGTGTGTGTGTGTATGTGTGTGCAGGTACGATGAGCGTGTCGTGTATTCGTAAACAGATCAAACGTGTCTCGGAGGGCTGCGAGAGAGAGGAGAAACGTAAGCCTACTTTTCAATGTCAACTGTACTCGTACGCTATAATTTATTGGGGTTTTTTTTTTTTCGTAGACCAGAAATAACTTATATATATATATATATTGATCAAAAACCGTGAAAATAAAAAACATGTACATATATCGTACAAAATAAAACAAAACGCATCAAGACATGCGAGACAGTTTTTCCTAGCGACTGTCGATCGTAGCTTTTCCAATTAACCCCCCGCGCGGGTTACTTAACACTTTAAAAAATAAACCAATTGATTCGATAGATAAGGTCAAATGACACTCTTTTTTTCTACGACGTAGGTACACAACACACATATAATCCCTTTAATAACCGATAAAATATTGCTAAATATATTAATAAAACAATATTATATAATGACCGAGTCGTATTTCATATATAATATGTAGTTAACGCTAAATTATTTATATCAAATAAAAAAAAGTACATACATGTATATATATATATATATATCGATTCGTATCTTTACGTGATTCCTATAATGTTAACTTGTACGTATAAACATATTAATAAAATTGATTGTCATCCGATTATTTTTAAATGTTGCGCGGGTGGTAATAACAATTATTATAAAAAATAATGAGTTTTAGGTTTATATTTTTTTAAATCGTAGCACGTATAAATGTAATATATATATATATATATAGATAACTACCGAATTTAGTGCGTAAAATATGTAATACGACCATTATAAACGCTATAACGAGAAACTTGCAAAAATATAATTGATCATATCGGTTTTCATGCGTTTGAATTTCTTCCGCGAAGAAAATATAATTTGTTTTTTTTCCAACTGTCTACAGACTGTTCTGCACGATAGATAGTCAGTAAAAATAATTGAAATTTAAGATATATTGGTGTAAGTAATCCACTAAAATACTCAAAAGCAAACCAATACGTGGCTGGCAATAAAAAGTTTTTGAATACGATTTGGTGGACAAAAACAATAATTTAAATCTACAATATTACAATATATTTTTAAATAAAATGTATGAATACCTAAAGACAATAATATTATTAAAATTGTAATTTAATCTTTAGTCCCTCTCACCTTGTTTTTTCACTATATATAATAATATAATGTTTCAATATACGACTTGTATTTAGATTATAGCACTTATTAAAGAAACGCTGTGGAAGGGAGAAAGGGAGGGAGACCAGAATTGACGTACTTTTCAAATCTCTGTTTTGTTTTAACATTATTTACATATTTTTGACTAATGCCCTATTGGTTTGTACAATGAACCTTGTAATGACCTACGAAATATTATATTTACATTAAACAATTATTATATAAATAATTTAAACTATTATCAATCTGTTTATAAATAACTGAATAATATCGTTCAAAAACAAAACGCAGTCTAGAAGTTTACATGTTGCAGTGTACAGATATACTCAAAATGTACCATTATAATAATTAAAATCGTTATTTATAATTTGCGCGAACGAACTTTTTTATTATCATTTTTTTTCGTCTTGTTGAATTGAAATAAACAATAACTGTCATAATTTAGTTATTATTTCAGTTTCCAACGCAAATGTATCAATCAATCTATGTGACTAATGAATAATGTACGGGGATTTGTTCTTAAATCAAATATCTAATTAAAATATCGTAATTTAATGACTTACTTTAGTAACATGATTCTATTAATTACATTTTTTCGGCAACGAAATATTTTTCACTAATCTCGACAGGTTGCGCAGGCTATAACAGTGTATGCACAGTAAAATACATATTTTCGAGGTCTTTTACTACAATATTATACATATATCGCGTTTTAGAATAACGAAATAACTAATATATATTATAGGAATTAAGTTTTTTTTATCGCGGTTATCATATATTTTTAATACTTGAACGGACGTGTTTCGTTTTTAGAATTACGATTTTCAGTATTGCCTGTTTGCATACAATTTACATGTAGGCTGTAATATACTTCTTATTATTGGTTCTAATTACAAAAATATTCTTTATAACATCTTCGTTATTCTAGTTTAAGATTTACTTTTTCATTATTCGTTTATCTTTAGTTATTTAATGAATTAATTTTTTTTCGCCCAAACCGAAGTCGTTCCCTTACGGCCTGCGGGTACCCAGCAAATTCGTAAAAAAAATATTGTATTATTACATAACGCATACGAATCTATATGATACATATCGTTTTATTGCATCGTGTCTCACACAACGATTATCAGCGCCAGTATAACAATATTGTTCTGTACGCGGGCACTCTGTTAATATTCCGGCGACACACGCGTACCAAGTGGCCGCGTCGCGAATTCTTCGCCATTATTACATTCCGATACAAGAACAACAGTATAACAATAAAATATATTAATAAAATACGAATTAAAACGACTGCGACAAACAACATGGAAGCGCGCGAATGTGCGCAGATTTAGAAATGCACAGCTGTACGGTGTGGTGTCGATGTGCATGTTAAACAGTAAACCACGCGCGCTCGTATATTTGCCTATAAGCATACGCGGACGAGTGATTCCGTGTCACTCTACCAACACGCCTGTCCGCGGAAGACGGGAAGTATACACGATATCTATGGAAAATCTTTTACAATAAGGTCGTCGTCGCGGGGTCGAGTTTTTATAAAATTTCATTAGGAAAATTATTATTATTATTATTTGTTTGCCGTAATTTAAATCGTTGATAAAACTGATACGCCACACAATTTAATCGCGATTTTGACAGCGCGCTAATATAATATTGACAATGTTAATTGACGATCAGAAGAAAACCCCTACTGTCCCTCGTTTATAACGAACATGTGACGTTATAACATGCGTTGAAAGCAATTTCATTTGAATTCGCTCGTTTTTTTTTTTATCAACTAAATCTTAATAATAAATTCAGTTAATCTGACCGATGTCAAGAGGTCAAATCAAATTGATTTCTCGTCATCTTTTGGTGTATTTATCGTTGTTTAGTCCTTAAATAGTTAAAAAGAATTGATTAGTTCATAAAATAATCAACAATCAAAAATTACACACGTACTTCGTGTACGTATAGTATAATACTTTGTGTAGTATGTAATAAAATGCTGATTATTAGGAGTATTTTTAAAAAAAAATACGCCAATGTATGCCAACAATTTAGTTTTAATAACGTAATAAAAAATATTGCTGCACAATACTTAAACACATAGTTATAAAGTATATCAGGTACACAACTACGGTATAACAATTATGGCATTTATTTTCAAAAATCAATCTATTTACATATTAATAAATTAATAGTATTTGAAGCAATACATTTATTCATAAAAACAAATGTTGACCCTGAATTGTTCATCATTTTTACTATATGTTTTTTCTTTTTTGATAAAAATCCATATCGCAAAAAAAACAAATAATATCAAAAACCTAATTAATAGCTGACCTCACATATTTAGATCAACTCATACACTTCTTTTAAGACTTTTATCAAATTGCAATATATATATATAGTACGTTTGAAAATATATATTAAACGTCATTATATGTACGCAATATCTATTTAAAAAATGAAAATTTGATTATGGTTTAATCTATTTGTTTTGAAAATGTATAAAATAGACGAGAATCAATTTTTGAGATTATCAAGTTCAATAGGACGCGTTATTCAATGTATAATTTAAGTACCACAATAGTCAATATCAATTAAAAAAATCGATCATTTTATAAATTGTAATCCATCTCCATGTATTGCTTCATATATACTTGTATGTATATAATTCGTGTAAAAAAAAAAATTAAACAGCTAACATTAATTTTGGAACCGTTTGGAAAATTTATTTTACTATATTTTTTTTATATACACTTCAAAGTTGTATTAATCAATCAATTTAAACAAATGGTTTAATGATAAAATATAAAATATAAATTACCAAATATCCATTAACGGAGAATTCGATATATTATCTACCCCGAATAAACATTAATAGTACGTAACTCTAATATTATAATATTTATAAAACATACATAGCGTAAAATATATACACTGTATACTCGTAATATTAACTATTACACAAATGAAAAACGCGATGATATGATAAGTAGGCCGGACAAATCGTTAATAGACGTATGTGTAGAAGAACTAAGAAATGATGTTATATTGTTAAATTTATTTGATTGATAAAAGATATAATGGTTATTATAAAAATAAATTGTTCAGACCTCTGCAGAGTGTATATTTTAAGTCATATATATATAGAAGCTGCATTTTTAACAGAAACACGAGTTATACATCAAACAATTATTTATGAAATTTAATTTTTTTTAGACTATTTTAAACATCATTTTTTTTTAATTTTAAATAACATTAAGTAACGTGGTTTTTTAATTTTTTGAGAAGGGAGAAGGGGGTGGAATTATTAGATTTTTGAAGTTTATAGGTAAAAATTTAAGAAAAAAAAACATCAATTGATTGCATTCTTTTAAAAGACGTATACTAATGATATTTATTTTACGAAATATAATGAAAACTTAGACATTTTTGTTTTGTAAAAGACGAAATTGTATCATTTTAATTGTATATTTCCAAAATAACCTAACCTAACTTCCCACACCCTAAACTCCCACACTATAAAGTAGATATAATTATTAGTTTAATGTATATGATGGAAACACACTAACATGTAATTATTATATTAGGTTTTATTATTAGAGGGTATTATGTGTATGTACTAGAAGACGTTTTTATTCATTACGGACTCTTCGCTTGTCTTTACAAAATATCACAGTAGAAGTTAATTCAATGAACCTCAGTCCATTTAATGCAATTTTCTACGATATTTTAGTAGTTTTTCCGTACAAATCGTTTAATTTAGAGAACTATAGTTTGGATTTGATGTAAGTCGGTACGGTAAAATAATATTATTCACAGAAAATATTACGTATATTATATTAACATCTAGAATTTAAAAACATTTAATTATCTAAATATGTTTCTACATTATAAAACAAATTATAATTATGTATGGGAATAGATATGCAAAATTAGTATTAATATAATGTTGGACAATGGACATAGCAGTTTTATGATAATCCAATAAAACGATATTGCTAACAATATCGTGATGTTAATATGTATATATATCTTTTCTTCTCGCGACAAATCTGGGCTAAACCTCGAAAACGAGATATTGAATATTGTCGCGTTTGATTTCCTCGTGAAATCGTGAATCATGATATTCGCGCTATACACGAGTATAATATATATATTTGTCATCCAAAAATGCGCATGTATTGTATCCTCCCCCCCCCCTCGCCATATTATAGGAAGTAAGCAAAAATTATAATTGAACAAATATTAATTGATGGCTGAAAAAAATGCAATATTCCGTCATAATATATCTATAAAGGCTATATATGCTTACTACGAATTTATTTATTACGATTTTCTGATATTACAAGGAAACCCTGCAAATAGCATGTGAATGTAATACGTATATGGTAATTATATGTATGTGGAATGTTTTGACGAGAAAATTAGAAATCTAACGGGGTTGGTATCCTATTAGTCTGATTGTCTATATCTTAGATAACAAAAGTAAGATATATATACAAGAATTCAGTATTTAAATACATTTGTGTTATAAATAATTCATTTTTCATATATTATTTTTCGAGTTTTGAATGTTTTGTAGATCTTCACAAAGGAAAACAAATAATCTATCCGAAAAATCTCACCAAAAATTCAATATGAAGTTCTAAAAATACGATATTGGGGCAAAATTCAAAGATTTAAATTTGCATATTTTCCAATACACCGCCAGAATTATAACACCATTGTAACTCTGGTCTACTGTAAGTTTTATGCAAAAATCGGATAATTTTATTAAACAATTCAACCTATTACATGTCTCTTATTTGAAAATATATTTAAATAAATGTCATGTATTATATATTATGTATATTTATCAAAACTTACTCTATATCTCATCGGATATTTACTAATTAATTAAACGCAGACATAATTTAATTTAAATGGATGAATGTTAAAAAATAAATAATTTTTTTTTAATAAACTATAAGATACTAATTAAATTTTGACGCATTTTCAATTAATTGAAAATGTTAATGTTGAAACAAACATATGTTATTGATTGTATTACTATAAATTGGTAATATCAGCTATAGTTTATACTTTATTGTTATAAATAATTAATACGAAGAATTTAGAAGGAATACTTATAAATACTTAAAAGACTGATTAAATAGTTTGTGTTTATACGTTTTAGTGTAATAGGTTTGCAAAATAATACAATTTCCCACAAAATGTCATTGCATTATCAGTTGATCGATACTGCAATACTAGTCATTTTTTTATTTTTTAAAAATGATAATTTCCAATTTTAAGAAATGTCTAAAGCAATTTTATCAAGAGGTGTATGTTGTGTCGCGAATAAAATGCAAGTAATGATAACGAATGATGTAATTATAATATTTTATTTTTAGTTTACATTTTTTTTTTATTAAAAGTCCTTAGCCAGTAGCTATTATGACTCAACTATTAGAGTTTAAAATTTCACAAAAGCAAGTATCTTAATATTAGATTAATAGATATGACAAAATATGACAAAATATAATAAAATATTACAAAATATGTGGCAAAGCCAAAGTTTTACAAGTGCGCAAGCCTACATAATTGATGAAATTAATGACAGTTTTAATAATGGTTGGGTGTTTTGAAGATAAAAGGCATAAATCTGAGAAGGGAAAGTTAAGGAATACACATAAATTAGATAGTTGTAGTCTGTTTGAGGTAAAAAAAGGACAATTGAATAGAAGGTGGAACGCATCGCACCATCTTTTACCACAATAAGGAAAAATACAATCAGCACAGTTATTAAGACCTAATTTAAAAGCATATGCCGGAAGACAATTATGACCAAAGCAAAGTCTGCAATACTAGGCAATGATGTTCCTACTGATGTGTAGGCTTTGGAACCAAATATAACGAGGAACAGAGGGAGACAGAACTCTGCAACTTC
The DNA here is from genome assembly GCA_019022885.1 of Schlechtendalia chinensis. Lineage (NCBI taxonomy): Eukaryota > Metazoa > Arthropoda > Insecta > Hemiptera > Aphididae > Schlechtendalia > Schlechtendalia chinensis. The sequence continues at coordinate 5,009,892 of CM032341.1, forward strand.
TGTCATAAAACACGGGTAAGTTTTAGTTTACATTAAAATGTCAAAATACAACGGAGATATAGTCTTATAATCTTATAACTAATATATTGTATTTGTCTTATGTCCATGCCCATATGACATTAATTTTTCATGAAATGTTTTTATTTCTATACACATTCATGCTATTACTAAATTAACTATATTGTAGTATTTACTATTGCCTATATATTTATATCAATACAATATTTTTACAAACCGAAAATAATTTGGTATATTATTTAATTATTTATATTAATTAAGTCATCAAATAAAGATAATAAATCCCATTAACTAAATCTAAATTAGAGTCCATTACTTTTTTTTTAATATAAGATAAGAATATATATATAAGAATAGAATAATAATATATGTAAAACAAAAACGATTTAGTATTTATATAAATTATAATTCAAATGGGTCGAAAAGTTAACCTTTTGTTAATAAAAAAAAATCTATTATATCAATTCAACTAATCGGATTTAATGAGACAACTGAATTATTGGTAAACGGTAATTTATTAATACATTAAATCATAAACTTAGTAAATAGAAGACGAAAATCGTAATATTTAAATGAAAACTTTCCTCGTATTATAAGAATAAAAGATGTACACCTTGATGATAAATAATTCTATCAACTTACACTATTATTTTTACCTACAACGCTTCGTCTATCTTCGTAGAACGTTTGTAGTTTGTTAAAAATATCTACAGATGTCTAACTCGCAAGTTCTCCACACTAAAAATTACGTTTTCGCGTAACATTTTTTTGCAATAAACATCAATCTAACTGGTGAAAATAATTCAAAAGACCATTTTTTGAATACTCAAATATTGTAAATTTATTACAACGCGAAACAAGATTATCAGTAGCGTAAAGTATTCGAAAAAAAGCCATCAATAATATATATATATATAATCTGCGTTAATGAGATTATCATCTGAATAAATAACCTATTTCCCATAAGTACCGTACAAAAGTGATAATAATATTATACTCGTACATTACAAAAGGAAGTATGGCATAAAATTATATAACAAAATGAATGCAATAAAATGTTGTCGGAATCATTGAAATGAAAATCTTTTTTCTTTTCTGTTTATAATATTTTAATACGATGAAAAAAAAATTGAAAAATTGAACAGTGTATTTTAATTACATCCCAAAAAATTAAAAACAAACTAAATAGTTTGAATAAAATGACTATTAACAAATACGATTTTTTTTGTTTTGAACTTTTAAGTAAAATAATAAAAAAAGCTATCGTAACATTTTTTTTTTAATAATTTTTACCACGATGCATGACGGTTAGGTTTGCATAGCTATTATAGGAATAAAAAAACGACATGGAAATTCAAAGTCATAATAAATTATATGCACATTTATTTATGCGTTTATTCCTTTGACGATATACACCGCCCATCATCTTGAAAGAATACTGCTTATTGAATAAAGGTCCTTAATTATAGTTTTTTTTTCAAAAAAAAAATAACGTAAACATTCATTTTATTTTTCAACAAATATATTAATACTAATGATTATATTGCGCCCTATTCCTATGTAGGTCTGAATAATTTCCACTAGTCTAATAGTTATTAGTATGGAATGAAAATCGGGATCTAAAAAATTTGTTTTTAAATAATGTGTTCTCATTACACTTACAAATTCAGATTGCGTCCCATTAAAAATGTAGGTATACGTCATTTATTTCTAATATTGATAACAGATCATAATGTATGCACTTTTATTTTTATTTGTTACTAAATGTTCAAGTGACAAAATTTAAAAAAAAAATTATTTCTACAACGTTGCCAATACTAGTGTGCAAGAAACATTACAGATACTTGAGAGGTTATAGTTTTTGCTAAGACAATATTTAATATATATATATATATATACAGTATACGAATGAATAATACGTAAATATCGATTTGTATAATTACTGTTGTCAGAATAATAATATCGAGTAATATTTACCAAGCGGTGTATTTTATATACGATATCAGAATATATAAGTTCATCGATGACTTATTGAATATAGTATTTCGCATTATTGTAATAATTAATTTATACTGTTATGATTGTAACCTATATTTTCTTAAACAACCGGTTTAATTTAGCTTTAATTTTCTACTGTTGCTAATGATGTTTGTAAAATAAAAATAAAACATTTAGTAAAATGTATATGACTGTTCGTCGAAAAGGTAAAACTCGTCGTCTTATCGGTAAGGATGTTTTACAGTAGAAACTAGGATTGATGACGAACATGATATAAAGATGTATTTTTTGAAAATGAAATATATACATATAACGAGTAATCGTCGTATTATAATATTTATCACGTCTCAATAGAGTAATATGCCGATACGAGTAACAAATATTATACTATTCCATTCTTGAAATGTATTTACGGTTTTTTGTTATATATACATTTTTATTTTCAAATAATATAATAACAACGTGACAACGATTCGCGATCATTAACGCGTCCTCGTACATCTTTAGAAAATAATATGTTTTATACTGTAATTATATGTTTATGATATGCACGAACAATATTAGGAAATCGGTTTAATCTACTCGTATTTTGTATAGTTAGAACATATTACATACTATGATTGCGCAGACAACGAATGAATCCTCTTATATAATTATATAAATGCGAGTTATATTTTCATCCGTCGAATTCATTAGTCACGTTTTAATTTTTATAAATTTAACAAAATTATATTTAAAAGGAACCTAATTGTTAACAACGTATTATTTAACTACCTTTTTTGTTTTTTCGTAGGAAATCTCTCAGAAAATCGGCCAGGAACCGTGTGAACATTACTTCCGACCAAATTATTTAATTACCTAATCTATACATAATTGATATATTACATAATTCAAAACATCTGTTATCAATATTTTATGCAGTATTCTGTATTTGTAATGATATAACTCTCATCAACCAAATAATGAACAACGACGGTTTTGTCAACTAATATGTTATCATCGCCGATATAATAATGATAAGAAAACAATTTTAAATATTACATTATAATTAGAATCAAACATTTGTATAGAAATATTGAAATGTTTTGATGTTATAAAAAGTAAACGAGGCACATAAAATAAATATACATTATTCTTTAGAACATAAATAAAAAATACTGCCTATGTGTGCATATAAATATCAAACGAAAATAAATTTTCAAGAAAAAAAAATTATTTCTACCATTATTTTAGTATTTTATATTGTTTCGATTTGAGAGTAAAAATTTAGGATTGAACAAGATTTTATTAAATACATTCAAGTGACTGGGAGGATTTTAATTAAATTCTGTTGAGTGATGACATTTATAATATTGCAATGGTATAATATGTATATTACATAAACGATAATCGACGAACATAGAACAAAAACGAATTAATATACGCACGTGTAATAGAAATAACGTATAAAACATTATTATTATTATTATTATTACACTATGACACTTTGAAACGAATTGTTTGTGATTGATAGCTGACCACGTGTATATCTTGCGCATCTTATTGTTATCACGTCACGCGTGTAACAAATAATATTTTACGCTAACGCGGGTTGTTAAAACATTTTCTGGATACATTCTACTGAGATTTACGTAACATATTATGTGGCATATTATGGAGTATGCATCGATAGGTACCATGTATAGGGTCAAATAATATTTATCAAACATTTTTTTTTTCCTTTACAGAATGACTTAACACTTAAGCAGTCAAACACTAAATACGAAACTGCTTTCGTTTAAAATACAGTGTATCGCGGGAGTACGGAAAATATGAAAAGTGACAGAAACATTTTTTGAACTCGCGTTAGTGTTTCAGAGAGAGAGAGAGAGAAAATGAGTCCGTTTGCTTCTGAAACGAGAGACCATAAATTGATATTTATCGAGAATACGGGGTACGAGAAAATTGATTCGAACCAGTCGATACGTCACGTGTCGAACTTTTGTTTGTTTGTTTCTTTTTTTTTTGGACGATCAATTGTAATCTGTTGGCCGGGCGGTTTGCGACGAGTACGACAAAACGCGGCGCCAGCGCACGACGTACCTTTTGGTAAAAAAACGGTTTGGTGAGAGCCAGCCACCGTTCGATGGCCATCACTACGGCCACGCAACCGGAGCCCAGCCCGAAGAACCGCCAGAGGACGCGGCTGCGGCAGAACCACACGTTCCTCTTGGTGCCGGGGAAACAGACGGACACGAACAACTGGCACAGCATGCCGGCGAGCGCTATGCAATCGTTGGTGGCCAGGCACCGCAACATGAACCCGTGTTTCTGGTTGCTGCTGGACCGCGTCCGGTGCAGGATGAACAGCGCCAGCAGGTTGCCGAATATGCCGACGGTGTACGGCACCACGTGGAGCCCCAGGCCGTGAGGGACCGCCGCGCTACGGCCCGCCGCCGCCACCGTAGCGTTCAGTGGCGACGTCGCTGCTGTCACGTTCGACGACACGGCCAGCTCCATCGGATCGCGGTCGTGTTCTGCGGACCGTCGTCGGCGTGCGACTCGCGCGGCCCCCCCTCGATGGTCGACGCGCGCTCCACCGCCGTCCCCACCGCTGTTCGGCCGGCCGTACGCCCCCAAAGTTTTCTTCGCGGCCGAGCGCAACAACGCGATTACGACGGCGTCGTGGCGGCCGCGCGTTCCACCTCCGGCGGGCGGGTCGCTCCGCCGCCACTGATCGCCAACGACGGCGGGTTTCTCTCTTCCGAATTTCCGACAGTCGATTTTCCGTTTTCCCGCCAATATTTCGACAATAAACGACCGGTTTTAACTCATTGAACAACGGTTTAAACGTTCTCGACTATTCGACGCCTCGTTTTATATTTTTATGGTCCGCACACGCACACAATCATCAAAAATGATTTCGCGCGTTTACAGTACACCGACGGGTTTGTAAACATCATCACGGGAGATGTGTTTTTTCGATTGTATAACACGAACGGCTAACGCTTCGGAGGTAGGCTTTTTAATCGGTATATGACTGAACAAAAATTATGTGTATACGTAGGAGCCGGATTTCGGAGGGGGCCCAGGGGATCCCGGACCTTCAGTGATTAAAATCACAATATTCGATCAAAACATCACTTGTATATTGTTATAATATTATGATGACGAAATCTAGAAGAGTACCAAAATAATTATAATGAATGTTCATTGTGATTTTAAAATAAAATAAATATTATTTAATATAATTAGAGCATAATTAATTATATTTTTAGTTTATTATTCAACATAATTAAATTTTTTCCGACTTTACTTTTGAGTAAAATATTATTTTGCAGTAAATTATAATATAATAAATACATTGTTACATCAAATACACTTGTCACGTACTAATATCAGATATTTTTAATTGAAAAATAGAACCACCACTAAAGATGGGCCCGGTGCCTCCACATTTCTAAATCCGGCACTGTGTGTATGTTTATACATAGCAATTTTTAACTAAATGCTGATAAAGAGGGTGAATCTTTAAACATGAAATAGTCTTCTCTTCGAATTAACAAAAAAAAAATCGTTTTTAATTGTTAATCGTTCAGTAGCATTCGCCCGATCGCCTTCCTCTAGCTGGAAATAATACGGTGCGGGGAAGAAAATGATCGTTGATATTAATAGATTTGACGGTCACGTATACATTTTTTTCTACACGAAACATTTTTTATGCCGTCCAAAAAGGAGTGTAGAGCTGTGATTGGCAATAACTTCGTTTCTGTACGCGACACTGGGCGGTTCGTTAAAATATCGCGTGCACAGTACAACGTACACCGGAACAATAACGGCAAATAAAGTCAAACGCAAAATACCGCGACAGTCGAACCCGTGAATAAAACACGACCAACACGTTGTGATCTCGTCGTCCGCACAACGAGGCGGTTTAAGTGTGTCGGCACGCGCCACGCACGACACGGCGAGTGCCGCCGGACGTTCGAGATGGAAATGTCTAGGATAGAGGTGCGATACTGGATAGAGTAGAACGTCCCGGACCCGATCAACTTCCGCGGGACCGTTGACTTCCTAAACGACACCGGACCTTCTCGGAAAACTTTGACGTTATACATCGACATAACTCTGTATAAATATTTGTAAACGTAATTATCCGTATACGTAAATACCCGTAAATATTGAAAACGTTGTATCCAATGGTCACAGAAGCCGCGGACTTCATTCAATCAAAAAAAATAATAATAATACGGCGGGTCTTAGTGTGCACATTCAGACGCAACGACTTTTCGTCACTACACACTATGCGTATTTGGCCCTGGTACCCGCAAGAAACGTTACGTCGAAAAAATAAATGTATTACGTACTACTATTATTATTTAATAACATAACTTGACCCGATTTGAATAAACAATTATATTATTCATACATTTAAAAATTAAATTATAATTTGTTTTTTCCTTCAGTTTTAAGCTCGATCATTCTGTCATCCAAGCCACGAGCCACCACCGTATATGCATATATATATAAACTAAAAAATCGTATATTAAAAATAAATCGAAAGTTATCTTGCAAATTAGTTCAGCTATACGATATATACGTTGTGCGGAGGAAGTCAACGAAATTCAATAAAAAACGAATTATATGTTAACGTGTAATATTGTTCAAACATCAAATCGTACATTACATATGTATGATACGATAAGTGTAAAAAAGTTCAGACGATTATCACCTGGTCGCGACCCAATAGTAGTGAATTGCCTATCATTTATCAAAACATTTTACGTGCCGTTATTAAAATTATTTTCTTCTTGTTAGTCGTCGTTGTTCTCGAGTCTCGGCTGATAAATTCATTTTGTTTTTAAGTCAATCCGGTTTAATATTGTGAAAACATTTTCACCAATAACAAAATTATTTTGCAAACTGTTCGCAACATTAAAATGGATACTTAAAATATATCGCGACCGCGACAAAACATTTAATTGACAACTATGGACTTATCAGAATGAAAACTATATTCACGGCAGCTATCCGGCTTAAAATAAAGGTCAGTTTATATATTTGTAGTTCGTTGTTTAAATAAAATATAAAGGTATATTTCTTTAAGTATTACGAATGATTCATCGGCAAGTTCTATTTATTTTTTTTTTTTTTTGAAATTCGTTCTGTAGTGTTGATTTAAAATAACGGCTGACATTATCCTAAATCTGTATGAAAATCACTCTTACTTCCTGGTCATTATTGTGAATAAAACAATAATTTTATGTCGGTCATTGCAATTCTGTCGATGTTGCAAATTTTTGTTTGAAATTTGTACTAAACCATTTTCTAACTAATAGTAGAAATAACATTATATACGTTTCCCGGGACAAAATCATCAATGTATTAAACATGTTATACTGTGTGCAAGTCTGGCAAAAATATCAAAGAAAAAAATAAATCCCAATTTCAGTAATAATCAACTTTGTATATACAGTATACTGTATACCTAATATGTAAATAAATAAAGTTTACAGCATTCATAGTATATGAATGTCGAACAAAGATTTTTATATAAACACAAGGAAACATATTACTAAGAAGCACAATTGTTATATATTTATATATATATTTG